>OX276341.1:4800000-6142000 GCA_946251885.1 Cosmia pyralina | reverse complement strand
CGTACCTGTGCGACTTGCAGGACTGTTTGTTCCAGGAATGGCGATCCGGCTCGAAGGACCAAAAATGTACGGGCAATAGCACCGCACACTGAGATGTAGTATGTAGATGGACGAATCACACGGGATGTGTACAGGAAATAAAATCACTGTTATGTGTCCGTAAATGATTGACCATTTATTAGGTAAAACATTAAAATATATAATACCTAAAGTAGGTGATTTGTGGCGGGCGTAATCGCCTAGTCAGTGAATGTACATAAATCGGTGAATTAGCAACCGCTTGTTCAGGTAAAAACTAAAACAATTAACATCATGTGGCGATGCTCGTACAAACTAAATGGACATTGTTGACTTTGAAAGGAAAAATACTTATGTCTATACACACGATTTATATAACTCCCACGATGGAACTATATTTCAACTTAGTGACGGAAAAGTGTTTGTGATATTGTGCCTGCCTGTGATCACAGGAACGGATGATATCAACGTTCTTATTATCTACACGCCACCACCAAATAAACTTATCTAATGTTTTATTAAGCCATGTAAAAACCATAAAATATATAAAAAAAATAAGAGAATGGTGCGTTTCACGGGCACGTTGGCACGGGGCTCATCCAGAGCTGCGTCACAAGCTGCATCGAACTATCGGGTCTTCGTCAATAACATTTATCACGTCCATTTCACTTAACGATTCCCGTATTCCAAACTTCCAGACACTGTATTTTGCCCCATTGAATGGCTTGATATTGCGTGACATACATCGGTCCCCGTTTGGTAGCTAAAATAAATTCAACATTTTTAGCAATAGATATTGTGGCTAATGAAAACATCTTCCCGGTTTATGATACAGTCCGACGCTCCAGAATCCAACAGGAAAGTAACAATGCTTCCATCATCAACCGCTTGATAATCTCCCATTATAGAAGCAAATACAAAAAATTTGCTCGACGTAGATGGTTCACTGATCTCAACTGCCTGAACCGTCCTTGTCCGCTCCGTATTTTTCTGCTGCTGCTGCTGAGTTCTTTTGAACTAGAAGCAGTCGTTCTTCATATGCCATTTGCGACCACAGTGATGACACTTCACGAACCTCTTCTTCTACTTGTTATCCATCTATATTATTCCCTTTATTATTTTGAGAATTATCGAATTTCCTTTTTCCAAATTCCTGTTAATTTTTCCGCTCAAGTTGCAAAACTTTGACACTGGTATCACTGGACTAATTTTTCAACTTAACTTCATGATCGTAAAGCCTTGTTTTAACGAATGCTAGCGTTAAATTATCCTTCGATAAAGTTTCGATCGCGGTTATCACGCCATCATAAGTTGCGGGTAGGGTGAGCAGTACATGAGCTACCTTATCGGTTTCTTCCAAATTGGCTCCGGTGGCTAACAAGTCAGCGATCAAATCACCAAAAATCGAAAAATGTTTTATGAGTGGTGACGTTTCTTTGCAGTTTTAAAGTCGTCAACTTTTTTCGTAAAGCCAACTGAGTAGCGATACTTTTCCGTTCATACAAAGCATCCAAACTTTCAAAATTTTTGCGCCGTACTGTCTTCCTTCGCAAAACCGAGATAGGAATCCGATAAATTTACCATCAAAATTTTTCATTCTGTACTACATGTAAAGAATATTCTGTCAAAAAACAAGATGCCTTGTGATACTTACACTTATGACTATTAATTAAAAGAACCGCTTAAATCATTAGTTCAATGCACGACATTTTCAGTGGATCTAAAATAAATATACAATATAAAAAAAATATGGTTTTACAAGTAACTAAATGGACATTGTTGACTTTGAAAGGAAAAATACTTATGTCTATACACACGATTTATATAACTCCCACGATGGAACTATATTTCAACTTAGTGACGGAAAAGTGTTTGTGATATTGTGCCTGCCTGTGATCACAGGAACGGATGATATCAACGTTCTTATTATCTACACGCCACCACCAAATAAACTTATCTAATGTTTTATTAAGCCATGTAAAAACCATAAAATATATAAAAAAAATAAGAGAATGGTGCGTTTCACGGGCACGTTGGCACGGGGCTCATCCAGAGCTGCGTCACAAGCTGCATCGAACTATCGGGTCTTCGTCAATAACATTTATCACGTCCATTTCACTTAACGATTCCCGTATTCCAAACTTCCAGACACTGTATTTTGCCCCATTGAATGGCTTGATATTGCGTGACATACATCGTTCCCCGTTTGGTAGCTGAAATAAATTCAACATTTTTAGCAATAGACATTTTTAATGGCGTTTGTAAGATGGTGTGGCCAATGAAAAGATCTTCCCGGTTTATGATATGGTCCGACGCTCCAGAACCCAACAGGCAAGTAACTTTGCTTCCATCATCAACCGCTTGACAGTCTCCCATTATAAAAGCAAAGCCAAAAAATTTGCTCGACGTGGATGGTTCACTGATATCAACTGCCTGAACCGTCCTTGTCCGCTCCGTATTTTTCTGCTGCTGCTGCTGAGTTCTTTTGAACTAGAAGCAGTCGTTCTTCATATGCCATTTGCGACCACAGTGATGACACTTCACGAACCTCTTCTTCTACTTGTTATCCATCTATATTATTCCCTTTATTATTTTGAGAATTATCGAATTTCCTTTTTCCAAATTCCTGTTCATTTTTGCGCTCAAGTTGCAAAACTTTGACACTGGTATCACTGGACTCATTTTTCAACTTAACTTTATGATCGTAAAACCTTGTTTTAACGAATCATACGTTGCGGGTAGGGTGAGCAGTAAATGAGCCACCTTATCGGTTTCTTCCGAATTGGCTCCGGCGGCTAACAATTCGGTGATCAAATCATCAAAAGTCGAAAAATGTTTTATGAGTGGTGACGTTTCCTTGCAGTTTTAAAGTCAACAACTTTTTTCGCAAAGCCAACTGAGTAGCGATACTTTTCCGTTCATACAAAGCATTCAAACTTTTCAAAATTTCTTTCGCCGTACTGTCTTCCTTCGCAAAACTGAGATGGGAATACGATAAATAGTCTATGATGACAGTATTTGCTACCCGGTTATTTTTTTTTTTACCATCAAAACTTTTGATTTTGTACTACATGTAGAGTATTCTGTCAACAAACAAGATCCCTACTGATAATTTGACTATTAATTAAAAGAACCGCTTAAATCATTAGGTCAATGGACGACAGTTTCTGTAGATCTAAAATAAATATACAATATTTAAAAAAAAATGCTTTTACAAGTATCTTAATGGACATTGTTGACTTTGAAAGGAAAAATAAACTTATGTCTATACACACGATTTATATAACTCCCACGATGGAACTATATTTCAACTTAGTAACGGAAAAGTGTTGTTGATATTGTGCCTGCCTGTGATCACAGGAACGGATGATATCAACGTTCTTATTATCTACACGCCACCACCAAATAAACTTATCTAATGTTTTATTAAGCCATGTAAAAACCATAAAATATATAAAAAAAATAAGAGAATGGTGCGTTTCACGGGCACGTTGGCACGGGGTTCATCCAGAGCTGCGTCACAAGCTGCATTTCCCACAAGCTGCATCGAACTATCGGGTCTTCGTCAATAACATTTATCACGTCCATTTCACTTAACGATTCCCGTATTCTAAACTTCCAGACACTGTATTTTTCCCCATTGAATGGCTTGATATTGCGTGACATACATCGTTCCCCGTTTGGTAGCTAAAATAAATTCAACATTTTTAGCAATAGAAATTGTGGCTAATGAAAACATCTTCCCGGTTTATGATATAGTCCGACGCTCCAGAATCCAACAGGAAAGTAACAATGCTTCCATCATCAACCGCTTGATAATCTCCCATTATAAAAGCAAATCCAAAAAATTTGCTCGACGTGGATGGTTCACTGATCTCGACTGTCTGAACCGTCCTTGTCCGCTCCGTATTTTTCTGCTGCTGCTGCTGAGTTCTTTTGAACTAGAAGCAGTCGTTCTTCATATGCCATTTGCGACCACAGTGATGACACTTCACGAACCTCTTCTTCTACTTGTTATCCTTCTATATTATTCCCTTTATTATTTTGAGAATTATCGAATTTCCTTTTTCCAAATTCCTGTTCATTTTTCCGCTCAAGTTGCAAAACTTTGACACTGGTATCACTGGACTCATTTTTCAACTTAACTTCATGATCGTAAAACCTTGTTTTAGCGAATCATACGTTGCGGGTGGGGTGAGCAGTAAATGAGCCACCTTATCGGTTTCTTCCGAATTGGCTCCGGCGGCTAACAATTCGGTGATCAAATCATCAAAAGTCGAAAAATGTTTTATGAGTGGTGACGTTTCCTTGCAGTTTTAAAGTCAACAACTTTTTTCGCAAAGCCAACTGAGTAGCGATACTTTTCCGTTCATACAAAGCATTCAAACTTTTCAAAATTTCTTTCGCCGTACTGTCTTCCTTCGCAAAACCGAGATAGGAATCCGATAAATAATCTATGATGACAGTATTTGCTACCCGGTTACTTTTTTTTTTTACCATCAAAACTTCATTTTGTACTACATGTAAAGAGTATTCTGTCAACAAACAAGATCCCTACTGATACTTATGACTATCAATTAAAAGAACCGCTTAAATCATTAGGTCAATGGACGACAGTTTCTGTAGATCTAAAATAAATATACAATATTTAAAAAAAAATCGTTTTACAAGTATCTAAATGGACATTGTTGACTTTGAAAGGAAAAATAAACTTATGTCTATACACACGATTTATATAACTCCCACGATGGAACTATATTTCAACTTAGTAACGGAAAAGTGTTGTTGATATTGTGCCTGCCTGTGATCACAGGAACGGATGATATCAACGTTCTTATTATCTACACGCCACCACCAAATAAACTTATCTAATGTTTTATTAAGCCATGTAAAAACCATAAAATATATAAAAAAAATAAGAGAATGGTGTGTTTCACGGGCACGTTGGCACGGGGCTCATCCAGAGCTGCGTCACAAGCTGCATCGAACTATCGGGTCTTCGTCAATAACATTTATCACGTCCATTTCACTTAACGATTCCCGTATTCTAAACTTCCAGACACTGTATTTTTCCCCATTGAATGGCGTGATATCGTTCCCCGTTTGGTAGCTAAAATAAATTCAACATTTTTAGCAATAGAAATTGTGGCTAATGAAAACATCTTCCCGATTTATGATATAGTCCGACGCTCCAGAATCCAACAGGAAAGTAACAATGCTTCCATCATCAACCGCTTGATAATCTCCATTTATAAAAGCAAATCCAAAAAATTTGCTCGACGTGGATAGTTCACTGATCTCAACTGCCTAAACCGTCCTTGTCCGCTCCGTATTTTTCTGCTGCTGCTGCTGAGTTCTTTTGAACTAGAAGCAGTCGTTCTTCATATGCCATTTGCGACCACAGTGATGACACTTCACGAACCTCTTCTTCTACTTGTTATCCTTCTATATTATTCCCTTTATTATTTTGAGAATTATCGAATTTCCTTTTTCCAAATTCCTGTTCATTTTTCCGCTCAAGCTGCAAAATTTTGACACTGGTATCACTGGACTAATTTTTCAACTTAACTTCATGATCGTAAAGCCTTGTTTTAACGAATGCTAGCGTTAAATTATCCTTCGATAAAGTTTCGATCGCGGTTATCACGCCATCATAAGTTGCGGGTAGGGTGAGCAGTACATGAGCTACCTTATCGGTTTCTTCCAAATTGGCTCCGGTGGCTAACAAGTCAGCGATCAAATCACCAAAAATCGAAAAATGTTTTATGAGTGGTGACGTTTCTTTGCAGTTTTAAAGTCGTCAACTTTTTTCGTAAAGCCAACTGAGTAGCGATACTTTTCCGTTCATACAAAGCATCCAAACTTTCAAAATTTTTGCGCCGTACTGTCTTCCTTCGCAAAACCGAGATAGGAATCCGATAAATTTACCATCAAAATTTTTCATTCTGTACTATATGTAAAGAATATTCTGTCAAAAAACAAGATGCCTTGTGATACTTACACTTATGACTATTAATTAAAAGAACCGCTTAAATCATTAGTTCAATGCACGACATTTTCAGTGGATCTAAAATAAATATACAATATAAAAAAAATATGGTTTTACAAGTAACTATGTACGGGCAATAGCACCGCACACTGAGATGTAGTATGTAGATGGACGAATCACACGGGATGTGTACAGGAAATAAAATCACTGTTATGTGTCCGTAAATGATTGACCATTTATTAGGTAAAACATTAAAATATATAATACCTAAAGTAGGTGATTTGTGGCGGGCGTAATCGCCTAGTCAGTGAATGTACATAAATCGGTGAATTAGCAACCGCTTGTTCAGGTAAAAACTAAAACAATTAACATCATGTGGCGATGCTCGTACATCCTGCCAACTATAAAAGTACAAATAACAACTAATATGTATAAACAAAAGGTAAGTAAAAAGTAAAGTATAGTATAAGTATAGGAAGTTATTAGAAGGTTCTACGTTCGCCGCTAACTGATATAGGCGACGTTTCGCGATCCACTTTGTTGCCGTTAGGAAGATGTCCGGTGCCCTATTCTAGTGCCGGTGTCTCTGCCTTTGTCTGTCCTTCCCTAGGAGGATCCTCGAGTATGGCTTGGTACCATCTCGATCTCTTCCTTGTGCGCCTGTGTTGCTGTTCTGCTTCCTTGAAGTAGACGGAGGCAGCGTACTTTTATTTGAAAGTAAACCCATATGCTGAATACTGTTGCACAGGTTATCATACAGCCGTACAGAACATAGTGATGTTGCTCCGCCTCCACGGCATTAACCAATTGGATATCCTGTTGTTCTTTAATCAACTCGATTTTTCTCTTAAGACCCTTTAGTTGTTCTTCATGTGTTTCAATTTCCATGTTTGTTATATTTGTAATTTGACTATTGCTTGTTAATAGTTCGTTTAGGTTTATCTCTGGTACGTAGATCTCTTGCTCATTTCCTAATTCCATTGTGCTTTGCATATTGTAGTGCGAATGAATTAGATGTTTATCACCGCGCATCATGCAGCCTGTCCCTAACGTGATTATGCCTGTATTTTGAAGTGTTTGTGACGTAATTCCAGCTGGACAGAAAATGCGCATAGTGCATTCCTCGCAACACGTAAACAACCAAGCCCCCTTGCTGTGTAGCTTTTTCCATTCATTGCTGCAACTTGATACTTCCGTGCGGCAGGTTGATACTCCTCGATTGTTTATTATGTCTGCTTCGCACATTTTTGTGGCTGTTTTTATTCCGTATATAGGTAAGTCAAGGTTGCATAGTAGCAGCTGATTTGTGTTTACTTGTGTGCATGATGAAAGATGTTGTTGATCCAGTGGTATCATCATGTCCATTTTCAAGTTGACGGCTATGTATTTGGTTGTTGGTATTATGTTAACCATAGAAGCTCCCTTTATGTTGCGGATTGGGATGACTTCGGTTAGTTCATATTGTTCGTCTGCTACCAAAGGGATTTTTACTTCGAAAATAATAAAATCTTCCGTTAGTTTTCTTTGCACACTTGCTAGTTTATACATTTCCCGGATACACTTGAACTTGTTTGAACAGGGTAGAGATAATCCTTTTGGTACTTGTCCTGATATGATGTTCAGCTGTTTTTTCGAATGCATCGGGTTTTAGCAGGTGAGTGTCGACTTTGGTGTGGCGGAGATCTGTAACTAGGTTGATCAACATGTCTTGTATTCTCCGCAAGTTTGCTACCATCATGTTTGCGGCAAGTGCAGTAGCAGTAAGGAAAGTTGCTTGGTCTTGTTCGGTTTTTAGTTGTTGTAGCGATTCTCTGAGACTTTTGTTGATGACAATAAACTGTCGGTTCATTACTTGCTCGTTCCTCTTCAGGAGGTTGTATTCCCCTTCGATGATTGAGGTATGTTGTTTATACAGATTGAGCAAGTGGTCTTCATTGCTGTGCAGTAGTTTGATGTCGTTGTTGTATTTTTCGGCAAATTTGTCATCCAGAACCCCAAAGAGAGAGTTGGCAATGTTCCCGATTCCGTTTATGAGACCTCGCTTACTGCGTCTTCCGTGGTCAGATTGTAGTACTTCATTGTAGTGTTTGAGCTCGTTTAGTTCGTGCTCTAGTTGTGTGGATATAGTCAAGTGCGCTATATTTCGTTGACAAAGTCCGTGTAGTTGCTGGACGTATTGATCAACGGCAGAAATACTCTTCCAGTAAGTCGACATGTTGTAGTACACCACCAGTCTCCATTCGTCTTGTATTATCTGTACGTCTGCGGCTTTGTCGAAGTACACAAGACGGGTTGGATCTAGGGTGGTTACGTTGACGAGTTGTTGCATGGACGGGGTCGCACACGTAACCATGAGTACGAGTAACGTGCTTAGGTACTTGAGGACGTTACAGTTGGAAACACCCTTGCGTTCCTGTCTATGGCTCACCCGGCGTTGTCGTTGTTCTGTTAATGAAGTCGTTTGTTTATTGTCCGTGGGTTGCGTTGTTTTATTGTCGGTAGTAATCCCTGTTTCAATGGGTAACCGGGACAATTTTGTTACGGGTCTCTTCATTATGTTGGATTTAGTCTTGAGCGTGACGACTCGTACTAAGTTATCTGGCCCAGGATGCGTCTCTACAACTCGCCCTAATAGCCATCGGGCTGGAGCTACTTGTTCTTCCTTTATAAGGACGACGTCATCCACTGCAATGTTGTGTGTTGGGGTTTGCCATTTTCCTCGTAATTGTAACGTTTGTAGGTAATCGTTGGACCATTTCTTCCAAAATTCCTTGTACATGTTTTCTGTCAAGCGCCATCGTAACGTTAACTGGCTGTTGTCAGCCTCTGACGTCATCGGAGGTGCCAGTACCGGTCCACCGACTAAAAAGTGACCTGGTGTCAAGTAATCGATGTCATCGAGGTCATTTGTTAGAGCGACAAGTGGTCTCGAGTTGAGACAGGCTTCAATTTGTACTAGCAAAGTAGTGAACTCTTCGTACGTCAGCCTTTGTTCACCGAGAACACGTTTAAGGTGGTGTTTCATACTCTTGACTGCAGCTTCCCACAGTCCTCCCGCTGTTGGCCAAGATGGGGCGTTAAAGTGCCATTCAATGCCACTCTCGGAAGTGTTGTTGATAAGATCATCGTTGACTAGTAGCTGTATTGCCTCCTGGCGTTCTTTGGCTAGTGCTCTTGCTGCTCCGACAAAGTTCGTTCCGTTGTCACTGTAGATATGTTTAGGCGTTCCTCGTCGTGCGCATAGTCGCTTCAATGCTGCGAGGAATGTTACAGTGCTGAGGTCTGACACCAGTTCAAGGTGGATAGCTTTTGTGCATAGACAAATAAAGATCGCGATGTAGGCCTTAACTGTTTTAATGCCGCGACCTTTGTTAGCCTTTATTTCAACGTGTCCCGTGAAATCCACGCCTGTGTGTGTGAATGGCCGTGAAGGTGTAACTCGAGGTGTAGGTAAGTCTGCCATTTGCTGATTGCTGCGTTGCGTTTTGTAGCGATGACATGTGACACATTTATTAAGTTGCTTCTTGATTGGTTTCATGCCGCCAAGTATCCAATATTTGTTACGAAGGTGTCCCAGAGTAAGCCTGGCACCGCCGTGGAGAGTGCTCTTGTGGGCTTGGTCAATCAAGAGTTCTGATAGCTTGTGGTTGTTCGGTAAAATTATCGGGTGTTTTTGGGAGTTGCTTAACTTGGCATGTTGAAGTCTGCCTCCCACTCGAAGGATGCCTTGGGCGTCTAGTATTGGGCTCAAACTCAGCAGTTTGCTTGTGGCCCGTACCTTGTTGTGTTTGTGTAGGTACGCTATTTCATCGCCAAAGGTATTGTTCTGTGTAGTTTTCACGAGCAGGTTTTGAGTCTGCTCTATGTCTTCTGTACTTAAGTGTGACCTGCGGTTGGCTGTAGTTGCGTCACGCGTGTTGTTTATAAATCGTATGACCCAGCTGATGACTCGTGTTGCATAGGTCATCGAGCTGTATTTTTGCAGTAGTTGCTCGATGAGTGGCGCGTGTGTTGTTTGTATTGCGCAAGTTTGGCCTCGTTTCCTTTTCTCTTCGTTCGTTGTAAAAATACCTTGTTTGGGTATGTCGTTGTTTTGAAGCCAGGAAGGGGCTTTCCACCACAGTTCGTGACTTATTAAGTCTGATGGTGAGATTCCTCGGCTTGCGCAGTCCGCAGGGTTATCTGCGGACTTGACATGTTTCCAGGAGTTGGATGGAGTTATTTGTATTATTTGTGTGACTCTGTTAGCTACGAAACTCTTCCAGCGACCCACGTCACCATGTAGCCAGCCAAGCACCACCATGGAGTCTGTCCAGCAATGTATGGTGACTGTCTGGGAGTTAATCGAGTTTTTTACTTTTTCCATCAGTCGAGCTAGTAGTACTGCACCACATAACTCCAATCGTGGCAGAGAAATCGGGGTTTTCTGTGGGGCTAATTTTGTTTTTGCTGCTACTAGTCTGATCAGCTGTTGACCTTCTTTATCAGTGGACTTGCAATATATCACGCATCCGTAAGCTCTTTCAGATGCATCACAGAAGCCATGAAGTTCGAAGGATTGTTGGGTGTCGCCGACCCAGCGTGGTATGGCAATGTCGTGTATGTGTGCGAGTTGATTGCGAAATTGCTCCCATTCTTGCTGTATATTTGGTGGGAGTTGATCATCCCAGCTCGTTGTTGCTGACCAAGCATGTTGAAAAATTAGCTTAGCTTTTACTGTTACCGGTGATAGCCAGCCGAGTGGGTCGTACAGTTTTGATATATCCGACAGCAGTGTGCGTTTTGTGTTGACGTCACGTTTGTTGCAGAGTGCTATTTGTTTGTAAGTAAACTGATCCGTGCGCGGGTTCCAAGTGATGCCTAGCGTTTTGTTTGTGTCTGCGTCCTTGAAGTTGAACATTTTTTGGCTTATCAGTTCATCTGACAAGTCTTCAAGTAGGCGCGTTTTGTTGCTAGCCCACTTTCGTGAGTTGAACCCACCGCCCTTCAGCATTGTTATCAGTTCACCTTGAGCTTTCTGTGCTGTTATGAAGTCATGACATCCGCCTAGTAAGTCGTCCATGTATAGTTGATTGGAGAGAATAGCCGCCGCCAAAGGGTACCGCGCGCCGTCATCCTTGACCAATTGTTTTACGGTTCGCATTGCCAGAAAGGGTGCGGACTTGGTCCCATATGTTACTGTAGTCAGTTGTAACTCTTGTAACGGCTCTGTGACTGAATCCCTCCACACTATTTTTTGCAAGTGCTGGTCTTTTTCTTGAATACGTATTTGTCGGTAGAATTTCTCAATATCCGCTGTGTACACGTATTCAAACGCCCTCCATCGTAGAATAATAGCTTGTAAGTCTTGTTGTAAGTTAGGCCCGCATTCCATCAATTGGTTTAGACTGTGTCCCGTGCTAGTGGTTGCTGATGCATTGAAGACCACTCGGAGTTTGGTTGTCGTTGAATCAGGTCTCATTACTCCATGATGGGGCAGGAAACAGCTCGGTGTGTCCGGCTCTGCACACTTTTTCATATGTTGTAGAGCTTTGTATTCGTCGATGAAAGCCTTGTAACTTGAAGCGAGGGTTTCGTGTCTAGCCAAACGTTTTTCCAGCTGCTTGAATTGTGCGACTGCTTGAGGCTTTGATCGCCCCAAATTTTGTTCGAAGTTCATCTTCATGGGGATTCTAACTTCGTATCGCCCGTCTTCTAGTCTTTTTGTTGTGTCAGTATACAGTCGCTCGCAGTACTCCTCCTCAATACTCGTGGACTTGTCGTCTGTTGTTATCTCTTCAATTTCCCAAAAGCGAGAGATATCGTTAGTGTCCACCACGACATGACAGTTGAACGTATTCGTGTTTCCAACTAATACCCAGCCGAGCTTAGTTTGTTGTGCTATAGGTGCGTATATGTTTCCTCGAATGATGCTGCTCATGACTATGTCGCCATATACTCCAGCATCAAGTAGAATGTCAATCGGCCTTGATAAGTTGAATTGTGGGTCGGCCAGGTTAATATTTTCTATGTGGGGCCAATCTTGTTTTTCGAAAGAGTAGTTAGGTAGATTGTTGAGTAGTTTAGCCATTACTAGTGCTGGCGTCGAAAACTCGTAGTCTCCGTACAGGGACTTACAGTCCAACTGAACGGTCCCGTTGCTCTGGCTGGCAAATGTTCCGATTCCCGACACAGTTGAGTTTTGGTTGCGTCGCGGGAGGCCAAGTCGTTGCACAGCCGATTCTGTAATAAGGTTCAGTTGGGAGCCTTGATCTAGAAGACATCTGAGTACGGTGTAAGTTCCATCTGCGGCTTTTACTTTAAGCTGTACTGTAGCTAGTAGAACTTCCTTAAAATTTCCTGACACGTGATTGGATTTTCGCTGTGAGTTGCTGTTAGTCACGTTGTCGGTCAGCTGGCTTGACGACAGTGTCGCTGACGTAGCGTCACCGGTTAGGTCATGTAACGTTGTGTGGTGTACGCCGTTACACACTTTGCATCTTTTTTGCGAGTTGCATTTCTTTCCGTTGTGCGGATACATGCAGTTTTTGCAAATGTTCAGTTGCTCAATTGTTCTAATTTTTATGTCTGGCGTCATCTCTTGAAACGCTTTGCAGTGGAGCAAGATGTGGCTTGTTTTACAAACAGGACAATTTCTGTCAGAGCTTGTATGGTTTGTCTTGGGATAGCGTCTGTATCTGTTGTACGCCTCCCTTGGTACTGTTGTCGTCGAGCTCCCTTTGTTCGGGGGCGCGTCGGCATCTGTTTGTTTGTTTGGTTTGCTTGTTTTCTTCGCCACTGATTCCAGCGCCGTGAACTTCCCTTCGATGAACTGGATGAACTCTTTAAAATCGGGGAGTCCTCTTGGACTTTTCCTCGCTTCCATGTAGTCAGAGTAGGTTTGAGTGTCCAGTTTTCCCGTCAGGATGTGCACCAAAATTGGGTCCCATGTTGATGTGTCGATGTCCAAGTTACGCAACGCGTGCACGGTTTCGAGACTTGTTTCGTGTAGACGTTTCAACTCGTAAGCGTTTTGATGTTGAATCGTATGTTGACTCATCAAAACTTGCATTTGTTTGGTGAAGAGCAGCTGCAAATTGTTGTATCTATGGTGGAGGATTTCCCAGCAGGAGTCGTAGTTGCTTTCAGAAACAGATAAGTGTTGCACAAGGCGCTCAGCCTCCCCTTTTAGCTTCCCTTTTAGGTGCTGCATCTTCTGTCCCTTCGAGAGTGAAGGGTTGTTGTGAATAGCCGCAATGTATAGATCGAGGAATGTCGGCCATTGTGCGTAGTTGCCAGAGAATATTGGTATTTCGATTCTCGGCGCACTGTCCCGTTGTTGGACAGCGAGGTTGAGCTTACGGTTAAGATCTCGCTTTGTGCACTCGTACGTTTCTTCATACCGCGAAAACTCAAGCTCGTAGTTGACGTCACTTCCGACGAGAATGTTGTCGAGCTGCCAGTGTACTTCGTCAATCACCCTCCATCGAGATTCGAGAATCCTGAGCTTGTCTTCTATATCCCATTTCTCGATAATGTCAGCAGTACACAAGTTGCTGGTGAAACGGGAGAAGGCTCTGAAGTTAGTTGATTGTTGAGTTTTGAGCTCGTCTGATTTTGAGAGGACTCCAGTGTTCTTATTCTCTTCCCCTTGGTGACCCGCGGGCTCCGCAGTGCAGGTAGGCCAGGTTTGCAGCTTATGTTGTATACTTGCGTATTCCGCCTTGACCCTGTCATACACTTTTGTAGCGTAGTATGTGTCGGTCCGATCTGTAGCGCCCTGTAGCACGCCATGGTTCATCTCGAACTCGTTCCAGTGCGCCTGGAGGGTATCCAGCCTGCCCCGGATGTATGTTGTTGTTTTGCGGTCAGGGCTATCCTTTCCGAAGTTGACGCCAATTTTCCGGATGCCCTCTGCGATGATTCCCTGCCGCTTGAGAAGTTCTTGTTGTCTAGCGTCCATGGTTGTTGTGCGAGTATGTATGCGTATTGTTGATGGACGTTAGCCCTGTTGACTTCTTCTCTGTTGAGTTGTTGTTGTTAGGGTGTAGTACCCGAACCACCAAATGTTGATGTCTCCTACGGTGATCACAGGGTCCGAAGGAATCTCTCCGTACGATATTGTGCGCCTTCTCAATCTGACTGGGGCGATCCGCTAGTGGAAGACCAGTCAAACCGATTCGCTCTCGTAAGTAGAAACCCTTCGTACCTGTACGACTTGCAGGACTGTTTGTTCCAGGAATGGCGATCCGGCTCGAAGGACCAAAAATGTACGGGCAATAGCACCGCACACTGAGATGTAGTATGTAGATGGACGAATCACACGGGATGTGTACAGGAAATAAAATCACTGTTATGTGTCCGTAAATGATTGACCATTTATTAGGTAAAACATTAAAATATATAATACCTAAAGTAGGTGATTTGTGGCGGGCGTAATCGCCTAGTCAGTGAATGTACATAAATCGGTGAATTAGCAACCGCTTGTTCAGGTAAAAACTAAAACAATTAACATCATGTGGCGATGCTCGTACAAACTAAATGGACATTGTTGACTTTGAAAGGAAAAATACTTATGTCTATACACACGATTTATATAACTCCCACGATGGAACTATATTTCAACTTAGTGACGGAAAAGTGTTTGTGATATTGTGCCTGCCTGTGATCACAGGAACGGATGATATCAACGTTCTTATTATCTACACGCCACCACCAAATAAACTTATCTAATGTTTTATTAAGCCATGTAAAAACCATAAAATATATAAAAAAAATAAGAGAATGGTGCGTTTCACGGGCACGTTGGCACGGGGCTCATCCAGAGCTGCGTCACAAGCTGCATCGAACTATCGGGTCTTCGTCAATAACATTTATCACGTCCATTTCACTTAACGATTCCCGTATTCCAAACTTCCAGACACTGTATTTTGCCCCATTGAATGGCTTGATATTGCGTGACATACATCGGTCCCCGTTTGGTAGCTAAAATAAATTCAACATTTTTAGCAATAGATATTGTGGCTAATGAAAACATCTTCCCGGTTTATGATACAGTCCGACGCTCCAGAATCCAACAGGAAAGTAACAATGCTTCCATCATCAACCGCTTGATAATCTCCCATTATAGAAGCAAATACAAAAAATTTGCTCGACGTAGATGGTTCACTGATCTCAACTGCCTGAACCGTCCTTGTCCGCTCCGTATTTTTCTGCTGCTGCTGCTGAGTTCTTTTGAACTAGAAGCAGTCGTTCTTCATATGCCATTTGCGACCACAGTGATGACACTTCACGAACCTCTTCTTCTACTTGTTATCCATCTATATTATTCCCTTTATTATTTTGAGAATTATCGAATTTCCTTTTTCCAAATTCCTGTTAATTTTTCCGCTCAAGTTGCAAAACTTTGACACTGGTATCACTGGACTAATTTTTCAACTTAACTTCATGATCGTAAAGCCTTGTTTTAACGAATGCTAGCGTTAAATTATCCTTCGATAAAGTTTCGATCGCGGTTATCACGCCATCATAAGTTGCGGGTAGGGTGAGCAGTACATGAGCTACCTTATCGGTTTCTTCCAAATTGGCTCCGGTGGCTAACAAGTCAGCGATCAAATCACCAAAAATCGAAAAATGTTTTATGAGTGGTGACGTTTCTTTGCAGTTTTAAAGTCGTCAACTTTTTTCGTAAAGCCAACTGAGTAGCGATACTTTTCCGTTCATACAAAGCATCCAAACTTTCAAAATTTTTGCGCCGTACTGTCTTCCTTCGCAAAACCGAGATAGGAATCCGATAAATTTACCATCAAAATTTTTCATTCTGTACTACATGTAAAGAATATTCTGTCAAAAAACAAGATGCCTTGTGATACTTACACTTATGACTATTAATTAAAAGAACCGCTTAAATCATTAGTTCAATGCACGACATTTTCAGTGGATCTAAAATAAATATACAATATAAAAAAAATATGGTTTTACAAGTAACTAAATGGACATTGTTGACTTTGAAAGGAAAAATACTTATGTCTATACACACGATTTATATAACTCCCACGATGGAACTATATTTCAACTTAGTGACGGAAAAGTGTTTGTGATATTGTGCCTGCCTGTGATCACAGGAACGGATGATATCAACGTTCTTATTATCTACACGCCACCACCAAATAAACTTATCTAATGTTTTATTAAGCCATGTAAAAACCATAAAATATATAAAAAAAATAAGAGAATGGTGCGTTTCACGGGCACGTTGGCACGGGGCTCATCCAGAGCTGCGTCACAAGCTGCATCGAACTATCGGGTCTTCGTCAATAACATTTATCACGTCCATTTCACTTAACGATTCCCGTATTCCAAACTTCCAGACACTGTATTTTGCCCCATTGAATGGCTTGATATTGCGTGACATACATCGTTCCCCGTTTGGTAGCTGAAATAAATTCAACATTTTTAGCAATAGACATTTTTAATGGCGTTTGTAAGATGGTGTGGCCAATGAAAAGATCTTCCCGGTTTATGATATGGTCCGACGCTCCAGAACCCAACAGGCAAGTAACTTTGCTTCCATCATCAACCGCTTGACAGTCTCCCATTATAAAAGCAAAGCCAAAAAATTTGCTCGACGTGGATGGTTCACTGATATCAACTGCCTGAACCGTCCTTGTCCGCTCCGTATTTTTCTGCTGCTGCTGCTGAGTTCTTTTGAACTAGAAGCAGTCGTTCTTCATATGCCATTTGCGACCACAGTGATGACACTTCACGAACCTCTTCTTCTACTTGTTATCCATCTATATTATTCCCTTTATTATTTTGAGAATTATCGAATTTCCTTTTTCCAAATTCCTGTTCATTTTTGCGCTCAAGTTGCAAAACTTTGACACTGGTATCACTGGACTCATTTTTCAACTTAACTTTATGATCGTAAAACCTTGTTTTAACGAATCATACGTTGCGGGTAGGGTGAGCAGTAAATGAGCCACCTTATCGGTTTCTTCCGAATTGGCTCCGGCGGCTAACAATTCGGTGATCAAATCATCAAAAGTCGAAAAATGTTTTATGAGTGGTGACGTTTCCTTGCAGTTTTAAAGTCAACAACTTTTTTCGCAAAGCCAACTGAGTAGCGATACTTTTCCGTTCATACAAAGCATTCAAACTTTTCAAAATTTCTTTCGCCGTACTGTCTTCCTTCGCAAAACTGAGATGGGAATACGATAAATAGTCTATGATGACAGTATTTGCTACCCGGTTATTTTTTTTTTTACCATCAAAACTTTTGATTTTGTACTACATGTAGAGTATTCTGTCAACAAACAAGATCCCTACTGATAATTTGACTATTAATTAAAAGAACCGCTTAAATCATTAGGTCAATGGACGACAGTTTCTGTAGATCTAAAATAAATATACAATATTTAAAAAAAAATGCTTTTACAAATATCTTAATGGACATTGTTGACTTTGAAAGGAAAAATAAACTTATGTCTATACACACGATTTATATAACTCCCACGATGGAACTATATTTCAACTTAGTAACGGAAAAGTGTTGTTGATATTGTGCCTGCCTGTGATCACAGGAACGGATGATATCAACGTTCTTATTATCTACACGCCACCACCAAATAAACTTATCTAATGTTTTATTAAGCCATGTAAAAACCATAAAATATATAAAAAAAATAAGAGAATGGTGCGTTTCACGGGCACGTTGGCACGGGGTTCATCCAGAGCTGCGTCACAAGCTGCATTTCCCACAAGCTGCATCGAACTATCGGGTCTTCGTCAATAACATTTATCACGTCCATTTCACTTAACGATTCCCGTATTCTAAACTTCCAGACACTGTATTTTTCCCCATTGAATGGCTTGATATTGCGTGACATACATCGTTCCCCGTTTGGTAGCTAAAATAAATTCAACATTTTTAGCAATAGAAATTGTGGCTAATGAAAACATCTTCCCGGTTTATGATATAGTCCGACGCTCCAGAATCCAACAGGAAAGTAACAATGCTTCCATCATCAACCGCTTGATAATCTCCCATTATAAAAGCAAATCCAAAAAATTTGCTCGACGTGGATGGTTCACTGATCTCGACTGTCTGAACCGTCCTTGTCCGCTCCGTATTTTTCTGCTGCTGCTGCTGAGTTCTTTTGAACTAGAAGCAGTCGTTCTTCATATGCCATTTGCGACCACAGTGATGACACTTCACGAACCTCTTCTTCTACTTGTTATCCTTCTATATTATTCCCTTTATTATTTTGAGAATTATCGAATTTCCTTTTTCCAAATTCCTGTTCATTTTTCCGCTCAAGTTGCAAAACTTTGACACTGGTATCACTGGACTCATTTTTCAACTTAACTTCATGATCGTAAAACCTTGTTTTAGCGAATCATACGTTGCGGGTGGGGTGAGCAGTAAATGAGCCACCTTATCGGTTTCTTCCGAATTGGCTCCGGCGGCTAACAATTCGGTGATCAAATCATCAAAAGTCGAAAAATGTTTTATGAGTGGTGACGTTTCCTTGCAGTTTTAAAGTCAACAACTTTTTTCGCAAAGCCAACTGAGTAGCGATACTTTTCCGTTCATACAAAGCATTCAAACTTTTCAAAATTTCTTTCGCCGTACTGTCTTCCTTCGCAAAACCGAGATAGGAATCCGATAAATAATCTATGATGACAGTATTTGCTACCCGGTTACTTTTTTTTTTTACCATCAAAACTTCATTTTGTACTACATGTAAAGAGTATTCTGTCAACAAACAAGATCCCTACTGATACTTATGACTATCAATTAAAAGAACCGCTTAAATCATTAGGTCAATGGACGACAGTTTCTGTAGATCTAAAATAAATATACAATATTTAAAAAAAAATCGTTTTACAAGTATCTAAATGGACATTGTTGACTTTGAAAGGAAAAATAAACTTATGTCTATACACACGATTTATATAACTCCCACGATGGAACTATATTTCAACTTAGTAACGGAAAAGTGTTGTTGATATTGTGCCTGCCTGTGATCACAGGAACGGATGATATCAACGTTCTTATTATCTACACGCCACCACCAAATAAACTTATCTAATGTTTTATTAAGCCATGTAAAAACCATAAAATATATAAAAAAAATAAGAGAATGGTGTGTTTCACGGGCACGTTGGCACGGGGCTCATCCAGAGCTGCGTCACAAGCTGCATCGAACTATCGGGTCTTCGTCAATAACATTTATCACGTCCATTTCACTTAACGATTCCCGTATTCTAAACTTCCAGACACTGTATTTTTCCCCATTGAATGGCGTGATATCGTTCCCCGTTTGGTAGCTAAAATAAATTCAACATTTTTAGCAATAGAAATTGTGGCTAATGAAAACATCTTCCCGATTTATGATATAGTCCGACGCTCCAGAATCCAACAGGAAAGTAACAATGCTTCCATCATCAACCGCTTGATAATCTCCATTTATAAAAGCAAATCCAAAAAATTTGCTCGACGTGGATAGTTCACTGATCTCAACTGCCTAAACCGTCCTTGTCCGCTCCGTATTTTTCTGCTGCTGCTGCTGAGTTCTTTTGAACTAGAAGCAGTCGTTCTTCATATGCCATTTGCGACCACAGTGATGACACTTCACGAACCTCTTCTTCTACTTGTTATCCTTCTATATTATTCCCTTTATTATTTTGAGAATTATCGAATTTCCTTTTTCCAAATTCCTGTTCATTTTTCCGCTCAAGCTGCAAAATTTTGACACTGGTATCACTGGACTAATTTTTCAACTTAACTTCATGATCGTAAAGCCTTGTTTTAACGAATGCTAGCGTTAAATTATCCTTCGATAAAGTTTCGATCGCGGTTATCACGCCATCATAAGTTGCGGGTAGGGTGAGCAGTACATGAGCTACCTTATCGGTTTCTTCCAAATTGGCTCCGGTGGCTAACAAGTCAGCGATCAAATCACCAAAAATCGAAAAATGTTTTATGAGTGGTGACGTTTCTTTGCAGTTTTAAAGTCGTCAACTTTTTTCGTAAAGCCAACTGAGTAGCGATACTTTTCCGTTCATACAAAGCATCCAAACTTTCAAAATTTTTGCGCCGTACTGTCTTCCTTCGCAAAACCGAGATAGGAATCCGATAAATTTACCATCAAAATTTTTCATTCTGTACTATATGTAAAGAATATTCTGTCAAAAAACAAGATGCCTTGTGATACTTACACTTATGACTATTAATTAAAAGAACCGCTTAAATCATTAGTTCAATGCACGACATTTTCAGTGGATCTAAAATAAATATACAATATAAAAAAAATATGGTTTTACAAGTAACTATGTACGGGCAATAGCACCGCACACTGAGATGTAGTATGTAGATGGACGAATCACACGGGATGTGTACAGGAAATAAAATCACTGTTATGTGTCCGTAAATGATTGACCATTTATTAGGTAAAACATTAAAATATATAATACCTAAAGTAGGTGATTTGTGGCGGGCGTAATCGCCTAGTCAGTGAATGTACATAAATCGGTGAATTAGCAACCGCTTGTTCAGGTAAAAACTAAAACAATTAACATCATGTGGCGATGCTCGTACATCCTGCCAACTATAAAAGTACAAATAACAACTAATATGTATAAACAAAAGGTAAGTAAAAAGTAAAGTATAGTATAAGTATAGGAAGTTATTAGAAGGTTCTACGTTCGCCGCTAACTGATATAGGCGACGTTTCGCGATCCACTTTGTTGCCGTTAGGAAGATGTCCGGTGCCCTATTCTAGTGCCGGTGTCTCTGCCTTTGTCTGTCCTTCCCTAGGAGGATCCTCGAGTATGGCTTGGTACCATCTCGATCTCTTCCTTGTGCGCCTGTGTTGCTGTTCTGCTTCCTTGAAGTAGACGGAGGCAGCGTACTTTTATTTGAAAGTAAACCCATATGCTGAATACTGTTGCACAGGTTATCATACAGCCGTACAGAACATAGTGATGTTGCTCCGCCTCCACGGCATTAACCAATTGGATATCCTGTTGTTCTTTAATCAACTCGATTTTTCTCTTAAGACCCTTTAGTTGTTCTTCATGTGTTTCAATTTCCATGTTTGTTATATTTGTAATTTGACTATTGCTTGTTAATAGTTCGTTTAGGTTTATCTCTGGTACGTAGATCTCTTGCTCATTTCCTAATTCCATTGTGCTTTGCATATTGTAGTGCGAATGAATTAGATGTTTATCACCGCGCATCATGCAGCCTGTCCCTAACGTGATTATGCCTGTATTTTGAAGTGTTTGTGACGTAATTCCAGCTGGACAGAAAATGCGCATAGTGCATTCCTCGCAACACGTAAACAACCAAGCCCCCTTGCTGTGTAGCTTTTTCCATTCATTGCTGCAACTTGATACTTCCGTGCGGCAGGTTGATACTCCTCGATTGTTTATTATGTCTGCTTCGCACATTTTTGTGGCTGTTTTTATTCCGTATATAGGTAAGTCAAGGTTGCATAGTAGCAGCTGATTTGTGTTTACTTGTGTGCATGATGAAAGATGTTGTTGATCCAGTGGTATCATCATGTCCATTTTCAAGTTGACGGCTATGTATTTGGTTGTTGGTATTATGTTAACCATAGAAGCTCCCTTTATGTTGCGGATTGGGATGACTTCGGTTAGTTCATATTGTTCGTCTGCTACCAAAGGGATTTTTACTTCGAAAATAATAAAATCTTCCGTTAGTTTTCTTTGCACACTTGCTAGTTTATACATTTCCCGGATACACTTGAACTTGTTTGAACAGGGTAGAGATAATCCTTTTGGTACTTGTCCTGATATGATGTTCAGCTGTTTTTTCGAATGCATCGGGTTTTAGCAGGTGAGTGTCGACTTTGGTGTGGCGGAGATCTGTAACTAGGTTGATCAACATGTCTTGTATTCTCCGCAAGTTTGCTACCATCATGTTTGCGGCAAGTGCAGTAGCAGTAAGGAAAGTTGCTTGGTCTTGTTCGGTTTTTAGTTGTTGTAGCGATTCTCTGAGACTTTTGTTGATGACAATAAACTGTCGGTTCATTACTTGCTCGTTCCTCTTCAGGAGGTTGTATTCCCCTTCGATGATTGAGGTATGTTGTTTATACAGATTGAGCAAGTGGTCTTCATTGCTGTGCAGTAGTTTGATGTCGTTGTTGTATTTTTCGGCAAATTTGTCATCCAGAACCCCAAAGAGAGAGTTGGCAATGTTCCCGATTCCGTTTATGAGACCTCGCTTACTGCGTCTTCCGTGGTCAGATTGTAGTACTTCATTGTAGTGTTTGAGCTCGTTTAGTTCGTGCTCTAGTTGTGTGGATATAGTCAAGTGCGCTATATTTCGTTGACAAAGTCCGTGTAGTTGCTGGACGTATTGATCAACGGCAGAAATACTCTTCCAGTAAGTCGACATGTTGTAGTACACCACCAGTCTCCATTCGTCTTGTATTATCTGTACGTCTGCGGCTTTGTCGAAGTACACAAGACGGGTTGGATCTAGGGTGGTTACGTTGACGAGTTGTTGCATGGACGGGGTCGCACACGTAACCATGAGTACGAGTAACGTGCTTAGGTACTTGAGGACGTTACAGTTGGAAACACCCTTGCGTTCCTGTCTATGGCTCACCCGGCGTTGTCGTTGTTCTGTTAATGAAGTCGTTTGTTTATTGTCCGTGGGTTGCGTTGTTTTATTGTCGGTAGTAATCCCTGTTTCAATGGGTAACCGGGACAATTTTGTTACGGGTCTCTTCATTATGTTGGATTTAGTCTTGAGCGTGACGACTCGTACTAAGTTATCTGGCCCAGGATGCGTCTCTACAACTCGCCCTAATAGCCATCGGGCTGGAGCTACTTGTTCTTCCTTTATAAGGACGACGTCATCCACTGCAATGTTGTGTGTTGGGGTTTGCCATTTTCCTCGTAATTGTAACGTTTGTAGGTAATCGTTGGACCATTTCTTCCAAAATTCCTTGTACATGTTTTCTGTCAAGCGCCATCGTAACGTTAACTGGCTGTTGTCAGCCTCTGACGTCATCGGAGGTGCCAGTACCGGTCCACCGACTAAAAAGTGACCTGGTGTCAAGTAATCGATGTCATCGAGGTCATTTGTTAGAGCGACAAGTGGTCTCGAGTTGAGACAGGCTTCAATTTGTACTAGCAAAGTAGTGAACTCTTCGTACGTCAGCCTTTGTTCACCGAGAACACGTTTAAGGTGGTGTTTCATACTCTTGACTGCAGCTTCCCACAGTCCTCCCGCTGTTGGCCAAGATGGGGCGTTAAAGTGCCATTCAATGCCACTCTCGGAAGTGTTGTTGATAAGATCATCGTTGACTAGTAGCTGTATTGCCTCCTGGCGTTCTTTGGCTAGTGCTCTTGCTGCTCCGACAAAGTTCGTTCCGTTGTCACTGTAGATATGTTTAGGCGTTCCTCGTCGTGCGCATAGTCGCTTCAATGCTGCGAGGAATGTTACAGTGCTGAGGTCTGACACCAGTTCAAGGTGGATAGCTTTTGTGCATAGACAAATAAAGATCGCGATGTAGGCCTTAACTGTTTTAATGCCGCGACCTTTGTTAGCCTTTATTTCAACGTGTCCCGTGAAATCCACGCCTGTGTGTGTGAATGGCCGTGAAGGTGTAACTCGAGGTGTAGGTAAGTCTGCCATTTGCTGATTGCTGCGTTGCGTTTTGTAGCGATGACATGTGACACATTTATTAAGTTGCTTCTTGATTGGTTTCATGCCGCCAAGTATCCAATATTTGTTACGAAGGTGTCCCAGAGTAAGCCTGGCACCGCCGTGGAGAGTGCTCTTGTGGGCTTGGTCAATCAAGAGTTCTGATAGCTTGTGGTTGTTCGGTAAAATTATCGGGTGTTTTTGGGAGTTGCTTAACTTGGCATGTTGAAGTCTGCCTCCCACTCGAAGGATGCCTTGGGCGTCTAGTATTGGGCTCAAACTCAGCAGTTTGCTTGTGGCCCGTACCTTGTTGTGTTTGTGTAGGTACGCTATTTCATCGCCAAAGGTATTGTTCTGTGTAGTTTTCACGAGCAGGTTTTGAGTCTGCTCTATGTCTTCTGTACTTAAGTGTGACCTGCGGTTGGCTGTAGTTGCGTCACGCGTGTTGTTTATAAATCGTATGACCCAGCTGATGACTCGTGTTGCATAGGTCATCGAGCTGTATTTTTGCAGTAGTTGCTCGATGAGTGGCGCGTGTGTTGTTTGTATTGCGCAAGTTTGGCCTCGTTTCCTTTTCTCTTCGTTCGTTGTAAAAATACCTTGTTTGGGTATGTCGTTGTTTTGAAGCCAGGAAGGGGCTTTCCACCACAGTTCGTGACTTATTAAGTCTGATGGTGAGATTCCTCGGCTTGCGCAGTCCGCAGGGTTATCTGCGGACTTGACATGTTTCCAGGAGTTGGATGGAGTTATTTGTATTATTTGTGTGACTCTGTTAGCTACGAAACTCTTCCAGCGACCCACGTCACCATGTAGCCAGCCAAGCACCACCATGGAGTCTGTCCAGCAATGTATGGTGACTGTCTGGGAGTTAATCGAGTTTTTTACTTTTTCCATCAGTCGAGCTAGTAGTACTGCACCACATAACTCCAATCGTGGCAGAGAAATCGGGGTTTTCTGTGGGGCTAATTTTGTTTTTGCTGCTACTAGTCTGATCAGCTGTTGACCTTCTTTATCAGTGGACTTGCAATATATCACGCATCCGTAAGCTCTTTCAGATGCATCACAGAAGCCATGAAGTTCGAAGGATTGTTGGGTGTCGCCGACCCAGCGTGGTATGGCAATGTCGTGTATGTGTGCGAGTTGATTGCGAAATTGCTCCCATTCTTGCTGTATATTTGGTGGGAGTTGATCATCCCAGCTCGTTGTTGCTGACCAAGCATGTTGAAAAATTAGCTTAGCTTTTACTGTTACCGGTGATAGCCAGCCGAGTGGGTCGTACAGTTTTGATATATCCGACAGCAGTGTGCGTTTTGTGTTGACGTCACGTTTGTTGCAGAGTGCTATTTGTTTGTAAGTAAACTGATCCGTGCGCGGGTTCCAAGTGATGCCTAGCGTTTTGTTTGTGTCTGCGTCCTTGAAGTTGAACATTTTTTGGCTTATCAGTTCATCTGACAAGTCTTCAAGTAGGCGCGTTTTGTTGCTAGCCCACTTTCGTGAGTTGAACCCACCGCCCTTCAGCATTGTTATCAGTTCACCTTGAGCTTTCTGTGCTGTTATGAAGTCATGACATCCGCCTAGTAAGTCGTCCATGTATAGTTGATTGGAGAGAATAGCCGCCGCCAAAGGGTACCGCGCGCCGTCATCCTTGACCAATTGTTTTACGGTTCGCATTGCCAGAAAGGGTGCGGACTTGGTCCCATATGTTACTGTAGTCAGTTGTAACTCTTGTAACGGCTCTGTGACTGAATCCCTCCACACTATTTTTTGCAAGTGCTGGTCTTTTTCTTGAATACGTATTTGTCGGTAGAATTTCTCAATATCCGCTGTGTACACGTATTCAAACGCCCTCCATCGTAGAATAATAGCTTGTAAGTCTTGTTGTAAGTTAGGCCCGCATTCCATCAATTGGTTTAGACTGTGTCCCGTGCTAGTGGTTGCTGATGCATTGAAGACCACTCGGAGTTTGGTTGTCGTTGAATCAGGTCTCATTACTCCATGATGGGGCAGGAAACAGCTCGGTGTGTCCGGCTCTGCACACTTTTTCATATGTTGTAGAGCTTTGTATTCGTCGATGAAAGCCTTGTAACTTGAAGCGAGGGTTTCGTGTCTAGCCAAACGTTTTTCCAGCTGCTTGAATTGTGCGACTGCTTGAGGCTTTGATCGCCCCAAATTTTGTTCGAAGTTCATCTTCATGGGGATTCTAACTTCGTATCGCCCGTCTTCTAGTCTTTTTGTTGTGTCAGTATACAGTCGCTCGCAGTACTCCTCCTCAATACTCGTGGACTTGTCGTCTGTTGTTATCTCTTCAATTTCCCAAAAGCGAGAGATATCGTTAGTGTCCACCACGACATGACAGTTGAACGTATTCGTGTTTCCAACTAATACCCAGCCGAGCTTAGTTTGTTGTGCTATAGGTGCGTATATGTTTCCTCGAATGATGCTGCTCATGACTATGTCGCCATATACTCCAGCATCAAGTAGAATGTCAATCGGCCTTGATAAGTTGAATTGTGGGTCGGCCAGGTTAATATTTTCTATGTGGGGCCAATCTTGTTTTTCGAAAGAGTAGTTAGGTAGATTGTTGAGTAGTTTAGCCATTACTAGTGCTGGCGTCGAAAACTCGTAGTCTCCGTACAGGGACTTACAGTCCAACTGAACGGTCCCGTTGCTCTGGCTGGCAAATGTTCCGATTCCCGACACAGTTGAGTTTTGGTTGCGTCGCGGGAGGCCAAGTCGTTGCACAGCCGATTCTGTAATAAGGTTCAGTTGGGAGCCTTGATCTAGAAGACATCTGAGTACGGTGTAAGTTCCATCTGCGGCTTTTACTTTAAGCTGTACTGTAGCTAGTAGAACTTCCTTAAAATTTCCTGACACGTGATTGGATTTTCGCTGTGAGTTGCTGTTAGTCACGTTGTCGGTCAGCTGGCTTGACGACAGTGTCGCTGACGTAGCGTCACCGGTTAGGTCATGTAACGTTGTGTGGTGTACGCCGTTACACACTTTGCATCTTTTTTGCGAGTTGCATTTCTTTCCGTTGTGCGGATACATGCAGTTTTTGCAAATGTTCAGTTGCTCAATTGTTCTAATTTTTATGTCTGGCGTCATCTCTTGAAACGCTTTGCAGTGGAGCAAGATGTGGCTTGTTTTACAAACAGGACAATTTCTGTCAGAGCTTGTATGGTTTGTCTTGGGATAGCGTCTGTATCTGTTGTACGCCTCCCTTGGTACTGTTGTCGTCGAGCTCCCTTTGTTCGGGGGCGCGTCGGCATCTGTTTGTTTGTTTGGTTTGCTTGTTTTCTTCGCCACTGATTCCAGCGCCGTGAACTTCCCTTCGATGAACTGGATGAACTCTTTAAAATCGGGGAGTCCTCTTGGACTTTTCCTCGCTTCCATGTAGTCAGAGTAGGTTTGAGTGTCCAGTTTTCCCGTCAGGATGTGCACCAAAATTGGGTCCCATGTTGATGTGTCGATGTCCAAGTTACGCAACGCGTGCACGGTTTCGAGACTTGTTTCGTGTAGACGTTTCAACTCGTAAGCGTTTTGATGTTGAATCGTATGTTGACTCATCAAAACTTGCATTTGTTTGGTGAAGAGCAGCTGCAAATTGTTGTATCTATGGTGGAGGATTTCCCAGCAGGAGTCGTAGTTGCTTTCAGAAACAGATAAGTGTTGCACAAGGCGCTCAGCCTCCCCTTTTAGCTTCCCTTTTAGGTGCTGCATCTTCTGTCCCTTCGAGAGTGAAGGGTTGTTGTGAATAGCCGCAATGTATAGATCGAGGAATGTCGGCCATTGTGCGTAGTTGCCAGAGAATATTGGTATTTCGATTCTCGGCGCACTGTCCCGTTGTTGGACAGCGAGGTTGAGCTTACGGTTAAGATCTCGCTTTGTGCACTCGTACGTTTCTTCATACCGCGAAAACTCAAGCTCGTAGTTGACGTCACTTCCGACGAGAATGTTGTCGAGCTGCCAGTGTACTTCGTCAATCACCCTCCATCGAGATTCGAGAATCCTGAGCTTGTCTTCTATATCCCATTTCTCGATAATGTCAGCAGTACACAAGTTGCTGGTGAAACGGGAGAAGGCTCTGAAGTTAGTTGATTGTTGAGTTTTGAGCTCGTCTGATTTTGAGAGGACTCCAGTGTTCTTATTCTCTTCCCCTTGGTGACCCGCGGGCTCCGCAGTGCAGGTAGGCCAGGTTTGCAGCTTATGTTGTATACTTGCGTATTCCGCCTTGACCCTGTCATACACTTTTGTAGCGTAGTATGTGTCGGTCCGATCTGTAGCGCCCTGTAGCACGCCATGGTTCATCTCGAACTCGTTCCAGTGCGCCTGGAGGGTATCCAGCCTGCCCCGGATGTATGTTGTTGTTTTGCGGTCAGGGCTATCCTTTCCGAAGTTGACGCCAATTTTCCGGATGCCCTCTGCGATGATTCCCTGCCGCTTGAGAAGTTCTTGTTGTCTAGCGTCCATGGTTGTTGTGCGAGTATGTATGCGTATTGTTGATGGACGTTAGCCCTGTTGACTTCTTCTCTGTTGAGTTGTTGTTGTTAGGGTGTAGTACCCGAACCACCAAATGTTGATGTCTCCTACGGTGATCACAGGGTCCGAAGGAATCTCTCCGTACGATATTGTGCGCCTTCTCAATCTGACTGGGGCGATCCGCTTGTGGAAGACCAGTCAAACCGATTCGCTCTCGTAAGTAGAAACCCTTCGTACCTGTGCGACTTGCAGGACTGTTTGTTCCAGGAATGGCGATCCGGCTCGAAGGACCAAAAATGTACGGGCAATAGCACCGCACACTGAGATGTAGTATGTAGATGGACGAATCACACGGGATGTGTACAGGAAATAAAATCACTGTTATGTGTCCGTAAATGATTGACCATTTATTAGGTAAAACATTAAAATATATAATACCTAAAGTAGGTGATTTGTGGCGGGCGTAATCGCCTAGTCAGTGAATGTACATAAATCGGTGAATTAGCAACCGCTTGTTCAGGTAAAAACTAAAACAATTAACATCATGTGGCGATGCTCGTACAAACTAAATGGACATTGTTGACTTTGAAAGGAAAAATACTTATGTCTATACACACGATTTATATAACTCCCACGATGGAACTATATTTCAACTTAGTGACGGAAAAGTGTTTGTGATATTGTGCCTGCCTGTGATCACAGGAACGGATGATATCAACGTTCTTATTATCTACACGCCACCACCAAATAAACTTATCTAATGTTTTATTAAGCCATGTAAAAACCATAAAATATATAAAAAAAATAAGAGAATGGTGCGTTTCACGGGCACGTTGGCACGGGGCTCATCCAGAGCTGCGTCACAAGCTGCATCGAACTATCGGGTCTTCGTCAATAACATTTATCACGTCCATTTCACTTAACGATTCCCGTATTCCAAACTTCCAGACACTGTATTTTGCCCCATTGAATGGCTTGATATTGCGTGACATACATCGGTCCCCGTTTGGTAGCTAAAATAAATTCAACATTTTTAGCAATAGATATTGTGGCTAATGAAAACATCTTCCCGGTTTATGATACAGTCCGACGCTCCAGAATCCAACAGGAAAGTAACAATGCTTCCATCATCAACCGCTTGATAATCTCCCATTATAGAAGCAAATACAAAAAATTTGCTCGACGTAGATGGTTCACTGATCTCAACTGCCTGAACCGTCCTTGTCCGCTCCGTATTTTTCTGCTGCTGCTGCTGAGTTCTTTTGAACTAGAAGCAGTCGTTCTTCATATGCCATTTGCGACCACAGTGATGACACTTCACGAACCTCTTCTTCTACTTGTTATCCATCTATATTATTCCCTTTATTATTTTGAGAATTATCGAATTTCCTTTTTCCAAATTCCTGTTAATTTTTCCGCTCAAGTTGCAAAACTTTGACACTGGTATCACTGGACTAATTTTTCAACTTAACTTCATGATCGTAAAGCCTTGTTTTAACGAATGCTAGCGTTAAATTATCCTTCGATAAAGTTTCGATCGCGGTTATCACGCCATCATAAGTTGCGGGTAGGGTGAGCAGTACATGAGCTACCTTATCGGTTTCTTCCAAATTGGCTCCGGTGGCTAACAAGTCAGCGATCAAATCACCAAAAATCGAAAAATGTTTTATGAGTGGTGACGTTTCTTTGCAGTTTTAAAGTCGTCAACTTTTTTCGTAAAGCCAACTGAGTAGCGATACTTTTCCGTTCATACAAAGCATCCAAACTTTCAAAATTTTTGCGCCGTACTGTCTTCCTTCGCAAAACCGAGATAGGAATCCGATAAATTTACCATCAAAATTTTTCATTCTGTACTACATGTAAAGAATATTCTGTCAAAAAACAAGATGCCTTGTGATACTTACACTTATGACTATTAATTAAAAGAACCGCTTAAATCATTAGTTCAATGCACGACATTTTCAGTGGATCTAAAATAAATATACAATATAAAAAAAATATGGTTTTACAAGTAACTAAATGGACATTGTTGACTTTGAAAGGAAAAATACTTATGTCTATACACACGATTTATATAACTCCCACGATGGAACTATATTTCAACTTAGTGACGGAAAAGTGTTTGTGATATTGTGCCTGCCTGTGATCACAGGAACGGATGATATCAACGTTCTTATTATCTACACGCCACCACCAAATAAACTTATCTAATGTTTTATTAAGCCATGTAAAAACCATAAAATATATAAAAAAAATAAGAGAATGGTGCGTTTCACGGGCACGTTGGCACGGGGCTCATCCAGAGCTGCGTCACAAGCTGCATCGAACTATCGGGTCTTCGTCAATAACATTTATCACGTCCATTTCACTTAACGATTCCCGTATTCCAAACTTCCAGACACTGTATTTTGCCCCATTGAATGGCTTGATATTGCGTGACATACATCGTTCCCCGTTTGGTAGCTGAAATAAATTCAACATTTTTAGCAATAGACATTTTTAATGGCGTTTGTAAGATGGTGTGGCCAATGAAAAGATCTTCCCGGTTTATGATATGGTCCGACGCTCCAGAACCCAACAGGCAAGTAACTTTGCTTCCATCATCAACCGCTTGACAGTCTCCCATTATAAAAGCAAAGCCAAAAAATTTGCTCGACGTGGATGGTTCACTGATATCAACTGCCTGAACCGTCCTTGTCCGCTCCGTATTTTTCTGCTGCTGCTGCTGAGTTCTTTTGAACTAGAAGCAGTCGTTCTTCATATGCCATTTGCGACCACAGTGATGACACTTCACGAACCTCTTCTTCTACTTGTTATCCATCTATATTATTCCCTTTATTATTTTGAGAATTATCGAATTTCCTTTTTCCAAATTCCTGTTCATTTTTGCGCTCAAGTTGCAAAACTTTGACACTGGTATCACTGGACTCATTTTTCAACTTAACTTTATGATCGTAAAACCTTGTTTTAACGAATCATACGTTGCGGGTAGGGTGAGCAGTAAATGAGCCACCTTATCGGTTTCTTCCGAATTGGCTCCGGCGGCTAACAATTCGGTGATCAAATCATCAAAAGTCGAAAAATGTTTTATGAGTGGTGACGTTTCCTTGCAGTTTTAAAGTCAACAACTTTTTTCGCAAAGCCAACTGAGTAGCGATACTTTTCCGTTCATACAAAGCATTCAAACTTTTCAAAATTTCTTTCGCCGTACTGTCTTCCTTCGCAAAACTGAGATGGGAATACGATAAATAGTCTATGATGACAGTATTTGCTACCCGGTTATTTTTTTTTTTACCATCAAAACTTTTGATTTTGTACTACATGTAGAGTATTCTGTCAACAAACAAGATCCCTACTGATAATTTGACTATTAATTAAAAGAACCGCTTAAATCATTAGGTCAATGGACGACAGTTTCTGTAGATCTAAAATAAATATACAATATTTAAAAAAAAATGCTTTTACAAGTATCTTAATGGACATTGTTGACTTTGAAAGGAAAAATAAACTTATGTCTATACACACGATTTATATAACTCCCACGATGGAACTATATTTCAACTTAGTAACGGAAAAGTGTTGTTGATATTGTGCCTGCCTGTGATCACAGGAACGGATGATATCAACGTTCTTATTATCTACACGCCACCACCAAATAAACTTATCTAATGTTTTATTAAGCCATGTAAAAACCATAAAATATATAAAAAAAATAAGAGAATGGTGCGTTTCACGGGCACGTTGGCACGGGGTTCATCCAGAGCTGCGTCACAAGCTGCATTTCCCACAAGCTGCATCGAACTATCGGGTCTTCGTCAATAACATTTATCACGTCCATTTCACTTAACGATTCCCGTATTCTAAACTTCCAGACACTGTATTTTTCCCCATTGAATGGCTTGATATTGCGTGACATACATCGTTCCCCGTTTGGTAGCTAAAATAAATTCAACATTTTTAGCAATAGAAATTGTGGCTAATGAAAACATCTTCCCGGTTTATGATATAGTCCGACGCTCCAGAATCCAACAGGAAAGTAACAATGCTTCCATCATCAACCGCTTGATAATCTCCCATTATAAAAGCAAATCCAAAAAATTTGCTCGACGTGGATGGTTCACTGATCTCGACTGTCTGAACCGTCCTTGTCCGCTCCGTATTTTTCTGCTGCTGCTGCTGAGTTCTTTTGAACTAGAAGCAGTCGTTCTTCATATGCCATTTGCGACCACAGTGATGACACTTCACGAACCTCTTCTTCTACTTGTTATCCTTCTATATTATTCCCTTTATTATTTTGAGAATTATCGAATTTCCTTTTTCCAAATTCCTGTTCATTTTTCCGCTCAAGTTGCAAAACTTTGACACTGGTATCACTGGACTCATTTTTCAACTTAACTTCATGATCGTAAAACCTTGTTTTAGCGAATCATACGTTGCGGGTGGGGTGAGCAGTAAATGAGCCACCTTATCGGTTTCTTCCGAATTGGCTCCGGCGGCTAACAATTCGGTGATCAAATCATCAAAAGTCGAAAAATGTTTTATGAGTGGTGACGTTTCCTTGCAGTTTTAAAGTCAACAACTTTTTTCGCAAAGCCAACTGAGTAGCGATACTTTTCCGTTCATACAAAGCATTCAAACTTTTCAAAATTTCTTTCGCCGTACTGTCTTCCTTCGCAAAACCGAGATAGGAATCCGATAAATAATCTATGATGACAGTATTTGCTACCCGGTTACTTTTTTTTTTTACCATCAAAACTTCATTTTGTACTACATGTAAAGAGTATTCTGTCAACAAACAAGATCCCTACTGATACTTATGACTATCAATTAAAAGAACCGCTTAAATCATTAGGTCAATGGACGACAGTTTCTGTAGATCTAAAATAAATATACAATATTTAAAAAAAAATCGTTTTACAAGTATCTAAATGGACATTGTTGACTTTGAAAGGAAAAATAAACTTATGTCTATACACACGATTTATATAACTCCCACGATGGAACTATATTTCAACTTAGTAACGGAAAAGTGTTGTTGATATTGTGCCTGCCTGTGATCACAGGAACGGATGATATCAACGTTCTTATTATCTACACGCCACCACCAAATAAACTTATCTAATGTTTTATTAAGCCATGTAAAAACCATAAAATATATAAAAAAAATAAGAGAATGGTGTGTTTCACGGGCACGTTGGCACGGGGCTCATCCAGAGCTGCGTCACAAGCTGCATCGAACTATCGGGTCTTCGTCAATAACATTTATCACGTCCATTTCACTTAACGATTCCCGTATTCTAAACTTCCAGACACTGTATTTTTCCCCATTGAATGGCGTGATATCGTTCCCCGTTTGGTAGCTAAAATAAATTCAACATTTTTAGCAATAGAAATTGTGGCTAATGAAAACATCTTCCCGATTTATGATATAGTCCGACGCTCCAGAATCCAACAGGAAAGTAACAATGCTTCCATCATCAACCGCTTGATAATCTCCATTTATAAAAGCAAATCCAAAAAATTTGCTCGACGTGGATAGTTCACTGATCTCAACTGCCTAAACCGTCCTTGTCCGCTCCGTATTTTTCTGCTGCTGCTGCTGAGTTCTTTTGAACTAGAAGCAGTCGTTCTTCATATGCCATTTGCGACCACAGTGATGACACTTCACGAACCTCTTCTTCTACTTGTTATCCTTCTATATTATTCCCTTTATTATTTTGAGAATTATCGAATTTCCTTTTTCCAAATTCCTGTTCATTTTTCCGCTCAAGCTGCAAAATTTTGACACTGGTATCACTGGACTAATTTTTCAACTTAACTTCATGATCGTAAAGCCTTGTTTTAACGAATGCTAGCGTTAAATTATCCTTCGATAAAGTTTCGATCGCGGTTATCACGCCATCATAAGTTGCGGGTAGGGTGAGCAGTACATGAGCTACCTTATCGGTTTCTTCCAAATTGGCTCCGGTGGCTAACAAGTCAGCGATCAAATCACCAAAAATCGAAAAATGTTTTATGAGTGGTGACGTTTCTTTGCAGTTTTAAAGTCGTCAACTTTTTTCGTAAAGCCAACTGAGTAGCGATACTTTTCCGTTCATACAAAGCATCCAAACTTTCAAAATTTTTGCGCCGTACTGTCTTCCTTCGCAAAACCGAGATAGGAATCCGATAAATTTACCATCAAAATTTTTCATTCTGTACTATATGTAAAGAATATTCTGTCAAAAAACAAGATGCCTTGTGATACTTACACTTATGACTATTAATTAAAAGAACCGCTTAAATCATTAGTTCAATGCACGACATTTTCAGTGGATCTAAAATAAATATACAATATAAAAAAAATATGGTTTTACAAGTAACTATGTACGGGCAATAGCACCGCACACTGAGATGTAGTATGTAGATGGACGAATCACACGGGATGTGTACAGGAAATAAAATCACTGTTATGTGTCCGTAAATGATTGACCATTTATTAGGTAAAACATTAAAATATATAATACCTAAAGTAGGTGATTTGTGGCGGGCGTAATCGCCTAGTCAGTGAATGTACATAAATCGGTGAATTAGCAACCGCTTGTTCAGGTAAAAACTAAAACAATTAACATCATGTGGCGATGCTCGTACATCCTGCCAACTATAAAAGTACAAATAACAACTAATATGTATAAACAAAAGGTAAGTAAAAAGTAAAGTATAGTATAAGTATAGGAAGTTATTAGAAGGTTCTACGTTCGCCGCTAACTGATATAGGCGACGTTTCGCGATCCACTTTGTTGCCGTTAGGAAGATGTCCGGTGCCCTATTCTAGTGCCGGTGTCTCTGCCTTTGTCTGTCCTTCCCTAGGAGGATCCTCGAGTATGGCTTGGTACCATCTCGATCTCTTCCTTGTGCGCCTGTGTTGCTGTTCTGCTTCCTTGAAGTAGACGGAGGCAGCGTACTTTTATTTGAAAGTAAACCCATATGCTGAATACTGTTGCACAGGTTATCATACAGCCGTACAGAACATAGTGATGTTGCTCCGCCTCCACGGCATTAACCAATTGGATATCCTGTTGTTCTTTAATCAACTCGATTTTTCTCTTAAGACCCTTTAGTTGTTCTTCATGTGTTTCAATTTCCATGTTTGTTATATTTGTAATTTGACTATTGCTTGTTAATAGTTCGTTTAGGTTTATCTCTGGTACGTAGATCTCTTGCTCATTTCCTAATTCCATTGTGCTTTGCATATTGTAGTGCGAATGAATTAGATGTTTATCACCGCGCATCATGCAGCCTGTCCCTAACGTGATTATGCCTGTATTTTGAAGTGTTTGTGACGTAATTCCAGCTGGACAGAAAATGCGCATAGTGCATTCCTCGCAACACGTAAACAACCAAGCCCCCTTGCTGTGTAGCTTTTTCCATTCATTGCTGCAACTTGATACTTCCGTGCGGCAGGTTGATACTCCTCGATTGTTTATTATGTCTGCTTCGCACATTTTTGTGGCTGTTTTTATTCCGTATATAGGTAAGTCAAGGTTGCATAGTAGCAGCTAATTTGTGTTTACTTGTGTGCATGATGAAAGATGTTGTTGATCCAGTGGTATCATCATGTCCATTTTCAAGTTGACGGCTATGTATTTGGTTGTTGGTATTATGTTAACCATAGAAGCTCCCTTTATGTTGCGGATTGGGATGACTTCGGTTAGTTCATATTGTTCGTCTGCTACCAAAGGGATTTTTACTTCGAAAATAATAAAATCTTCCGTTAGTTTTCTTTGCACACTTGCTAGTTTATACATTTCCCGGATACACTTGAACTTGTTTGAACAGGGTAGAGATAATCCTTTTGGTACTTGTCCTGATATGATGTTCAGCTGTTTTTTCGAATGCATCGGGTTTTAGCAGGTGAGTGTCGACTTTGGTGTGGCGGAGATCTGTAACTAGGTTGATCAACATGTCTTGTATTCTCCGCAAGTTTGCTACCATCATGTTTGCGGCAAGTGCAGTAGCAGTAAGGAAAGTTGCTTGGTCTTGTTCGGTTTTTAGTTGTTGTAGCGATTCTCTGAGACTTTTGTTGATGACAATAAACTGTCGGTTCATTACTTGCTCGTTCCTCTTCAGGAGGTTGTATTCCCCTTCGATGATTGAGGTATGTTGTTTATACAGATTGAGCAAGTGGTCTTCATTGCTGTGCAGTAGTTTGATGTCGTTGTTGTATTTTTCGGCAAATTTGTCATCCAGAACCCCAAAGAGAGAGTTGGCAATGTTCCCGATTCCGTTTATGAGACCTCGCTTACTGCGTCTTCCGTGGTCAGATTGTAGTACTTCATTGTAGTGTTTGAGCTCGTTTAGTTCGTGCTCTAGTTGTGTGGATATAGTCAAGTGCGCTATATTTCGTTGACAAAGTCCGTGTAGTTGCTGGACGTATTGATCAACGGCAGAAATACTCTTCCAGTAAGTCGACATGTTGTAGTACACCACCAGTCTCCATTCGTCTTGTATTATCTGTACGTCTGCGGCTTTGTCGAAGTACACAAGACGGGTTGGATCTAGGGTGGTTACGTTGACGAGTTGTTGCATGGACGGGGTCGCACACGTAACCATGAGTACGAGTAACGTGCTTAGGTACTTGAGGACGTTACAGTTGGAAACACCCTTGCGTTCCTGTCTATGGCTCACCCGGCGTTGTCGTTGTTCTGTTAATGAAGTCGTTTGTTTATTGTCCGTGGGTTGCGTTGTTTTATTGTCGGTAGTAATCCCTGTTTCAATGGGTAACCGGGACAATTTTGTTACGGGTCTCTTCATTATGTTGGATTTAGTCTTGAGCGTGACGACTCGTACTAAGTTATCTGGCCCAGGATGCGTCTCTACAACTCGCCCTAATAGCCATCGGGCTGGAGCTACTTGTTCTTCCTTTATAAGGACGACGTCATCCACTGCAATGTTGTGTGTTGGGGTTTGCCATTTTCCTCGTAATTGTAACGTTTGTAGGTAATCGTTGGACCATTTCTTCCAAAATTCCTTGTACATGTTTTCTGTCAAGCGCCATCGTAACGTTAACTGGCTGTTGTCAGCCTCTGACGTCATCGGAGGTGCCAGTACCGGTCCACCGACTAAAAAGTGACCTGGTGTCAAGTAATCGATGTCATCGAGGTCATTTGTTAGAGCGACAAGTGGTCTCGAGTTGAGACAGGCTTCAATTTGTACTAGCAAAGTAGTGAACTCTTCGTACGTCAGCCTTTGTTCACCGAGAACACGTTTAAGGTGGTGTTTCATACTCTTGACTGCAGCTTCCCACAGTCCTCCCGCTGTTGGCCAAGATGGGGCGTTAAAGTGCCATTCAATGCCACTCTCGGAAGTGTTGTTGATAAGATCATCGTTGACTAGTAGCTGTATTGCCTCCTGGCGTTCTTTGGCTAGTGCTCTTGCTGCTCCGACAAAGTTCGTTCCGTTGTCACTGTAGATATGTTTAGGCGTTCCTCGTCGTGCGCATAGTCGCTTCAATGCTGCGAGGAATGTTACAGTGCTGAGGTCTGACACCAGTTCAAGGTGGATAGCTTTTGTGCATAGACAAATAAAGATCGCGATGTAGGCCTTAACTGTTTTAATGCCGCGACCTTTGTTAGCCTTTATTTCAACGTGTCCCGTGAAATCCACGCCTGTGTGTGTGAATGGCCGTGAAGGTGTAACTCGAGGTGTAGGTAAGTCTGCCATTTGCTGATTGCTGCGTTGCGTTTTGTAGCGATGACATGTGACACATTTATTAAGTTGCTTCTTGATTGGTTTCATGCCGCCAAGTATCCAATATTTGTTACGAAGGTGTCCCAGAGTAAGCCTGGCACCGCCGTGGAGAGTGCTCTTGTGGGCTTGGTCAATCAAGAGTTCTGATAGCTTGTGGTTGTTCGGTAAAATTATCGGGTGTTTTTGGGAGTTGCTTAACTTGGCATGTTGAAGTCTGCCTCCCACTCGAAGGATGCCTTGGGCGTCTAGTATTGGGCTCAAACTCAGCAGTTTGCTTGTGGCCCGTACCTTGTTGTGTTTGTGTAGGTACGCTATTTCATCGCCAAAGGTATTGTTCTGTGTAGTTTTCACGAGCAGGTTTTGAGTCTGCTCTATGTCTTCTGTACTTAAGTGTGACCTGCGGTTGGCTGTAGTTGCGTCACGCGTGTTGTTTATAAATCGTATGACCCAGCTGATGACTCGTGTTGCATAGGTCATCGAGCTGTATTTTTGCAGTAGTTGCTCGATGAGTGGCGCGTGTGTTGTTTGTATTGCGCAAGTTTGGCCTCGTTTCCTTTTCTCTTCGTTCGTTGTAAAAATACCTTGTTTGGGTATGTCGTTGTTTTGAAGCCAGGAAGGGGCTTTCCACCACAGTTCGTGACTTATTAAGTCTGATGGTGAGATTCCTCGGCTTGCGCAGTCCGCAGGGTTATCTGCGGACTTGACATGTTTCCAGGAGTTGGATGGAGTTATTTGTATTATTTGTGTGACTCTGTTAGCTACGAAACTCTTCCAGCGACCCACGTCACCATGTAGCCAGCCAAGCACCACCATGGAGTCTGTCCAGCAATGTATGGTGACTGTCTGGGAGTTAATCGAGTTTTTTACTTTTTCCATCAGTCGAGCTAGTAGTACTGCACCACATAACTCCAATCGTGGCAGAGAAATCGGGGTTTTCTGTGGGGCTAATTTTGTTTTTGCTGCTACTAGTCTGATCAGCTGTTGACCTTCTTTATCAGTGGACTTGCAATATATCACGCATCCGTAAGCTCTTTCAGATGCATCACAGAAGCCATGAAGTTCGAAGGATTGTTGGGTGTCGCCGACCCAGCGTGGTATGGCAATGTCGTGTATGTGTGCGAGTTGATTGCGAAATTGCTCCCATTCTTGCTGTATATTTGGTGGGAGTTGATCATCCCAGCTCGTTGTTGCTGACCAAGCATGTTGAAAAATTAGCTTAGCTTTTACTGTTACCGGTGATAGCCAGCCGAGTGGGTCGTACAGTTTTGATATATCCGACAGCAGTGTGCGTTTTGTGTTGACGTCACGTTTGTTGCAGAGTGCTATTTGTTTGTAAGTAAACTGATCCGTGCGCGGGTTCCAAGTGATGCCTAGCGTTTTGTTTGTGTCTGCGTCCTTGAAGTTGAACATTTTTTGGCTTATCAGTTCATCTGACAAGTCTTCAAGTAGGCGCGTTTTGTTGCTAGCCCACTTTCGTGAGTTGAACCCACCGCCCTTCAGCATTGTTATCAGTTCACCTTGAGCTTTCTGTGCTGTTATGAAGTCATGACATCCGCCTAGTAAGTCGTCCATGTATAGTTGATTGGAGAGAATAGCCGCCGCCAAAGGGTACCGCGCGCCGTCATCCTTGACCAATTGTTTTACGGTTCGCATTGCCAGAAAGGGTGCGGACTTGGTCCCATATGTTACTGTAGTCAGTTGTAACTCTTGTAACGGCTCTGTGACTGAATCCCTCCACACTATTTTTTGCAAGTGCTGGTCTTTTTCTTGAATACGTATTTGTCGGTAGAATTTCTCAATATCCGCTGTGTACACGTATTCAAACGCCCTCCATCGTAGAATAATAGCTTGTAAGTCTTGTTGTAAGTTAGGCCCGCATTCCATCAATTGGTTTAGACTGTGTCCCGTGCTAGTGGTTGCTGATGCATTGAAGACCACTCGGAGTTTGGTTGTCGTTGAATCAGGTCTCATTACTCCATGATGGGGCAGGAAACAGCTCGGTGTGTCCGGCTCTGCACACTTTTTCATATGTTGTAGAGCTTTGTATTCGTCGATGAAAGCCTTGTAACTTGAAGCGAGGGTTTCGTGTCTAGCCAAACGTTTTTCCAGCTGCTTGAATTGTGCGACTGCTTGAGGCTTTGATCGCCCCAAATTTTGTTCGAAGTTCATCTTCATGGGGATTCTAACTTCGTATCGCCCGTCTTCTAGTCTTTTTGTTGTGTCAGTATACAGTCGCTCGCAGTACTCCTCCTCAATACTCGTGGACTTGTCGTCTGTTGTTATCTCTTCAATTTCCCAAAAGCGAGAGATATCGTTAGTGTCCACCACGACATGACAGTTGAACGTATTCGTGTTTCCAACTAATACCCAGCCGAGCTTAGTTTGTTGTGCTATAGGTGCGTATATGTTTCCTCGAATGATGCTGCTCATGACTATGTCGCCATATACTCCAGCATCAAGTAGAATGTCAATCGGCCTTGATAAGTTGAATTGTGGGTCGGCCAGGTTAATATTTTCTATGTGGGGCCAATCTTGTTTTTCGAAAGAGTAGTTAGGTAGATTGTTGAGTAGTTTAGCCATTACTAGTGCTGGCGTCGAAAACTCGTAGTCTCCGTACAGGGACTTACAGTCCAACTGAACGGTCCCGTTGCTCTGGCTGGCAAATGTTCCGATTCCCGACACAGTTGAGTTTTGGTTGCGTCGCGGGAGGCCAAGTCGTTGCACAGCCGATTCTGTAATAAGGTTCAGTTGGGAGCCTTGATCTAGAAGACATCTGAGTACGGTGTAAGTTCCATCTGCGGCTTTTACTTTAAGCTGTACTGTAGCTAGTAGAACTTCCTTAAAATTTCCTGACACGTGATTGGATTTTCGCTGTGAGTTGCTGTTAGTCACGTTGTCGGTCAGCTGGCTTGACGACAGTGTCGCTGACGTAGCGTCACCGGTTAGGTCATGTAACGTTGTGTGGTGTGCGCCGTTACACACTTTGCATCTTTTTTGCGAGTTGCATTTCTTTCCGTTGTGCGGATACATGCAGTTTTTGCAAATGTTCAGTTGCTCAATTGTTCTAATTTTTATGTCTGGCGTCATCTCTTGAAACGCTTTGCAGTGGAGCAAGATGTGGCTTGTTTTACAAACAGGACAATTTCTGTCAGAGCTTGTATGGTTTGTCTTGGGATAGCGTCTGTATCTGTTGTACGCCTCCCTTGGTACTGTTGTCGTCGAGCTCCCTTTGTTCGGGGGCGCGTCGGCATCTGTTTGTTTGTTTGGTTTGCTTGTTTTCTTCGCCACTGATTCCAGCGCCGTGAACTTCCCTTCGATGAACTGGATGAACTCTTTAAAATCGGGGAGTCCTCTTGGACTTTTCCTCGCTTCCATGTAGTCAGAGTAGGTTTGAGTGTCCAGTTTTCCCGTCAGGATGTGCACCAAAATTGGGTCCCATGTTGATGTGTCGATGTCCAAGTTACGCAACGCGTGCACGGTTTCGAGACTTGTTTCGTGTAGACGTTTCAACTCGTAAGCGTTTTGATGTTGAATCGTATGTTGACTCATCAAAACTTGCATTTGTTTGGTGAAGAGCAGCTGCAAATTGTTGTATCTATGGTGGAGGATTTCCCAGCAGGAGTCGTAGTTGCTTTCAGAAACAGATAAGTGTTGCACAAGGCGCTCAGCCTCCCCTTTTAGCTTCCCTTTTAGGTGCTGCATCTTCTGTCCCTTCGAGAGTGAAGGGTTGTTGTGAATAGCCGCAATGTATAGATCGAGGAATGTCGGCCATTGTGCGTAGTTGCCAGAGAATATTGGTATTTCGATTCTCGGCGCACTGTCCCGTTGTTGGACAGCGAGGTTGAGCTTACGGTTAAGATCTCGCTTTGTGCACTCGTACGTTTCTTCATACCGCGAAAACTCAAGCTCGTAGTTGACGTCACTTCCGACGAGAATGTTGTCGAGCTGCCAGTGTACTTCGTCAATCACCCTCCATCGAGATTCGAGAATCCTGAGCTTGTCTTCTATATCCCATTTCTCGATAATGTCAGCAGTACACAAGTTGCTGGTGAAACGGGAGAAGGCTCTGAAGTTAGTTGATTGTTGAGTTTTGAGCTCGTCTGATTTTGAGAGGACTCCAGTGTTCTTATTCTCTTCCCCTTGGTGACCCGCGGGCTCCGCAGTGCAGGTAGGCCAGGTTTGCAGCTTATGTTGTATACTTGCGTATTCCGCCTTGACCCTGTCATACACTTTTGTAGCGTAGTATGTGTCGGTCCGATCTGTAGCGCCCTGTAGCACGCCATGGTTCATCTCGAACTCGTTCCAGTGCGCCTGGAGGGTATCCAGCCTGCCCCGGATGTATGTTGTTGTTTTGCGGTCAGGGCTATCCTTTCCGAAGTTGACGCCAATTTTCCGGATGCCCTCTGCGATGATTCCCTGCCGCTTGAGAAGTTCTTGTTGTCTAGCGTCCATGGTTGTTGTGCGAGTATGTATGCGTATTGTTGATGGACGTTAGCCCTGTTGACTTCTTCTCTGTTGAGTTGTTGTTGTTAGGGTGTAGTACCCGAACCACCAAATGTTGATGTCTCCTACGGTGATCACAGGGTCCGAAGGAATCTCTCCGTACGATATTGTGCGCCTTCTCAATCTGACTGGGGCGATCCGCTTGTGGAAGACCAGTCAAACCGATTCGCTCTCGTAAGTAGAAACCCTTCGTACCTGTGCGACTTGCAGGACTGTTTGTTCCAGGAATGGCGATCCGGCTCGAAGGACCAAAAATGTACGGGCAATAGCACCGCACACTGAGATGTAGTATGTAGATGGACGAATCACACGGGATGTGTACAGGAAATAAAATCACTGTTATGTGTCCGTAAATGATTGACCATTTATTAGGTAAAACATTAAAATATATAATACCTAAAGTAGGTGATTTGTGGCGGGCGTAATCGCCTAGTCAGTGAATGTACATAAATCGGTGAATTAGCAACCGCTTGTTCAGGTAAAAACTAAAACAATTAACATCATGTGGCGATGCTCGTACAAACTAAATGGACATTGTTGACTTTGAAAGGAAAAATACTTATGTCTATACACACGATTTATATAACTCCCACGATGGAACTATATTTCAACTTAGTGACGGAAAAGTGTTTGTGATATTGTGCCTGCCTGTGATCACAGGAACGGATGATATCAACGTTCTTATTATCTACACGCCACCACCAAATAAACTTATCTAATGTTTTATTAAGCCATGTAAAAACCATAAAATATATAAAAAAAATAAGAGAATGGTGCGTTTCACGGGCACGTTGGCACGGGGCTCATCCAGAGCTGCGTCACAAGCTGCATCGAACTATCGGGTCTTCGTCAATAACATTTATCACGTCCATTTCACTTAACGATTCCCGTATTCCAAACTTCCAGACACTGTATTTTGCCCCATTGAATGGCTTGATATTGCGTGACATACATCGGTCCCCGTTTGGTAGCTAAAATAAATTCAACATTTTTAGCAATAGATATTGTGGCTAATGAAAACATCTTCCCGGTTTATGATACAGTCCGACGCTCCAGAATCCAACAGGAAAGTAACAATGCTTCCATCATCAACCGCTTGATAATCTCCCATTATAGAAGCAAATACAAAAAATTTGCTCGACGTAGATGGTTCACTGATCTCAACTGCCTGAACCGTCCTTGTCCGCTCCGTATTTTTCTGCTGCTGCTGCTGAGTTCTTTTGAACTAGAAGCAGTCGTTCTTCATATGCCATTTGCGACCACAGTGATGACACTTCACGAACCTCTTCTTCTACTTGTTATCCATCTATATTATTCCCTTTATTATTTTGAGAATTATCGAATTTCCTTTTTCCAAATTCCTGTTAATTTTTCCGCTCAAGTTGCAAAACTTTGACACTGGTATCACTGGACTAATTTTTCAACTTAACTTCATGATCGTAAAGCCTTGTTTTAACGAATGCTAGCGTTAAATTATCCTTCGATAAAGTTTCGATCGCGGTTATCACGCCATCATAAGTTGCGGGTAGGGTGAGCAGTACATGAGCTACCTTATCGGTTTCTTCCAAATTGGCTCCGGTGGCTAACAAGTCAGCGATCAAATCACCAAAAATCGAAAAATGTTTTATGAGTGGTGACGTTTCTTTGCAGTTTTAAAGTCGTCAACTTTTTTCGTAAAGCCAACTGAGTAGCGATACTTTTCCGTTCATACAAAGCATCCAAACTTTCAAAATTTTTGCGCCGTACTGTCTTCCTTCGCAAAACCGAGATAGGAATCCGATAAATTTACCATCAAAATTTTTCATTCTGTACTACATGTAAAGAATATTCTGTCAAAAAACAAGATGCCTTGTGATACTTACACTTATGACTATAGTAGGTGGAAATTGGGGTTTCTGGATCAGATGAGATCCAGAAACATCCCAATTTCCACCATCATTCATTTCATACTCAGTTATCACTTTCATCTGATTGGAATTGATTTTTTTTTCAGACTGATTTAAATAAAAGGTATTTCATTTTCCGGTAGAATCTGGTCACATATAATGTCTTCTGAATCAGGTATCACTATATCTCGCATTACGTTCCACATTGATGATGTGCCGGTACCCCAACAGTTTGCTGAACCCGCTTTCAATTTTCAGGACCAATATGCGTATCGTTAACTCGGGAGAATGTTAGCTCTCTAGCGCTGCAGTAGAATTAAGTAAACTCATTTTGAATTACGATGCGATGGCATATATTCTAATAGAGGGACTGTTTCAGACACTTATTAATATAATATTTTCCTTTCACGGCGTTCAAATAAAAACATTGAGGAAATTGTATAGTATGTTGCATCCAAGGATCATCGTAAATTTCCCAATCTTCTATAACACCTCCACATGAGAAACATGCTGCTTTATCATTTATACCATTTCCACAATAAAAAAATCCAGCGTCAGCCATTTCCATTACCAATCTTTTCCTTGAATCAACCGTTGCCCAATAATAACTAAATGAAAATTCACGCATTTTATATGCATTATACATGTCATATCGAGGATTGTATTGATTTTGAGACATGTTCTGTTTGCTCACTTCGTAGTTCTTCATGCAGGTAATTATAAAAGTATAATGATCGCACAGCTGTTGCCAGCAACTTATAACATTGGACGGGATTGGTAGGGATAGGAAACTGATACCTATTGCCTAATTGTGAAAAATTAAACAAGATAATATTTATTTCAAAAATTTATTATCTATACACCATTTATTTAAACATATTACATTTTTTAAAGCACATATTGTATCATGATAAATACAACTATACACATCATGAAAGTCTTCATATTTACTGTACAAGCTTAATAAATTAGGACAACCTTCATCTTCTAAATTATTTATATTATTATTATTCGAAATATTTTTTAACCACAACACTTTTTCTAACCCTTTGGTGTAAACACTTTTATCTCTTAAAATATCTTCAACCAAATTCTGGTGATTTGAGTAAGGCACGAATCCTTCACTCCAGTATATCTTTCTATTACGTTCAATCCAACTGACTTGCTGTTTTTCTGGTTTCGTCAAATCGTAAAATGAAAATGGTGGCTTAATTAAAAACACCTGAATTTTTTTGTTCCATAATACAGCAATTTCTTTAATGATGAATTCATTTGTTTCAGTTTTAAAACCTTGAACATCTACAATGGCCGTCATGATAACCTGCGCACTATGTTACTTAAAGGTTTATATTCCACAAGTCGATCGTTAATAATTAAACAATATCCTGTTGTGTTATCTGGTATTGGATTTAAACATTCAATCTCCAGCCGCACATCTACGGGACCTGTTTTCAAATTATCGTTTTGTCTTGAACAGTCTATGATAAAGAGAGGAGCCTTCTCCTTGAAACCGACCAAATCAAGCAACGGATCTGCAGGATAGTTGTAATACGACTGACGAAATTTCACATACATTTCATATAATATATTGTATTTGTTCTCGGAAAAATTTAAGCTTAGAGGCTCGTAAGGATAATATTGTGAATTCAAAAATAGTGTTACGTTGGTAACCTCACAGTGATCAAACAGAGAACTGTCCTTGGTTTTATTATTTTTTCTGTTGGTTTGCAAGCAAAAAATTACATATCGAGGTTTCTCTAATTGCGATGCAGTCTTAACTGACCAAGAATGTTTTGTAGTTTTAGGAAGCAAAGGATACTCATATAAATCCCAATTTCGGAACGCTATCTGAATAGGTTTATCTCTTTCCAAGTGTTTTAGTAGTGTCAGTCGTTCGCGGTCTGACACTTTTATATGCGGTACACGCCATTGCAATCTTTGTATGTCTATTTGAAAATGCAAAACATCATCAGTCGCTAGGATACTGTTTATGTTAGAGTTACTTCTATTCAGAATAAGCTCATGTTTACAATTTATCACAATTTTACTGTAATCCTCCGCAAATCCTAAAATCTTATTAAGTGGTAGAATAGCACTAAAATGACCATCACTTTTAAATCCATCTATGTTCCAACCCCACAAGGCAGCAACTTTATTTTCTCCATCATTCATTGAAACGTATGACTTTATTGTCGACGTTATTCCGGAATTTTTAATGCGATCTATTTCAATACCATTTATTTCGTATCTGATATCTTGAAACAAAAACATAACAGGGTTGTTACTGAACGTAATATTTTTCTTAATCGGTTTTCCATCTTTGTCGAAGAACTTTGCTTGACCCTCGATGTAAATTGAACTGGCTGACGGTAACACGTATATATCTTGTTGGTGTATGGGGATTCTGATTTCATCGTTTTCTCTAAAGCTGTTATTATAGGGATTGTAAGAATGGACTTCATAACTTTCAATCGAGGTATCGAAGTGTGGTAATTCATTAATCTGTAGAATATTCATATTTTAAAACCTAAAGCTTTTAGAAAATTTTGATTTGTTTTAGTCAATTTTATAACGTTTTTCTTACGTCTTTGCACCTTAGTGGTGGCAGAAGAAATAGGACGTTTTTTGTTACCTGCTGAGTTTTTATAATAATATAATATCATTTTATTTTTCTTATATGAAGCCGTAGTTGAATATTATGTTTTTCTCTAAAGTTAATACAATAACCAAATTGATCAACTATCCTAATAGATATAGACGAAATAATGTTTTTGTTCACTGGAAAGTAAATAACGTTTTGCGGTGTTTCTATAATTTGATGACCTGTAGCAGTATTAGACACAAATTCATGAATAATATGACTTGGTAACCCGTTACAGTATGAACCGTGAACAAGATCACATTCGATCCTAATCACAGGGAGAATGTTATTATTAATATGTATATTTGGTATTGAATTTAATACTGAAAAGTATAGCAAACAACACTCATATTCACCAGATAAATTCAGAGGTGGATGGAAGAATGTATCTAATTCTGATTTATTTCCAGAGATGGTAACAGTTACAGACATGCTTGTATACTGAACCCTTTTGGAAGATACTGTTTATTTTATTCCTTGAGTACACCAAAAATTCTTTAAGAAATTTAAACATAGGTGTCCGCAATTGTAAGGGTGATCTCGTTGTATATTATCATAATTATAGTGAACTTTAGTGCCTAGGTATTTTATGAATTCTTTTGGCGGTTTAAGATTTCCATAACTATCAAAATACTCAACATAACCATTGTATTTTGCATAGGCTACCCAATGAGAACCTGGATTTTTAGAACTATCTAAGTTAATAATTCCACATTCTTTTTTAAATGGTTGTTTAGGGAGCTCATCTCTCATGAAGACACCTCGAAAATAGGGAACTTTATTTCCATACTTCAAAATATCAACGTTAGTTAAGGCTCGTTTGGGTAGCCGATACTTCAGTTTTTTTGTTTTGATAGGGAAATTCCAAGTCCATTTTTATGAGGTTTGAGATATAGTCCCTTTCCAATACAAAGAGCTTCCATTTTTTTATTATGTCTCATCAGTTCAGTAAAATGTTTTTTAGCCATCTTGAATTCATTTATAGTTTTTGCTATACCAGCAGCACCGCCTGCTAAGGCTCCCGCAGCTGATAATCCTGCAAAAATAGGTATCAACGGTAACACTCCACCGGTTTTTGGTATAGGTATAATCCGCGGCAGTTTTATAGATGAATCATCAATTAGTTCTCTAGCAGCAGCCATAGCTAATTCTATCGCCATTTTCTTGCATTTTGGTTTCAACTTTCGCATCCGTTTTTTCGTTTTAGTAATAATATTTTTAAATTTATTTTTAACACCATTTCCAGACGTGATTTTGCTTGAAGATTTTTTATTACATTTACGATTTTTTAGCCCAGCACCAGTTTTAATTTTTGTTAACATAGCTTTGCTTACTAAATGTGCTGCAATTTTTTCACCTACACTTGCATCAGAGGCAACTGCTCGCTTTTTAGCCATTTTTAACAGAACGAAATCTGCTTTATGCCGATCGTCTAAGTTTGACGACTTGTTATAAGCAATGTCGTGTTCTTTGCAATATTCGTCTAATTTATTAACACCTTTATCTCCGCGTTTAAGCCTCTTAATTAATTTTGTACCAGGACCGCAATAATTGTATCCTGGTAAGTGTAATTCAAATGATAAATGATTTATAAGCCAATTGAGAAGACTTGTCCCCCCAATACACATCACAAGAATGAAGAAACGTGGAAAGAACTCTCAATAAATACGAGATTATTATCGGTTACTTTGAAATGTTAAATATTATTCCTTTTATTTTTATTATAATATATTAGATTTATTAATCCAGCTGTTTTCAGTAGAAGATAAACCTAACCATTTTACTAAAACCTTATTTCCTTTCCTTTTTAGAACTTTTTCAACTAAATATACGTCAGGATGTTTCGTTTTTTGAAGTTCTTGTTCATAAAATGCTCCTAAAATAGGTTGACCTCTGATTGTATCATCAATTAAGTAGGTGATAGGAGTTGTGTTTTGTATTTTTCGAATTTTAAATATTTCTGTCGACCAGTTGGGAGTATATCCTTTTTCAAATATTCCTTTGTACTTACTGATACGTACATAATCACCCACTTGAAACTTACTTCTTTTTTTTCTGACTTTGTTTATCAACGACATGTATCTTTCTAATATACGTTTTTTGTTATTATTATCTACATTTGCGGGGATTTCATCAATCGTTTTGTGGTAGGTGTGATTGTATTTATAAATAACATTACTAAGGGTGTTATCTATCCAGTTATAGTTGCCTTTTAAACTAAATTCTTTGTATAATTTAGATTTCAATGTTCTGATAAATCTCTCAACTATCGATGCCTTTTTTGTTGAGAATGTTGAATAATGATTAATATGATAAGATTTCATTAGTTTCTGAAATTTATTGTTATAAAATTCTGTTCCATTATCAGTTTGCAAATTTTTAGGACAACGATCCTTAACCAACAAAATCTTAAAAGTATTACATACAACGTCTTTGTTCTTACTTTTCAAAGGAAACGCCCAAGCGTATTTCGAAAATGTATCGATAACTGCAAGAATATACCTAAATTTTTTATTTTCTTTAGAAATTGATTGCAAATCAATTAAATCTGCTTGCCACAGGTCATCTATATCTTTCATAATAACATTTCTTCGCGTAAAATTTACCCTTGCATTTTTATGAATTTCGTGTACCACACCGGCTTTGCTCATATTCAGAAATTTGCTATTCACGTTTTCTTTTATTAATTTTCTATCTTGTAAACTAATGATTCTAGAGCTCAAAATTAATACGTATTGAGAATTCAAAGATCCTTCACTTTTATTTCAAGTACGTTGAAGTAACAATTATTGGTGTCATTCATAGGTACATAGATAATTACAAAATTTGTCTATGTTCATTACGAATGACTATGTGATACTGAATCAAAATCTTATTAGTAATTATATTTATTCCTTAATTATGTTGGCTTCTTTTAATTCTTCAATTATTGATAATATTTCATTATCATGATTTGTATTACCAGCATCTCTTGAAGCTACTAATAATTTCAATCTCTCAACCAATTCGTTGGGATCGTCCCAATAAACCAAGTCAGTGTTCTTATTATATTTTTTAAGCTTTGGCATGCTGCCTCCAAGTTTTACCTGACTTTTATCGTTTGAAATATCGGAAAACAATGGTTTGATTATTTCACGATATTTAATTCCTTTGTCACCTTTTATTTGACCTATAGGGTTAAAATCTCTCTTATGGGCATTTGTATGATGCAATATATCCTTATAGACAAGTTTATCTGTGCTCGATATTGACTGTAAATTAGGTTTTCTTCGAAGCAAGAGTTCTTTTAGGCCAGGTGTTAAATTGTAAGCTTTGTCTCCGATTTTAATCACTAATACGTTATCATTATTTAAACTATCAATTTTAGAAATTGTTACTACTGAATTACCCATCATTAATGTTTTGTTTTGTTTTCTTATCCCAAATGGTATATTTAAACCATCGTGAATATCATAGATATCATCGCGTTCTAGTGAAATTTCTAAATTATCTTTTAGTTCATTTTTAGGTGACCTTGCAGACTTTAAATCAGCATCATAAAAGTCAATAGACGTAGCAGAAGAGAATGTACTATTTCCATCTGACTCGATTGCTTCAGAACTTTCGGATGATTTATTTTCGTATTTTTTTTTATTTTCTAGAAATATTTTAGAATTCACTAGGGTTTTAAGGGGCTCTGATACAGGCTTAAGCATTTTATCAAATGATAAATTAATGTCATGTTCCTGATTTTTTAGTTGTTTTAATTTGCTTTTGATTGAGTCGACAGACTTCATTAATTCCATTTTTATATTTTTATCCATTTTATTAAGTATTTCTTAGATAACACTGTATTCGACTAAGGATACTCTAATACTAATTTAGTTTGATGTATGAAATTAATTTATAACTTCATTTAAAGTGAATAAAAATGATCGAAATTTTTTCTATACCTTCCATTGTTTAACGATGAGTCTTTATTAATGCTAACGAAATTGTATGGTTTACTCCAAACTGTTTTACAAATATTTTTGAACTGATTCCATGACATATCAGAACTAATATGTTCTTCGTAAATATGCTTTAAGTTCACATCATCTTGTTTAAATATTATAAGAAAATTGACATTGTCACGCAGCAACTGTTTCGGTATTTTTGAGTAGGTTTGAGATAAATAAAAGCAATCGATTTGCTTATGTCGACCCATAGAAAAATAATTACGAATGTTTATTTGATTTTCACAAGCAACGTCATCAAAAATAAAAACTGAATTGGTTAAAGCCTCACTCGGAGCTATGACATCTTTGCCATCATTAAATTCATAAAACTTAATCTGAGGCACTCTCATTATGACTTCCCGTAAAAAACGATATTTTGGTTGAAAATTAGTCTTAGAATACAAGTAAAGATTTTGAAATTTGAGCCCATTTTCATGTAATAACAAACTAATCATTGCGTTTGTTTTACCACAATTCGATGGTCCGCATATTATACAGCGAATTGAATTAGGTAATAGAACGCTATGTCTTATCTGGGGAGCAGAGTCATCAAGATTTATATTATTAACGTTTAATGATGTGGCTTGTTTGATCAACTTCATCGTGTCTATTAGTTGAATTTCTGCCTTACATACGCATATATACACTATAGTCACTATCATAGGTATGCATTGAAAGTTGAGATGGATTTCGACTTATGTTATATAAAGCGAGGTTACATGAGAAATCTACGACTTGATGTCATCAACTGAGTTGAACAACGAGTTTTTATTCTTAATAAATTACCTTATCATTTATAACCGTAAGTAACTATTTATTTTATTTATTTACATTTTTAATAATACATAATAATTAATTTAATATTTTATAAAATGTAAATTAATTTTAACATTATTATTATTTCAGGAAATGGAAGATATCGATTTTGTGGATGATGTTGTTAAGTCATTCTATTTTACAAAAGAACAAACTGCGAACAATATCGAGCAAACTGAATTCCAAGAAAATCAACAGGATAAAGTCAAGGATATTCAAGAAAGATCAGTAAAAGGAAAAAACAAGAAGTCGAGATTAAATTCTAAAATTACCTTATCCAAACTATTCGATACACCTTCTTCGTCTTTTGTTGTTCGCAAGGAGCCAGGAAAAGCACACCATTTAATAAAAATATCTATATATGATTTAAGTGACAATAATGTTGACCACAGTGATAGTGCTTGTGTGAATGTTCAGTATCAAGTCAAGGACAATTATGATGAAATTATGGACGAAACAGAATATCTCGTCGGTAAAATAGTTAAAAAATTAAGTTCAGCTGCACACAGACTTTAAGTGTACAAGTGCAATTATTATTATTATTATAAGATAATGTTAAATTAAAAGTGTACTTCAATAAAGTTAAAATTTATTGTACATACTGTGTTTTAATCACCTAATAAATTAGTTAGATGAAATCTTAAATCATAACATTGGACTTCCCTCAGTTTGAGTCCACAATAATTTTGCATCAGAAAATATTAGTTAGAAGCACTCTATGTTTCAAAGGTTGTGTATTTACTTTTAAATCAAACTTTAGTATCTTATCCAACTTCTTGTTTGCATCGATTGCAAAATGATAATTATTATGGTACAAAGAAAATAAATGAAAAGTCAATTATTATGAACAAAATGTTTATTGGGTTAATCTTGTACATTATAATTTACATGGAATATCTTTACAAATTATGCAACTAACTTATCATACATCAGTGTATTTTAAATCATAGTGATATAACACAAAAGTTCTAACATATGCAATCACAATGACCCCAAGGTAACGTGTTTATTTGATTTGGTTGAACTATTCTTTTATCATCTATTCTATTTAAAATTACTTTATTAACTTCCTGTGAATACAGTACATGTTTGCTTGACTTTATCATATTCATCTTACATTTAAAAGTAATATTCTTAAATAAAACTTTCTTATAGTTAGATATTTTCAAACTTTTTGTAATGGCTCTTGATACTCCTTTAGCTTTGTTTATTTGTGTTTTTAATGATTTAATACAATAAAGTTTTGCTCTTAAGCCAGTGAATTCGGTTATAACATCACCACCTAATTCATCTTTAAACAAGCCGGGAATTTTATCGTTTAACTTTGGTAAACAATAAGGATTATTAAAATCAAAATTACTAGTATCGAATTTCAATATATTATCATTCAAATCTTTATAAAAGTTTTGTGTATGTATTAGGTATAATAAACTATCAGTATCGGTGTAACACAGTTTGACATTTTCTCCGTACATTTTTTTAATAAAATCATAATGGAAATTATACATATGTTGTTTAGCATATTCCAGTACAGCAAATCCAATGTATATAGGTCTGTCTAAAACAAGTTTTTCATGATTCAATTGGACTGCAAGAAAATCTTCACTAAAAACAAAAATACTTCGTAAGTTTGGTTTTGCAATTATTTTTTCTGCACCTACTGTTTTATTTGTTTTATTCTTAGTATCATTCCACTTAGTTACCAATTTAACATCAACCTGTTTTCGTTTATTTTCAATCGTTTTTCCAAATATTGAATTATTTAAAAGTTTAAAGAAATCTCTTTCAAATGATGTCAAAGCTGATTGACGCAACTGAGTATTTAAGTCGATATACTTTTTCAAAAAGTTTTCTTGTTTAAATTGGACTATACGATGAATTTTTTTCAAAACAAGTCCATTTCTAAGGCATTCTTTTAAATATGCATAATGTATAACATAGTTGTATTTGTCATACAAGTTCGCAATTAATTTTTCTTTCCTCCCTCCTACGGGTATGAACTTTTCTGGAGCGAAAGGCAAATCACTGTGTAAATTATGTAAATTATCTGGATACATGATATCAACTTCTAAAATGTAACCGTACTCACCATCGTCAGGTACATCAAATAAACTAAAATTGACCATTTCGGAACTTGTCATGAATTTAAAATCTGATATAGGTAATTTTTTTGTCATTGCATATCCATAAAGATTGTTACAGTCAAGATAAACTAAATATGTTGACGGCTTAGAATCATCAAAATGGGGGAGGTAAATGTTATTAGCTTCAGCATATCGGTGTGAGCACTGTGCTAATCCGCCACGTATTCCCTTTTCTATCATCTTATAAATGTCTAAATCGTGAATCAACTCTAGTTGAACCCCTGTGTAAAGGAGCATAGCGTCCCAACTTAAACCAGGTGAACTTACATAGTGTGCAGGATCGAGATTATAATGCTGAAAACATATTTTTCTAAAATTTTCAAATATGTCGCATAGTAATAATACGTCGCACTTTACATATAAATCGGTATATTCACCAAGACTACTAATATTAAAGTAATTCCAAACGGTTTGCGCATGTTCATACTCGCTATCAGTTATATGCCTCATTTGCAAACTGTTGTAAAAACAATGTTTCGGAGGTAATTGTGTCTCATTATATTTTTGCCATGAATCAATATATTCATATGGATATATACCTTTCTTTCGTATTAATTCGAATTTTGTGGCGTCAGGAAAATGTGACCTTAGATTTAAAAAATCACTGTCTTTCAAACTTTTACTAAGATTATCAAGACTTGTGCTTAGGAACTGGAATGAATCTATGAATTTAATTTGCAAAGGTTTGTTACATCTAGTTTTAATGATTTTTGTAATGGATAAATATTTTTCTTTTGTTTTTGGAATTATTTTTATTTCGCCATCATATTTTGACAATTCTTTGATAAATATATGAGAATCATAGCCCGATAAATTATGAAATATGACAGGTATGAATGGACAGACTTTATAAATTAAATTACAGTGTGAATGAGCTGCACCTCTATATTCTGATGTAATATGATCATGATCTTGCACTTTGTCATCAAATAATAATTTTTTACAAATATGACAAGTAATTTCATTACGATAATTATTAATTTGTTCTGGTGTCATTGGTTTCATGGCTTTTTTAGTAATCAAAATCTCATGTATTGATTTTGTTTCTTCTATTAATTTTTTGACAAACACTTGTACACAGTCTGCTCCTTGATAAGTAACAAATTTATTTAAGCTACTGTCATGCGAACAACACACGTAATATGCAAAACATGAAGGCTGGTGCAATTTATTTTTTAAAGTATCTTTATTACGATTTTCTTCATTATAATTGCTTAATATACTTTCAAAATCCGCATATATAACAAAGTTGATTTTTTGCTGTCTCTCAAAATGTTTAAACTGTAACGTGCTGTTTTTATCTGGTAATAATGTTAAAATTTTAGAACAGGCATGAGAGTGGAACTTCATTTCACTAGTAAAAAATTGCAAACATGTCTCACACAAATACATTCGACCTTTGTGGTGGGAAACTTGTCGTCTCACTAAGCGCAATAGGTCCTTTATCAAACAATAATGAGTTCTGTTATTTTTCTCGAAATACAATAAATTAATATGTTTATCTTTCTTATAATTTGTCACATAAAGAGGCCCAGTTACGTAATAATGTTCATCCAATCCGTAAATATTAATACTTAAATCACTGTTATTCTTTTCAAACAATCTGATGTCTTTAGCAGATGGTGGGAATGACATCCCTTTTATATTAAATATCGAATTAAAATCTGGGTATGAGCTTGGCCTACATACATTATTTTTAGCTGGAAATAATGCTGCTAAGATGCTCCATAGAAAACAATATTCATCATTATTATTAATGTTTATACAGCTCTTCGTATTTTTAATAACAGCTGGTAGTTCTATGTAAGAACCACCTCTCATGGGAGAATACTTATTTATATTTATTTCTAAATGACTTAGTGACGTTAATGACCAACCAGATTCACAGTGCTCAAATTCAGTTAATTTCGTCTTAAAAGTCTCTTTCAAATTTAAGTAAATATCATTCAAATCAGTACTTTTATAAATAATTTCGTATTTTGTATTAAATGACTTCAGCTGCTGCTCACCTGATTTTGGTAAAACAAAGTAAGCAAACAGCTCAAAGTTAACTTTAATACATTTATGTTTCATTAATGATAACTCAATTAGTTTATAAACATCGTCTCTCTTACCATCCAAGAACGCCTCTGACAGGAGGTACTCGTCTTCTATGGATGGGTTTAAGCGATATGTCATTATTCTGTTCTTAAATGCGGTAGCTATTATATCAATATTCTCAAACTTTGACTTTATCAAACAATTCGATTTATGGATATTAGTTCGTTTATGGTATCTGTATTCATGTTTCGGTATCTCAATTTTACATTTATCACAATTAATATAACTTGATGGTGAACCAGCTGAGGGTGATTTCACTGAAAAGAAAAATGATGCATGGTATAAAATATATATATATATATTTAATTAAACAAAACTACATTTAAAATACACATTTGTCATAGGCTAATCAAAAGATACAGTTTAATGATTATAAAGGTCTAATTAATGATTAATAGCAAGTTAAAAGATTAAATACGGTTATCAACTTTTATAAAGCCACTTTATTCTACTGGTATGAGCTTATAAAAGTGGGTTTACGATTCTTAAATTCTTTCCTTGTCTCCTTTATAAATGCATTTAAATGCTTCCAGGGCTCGGTGCCCGAATTGGTTTTATTTTTAATAGTTATTACGGAGTGCCGCCATCGATTGACTGGCGGTACCCGTTCGATTTCGTCACTATTATAAATTTTTAATTCAACATAAAAACTTCCAGCTTTCTCTTCGTCAATCTGTCGAGAGAACCCGTTGGCTAATCTACGCGTCACGTAGGAGTAGATAGGTGCTGCTTTTGTACCCGCGGCGGTGCTGTGATCCAGTTCGTCATCATCGCTATCCGTCCCGAAGAGATCACGCACCGTAGCTCTCGACTTGTAAGCCTTCTTACTAGTGGTGGGCTGGCTGCTCGATGCCTTATCTGCAATCTTCCGCTTCTTTTTGCTGGTCTTGACTGGAGCGTCGACTATCGACTCATCTGAAGACGGAAACAACTGATCAGCCATTTGTTTGGACCTGAAAATAAAGAGAAGTTTATTAATTAAGTAATTAGTAACAGTAATTTATCAAAAGATGAATTATTTAAATGTCACTGCTTTATCTGACTGGCTTATTATATTACTCAATTGATGAATGATTGAATAGTAGTATGACTGAATAGTAGTATGACTGAATAGTAGTATGATTGAATAGTAGTATGATTGAATAGTATCTAGTATGACTGAATAGTAGTATGATTGAATAGTAGTATGATCGAATAGTAGTATGATTGAATATTTGAATGATTGAATAGTAGAATGACTGAATATTGGGATCATTTAATAGTAGAATGATTGAATAACATAATGACCGTGTGTACACAAATAATAAACTTATAAAAACCAATGTCACTTACATCTTAAAGAAGATCTGGTAAGCTATCTGGAACCACTGCGCGCTGTATCTAGTAGGTACTGCTAAGCTCGTAAGTGGGTGCTACCACTAGCTCCTGAAGGAGTGTTTTGCGGTCGAACTTCAGCTGCAAGACTCTTAAATAGTGATAAATCTACGTCATATTATCCCCAATATGGAAAAGGGCACGTGTTGTCAAAAATGCTGTGTCAGTTGAATCCAAATACGATAGTTTACATTGTCTTCAATATTGTAATACTACGCTGATACAATACAAAATAGATAAGTGCAGAAGGCTGGCTCCCTACAGTGAACGATATTGTGCGCACCCACACCCATAAGCGTGAAGTATGCGCATTCGTTAACGGCTGGCTATTGGTCGATTCGACTAACGTTTGCGGATCAACCGACTTGATTCAAGATCGTCGTGAGTAGGACCCGCCACTCTTTGTATGGAATCGGCCTTCTGTACCTATCTATTTTGTGGTAACAACTAGTTTAGCTTACTGTAATAATTTTTACCCGACTATATCAAGCAAAAAGACGGTGATGTGTTTATCAACTTATATTAATTTTAGATCATTTCTCTGACCGCTATTGTCAAGACTCAAGATCTACTTTTAGATTTTTAAACAGTTTTACAATCTTGCTGTAATAATAAAAGCAATATATACCTACAGTATACAAACAATTTTAATCGGGATACCTAACGGTAATTCATTTTTTTTTTTTAATACTTTTTGAGGATGTAAACCACAGCCCATATCGATTCAGCAAATCTTGAGGTAAATACCAACCGACATTCTAATCAATATTACCTTTCTTTAGGTGACTTAAAAATTATAAGTTTAAATAACGACATAATAATAGTAGGCAAAACCAGGCGTAACAATAGTATGTCGATTAGCTATTTTGTTTTGATCTGTCTCCATATAAAGAATTACAACATACTTTGCTAAGTCATTATAAATGGCATACTACTTACATACGATGAGTTTGCCTGCCGAATCTTCTCAATAAAATGTATGAAAAAATTACAGTGAACAAACGTACAGTAGTATTTATTTTATCACTGTAAATTTACGGTAAACAATATAATGTTTGGCGCCGTGATGTCTTGGGGTTTACAATTTCACCATACCATTTTTGTCCGGGTTATCAACATCGAATAAAAACGTACGATTTTGAACTCTGTTGATTAAAATTAAATTCTATATAAATAGAAAAAAAAACTAAAAATCTATCATTCAATTTCTGCACCCGAGTCCTGACTGGGTAGAACGTTATTATCGCGTAATGTCGGTAAGTGTTAATAATATTTTATTTACCAATATTTTATCCAACTATCAAAATATTAACACAATTAGTTTGGTATATGTATATCGTAAACCAGCCAGTATTTATTTGTACCTACATAACGCTATGTTTCAACCATAATATTTGTATTGAGATTTGAGACATAGCAGTTGATTTTTGTATTTTTTTTTTTCAGGACACTGAAGAGCTTTTCAATTTTATACCTATGAATCAAGCAACAGTTCAACAAACACCTGGACAGAAAACGCTGGGTCTTGCTCGTAAAAGACCAAAAACGGATCAAACGTTTTTTCAATATATAAAGAAACCTGTTACTCGCGGGACAAAAATAATCAAGATTGAAATTTACGATGCAGACAGTTTTCCGAAATCTGAACAGCCGATGTGTAATTGTGAAGCTGATGTGTGTGTTCAGCATGTTGTAAGAACCATATTATTTGATGATATATATTCCACTACGAGAGAATTAATAACCAAAATTCAGGATGACATCGAACCAAAAGCGTAGATTTAATAAAATTAAGTACCGCTCTGTTAAATATGTCTAAATGTCTAAGTGTATGTGGTAATAAATAGATGTTGATAAGCAACTATGTAACATGTTATACCTATTTAAAATAAAATAATACTAAAAAAAAAAAAAACTTTTTATTTCTACCTCATAAAATATGAAGTACCTACTTACTTAATAGAAGAGTTTAGCACAAATAGCCACTGTGCTTTAAAGAGTGTAAGTGTAATTCTGTCATTATTTTAAGGTGTCATTGTACTCATCATTATGAACAACTTTTACTATGGGCCCAAACCTGAAATAGTGAAAATCAGCTGTTTTCAGTTTTAGTTTCATAGTAAAAGTTGTTCATAATGATGAGTACAGCCACGAGCACCAAAATGACACCAAGCAATTATTAAAAGTGATTTTCTTCAACTGTATTGATTGTTATTTTTAATGTTGTTATGAGCATAGTATTTTGGATAGTAATATGAAAAAGGACTTATCCCCAAGTTGCAGTATTTATTACACGAGAAAATCGCTTTTGAATTTTACAAAATGTATACATATTGATGCTAGTGACTGTTGTTTACACTTACACTCTATATAAGGCAGCGGTGGACAAAATATGAGCGCATTCCATATTCAATGCCGTATCGTACACACTGTAGGCACTGCGTGTTACTGATACCTAAATATGCATACTTGAATTGTGGAATGATGAAATGATAACTAGAGTGAGTTCGATCCCATTTCCCATTCCCTTCGGATTGGTGGCCGGTAGTTGGCGATAGGCGCTCTCCCTATTACACGGGACTTAAACATAACTGAGGCGCAATGTAGACCACACTAATATTTCATTTTCGAATGTAATGAATGATGGTTGAAATGAGGATAAAAAAAAAATGAATGATTGTTGAAATTGGGACGTTTCTGGAGCTCATCTGAGGATGAAATGAATGATGGTTGAAATTGGGATGTTTCTGGATCTCATCTGATCCAGAAACCCCAATTTCCACCTACTGACTATTAATTAAAAGAACCGCTTAAATCATTAGTTCAATGCACGACATTTTCAGTGGATCTAAAATAAATATACAATATAAAAAAAATATGGTTTTACAAGTAACTAAATGGACATTGTTGACTTTGAAAGGAAAAATACTTATGTCTATACACACGATTTATATAACTCCCACGATGGAACTATATTTCAACTTAGTGACGGAAAAGTGTTTGTGATATTGTGCCTGCCTGTGATCACAGGAACGGATGATATCAACGTTCTTATTATCTACACGCCACCACCAAATAAACTTATCTAATGTTTTATTAAGCCATGTAAAAACCATAAAATATATAAAAAAAATAAGAGAATGGTGCGTTTCACGGGCACGTTGGCACGGGGTTCATCCAGAGCTGCGTCACAAGCTGCATTTCCCACAAGCTGCATCGAACTATCGGGTCTTCGTCAATAACATTTATCACGTCCATTTCACTTAACGATTCCCGTATTCTAAACTTCCAGACACTGTATTTTTCCCCATTGAATGGCTTGATATTGCGTGACATACATCGTTCCCCGTTTGGTAGCTAAAATAAATTCAACATTTTTAGCAATAGAAATTGTGGCTAATGAAAACATCTTCCCGGTTTATGATATAGTCCGACGCTCCAGAATCCAACAGGAAAGTAACAATGCTTCCATCATCAACCGCTTGATAATCTCCCATTATAAAAGCAAATCCAAAAAATTTGCTCGACGTGGATGGTTCACTGATCTCGACTGTCTGAACCGTCCTTGTCCGCTCCGTATTTTTCTGCTGCTGCTGCTGAGTTCTTTTGAACTAGAAGCAGTCGTTCTTCATATGCCATTTGCGACCACAGTGATGACACTTCACGAACCTCTTCTTCTACTTGTTATCCTTCTATATTATTCCCTTTATTATTTTGAGAATTATCGAATTTCCTTTTTCCAAATTCCTGTTCATTTTTCCGCTCAAGTTGCAAAACTTTGACACTGGTATCACTGGACTCATTTTTCAACTTAACTTCATGATCGTAAAACCTTGTTTTAGCGAATCATACGTTGCGGGTGGGGTGAGCAGTAAATGAGCCACCTTATCGGTTTCTTCCGAATTGGCTCCGGCGGCTAACAATTCGGTGATCAAATCATCAAAAGTCGAAAAATGTTTTATGAGTGGTGACGTTTCCTTGCAGTTTTAAAGTCAACAACTTTTTTCGCAAAGCCAACTGAGTAGCGATACTTTTCCGTTCATACAAAGCATTCAAACTTTTCAAAATTTCTTTCGCCGTACTGTCTTCCTTCGCAAAACCGAGATAGGAATCCGATAAATAATCTATGATGACAGTATTTGCTACCCGGTTACTTTTTTTTTTTACCATCAAAACTTCATTTTGTACTACATGTAAAGAGTATTCTGTCAACAAACAAGATCCCTACTGATACTTATGACTATCAATTAAAAGAACCGCTTAAATCATTAGGTCAATGGACGACAGTTTCTGTAGATCTAAAATAAATATACAATATTTAAAAAAAAATCGTTTTACAAGTATCTAAATGGACATTGTTGACTTTGAAAGGAAAAATAAACTTATGTCTATACACACGATTTATATAACTCCCACGATGGAACTATATTTCAACTTAGTAACGGAAAAGTGTTGTTGATATTGTGCCTGCCTGTGATCACAGGAACGGATGATATCAACGTTCTTATTATCTACACGCCACCACCAAATAAACTTATCTAATGTTTTATTAAGCCATGTAAAAACCATAAAATATATAAAAAAAATAAGAGAATGGTGTGTTTCACGGGCACGTTGGCACGGGGCTCATCCAGAGCTGCGTCACAAGCTGCATCGAACTATCGGGTCTTCGTCAATAACATTTATCACGTCCATTTCACTTAACGATTCCCGTATTCTAAACTTCCAGACACTGTATTTTTCCCCATTGAATGGCGTGATATCGTTCCCCGTTTGGTAGCTAAAATAAATTCAACATTTTTAGCAATAGAAATTGTGGCTAATGAAAACATCTTCCCGATTTATGATATAGTCCGACGCTCCAGAATCCAACAGGAAAGTAACAATGCTTCCATCATCAACCGCTTGATAATCTCCATTTATAAAAGCAAATCCAAAAAATTTGCTCGACGTGGATAGTTCACTGATCTCAACTGCCTAAACCGTCCTTGTCCGCTCCGTATTTTTCTGCTGCTGCTGCTGAGTTCTTTTGAACTAGAAGCAGTCGTTCTTCATATCGACGATGAAGTGACATGAACCTCTATCTACCAAAACATAATTTTACAGGAAACGAAAAAAACGTTTCATTTTTTTTAAACACAAGGTATGAATAAAACTAATATTGGTTGTATATTATATAAGAAGCGTGTATCGAGGGATGTGTGAGACTTGTAGATATCCAATCAACTTTTTGATTTAGGCGTAGATAGGTGATATTGGCAACCTAGGCTTTAAAAATATACATATTAATAGCCAAGATAGAAGATCTTTCTAGTAAGGAAATGCTAAGATATTTTAAATAAAAGGCGTGATTTTTATAGAAATTTTGAGTTTTTTAACATTTAATGAACTTTAACATTATTTCAAATGTTTACAAAATAATAGTGGCGTATTGTCGTACTATTACAATAGGTGATAGAACATAAAAATGGCTACATTGCTTTCGACACGTAATTAAAAGACAAGAGAATAATCAGTTTATAACAAATTAAGTTTTATAATGAAAAAGAAGAAATATTTCAAACAAATGGCAAAGTGTCATAAAAATTATGGCAGTCTTTAGGTAATACTGCTTTAACAGTTTCACTGCCAGCCAGATTGTGAGGGTCGAGTGCCAGATGCCGAACTGTTTTTTTGTTTTTATTTAGCTTCTTTGACACCAGTTAAAAGGATTAAAAAAATATTAAATACATGTAATTATTATTTTCGTAAATAAAACAATAAAAAGAAATACCGCACCTGCGCGGGCCCGGCACTGCGGATGGAAAATCCATACGTAGTGCCGAGCCCGCGCCAGTGCGTGGTTAGGTATTTAGTGTTAGTATTATTTATTATAAAACCAAATTAAAATTTTCAAGAAGTGCAATCACTAATATGAGTTATTAGGAACTAAAATGATACTCGTACCGTGAATTAGTATAAGTAACAATATTAAGATAAACTACCATAATAATAAACAATTTTTGGCTTCAATTATAATTTTTGGCATGAAATCAAATATAATCAACCGATATCAAATTATCATGTTTTCAAATTGAAGAATGATATACTTCAAAACATTCAACACATAATCCAGGTTTTTCCATACAAGTAATGCAATGCCAAATAGTGTCTGTACGTTTTTTTTCTTTCGTGCATTGGCGGCATTGCTTACGTTTCAATTTTCCTTTTGCATTTCTTTCCGTAATGTTACTGATTTTGTGCGGCATAGGAACTTGTCTTCTCACAGTTCCTGGATTTGTGGTGATATGTTTGTCTGGTAGCAACGCGCTTATCACTGATAAGCGGTAATCGTATAATGTCATTTTAGGTTGACCAGAGTATTTATTATATATTTTGAATGAATTTATCAGTAGCAACTGGAATGTGTGAATAGCAACCTTTAGGTACCAGCGCAGAGTTTTCCTTTCACACGGGTAAAATGCTAACAGCTGATCTTGCCGGTCCACTCCAGACATAAATTCATTATATTTGGCTATTGCCTCGGGTTTCTGAGCGACTTGTCCACGTTTATTAGTTACTGAAACCATTTTATCTTCAAACTCTGAAGTAATGTAGGTAACAGGTCGTTTATCCTTCCATTTTCCTATGTGAACCCCTTCGCAGTATCTAGAAATGTTTTCTCCTTTCTTCAGATTTTTTTGAACGACCTCTCGAGGATTTTGTTTCAAATTAATGCGTAATGTTCCAGTGCAGTACGTATTATTATCGAGAAGTTTTTTCGCTAAACCAAAACTGTTATAGAAATTGTCCATGTATAGTGCATGGCCATTGCCAAGCTTTTCATTCATGAGCTGCATCACTACTTTCTCAGCGTGACCTTTTCCAGAAACCTCGTGGTCATGACCGCCTGCGTACACACGGAATTTCAAAATCAAACCGTCAGGTTCAGTGAGCATATATAATTTGACCCCATATTTGTGGCGTTTATTTTTTATAAATTGGCGGAACTTTAGTCGACCTCTCCATAATATCATGCTCTCATCTAAAGATAATTCTTTCGCCGGGTAATAACATTCGTTCATTTTCGTATTGAAATAGTCGATGACACTGCGAACTTTTAGAACTGGGTCGCCATTATCTACTTCAGACGTAAAATGGAGACATCGCATAATTAGTAGGAATCTATTCCGACCCATCTGTTCAGCGAAAATTGGTATGGAAAATAACCTGCCTGTTTTCCAATAATCCTGAAGGCGACTAAGCTGAATAGTGCCCATATGAAATAGTAGACCCAAAAAAACTCTCAACTCGGAAACAGTTAGTTCCTTCCATGCCGATATTCTAGATCTTTGTGACACTCCAGCTGATAATTTGACCGCTTGTTTGTTAGTTTCATCACAAATCATTGTAAGAAAATCTTCACTAAAGAAGTAGTCGAAATAATCAATAGGTCTTATCCCAGGATTAGCGTAAAATTCGTTGAGTCGCGTAAAAGAAAAGTTTTTCATTTCGCCTACCATATTCCACTCGGATGTCGAGCCTTCAACTGATGGTCTGATCGAGGACATAATAATATCTTCTTGGGATAGATTGAGTTGGTCTGCTGAAGTATCGGGCGTCGATTGTGGTGGGGCTGAATGTGGCCTTCTGATCGGTGAATTTGATTCTATATTTATGGCAGATACGCGGGAAAATGTTAGCTGCTCGTCGTTGCCATCCTCTGAAGATTGGTCCTCTTCCTCACTTCCAGGGTCAAATTCGTCGCTCGATTCAAGATCAGCAAATAATTCATCTTCGACGTCTGAATCACGTAAATAACTTGTATTACAACGACTTCGTTTAGGCCGCGAAGGGCCTGCCTCATCTGCCATTTTAATCGCTTGTAAAATAAAAACACGTGGCACGATTTAGAAACCGTTAACTTTGTTTGAATCGTAAAAAATTCAAGCGCAGTGCCAACGTAAACACAATACGCCAAACGCAGTGCCGGCGGCACACTGACTCATAGAAAATGTACTGAGCCTAGCCCGCGCCAGCGCGGGGTCGGCCCCTCGCGCTGTGCCCCGCACCCCGCGCCAGCGCGGGCTCGGCAGCGAAGTTGTTAAGTTGTTGCAGGTGGTTGTACTTCGTTGCTTTAATTGGAATTTTGTTGGGATGCAGTTGAGGATAGGTCGCTTCCGAAGCTAGTAACCTAGGTCTGTTCGGTAGAGGAATCCACTCTCCGTCAAAATCCAGTTTAACTTCGATTGTCATCGTATTGTACTTTATTACTCTGATATCTACAACTTGTGGATCGCCAGCTTTGCGGCCTGGTCGAATGCTTTTATAAAGCAAATTTTGAAGTCGGGCATAATCCTTAACAAAGTCATGATCAACATGAACTGCTTCATAGGGGTTAGGGCTTCGTGCCTCTTTAGTAATAGTGACATAATCACTGGGCAAATGTATTTCCCGATTTTTGAGCTTTCGCTCAATATTACTGTGAACAGAGTCACACTCCATCTGAGTGAGACCTGGTTCTAAAAATTTTTGCGTAATGATTACGTTATATTTTTTGCTCAAAAGGAGCAGCGCATTTGCAAGCACAGAATTACGATTCTGGTACGTGCACCCATCAGAGTAAATAACAATTGGTAACTGATGTGGAATGCAATGTCTTTCTAAATAATCAATTAGAAATGTTGCAAAAGTGCTAGATGTTAAATCAGCAGCAGTTTCGTCGAACCAATAGCAACTGCAGTGCTTGGTTACCAAATTAAAAACGGTAAAATTATGGCACGTTAACTTTGTCTTGAAATACAAAGCACTAGGTAAGGGCAAACCTTCACAGCTTCTAAATCCATAGTCAAAAGAATAAATTCTCCGGCAGCTGCTTTTTTCTTGTCCTCTTCTTTTTCTTTTCTAGCCCTTTCTTTCTTAATTATATGTATTTGGTAATCTGGTTCATTTAAATTACCTGAATTGTAACTAGAACAGGTGTCACACATGTCCTTTTTAAGCGTGAATAGTGACAAGTTTTTTTCACGAAAATTCTTTTCAAATGTAAATCTACTAACATGTGGTTGACTAGTTTCAGTGCAATATTTCTGATAAGCTTTGTATAAATCGGTAAGTGAACGATAGTTTGGTTCTATGAAGAGTTTAGATGTGTCTTTTCTAGCGTAATGAGATGGCAATTTCGGCAAACTTGTAAAAAAAATATCTAAAATTGAAAGTTTTCTTTCTACTTCTGCTCTTGGAGTCTTGGTTTTTGAATCATAAATTGCCTCATGGTTTGAAGTCATACCAAACTCACTCTTTTTGACCCATGCTTGAACAGTGAACGATCCCAGTGAAAAAGTGTTTAAAAACATTTGTTTACATACCTGTACTTTATTCGAACAGTCTTTCTCAATTGGCAAAAAATATGATAGAGTTCCTTCCCGCCTAGATCTTTCACTAGCTGATTTTGTCTTCCGAGATGTAATGGATCGTGTCACCAATCCCGTAACATAAACTCTTCTTTGGTCCCAGGTCATTTTCTTCCAAAAACTGCTATGTAAGTCCTTTCGACAATCCTCGGTAAACCTATCACAGCCTCTTACCTTACTCTTCTTACAAAAATCGGAAACGCATGTTGGTCCCATTTGTCTTGCCTGTCTTATAGTATCTTGCTGGAACTTCCTATCTTTTGGTTTAGAGTAGCCTAGATACTCTTCACCTCGCATTCGCTTCAATAGGGCTTTATTCTTTTTCCAAGATTTAGGATCAGCAATGTGACGACGTTTTCGACCTTCTTCCATATCTCCATAATCTTGTAGGTTCTCAGTCACCAATTCTTCAGCAGAACTCCTGTCATCAGGAATTTGACAAACATCATCCGATATAAATTCGATCCGATCCGGTCTGGCAAACGCAATGAAATCAAGACTAATGGTCATGTCCAACATCGCCGGGACCGACGGCGATTTTTTTAAGGAATTAATCGTATTGTTGGTATCCTGTGTTAAATCAGATAATGACCAAGACCTTACTTCGAGACGACGACGGCCGCATGAACGTAAGGAAGTAGATTCATAGTAAGTATTGTCAAGGATTTCTGTGGGCTCAAAGTTACAGACATTTGGTGGACTTAAAACATCAACGTTGGTGATGATAGCTTCCTTTGGATTAGCATTAGGGGTGAGATCGCTTTGATTAGGACTACAGCAATTGCCAGAAAAAGGCGTGTTGAAATCTTCTTCAGGCTACAAAGAAAAATTGTAATCTTTATAAAATGTACAGTAAAGGAGTTCTTACAAACGTCCTGCAAAGCGGCAGAACTTTACAAGCAATATTTTCGCCTGACTTTTAATATCTTACCATTTCGTGTTGATTTCCAAATATCTCTTCATATTCCTCAGCAGTAGAATGTCTTAGGTTTGTTACCAAACTATCTTTTTGAAGTTCGTTAAGAATCCTTTTACCTCTCACTCCTTGAAGAAATCGAGCCATAGCGGTAATTTTGTTTCTCTATAAAAATTATAATAATTATTATTATTATTGATGATTAAACATCAGTAATTTTTTGTCAGTGCGAAATAGAAGTTATGGTTCCATACTGATTAAACGAGAACAATTGCTTATCTACTTAAAATATACAAATAAAAATTGTACGCTCAAACAATAACTTCTATCTTCTTGAAACATACAAATAAAAATTAAGATTACACAAAAATATTATGATATTATTTAAGTATACAACTTTATATAAGTAAATAAACAACAAAAGCAACTATTTTATTAATACAGGACGAAAAAAAAACAATAAAACATCAGTGATAAAAAACACTGTTATTTGAACATTATTAACGATTTCAATAATCGTCGTAAATAATAAATTCAAAAAAAACAATACTTCTGTATAGGTTTTAACTGTATTAGCGTACTGTTAGACATAAAATAATTACCTGGTATAATAAAAATCCCACTTTTTACACTAAAAACAACAAAAACACTCCTTCCGCAAACTTTCACGTTGCAACTTGCACCAAATTTAAACGAAATGACAGAAGAAAATAGGTAAAACGAATATCGCATGGTGATTCTATCTCCGTCTCGTACTCCCACAAATCACCGTCTAGCTCACGCATTATTAGCCTATGAAATTATCCTTCCTAGATGTCAGCAAGACCAGCCAGTCGGCCGGGAGCAGCGCGAGAGTAAAGACGTAATCTAGCAGGAGTGAAGATAGGAGGTCTTGACAGAAATAATTACGCTAACGTTATTTAGGTGTTATTGTTATTAGTTCATTAGGTGATACTGCCAGCAAATGTAACGCACATTTGCTTAATAGTTATTGTCAATTATCAATAGTTCGTTAAAAAATAAGATAATCAGTTATCTGTTATTGCCAGCTCACGTAAACGATTATTTAAAGTCTATCTACGTAAAAAAACTAAAATCGCCAAAATGTCAGTTAGGAGTTCATGTCACTTCATCGTCGATATGCCATTTGCGACCACAGTGATGACACTTCACGAACCTCTTCTTCTACTTGTTATCCTTCTATATTATTCCCTTTATTATTTTGAGAATTATCGAATTTCCTTTTTCCAAATTCCTGTTCATTTTTCCGCTCAAGCTGCAAAATTTTGACACTGGTATCACTGGACTAATTTTTCAACTTAACTTCATGATCGTAAAGCCTTGTTTTAACGAATGCTAGCGTTAAATTATCCTTCGATAAAGTTTCGATCGCGGTTATCACGCCATCATAAGTTGCGGGTAGGGTGAGCAGTACATGAGCTACCTTATCGGTTTCTTCCAAATTGGCTCCGGTGGCTAACAAGTCAGCGATCAAATCACCAAAAATCGAAAAATGTTTTATGAGTGGTGACGTTTCTTTGCAGTTTTAAAGTCGTCAACTTTTTTCGTAAAGCCAACTGAGTAGCGATACTTTTCCGTTCATACAAAGCATCCAAACTTTCAAAATTTTTGCGCCGTACTGTCTTCCTTCGCAAAACCGAGATAGGAATCCGATAAATTTACCATCAAAATTTTTCATTCTGTACTACATGTAAAGAATATTCTGTCAAAAAACAAGATGCCTTGTGATACTTACACTTATGACTATTAATTAAAAGAACCGCTTAAATCATTAGTTCAATGCACGACATTTTCAGTGGATCTAAAATAAATATACAATATAAAAAAAATATGGTTTTACAAGTAACTATGTACGGGCAATAGCACCGCACACTGAGATGTAGTATGTAGATGGACGAATCACACGGGATGTGTACAGGAAATAAAATCACTGTTATGTGTCCGTAAATGATTGACCATTTATTAGGTAAAACATTAAAATATATAATACCTAAAGTAGGTGATTTGTGGCGGGCGTAATCGCCTAGTCAGTGAATGTACATAAATCGGTGAATTAGCAACCGCTTGTTCAGGTAAAAACTAAAACAATTAACATCATGTGGCGATGCTCGTACATCCTGCCAACTATAAAAGTACAAATAACAACTAATATGTATAAACAAAAGGTAAGTAAAAAGTAAAGTATAGTATAAGTATAGGAAGTTATTAGAAGGTTCTACGTTCGCCGCTAACTGATATAGGCGACGTTTCGCGATCCACTTTGTTGCCGTTAGGAAGATGTCCGGTGCCCTATTCTAGTGCCGGTGTCTCTGCCTTTGTCTGTCCTTCCCTAGGAGGATCCTCTTGAGTATGGCTTGGTACCATCTCGATCTCTTCCTTGTGCGCCTGTGTTGCTGTTCTGCTTCCTTGAAGTAGACGGAGGCAGCGTACTTTTATTTGAAAGTAAACCCATATGCTGAATACTGTTGCACAGGTTATCATACAGCCGTACAGAACATAGTGATGTTGCTCCGCCTCCACGGCATTAACCAATTGGATATCCTGTTGTTCTTTAATCAACTCGATTTTTCTCTTAAGACCCTTTAGTTGTTCTTCATGTGTTTCAATTTCCATGTTTGTTATATTTGTAATTTGACTATTGCTTGTTAATAGTTCGTTTAGGTTTATCTCTGGTACGTAGATCTCTTGCTCATTTCCTAATTCCATTGTGCTTTGCATATTGTAGTGCGAATGAATTAGATGTTTATCACCGCGCATCATGCAGCCTGTCCCTAACGTGATTATGCCTGTATTTTGAAGTGTTTGTGACGTAATTCCAGCTGGACAGAAAATGCGCATAGTGCATTCCTCGCAACACGTAAACAACCAAGCCCCCTTGCTGTGTAGCTTTTTCCATTCATTGCTGCAACTTGATACTTCCGTGCGGCAGGTTGATACTCCTCGATTGTTTATTATGTCTGCTTCGCACATTTTTGTGGCTGTTTTTATTCCGTATATAGGTAAGTCAAGGTTGCATAGTAGCAGCTGATTTGTGTTTACTTGTGTGCATGATGAAAGATGTTGTTGATCCAGTGGTATCATCATGTCCATTTTCAAGTTGACGGCTATGTATTTGGTTGTTGGTATTATGTTAACCATAGAAGCTCCCTTTATGTTGCGGATTGGGATGACTTCGGTTAGTTCATATTGTTCGTCTGCTACCAAAGGGATTTTTACTTCGAAAATAATAAAATCTTCCGTTAGTTTTCTTTGCACACTTGCTAGTTTATACATTTCCCGGATACACTTGAACTTGTTTGAACAGGGTAGAGATAATCCTTTTGGTACTTGTCCTGATATGATGTTCAGCTGTTTTTTCGAATGCATCGGGTTTTAGCAGGTGAGTGTCGACTTTGGTGTGGCGGAGATCTGTAACTAGGTTGATCAACATGTCTTGTATTCTCCGCAAGTTTGCTACCATCATGTTTGCGGCAAGTGCAGTAGCAGTAAGGAAAGTTGCTTGGTCTTGTTCGGTTTTTAGTTGTTGTAGCGATTCTCTGAGACTTTTGTTGATGACAATAAACTGTCGGTTCATTACTTGCTCGTTCCTCTTCAGGAGGTTGTATTCCCCTTCGATGATTGAGGTATGTTGTTTATACAGATTGAGCAAGTGGTCTTCATTGCTGTGCAGTAGTTTGATGTCGTTGTTGTATTTTTCGGCAAATTTGTCATCCAGAACCCCAAAGAGAGAGTTGGCAATGTTCCCGATTCCGTTTATGAGACCTCGCTTACTGCGTCTTCCGTGGTCAGATTGTAGTACTTCATTGTAGTGTTTGAGCTCGTTTAGTTCGTGCTCTAGTTGTGTGGATATAGTCAAGTGCGCTATATTTCGTTGACAAAGTCCGTGTAGTTGCTGGACGTATTGATCAACGGCAGAAATACTCTTCCAGTAAGTCGACATGTTGTAGTACACCACCAGTCTCCATTCGTCTTGTATTATCTGTACGTCTGCGGCTTTGTCGAAGTACACAAGACGGGTTGGATCTAGGGTGGTTACGTTGACGAGTTGTTGCATGGACGGGGTCGCACACGTAACCATGAGTACGAGTAACGTGCTTAGGTACTTGAGGACGTTACAGTTGGAAACACCCTTGCGTTCCTGTCTATGGCTCACCCGGCGTTGTCGTTGTTCTGTTAATGAAGTCGTTTGTTTATTGTCCGTGGGTTGCGTTGTTTTATTGTCGGTAGTAATCCCTGTTTCAATGGGTAACCGGGACAATTTTGTTACGGGTCTCTTCATTATGTTGGATTTAGTCTTGAGCGTGACGACTCGTACTAAGTTATCTGGCCCAGGATGCGTCTCTACAACTCGCCCTAATAGCCATCGGGCTGGAGCTACTTGTTCTTCCTTTATAAGGACGACGTCATCCACTGCAATGTTGTGTGTTGGGGTTTGCCATTTTCCTCGTAATTGTAACGTTTGTAGGTAATCGTTGGACCATTTCTTCCAAAATTCCTTGTACATGTTTTCTGTCAAGCGCCATCGTAACGTTAACTGGCTGTTGTCAGCCTCTGACGTCATCGGAGGTGCCAGTACCGGTCCACCGACTAAAAAGTGACCTGGTGTCAAGTAATCGATGTCATCGAGGTCATTTGTTAGAGCGACAAGTGGTCTCGAGTTGAGACAGGCTTCAATTTGTACTAGCAAAGTAGTGAACTCTTCGTACGTCAGCCTTTGTTCACCGAGAACACGTTTAAGGTGGTGTTTCATACTCTTGACTGCAGCTTCCCACAGTCCTCCCGCTGTTGGCCAAGATGGGGCGTTAAAGTGCCATTCAATGCCACTCTCGGAAGTGTTGTTGATAAGATCATCGTTGACTAGTAGCTGTATTGCCTCCTGGCGTTCTTTGGCTAGTGCTCTTGCTGCTCCGACAAAGTTCGTTCCGTTGTCACTGTAGATATGTTTAGGCGTTCCTCGTCGTGCGCATAGTCGCTTCAATGCTGCGAGGAATGTTACAGTGCTGAGGTCTGACACCAGTTCAAGGTGGATAGCTTTTGTGCATAGACAAATAAAGATCGCGATGTAGGCCTTAACTGTTTTAATGCCGCGACCTTTGTTAGCCTTTATTTCAACGTGTCCCGTGAAATCCACGCCTGTGTGTGTGAATGGCCGTGAAGGTGTAACTCGAGGTGTAGGTAAGTCTGCCATTTGCTGATTGCTGCGTTGCGTTTTGTAGCGATGACATGTGACACATTTATTAAGTTGCTTCTTGATTGGTTTCATGCCGCCAAGTATCCAATATTTGTTACGAAGGTGTCCCAGAGTAAGCCTGGCACCGCCGTGGAGAGTGCTCTTGTGGGCTTGGTCAATCAAGAGTTCTGATAGCTTGTGGTTGTTCGGTAAAATTATCGGGTGTTTTTGGGAGTTGCTTAACTTGGCATGTTGAAGTCTGCCTCCCACTCGAAGGATGCCTTGGGCGTCTAGTATTGGGCTCAAACTCAGCAGTTTGCTTGTGGCCCGTACCTTGTTGTGTTTGTGTAGGTACGCTATTTCATCGCCAAAGGTATTGTTCTGTGTAGTTTTCACGAGCAGGTTTTGAGTCTGCTCTATGTCTTCTGTACTTAAGTGTGACCTGCGGTTGGCTGTAGTTGCGTCACGCGTGTTGTTTATAAATCGTATGACCCAGCTGATGACTCGTGTTGCATAGGTCATCGAGCTGTATTTTTGCAGTAGTTGCTCGATGAGTGGCGCGTGTGTTGTTTGTATTGCGCAAGTTTGGCCTCGTTTCCTTTTCTCTTCGTTCGTTGTAAAAATACCTTGTTTGGGTATGTCGTTGTTTTGAAGCCAGGAAGGGGCTTTCCACCACAGTTCGTGACTTATTAAGTCTGATGGTGAGATTCCTCGGCTTGCGCAGTCCGCAGGGTTATCTGCGGACTTGACATGTTTCCAGGAGTTGGATGGAGTTATTTGTATTATTTGTGTGACTCTGTTAGCTACGAAACTCTTCCAGCGACCCACGTCACCATGTAGCCAGCCAAGCACCACCATGGAGTCTGTCCAGCAATGTATGGTGACTGTCTGGGAGTTAATCGAGTTTTTTACTTTTTCCATCAGTCGAGCTAGTAGTACTGCACCACATAACTCCAATCGTGGCAGAGAAATCGGGGTTTTCTGTGGGGCTAATTTTGTTTTTGCTGCTACTAGTCTGATCAGCTGTTGACCTTCTTTATCAGTGGACTTGCAATATATCACGCATCCGTAAGCTCTTTCAGATGCATCACAGAAGCCATGAAGTTCGAAGGATTGTTGGGTGTCGCCGACCCAGCGTGGTATGGCAATGTCGTGTATGTGTGCGAGTTGATTGCGAAATTGCTCCCATTCTTGCTGTATATTTGGTGGGAGTTGATCATCCCAGCTCGTTGTTGCTGACCAAGCATGTTGAAAAATTAGCTTAGCTTTTACTGTTACCGGTGATAGCCAGCCGAGTGGGTCGTACAGTTTTGATATATCCGACAGCAGTGTGCGTTTTGTGTTGACGTCACGTTTGTTGCAGAGTGCTATTTGTTTGTAAGTAAACTGATCCGTGCGCGGGTTCCAAGTGATGCCTAGCGTTTTGTTTGTGTCTGCGTCCTTGAAGTTGAACATTTTTTGGCTTATCAGTTCATCTGACAAGTCTTCAAGTAGGCGCGTTTTGTTGCTAGCCCACTTTCGTGAGTTGAACCCACCGCCCTTCAGCATTGTTATCAGTTCACCTTGAGCTTTCTGTGCTGTTATGAAGTCATGACATCCGCCTAGTAAGTCGTCCATGTATAGTTGATTGGAGAGAATAGCCGCCGCCAAAGGGTACCGCGCGCCGTCATCCTTGACCAATTGTTTTACGGTTCGCATTGCCAGAAAGGGTGCGGACTTGGTCCCATATGTTACTGTAGTCAGTTGTAACTCTTGTAACGGCTCTGTGACTGAATCCCTCCACACTATTTTTTGCAAGTGCTGGTCTTTTTCTTGAATACGTATTTGTCGGTAGAATTTCTCAATATCCGCTGTGTACACGTATTCAAACGCCCTCCATCGTAGAATAATAGCTTGTAAGTCTTGTTGTAAGTTAGGCCCGCATTCCATCAATTGGTTTAGACTGTGTCCCGTGCTAGTGGTTGCTGATGCATTGAAGACCACTCGGAGTTTGGTTGTCGTTGAATCAGGTCTCATTACTCCATGATGGGGCAGGAAACAGCTCGGTGTGTCCGGCTCTGCACACTTTTTCATATGTTGTAGAGCTTTGTATTCGTCGATGAAAGCCTTGTAACTTGAAGCGAGGGTTTCGTGTCTAGCCAAACGTTTTTCCAGCTGCTTGAATTGTGCGACTGCTTGAGGCTTTGATCGCCCCAAATTTTGTTCGAAGTTCATCTTCATGGGGATTCTAACTTCGTATCGCCCGTCTTCTAGTCTTTTTGTTGTGTCAGTATACAGTCGCTCGCAGTACTCCTCCTCAATACTCGTGGACTTGTCGTCTGTTGTTATCTCTTCAATTTCCCAAAAGCGAGAGATATCGTTAGTGTCCACCACGACATGACAGTTGAACGTATTCGTGTTTCCAACTAATACCCAGCCGAGCTTAGTTTGTTGTGCTATAGGTGCGTATATGTTTCCTCGAATGATGCTGCTCATGACTATGTCGCCATATACTCCAGCATCAAGTAGAATGTCAATCGGCCTTGATAAGTTGAATTGTGGGTCGGCCAGGTTAATATTTTCTATGTGGGGCCAATCTTGTTTTTCGAAAGAGTAGTTAGGTAGATTGTTGAGTAGTTTAGCCATTACTAGTGCTGGCGTCGAAAACTCGTAGTCTCCGTACAGGGACTTACAGTCCAACTGAACGGTCCCGTTGCTCTGGCTGGCAAATGTTCCGATTCCCGACACAGTTGAGTTTTGGTTGCGTCGCGGGAGGCCTAGTCGTTGCACAGCCGATTCTGTAATAAGGTTCAGTTGGGAGCCTTGATCTAGAAGACATCTGAGTACGGTGTAAGTTCCATCTGCGGCTTTTACTTTAAGCTGTACTGTAGCTAGTAGAACTTCCTTAAAATTTCCTGACACGTGATTGGATTTTCGCTGTGAGTTGCTGTTAGTCACGTTGTCGGTCAGCTGGCTTGACGACAGTGTCGCTGACGTAGCGTCACCGGTTAGGTCATGTAACGTTGTGTGGTGTGCGCCGTTACACACTTTGCATCTTTTTTGCGAGTTGCATTTCTTTCCGTTGTGCGGATACATGCAGTTTTTGCAAATGTTCAGTTGCTCAATTGTTCTAATTTTTATGTCTGGCGTCATCTCTTGAAACGCTTTGCAGTGGAGCAAGATGTGGCTTGTTTTACAAACAGGACAATTTCTGTCAGAGCTTGTATGGTTTGTCTTGGGATAGCGTCTGTATCTGTTGTACGCCTCCCTTGGTACTGTTGTCGTCGAGCTCCCTTTGTTCGGGGGCGCGTCGGCATCTGTTTGTTTGTTTGGTTTGCTTGTTTTCTTCGCCACTGATTCCAGCGCCGTGAACTTCCCTTCGATGAACTGGATGAACTCTTTAAAATCGGGGAGTCCTCTTGGACTTTTCCTCGCTTCCATGTAGTCAGAGTAGGTTTGAGTGTCCAGTTTTCCCGTCAGGATGTGCACCAAAATTGGGTCCCATGTTGATGTGTCGATGTCCAAGTTACGCAACGCGTGCACGGTTTCGAGACTTGTTTCGTGTAGACGTTTCAACTCGTAAGCGTTTTGATGTTGAATCGTATGTTGACTCATCAAAACTTGCATTTGTTTGGTGAAGAGCAGCTGCAAATTGTTGTATCTATGGTGGAGGATTTCCCAGCAGGAGTCGTAGTTGCTTTCAGAAACAGATAAGTGTTGCACAAGGCGCTCAGCCTCCCCTTTTAGCTTCCCTTTTAGGTGCTGCATCTTCTGTCCCTTCGAGAGTGAAGGGTTGTTGTGAATAGCCGCAATGTATAGATCGAGGAATGTCGGCCATTGTGCGTAGTTGCCAGAGAATATTGGTATTTCGATTCTCGGCGCACTGTCCCGTTGTTGGACAGCGAGGTTGAGCTTACGGTTAAGATCTCGCTTTGTGCACTCGTACGTTTCTTCATACCGCGAAAACTCAAGCTCGTAGTTGACGTCACTTCCGACGAGAATGTTGTCGAGCTGCCAGTGTACTTCGTCAATCACCCTCCATCGAGATTCGAGAATCCTGAGCTTGTCTTCTATATCCCATTTCTCGATAATGTCAGCAGTACACAAGTTGCTGGTGAAACGGGAGAAGGCTCTGAAGTTAGTTGATTGTTGAGTTTTGAGCTCGTCTGATTTTGAGAGGACTCCAGTGTTCTTATTCTCTTCCCCTTGGTGACCCGCGGGCTCCGCAGTGCAGGTAGGCCAGGTTTGCAGCTTATGTTGTATACTTGCGTATTCCGCCTTGACCCTGTCATACACTTTTGTAGCGTAGTATGTGTCGGTCCGATCTGTAGCGCCCTGTAGCACGCCATGGTTCATCTCGAACTCGTTCCAGTGCGCCTGGAGGGTATCCAGCCTGCCCCGGATGTATGTTGTTGTTTTGCGGTCAGGGCTATCCTTTCCGAAGTTGACGCCAATTTTCCGGATGCCCTCTGCGATGATTCCCTGCCGCTTGAGAAGTTCTTGTTGTCTAGCGTCCATGGTTGTTGTGCGAGTATGTATGCGTATTGTTGATGGACGTTAGCCCTGTTGACTTCTTCTCTGTTGAGTTGTTGTTGTTAGGGTGTAGTACCCGAACCACCAAATGTTGATGTCTCCTACGGTGATCACAGGGTCCGAAGGAATCTCTCCGTACGATATTGTGCGCCTTCTCAATCTGACTGGGGCGATCCGCTTGTGGAAGACCAGTCAAACCGATTCGCTCTCGTAAGTAGAAACCCTTCGTACCTGTGCGACTTGCAGGACTGTTTGTTCCAGGAATGGCGATCCGGCTCGAAGGACCAAAAATGTACGGGCAATAGCACCGCACACTGAGATGTAGTATGTAGATGGACGAATCACACGGGATGTGTACAGGAAATAAAATCACTGTTATGTGTCCGTAAATGATTGACCATTTATTAGGTAAAACATTAAAATATATAATACCTAAAGTAGGTGATTTGTGGCGGGCGTAATCGCCTAGTCAGTGAATGTACATAAATCGGTGAATTAGCAACCGCTTGTTCAGGTAAAAACTAAAACAATTAACATCATGTGGCGATGCTCGTACAAACTAAATGGACATTGTTGACTTTGAAAGGAAAAATACTTATGTCTATACACACGATTTATATAACTCCCACGATGGAACTATATTTCAACTTAGTGACGGAAAAGTGTTTGTGATATTGTGCCTGCCTGTGATCACAGGAACGGATGATATCAACGTTCTTATTATCTACACGCCACCACCAAATAAACTTATCTAATGTTTTATTAAGCCATGTAAAAACCATAAAATATATTAAAAAAATAAGAGAATGGTGCGTTTCACGGGCACGTTGGCACGGGGCTCATCCAGAGCTGCGTCACAAGCTGCATCGAACTATCGGGTCTTCGTCAATAACATTTATCACGTCCATTTCACTTAACGATTCCCGTATTCCAAACTTCCAGACACTGTATTTTGCCCCATTGAATGGCTTGATATTGCGTGACATACATCGGTCCCCGTTTGGTAGCTAAAATAAATTCAACATTTTTAGCAATAGATATTGTGGCTAATGAAAACATCTTCCCGGTTTATGATACAGTCCGACGCTCCAGAATCCAACAGGAAAGTAACAATGCTTCCATCATCAACCGCTTGATAATCTCCCATTATAGAAGCAAATACAAAAAATTTGCTCGACGTAGATGGTTCACTGATCTCAACTGCCTGAACCGTCCTTGTCCGCTCCGTATTTTTCTGCTGCTGCTGCTGAGTTCTTTTGAACTAGAAGCAGTCGTTCTTCATATGCCATTTGCGACCACAGTGATGACACTTCACGAACCTCTTCTTCTACTTGTTATCCATCTATATTATTCCCTTTATTATTTTGAGAATTATCGAATTTCCTTTTTCCAAATTCCTGTTAATTTTTCCGCTCAAGTTGCAAAACTTTGACACTGGTATCACTGGACTAATTTTTCAACTTAACTTCATGATCGTAAAGCCTTGTTTTAACGAATGCTAGCGTTAAATTATCCTTCGATAAAGTTTCGATCGCGGTTATCACGCCATCATAAGTTGCGGGTAGGGTGAGCAGTACATGAGCTACCTTATCGGTTTCTTCCAAATTGGCTCCGGTGGCTAACAAGTCAGCGATCAAATCACCAAAAATCGAAAAATGTTTTATGAGTGGTGACGTTTCTTTGCAGTTTTAAAGTCGTCAACTTTTTTCGTAAAGCCAACTGAGTAGCGATACTTTTCCGTTCATACAAAGCATCCAAACTTTCAAAATTTTTGCGCCGTACTGTCTTCCTTCGCAAAACCGAGATAGGAATCCGATAAATTTACCATCAAAATTTTTCATTCTGTACTACATGTAAAGAATATTCTGTCAAAAAACAAGATGCCTTGTGATACTTACACTTATGACTATTAATTAAAAGAACCGCTTAAATCATTAGTTCAATGCACGACATTTTCAGTGGATCTAAAATAAATATACAATATAAAAAAAATATGGTTTTACAAGTAACTAAATGGACATTGTTGACTTTGAAAGGAAAAATACTTATGTCTATACACACGATTTATATAACTCCCACGATGGAACTATATTTCAACTTAGTGACGGAAAAGTGTTTGTGATATTGTGCCTGCCTGTGATCACAGGAACGGATGATATCAACGTTCTTATTATCTACACGCCACCACCAAATAAACTTATCTAATGTTTTATTAAGCCATGTAAAAACCATAAAATATATAAAAAAAATAAGAGAATGGTGCGTTTCACGGGCACGTTGGCACGGGGCTCATCCAGAGCTGCGTCACAAGCTGCATCGAACTATCGGGTCTTCGTCAATAACATTTATCACGTCCATTTCACTTAACGATTCCCGTATTCCAAACTTCCAGACACTGTATTTTGCCCCATTGAATGGCTTGATATTGCGTGACATACATCGTTCCCCGTTTGGTAGCTGAAATAAATTCAACATTTTTAGCAATAGACATTTTTAATGGCGTTTGTAAGATGGTGTGGCCAATGAAAAGATCTTCCCGGTTTATGATATGGTCCGACGCTCCAGAACCCAACAGGCAAGTAACTTTGCTTCCATCATCAACCGCTTGACAGTCTCCCATTATAAAAGCAAATTCAAAAAATTTGCTCGACGTGGATGGTTCACTGATCTCGACTGTCTGAACCGTCCTTGTCCGCTCCGTATCTTTCTGCTGCTGCTGCTGAGTTCTTTTGAACTAGAAGCAGTCGTTCTTCATATGCCATTTGCGACCACAGTGATGACACTTCACGAACCTCTTCTTCTACTTGTTATCCTTCTATATTATTCCCTTTATTATTTTGAGAATTATCGAATTTCCTTTTTCCAAATTCCTGTTCATTTTTCCGCTCAAGTTGCAAAACTTTGACACTGGTATCACTGGACTCATTTTTCAACTTAACTTCATGATCGTAAAACCTTGTTTTAGCGAATCATACGTTGCGGGTGGGGTGAGCAGTAAATGAGCCACCTTATCGGTTTCTTCCGAATTGGCTCCGGCGGCTAACAATTCGGTGATCAAATCATCAAAAGTCGAAAAATGTTTTATGAGTGGTGACGTTTCCTTGCAGTTTTAAAGTCAACAACTTTTTTCGCAAAGCCAACTGAGTAGCGATACTTTTCCGTTCATACAAAGCATTCAAACTTTTCAAAATTTCTTTCGCCGTACTGTCTTCCTTCGCAAAACCGAGATAGGAATCCGATAAATAATCTATGATGACAGTATTTGCTACCCGGTTACTTTTTTTTTTTACCATCAAAACTTCATTTTGTACTACATGTAAAGAGTATTCTGTCAACAAACAAGATCCCTACTGATACTTATGACTATCAATTAAAAGAACCGCTTAAATCATTAGGTCAATGGACGACAGTTTCTGTAGATCTAAAATAAATATACAATATTTTAAAAAAAATCGTTTTACAAGTATCTAAATGGACATTGTTGACTTTGAAAGGAAAAATAAACTTATGTCTATACACACGATTTATATAACTCCCACGATGGAACTATATTTCAACTTAGTAACGGAAAAGTGTTGTTGATATTGTGCCTGCCTGTGATCACAGGAACGGATGATATCAACGTTCTTATTATCTACACGCCACCACCAAATAAACTTATCTAATGTTTTATTAAGCCATGTAAAAACCATAAAATATATAAAAAAAATAAGAGAATGGTGTGTTTCACGGGCACGTTGGCACGGGGCTCATCCAGAGCTGCGTCACAAGCTGCATCGAACTATCGGGTCTTCGTCAATAACATTTATCACGTCCATTTCACTTAACGATTCCCGTATTCTAAACTTCCAGACACTGTATTTTTCCCCATTGAATGGCGTGATATCGTTCCCCGTTTGGTAGCTAAAATAAATTCAACATTTTTAGCAATAGAAATTGTGGCTAATGAAAACATCTTCCCGATTTATGATATAGTCCGACGCTCCAGAATCCAACAGGAAAGTAACAATGCTTCCATCATCAACCGCTTGATAATCTCCATTTATAAAAGCAAATCCAAAAAATTTGCTCGACGTGGATAGTTCACTGATCTCAACTGCCTAAACCGTCCTTGTCCGCTCCGTATTTTTCTGCTGCTGCTGCTGAGTTCTTTTGAACTAGAAGCAGTCGTTCTTCATATGCCATTTGCGACCACAGTGATGACACTTCACGAACCTCTTCTTCTACTTGTTATCCTTCTATATTATTCCCTTTATTATTTTGAGAATTATCGAATTTCCTTTTTCCAAATTCCTGTTCATTTTTCCGCTCAAGCTGCAAAATTTTGACACTGGTATCACTGGACTAATTTTTCAACTTAACTTCATGATCGTAAAGCCTTGTTTTAACGAATGCTAGCGTTAAATTATCCTTCGATAAAGTTTCGATCGCGGTTATCACGCCATCATAAGTTGCGGGTAGGGTGAGCAGTACATGAGCTACCTTATCGGTTTCTTCCAAATTGGCTCCGGTGGCTAACAAGTCAGCGATCAAATCACCAAAAATCGAAAAATGTTTTATGAGTGGTGACGTTTCTTTGCAGTTTTAAAGTCGTCAACTTTTTTCGTAAAGCCAACTGAGTAGCGATACTTTTCCGTTCATACAAAGCATCCAAACTTTCAAAATTTTTGCGCCGTACTGTCTTCCTTCGCAAAACCGAGATAGGAATCCGATAAATTTACCATCAAAATTTTTCATTCTGTACTATATGTAAAGAATATTCTGTCAAAAAACAAGATGCCTTGTGATACTTACACTTATGACTATTAATTAAAAGAACCGCTTAAATCATTAGTTCAATGCACGACATTTTCAGTGGATCTAAAATAAATATACAATATAAAAAAAATATGGTTTTACAAGTAACTATGTACGGGCAATAGCACCGCACACTGAGATGTAGTATGTAGATGGACGAATCACACGGGATGTGTACAGGAAATAAAATCACTGTTATGTGTCCGTAAATGATTGACCATTTATTAGGTAAAACATTAAAATATATAATACCTAAAGTAGGTGATTTGTGGCGGGCGTAATCGCCTAGTCAGTGAATGTACATAAATCGGTGAATTAGCAACCGCTTGTTCAGGTAAAAACTAAAACAATTAACATCATGTGGCGATGCTCGTACATCCTGCCAACTATAAAAGTACAAATAACAACTAATATGTATAAACAAAAGGTAAGTAAAAAGTAAAGTATAGTATAAGTATAGGAAGTTATTAGAAGGTTCTACGTTCGCCGCTAACTGATATAGGCGACGTTTCGCGATCCACTTTGTTGCCGTTAGGAAGATGTCCGGTGCCCTATTCTAGTGCCGGTGTCTCTGCCTTTGTCTGTCCTTCCCTAGGAGGATCCTCGAGTATGGCTTGGTACCATCTCGATCTCTTCCTTGTGCGCCTGTGTTGCTGTTCTGCTTCCTTGAAGTAGACGGAGGCAGCGTACTTTTATTTGAAAGTAAACCCATATGCTGAATACTGTTGCACAGGTTATCATACAGCCGTACAGAACATAGTGATGTTGCTCCGCCTCCACGGCATTAACCAATTGGATATCCTGTTGTTCTTTAATCAACTCGATTTTTCTCTTAAGACCCTTTAGTTGTTCTTCATGTGTTTCAATTTCCATGTTTGTTATATTTGTAATTTGACTATTGCTTGTTAATAGTTCGTTTAGGTTTATCTCTGGTACGTAGATCTCTTGCTCATTTCCTAATTCCATTGTGCTTTGCATATTGTAGTGCGAATGAATTAGATGTTTATCACCGCGCATCATGCAGCCTGTCCCTAACGTGATTATGCCTGTATTTTGAAGTGTTTGTGACGTAATTCCAGCTGGACAGAAAATGCGCATAGTGCATTCCTCGCAACACGTAAACAACCAAGCCCCCTTGCTGTGTAGCTTTTTCCATTCATTGCTGCAACTTGATACTTCCGTGCGGCAGGTTGATACTCCTCGATTGTTTATTATGTCTGCTTCGCACATTTTTGTGGCTGTTTTTATTCCGTATATAGGTAAGTCAAGGTTGCATAGTAGCAGCTGATTTGTGTTTACTTGTGTGCATGATGAAAGATGTTGTTGATCCAGTGGTATCATCATGTCCATTTTCAAGTTGACGGCTATGTATTTGGTTGTTGGTATTATGTTAACCATAGAAGCTCCCTTTATGTTGCGGATTGGGATGACTTCGGTTAGTTCATATTGTTCGTCTGCTACCAAAGGGATTTTTACTTCGAAAATAATAAAATCTTCCGTTAGTTTTCTTTGCACACTTGCTAGTTTATACATTTCCCGGATACACTTGAACTTGTTTGAACAGGGTAGAGATAATCCTTTTGGTACTTGTCCTGATATGATGTTCAGCTGTTTTTTCGAATGCATCGGGTTTTAGCAGGTGAGTGTCGACTTTGGTGTGGCGGAGATCTGTAACTAGGTTGATCAACATGTCTTGTATTCTCCGCAAGTTTGCTACCATCATGTTTGCGGCAAGTGCAGTAGCAGTAAGGAAAGTTGCTTGGTCTTGTTCGGTTTTTAGTTGTTGTAGCGATTCTCTGAGACTTTTGTTGATGACAATAAACTGTCGGTTCATTACTTGCTCGTTCCTCTTCAGGAGGTTGTATTCCCCTTCGATGATTGAGGTATGTTGTTTATACAGATTGAGCAAGTGGTCTTCATTGCTGTGCAGTAGTTTGATGTCGTTGTTGTATTTTTCGGCAAATTTGTCATCCAGAACCCCAAAGAGAGAGTTGGCAATGTTCCCGATTCCGTTTATGAGACCTCGCTTACTGCGTCTTCCGTGGTCAGATTGTAGTACTTCATTGTAGTGTTTGAGCTCGTTTAGTTCGTGCTCTAGTTGTGTGGATATAGTCAAGTGCGCTATATTTCGTTGACAAAGTCCGTGTAGTTGCTGGACGTATTGATCAACGGCAGAAATACTCTTCCAGTAAGTCGACATGTTGTAGTACACCACCAGTCTCCATTCGTCTTGTATTATCTGTACGTCTGCGGCTTTGTCGAAGTACACAAGACGGGTTGGATCTAGGGTGGTTACGTTGACGAGTTGTTGCATGGACGGGGTCGCACACGTAACCATGAGTACGAGTAACGTGCTTAGGTACTTGAGGACGTTACAGTTGGAAACACCCTTGCGTTCCTGTCTATGGCTCACCCGGCGTTGTCGTTGTTCTGTTAATGAAGTCGTTTGTTTATTGTCCGTGGGTTGCGTTGTTTTATTGTCGGTAGTAATCCCTGTTTCAATGGGTAACCGGGACAATTTTGTTACGGGTCTCTTCATTATGTTGGATTTAGTCTTGAGCGTGACGACTCGTACTAAGTTATCTGGCCCAGGATGCGTCTCTACAACTCGCCCTAATAGCCATCGGGCTGGAGCTACTTGTTCTTCCTTTATAAGGACGACGTCATCCACTGCAATGTTGTGTGTTGGGGTTTGCCATTTTCCTCGTAATTGTAACGTTTGTAGGTAATCGTTGGACCATTTCTTCCAAAATTCCTTGTACATGTTTTCTGTCAAGCGCCATCGTAACGTTAACTGGCTGTTGTCAGCCTCTGACGTCATCGGAGGTGCCAGTACCGGTCCACCGACTAAAAAGTGACCTGGTGTCAAGTAATCGATGTCATCGAGGTCATTTGTTAGAGCGACAAGTGGTCTCGAGTTGAGACAGGCTTCAATTTGTACTAGCAAAGTAGTGAACTCTTCGTACGTCAGCCTTTGTTCACCGAGAACACGTTTAAGGTGGTGTTTCATACTCTTGACTGCAGCTTCCCACAGTCCTCCCGCTGTTGGCCAAGATGGGGCGTTAAAGTGCCATTCAATGCCACTCTCGGAAGTGTTGTTGATAAGATCATCGTTGACTAGTAGCTGTATTGCCTCCTGGCGTTCTTTGGCTAGTGCTCTTGCTGCTCCGACAAAGTTCGTTCCGTTGTCACTGTAGATATGTTTAGGCGTTCCTCGTCGTGCGCATAGTCGCTTCAATGCTGCGAGGAATGTTACAGTGCTGAGGTCTGACACCAGTTCAAGGTGGATAGCTTTTGTGCATAGACAAATAAAGATCGCGATGTAGGCCTTAACTGTTTTAATGCCGCGACCTTTGTTAGCCTTTATTTCAACGTGTCCCGTGAAATCCACGCCTGTGTGTGTGAATGGCCGTGAAGGTGTAACTCGAGGTGTAGGTAAGTCTGCCATTTGCTGATTGCTGCGTTGCGTTTTGTAGCGATGACATGTGACACATTTATTAAGTTGCTTCTTGATTGGTTTCATGCCGCCAAGTATCCAATATTTGTTACGAAGGTGTCCCAGAGTAAGCCTGGCACCGCCGTGGAGAGTGCTCTTGTGGGCTTGGTCAATCAAGAGTTCTGATAGCTTGTGGTTGTTCGGTAAAATTATCGGGTGTTTTTGGGAGTTGCTTAACTTGGCATGTTGAAGTCTGCCTCCCACTCGAAGGATGCCTTGGGCGTCTAGTATTGGGCTCAAACTCAGCAGTTTGCTTGTGGCCCGTACCTTGTTGTGTTTGTGTAGGTACGCTATTTCATCGCCAAAGGTATTGTTCTGTGTAGTTTTCACGAGCAGGTTTTGAGTCTGCTCTATGTCTTCTGTACTTAAGTGTGACCTGCGGTTGGCTGTAGTTGCGTCACGCGTGTTGTTTATAAATCGTATGACCCAGCTGATGACTCGTGTTGCATAGGTCATCGAGCTGTATTTTTGCAGTAGTTGCTCGATGAGTGGCGCGTGTGTTGTTTGTATTGCGCAAGTTTGGCCTCGTTTCCTTTTCTCTTCGTTCGTTGTAAAAATACCTTGTTTGGGTATGTCGTTGTTTTGAAGCCAGGAAGGGGCTTTCCACCACAGTTCGTGACTTATTAAGTCTGATGGTGAGATTCCTCGGCTTGCGCAGTCCGCAGGGTTATCTGCGGACTTGACATGTTTCCAGGAGTTGGATGGAGTTATTTGTATTATTTGTGTGACTCTGTTAGCTACGAAACTCTTCCAGCGACCCACGTCACCATGTAGCCAGCCAAGCACCACCATGGAGTCTGTCCAGCAATGTATGGTGACTGTCTGGGAGTTAATCGAGTTTTTTACTTTTTCCATCAGTCGAGCTAGTAGTACTGCACCACATAACTCCAATCGTGGCAGAGAAATCGGGGTTTTCTGTGGGGCTAATTTTGTTTTTGCTGCTACTAGTCTGATCAGCTGTTGACCTTCTTTATCAGTGGACTTGCAATATATCACGCATCCGTAAGCTCTTTCAGATGCATCACAGAAGCCATGAAGTTCGAAGGATTGTTGGGTGTCGCCGACCCAGCGTGGTATGGCAATGTCGTGTATGTGTGCGAGTTGATTGCGAAATTGCTCCCATTCTTGCTGTATATTTGGTGGGAGTTGATCATCCCAGCTCGTTGTTGCTGACCAAGCATGTTGAAAAATTAGCTTAGCTTTTACTGTTACCGGTGATAGCCAGCCGAGTGGGTCGTACAGTTTTGATATATCCGACAGCAGTGTGCGTTTTGTGTTGACGTCACGTTTGTTGCAGAGTGCTATTTGTTTGTAAGTAAACTGATCCGTGCGCGGGTTCCAAGTGATGCCTAGCGTTTTGTTTGTGTCTGCGTCCTTGAAGTTGAACATTTTTTGGCTTATCAGTTCATCTGACAAGTCTTCAAGTAGGCGCGTTTTGTTGCTAGCCCACTTTCGTGAGTTGAACCCACCGCCCTTCAGCATTGTTATCAGTTCACCTTGAGCTTTCTGTGCTGTTATGAAGTCATGACATCCGCCTAGTAAGTCGTCCATGTATAGTTGATTGGAGAGAATAGCCGCCGCCAAAGGGTACCGCGCGCCGTCATCCTTGACCAATTGTTTTACGGTTCGCATTGCCAGAAAGGGTGCGGACTTGGTCCCATATGTTACTGTAGTCAGTTGTAACTCTTGTAACGGCTCTGTGACTGAATCCCTCCACACTATTTTTTGCAAGTGCTGGTCTTTTTCTTGAATACGTATTTGTCGGTAGAATTTCTCAATATCCGCTGTGTACACGTATTCAAACGCCCTCCATCGTAGAATAATAGCTTGTAAGTCTTGTTGTAAGTTAGGCCCGCATTCCATCAATTGGTTTAGACTGTGTCCCGTGCTAGTGGTTGCTGATGCATTGAAGACCACTCGGAGTTTGGTTGTCGTTGAATCAGGTCTCATTACTCCATGATGGGGCAGGAAACAGCTCGGTGTGTCCGGCTCTGCACACTTTTTCATATGTTGTAGAGCTTTGTATTCGTCGATGAAAGCCTTGTAACTTGAAGCGAGGGTTTCGTGTCTAGCCAAACGTTTTTCCAGCTGCTTGAATTGTGCGACTGCTTGAGGCTTTGATCGCCCCAAATTTTGTTCGAAGTTCATCTTCATGGGGATTCTAACTTCGTATCGCCCGTCTTCTAGTCTTTTTGTTGTGTCAGTATACAGTCGCTCGCAGTACTCCTCCTCAATACTCGTGGACTTGTCGTCTGTTGTTATCTCTTCAATTTCCCAAAAGCGAGAGATATCGTTAGTGTCCACCACGACATGACAGTTGAACGTATTCGTGTTTCCAACTAATACCCAGCCGAGCTTAGTTTGTTGTGCTATAGGTGCGTATATGTTTCCTCGAATGATGCTGCTCATGACTATGTCGCCATATACTCCAGCATCAAGTAGAATGTCAATCGGCCTTGATAAGTTGAATTGTGGGTCGGCCAGGTTAATATTTTCTATGTGGGGCCAATCTTGTTTTTCGAAAGAGTAGTTAGGTAGATTGTTGAGTAGTTTAGCCATTACTAGTGCTGGCGTCGAAAACTCGTAGTCTCCGTACAGGGACTTACAGTCCAACTGAACGGTCCCGTTGCTCTGGCTGGCAAATGTTCCGATTCCCGACACAGTTGAGTTTTGGTTGCGTCGCGGGAGGCCAAGTCGTTGCACAGCCGATTCTGTAATAAGGTTCAGTTGGGAGCCTTGATCTAGAAGACATCTGAGTACGGTGTAAGTTCCATCTGCGGCTTTTACTTTAAGCTGTACTGTAGCTAGTAGAACTTCCTTAAAATTTCCTGACACGTGATTGGATTTTCGCTGTGAGTTGCTGTTAGTCACGTTGTCGGTCAGCTGGCTTGACGACAGTGTCGCTGACGTAGCGTCACCGGTTAGGTCATGTAACGTTGTGTGGTGTGCGCCGTTACACACTTTGCATCTTTTTTGCGAGTTGCATTTCTTTCCGTTGTGCGGATACATGCAGTTTTTGCAAATGTTCAGTTGCTCAATTGTTCTAATTTTTATGTCTGGCGTCATCTCTTGAAACGCTTTGCAGTGGAGCAAGATGTGGCTTGTTTTACAAACAGGACAATTTCTGTCAGAGCTTGTATGGTTTGTCTTGGGATAGCGTCTGTATCTGTTGTACGCCTCCCTTGGTACTGTTGTCGTCGAGCTCCCTTTGTTCGGGGGCGCGTCGGCATCTGTTTGTTTGTTTGGTTTGCTTGTTTTCTTCGCCACTGATTCCAGCGCCGTGAACTTCCCTTCGATGAACTGGATGAACTCTTTAAAATCGGGGAGTCCTCTTGGACTTTTCCTCGCTTCCATGTAGTCAGAGTAGGTTTGAGTGTCCAGTTTTCCCGTCAGGATGTGCACCAAAATTGGGTCCCATGTTGATGTGTCGATGTCCAAGTTACGCAACGCGTGCACGGTTTCGAGACTTGTTTCGTGTAGACGTTTCAACTCGTAAGCGTTTTGATGTTGAATCGTATGTTGACTCATCAAAACTTGCATTTGTTTGGTGAAGAGCAGCTGCAAATTGTTGTATCTATGGTGGAGGATTTCCCAGCAGGAGTCGTAGTTGCTTTCAGAAACAGATAAGTGTTGCACAAGGCGCTCAGCCTCCCCTTTTAGCTTCCCTTTTAGGTGCTGCATCTTCTGTCCCTTCGAGAGTGAAGGGTTGTTGTGAATAGCCGCAATGTATAGATCGAGGAATGTCGGCCATTGTGCGTAGTTGCCAGAGAATATTGGTATTTCGATTCTCGGCGCACTGTCCCGTTGTTGGACAGCGAGGTTGAGCTTACGGTTAAGATCTCGCTTTGTGCACTCGTACGTTTCTTCATACCGCGAAAACTCAAGCTCGTAGTTGACGTCACTTCCGACGAGAATGTTGTCGAGCTGCCAGTGTACTTCGTCAATCACCCTCCATCGAGATTCGAGAATCCTGAGCTTGTCTTCTATATCCCATTTCTCGATAATGTCAGCAGTACACAAGTTGCTGGTGAAACGGGAGAAGGCTCTGAAGTTAGTTGATTGTTGAGTTTTGAGCTCGTCTGATTTTGAGAGGACTCCAGTGTTCTTATTCTCTTCCCCTTGGTGACCCGCGGGCTCCGCAGTGCAGGTAGGCCAGGTTTGCAGCTTATGTTGTATACTTGCGTATTCCGCCTTGACCCTGTCATACACTTTTGTAGCGTAGTATGTGTCGGTCCGATCTGTAGCGCCCTGTAGCACGCCATGGTTCATCTCGAACTCGTTCCAGTGCGCCTGGAGGGTATCCAGCCTGCCCCGGATGTATGTTGTTGTTTTGCGGTCAGGGCTATCCTTTCCGAAGTTGACGCCAATTTTCCGGATGCCCTCTGCGATGATTCCCTGCCGCTTGAGAAGTTCTTGTTGTCTAGCGTCCATGGTTGTTGTGCGAGTATATATGCGTATTGTTGATGGACGTTAGCCCTGTTGACTTCTTCTCTGTTGAGTTGTTGTTGTTAGGGTGTAGTACCCGAACCACCAAATGTTGATGTCTCCTACGGTGATCACAGGGTCCGAAGGAATCTCTCCGTACGATATTGTGCGCCTTCTCAATCTGACTGGGGCGATCCGCTTGTGGAAGACCAGTCAAACCGATTCGCTCTCGTAAGTAGAAACCCTTCGTACCTGTGCGACTTGCAGGACTGTTTGTTCCAGGAATGGCGATCCGGCTCGAAGGACCAAAAATGTACGGGCAATAGCACCGCACACTGAGATGTAGTATGTAGATGGACGAATCACACGGGATGTGTACAGGAAATAAAATCACTGTTATGTGTCCGTAAATGATTGACCATTTATTAGGTAAAACATTAAAATATATAATACCTAAAGTATGTGATTTGTGGCGGGCGTAATCGCCTAGTCAGTGAATGTACATAAATCGGTGAATTAGCAACCGCTTGTTCAGGTAAAAACTAAAACAATTAACATCATGTGGCGATGCTCGTACAAACTAAATGGACATTGTTGACTTTGAAAGGAAAAATACTTATGTCTATACACACGATTTATATAACTCCCACGATGGAACTATATTTCAACTTAGTGACGGAAAAGTGTTTGTGATATTGTGCCTGCCTGTGATCACAGGAACGGATGATATCAACGTTCTTATTATCTACACGCCACCACCAAATAAACTTATCTAATGTTTTATTAAGCCATGTAAAAACCATAAAATATATAAAAAAAATAAGAGAATGGTGCGTTTCACGGGCACGTTGGCACGGGGCTCATCCAGAGCTGCGTCACAAGCTGCATCGAACTATCGGGTCTTCGTCAATAACATTTATCACGTCCATTTCACTTAACGATTCCCGTATTCCAAACTTCCAGACACTGTATTTTGCCCCATTGAATGGCTTGATATTGCGTGACATACATCGGTCCCCGTTTGGTAGCTAAAATAAATTCAACATTTTTAGCAATAGATATTGTGGCTAATGAAAACATCTTCCCGGTTTATGATACAGTCCGACGCTCCAGAATCCAACAGGAAAGTAACAATGCTTCCATCATCAACCGCTTGATAATCTCCCATTATAGAAGCAAATACAAAAAATTTGCTCGACGTAGATGGTTCACTGATCTCAACTGCCTGAACCGTCCTTGTCCGCTCCGTATTTTTCTGCTGCTGCTGCTGAGTTCTTTTGAACTAGAAGCAGTCGTTCTTCATATGCCATTTGCGACCACAGTGATGACACTTCACGAACCTCTTCTTCTACTTGTTATCCATCTATATTATTCCCTTTATTATTTTGAGAATTATCGAATTTCCTTTTTCCAAATTCCTGTTAATTTTTCCGCTCAAGTTGCAAAACTTTGACACTGGTATCACTGGACTAATTTTTCAACTTAACTTCATGATCGTAAAGCCTTGTTTTAACGAATGCTAGCGTTAAATTATCCTTCGATAAAGTTTCGATCGCGGTTATCACGCCATCATAAGTTGCGGGTAGGGTGAGCAGTACATGAGCTACCTTATCGGTTTCTTCCAAATTGGCTCCGGTGGCTAACAAGTCAGCGATCAAATCACCAAAAATCGAAAAATGTTTTATGAGTGGTGACGTTTCTTTGCAGTTTTAAAGTCGTCAACTTTTTTCGTAAAGCCAACTGAGTAGCGATACTTTTCCGTTCATACAAAGCATCCAAACTTTCAAAATTTTTGCGCCGTACTGTCTTCCTTCGCAAAACCGAGATAGGAATCCGATAAATTTACCATCAAAATTTTTCATTCTGTACTACATGTAAAGAATATTCTGTCAAAAAACAAGATGCCTTGTGATACTTACACTTATGACTATTAATTAAAAGAACCGCTTAAATCATTAGTTCAATGCACGACAATTTCAGTGGATCTAAAATAAATATACAATATAAAAAAAATATGGTTTTACAAGTAACTAAATGGGCATTGTTGACTTTGAAAGGAAAAATACTTATGTCTATACACACGATTTATATAACTCCCACGATGGAACTATATTTCAACTTAGTGACGGAAAAGTGTTTGTGATATTGTGCCTGCCTGTGATCACAGGAACGGATGATATCAACGTTCTTATTATCTACACGCCACCACCAAATAAACTTATCTAATGTTTTATTAAGCCATGTAAAAACCATAAAATATATAAAAAAAATAAGAGAATGGTGCGTTTCACGGGCACGTTGGCACGGGGTTCATCCAGAGCTGCGTCACAAGCTGCATTTCCCACAAGCTGCATCGAACTATCGGGTCTTCGTCAATAACATTTATCACGTCCATTTCACTTAACGATTCCCGTATTCTAAACTTCCAGACACTGTATTTTTCCCCATTGAATGGCTTGATATTGCGTGACTTACATCGTTCCCCGTTTGGTAGCTAAAATAAATTCAACATTTTTAGCAATAGAAATTGTGGCTAATGAAAACATCTTCCCGGTTTATGATATAGTCCGACGCTCCAGAATCCAACAGGAAAGTAACAATGCTTCCATCATCAACCGCTTGATAATCTCCCATTATAAAAGCAAATCCAAAAAATTTGCTCGACGTGGATGGTTCACTGATCTCGACTGTCTGAACCGTCCTTGTCCGCTCCGTATTTTTCTGCTGCTGCTGCTGAGTTCTTTTGAACTAGAAGCAGTCGTTCTTCATATGCCATTTGCGACCACAGTGATGACACTTCACGAACCTCTTCTTCTACTTGTTATCCTTCTATATTATTCCCTTTATTATTTTGAGAATTATCGAATTTCCTTTTTCCAAATTCCTGTTCATTTTTCCGCTCAAGTTGCAAAACTTTGACACTGGTATCACTGGACTCATTTTTCAACTTAACTTCATGATCGTAAAACCTTGTTTTAGCGAATCATACGTTGCGGGTGGGGTGAGCAGTAAATGAGCCACCTTATCGGTTTCTTCCGAATTGGCTCCGGCGGCTAACAATTCGGTGATCAAATCATCAAAAGTCGAAAAATGTTTTATGAGTGGTGACGTTTCCTTGCAGTTTTAAAGTCAACAACTTTTTTCGCAAAGCCAACTGAGTAGCGATACTTTTCCGTTCATACAAAGCATTCAAACTTTTCAAAATTTCTTTCGCCGTACTGTCTATGATGACAGTATTTGCTACCCGGTTACTTTTTTTTTTTACCATCAAAACTTCATTTTGTACTACATGTAAAGAGTATTCTGTCAACAAACAAGATCCCTACTGATACTTATGACTATCAATTAAAAGAACCGCTTAAATCATTAGGTCAATGGACGACAGTTTCTGTAGATCTAAAATAAATATACAATATTTTAAAAAAAATCGTTTTACAAGTATCTAAATGGACATTGTTGACTTTGAAAGGAAAAATAAACTTATGTCTATACACACGATTTATATAACTCCCACGATGGAACTATATTTCAACTTAGTAACGGAAAAGTGTTGTTGATATTGTGCCTGCCTGTGATCACAGGAACGGATGATATCAACGTTCTTATTATCTACACGCCACCACCAAATAAACTTATCTAATGTTTTATTAAGCCATGTAAAAACCATAAAATATATAAAAAAAATAAGAGAATGGTGTGTTTCACGGGCACGTTGGCACGGGGCTCATCCAGAGCTGCGTCACAAGCTGCATCGAACTATCGGGTCTTCGTCAATAACATTTATCACGTCCATTTCACTTAACGATTCCCGTATTCTAAACTTCCAGACACTGTATTTTTCCCCATTGAATGGCGTGATATCGTTCCCCGTTTGGTAGCTAAAATAAATTCAACATTTTTAGCAATAGAAATTGTGGCTAATGAAAACATCTTCCCGATTTATGATAAAGTCCGACGCTCCAGAATCCAACAGGAAAGTAACAATGCTTCCATCATCAACCGCTTGATAATCTCCATTTATAAAAGCAAATCCAAAAAATTTGCTCGACGTGGATAGTTCACTGATCTCAACTGCCTAAACCGTCCTTGTCCGCTCCGTATTTTTCTGCTGCTGCTGCTGAGTTCTTTTGAACTAGAAGCAGTCGTTCTTCATATGCCATTTGCGACCACAGTGATGACACTTCACGAACCTCTTCTTCTACTTGTTATCCTTCTATATTATTCCCTTTATTATTTTGAGAATTATCGAATTTCCTTTTTCCAAATTCCTGTTCATTTTTCCGCTCAAGCTGCAAAATTTTGACACTGGTATCACTGGACTCATTTTTCAACTTAACTTCATGATCGTAAAGCCTTGTTTTAACGAATGCTAGCGTTAAATTATCCTTCGATAAAGTTTCGATCGCGGTTATCACGCCATCATAAGTTGCGGGTAGGGTGAGCAGTACATGAGCTACCTTATCGGTTTCTTCCAAATTGGCTCCGGTGGCTAACAAGTCAGCGATCAAATCACCAAAAATCGAAAAATGTTTTATGAGTGGTGACGTTTCTTTGCAGTTTTAAAGTCGTCAACTTTTTTCGTAAAGCCAACTGAGTAGCGATACTTTTCCGTTCATACAAAGCATCCAAACTTTCAAAATTTTTGCGCCGTACTGTCTTCCTTCGCAAAACCGAGATAGGAATCCGATAAATTTACCATCAAAATTTTTCATTCTGTACTACATGTAAAGAATATTCTGTCAAAAAACAAGATGCCTTGTGATACTTACACTTATGACTATTAATTAAAAGAACCGCTTAAATCATTAGTTCAATGCACGACATTTTCAGTGGATCTAAAATAAATATACAATATAAAAAAAATATGGTTTTACAAGTAACTATGTACGGGCAATAGCACCGCACACTGAGATGTAGTATGTAGATGGACGAATCACACGGGATGTGTACAGGAAATAAAATCACTGTTATGTGTCCGTAAATGATTGACCATTTATTAGGTAAAACATTAAAATATATAATACCTAAAGTAGGTGATTTGTGGCGGGCGTAATCGCCTAGTCAGTGAATGTACATAAATCGGTGAATTAGCAACCGCTTGTTCAGGTAAAAACTAAAACAATTAACATCATGTGGCGATGCTCGTACATCCTGCCAACTATAAAAGTACAAATAACAACTAATATGTATAAACAAAAGGTAAGTAAAAAGTAAAGTATAGTATAAGTATAGGAAGTTATTAGAAGGTTCTACGTTCGCCGCTAACTGATATAGGCGACGTTTCGCGATCCACTTTGTTGCCGTTAGGAAGATGTCCGGTGCCCTATTCTAGTGCCGGTGTCTCTGCCTTTGTCTGTCCTTCCCTAGGAGGATCCTCTTGAGTATGGCTTGGTACCATCTCGATCTCTTCCTTGTGCGCCTGTGTTGCTGTTCTGCTTCCTTGAAGTAGACGGAGGCAGCGTACTTTTATTTGAAAGTAAACCCATATGCTGAATACTGTTGCACAGGTTATCATACAGCCGTACAGAACATAGTGATGTTGCTCCGCCTCCACGGCATTAACCAATTGGATATCCTGTTGTTCTTTAATCAACTCGATTTTTCTCTTAAGACCCTTTAGTTGTTCTTCATGTGTTTCAATTTCCATGTTTGTTATATTTGTAATTTGACTATTGCTTGTTAATAGTTCGTTTAGGTTTATCTCTGGTACGTAGATCTCTTGCTCATTTCCTAATTCCATTGTGCTTTGCATATTGTAGTAGCAGCTGATTTGTGTTTACTTGTGTGCATGATGAAAGATGTTGTTGATCCAGTGGTATCATCATGTCCATTTTCAAGTTGACGGCTATGTATTTGGTTGTTGGTATTATGTTAACCATAGAAGCTCCCTTTATGTTGCGGATTGGGATGACTTCGGTTAGTTCATATTGTTCGTCTGCTACCAAAGGGATTTTTACTTCGAAAATAATAAAATCTTCCGTTAGTTTTCTTTGCACACTTGCTAGTTTATACATTTCCCGGATACACTTGAACTTGTTTGAACAGGGTAGAGATAATCCTTTTGGTACTTGTCCTGATATGATGTTCAGCTGTTTTTTCGAATGCATCGGGTTTTAGCAGGTGAGTGTCGACTTTGGTGTGGCGGAGATCTGTAACTAGGTTGATCAACATGTCTTGTATTCTCCGCAAGTTTGCTACCATCATGTTTGCGGCAAGTGCAGTAGCAGTAAGGAAAGTTGCTTGGTCTTGTTCGGTTTTTAGTTGTTGTAGCGATTCTCTGAGACTTTTGTTGATGACAATAAACTGTCGGTTCATTACTTGCTCGTTCCTCTTCAGGAGGTTGTATTCCCCTTCGATGATTGAGGTATGTTGTTTATACAGATTGAGCAAGTGGTCTTCATTGCTGTGCAGTAGTTTGATGTCGTTGTTGTATTTTTCGGCAAATTTGTCATCCAGAACCCCAAAGAGAGAGTTGGCAATGTTCCCGATTCCGTTTATGAGACCTCGCTTACTGCGTCTTCCGTGGTCAGATTGTAGTACTTCATTGTAGTGTTTGAGCTCGTTTAGTTCGTGCTCTAGTTGTGTGGATATAGTCAAGTGCGCTATATTTCGTTGACAAAGTCCGTGTAGTTGCTGGACGTATTGATCAACGGCAGAAATACTCTTCCAGTAAGTCGACATGTTGTAGTACACCACCAGTCTCCATTCGTCTTGTATTATCTGTACGTCTGCGGCTTTGTCGAAGTACACAAGACGGGTTGGATCTAGGGTGGTTACGTTGACGAGTTGTTGCATGGACGGGGTCGCACACGTAACCATGAGTACGAGTAACGTGCTTAGGTACTTGAGGACGTTACAGTTGGAAACACCCTTGCGTTCCTGTCTATGGCTCACCCGGCGTTGTCGTTGTTCTGTTAATGAAGTCGTTTGTTTATTGTCCGTGGGTTGCGTTGTTTTATTGTCGGTAGTAATCCCTGTTTCAATGGGTAACCGGGACAATTTTGTTACGGGTCTCTTCATTATGTTGGATTTAGTCTTGAGCGTGACGACTCGTACTAAGTTATCTGGCCCAGGATGCGTCTCTACAACTCGCCCTAATAGCCATCGGGCTGGAGCTACTTGTTCTTCCTTTATAAGGACGACGTCATCCACTGCAATGTTGTGTGTTGGGGTTTGCCATTTTCCTCGTAATTGTAACGTTTGTAGGTAATCGTTGGACCATTTCTTCCAAAATTCCTTGTACATGTTTTCTGTCAAGCGCCATCGTAACGTTAACTGGCTGTTGTCAGCCTCTGACGTCATCGGAGGTGCCAGTACCGGTCCACCGACTAAAAAGTGACCTGGTGTCAAGTAATCGATGTCATCGAGGTCATTTGTTAGAGCGACAAGTGGTCTCGAGTTGAGACAGGCTTCAATTTGTACTAGCAAAGTAGTGAACTCTTCGTACGTCAGCCTTTGTTCACCGAGAACACGTTTAAGGTGGTGTTTCATACTCTTGACTGCAGCTTCCCACAGTCCTCCCGCTGTTGGCCAAGATGGGGCGTTAAAGTGCCATTCAATGCCACTCTCGGAAGTGTTGTTGATAAGATCATCGTTGACTAGTAGCTGTATTGCCTCCTGGCGTTCTTTGGCTAGTGCTCTTGCTGCTCCGACAAAGTTCGTTCCGTTGTCACTGTAGATATGTTTAGGCGTTCCTCGTCGTGCGCATAGTCGCTTCAATGCTGCGAGGAATGTTACAGTGCTGAGGTCTGACACCAGTTCAAGGTGGATAGCTTTTGTGCATAGACAAATAAAGATCGCGATGTAGGCCTTAACTGTTTTAATGCCGCGACCTTTGTTAGCCTTTATTTCAACGTGTCCCGTGAAATCCACGCCTGTGTGTGTGAATGGCCGTGAAGGTGTAACTCGAGGTGTAGGTAAGTCTGCCATTTGCTGATTGCTGCGTTGCGTTTTGTAGCGATGACATGTGACACATTTATTAAGTTGCTTCTTGATTGGTTTCATGCCGCCAAGTATCCAATATTTGTTACGAAGGTGTCCCAGAGTAAGCCTGGCACCGCCGTGGAGAGTGCTCTTGTGGGCTTGGTCAATCAAGAGTTCTGATAGCTTGTGGTTGTTCGGTAAAATTATCGGGTGTTTTTGGGAGTTGCTTAACTTGGCATGTTGAAGTCTGCCTCCCACTCGAAGGATGCCTTGGGCGTCTAGTATTGGGCTCAAACTCAGCAGTTTGCTTGTGGCCCGTACCTTGTTGTGTTTGTGTAGGTACGCTATTTCATCGCCAAAGGTATTGTTCTGTGTAGTTTTCACGAGCAGGTTTTGAGTCTGCTCTATGTCTTCTGTACTTAAGTGTGACCTGCGGTTGGCTGTAGTTGCGTCACGCGTGTTGTTTATAAATCGTATGACCCAGCTGATGACTCGTGTTGCATAGGTCATCGAGCTGTATTTTTGCAGTAGTTGCTCGATGAGTGGCGCGTGTGTTGTTTGTATTGCGCAAGTTTGGCCTCGTTTCCTTTTCTCTTCGTTCGTTGTAAAAATACCTTGTTTGGGTATGTCGTTGTTTTGAAGCCAGGAAGGGGCTTTCCACCACAGTTCGTGACTTATTAAGTCTGATGGTGAGATTCCTCGGCTTGCGCAGTCCGCAGGGTTATCTGCGGACTTGACATGTTTCCAGGAGTTGGATGGAGTTATTTGTATTATTTGTGTGACTCTGTTAGCTACGAAACTCTTCCAGCGACCCACGTCACCATGTAGCCAGCCAAGCACCACCATGGAGTCTGTCCAGCAATGTATGGTGACTGTCTGGGAGTTAATCGAGTTTTTTACTTTTTCCATCAGTCGAGCTAGTAGTACTGCACCACATAACTCCAATCGTGGCAGAGAAATCGGGGTTTTCTGTGGGGCTAATTTTGTTTTTGCTGCTACTAGTCTGATCAGCTGTTGACCTTCTTTATCAGTGGACTTGCAATATATCACGCATCCGTAAGCTCTTTCAGATGCATCACAGAAGCCATGAAGTTCGAAGGATTGTTGGGTGTCGCCGACCCAGCGTGGTATGGCAATGTCGTGTATGTGTGCGAGTTGATTGCGAAATTGCTCCCATTCTTGCTGTATATTTGGTGGGAGTTGATCATCCCAGCTCGTTGTTGCTGACCAAGCATGTTGAAAAATTAGCTTAGCTTTTACTGTTACCGGTGATAGCCAGCCGAGTGGGTCGTACAGTTTTGATATATCCGACAGCAGTGTGCGTTTTGTGTTGACGTCACGTTTGTTGCAGAGTGCTATTTGTTTGTAAGTAAACTGATCCGTGCGCGGGTTCCAAGTGATGCCTAGCGTTTTGTTTGTGTCTGCGTCCTTGAAGTTGAACATTTTTTGGCTTATCAGTTCATCTGACAAGTCTTCAAGTAGGCGCGTTTTGTTGCTAGCCCACTTTCGTGAGTTGAACCCACCGCCCTTCAGCATTGTTATCAGTTCACCTTGAGCTTTCTGTGCTGTTATGAAGTCATGACATCCGCCTAGTAAGTCGTCCATGTATAGTTGATTGGAGAGAATAGCCGCCGCCAAAGGGTACCGCGCGCCGTCATCCTTGACCAATTGTTTTACGGTTCGCATTGCCAGAAAGGGTGCGGACTTGGTCCCATATGTTACTGTAGTCAGTTGTAACTCTTGTAACGGCTCTGTGACTGAATCCCTCCACACTATTTTTTGCAAGTGCTGGTCTTTTTCTTGAATACGTATTTGTCGGTAGAATTTCTCAATATCCGCTGTGTACACGTATTCAAACGCCCTCCATCGTAGAATAATAGCTTGTAAGTCTTGTTGTAAGTTAGGCCCGCATTCCATCAATTGGTTTAGACTGTGTCCCGTGCTAGTGGTTGCTGATGCATTGAAGACCACTCGGAGTTTGGTTGTCGTTGAATCAGGTCTCATTACTCCATGATGGGGCAGGAAACAGCTCGGTGTGTCCGGCTCTGCACACTTTTTCATATGTTGTAGAGCTTTGTATTCGTCGATGAAAGCCTTGTAACTTGAAGCGAGGGTTTCGTGTCTAGCCAAACGTTTTTCCAGCTGCTTGAATTGTGCGACTGCTTGAGGCTTTGATCGCCCCAAATTTTGTTCGAAGTTCATCTTCATGGGGATTCTAACTTCGTATCGCCCGTCTTCTAGTCTTTTTGTTGTGTCAGTATACAGTCGCTCGCAGTACTCCTCCTCAATACTCGTGGACTTGTCGTCTGTTGTTATCTCTTCAATTTCCCAAAAGCGAGAGATATCGTTAGTGTCCACCACGACATGACAGTTGAACGTATTCGTGTTTCCAACTAATACCCAGCCGAGCTTAGTTTGTTGTGCTATAGGTGCGTATATGTTTCCTCGAATGATGCTGCTCATGACTATGTCGCCATATACTCCAGCATCAAGTAGAATGTCAATCGGCCTTGATAAGTTGAATTGTGGGTCGGCCAGGTTAATATTTTCTATGTGGGGCCAATCTTGTTTTTCGAAAGAGTAGTTAGGTAGATTGTTGAGTAGTTTAGCCATTACTAGTGCTGGCGTCGAAAACTCGTAGTCTCCGTACAGGGACTTACAGTCCAACTGAACGGTCCCGTTGCTCTGGCTGGCAAATGTTCCGATTCCCGACACAGTTGAGTTTTGGTTGCGTCGCGGGAGGCCAAGTCGTTGCACAGCCGATTCTGTAATAAGGTTCAGTTGGGAGCCTTGATCTAGAAGACATCTGAGTACGGTGTAAGTTCCATCTGCGGCTTTTACTTTAAGCTGTACTGTAGCTAGTAGAACTTCCTTAAAATTTCCTGACACGTGATTGGATTTTCGCTGTGAGTTGCTGTTAGTCACGTTGTCGGTCAGCTGGCTTGACGACAGTGTCGCTGACGTAGCGTCACCGGTTAGGTCATGTAACGTTGTGTGGTGTGCGCCGTTACACACTTTGCATCTTTTTTGCGAGTTGCATTTCTTTCCGTTGTGCGGATACATGCAGTTTTTGCAAATGTTCAGTTGCTCAATTGTTCTAATTTTTATGTCTGGCGTCATCTCTTGAAACGCTTTGCAGTGGAGCAAGATGTGGCTTGTTTTACAAACAGGACAATTTCTGTCAGAGCTTGTATGGTTTGTCTTGGGATAGCGTCTGTATCTGTTGTACGCCTCCCTTGGTACTGTTGTCGTCGAGCTCCCTTTGTTCGGGGGCGCGTCGGCATCTGTTTGTTTGTTTGGTTTGCTTGTTTTCTTCGCCACTGATTCCAGCGCCGTGAACTTCCCTTCGATGAACTGGATGAACTCTTTAAAATCGGGGAGTCCTCTTGGACTTTTCCTCGCTTCCATGTAGTCAGAGTAGGTTTGAGTGTCCAGTTTTCCCGTCAGGATGTGCACCAAAATTGGGTCCCATGTTGATGTGTCGATGTCCAAGTTACGCAACGCGTGCACGGTTTCGAGACTTGTTTCGTGTAGACGTTTCAACTCGTAAGCGTTTTGATGTTGAATCGTATGTTGACTCATCAAAACTTGCATTTGTTTGGTGAAGAGCAGCTGCAAATTGTTGTATCTATGGTGGAGGATTTCCCAGCAGGAGTCGTAGTTGCTTTCAGAAACAGATAAGTGTTGCACAAGGCGCTCAGCCTCCCCTTTTAGCTTCCCTTTTAGGTGCTGCATCTTCTGTCCCTTCGAGAGTGAAGGGTTGTTGTGAATAGCCGCAATGTATAGATCGAGGAATGTCGGCCATTGTGCGTAGTTGCCAGAGAATATTGGTATTTCGATTCTCGGCGCACTGTCCCGTTGTTGGACAGCGAGGTTGAGCTTACGGTTAAGATCTCGCTTTGTGTACTCGTACGTTTCTTCATACCGCGAAAACTCAAGCTCGTAGTTGACGTCACTTCCGACGAGAATGTTGTCGAGCTGCCAGTGTACTTCGTCAATCACCCTCCATCGAGATTCGAGAATCCTGAGCTTGTCTTCTATATCCCATTTCTCGATAATGTCAGCAGTACACAAGTTGCTGGTGAAACGGGAGAAGGCTCTGAAGTTAGTTGATTGTTGAGTTTTGAGCTCGTCTGATTTTGAGAGGACTCCAGTGTTCTTATTCTCTTCCCCTTGGTGACCCGCGGGCTCCGCAGTGCAGGTAGGCCAGGTTTGCAGCTTATGTTGTATACTTGCGTATTCCGCCTTGACCCTGTCATACACTTTTGTAGCGTAGTATGTGTCGGTCCGATCTGTAGCGCCCTGTAGCACGCCATGGTTCATCTCGAACTCGTTCCAGTGCGCCTGGAGGGTATCCAGCCTGCCCCGGATGTATGTTGTTGTTTTGCGGTCAGGGCTATCCTTTCCGAAGTTGACGCCAATTTTCCGGATGCCCTCTGCGATGATTCCCTGCCGCTTGAGAAGTTCTTGTTGTCTAGCGTCCATGGTTGTTGTGCGAGTATGTATGCGTATTGTTGATGGACGTTAGCCCTGTTGACTTCTTCTCTGTTGAGTTGTTGTTGTTAGGGTGTAGTACCCGAACCACCAAATGTTGATGTCTCCTACGGTGATCACAGGGTCCGAAGGAATCTCTCCGTACGATATTGTGCGCCTTCTCAATCTGACTGGGGCGATCCGCTTGTGGAAGACCAGTCAAACCGATTCGCTCTCGTAAGTAGAAACCCTTCGTACCTGTACGACTTGCAGGACTGTTTGTTCCAGGAATGGCGATCCGGCTCGAAGGACCAAAAATGTACGGGCAATAGCACCGCACACTGAGATGTAGTATGTAGATGGACGAATCACACGGGATGTGTACAGGAAATAAAATCACTGTTATGTGTCCGTAAATGATTGACCATTTATTAGGTAAAACATTAAAATATATAATACCTAAAGTAGGTGATTTGTGGCGGGCGTAATCGCCTAGTCAGTGAATGTACATAAATCGGTGAATTAGCAACCGCTTGTTCAGGTAAAAACTAAAACAATTAACATCATGTGGCGATGCTCGTACAAACTAAATGGACATTGTTGACTTTGAAAGGAAAAATACTTATGTCTATACACACGATTTATATAACTCCCACGATGGAACTATATTTCAACTTAGTGACGGGAAAGTGTTTGTGATATTGTGCCTGCCTGTGATCACAGGAACGGATGATATCAACGTTCTTATTATCTACACGCCACCACCAAATAAACTTATCTAATGTTTTATTAAGCCATGTAAAAACCATAAAATATATAAAAAAAATAAGAGAATGGTGCGTTTCACGGGCACGTTGGCACGGGGCTCATCCAGAGCTGCGTCACAAGCTGCATCGAACTATCGGGTCTTCGTCAATAACATTTATCACGTCCATTTCACTTAACGATTCCCGTATTCCAAACTTCCAGACACTGTATTTTTCCCCATTGAATGGCGTGATATCGTTCCCCGTTTGGTAGCTAAAATAAATTCAACATTTTTAGCAATAGAAATTGTGGCTAATGAAAACATCTTCCCGATTTATGATATAGTCCGACGCTCCAGAATCCAACAGGAAAGTAACAATGCTTCCATCATCAACCGCTTGATAATCTCCATTTATAAAAGCAAATCCAAAAAATTTGCTCGACGTGGATAGTTCACTGATCTCAACTGCCTAAACCGTCCTTGTCCGCTCCGTATTTTTCTGCTGCTGCTGCTGAGTTCTTTTGAACTAGAAGCAGTCGTTCTTCATATGCCATTTGCGACCACAGTGATGACACTTCACGAACCTCTTCTTCTACTTGTTATCCATCTATATTATTCCCTTTATTATTTTGAGAATTATCGAATTTCCTTTTTCCAAATTCCTGTTAATTTTTCCGCTCAAGTTGCAAAACTTTGACACTGGTATCACTGGACTAATTTTTCAACTTAACTTCATGATCGTAAAGCCTTGTTTTAACGAATGCTAGCGTTAAATTATCCTTCGATAAAGTTTCGATCGCGGTTATCACGCCATCATAAGTTGCGGGTAGGGTGAGCAGTACATGAGCTACCTTATCGGTTTCTTCCAAATTGGCTCCGGTGGCTAACAAGTCAGCGATCAAATCACCAAAAATCGAAAAATGTTTTATGAGTGGTGACGTTTCTTTGCAGTTTTAAAGTCGTCAACTTTTTTCGTAAAGCCAACTGAGTAGCGATACTTTTCCGTTCATACAAAGCATCCAAACTTTCAAAATTTTTGCGCCGTACTGTCTTCCTTCGCAAAACCGAGATAGGAATCCGATAAATTTACCATCAAAATTTTTCATTCTGTACTACATGTAAAGAATATTCTGTCAAAAAACAAGATGCCTTGTGATACTTACACTTATGACTATTAATTAAAAGAACCGCTTAAATCATTAGTTCAATGCACGACATTTTCAGTGGATCTAAAATAAATATACAATATAAAAAAAATATGGTTTTACAAGTAACTAAATGGACATTGTTGACTTTGAAAGGAAAAATACTTATGTCTATACACACGATTTATATAACTCCCACGATGGAACTATATTTCAACTTAGTGACGGAAAAGTGTTTGTGATATTGTGCCTGCCTGTGATCACAGGAACGGATGATATCAACGTTCTTATTATCTACACGCCACCACCAAATAAACTTATCTAATGTTTTATTAAGCCATGTAAAAACCATAAAATATATAAAAAAAATAAGAGAATGGTGCGTTTCACGGGCACGTTGGCACGGAGCTCATCCAGAGCTGCGTCACAAGCTGCATCGAACTATCGGGTCTTCGTCAATAACATTTATCACGTCCATTTCACTTAACGATTCCCGTATTCCAAACTTCCAGACACTGTATTTTGCCCCATTGAATGGCTTGATATTGCGTGACATACATCGTTCCCCGTTTGGTAGCTGAAATAAATTCAACATTTTTAGCAATAGACATTTTTAATGGCGTTTGTAAGATGGTGTGGCCAATGAAAAGATCTTCCCGGTTTATGATATGGTCCGACGCTCCAGAACCCAACAGGCAAGTAACTTTGCTTCCATCATCAACCGCTTGACAGTCTCCCATTATAAAAGCAAAGCCAAAAAATTTGCTCGACGTGGATGGTTCACTGATATCAACTGCCTGAACCGTCCTTGTCCGCTCCGTATTTTTCTGCTGCTGCTGCTGAGTTCTTTTGAACTAGAAGCAGTCGTTCTTCATATGCCATTTGCGACCACAGTGATGACACTTCACGAACCTCTTCTTCTACTTGTTATCCATCTATATTATTCCCTTTATTATTTTGAGAATTATCGAATTTCCTTTTTCCAAATTCCTGTTCATTTTTGCGCTCAAGTTGCAAAACTTTGACACTGGTATCACTGGACTCATTTTTCAACTTAACTTTATGATCGTAAAACCTTGTTTTAACGAATCATACGTTGCGGGTAGGGTGAGCAGTAAATGAGCCACCTTATCGGTTTCTTCCGAATTGGCTCCGGCGGCTAACAATTCGGTGATCAAATCATCAAAAGTCGAAAAATGTTTTATGAGTGGTGACGTTTCCTTGCAGTTTTAAAGTCAACAACTTTTTTCGCAAAGCCAACTGAGTAGCGATACTTTTCCGTTCATACAAAGCATTCAAACTTTTCAAAATTTCTTTCGCCGTACTGTCTTCCTTCGCAAAACTGAGATGGGAATACGATAAATAGTCTATGATGACAGTATTTGCTACCCGGTTATTTTTTTTTTTACCATCAAAACTTTTGATTTTGTACTACATGTAGAGTATTCTGTCAACAAACAAGATCCCTACTGATAATTTGACTAAAGAACCGCTTAAATCATTAGGTCAATGGACGACAGTTTCTGTAGATCTAAAATAAATATACAATATTTAAAAAAAAATGCTTTTACAAGTATTTTAATGGACATTGTTGACTTTGAAAGGAAAAATAAACTTATGTCTATACACACGATTTATATAACTCCCACGATGGAACTATATTTCAACTTAGTAACGGAAAAGTGTTGTTGATATTGTGCCTGCCTGTGATCACAGGAACGGATGATATCAACGTTCTTATTATCTACACGCCACCACCAAATAAACTTATCTAATGTTTTATTAAGCCATGTAAAAACCATAAAATATATAAAAAAAATAAGAGAATGGTGCGTTTCACGGGCACGTTGGCACGGGGTTCATCCAGAGCTGCGTCACAAGCTGCATTTCCCACAAGCTGCATCGAACTATCGGGTCTTCGTCAATAACATTTATCACGTCCATTTCACTTAACGATTCCCGTATTCTAAACTTCCAGACACTGTATTTTTCCCCATTGAATGGCTTGATATTGCGTGACATACATCGTTCCCCGTTTGGTAGCTAAAATAAATTCAACATTTTTAGCAATAGAAATTGTGGCTAATGAAAACATCTTCCCGGTTTATGATATAGTCCGACGCTCCAGAATCCAACAGGAAAGTAACAATGCTTCCATCATCAACCGCTTGATAATCTCCCATTATAAAAGCAAATCCAAAAAATTTGCTCGACGTGGATGGTTCACTGATCTCGACTGTCTGAACCGTCCTTGTCCGCTCCGTATTTTTCTGCTGCTGCTGCTGAGTTCTTTTGAACTAGAAGCAGTCGTTCTTCATATGCCATTTGCGACCACAGTGATGACACTTCACGAACCTCTTCTTCTACTTGTTATCCTTCTACAGGGTGTCCCGTAAATAATGGATCAAACGTAACGGGTAGGTAGCTTACCTAATTTCCAACAACTAATTTGAATATTAAAAAAAAAACCGTTACAGTAACCAGGATATTAATTTTTTTTCGAATTTTACGATTTTGTCTTCCAGAATTAAGCTTTTTTAATGCTGTCGCTGCAAATGATGACATTTTTAGGTATGATTTTTATTTAACATTTCTGAATAGCTTACTAATGTTATAAGATACCATTTTTTTTGAATACCGTTTTATTTGCCTTAGAAAAAAAATCTTGAGTTGAAAAGTTTTTTCTTTACGATGTTAGGACCAAAATTGAAAAAATTCTCCTGTAAAAAAAATGTATGACACCGAAGACCGCCATTATTTTAAAAACTTGTACATTTAATAAGGTTTGCAAATTGGTATAAAACTTACGTCTAGTCCTTATCGTTACAAAGATATTGCTATGAATGTGATGAAGAAGACAGAAAATAAATTAAATTGGTACTATTCCATTTTTTCCTTTTCGTAATGGCTTATGCTTGAATGCTTGTAATCGAAGCAGGTAGTTAAGCGGATAGCATAATTCCGACCCGATGACGTCATCTGTCCGGAATTTGGGACCGCTACCTGTGGCGGAGTTGCACCTCAGTCAGTGTGAAAGGGATAGATAGCGCCGCTTTTTGGTAAATCGGTTAAATCGGTATGAAGTTGCGCAGGTTCTTTTGTTCTTTCCTGCGCCCTTCACTCGTACAGGCTTCATTGTTGCTTGATTTTATTAGTTTAGTTGTAACTAGTCTCTCTTCGAGTTGCTACGTCAGACAACTTTCGCTCCCGGTCAGTGGCTCGGTGTTTTCTTCTGTAAAATTTGACTTGTGCTGTGTTTTTGGACTTTGCTTTGCCTATCGATTTGGAACTCTTTGCGTATTGGACAAACGACTTGGCGATCCTACGGACTCCGAAAACATTCGTTTGTGTGTGCTTGTACGTGTGTGCAGTAGCGCTGAAACCTTATTCAGCCCAATGCCTCGTTATGAGTACACGCCACGGCAGTACGCCGAAATGCATTTTATCTACGGAGAAGCAAGAGGTAATGCCAGGGCGGCTGCAAGATTGTACCGTGAAAGATACCCGAACCTGGTTCGTTATCCCGATTATCGCGTCTTTATTAGAGTGCATAACGCGCTTCTTGAGGGAAGAATTCTTGGCACCGGAGTTGGTGGTACCCGTGAAGGACGACCGCGACAAGTTAATGACGAAGTCATTCTTCGAGAAATCGAGGAAGATCCGTCAGTCTCCGTTCGCGTCATAGCGCGACGCGTAGGAATTTCTAGATCGACGGTGCATCGAGTGCTACAACGGTGCCGATTGCACCCATATCACGTGCAACGTGTTCAAACGCTGACGTCGCGTGATTACCAGCCAAGAATAGAATTTTGCCAAAGGATGCTTAGAATGATTCGGGCGGACCCGCAGTTTTTTAACAAGATTTTATGGAGTGACGAGTCTTCATGCCGCCGAGATGGATATTTAAATTTGCATAATTTGCACAGTTGGCAGCTGATAAACCCATATTTGATGCGAGAGGACAGGAGCCAACATCAATTTAAAATAAATTTATGGGTGGGAATAATCAATGGGCAAATAATAGGGCCCTTTGAACTACCAGCTACTCTAAACGCCGAATATTATCTCCATTTTTTAAGGAATGAGTTGCCAAGGTTATTAGAAAACGTTCCAGAAGACGTACGGCAAGCAATGTGGTTGCAAAATGATGGGTGCCCCGCTCACTATGCGACGGCAGTAAGGGCGCACCTTGATGAAAGTTATCCGGACAGATGGATCGGCCGATTAGGACCAATTTTGTGGCCTCCGCGATCTCCGGATTTAAATCCCCTAGATTTTTTTTACTGGGGATGTTTAAAAGACAGGGTCTACAAGAATCCAATAACGTCGGAAGAAGAATTACGACAGCGCATCCAATCTGCTGCATCAGAAATAAACCAAAGCCGTTTTGTCCGTCGGATAAGAGCTTCCTTTATTAGGAGATGCAGACTTTGCATTCTTGTAGAGGAAAGGCAATTCGAACATTTATTGTAAAAACCAAATAAAACGATTTATTTGAACTAACTGTTTTTTTTAGTACGGCCTCCTAATTCTTTTCATACGCCTCAATAATTCAATGAACATTGCCTCTGAAATACTACAGTTACACATTTTAAAGAAAAAGTTTAAATGTACACACTTTTTTATTTTTTTTATTAACGTTGATTTGGAGCACCTCTCAGATTCATAGCAATTATCTTTGTAACGACAGGGACTAGAATGTACAACTTCATACCAATTTACCAAAAATACAAAAGCGGCGCTATCTATCCCCTTCACGCTGACTGAGGTGCAACTCCGCCACAGGTAGCGGTCCCAAATTCCGGACAGATGACGTCATCGGGTCGGAATATGCTAGCCGCTTAACTACCTGCTTCGATTACAAGCATTCAAGCATAAGCCATTACGAAAATGAAAAAATGGAATAGTACCAATTTAATTTATTTTCTGTCTTCATCACATTCATAGCAATATCTTTGTAACGATAAAGACTAGACGTAAGTTTTACACCAATTTGCAAACCTTATTAAATGTACAAGTTTTTAAAATAATGGTGGTTTTCGGTGTCATACATTTTTTTTACAGGAGAATTTTTTCAATTTTGGTCCTAACATCGTAAAGAAAAAACTTTTCAACTCAAGATTTTTTTTCTAAGGCAAATAAAACGGTATTCAAAAAAATGGTATCTTATTTATGACATTAGTAAGCTATTCAGAAATGTTAAATAAAAATCATACCTAAAAATGTCATCATTTGCAGCGACAGCATTAAAAAAGCTTAATTCTGGAAGACAAAATCGTAAAATTCGAAAAAAAATTAATATCCTGGTTACTGTAACGGTTTTTTTTTTAATATTCAAATTAGTTGTTGGAAATTAGGTAAGCTACCTACCCGTTACGTTTGATCCATTATTTACGGGACACCCTGTATATTATTCCCTTTATTATTTTGAGAATTATCGAATTTCCTTTTTCCAAATTCCTGTTCATTTTTCCGCTCAAGTTGCAAAACTTTGACACTGGTATCACTGGACTCATTTTTCAACTTAACTTCATGATCGTAAAACCTTGTTTTAGCGAATCATACGTTGCGGGTGGGGTGAGCAGTAAATGAGCCACCTTATCGGTTTCTTCCGAATTGGCTCCGGCGGCTAACAATTCGGTGATCAAATCATCAAAAGTCGAAAAATGTTTTATGAGTGGTGACGTTTCCTTGCAGTTTTAAAGTCAACAACTTTTTTCGCAAAGCCAACTGAGTAGCGATACTTTTCCGTTCATACAAAGCATTCAAACTTTTCAAAATTTCTTTCGCCGTACTGTCTTCCTTCGCAAAACCGAGATAGGAATCCGATAAATAATCTATGATGACAGTATTTGCTACCCGGTTACTTTTTTTTTTTACCATCAAAACTTCATTTTGTACTACATGTAAAGAGTATTCTGTCAACAAACAAGATCCCTACTGATACTTATGACTATCAATTAAAAGAACCGCTTAAATCATTAGGTCAATGGACGACAGTTTCTGTAGATCTAAAATAAATATACAATATTTAAAAAAAAATCGTTTTACAAGTATCTAAATGGACATTGTTGACTTTGAAAGGAAAAATAAACTTATGTCTATACACACGATTTATATAACTCCCACGATGGAACTATATTTCAACTTAGTAACGGAAAAGTGTTGTTGATATTGTGCCTGCCTGTGATCACAGGAACGGATGATATCAACGTTCTTATTATCTACACGCCACCACCAAATAAACTTATCTAATGTTTTATTAAGCCATGTAAAAACCATAAAATATATAAAAAAAATAAGAGAATGGTGTGTTTCACGGGCACGTTGGCACGGGGCTCATCCAGAGCTGCGTCACAAGCTGCATCGAACTATCGGGTCTTCGTCAATAACATTTATCACGTCCATTTCACTTAACGATTCCCGTATTCTAAACTTCCAGACACTGTATTTTTCCCCATTGAATGGCGTGATATCGTTCCCCGTTTGGTAGCTAAAATAAATTCAACATTTTTAGCAATAGAAATTGTGGCTAATGAAAACATCTTCCCGATTTATGATATAGTCCGACGCTCCAGAATCCAACAGGAAAGTAACAATGCTTCCATCATCAACCGCTTGATAATCTCCATTTATAAAAGCAAATCCAAAAAATTTGCTCGACGTGGATAGTTCACTGATCTCAACTGCCTAAACCGTCCTTGTCCGCTCCGTATTTTTCTGCTGCTGCTGCTGAGTTCTTTTGAACTAGAAGCAGTCGTTCTTCATATGCCATTTGCGACCACAGTGATGACACTTCACGAACCTCTTCTTCTACTTGTTATCCTTCTATATTATTCCCTTTATTATTTTGAGAATTATCGAATTTCCTTTTTCCAAATTCCTGTTCATTTTTCCGCTCAAGCTGCAAAATTTTGACACTGGTATCACTGGACTAATTTTTCAACTTAACTTCATGATCGTAAAGCCTTGTTTTAACGAATGCTAGCGTTAAATTATCCTTCGATAAAGTTTCGATCGCGGTTATCACGCCATCATAAGTTGCGGGTAGGGTGAGCAGTACATGAGCTACCTTATCGGTTTCTTCCAAATTGGCTCCGGTGGCTAACAAGTCAGCGATCAAATCACCAAAAATCGAAAAATGTTTTATGAGTGATGACGTTTCTTTGCAGTTTTAAAGTCGTCAACTTTTTTCGTAAAGCCAACTGAGTAGCGATACTTTTCCGTTCATACAAAGCATCCAAACTTTCAAAATTTTTGCGCCGTACTGTCTTCCTTCGCAAAACCGAGATAGGAATCCGATAAATTTACCATCAAAATTTTTCATTCTGTACTACATGTAAAGAATATTCTGTCAAAAAACAAGATGCCTTGTGATACTTACACTTATGACTATTAATTAAAAGAACCGCTTAAATCATTAGTTCAATGCACGACATTTTCAGTGGATCTAAAATAAATATACAATATAAAAAAAATATGGTTTTACAAGTAACTAAATGGACATTGTTGACTTTGAAAGGAAAAATACTTATGTCTATACACACGATTTATATAACTCCCACGATGGAACTATATTTCAACTTAGTGACGGAAAAGTGTTTGTGATATTGTGCCTGCCTGTGATCACAGGAACGGATGATATCAACGTTCTTATTATCTACACGCCACCACCAAATAAACTTATCTAATGTTTTATTAAGCCATGTAAAAACCATAAAATATATAAAAAAAATAAGAGAATGGTGCGTTTCACGGGCACGTTGGCACGGGGCTCATCCAGAGCTGCGTCACAAGCTGCATCGAACTATCGGGTCTTCGTCAATAACATTTATCACGTCCATTTCACTTAACGATTCCCGTATTCCAAACTTCCAGACACTGTATTTTGCCCCATTGAATGGCTTGATATTGCGTGACATACATCGGTCCCCGTTTGGTAGCTAAAATAAATTCAACATTTTTAGCAATAGATATTGTGGCTAATGAAAACATCTTCCCGGTTTATGATACAGTCCGACGCTCCAGAATCCAACAGGAAAGTAACAATGCTTCCATCATCAACCGCTTGATAATCTCCCATTATAGAAGCAAATACAAAAAATTTGCTCGACGTAGATGGTTCACTGATCTCAACTGCCTGAACCGTCCTTGTCCGCTCCGTATTTTTCTGCTGCTGCTGCTGAGTTCTTTTGAACTAGAAGCAGTCGTTCTTCATATGCCATTTGCGACCACAGTGATGACACTTCACGAACCTCTTCTTCTACTTGTTATCCATCTATATTATTCCCTTTATTATTTTGAGAATTATCGAATTTCCTTTTTCCAAATTCCTGTTAATTTTTCCGCTCAAGTTGCAAAACTTTGACACTGGTATCACTGGACTAATTTTTCAACTTAACTTCATGATCGTAAAGCCTTGTTTTAACGAATGCTAGCGTTAAATTATCCTTCGATAAAGTTTCGATCGCGGTTATCACGCCATCATAAGTTGCGGGTAGGGTGAGCAGTACATGAGCTACCTTATCGGTTTCTTCCAAATTGGCTCCGGTGGCTAACAAGTCAGCGATCAAATCACCAAAAATCGAAAAATGTTTTATGAGTGGTGACGTTTCTTTGCAGTTTTAAAGTCGTCAACTTTTTTCGTAAAGCCAACTGAGTAGCGATACTTTTCCGTTCATACAAAGCATCCAAACTTTCAAAATTTTTGCGCCGTACTGTCTTCCTTCGCAAAACCGAGATAGGAATCCGATAAATTTACCATCAAAATTTTTCATTCTGTACTACATGTAAAGAATATTCTGTCAAAAAACAAGATGCCTTGTGATACTTACACTTATGACTATTAATTAAAAGAACCGCTTAAATCATTAGTTCAATGCACGACATTTTCAGTGGATCTAAAATAAATATACAATATAAAAAAAATATGGTTTTACAAGTAACTAAATGGACATTGTTGACTTTGAAAGGAAAAATACTTATGTCTATACACACGATTTATATAACTCCCACGATGGAACTATATTTCAACTTAGTGACGGAAAAGTGTTTGTGATATTGTGCCTGCCTGTGATCACAGGAACGGATGATATCAACGTTCTTATTATCTACACGCCACCACCAAATAAACTTATCTAATGTTTTATTAAGCCATGTAAAAACCATAAAATATATAAAAAAATAAGAGAATGGTGCGTTTCACGGGCACGTTGGCACGGGGCTCATCCAGAGCTGCGTCACAAGCTGCATCGAACTATCGGGTCTTCGTCAATAACATTTATCACGTCCATTTCACTTAACGATTCCCGTATTCCAAACTTCCAGACACTGTATTTTGCCCCATTGAATGGCTTGATATTGCGTGACATACATCGTTCCCCGTTTGGTAGCTGAAATAAATTCAACATTTTTAGCAATAGACATTTTTAATGGCGTTTGTAAGATGGTGTGGCCAATGAAAAGATCTTCCCGGTTTATGATATGGTCCGACGCTCCAGAACCCAACAGGCAAGTAACTTTGCTTCCATCATCAACCGCTTGACAGTCTCCCATTATAAAAGCAAAGCCAAAAAATTTGCTCGACGTGGATGGTTCACTGATATCAACTGCCTGAACCGTCCTTGTCCGCTCCGTATTTTTCTGCTGCTGCTGCTGAGTTCTTTTGAACTAGAAGCAGTCGTTCTTCATATGCCATTTGCGACCACAGTGATGACACTTCACGAACCTCTTCTTCTACTTGTTATCCTTCTATATTATTCCCTTTATTATTTTGAGAATTATCGAATTTCCTTTTTCCAAATTCCTGTTCATTTTTGCGCTCAAGTTGCAAAACTTTGACACTGGTATCACTGGACTCATTTTTCAACTTAACTTTATGATCGTAAAACCTTGTTTTAACGAATCATACGTTGCGGGTAGGGTGAGCAGTAAATGAGCCACCTTATCGGTTTCTTCCGAATTGGCTCCGGCGGCTAACAATTCGGTGATCAAATCATCAAAAGTCGAAAAATGTTTTATGAGTGGTGACGTTTCCTTGCAGTTTTAAAGTCAACAACTTTTTTCGCAAAGCCAACTGAGTAGCGATACTTTTCCGTTCATACAAAGCATTCAAACTTTTCAAAATTTCTTTCGCCGTACTGTCTTCCTTCGCAAAACCGAGATAGGAATCCGATAAATAATCTATGATGACAGTATTTGCTACCCGGTTACTTTTTTTTTTTACCATCAAAACTTCATTTTGTACTACATGTAAAGAGTATTCTGTCAACAAACAAGATCCCTACTGATACTTATGACTATCAATTAAAAGAACCGCTTAAATCATTAGGTCAATGGACGACAGTTTCTGTAGATCTAAAATAAATATACAATATTTAAAAAAAAATCGTTTTACAAGTATCTAAATGGACATTGTTGACTTTGAAAGGAAAAATAAACTTATGTCTATACACACGATTTATATAACTCCCACGATGGAACTATATTTCAACTTAGTAACGGAAAAGTGTTGTTGATATTGTGCCTGCCTGTGATCACAGGAACGGATGATATCAACGTTCTTATTATCTACACGCTACCACCAAATAAACTTATCTAATGTTTTATTAAGCCATGTAAAAACCATAAAATATATAAAAAAAATAAGAGAATGGTGTGTTTCACGGGCACGTTGGCACGGGGCTCATCCAGAGCTGCGTCACAAGCTGCATCGAACTATCGGGTCTTCGTCAATAACATTTATCACGTCCATTTCACTTAACGATTCCCGTATTCTAAACTTCCAGACACTGTATTTTTCCCCATTGAATGGCGTGATATCGTTCCCCGTTTGGTAGCTAAAATAAATTCAACATTTTTAGCAATAGAAATTGTGGCTAATGAAAACATCTTCCCGATTTATGATATAGTCCGACGCTCCAGAATCCAACAGGAAAGTAACAATGCTTCCATCATCAACCGCTTGATAATCTCCATTTATAAAAGCAAATCCAAAAAATTTGCTCGACGTGGATAGTTCACTGATCTCAACTGCCTAAACCGTCCTTGTCCGCTCCGTATTTTTCTGCTGCTGCTGCTGAGTTCTTTTGAACTAGAAGCAGTCGTTCTTCATATGCCATTTGCGACCACAGTGATGACACTTCACGAACCTCTTCTTCTACTTGTTATCCTTCTATATTATTCCCTTTATTATTTTGAGAATTATCGAATTTCCTTTTTCCAAATTCCTGTTCATTTTTCCGCTCAAGCTGCAAAATTTTGACACTGGTATCACTGGACTAATTTTTCAACTTAACTTCATGATCGTAAAGCCTTGTTTTAACGAATGCTAGCGTTAAATTATCCTTCGATAAAGTTTCGATCGCGGTTATCACGCCATCATAAGTTGCGGGTAGGGTGAGCAGTACATGAGCTACCTTATCGGTTTCTTCCAAATTGGCTCCGGTGGCTAACAAGTCAGCGATCAAATCACCAAAAATCGAAAAATGTTTTATGAGTGGTGACGTTTCTTTGCAGTTTTAAAGTCGTCAACTTTTTTCGTAAAGCCAACTGAGTAGCGATACTTTTCCGTTCATACAAAGCATCCAAACTTTCAAAATTTTTGCGCCGTACTGTCTTCCTTCGCAAAACCGAGATAGGAATCCGATAAATTTACCATCAAAATTTTTCATTCTGTACTACATGTAAAGAATATTCTGTCAAAAAACAAGATGCCTTGTGATACTTACACTTATGACTATTAATTAAAAGAACCGCTTAAATCATTAGTTCAATGCACGACATTTTCAGTGGATCTAAAATAAATATACAATATAAAAAAAATATGGTTTTACAAGTAACTAAATGGACATTGTTGACTTTGAAAGGAAAAATACTTATGTCTATACACACGATTTATATAACTCCCACGATGGAACTATATTTCAACTTAGTGACGGAAAAGTGTTTGTGATATTGTGCCTGCCTGTGATCACAGGAACGGATGATATCAACGTTCTTATTATCTACACGCCACCACCAAATAAACTTATCTAATGTTTTATTAAGCCATGTAAAAACCATAAAATATATAAAAAAAATAAGAGAATGGTGCGTTTCACGGGCACGTTGGCACGGGGCTCATCCAGAGCTGCGTCACAAGCTGCATCGAACTATCGGGTCTTCGTCAATAACATTTATCACGTCCATTTCACTTAACGATTCCCGTATTCCAAACTTCCAGACACTGTATTTTACCCCATTGAATGGCTTGATATTGCGTGACATACATCGTTCCCCGTTTGGTAGCTGAAATAAATTCAACATTTTTAGCAATAGACATTTTTAATGGCGTTTGTAAGATGGTGTGGCCAATGAAAAGATCTTCCCGGTTTATGATATGGTCCGACGCTCCAGAACCCAACAGGCATGTAACTTTGCTTCCATCATCAACCGCTTGACAGTCTCCCATTATAAAAGCAAAGCCAAAAAATTTGCTCGACGTGGATGGTTCACTGATATCAACTGCCTGAACCGTCCTTGTCCGCTCCGTATTTTTCTGCTGCTGCTGCTGAGTTCTTTTGAACTAGAAGCAGTCGTTCTTCATATGCCATTTGCGACCACAGTGATGACACTTCACGAACCTCTTCTTCTACTTGTTATCCTTCTATATTATTCCCTTTATTATTTTGAGAATTATCGAATTTCCTTTTTCCAAATTCCTGTTCATTTTTGCGCTCAAGTTGCAAAACTTTGACACTGGTATCACTGGACTCATTTTTCAACTTAACTTTATGATCGTAAAACCTTGTTTTAACGAATCATACGTTGCGGGTAGGGTGAGCAGTAAATGAGCCACCTTATCGGTTTCTTCCGAATTGGCTCCGGCGGCTAACAATTCGGTGATCAAATCATCAAAAGTCGAAAAATGTTTTATGAGTGGTGACGTTTCCTTGCAGTTTTAAAGTCAACAACTTTTTTCGCAAAGCCAACTGAGTAGCGATACTTTTCCGTTCATACAAAGCATTCAAACTTTTCAAAATTTCTTTCGCCGTACTGTCTTCCTTCGCAAAACCGAGATAGGAATCCGATAAATAATCTATGATGACAGTATTTGCTACCCGGTTACTTTTTTTTTTTACCATCAAAACTTCATTTTGTACTACATGTAAAGAGTATTCTGTCAACAAACAAGATCCCTACTGATACTTATGACTATCAATTAAAAGAACCGCTTAAATCATTAGGTCAATGGACGACTGTTTCTGTAGATCTAAAATAAATATACAATATTTAAAAAAAAATCGTTTTACAAGTATCTAAATGGACATTGTTGACTTTGAAAGGAAAAATAAACTTATGTCTATACACACGATTTATATAACTCCCACGATGGAACTATATTTCAACTTAGTAACGGAAAAGTGTTGTTGATATTGTGCCTGCCTGTGATCACAGGAACGGATGATATCAACGTTCTTATTATCTACACGCCACCACCAAATAAACTTATCTAATGTTTTATTAAGCCATGTAAAAACCATAAAATATATAAAAAAAATAAGAGAATGGTGTGTTTCACGGGCACGTTGGCACGGGGCTCATCCAGAGCTGCGTCACAAGCTGCATCGAACTATCGGGTCTTCGTCAATAACATTTATCACGTCCATTTCACTTAACGATTCCCGTATTCTAAACTTCCAGACACTGTATTTTTCCCCATTGAATGGCGTGATATCGTTCCCCGTTTGGTAGCTAAAATAAATTCAACATTTTTAGCAATAGAAATTGTGGCTAATGAAAACATCTTCCCGATTTATGATATAGTCCGACGCTCCAGAATCCAACAGGAAAGTAACAATGCTTCCATCATCAACCGCTTGATAATCTCCATTTATAAAAGCAAATCCAAAAAATTTGCTCGACGTGGATAGTTCACTGATCTCAACTGCCTAAACCGTCCTTGTCCGCTCCGTATTTTTCTGCTGCTGCTGCTGAGTTCTTTTGAACTAGAAGCAGTCGTTCTTCATATGCCATTTGCGACCACAGTGATGACACTTCACGAACCTCTTCTTCTACTTGTTATCGTCGACGTCATCGCGTCAACGCCGGCTATCGCTGAAAACCAGCGCTGGGGCTCCGTTTCGCATGGGGTCGCGGCATTATGCTGAGCGGTAGCCGTTTTGCGTAGATGTGACGCATATTTTCCCCTAAACTTGCTTTTTACATTCTTATTTTATTTTGTTGTCCTTTGCGTCATGTTTACCGCAAATAAACGTATTTTCTTTCTTTCTTTCTTTCTTTCTTATCCTTCTATATTATTCCCTTTATTATTTTGAGAATTATCGAATTTCCTTTTTCCAAATTCCTGTTCATTTTTCCGCTCAAGCTGCAAAATTTTGACACTGGTATCACTGGACTAATTTTTCAACTTAACTTCATGATCGTAAAGCCTTGTTTTAACGAATGCTAGCGTTAAATTATCCTTCGATAAAGTTTCGATCGCGGTTATCACGCCATCATAAGTTGCGGGTAGGGTGAGCAGTACATGAGCTACCTTATCGGTTTCTTCCAAATTGGCTCCGGTGGCTAACAAGTCAGCGATCAAATCACCAAAAATCGAAAAATGTTTTATGAGTGGTGACGTTTCTTTGCAGTTTTAAAGTCGTCAACTTTTTTCGTAAAGCCAACTGAGTAGCGATACTTTTCCGTTCATACAAAGCATCCAAACTTTCAAAATTTTTGCGCCGTACTGTCTTCCTTCGCAAAACCGAGATAGGAATCCGATAAATTTACCATCAAAATTTTTCATTCTGTACTACATGTAAAGAATATTCTGTCAAAAAACAAGATGCCTTGTGATACTTACACTTATGACTATTAATTAAAAGAACCGCTTAAATCATTAGTTCAATGCACGACATTTTCAGTGGATCTAAAATAAATATACAATATAAAAAAAATATGGTTTTACAAGTAACTAAATGGACATTGTTGACTTTGAAAGGAAAAATACTTATGTCTATACACACGATTTATATAACTCCCACGATGGAACTATATTTCAACTTAGTGACGGAAAAGTGTTTGTGATATTGTGCCTGCCTGTGATCACAGGAACGGATGATATCAACGTTCTTATTATCTACACGCCACCACCAAATAAACTTATCTAATGTTTTATTAAGCCATGTAAAAACCATAAAATATATAAAAAAAATAAGAGAATGGTGCGTTTCACGGGCACGTTGGCACGGGGCTCATCCAGAGCTGCGTCACAAGCTGCATCGAACTATCGGGTCTTCGTCAATAACATTTATCACGTCCATTTCACTTAACGATTCCCGTATTCCAAACTTCCAGACACTGTATTTTGCCCCATTGAATGGCTTGATATTGCGTGACATACATCGTTCCCCGTTTGGTAGCTGAAATAAATTCAACATTTTTAGCAATAGACATTTTTAATGGCGTTTGTAAGATGGTGTGGCCAATGAAAAGATCTTCCCGGTTTATGATATGGTCCGACGCTCCAGAACCCAACAGGCATGTAACTTTGCTTCCATCATCAACCGCTTGACAGTCTCCCATTATAAAAGCAAAGCCAAAAAATTTGCTCGACGTGGATGGTTCACTGATATCAACTGCCAGAACCGTCCTTGTCCGCTCCGTATTTTTCTGCTGCTGCTGCTGAGTTCTTTTGAACTAGAAGCAGTCGTTCTTCATATGCCATTTGCGACCACAGTGATGACACTTCACGAACCTCTTCTTCTACTTGTTATCCTTCTATATTATTCCCTTTATTATTTTGAGAATTATCGAATTTCCTTTTTCCAAATTCCTGTTCATTTTTGCGCTCAAGTTGCAAAACTTTGACACTGGTATCACTGGACTCATTTTTCAACTTAACTTTATGATCGTAAAACCTTGTTTTAACGAATCATACGTTGCGGGTAGGGTGAGCAGTAAATGAGCCACCTTATCGGTTTCTTCCGAATTGGCTCCGGCGGCTAACAATTCGGTGATCAAATCATCAAAAGTCGAAAAATGTTTTATGAGTGGTGACGTTTCCTTGCAGTTTTAAAGTCAACAACTTTTTTCGCAAAGCCAACTGAGTAGCGATACTTTTCCGTTCATACAAAGCATTCAAACTTTTCAAAATTTCTTTCGCCGTACTGTCTTCCTTCGCAAAACCGAGATAGGAATCCGATAAATAATCTATGATGACAGTATTTGCTACCCGGTTACTTTTTTTTTTACCATCAAAACTTCATTTTGTACTACATGTAAAGAGTATTCTGTCAACAAACAAGATCCCTACTGATACTTATGACTATCAATTAAAAGAACCGCTTAAATCATTAGGTCAATGGACGACAGTTTCTGTAGATCTAAAATAAATATACAATATTTAAAAAAAAATCGTTTTACAAGTATCTAAATGGACATTGTTGACTTTGAAAGGAAAAATAAACTTATGTCTATACACACGATTTATATAACTCCCACGATGGAACTATATTTCAACTTAGTAACGGAAAAGTGTTGTTGATATTGTGCCTGCCTGTGATCACAGGAACGGATGATATCAACGTTCTTATTATCTACACGCCACCACCAAATAAACTTATCTAATGTTTTATTAAGCCATGTAAAAACCATAAAATATATAAAAAAAATAAGAGAATGGTGTGTTTCACGGGCACGTTGGCACGGGGCTCATCCAGAGCTGCGTCACAAGCTGCATCGAACTATCGGGTCTTCGTCAATAACATTTATCACGTCCATTTCACTTAACGATTCCCGTATTCTAAACTTCCAGACACTGTATTTTTCCCCATTGAATGGCGTGATATCGTTCCCCGTTTGGTAGCTAAAATAAATTCAACATTTTTAGCAATAGAAATTGTGGCTAATGAAAACATCTTCCCGATTTATGATATAGTCCGACGCTCCAGAATCCAACAGGAAAGTAACAATGCTTCCATCATCAACCGCTTGATAATCTCCATTTATAAAAGCAAATCCAAAAAATTTGCTCGACGTGGATAGTTCACTGATCTCAACTGCCTAAACCGTCCTTGTCCGCTCCGTATTTTTCTGCTGCTGCTGCTGAGTTCTTTTGAACTAGAAGCAGTCGTTCTTCATATGCCATTTGCGACCACAGTGATGACACTTCACGAACCTCTTCTTCTACTTGTTATCCTTCTATATTATTCCCTTTATTATTTTGAGAATTATCGAATTTCCTTTTTCCAAATTCCTGTTCATTTTTCCGCTCAAGCTGCAAAATTTTGACACTGGTATCACTGGACTAATTTTTCAACTTAACTTCATGATCGTAAAGCCTTGTTTTAACGAATGCTAGCGTTAAATTATCCTTCGATAAAGTTTCGATCGCGGTTATCACGCCATCATAAGTTGCGGGTAGGGTGAGCAGTACATGAGCTACCTTATCGGTTTCTTCCAAATTGGCTCCGGTGGCTAACAAGTCAGCGATCAAATCACCAAAAATCGAAAAATGTTTTATGAGTGGTGACGTTTCTTTGCAGTTTTAAAGTCGTCAACTTTTTTCGTAAAGCCAACTGAGTAGCGATACTTTTCCGTTCATACAAAGCATCCAAACTTTCAAAATTTTTGCGCCGTACTGTCTTCCTTCGCAAAACCCGAGATAGGAATCCGATAAATTTACCATCAAAATTTTTCATTCTGTACTACATGTAAAGAATATTCTGTCAAAAAACAAGATGCCTTGTGATACTTACACTTATGACTATTAATTAAAAGAACCGCTTAAATCATTAGTTCAATGCACGACATTTTCAGTGGATCTAAAATAAATATACAATATAAAAAAAATATGGTTTTACAAGTAACTAAATGGACATTGTTGACTTTGAAAGGAAAAATACTTATGTCTATACACACGATTTATATAACTCCCACGATGGAACTATATTTCATCTTAGTGACGGAAAAGTGTTTGTGATATTGTGCCTGCCTGTGATCACAGGAACGGATGATATCAACGTTCTTATTATCTACACGCCACCACCAAATAAACTTATCTAATGTTTTATTAAGCCATGTAAAAACCATAAAATATATAAAAAAAATAAGAGAATGGTGCGTTTCACGGGCACGTTGGCACGGGGCTCATCCAGAGCTGCGTCACAAGCTGCATCGAACTATCGGGTCTTCGTCAATAACATTTATCACGTCCATTTCACTTAACGATTCCCGTATTCCAAACTTCCAGACACTGTATTTTGCCCCATTGAATGGCTTGATATTGCGTGACATACATCGGTCCCCGTTTGGTAGCTAAAATAAATTCAACATTTTTAGCAATAGATATTGTGGCTAATGAAAACATCTTCCCGGTTTATGATACAGTCCGACGCTCCAGAATCCATCAGGAAAGTAACAATGCTTCCATCATCAACCGCTTGATAATCTCCCATTATACAGGGTGTTTGGCGCATGGACCGACAAAAATTTTTGGGGGTTTGGTGGGGCCCTGTACTAGTTTTTACCTATAGACCCGATGTCCTATATGTCACTGTATTCGGGATACGATTTTTTTTGTTTGTTTCTAAAAATTACCCTAATGATCACCTTTAAAACGTTATAATTTTTTAGTCTGTGCTCGTATTTACACCAAATAACTTTTATTGCGTTTTCTGATGTATTATTATTCTTAATAAAACATAAATTCATAGCACTAGATGTAAAAAAAATACTTGTCGAGCTTCCAAACTCTTAAAAATGACATAATGCATGAAAAATGTCAAACTCAAAATTAATTATTAAAAAAAGTAAAAGCTTTTTTGAACTTCATTTGATTTTAAAAAATTCTCTACTTAATACCCTTTCCAACGATATGCCACATGGCCTTGAAATCATTCATCATGTGGGCACAAAACCTAAAGGTGTACACTTAACCAGTGTCAGGATAATGAAAACACAAAAATGTTTTAAAATGTTTTAATTAAATTTAAATTACAAATTAGGTTCGAAATGACTGCCTCTGTTGCGAATGCATGCACGGCATCTTTTTCTAATTTCTACAGTCGTCGTTTTAAGTCTCATTTCTGCTTTCATTATTTCAAAGGCGCTATTTATTCGTTCGATTAAAATTTCTTTTGTGGGTACTTCAGTCGCGTACACGATTTCTTTTGCACGCCCCCAGACATAAAAATCCAAGGGCGTCAGGTCTGGTGACCGTGCAGGCCAAGGAATTGGGCCGCCTCTTCCGATCCATGAATTTGGAAAACAGTTGTCCAAATGTTCTCGTACGTCTCGCTGGTAATGTGCCGGACAGCCATCATTTTGGAAAATAATCGGTTCTCCTTCTAATACTGGTAATACCAATTCAGGTAAATCGTCGAGTAAAAAATTTAAATAATTTTCTCCGGTCAGGCGCTCTGGTAAGATATGTGGACCGATCAGGTGTCTTCCAATAACCCCCGCCCAAACGTTTACGCTAAACTTAGTTTGAAAAGAACATTGCCTTTTCTTGCGGGGATTTTGTCCTTTTTGCTCCCAATGGTGAAGGTTGTGGAGATTTACAATTCCCTCGTGATTAAAATTGGACTCATCGGTCCACAAAATTCTTTTTAAAAAATTTGCATCTTCTAGGTCCGTATGCATTATTAGTCGGCAAAAATCCAGCCGTCTCCTGTGGTCATCGTCTATGAGACCTAGAACAATCAATTAAATTCGTGAGAATAGTACAAACACGATTTTTGTTTTCTTTTGTAAACTGACCCAAGAAAAAAGAATGTCAACAATGAGTAAATGACTTTTTGAATACTACTTTTTATTTATTATTTTTTTAATTAGCCAGAAAATCTACAAAGATGTTTGTAAACATTTAAAATAAATGTATGGTAAAAACTATTTTAAAATACAAGTTTTTTAGCTAACCATGCATTGTCATCTTAACTAAACGTGTGTGCAAAATCTCAGCACAATAAATTGAGAATAACTGGTTCAAAATTCAGTTTTAAGATTTCGCCCAAACAATAAAATAAATAAATAATTTAACTAACATACCTTGAACAGGAGTGTAGTGATACGCATGCTTTCCATTTTGCCGAAGAACTGACCAAACTTTCCAAACCGACAAGTCAAGTCTTTCAGCTACAACTCTAATACTTGTTGTTGGATCCTCATCAAAAGCTTGCAGAATACTTTCATCCACTGCAACATTATGTTGCCTTACATTAACTCGAGGCTCTTGGTAATTTATGTTTCCAGTCTCTCTCAGACGTCGATAGGTTGTTGAAAACGTCTCATGGTGTGGTACACGCCGGTAAGGATATCGCTGCTGGTAAATTCTACGTGCTTCACGAGCGTTACAATTAGCGCTGCCATATGCCAATAACATGTCAGCATACTCATCGTTACTGAAGTTAGGCATTGTAACAAGAACGGTGAACACACGAACAGTTTAACAGAACAGTTCAACAAACAAAACTTAACAAAAACAAAATTCAACAAACAAATAACTCAACTAGGAAAACGTTAAATACACGGGCAGTTCCGATAGCAGAGATAGTCAAATCTCGACTAAATAAGGATCACGTCACAAACTCCAACCCAATGATAGACAAAGACAAGAGATATTTTTTATGAGTAAAAAAGAGACAGACTGTTTACCTGCTTACCATTGTTCTATCAAACGGGTTCGTTGTTAGAGTGCGTATTCGTTCCTACTTCTAGAAGTAGCATTGATAGCATGATGTAGTAGTTTTGATAACATGATGAATGATTTCAAGGCCATGTGGCATATCGTTGGAAAGGGTATTAAGTAGAGATTTTTTTAAAATCAAATGAAGTTCAAAAAAGCTTTTACTTTTTTTTATAATTAATTTTGAATTTGACATTTTTCATGCATTATGTCATTTTTAAGAGTTTGGAAGCTCGACAAGTATTTTTTTTACATCTAGTGCTATGAATTTATGTTTTATTAAGAATAATAATACATCAGAAAACGCAATAAAAGTTATTTGGTGTAAATACGAGCACAGACTAAAAAATTATAACGTTTTAAAGGTGATCATTAGGGTAATTTTTAGAAACAAACAAAAAAAATCGTATCCCGAATACAGTGACATATAGGACATCGGGTCTATAGGTAAAAACTAGTACAGGGCCCCACCAAACCCCCAAAAATTTTTGTCGGTCCATGCGCCAAACACCCTGTAGAAGCAAATACAAAAAATTTGCTCGACGTAGATGGTTCACTGATCTCAACTGCCTGAACCGTCCTTGTCCGCTCCGTATTTTTCTGCTGCTGCTGCTGAGTTCTTTTGAACTAGAAGCAGTCGTTCTTCATATGCCATTTGCGACCACAGTGATGACACTTCACGAACCTCTTCTTCTACTTGTTATCCATCTATATTATTCCCTTTATTATTTTGAGAATTATCGAATTTCCTTTTTCCAAATTCCTGTTAATTTTTCCGCTCAAGTTGCAAAACTTTGACACTGGTATCACTGGACTAATTTTTCAACTTAACTTCATGATCGTAAAGCCTTGTTTTAACTAATGCTAGCGTTAAATTATCCTTCGATAAAGTTTCGATCGCGGTTATCACGCCATCATAAGTTGCGGGTAGGGTGAGCAGTACATGAGCTACCTTATCGGTTTCTTCCAAATTGGCTCCGGTGGCTAACAAGTCAGCGATCAAATCACCAAAAATCGAAAAATGTTTTATGAGTGGTGACGTTTCCTTGCAGTTTTAAAGTCGTCAACTTTTTTCGTAAAGCCAACTGAGTAGCGATACTTTTCCGTTCATACAAAGCATCCAAACTTTCAAAATTTTTGCGCCGTACTGTCTTCCTTCGCAAAACCGAGATAGGAATCCGATAAATTTACCATCAAAATTTTTCATTCTGTACTACATGTAAAGAATATTCTGTCAAAAAACAAGATGCCTTGTGATACTTACACTTATGACTATTAATTAAAAGAACCGCTTAAATCATTAGTTCAATGCACGACATTTTCAGTGGATCTAAAATAAATATACAATATAAAAAAAATATGGTTTTACAAGTAACTAAATGGACATTGTTGACTTTGAAAGGAAAAATAAACTTATGTCTATACACACGATTTATATAACTCCCACGATGGAACTATATTTCAACTTAGTGACGGAAAAGTGTTTGTGATATTGTGCCTGCCTGTGATCACAGGAACGGATGATATCAACGTTCTTATTATCTACACGCCACCACCAAATAAACTTATCTAATGTTTTATTAAGCCATGTAAAAACCATAAAATATATAAAAAAAATAAGAGAATGGTGCGTTTCACGGGCACGTTGGCACGGGGCTCATCCAGAGCTGCGTCACAAGCTGCATCGAACTATCGGGTCTTCGTCAATAACATTTATCACGTCCATTTCACTTAACGATTCCCGTATTCCAAACTTCCAGACACTGTATTTTGCCCCATTGAATGGCTTGATATTGCGTGACATACATCGGTCCCCGTTTGGTAGCTAAAATAAATTCAACATTTTTAGCAATAGATATTGTGGCTAATGAAAACATCTTCCCGGTTTATGATACAGTCCGACGCTCCAGAATCCAACAGGAAAGTAACAATGCTTCCATCATCAACCGCTTGATAATCTCCCATTATAGAAGCAAATACAAAAAATTTGCTCGACGTAGATGGTTCACTGATCTCAACTGCCTGAACCGTCCTTGTCCGCTCCGTATTTTTCTGCTGCTGCTGCTGAGTTCTTTTGAACTAGAAGCAGTCGTTCTTCATATGCCATTTGCGACCACAGTGATGACACTTCACGAACCTCTTCTTCTACTTGTTATCCATCTATATTATTCCCTTTATTATTTTGAGAATTATCGAATTTCCTTTTTCCAAATTCCTGTTAATTTTTCCGCTCAAGTTGCAAAACTTTGACACTGGTATCACTGGACTAATTTTTCAACTTAACTTCATGATCGTAAAGCCTTGTTTTAACGAATGCTAGCGTTAAATTATCCTTCGATAAAGTTTCGATCGCGGTTATCACGCCATCATAAGTTGCGGGTAGGGTGAGCAGTACATGAGCTACCTTATCGGTTTCTTCCAAATTGGCTCCGGTGGCTAACAAGTCAGCGATCAAATCACCAAAAATCGAAAAATGTTTTATGAGTGGTGACGTTTCCTTGCAGTTTTAAAGTCGTCAACTTTTTTCGTAAAGCCAACTGAGTAGCGATACTTTTCCGTTCATACAAAGCATCCAAACTTTCAAAATTTCTTGCGCCGTACTGTCTTCCTTCGCAAAACCGAGATAGGAATCCGATAAATAGTCCATGATGACACTTTTTGCCATACGGTTATTTTTTTTTTTTTACCATCAAAATTTTTCATTCTGTACTACATGTAAAGAATATTCTGTCAAAAAACAAGATGCCTTGTGATACTTACACTTATGACTATTAATTAAAAGAACCGCTTAAATCATTAGTTCAATGCACGACATTTTCAGTGGATCTAAAATAAATATACAATATAAAAAAATATGGTTTTACAAGTAACTAAATGGACATTGTTGACTTTGAAAGGAAAAATAAAGTTATGTCTATACACACGATTTATACAGGATGAAATTGAATAGATGCGACAAATTTAAATATACAATAATACGTGTTGTCAAGAAAATTTAGAACACATCAAATGTAAAATTAAAAAATAATTTATCAGTGTTACGGAAAACGTTAAAATAATTAAAGTATCAAAGAATTTCGCGTACTACCGTTTTCGTTTAGTAGGCACGATTTAGGTACATTCTCGCTACGAGTATGAATGAATCGCTCCGCCCCCGCCCGGCGCGGCCGCCCGCGCATCTCTTTCCCGCGCGCACGATTTAATTAAAAAATTGTGAAACCAAATTTCCCTTCATACTTTTGTCGGCTTAGAACGATCAAAAATACAATAAAAGTAAATAGTAACACAATGTTTTAGTATGAGGTATAACCTGAATTATGTTTGTTACAACAACAATTAATCAATTATTGTATTTTTGGCGTATTTAAAAGGTTGGAATCAAAGTATTTACAATAATTATAAAGTATTTACAAAAAATCAAATCGGTACACTTACGTGTATTTTAATAATTGTTCAAAATGTCCACCTCCGTTTTGTAAACACAATTGAGCACGGCGCCGCAAATTGTCCTTAAGTTTTCTTAAGGCCCTTCAGTGAGAAAATAACCTTGAGCATTCGTTCCCTCTGTACCGCACCTCACCTTTAAAATACTTCGTAAAACACTACTAGAGCGTCATCTGGCGAACAATTTACGAATCAAGTAAAACTCACAGACCTTAGAATTCGCAGACACGGCATTCAATAATTTTTTTTTTCTAATAAAGAAAGAAACGTGTATTGCTACGCATAAATAATTTTGGGTCATGAATTTAGTGATTCTACTTACGTTCATGAATACTTTCAACGTTTATTCAGGTACACACGGCTACATTTATCAAACAAGCATTTTCCAGTATAAGCTGATCTCGCATTGTATAGGATTTCCGTACCATAAGAGGTAAGCTTATAATGGATTTGTATAGCTTGATATGGTAGCCGTGTACACACGGCTACACATCAAGCTGTATATTTCCAGTTTACACTGAACTCTCATTGTAAGGAAATCCTATACAATGCGAGATCAGCTTATACTGGAAATGTATAGCTTGATCTGTATCCGTGCGTACAAGTATTTATGATAATCTATTAATAAACACTGTGTGGTGTTTACTTTTTAGATTGTAGGTGAGTTACCTGTTATTCAGACAGTGAAAAAGGAGAAAAATAAAATATAACCAACGAAGTCAATTTTATTATCATTTATTATTTTACAAAACCCTAATCTATATAGGGTCAAATTAAATTAGCTAGCGAAACTCCGCAGAAGTGATGGGTATCGATATTGATATCTAAACTTGTGTGTGGTGAATTTGGTCAAAATAAAAATCCAAGCTGCAAATTTTTTACATTTTTCATCATGGGTATCGTTTTCATGGTTTTCGAGTGTGTTAAAGCCGATAGTGACGTTAAAATGTAAATCCAACATGGCGGCTGCAACAATTTTCAAATTTTTCCTCATGGGTATCGTTTTTAATGGTTTTGGAGAATGTCAAAGCCGATAGTGAAGTCGAAATGAAAATCCAAGATGGCGGCTGCGAAAATTTTGTAATTTTTCGTCATGGGTGTCGTTTTCATGGTTTTAGAGGGTGTTGAAGCCGATAGTGACGTTGAAAGGTGAATCCAAGATGGCGGCTACGGACATTTTGTTTTTAAATTATACGTGAGAAGGAACTTCGTTCCTGACATTTCTAGATTACATATCCCCAAAATCTAAATAACGAGTACATGTCGGTGTAGGCTTATTTACGTCAGAAGGTTCGACACCTTCACTTCTATCTGTATCTGCTGTCAAATCAATCTCTTCATTTAATGGAGGTTCAATATTTTCTTTAGTTTTTTTTTTGTTCTTTATTGCCTCTTCAATGTATGAAGGATTTCTTATATTCATACCTCGAGGGTAGCGGGGGTCAACCAATTCTGGCAACAAACAATCTATATAAAACGAAGTAAGCTTTTCTTTCATCTTCTCCTTCCAGAATTTATCATCTCTATCGATGTATTCCGTTTTTAGCGGAGAGTTCTCATTTGACCAAACTGCAAATAAGCACTTTAGTCGTTTAGTAACGTGTAGTTGCCCCTGCACTTGATAGTACCATTGGTGGTTTTTATTTATTTCCAGCCCTTTTTTTGTGGTTTTCCAAAAGGTCACTTTTCTTTTTTTTATGGCTTCTTCTAAACCCAATTTGAATGCCGTTCGTTATCGGGCATTTTATTTCTACTATAGTGTCGTCGCTACATAAGCCATCTGGAGTGGCTCCTAAAAATGGCAACTCTTCGTCAATAAACAGACCACAAGGTTCAATTTTAATTTTTTCTTGACTTTCTAATTGCTTGATGGCAATGTTTTCGTTGTCTTTGCCATGTTTAATTGACGGTACATGGTCAATGTTGGTTTTGTACAATAAGTCTCTTACAAAGTTATGACAACTTGTGTCATTTCGCCGCGTGACAACTTTACCAAAGTTGGATGCGGTTAATAATGATCTACGCAACTCTAGCCACCCGCTGCATTCACTTTGTAGAACGGTTGCCCGTTCGATTAAAGTTCTTTCCTCATCAATTTTTTTTAAATTTGCCATAAAATTTACTTTAATTTTATTAAAAACATCGATTGGTATGTCAGGTTTTGTGCAATCTTGACCATAATTGTGGTCTTGTTTCGAGTTTTCTACGAATAAGGCTCGTTTTTTTGGTTTCCTATTCATCTTGTTTTTCGCATTTTTATTAATTCTTTTGCTTTCTAGCCGTTTTATTTTGCCTTGAGGGCTGTCGCCTTTACTGATTGCTTTGTATAGCAGAGAAATCGATTTTTTTTCATTAAAAGCTACGGCAGCGGCATGACATCTAGTTTGATACGAGTTTTTTAACGAAAAATTCACCCTTTTGCCACCAACCAATTTAGCCACCACGCTATTAAAACCTTCAACCACGTTGCTATCAACGTCATAATAGGTTGGGGAAAAAGTTTCTTCGCATTTTTTAAGAAAATTCAAAACATTTTTTAATATACATTATTTACATTTATCTAAAGTATGTAGGTACCATTTTGTTCGATAACTTTTTGCCATCTTGTAAGTAGGGATATGATCCCATTGCTATAGAAATTTTGGGACTTCTGATCAAAATACCGCGACAAGTGGTTTTGGCAGACCTCTGGTGATGTTAACCTGACACTGCCTAAAGAATTCTGAAGAGACCGAAACAGGTGGAAATTTGAAGGTGCAAGATCAGGACTATACGGCGGATGCATTAACACCTCCCAGCCAAACTATCTTAATTTTTGCTGAGTGGCTAAAGATGTGTGAGGTCCAGCGTTATCATGATGAAAAACCACACCCCTTCTGTTGATTAATTCTGGCCGGTTTCTCTCAACTTCTTGCTTTAATCTCATCAGTTGTTCGCAGCAGAGTTCAGAATCGATGGTCCCGCCTGGTGGTAACAGCTCATAATGAATAATGCCCTTCCTATCCCACCACACACACAGCATCACCTTGTTGCGAGTTAACCCGGGTTTCGCCACAGTCTGTGAAGCCTGACCGGCCTTTGACCACGACCTTTTTCGCACATTCTTGTCGTACGTGATCCACTTTTCATCACCAGTGATCAGCTTCTTCGAAAATGGTTCGGTTTCATTACGTCGTAATAAAGAATCACAAAATGAGTGCACGGTTCATTAGGTTTCTTTCAGTGAGCTCGTGAGGTACCCAAATATCGAGCTTTTTTGTGTACCCAGTTGTTTTCAAATGCGCCAAAACTGTTTTGTGGTCAATTCCCAGTTCTTCAGCTACTTCGTAACTACTGATATGCCGATCTTGCTCCACTTTTTCAAAAATGGCATCCATTTTATCAGTAATAGGGCGACCATAGCGACGTGCATCTTTGACATCAAAATTTCCGGATTAAAAACGCTTAAACCAAATGTGTGCTACTCTCACAGACACTGCATTGGGTCCATAAACATCGCAAATTTTTTTCGCGGCTTGCGTTGCATTTTTACCTTTTTTGTAGTAAAATTTTAAAATGTATCGAATTTCTTCATTAGATTCACTCATCTTGACAGCACGAAAAACAAATGAAAATCACACAATTTCCTAATTTGAATTTAGAATTATATTCTTTAAAACTTAAACATTCAATGATACCAAAACCAGCCAGATAGAAATAGTATAGCCAAAGAGATTTTATTTTAAGTTCATACATACTACACTTCTGGACACATCTATTGGCCCACCTTAGAGTTTAGGTTTCGATGGCCCCTACCGAAATATGATTGCTAGATTGAACAAAAACTGTTGATGCAGTTTTAAACCTGATACATTTTACCATCTTTTTCGATCGTATTGTTTTAAATTTGAATTCAGAATACCATACGACATGGAGCTACGCCTAACAAGTCGGATATGCGCCTTGTTAAAGGCAATTGATTTTTGAATAAAAAACATGTTTTATCAAATAAAGGTTTAATTTAATAACGCGTGTTGCCTCCATGGGCATCTACCACAGCTCTCATACGATTAGGCATAGAGTTTGTCAACCGCTCTATGAAATTTTGAGGGATCATCTCCCATTCCTCTTCTATGGCAGTTTTCAACTCCTGCATCGTCTGGGCAACTGGCTGACGAGCCCTAACACGTCTTTTTAGCTCGTCCCACATGTGCTCAATAGGGTTCATGTCTGGGCTTCTGGCTGGCCAGTCCATAACTGTGATGTTGACATCCCGAAGATATTCCCTGACGATGCCGGCCGCATGGGCTCTTGCATTATCATGCATAAAAAGGAAATTTGGGCCCACATAGTCCGCGTATGGTATCACGCAGTATCACGTGAGGTTCTAAGCACTCACGAATGTACCTTTCAGCATTTAATGTTGGCAGCCGTGGTCCTGTAACAACCTCAAGTTGAGTTTTGCCGCTCGCGGATATACCGCCCCAGACAGTCCATGAGCCACCGCCATTAGCAACCCTCTCATCAAAGCAGCATTGTGCGAAACGCTCTCCCTTACGTCGGTAGACCTTCTTCCTTCCATCATTGCCATGTAACACAATTTTAGACTCATCAGAAAAGAGTACACGGCTCCAATCTTGCTGTGTCCAATTTAAATGACTGCGTGCGAAATGAAGGCGCGCTGTTCGGTGGGCTCGCGTTAGTTTGGGGCCATTAGCTGGCTTGTGTGGTACCATATCGCGTTCTTTTAACCTTCTTCGAACAGTTCGAGCGCTCACAGATACTCCGTGGAAGTCGTGAAGTTGGTTTTGTATCTCAATGGAGGTAAGGTGACGATTTCTCAAGCTGGTCGTCACGATGAATCGATCCTGTCTTTCAGTTGTGACCCGAGATCGTGGCCTTCCTTGGCGACGAACAAAGCCGCCAGTCTCTAGGTACCTTCGATAAACATTTCGGACCGCAGATCGACTTAAATTAAGTTGAGCACTCACGTTTCTTTGGCTGTGTCCGGCCTGAATAAGTGCCACAGCTTGGGCGGCGACTTCAGGTGAAGTATCCATAGATTATTGATAGAACCTCACCTTAATGTTAAGAATAAGTAATGTTTGTTGCAAAACCAAAGATATCAATCACTTTTTCAAGAATTAAATCCAAGTAAACCAATAAAACCAAGTTTTCTTAGTATTCGATTGTTTGATATCAACAAACAGGCTCCAAATTGTCTTTTGTTTCTTTAAATTCTGTGTTCGAAATTCAAAAAAAGACTATTGAATGAAATTGTGAATGTGCCAGGTTCAAAACTGCATAAAAACTTTTTGCTCGACCTAATATAAAATTTTAGCTAGGACCAAACGAAACTGAAAATACAAGGTGGGCCAAAAGATGTGTCCAGAAGTGTATAATGCGAAAAGACTTTTTCCCCAACCTAATATAATAGACTCCGAGCATGTCCTGCAACATTTTGAATAATAAAACATATTTTTTGCCATAAAGGGCTTAAAATGAAATCATTTGGCAGGTCCGTTTGACCGATATTATTACAGAAGTATTATCGGCACTTAGTGTGGTCCCCGAAGCCATGGAGGTGACTAATTAATAAGTCGTCAAACAGAAGTTGAACATCAGAGTTACACTTATGTTTTTTAATTAATTTGCAAATAGTAGATCTTGTTCGTAGTATCGTTCTTTTTGTTATGAATTTTCGGTATTTTATGTTATACACTTCTGGACACATCTATTGGCCCCTACCGAAATATGATTGCTAGATTGAACAAAAACTGTTGATGCAGTTTTAAACCTGATACATTTTACCATCTTTTTCGATCGTATTGTTTTAAATTTGAATTCAGAATACCATACGACATGGAGCTACGCCTAACAAGTCGGATATGCGCCTTGTTAAAGGCAATTGATTTTTGAATAAAAAACATGTTTTATCAAATAAAGGTTTAATTTAATAACGCGTGTTGCCTCCATGGGCATCTACCACAGCTCTCATACGATTAGGCATAGAGTTTATCAACCGCTCCATGAAATTTTGAGGGATCATCTCCCATTCCTCTTCTATGGCAGTTTTCAACTCCTGCATCGTCTGGGCAACTGGCTGACGAGCCCTAACACGTCTTTTTAGCTCGTCCCACATGTGCTCAATGGGGTTCATGTCTGGGCTTCTGGCTGGCCAGTCCATAACTGTGATGTTCACATCCCGAAGATATTCCCTGACGATGCCGGCCGCATGAGCTCTTGCATTATCATGCATAAAAAGGAAATTTGGGCCCACATAGTCCGCGTATGGTATCACGTGAGGTTCTAAGCACTCACGAATGTACCTTTCAGCATTTAATGTTGGCAGCCGTGGTCCCGTAACAACCTCAAGTTGAGTTTTGCCGCTCGCGGATATACCGCCCCAGACAGTCCATGAGCCACCGCCATAAGCAACCCTCTCTTCAAAGCAGCATTGTGCGAAACGCTCTCCCTTACGTCGGTAGACCTTCTTCCTTCCATCATTGCCATGTAACAATTTTAGACTCGTCAGAAAAGAGTACACGGCTTCAATCTTGCTGTGTCCAATTTAAATGACTGCGTGCGAAATGAAGGCGCGCTGTTCAGTGGGCTCGCGTTAGTTTGGGGCCATTAGCTGGCTTGTGTGGTACCATATCGCGTTCTTTTAACCTTCTCCGAACAGTTCGAGCGCTCACAGATACTCCGTGGAAGTCGCGAAGTTGGTTTTGTATCTCAATGGAGGTAAGGTGACGATTTCTCAAGCTGGTCGTCACGATGAATCGATCCTGCCTTTCAGTTGTGACCCGAGATCGTGGCCTTCCTTGGCGACGAACAAAGCCGCCAGTCTCTAGGTACCTCCGATAAACAATTCGGTCCGCAGATAGACTTAAATTAAGTTGAGCACTCACGTTTCTTTGGCTGTGTCCGGCCTGAATAAGTGCCACAGCTTGGGCGGCGACTTCAGGTGAAGTATCCATAGATTATTGATAGAACCTCACCTTAATGTTAAGAATAAGTAATGTTTGTTGCAAAACCAAAGATATCAATCACTTTTTCAAGAATTAAATCCAAGTAAACCAATAAAACCAAGTTTTCTTAGTATTCGATTGTTTGATATCAACAAACAGGCTCCAAATTGTCTTTTGTTTCTTTAAATTCTGTGTTCGAAATTCAAAAAAAGACTATTGAATGAAATTGTGAATGTGCCAGGTTCAAAACTGCACAAAAACTTTTTGCTCGACCTAATATAAAATTTTAGCTAGGACCAAACGAAACTGAAAATACAAGGTGGGCCAAAAGATGTGTCCAGAAGTGTATTTAGTGTCTGTAGCGAGTGCTTGTAATTTATTGCAAAAATTCCTTAAGATGTGGTTTCGGCACTCTATTTTTTCAACAGTTAGGTCAGGATACGGGCGAGCCTGTAATATTTTGGAGTAGGTGCTAGCATCACCATCGGATATGAGTTTTCCGTAAATCAAATTGTACATTCTTATAGATTCTTTAAATCCTTCTACAATTATTTCACTCTCCATGTTTGTGGATGGACCGGATCAACATTTTTGTTTTCTGCACGAGCACAGATGAAGCAGTATTTATTTTTGATGCCTAAAAACAGAATTTCTCCTGTATGTTTGCCAATTATGGCAGCTGCGCCCGAAAGAGCATTATAATTCTTTTTATAACTACGTTTAGACCAGCAACCATCAGCAATTACATCTATTATAGGAATTCCATCTTTGTTCACCCTGCCGTTAGAAATTGCGAATTGTTTTTCTCTTTCTGCAGCCTGATTCATAGATTGTAATAAAACATCTTCCCATTTCCTACTAATAAGTTCATGGTTCTCTGAATACGTCTTTTCAGATAACAACGGGAGGTTAATTGCTGACATAAGTTCATCCAGCTGTGAATGCCCCGCACCTACTGCAATAGTACCTGCGACAGCGCACGTATTAATATTTAGGTAGTTTTCACTGCAATTGTCTCCATCTAAGACAAACTTTTGATTGCAAAGCCGACATTTAAATGTGAATTTTGACTGTAGACCAATTAGGGTTTCAGATATGAGGTCAAGTTCTGTGAAGCTGCATCCTAGTGGGCCATGGTTTGCAATACGTTTTAATTCGGAAAGGAAGTGGCTGACGTCAATAATTCTTCTGTTTATTATTTTTTCGTGAGTTGCTGCTTCCTTTTCATACGAAATTTGAAACTAAAATAAAAAAAAGCGTTTTTTATTATGTACTTACTCAAAAAACAATCATGCTAACAATCCAAGATCCGATTTTTTCATCTGAAAGTGTTTTTCAAATACAAACTATCCTTTCTAACTTTCATTCAAGTTCGAAACACATGTGGAAGGTATCAGAAACTTACCTCTTCAATGTTTTTATTGGTTTCTTCGGTGATTTTAGTTGCCGTCAAGTCTCCTGTAAAGTCCTCTCGTAAACTGTAAAAAAAAATATTTTGCATAATGATGACAGACTTTTAAGGTTTGGGTGACTAGCATTGTACGGTCAGCAGCCACACATTGTACTTTGGCCTAGTTTTAAATACTGCTAATATTGTTAATATTAAGAAAATCTAGTATCATCACGTACGCAAGTACGTCAGTCTTCGTTTTGATATCGAGCTCTCGCAACAGCTAACATTTTGTAACATTTTTATAACATTTAGTAACATTTTTTATAACATTTTAATTACTTTTTAATTGAAGTAATTTAGTGAAGTTTAACATTGAATATTTCATAAACATTGACATTTTAAAGCCAACAACAAAACTTTTAATTCTGTATTACATGTAAAGAGTATTCTGTCAATAAACAGAACCCAAGTGATACTTATGACTATTAATTAAAAGAACCGCATAAATCATTAGGTCAATGGACGACAGTTTCTGTAGATCTGAAATAAATATACAATATTTAAAAAAAAATGGTTTTACAAGTATCTAAATGGACATTGTTGACTTTGAAAGGAAAAATAAACTTACGAGGTGCATTCAATAAGTACCTAGCCTCATCGCCAGAGGGCGCTGTAGTTTCAAAAGAGTTTTACCACAGTGTAGCACATTCTTTTTTAATTCTTTTTTCAAATTTTCATTCCAATCCCATCATTTGTTTTAATTTGACAACTTATGGAAGCGAACGTGTCGATCGGTTTTACAAAAATGGAAAAAGAGCAATATCGTTCGGTGATTCGGTTCCTATTTTTGGAAGGGAAAACGCGCATCGAAATCAAAGAGCGCTTGGATGCTGTGTACGGTGACTCTTCTCCATCGATGGCCACCGTCAAGAATTGGTTCAACGAGTTTGCACGTGGCCGTACGTCGGTTTTTGATGAACCACATCCAGGTGCACCGAAAACAGCTGCTACGGAGGAAAACATTAAAAAAATCCATGATCTCGTATTGGCAGATCGCCGATTGAAGGTTCGGGAGCTAGCTGAGACTGTAGGCATTTCAGAAGGAACAGTGCATCATATTCTTCACGAGGAACTCGGCATGAGAAAGCTGTCGGCGCGATGGGTGCCGCGTTTACTCACACCAGAAAACAAGCGCAACCGTGAGACCACATCGGAGACGTGTTTGGCGCTGTTTAAGCGGAATTCAGCGGAGTTTTTGCGTCGTTTTGTGACCGTCGATGAAACCTGGATCCACTGGTACACACCAGAGACCAAGGAGCAATCAAAACAATGGATCCAGACCGGGGAACGTGCTCCAAAGAAGGCGAAAACTGTAAAATCGGCCGGAAAAGTTATGGCCACCGTTTTCTGGGATTCACAAGGTGTGATCTACATCGATTACCTCGAGAAGGGTAAAACAATTACAGGGCTTTACTATGCCGATTTATTGGGCCGATTCGATGCCGAATTAAAGAAAAAATGACCCCATCTGGCGAAGAAAAAAGTGCTGTTTCACCACGACAACGCACCGGTTCACACGTCTGCCGTTGCCATGGCCAAATTGGTCGAATTACGCTACGATTTGCTGCCCCATCCACCGTATTCTCCAGATTTGGCCCCTTGTGACTTCTTTCTGTTTCCTAATCTGAAAAAATCACTCGCCGGGAATAGATATGGATCGAATGAGGAGGTCATCGCCGCCACGGAGGCCTATTTTGCAGAGTTTGACAAAAACTATTTTTCGGACGGGTTAAAAAAGTTGGAGCATCGCTGGGCTAAGTGTATCGAACTACAAGGAGACTATGTTGAAAAATAAATTGCCACTTTTCCAAAATTTTCGTTTACTTTTTGTAGGCCAAGTATTTATTGAATGACCCTCGTATGTCTATACACACGATTTATATAACTCCCACGATGGAACTATATTTCAACTTAGTAAAGGAAAAGTGTTGTTGATATTGTGCCTGCCTGTGATCACAGGAACGGATGATATCATCGTTCTTATTATCTACACGCCACCACCAAATAAACTTATCTAATGTTTTATTAAGCCATGTAAAAACCATAAAATATATAAAAAAAATAAGAGAATGGTGCGTTTCACGGGCACGTTGGCACGGGGCTCATCCGGAGCTGCGTCACAAGCTGCATTTCCCACAAGCTGCGTCGAACTATCGGGTCTTCGTCAATAACTATTTATCACGTCCATTTCACTTAACGATTCCCGTATTCTAAACTTCCAGACACTGTATTTTTCCCCATTGAATGGCTTGATGTTGCGTGACATACATCGTTCCCCGTTTGGTAGCTAAAATAAATTCAACATTTTTAGCAATAGAAATTGTGGCTAATGAAAACATCTTCCCGGTTTATGATATAGTCCGACGCTCCAGAATCCAACAGGAACGTAACAATGCTTCCATCATCAACCGCTTGATAATCTCCCATTATAAAAGCAAATCCAAAAAATTTGCTCGACGTGGATGGTTCACTGATCTCAACTGCCTGAACCGTCCTTGTCCGCTCCGTATTTTTCTGCTGCTGCTGCTGAGTTCTTTTGAACTAGAAGCAGTCGTTCTTCATATGCCATTTGCGACCACAGTGATGACACTTCACGAACCTCTTCTTCTTCTTGTTATCCTTCTGGTTGTAGCTATTATTCCTTTTATTATTTTGAGAATTATCGCATTTCATTTTTCCAAATTCCTGTTCATTTTTGCGCTCAAGTTGCAAATCTTTGACACTGGTATCACTGGACTCATTTTTCAACTTAACTTCATGATCGTAAAGCCTTGTTTTAACGAATCATACGTTGCGGGTAGGGTGAGCAGTAAATGAGCCACCGTATCGGTTTCTTCCGAATTGGCTCCGGCGGCTCACAATTCGGTGATCAAATCATCAAATGTCGAAAAATGTTTTGTGAGTGGTGACGTTTCCTTGCAGTTTTAAAGTCAACAACTTTTTTCGCAAAGCCAACTGAGTAGCGATACTTTTCCGTTCATACAAAGCATTCAAACTTTTCAAAATTTCTTTCGCCGTACTGTCTTCCTTCGCAAAACCGTGATAGGAATCCGATAAATAGTCTATGATGACAGTTTTTGCTACCCGGTTAATTTTTTTTTTACCATCAAAACTTTTCATTTTGTACTACATGTAAAGAGTATTCTGTCAACAAACAAGATGCCTACTGATACTTACACTCATGACTATTAATTAAAAGAACCGCTTAAATCATTAGGTCAATGGACGACAGTTTCTGTACATCTAAAATAAATATACAATATTTAAAAAAAAATGGTTTTACAAGTATCTAAATGGACATTGTTGACATTGAAAGAAAAAATAAAGTTATGTCTATACACACAATTTATATATAACTCCCACGATGGAACTATATTTTAACTTAGTAACGGAAAAGTGTTTGTGATATTGTGCCTGCCTGTGATCACAGGAACAGATGATATCAACGTTCTTATTATCTACACGCCACCACCAAATAAACTTATCTAATGTTTGATTAAGCCATGTAAAAACCATAAAATATAAAAAAATTATAATTAGAAAATGACGCGTTTCACGGGCACGTTGGCACGGTGCTCATCCAGAGCTGCGTCACAAGCTGTATTTCCTACAAGCTGCATCGAAATATCAGATCTTCGTCAATAACATTTATCACGTCCATTTCACTTAACAATTCCCGTATTCTAAACTTCCAGAGACTGTATTTTTCGGGTGTGTAACAGTTGATATAATAACAAAAAATCTAACGTTCACTTGACCTAATTTCAGTTAATATACTTTTGTTTAATATAACGATCAGTTGAGATAATGAATTGTTGATATAATTTCATTTTATCTAATTTCTTATGATATAATAAACATTTCCTATAATGCACATTTGACATAATATTCATGTAGTATATTATTCATTTACTATAATATTCATAATCTATAATAACTTTTAATATAATTTAGAAAATCTGATACGATTTTAAACGCCTGCTAGTATGGTGCTAGCAAAAATGCATCGCATAAGCATTAATTGCTACAAAAGTACACACCTACCACCCTCAACTATTGTAACCAGTAGAAATTGTATGCAATCTGGACTTTAGGGCACCCCGACTCGGACAGGTTAGGTTAGAAGGGGATGGCGAGGTCGTGTGAGCGAGCGAAGCGAATCATTTGTGGTGAATCATTTGGTTTAGGTTAGGTTAGGTTAGAACAGTGACCATTAACGCGCGATGGCGAGCGAGCGAAGCGAGCGTGCCGCGGCAGCGGCCGCCGAGCGCCAGATCCCCTCTATTGTTGGTGAATCATTTGGGTTAGATGAGGCGGTGAATGTCTCGTACATTAGACGATGAAAGCTTGACCATTGACTTTTCGAGGTCAATGCTACTGGTACTTTAAAAAAGCAATTAATTAATAATAATAAATTAATTAATTAATTAATTTATGTGATGCTATGTTATGATTAAAAAAATATTGTACTGTTTTTTTTTCTTCGCTTTATACCCTATACACCTACCACCCTCAACTATTGTAACCAGTAGAAATTGTATGCAATCTGGACTTTAGGGCACCCCGACTCGGACAGGTTAGGTTAGAAGGGGATGGCGAGATCGTGTGAGCGAGCGAAGCGAATCATTTGTGGTGAATCATTTGGTTTAGGTTAGGTTAGGTTAGAACAGTGACCATTAACGCGCGATGGCGAGCGAGCGAAGCGAGCGTGCCGCGGCAGCGGCCGCCGAGCGCCAGATCCCCTCTATTGTTGGTGAATCATTTGGGTTAGATGAGGCGGTGAATGTCTCGTACATTAGACGATGAAAGCTTGACCATTGACTTTTCGAGGTCAATGGTACTGGTACTTTAAAAAAGCGATTCTTTTTTCCATTAGTTTAAATAAAATAGTAATAGTAGATAGTGAAACATTAGTTTAAATAAAATTAGCTCCGTCGACCAAGCTCACCCTCAACCATGCATTGAATATTTTAAGATTTGGTTAGGTGCCATTTGAGTTAGGTAAGAACTGTGACCATTAAACATGAAAATTAGGTCAAAATAACATTAGGTCAAATGAATGTTATATAAAAAGAATATTATACATATTGAAAATTATATAAAATGAACGTTATACTAAATGTTTTATATTAAATGAAAATTATATCATATAAAACATTAGGTCATATGAAATTAGGTTATATGATTTTATAGCATATGAAAATTATATTATATGAACGTTATTTCAAGTGAAATTAGAGCATTTGTTATTATATCATACATTACACACCCGTATTTTTCCCCATTGAATGGCTTGATATTGCGTGACATACATCGTTCCCCGTTTGGTAGCTGAAATAAATTCAACATTTTTAGCAATAGAAATTTTTAATGGCGTTTGTAAGATGGTGTGGCCAATGAAAAGATCTTCCCGGTTTATGATATGGTCCGACGCTCCAGAACCCAACAGGCAAGTAACTTTGCTTCCATCATCAACCGCTTGACAGTCTCCCATTATAAAAGCAAAGCCAAAAAATTTGCTCGACGTGGATGGTTCACTGATATCAACTGCCTGAACCGTCCTTGTCCGCTCCGTATTTTTCTGCTGCTGCTGCTGACTTCTTTTGAACTAGAAGCAGTCGTTCTTTATATGCCATTTGCGACCACAGTGATGACACTTCACGAACCTCTTCTTCTACTTGTTATCCTTCTATATTATTCCCTTTATTATTTTGAGAATTATCAAATTTCCTTTTTCCAAATTCCTGTTCATTTTTGCGCTCAAAATGCAAAACTTTGACACTGCTTCATGATCGTAAAACCTTGTTTTAACGAATCATACGTTGCGGGTAGGGTGAGCAGTTAATAAGCCACCTTATCGGTTTCTTCCGAATTGGCTCTGGCGGCTCACAATTCCGTAATCAAATCATCAATAGTCGAAAAATGTTTTATGAGTGGTAACGTTTCCTTGCAGTTTTAAAGTCAACAACTTTTTTCGCAAAGCCAACTGAGTAGCGATACTTTTCCGTTCATACAAAGCATTCAAACTTTTCAAAATTTCTTTCGCCGTACTGTCTTCCATCGCAAAACCGTGATAGGAATCCGATAAATAGTCTGTGATGACAGTTTTTGCTACCCGGTTATTTTTTTTTTTACCATCAAAACTTTTCATTTTGTACTACATGTAAAGAGTATTCTGTCAACAAACAAGATGCCTACTGATACTTACACTCATGACTATTAATTAAAAGAACCGCTTAAATCATTAGGTCAATGGACCACAGTTTCTGTAGATCTAAAATAAATATACAATATTTAAAAAAAAATGGTTTTACAAGTATCTAAATGGACATTGTTGACTTTGAAAGGAAAAATAAAGTTATGTCTATTCACACGATTTATATATAACTCCCACGATGGAACTATATTTCAACTTAGTAACGGAAAAGTGTTTGTGATATTGTGCCTGCCTGTGATCACAGGAACAGATGATATCAACGTTCTTATTATCTACACGCCACCACCAAATAAACTTATCTAATGTTTGATTAAGCCATGTAAAAACCATAAAATATAAAAAAAATAATTAGAAAATGACGCGTTTCACGGGCACGTTGGCACGGGGCTCATCCTGAGCTGCGTCACAAGCTGTATTTCCCACAAGCTGCATCGAACTCGGGTCTTCGTCAATAACATTTATCACGTCCATTTCACTTAACAATTCCCGTATTCTAAACTTCCAGAGACTGTATTTTTCCCCATTGAATGGCTTGATATTGCGTGACATACATCGTTCCCCGTTTGGTAGCTGAAATAAATTCAACATTTTTAGCAATAGAAATTTTTAATGGCGTTTGTAAGATGGTGTGGCCAATGAAAAGATCTTCCCGGTTTATGATATGGTCCGACGCTCCAGAACCCAACAGGCAAGTAACTTTGCTTCCATCATCAACCGCTTGACAGTCTCCCATTATAAAAGCAAAGCCAAAAAATTTGCTCGACGTGGATGGTTCACTGATCTCAACTGCCTGAACCGTCCTTGTCCGCTTCGTATTTTTCTGCTGCTGCTGCTGACTTCTAGAACTAGAAGCAGTCGTTCTTCACATGCCATTTGCGGCCACAGTGATGACACTTCACGAACCTCTTCTTCTACTTGTTATCCTTCTGGTTGTAGTTATCCCTTTATTATTCCTTTTATTATTTTGAGAATTATCGCATTTCATTTTTCCAAATTCCTGTTCATTTTTGCGCTCAAGTTGCAAATCTTTGACACTGGTATCACTGGACTCATTTTTCAACTTAACTTCATGATCGTAAAGCCTTGTTTTAACGAATGCTAGCGTTAAATTATCCTTCGACAAAGTTTCGATCGCGGTTATCATGCCATCATAAGTTGCGGGTAGGGTGAGCAGTAAATGAGCCACCTTATCGAATTTCCAGCAATTACAACATTTTGTGACAGGATAGACGTATGGCTCCACATTTATTCTAACACCATACATTCTATATACGCCGGTAATGGGAACCTTTGAAGCATACTCTCAAAGTCTCACTCTCAATCCATCCAGTACCATCTGTCTGTCTGCGACTAAGCCGTTTAATCGATATTATTTCTGTATCAGACGACAAACTATCTATTCTATTATTTTTCCTCGCTGCAGTCGAGTTCTATGTTTTTAATTATTCCGTAAGTTATTTCAACTTCCATGGTTTTTGAGATAGTCCATTTCTTTTCCTTAAATACTATACAGTTAATTAACTTTTGTAAATCTACATCACATTCAAATTGTAACATCACTTTAAACTGATTAATATATTTTATGCGTGAAACACGATTAATGTTGTTGACTTGTAATAGTTTAGCTAATTTAAACTGTTTAGGTAGGGCTTCTTTACAAGTGATTGAAACTTATATTTTTCTTCGTTGTCTGGATTAGCCAGGTTACTTAAGCTCTTGTATCTTTTACTGTTTTTATTTTTATTAATAACAGTCCAGTTATCATCTATGTCATAAATTGATCTTTTACTGTTTTTGTAGGTTATCATTTGTTTGTTGGTCTTCTAAGTTTAACTCCGTCTCGTCTAATTGTATATTGCCTTCTCTCTCTTGGGTATTCGTCTGCATGATAGATGTGTCACTATTATTTACTAATGGGTTGAGACTCGACATTGTTTACACTTCGCGCGGCCACACAGGTAGCTGTTATCGCGACGCCGACCCGAGCACGTGCGGTGCAGGTGGCGTCACAAAAATAATTTTAAACGATAAGTAATTAGCTTGTTATTGTGCACGTCTATCTCGACCTTTGGACGAACACACACTATGAAGTACCTAGTTCTCATATGCCTCTGATAACTTTTTCAAAAATTAACGTTTATCAATTGTTTTAAATACAATTAATTACAAGTAATTTATTATTATTATTTTAAAAATAATTACGTACCTTTTTGGGTTTAGCCCGCTTCTGAAGTGAGATAAATACGCCTTCTCAGTATTAATAGCTCTGTATTTTATAATTTTGTACACTTACAAAAACTTGGTTAAAATAGCTATAACTTCCAACAACTAATTTCAATATACTGTTAGGACTTTTGAAGACAACCTTTCGGTTCTGAGCCTCGCAGTGAACTGAACTAGCCAACTAGCCGATGCTCCCAATATCATGTTTCGATTTCATTTCCTTAGAAAAATAGTACTTTTTCGAATACCGTCAAATGAAAGAAAGAAGAAAGAAAGAAAGAAAGAAAAATATTTTATTTGGGACACGCACAGGAAATACAGTTAAAAAAGAGCATATAAAAGTAACAAAATAAACATTAAAAAGCAAAAAAACAAAAAAAAGAAATCAGAATAAAAAAAAGAGACCTGTGCGAGGCCAAAAAGGCTCCCATCTCAGCATAAAGCTGCGATATTTAAAAAATAAATACCGCAACGCTGGTATTCTGATAGGGCCTGTGTGATGCCACGGACATACCCACGGATATCAATTAAAAATAGCAAGGGGAATAAAATCAAATAAAATAAAATACAAATACTAGAATACTTGAAAAGAAAAAAACAAAAACCGTCAATAAGGTGTAAAGATCGACTCACGCTTGACGCCCGACGGTCCAACCTCACTTGTCTATGCTATAGACTATTGTCTATATTTATGACAAGCGATGAGACCATGCATGAGACGCGGGCGCAGGCGACTGGCTGTCAATGTGCATTAATGTAAAAAAGGAAGTAAAGTCACACAAATAAAACAAAGAGTGAATAATAAATACGACAAGAAAATGGTGCAAATAAATAATATAAAGTATTGTTGAGTGTATAACTGAATGTGTTGTATGAACAAATGAGATTGTAAACTTCATGAATACATAGCGGGGCCGGACCGGAGCGGCAGCGAGCCTTTTGGGGGTCAAGCCGCTGGTCGTACGCACTTCGTAATTGGATGTAAATAAAATCATCCTTGACGCATAAACATAAATTACTATATCAACCCAGGTGTACCTTAAATCAATACAATGATGTAGTCAAAATTCGCAGCTACTGTGCGGAGTACCTATACCTACTTATGTAACTTAAGCTGGTAATCCGCTGTACCTATTGTAAGTACTTACATGTAGGTACGACACGTGAATCAACCAAAAGGAAAAGTTTGTTGTAGTACCTACTCATAGATAATCCACGAATATCGAATAGTTTAATGTCCACATTATTTTAAAATATCTGCGGTCTTCATGATCAGATTTAATTATACTTACCTACCTACTCACGAATCATACGTAAGTATGTGGAGTAGGTACGTCTAAACATTACCACAACATTGGCGAGTGACTGATATCACATTTTCTCCATTCATCTCAGACTTAGACCGGGCGAAGACAATACTTACATGACCTACTTTTATTTCTGCCTATAGACTGAGGTACCTACCCACGCCACGCACTTTATCGGACGTCGGTGTTAAGATAATCTTATTTCATATAGCTGCAATTTTTTTTACAAGTAAGCACAAGGCACATAACATCGTTTATTGAAATATGCATCAGCATGCCAAATGATTATTTTCAACCATAAAAATTACATGAGGTCAACTGACGTAAGTTGCTCTGAAAAAATAAACCAAGTAACGTACCTGAGAACTTTCTCCAACACTCTTAGTTCTTACCACTTCTGTCTGTGAGGGGTGTCAGGTCCATTTATACACAGTCTACAATTTTCTGAAATGCTTTAATCAATATAGGCTACAACTTTTTCTTTCGATAATGTTTACAAGCCCAACGCCTAACGTTCCAATTGCCAATAGCCGCCGGCGCTGCTCACCTGCGACTATCTGTCAAATCGAAAACCTATTTCTACCTTCCAATTATTTAATAAATGTGGGGATTGCACTTGCAGTTTTAAAGTCAACAACTTTTTTCGTAAAGCCAACTGAGTAGCGATACTTTTCCGTTCATACAAAGCATCCAAACCTTTCAAAATTTCTTTCGCCGTACTGTCTTCCTTCGCAAAACCGAGATAGGAATCCGATAAATAGTCTATGATGATACGTTTTGCTATCCGGTTATTATTATTTTTTTACCATCAAAACTTTTCATTCTGTACTACATGTAAAGAGTATTCTGTCAACAAACAAGATACCTAGTGATACTTATGACTATTAATTAAAAGAACCGCATAAATCATTAGGTCAATGCACGACAGTTTCAGTAGATCTAAAATAAATATACAATATTAAAAAAAATATGGTTTTACAAGTATCTAAATGGACATTGTTGACTTTGAAAGGAAAAATAAACTTATGTCTATACACACGATTTATATAACTCCCACGATGGAACTATATTTCAACTTAGTAACGAAAAAGTGTTGTTGATATTGTGCCTGCCTGTGATCACAGGAACGGATGATATCAACGTTCTTATTATCTACACACCACCACCAAATAAACTTATCTAATGTTTTATTAAGCCATGTAAAAACTATAAAATATTTAAAAAATGAGAAAATGGCGCGTTTCACGGCGCGCGATGGCACGGGGCTCATCCACTGCTGCGTCACAAGCTGCATTTCCCATAAGCTGCATCGAACTATCGGGTCTTCGTCAATAACATTTATCACGGTCATTTCACTTAACAATTCCCGTATTCTAAACTTCCAGACACTGTATTTTTCCCCACTGAATGGCTTGATATTGCGTGACATACATCGTTCCCCGTTTGGTAGCTGAAATATATTCAATATTTTTAGCAATAGAAATTTTTAATGGCGTTTGTACTCGTAAGATGGTGTGGCTAGTGAAAAGATCTTCCCGGTTTATGATATGGTCCGACGCTCCAGAATCCAACAGGAAAGTAACTTTGCTTCCATTATCAACCGCCTGATAGTCTCCCATCATAAAAGCAAAGCCAAAAAAATTGCTCGACATGAATGGTTCACTGATCTCAACTGCCTGAACCGTCCTTGTCCGCTCTGTATTTTTCTGCTGCTGAGTTCTTTTGAACTAGAAGCACTCGTTCTTCACATGCCATTTGCGGCCACAGTGATGACACTTCACGAACCTCTTCTTCTTCTTGTTATCCTGGTTGTAGCTATTATTCCCTTTATTATTTTGAGAATTATCGAATGTCCTTTTTCCAAATTCCTGTTCATTTTTCCGCTCAAGTTGCAAAACTTTGACGCTGGTATCACTGGACTCATTTTTCAACTTAACTTCATGATCGTAAAACCTTGTTTTAACGAATGCTAGCGTTAAACTTTATCGAAGGATAATTCCTTCGATAAAGTTTCGATCGCGGTTGTCACGCCATCATAAGTTGCGGGTAGGGTGAGCAGTAAATGAGCCACCTTATCGGTTTCTTCCGAATTGGCTCCGGCGGCTAACAATTCGGTGATCAAATCATCAAAAATCGAAAAATGTTTTATGAGTGGTGACGTTTCCTTGCAGTTTTAAAGTCAACAACTTTTTTCGTAAAGCCAACTCAGTAGCGATACTTTTCCGTTCATACAAAGCATCCAAACTTTTCAAAATTTCTTTCGCCGCTGTCTTCCTTCGCAAAACCGAGATAAGAATCCGATAAATAGTCTATGATGACACTTTTTGCTATCCGGTTTTTTTTTTTGCCATCACAAATTTTCATTCTGTACTACATGTAAAGAGTATTCTGTCAACAAACAAGATGCCTAGTGATACTTATGACTATTAATTAAAAGAACCGCTTAAATCATTAGGTCAATGCACGACAGTTATATTAGATCTAAAATAAATATACAATATACAAAAAATATGGTTTTACAAAGTCAAAGTCAAAGTTTTATTTGCAGATAAATATGGTTACAAAAGTTCTTAAAATTGTAATATTAGTAGCTTAGCATATTCAATCATAACATAATGACATGCAAATTTTGGTTATAGGCTGGTACAATTACATCACTACTTACATTTAAATTGAAAAAATTCTTTTATATTATAGAAGGGATTCTCAATCAACCACCTACGTAAAGCCCCTTTGAAACAAACCATTGGAAGTTCCCTAAATTGGTTAGGAATCCCGTTAAAATCCTAATACACATAGGATAACAGCTTCGCCTATACAGCTCCGTTCTCATTCTTGGATTAATTAGTCTATTAGGATATCTGGTTTTGAACTCACATTTATCTCCCAGTTTTTCAAACATCTCTGGATGAGATTTGGTAAATCTACATACTTCCTCAATACAAGTAACTAAATGGACATTGTTGACTTTGAAAGGAAAAATAAACTTATGTCTATACACACGACTTATATAACTCCCACGATGATAGATAGATAGATAGATAAAACATTTATTTGGTGCAAAAGATATAGCACAACACACAAAAGTACAATTAATTAAATGAATATAAAAACAAGATGCCAATAATGAAAACAAAAAAAGAAAAGAAAAACGTACATATACAAAAACAAAAATAAAAAGAAAAAAAAATTGAGACTATGACGTAAGTACTTTAAAACAAATTGACATCGGATTTACACAGTGCGGTGTGCGTCTCAAGGTTGCACCAAATGGGAGTCCAGCTCAGCATGTGTCAGACAATATACCTGACGCTGATATTCTGCTGGATTCCTGCAGTGACATACGGACGTCAAGCAGACGAGATTAATTGCTGTTGCAATAAAGAGTTATGCGCGGAGTAAAATTGTGTAAGTACCCGACATTTTAATTATGTAAACATTTGCAGTAGCTTCGCATTGGGAAACATTGTTGTTCGTAGGTGTGTTGATTGTGTTTAGACTTAAGATATAATATTTTATTTATTTATACACATATATATAGTTTTATGTAGGTTAATGTGTAAATGAATAATATTATAATTATAGTGGCGCAGGTGCGAATAAAATATAACGATTTGGCTAAACTAAAATTAAATGTGTTTAAAATAAAAATAAAATAAAGGTAAATGGCATATTGTGTGTGTTAGGTATAATTATTTCCAACAAAATAGCCACAAGTAATCATTACTAAGTACCCCCCTCTGTTCACAGGTTGTGACCACCTAACACGCTAAACAGACAGATTGACTCGGGAAGGACACGACAGCTAGTTATATAATGGACGTGTTCGAAACAGTCATCCCTAGTTTTTTCTGCGAGGCGATAAGAAACTGCCGCAGTCGAACTCTGAAGGTACCAAGAAATTTAAGATTCCTTATCGGCGGGGGAATATTGTTCCAGCATTTAGATGCTGCATATCTAAAACTTCCCCTGAAAGCAGCTGTCTTGTGTGATTGAGTGGAGAGTTGCTGCGAGCACTGTCTACTTGCGCATTCTCTTCTGCTACCCATCCAACTCAATTCAACGATGGAACTATATTTCAACTTAGTAACGGAAAAGTGTTTATGATATTGTGCCTGCCTGTGATCACAGGAACGGATTATATCTACGTTCTTATTATCTACACGCCACCACCAAATAAACTAGTAATGTTTTATTAGCCAGGTAAAACCATAAAATATAAAAAAAAAATAAGAAAATGGCGCGTTTCACGGGCACGTTGGCTAAATAAAGTTTCGATCGCGGTTATCACGCCATCATAAGTTGCGGGTAGGGTGAGCAGTACATGAGCTACCTTATCGGTTTCTTCCAAATTGGCTCCGGTGGCTAACAATTCGGTGATCAAGTCATCAAAAATCGAAAAATGTTTTATGAGTGGTGACGTTTCCTTGCCGTTTTAAAGTCAACAACTTTTTTCGTAATGCCAACTGAGTAGAGATACTTTTCCGTTCATACAAAACATCAATTTTTTTTCAAAATTTCTTGCGCCGTCTGTGTTCGTACGCAAAACCGAGATAGGAATCCGATAAATAGTCCATGATGACACTTTTTGCCATCCGGTTATTTTATATTTTTTTACCATCAAAACTTTTCATTCTGTACTACATCTAAAGAATATTCTGTCAACAAACAAGATGCCTTGTTATACTTATGACTATTAATTAAAAGAACCGCTTAAATCATTACGTCAGTGCACGACAGTTTCATTAGATCTAAAATAAATATACAATATAAAAAAATATATGGTTTTACAAACGATGGAACTATATTTCAACTTAGTAACGGAAAAGTGTTGTTGATATTGTGCCTGCCTGTGATCACAGGAACGGATGATATCAACGTTGTTATTATCTACACGCCACCACCAAATAAACTTATCTAATGTTTTATTAAGCCATGCAAGATAAGGCCAAAGATAAGGTCTTATTTTATAAAGGACCTTAAGCCGGTAAAAACAAGTGCGCACTGACTCTGACACGTGTGTTTCATATCTCAACCGAGCATCCATGTTCAGACCCAGGTTAAGTGCCTCACCGACCCGACTGACCGACTCACCCATTAGGGTAACGTTGAGTGTTGCCGGCACTGCACTGATTTGGTTCTTGGTTCCAAAAAGCATATACTTAGTCTTAGTGGGGTTAAGTACCAAACCGTTGCTTTCAGCTTATCATGCTATCCTCTCAAGATCATCATTATGGTCCTTTAGCGCGCTGTTATAGTCACTTGACTTAAAAGAGATATAGACCTGCATGTCATCAGTATAAATGTGATACTTACACCGCTTTAGAGAGTTTATTTATCCGCACAATACAAAATGAAGATAATGGGGCCTAGTATTGAGCCTTGCGTATAGCCTTAAGCGTATTTCCACGCGCTGCTGACGGTTGTTGAGATAACTTTGGAAACAGTGTATCGAGTTTTGATCAAAACCATAATAGTTTAGCTTTGATAGAAATAAATCTATATTAATGCGGTCAAAAGCTCGCGAAAAATCCAGTAGAACGAGAAGTGTTCATAGGCCTATATCCTGTGCTGACAGGATATTATCTGTCACGCCCAAAAGAGCCGTAGAAGTACCACGTCGTTTACGAAAGCCTGACTGCAGCTCAGGTAGAATGTATTTTTCTTCCAGATATTTTGACAGCTGCTGGCATACAGCCTTTTCAGCAATTTTGGATAGGCAAGGGAAAATACTAATAGGCCTAAGGTCTTTTAAATCAGTCGGATTTGGTTTTTTGGGTAATGGCCTAACGATTGCGATTTTCCAGATGTCAGGAAATGTTGCTGAAACAATTGAGGTGTTCACAATGCTAGTGATGGCTTTTAGTGTATGAGGGAGTGTAAGCAAAAGCATGTTCACGGTCAGCATATCACAGCCTTCAGCGTGAAGCCATCATCACCATAAATGAGACTCAAAGAAAGTGCGTTATGATGTATTGCATAATGGGTTACCAGGTACATTTAAAAAGTGATTATTTAATTGGTTTGTATCGCTGAAGTGGAAGTTCTTCATTTTGTTTCTTAGGTAACACAGTATTTTTTAAATTGTTCCATAATAATAAAATAATAGCCTCCGTTTCCGGGGGCCTATTATTGAGCGTGCAAGTCACCCCCCTTTTTTTTTTTTTTTTGTGGATGGGAAATCATCAAATGACTTCTCCCGCTCCGGGCAGAGCGGGAGGGCGTGTCAGACTTTTACTGACTAAAACCCACCCGTGTTCCTTCAGTTGCCCGTGCCAGGGCCACAGTATCTCTTTCGAACTACCCGCGACCCCGGCGGCTTCGGCCCTATTGGACCCCGTCACTGCTGACATGTCTTTGAGGCGCGCGTGGAACACAACGCGCCGTCGACCCGGGCCTGGTCCTTACCGGATGGCGAGCTGCCCATTACTCGTCGTCCGCAAGCCCGCGCCTACGGTGGCCGGGAATCGGCGATAGATTCCCGCCGCCCAGGGCGTCTCCTGCGGCGGCTAGGAGCGCGAGGGCGCGGCTGTTGCCTCTCCCTCTCGCGTTCCGCCTCCTCCTTTGCGAGCATTACTGCTTCGCAGAAGGAGGTGACGGCCTCCCATGCACTCTCGCTCCGCACCATGGCCTCGACCAAGTTTGGACGCGAAAGATCGCCGCCGCCGATCGCCTCCGCCGATCGCCTCCGTGACAACACGGCGGTGCTCCGCCCAAGCCGGGCAGACTTCCACTGTATGCTCCACCGTGTCCTCCGGGCGATCTACACAATGGTGACACCCGGGCGTTTCCTCCCGCCTTATCCGAAACAGGAACCTCCTGAAACAACCGTGTCCGGTGAGGACCTGCGTCAGGCGGAAGGTGAGGACGCCGCGGCGCCTCTCCAACCACTCTTCAAAGAGGGGACTTATCGCCGCAATTGTCGCGTGCCCAGCGCTGGGTTGCGACAATCGCACTCTCCATGTCGCCATGAGATCCCGCCGGAGCTCTGTCCGCTATACCGTGATTTCTCGCGGCAGCGGAGTTACGCCCCGGTGTTTCGCCTCCTCGCGCCACTCCCACACGTGCGCGAGGACTTTTGCCTCCAGATCCCATGGCGGTAATCCGGCAAGGAGGCTCGCCGCCTCACAGGAGACCGTGCGGTATCCCCGGACTAGCCAGATGGCCATGACCCTCTGGGACGCGTTCAACCGGCGGGCTGGTCGCAGCCTCAGGGAACGCGCCCACACCGGTGTCCCGTAAAGGGCCATGGACCGCACGACCCCCGCGTAAAGCCTCCGGCAGGAGGCGTTTGGACCCCCCAGATTGGGCAGGAACCGCTTCAAGGCAGCCCCGGCCCGCTCCAGTCTGGGAGCCAAACGTCGGAAGTGCTCCACGAAGTTCCACCGGCTGTCGAGGACGAGTCCCAGGTACTTCATCGTCGACTCGACTCCGATGTGAACCCCTCCTACCGTTATTTGGGAACCCGACGGTGGCGCGTTCCGAGGACCATGAAAACACATGACCTCTGACTTGTGCAGGGCCACCTCGAGTCCCAACTGCCGGATCCTCTCTACGATTGTCGCAATGCAATTGTGGCAATGATATAGAAATTCAAAATGACAACAACGGACAACAATTATGTAGAAATATTGTACACTTAAAGCGAGTAGAAGGTCAGTGGAAAGTTTGTACAGGTGATAATGAGGATACCACTGATAACGGAGGGTCTGTTAAAAAATAAATAAATTCTCATTTAAATTAATTATGAAAGATGATTAAATAATGTAAAACTAATAACATATTATTGGTGAAATTTAATAATTGGTTTTAAGTTTTATAGTTGTATAAAACTCACTAACTAATGGGATTTTGATTATGTTGATTGGTTGCATTTAATTGTGTTAAGAATATATTTTTTATTTTTCTAAAAGGCAGATGTAATGTACAATAAATACAAACGCATACTGGTGGGACGACCGGTAGTGGGGAGCGGGGGAAGCGCATCGCTTGCCGCACTTCTCGCCCGACCGCCGTACGAGTAATTGCGTGATACTGATTCAAGTTGGTGTTTCACTTAGACTAGTTCAGCGACCTGCACAGTGTGAATGTACGTGTAGGTATGGGAGAGTATCTGTGTGTGTGAGCCAGTCGTATACTTGTGGTTTTATCCAGTCAATCAACATTTCTTCAGAAATATGATAAGATTTTGCATAGATGAAAATTTCTTTATTTATTTTGTTATACAATTGAGCTGATCGTTTACTAAATTGCACAGATCCGAATTTGGTCTTGGTAAAAGGTATTTGAACTGTATTGTGTTTTCTTCTCCTAGAGTGTACATCTGAATTAAAAGGTAAGGTTTTGTGCATTTTTAAAATTACTTGATTAATGTATAGTTTCCTAACTGACAGTACATCACTAAGTTTGTAGAAGTTTTCTGTAGAAAATCTCCTTTTTTTCATAATCATAATCATTTATTCACATTTAAATAGAGTAAGTACAATCGGTGGTTTGATATGTTACATTATTTGGTCTTATAGTCTATTTAGCCTTAGTATGGCATGTGAAGCTTAAACAAAATAATAATTTAATATAAAAAGTAAGTCATAATCAATATTTAAAAATGTAATTTATATATGGAAAGAGAAATGATTAAACGTAATAACGTAATAACAATAATATAATGTAATCACTACATGTCTCTTAGATTCTTAGTGCCTAATGTCAATTACAATATAAGGTATACTTGGCTAATTACAGGGTCCAGTACCAGAAGTTAATATCACACGTTAACTCATGACACCTTATTCATGTAACCACTCATTTATTGAGTAAATCATTTTCTTAATAAGTAGCTCTTTAAGCTTTTTTTTAAATTTTGGTAGAGGAAGATCTTGAATGTCTGATTGTAACCTATTATAAATTTTTACACACATAGCTGAGCAATTTTTGTTAAATACCGCAGTCCTTGGTGCAAATTCGAGCACTAGTCGCTGACCACGCCTTGCTTTACGAGGAAGGGTATTATCCCGTGTATAAATGTCATTAGCTTTCACAAATAGGTTAGAATTGGATTTTACGAACACACAAATTTCAAAAATGTACATACTCGGTAGGGGTAATATTTTGAGTTTATTAAAGTGAGGTTTACAAGACTCATATGGAGGAATGCCAACAATTGCTCTTATGCAAAGTTTTTGGGATAGAAACGCCCGCTGACAGTCCGTTGAGTTTCCCCACAGTATTAATCCGTAACGTAACACCGAAGCAACATAACCATGATATGCCAACAATACCGTACGTTGTGTTGATGTATTTCTTAGTCTGTTTAAGACATAAACGAAACTATTTACTTTCTTGCAGACTCCATCAACATGTGCTTTCCAATCTAAGTACTTGTCCATAGTGAATCCAAGAAATCGCACATTGGTAGATTCATTAATCTTTGTACCGTCATAAGCAATTTGTCTTGGAACGATCTTTGATCCACGGGTTTGAAATTGCATAAAAGTCGTCTTGCTGATATTTACTTGCAAATTGTTTTTTACTAACCATTCTATAATTAAATTAATAGTGTTATTTATGTCCATGTCAATATTATTATTAACTATATTGTCATATGTCAATATTATAGAAATGTCATCCGCAAATAGTATATATTTATTAGTAGTAATGTCAGGCAAATCATTAACATATAAAATAAAAAGAAGGGATCCGATGACACTTCCTTGTGGGACGCCGTAACTGTTGACAAGATACTCAGACCTTTCTTGTTTTACCACAGCGTTTTCCTCCCAAGATATTTCGACACATTGTTCACGATTATCTAAGTATTCTTCTAACCATTGCAGAGCTGGGCCTCTGATACCATAGTTATCCAACTTTTTTATAAGCAGTTCATGAGAAACAAAGTCAAACGCTTTTGACATGTCAAAAAATATTACCATTGTCTGCATTTTCTTATCAACATTTACTAGGATATTGTGTACTAAATCATATGCGGCAAGTGTCGTCGATTTTCCCTTTTGAAATCCGTACTGTTCCTTTTTAATTAGTTTATACTTATCCAAATACGCAGTTAATCTTCTATGCATAGCCTTTTCAAATATTTTAGAGATAATAGGGATTAAGGCTATGGGTCTATAATTAATCATTTCTGTTTTATCTCCTTTTTTATGCAATGGCTTGACTATTGACTTCTTTAACCGGCTGGGAAAATTTCCTTGTTCGAAAGATAAATTTACTAGGTAACTTAGCACCGGAACAATACTGATGACGCATTTTTTTAAAATGTCAGTTGTGATACCATCATAGCCAACAGAAGACGTATTATTTAAGGACATAATAATATTTGCTATTTCAACCTCCTCCACTGGTGTAAGAAATATACTATTATTTGCCCGGTTTTTATTTGTGTTTTGTATGTTCCCGTTATCGCTGTTTGATAGTTGTATTAAATAGTTATTAAATTTGTTTGCTATTTCACAAGGATTGGTTGTCACGCCACTGTCAGTTTTAATTTCATTTATGAATTCCTGCTGGGCATTACACTCCATATCCTCGTTGATGACCTTCCACGCAGCTTTACAAATATTCTTAGATTTATTTATATAATTTTCATTAGAAATTCTTTGCGATTTTGATATACAGCTCCGTAGTAAATTCGAATATTTGTGATATTTAGCTTTATTATCTTTTGTTCGTTTTTTATAAAAATTAAACCTTAAATGTCGTTTGGTTTTACAGCTAATACGTAATCCCTTAGTAATCCACTTTATGTCACGGTACTTTGTGGTTATCATTTTTCTAACCCTTGGGAAACATAATTCGAAAAATAAACACAGATCATCATAAAAATTATCAAAAGCTAAATTCAGATTAGATTGTTTGTAAACACTATCAAATGTTAAACTTTCTAGACTTTCCCGAAATTTTCGAATATTTTCCTGACAAAAATCTCTCTTCGTTATAAAATATTTTGATGACTGAAAGACTTTGGTCTTTATTGTCAAGTCTAATATCTGGGCTGTGTCGTGATCGGAGAGTCCTAACTTTAATATTTTACCAGATGCTTTTTTTACGTTACTGATTATATGATCTATGCAGGTATTTAGTCTTGTTGGCTCATTAATATGTAATGTTAGATTGTAATTACGTATTATGTATAATGAATTCCTTACTGCTTTACATTCCCTGAGTGTGTTAATATTAATATCACCCGCGAGTACAATTTTATGTCGGCAGTATTTACTGTTAAATAATAATTTATATAATAGCGTGTCCAAGTGCTTTAAAAATAACTCAACATTTGATTGGGGTGTACGATAAATACATATTATTACAATTTTTAAACTTAGTACCTCAATTCCACAGCATTCGAAGATTGTTTCACGACCAAAATTTTGTATCATATTTATTTCTCTATACTTTATACCTTTCTGAATGTACACGCACGTACCGCCTCTTCTTTTTCCTCTACAGTATGTTGATGCTAGGTCATACCCCGTTATTTTGGCATTCTTTATGTCACTTTTTCCTAAGAATGTTTCACTAAAACACAACACATGTGGGATGTTTTTTGTCACTTGTAAATTAGTGAGAGTTATTTCAATAATATCTTTTTTGCACAATAAGCCTGCTATATTCTGGTGAAAAATATGAAAAAGCGATGAATTGTTTTTATTGGGAACGAAAAAAACTATCACTATTTGCCTCGCTTATAGGCATGGTTCTATTACTTCTTACAAAATAGTATGGGATGGTACCCTTTTTAGGTTTGTTTTCCAATGATGTACTAGATTTTATTTGTCTTGTGGTGTGTTTATCCTGTTGAGTTTGCAGTTGAAAATAATAGGGTATTGTACCCTTCCTTGTGAAGTTGATTATATTTTTGCTTTCATGGGACGGGATATTAACCGCCCACTTGGTTTGTACACCTTTGGGATTTCTATTATCAAATGTCAGATATTTTTGCTTGTAGTCACTATAGTCAATTGCCAAATTTATTTGTTTACATAATTCATCAAGGTCAAAATTGCCATAATTATTAAAGTATGTAATACTATGATCCCTGTCACACCCATTTCCTATACCTAAGTCTATAAATTGACAGTCTTTAAATTCATTACAGACCATTTTCAACATATTATTCAACATTTTTTCATTGAGATATTTACTACTTATAATACTTGTTACAAATATATGTCGACCTTCAAGAAGTTTTAAGACAGCAGAAATTTCAGCCATCACATGTGTAGGATTTACATCGTGTTCACCTATAGATAATATGACTCTATCGTTTTCTTGAATTTGAGAATAGCGTGCATGAATTGGTTTTAATATCTCTTTGGCTCTCGCCCCTGGTTTTATTAACCCAGTAATAGAATATTTTAGGTATTTTCCGTTCATTCTCGACTGTGTAAGCTGACTTGACTTTTTAAAATGCATTATTTTTAGCAGGGCTCGTTGTGCTCGCTCCAATTGGATGAATTTGGATTTTGTTGCCCCACCCCAAACAGGAATACAGTATATCAATGTTGATTGCGCAAGAGAAATATATATTTGAGTGAGCACATTTCGAACAGGCTTGCCACTACTCTGTGTAGACCTAGGGAGCACGTGACGCAGAATCTTAAAGATCCAATTTAGCTTGCGCACTTTATTTGCAACCTGCTCAAGATGGGGGTACCAACACAATCTCTGATCCAGCACTACCCCTAAATATTTTGTGCTAGAAACTTTGCCAATACTATAACAGTTACAATTATCAACATAAATACCGTCACAAGTGTGTATAATGATTCGAAAATCACCGGTTGGTTGAGTACGATTGCAGATGCTAAAACTTATAAAGTTTGTTTTAGAGGTAATTAATGTAAGAACATTAGCATTGAGCCAGCTCGCAATTTGGGACATTCCTTTTTCAGCACTTAGCTTCACATTATGCCACGTCCTACCCCAGAAGATGACAGCAGTATCATCGGCGTACGACAAGACTTTGGCATTAGGAATTTTCATGTTACACAGATCATTTATGTATAACAAGAAGAGCGTTGGACCTAATACACTTCCTTGGGGGACGCCGTATGATACATCAGTAACATCACTTATATGTTGTCCCACTTTGACACTCCGCTTCCTATTTGAAAGATAGTCCTTAAACAGATTAAGCGCGATATCTCTAATACCTATTTTTTCCAGCTTGCTTACAAGGATAGGCGTAGATACGGTATCGAATGCCTTTCTAAGGTCTAAAAAGACAGTTAGGCACTTGTCTCCATTGTCAAGATGATTTGCCACTGAAGAAGTTAGTGATATGACGGCGTCCTCCGTGGAAATACCTTGACGAAAACCAAACTGTGAGTCGAAGATGATATTAAATTTGTTTAAGTAATTAAGAAGCCTAAAATTTATTAATTTTTCAATAATGTTGGATATACTAGTAAAAACAGAAATTGGTCTATAATTATTAATATCGTCTCTACCCCCACTCTTGTTCACAGGAGTAATAATGGCTATTTTTAACGGGACAGGGAAGATGCCAGTTTTAAAACAGAGGTTCGCAAGATGGGCTAATAGGGACGACTTCTATGCCTACATACTTTTAAAAAGGAGAATGGGCATTTTGGTACTCGCTCCAATAGCAATCATTGTGGTGTCATTGGATAGGTCTTTTAATCAGGAAAAATATTTACTATGGTGACATGTCCCAAATCCTTGTCTGAAAACCACGGCAAGCCCCCAAAGTTCCAGTTTTAGTTAATATCATAATTGCAAGTACGATAATATTACATACCTATCATGGTTGAAATACGAAAAAAACAATGTAAAACAACATTATTTAAAACGAGAAATGTATTGTGTTACTCATAGACTCATAAAAAAAGGAGGACTCCGCGCCACGCATATCGAAAGTGAAGCACAGTAAGTATGCCAGGACCGTTTGTACAAACACGCCTCACGCACACATTTACATCATAGTATGCCAACCGGACGCCATTACGTGACACAAGCGACGGCGTCTTTGCAGGTACTCATATCACGCACACATAGATCGGTACGGTGCTTCACTTTCGATATGCGTGGCGCGGAGTCCTTCTTTTTTTTATACGTCTATTGTGTTACTATTCATGCATTATATCGTGATATGATATGATAATGGTGAACACTTTTGAAAATATGTTTTTTTACATAAAAAAGTAGTATTATCTTTAACATTTCTGTTTTTTGTTGCAACGGTGACTATAGACCTCGGGGATAGGGAACCAGCCGCGGGGTGGGGTAGGTGGTGCGCTGTGCCAGTGGACAGCCTTTTGTGCCGCGACATTCACTAGTCGTTGTATCGTTCTGTGCGTGAAACGACGTTCCGCAGCTGTTTATTCTACCTAGTACTTTTTTGTTATACCGTTTTCATCACTGACCCCGGCGCCCCTTTTGGACATTGTTACCCGCTACAAACGTTTATCTTGGCTAGTGTTGTGGACTATTGTAGTGCTTATCGATTTGGAACATCGTTATGGAAGAAAATCGCAACTGTGTGATGTGTCGGCGAGGCCTACATCATGCTAGATACCAACAGCATGTTTTAACTGATGATCTTCCAAGAATGCACCCCGAGTTTGTGGCTTACATACGAGAACATGCTATTTTGGAGGTTAGTACATACTTCATTAAACTATTTCGAACTTCACCAGCTTCAGTTTTTCTTTTTAGAAGCGGTTTGTTTATATTATTATTGTCTGTTATATTTTTATACCTGAGCTATTACAAACGTGCGAATTGAGCCCTAAATCATTTTAATCGGACCTCTTGCTCGCACTTACAGGTCTTATTGAACTACTCTAGTGTTGTGTGTAAAAGTGCGTTTCCGAACCGAGCTGCAAACTACCAACTGCACGTGTTTATTTTCTATGTAGCGCGGCTGTATGGTCCGTAGCTAAGGGTGTTCGCTTCATAGAAAAAAAAAACACGTGCAGTACTAGCTACCTGCTTCCGAGCGGCATCCCTTTATATCAGTAATGACTTGTGCAGCTTTCTCACAATCCTTTAATCCTTTTATGACTCAGTTCGCACGTTTATAGTTCTTCTTATTAAAACACTTCTCTGACCACCTATTGTGTGTTTGCTATTGTTATCTATTCACTAAGCCGTCACATCGGCTATACATAAGATATATTTTTACTTGCATTACTTAAAATATGAAAACAATACAAGTATGCCATGACTTTAGACCTGAACACCTACATACCGCATTGTTTTAAATGTTTTCATAAAAATACAACATAACATCAGCAAGATCGTATTCTACCATTTTCAGGTAGAGTTCGACAACACACGACGTGTGTGTCACCGATGTTGGCAGAGAATTGACAACGTTGTAGGAAGACCACCTGTCATACCAGAAGTAGAACAGAATGTACGAGAGCTTCAGGTTCCAGACTACACTCGAGCTCCAAACACACCAGGGCATTGTATCTTTAACACTTGCCAAAACGCAACCCGCCATCGAATACCAGAGACGATCAAGATTCACATTTTCTGTGAATATAAGTTATATATTCCTGACGGTGCTAGAGTATGTGGACAACACCTTGAGAGCAATGCTTGGGAAGAGCTGCCTCAATTCTGCAATGTCACACATAACAGTCAGTTCAGTGCGATGCGCGCTCGAATACGGACGTGTTGTCACAGTTGTACGCATAGTGCGCGGCGTTAGCTGCTGCCTGATATTTCGCAATGAGTTAGCAGCAACTTATCGCAAACGAGCTGTTGGCATTCATACAGAATGCCATCGATACTATGGACGAGGTGAGCATCGTGCAGATCTGCAAATCGAGCTTCAAAGAGGACGAGATAAGCAAAGGCAAGATGTTACTCTTCCAGACGACTGGGAAGCTCGATCAAATGCCATCTCGGAGGAGAGATGGTACAGAGAAGAGCGTGCAAGACATCATCACCTTTCTAAAGGTGACCGACCCTGACGACGTGCCGACTTTCGTAGCGAAGGAGCTACATAAGTTACCGCCCGTCACTTTCGATCACGTAGATGTCACCAGGCTGCTAAAAAATAATCATAATGATAATAATAATAATAATAATAATAATAATGTTAATCTCTAAAATCAAGCCTGGCCGACGTGCAGTGCAAGTTGGAAAAGTCAGAAAATACCATCCATGAACTACGTGCCGAGATAGTGTTGCTACGTAGTGCTGTTTTGGAAAGTAGGACAAACGACGAAGCCAACGTAAACACGCGTCGTGGGGCGCAAAATGCATCAGTCAGCAGTTTTGCATCGGCACTATTGCATTCGTCGTCGATTGCAAACATCGAGGGCGATGCACCGTACCCCGCCGTCCCCTGCCCCTCTGCTCCGGCAGAGAATACGACACGCGTAGCTACGTCGACCCCCGAACAAGCTTACGCCGCAATTGCTGCCGCAAACAAACCAGCTGCGTCACGAACTAAGCAGCAGAAAGGGGGAAAGCAGAACCGTCGCTGTGAAACCCTTCCGAGGGAACCGATACAGCACTGTCCTGCAAAGCAAGAGTGTGATGAGGATGGCTTCACCAAAGTTCAGAAGAAGAAGAAGAAGCCTACTTGTCGCAATCAATGCGGAACTGGACTGATAGGACCAAATATGCTGCTACGTCCAGCGATACCTACGACGTTGCTGTATGTGTCTCGACTGCATCACTCCACGAAGGTTGAGGAGATCGTGGAGTACATGAAGGTGAAGACCAACTGGACCTTGAGGGTCGAGAAGTTGGAGCCCCGTCACAACACCAACTTCAAGTCGTTTGTGGTGCGGGTTCCGACACAGCATCTCGACACGTTCCTAAAGGAAGAGTTTTGGCCCAAGGGTGTAGTCTACCGACGTTTTCGCGGCAGGCTATGCGACACCGCGCAGCGTAACACGACGCCGTCACCTCGTGTGTCTTAGTTTATTTTATAAGTTGTATTTTATATGTATTAGTATATCATTTTTGTTATGTTGTAATATTTTTTGTTTGTATTTGTGTATTGTATTTTGTATGGGCCACAGCTGCCTGAAATAAAGGAAATTAATTAAATAATTAAAAATTAAATAATAACTTCAATGCGCAACAGTTTAGCGACGTTTGTGACATGTTGAGAATGGCTTTAAATCGTGGACCTAGGCTAGATTTCAACACAAGAGGTGCTTTAAGCAACGAGGATAATTATGTACTTTTGGACAGGACGCAAATGCGAACAGTTTGATTCCATATTAGAACAAACACCCTCACTAAGTGGGAGGTGCATGGAGCCTCGAACTGCGTTAGGCATATATCTGACGAAACTACGTACCGGAGACTCAGATGAAAGACTAGCGACGTTATTTAATATGTCACGAAGAAAGCTGGAACGTTTACTAACTATTGTGCGCGAATGCCTCATGAATGAATATGTAATATTACACTTGGGAGTGGACCATATGAATAGAAACGACGTTTTAGAAAAGAACCTCACTATACCAAGAGGGTTATTTGGCAATGAAGAAAACAATAAAGCTATCGTTATATGCGATGGGACTTATATATATATCAATAAAAGCTCGAACTTTTTGTTCCAGCGTCTATCTTATAGCCTGCATAAGTTCCAGAACTTGCTGAAGCCGTTTTTAATTGTGTGTTCCAATGGCTATATAATCGATGTTTTGGGACCATACGCTGCCACTAAGACTGATGCGAACATCATGAGCGATATAATGAATGATGGAGAAAACCCATTGCATTGCTTTCTTCAACCGAACGATGTCTTCATATTAGATCGCGGCTTCCGGGACAGCTTAGATGCTATCGAAGCATGGGGATATGAATCCTACGTTCCACCATCTAAAGACAGATGGGAGACACAGCTAACTACTGAGCAAGGTAATGAAGCTCGATCAGTTACACTATGCCGGTGGGTAGTGGAAGTGGTGAACGGGAGGTTCAAACGAGATTTCAAGCTTTTGCGGCAAAAATATTTTAATAAAACACTACCAAAAATGTTCATTGATTTTAAAATCGCCGCAGCTATGTTTAATAACTTCCACATACCCATCGATGACAACATTCACGCAGAGGCCTTCCTAAACATAATCAGGGAGAAAATAGATTCCCCGAATCTACTTTATGATTATGTTGAAAGAAAACATTTGAATAACCGAAGAGCGGATTTTCAAAGAATAGAAAGTCACGAAATACAGAACTTCCCACTACTGACGGAAGAACAGATTATATTACTTTCATTGGGCACCTATCAACTGAAGCTAGCCCGATCCTACTGCAGCGAGCATTTATCAAATGGACTATACATTCTACAAGTATATAGAGAAAGCGCACTCCAAGATTTAAATGAATATGGTATAAACGAAGATGCCTGGCTTTTACGCGGACGCATACAGTCGCGTCACGTACGGTCAAGAACTTATTATTGTTATGTATTAGTAAAAAACAATGTTAATGAAAACGAAACCAATATCCATAACATTTTATGCAATTATTACTGCACGTGTTTGACCGGACGACGAACAATCGGCACTTGTGCTCATATAGTTTCAATCGTTTGGTATCTAGGATATGCCAGACATGTAGGCTTCACTGCTCCTGCAGCGTTCCTCAACGATGTCATTATTGTTGATAATAATGTTTAAAAAAATAAATAACGTTTCTTACTTTTTCAATTTTTTTTTTATTCCTGAGTGTTTATTCATTTTAGTATCTATTAATCAACAAACACAGGATTCTATAGAAGAAAATTATATAATATCACCATTATCTTAACAAAATGAAACAAAAACAAAAAAAAAATACTTAACACAAAATAACTCCGTTCCGACAGCAAATGGAGACAAGCGACTCGGTTATCATTAATCCTTGTAAAAAGACCTTTCCAATGATATATATATTATGGCTATTGGATCGAGTACCAGGCTTCATATATTTTTGCCCATGATCCTTTCGTAGAGATGTTGTCCCAGCCACTTGGCTGGGACAACATCTCTACGAAATTTTTCTCTTGCACTTTTCTTTTTTCTTTTTCTTTTTTTGTGCTCTTGCACTATCTGCTTTTAGGTTAATTAAAATTCTGTATACTTCGTTGCCGTCAGTATCCAGAAGCACAAAAGAATTCACTAGACTTGATGCGTTACTGCTCCGACCGGAGGCATTATTGAAGATTGTAGGAAGGATTTGCTGAGCCAGATTATGGCCAATTTTAGAAAAATGTTGATAAAATTTACTGAATCAGACGGGGTTGGCTGAAGTTTGAACAATTCTGCATCATAATTATTTGTTTTCTGTGAGTAGGTAATAGCTTTTATGTTTTTCCACAGTAATTTATTGTTATTAACTGATTTAGATAGCAGATTCCTTTCATATTCTTTTTAGTTTTTTAATTAAATTGTTACAGTAGTTTCTGTAAAGTTTGTATGTTATTTTTAGAATTTCATTGGTTTGGTCCTGACAAAGTTGATTTTGGAGTTTATTCCGATTTTGTATACAGCGCAAAATACCATTGGTAATCCACGGTTTTAAAATGCGTTTTTTACTAGGGTTCTATAAATATATAAATATAAATATGTTTGGACATATCACACAACGCCATCTAGCCCCAAGCTAAGCAACCTAATGCTTGTGTTATGGTAACGAGATGGCTGATAAACTACTTATATACATTTTTTTTTTTTTTGTAAATACATACATATTATATATAGAAAAACACCCAGACTCTGAACAAATACTTGTAGGTCGTACAAATATTTGTTCCGTGCGGGAATCGAACCCGCGACATGCTGCGCAGCAGTCAATCGCTCAACCACTGCGCCAACCGTGTCGTCGAATCTATAATGTGATTGTATTTAATTTGATGGAGTCGGCTAGAGTTTGTATCAACAGAGTACACAGACAATTAGGATCATCACAGAAAAGTAATTGACTCAGGTTCTTTTCTTTTAAATAATGTAGGGCCTGTTCAAAGTTAACAAATGTCTTAGTTTTACAAACATTTTGTAAACATTTTTGCTTAGATAATACTAGAAGGGTTGTGTAATGGTCAGTTACTGTGGTATTTAGGATAGCAATAGTGGATGAAAACTTTTTCTTTTTTACTGTAAGCATGAAATGATCCAGGCATGATTTGTCTCTCGTTGGCAACAGATACCCCGGAAGGATACCATGTAAAGACAACATGTTGAGGTAGTTCATTCTATTTTTCAGTTCATGAGACTGCTCAATTAGTTTAGGTATAATATTAATGTTTATGTCGCCTGCCACAATAATGTTTTTATTTGGTGTTATGGTCTCTAAATGATTGTTGAGCGAACTGATAAAACTATCGGTGTTTGAGTTTGATGGTGATCGGTAAATACAGAAAATGAGATTGTTCAATATTTTCAGGCTTAAACAAGAGGCCTGAGCTAGTGGTATTTCTGTAACCTGATGTTCGAGTGCACTTTTCACATAAACGACCACCCCATCATTTTGGTTTAACTGACATGACGTCAAATATGAACTGTAATTGTAAAGTTGAGGAATAGGTTTATTAGAATTTAATGTACATTCTGTAAATATTATGATATCTGCTTCGAAGTTAACTGTAGACATTGTCAATAAAAAATCATCAAAGTTACAATAAATGCTTCTAATGTTCTGTGAGAAAATAGTTAGGCCACTTTTCTTTACAAAAATGCGCTTAGACAGCTCATTACTGTCGCTTTCAATGGTGCGCGCAATCTCTTAATTATCTACATCTGTAACTGTTTGAAGCGTATCACTCATTTAGATGGAATTTTAATAGAATGAATGTCATTACATGGAGCAAATACCTTAAAGTAAATAATATCCCAATTGTTGTACTCTCATAATTAATAGTTACAATAAAATACAATGTAGAATTTATATAGTAACGAACGATTGCTCTTTTTATATTACTAATGTACCATAATACACAACACGGTGTGAGGTATAAATTACGTAGTCTGCAGACGGTGGATTGAAAAAAAACCAAAGTTACTTTAGACTAATTTAAATAAAAGGAAAATACTACAGTTACAATTGGTGAAACCTATTCGATGTCAGAATATGGAATGCCTAAAAAACATATTAAAATAATTAAAACGAATGTTGAATTCTGCTGCGTCGGCGGCTCGTGGCTGGACGGATGTCGTCGCTGCAGTTTCTGTGCGCTCGGCGTAAATTGAAGGAAATGCGAGGTCGGCGATATCCATTAGGGATCCGTACTTAACACCTCCACCCGCAGATCAGCAACTATTTGATCATGTTGAGAGAAAATGTTGCTGGGACTTCATCTCGTTCTCTGGTAGCTCTGGTCACATCTTCATATGTATGTATCTGAAGAGTTTGCTGTTTCTCCTTATGGTTTTTCCATTAATATCTTGTTCTGGATTCTATGAAGTTCTTCCAGGTTCACTGAATTGAAACCAATGATGTGTGTGGAGTTAAAGGTTTGGTTCATCTTGTTAGTTATTTATATATTATAGTTATTTATATATGGCATCTCGCAGTTGACCACTAAGGGTCGAGACTGCTCAACCGGGCGTTTCCTGTGGGTTCTTTAAGCGAACTTAAAGCCCCCGGCCAGGCCTAAAACTAAGGTAAATTATTAGTCGACTGAGCGTCGCTAATAATAATATGACAGCCAGACGGGGCAGGCTGGATCATGACGGGGGGACAAATTCATCTTGTTATAAGGAATCTTTGATAATTTTAATGGCTGTCCTTTTATCTCGTTGTTGTCGTTGATTATTGTGAATTCTGTTGTTTGCAGATAGCAGTGCTTGGGGATCGTGACAAGATAGCTTCCTTGTAAGATATTAAAGTCTTTTCTGCCGCAGGCTACTTGTACTTTGGTCGGTTGGGGTAATGAAAGAACGTAGTGTTGGTCATCTAGTTGTTCTACTGCTTCTTTTGAGAGTGAAATCTTGGTAAATGGGCAGGTGTCTTCTAAACCTTGGTTGATGATGAGTTCTTGAATACAATCAGGCTTCGTCCGGATCTGACGACTTGTCTTCTTTTCACAGAGATGAATGGATGAGATGGATGTAGGGGAAGGTGGGGCATAACGGGGACGCTAAGGAAATCTATCAATAAAACTATGTTAAATTATACTTCTAATCATTTATTATTTATTATAGCACTTTTATGTTACTAATCTACTATTTGGTATGTTTTTGGCACAATAATTAAGTAATCGACTAAAAAAACGTATTATTTTTATAACTCTTAAAAAACCCCATCATGCCCCGGGGTAGGGGCAGTATGGGGTACCTAAAATGGGGCAATACGGGGTACGTCTATAACAACTACTTAGACTCGCAGTGTAGGCAGATGTGGATTTCTTCGGCATCGTCATCATCGACACCGGCACAGGCATTATGTGACCAACGTCCACATAGCTGGCAACCTACCCAACCCTCTGCAGATTTGAGGTATGTGTTGTTAGTGTCTTCACAATAGAGGCATAAAGCATCCTCGTCTTCATTTTCTGCATGGGGTTTGGTTTTTTGCTTTTTAGTTTTTTTGAGTCGAGGATCATTTGGATTAGAACACTTTCTAGACCGTTTAATTTGTTCCAGCTCATTTTTATATGGGGTTGAAGTAAGGACAACTGTTTTTCCTCGCCTATAGTTCTTCCTATTTTTATTTCTTTGTTCAACTGATGGAATTGGCAAAATATCTTTTGGTGAGGCATTTTCGAAGACAGATGTAAGATTGCGACATACTTCACGAACCGGAGAACGAATTTGAGTGTCTTCTACAAACGAACATCCAGGTTCAGGGTCTTGGATTAGACTTCTATCGCGAGGTGGTGTGTTCTCAGAAAAAACTTGTTGAAAAATTACATCTTCAAGGTTGGGCAGTGGTTCGACTTGATTTTCGAAGATGACTGGGGGTTGCTCTTGAACAGGCATTGGAACATCTGTCGTTGATGCAGCTATAAAATCTGAGTCTGAGAAATTGTTTTCATTAAAAGGCCATATTCCACATGTCCTAAAAGCATTAATTGCAGTAGACATTGTGGCAGCTTGAATATAAGCCTGTCCGAAAATTTCGCTTATTTGAAAAGCTGTTATGACACGCCCTGGATGCGTCCTTAACCAATTAGAAGCAGCTTGATCATAGTAAACACTTAAAGGTTTCATAAATGCAACATCTAAGGGCTGAAGCCTGTGAGTGCAGTGCGGCGGAAAACAAAGCATAACGACACCGTTTTTGCGTGCAATATCAATCACTTCTATATTTTGCGTATGCGTGACATGACCATCAAGAAGCAGCAAGACATGATTATTAACAGACGCACTTGAAAATTGAATGAACCGCTTAAACCAGGATAGAAAGGTTTCACTTGTCATCCACCCTCGGGAGTTGCATTCCGCAGTAGTTCCCGGAGGAGCACGATCTAGCAATTCTGGTTTCATCCTTTGCCTAGGAAAAATCATCATAGGAGGCATGTAGGTTCCGGCTGAATTAAAGCATATCTCAACGGTGATAGTCTGCCCTCGTTCTGCGGATGACAATGAACCTACCTGTTTTCTTCCTTTCTCTGCTATAATTTTACTTTTTGTTTTTGATACACATGAGATTCCTGTCTCGTCACAGTTAAAAATTCTGTCTGGTGTAAATTTATATTTATCATATAACTCCCCAAGTAAAGTGTAGAATTTGTTAACTGCGACTTTGTTGAAACCCATCGCTCGAGCTGCCGATGTTGCTTCTGGCTTGCGGATGGACAAATCTGAGTGACGTTTCAGAAATCCTTGAACCCAATCTGTACCAGCCATCTGTTTCTCTGTGTTGAATTTGTGTCGTTTCCCATTTTTTATTGCCAGCTGATACGCCATTTTACGCAGATCGAGGGTAGTTAATCCAAAAAGCCTTTTTTCCATTTCCTTAATGTAATTCACAAGCTCCTCCTCTTCTTCTAGCGTAAAAACAGGTTTGAAAGTACCCACCTTTGAAGGAATCGAGACTTCACCTTTCTTTAATGCAATCACGCGCCGCTCCAACGTGGTCTGTGGAACGCCATATTGTTGAGCTGCTTTTCTGTACCCCATTGTTTTGCTTATGACAGCATCAATGGCCTCCTTCATGTTTGCTGCTGACCAACTCCCTCTAGTAGTTTTCTTTTTATATGTTCGCACCATTTTTTATGAATACCTAAAAAAACAACCATAACTTAAACGATGCACTAAATAATCATGAGACGCAGACAGAACACATTTGCCAATCAAAACGTTGTCATTATTCTATAAAGATCACACAGACAGAGAGAAAAAACATTTATTAAACTTGGGGGCATGACGGGGACGTACCCCATGCTGCCCCATATCCACGACCCCGTCACGCCCCAAGGTCTGATTTAATACAGGTATTTTTTATTTCTAAAACCATAACTGTAACACAAGTTTCAATCGGAGTAGATCTAGTACCGATAACTAAAGATTTTCACAAAAAAATATAAATAAAATACACTCAATATTTACCTTTTGATAATTTTTTATGTAACACCATAAAATTACATCGAACTGCGCGTAAAAACTATTGTTGTCGTGAAAAATAAACACGTGCACTCTAGCGCTCGGTCACTTCCGCACTGATCATTGATGCAAAATGGCCGTTTGTTATTAAATACAGGACATCGTTAGCATGCCTTCGTATGCGTATGTGTGGGTGGCCCCGTCCTACCCCACGTCCCCGTTACGCCCCACCTTCCCCTACTTCGGGCATTCAGCCTCTATGTACACAAATGATTTCTTGTTTGTTGCTATGTAGGGAGTGGGAGGAATAAGGGCGAGTTGTTTCTTATTAGGTACAATTGATAATTTGTTTAATTCATAAAGGTCTTTAGAGACTATAGGAAAACTGTATACTATTACTATTCTCTTGTCAATAAAGTAGGAACCTGGTTTTATTAAATTATAATATTCTCGTAACTCTAAATTTAGAATTTGATCTTGATTGTATTCTGATTTTAACCTATATATCATTGAACTTAATACGTCTATATCAATCATAGCATGATGTGTGCTAGACGCACGTATAAAACCCATTATATTTTCTAACCTAATTATTTCTAACATTAAATCTTCTACATTATTAGTTATGATTCCTAAAATCTGGGCAAACTTTGCAAATTTTATTAAGCTGTAATCTCTATAAGCATTTCTTTCTGCAAGTAATTCTAACATTGCATTAATTTTTTCTTGATTTTTTGTTAATTGGTCTAAAATAGTACTATGTTGGGCCATCCATTCTTTACTAAGGCTTATACAGGGTGTAAGGGACAGCTCTCTGCAAACTGATATGGTGTATATCATACTAAGATGACCGGTACATGAAATTATTTCAGGAACGTTATGGGAATCCAATAAACCTGATTTGTTTTATTACCTCGCACGCAATGTATTGCATCCGTGGCAAAACGCACGTAGCGAACGGTAGCGCAGTGAGTCTTCGGCTGCCCCACCCGCCACGGGGTCAATTCTCGCGCCACGTGGTTTAAACTAGCGAGAGTGAAACTAAAGTGAGTGGCGGATCGCAAGTTAGTTGAGTAGGTACAGTAAAGGCGACAATAATTTAGGCTTCATTTAATTATTTTTATAACTGAAAGTTGTTTGAACGTTTTAAGTAGTGTATGGTACCTACTTATTGGTCAGTTTGTCAAGTACGGGTAGGGTTCAATGAAAAATAAAATAGGTTTTATGAAATAAGGAATAATGTTTTTATTTTGTATTTACGATAATGACTGTATTTCCTCAAAAACATTTATCTGCACTAGCTCCAAAGGAATTTGAACGCCATTTTTATTCTCCTTTTTTCATAGATTGCATGACGTTATAACCCATTTTTCTGGCTTGCCTACGTAAAACGTTGTATCGTCCGCGAGGCATTTTTAAACAAATTAATACAAAAGTATTTTCCGCTCAACCAACAACAGTCTAAAGGTGTGTCCAAACACGGCGTGCAAGGTGCGCGGCAGCTACGCGCGGCATTCGCGGGACACAAATTTGCCGCGCGACTAGTTTAGACCTTCTGCGCGGCAGTGCTGCGCGGCATGTCCGAGACACGCCGCGTTCTTTATTTCGTATTCAAACCACAATGAAAGCGGCCGCGTGTGTTGTTGCTCTGCTTATTATTCGTAAATTACGTAGAAGAAGGAATAGAAGAAAGTGTATTAGACAGAGGCAGTGTTGGATGCGACCACTCTTTCAACAGAGGACAAAGAATCTGGAAGTGATCTATTACGAAATCAACTACCGAACGCCACAGTTTTTAAGATTATCTTTGGAAGAATTCGAACACATACATACATTGGTAGAACCATTTATTAAAAAAATGGATACTCACTGGCGAACGGCAATAACGTCGAAGGAGAGACTTGCAATAACGTTACGATATTTGGCTACAGGAGACTCCTATTCCAGCCTACAATACACGTTTCACGTATCAAAGCAAACAATATCAACAATAATTCCAGAAGTGTGCGAAGCCATAGTGAGAGCTCTTAAGGACATGGTACAGGTAAATAATTATGAACTTTATTACTTATGTTATTTTTATTATTTGGCGAAATATTTTAAACTACAGATTGTTAATTTATTTATATTTTATTTATTTATTTTCATAATTAAGTAGTAATTAAAAAACAACACAATCATCATTCATCAATCACAGTTGCTCTCAACTAATTCACAATATTATCCATCCGTGTCTAAATCGTGAATCAATTGTGTAAGGCCAGTACCCATGTTACTAGAAGATGATGAGTCAAGATCGGTAAACTGTGAAGTGAAATATCCTCGTCTGTTTTCAGCGTTATATTCTTGTGTTGATAATTGATTGAGGCGCTCCATATCAGCTTCGTATAGTATAGTATTTATTGAATGTTTAACTCTCGTAAACATAGTGGCATCATATTTTCTTAGTTCGGCTGCTATGTGCATGCCAAAAGCAACGTAAGGATCATTACTATTACTGTCATTTTGTTTTCGCATTACTTCTAATGCCTCTTCTATCATTTGATTTTCAGCATCATATTCTGACTCTTGGTATGTCCTCTTGTTAGCTGGCTTTTCTTTTCTTGACGACTTCTTGGTATTTGTATCTTGGTCTCGAGTGCCTTGTTCCGAAGTTCCTGGTTCCGAAGTTCCGAAGTGTTCTGAAATGCCTTGTTCCGGAATAGCTTGTTCTGTATTACCCGGCTCTGAGGGTGAGCCACAATCCTGAAACAAAAATATAACAAAATAAATAAAACGATATTATTATTATTTTTTTCAGCTACCAGTATCAGAGCAAGATTGGAAAGCAGTATCAAAAGACTTCGAGGAAAAATGGAATTTTCCGCACACCATTGGGGCGTTAGATGGAAAACACATAACTATTCAAGCTCCTTTTCGTAGCGGCACTGAATATTTTAATTATAAAAAGTTCTTTAGCATCGTGCTATTAGCATTAGTAGACTCAAACTACAATTTTATGTATGTTAACATAGGAAGCCAAGGTCGAATTTCAGATGGAGGAGTTTATAAACATTCCAAATTGTATCGAAAGCTAGAAAATAATCAACTTAATGTACCAGCACCAGAAATTTTACAAATACCCTACATAACTAAGATACCATATGTAATATTAGGAGATCAAGCATTTGCATTAAGCACACATTTGATGACACCATTTGCAGGAATTCATCCAAAAGGGTCAAAAGAAAGGATTTTCAACTATAGACTATCAAGAGCACGCCGAGTAGTAGAAAATGCTTTTGGAATCTTGTCGGCAAAATTTAGAGTATTGAGAAGTACAATGATTTTAAGCCCAAAATCAGCCAAAACCATAGTTCTAGCTACTGTTCACTTGCATAACTTTCTTCGCAGAGACTCTTTATTAAAAAAATCAAATAATTCAGCGAATGAAGCAGCTACCTTTACTCCAAATCAATTTATTACCACTCCTTCTGATATTCGTATTTTTTTGTCAAGATATTTTATGACAAACGGATCAATTGATTGGCAAGAAAGATATTAAATAATTACATAACCTTAGATTAAAAATGGCCAAAATCATCTTAACGTAATTAATAAACGGCCCCTTAGCATGATTTATTATTATTATTATTATCTGATCTCATCTTTTTGTAGTATGCGGGCTGTATGTATAATATGGCCGTTACCTCTAAACTAATATTAAAAAGAGGAAAGATTTATTTGTTTGTTACGATTTAACTCAAAAACTACTGGACCGACTTTGAAAAATTTTTCACTATTATAAAGCTACATCTTCACCGAGTAACATTAGGTTATAATTTATAAGAAACAACCAGACCACGCGGGCGAAGTCGCTGGCGGAAAGCTATAGTCTAATAAAAAAATAAAATAAATAGGTATTTACCACTGCATCAATAGGGTTATTCCTGTCATGTAAAAACCTGAATGCTTCATAAGCAAACCATTTAGATTTATAGGCCTTGTTTCTACCTGCAACAGAAAAAAGAACATTATTAAAATAACTGAAACATAAGCTGATCTTGTGTCTTATTTACTCGCACTACTTTTATAACTAACTAACTAGCCCTCGAGCAGGCCTTCACTCGGCCGTACCCACAGCGACAACAAATAATTTAACGTTTGATATTTGATAAGATTAAGTTAAGTTTTTAAAAGAATTAATTACGCGTTTCATACAAATGTTGGATAATCACGAGAGCAACTAGAAAATTTGCTTTTTTGTTTCTTGAGATATCTTAACGATTATGGTGTCAAACGAAAGGTCTAGGTCTAAAACCATTTCATCAGTTTGAATCATGTAAATCGGTCCACGCGTTTAAGAGATAATTAAGAATTAGTATAGTGAAAATGTAAACGGCCAGAAATGTAATAATAAGTACCTACTGTTACTACTAAAATGTAATAAGATTAAACTTACCACAGCCAGTGACATTACTTGTTTTTTCTCTGTTTCTCTCCCTTCTATAAGAACTCAAAAGACTTTTCATTTTCAATTTTAAAGCTGCTTTTGGTTGTACGAATGTTTTTGCTATTTCATCCCATAGATCTTCTCTCACGTTATTATTGTGATATTCTTTACGTCTAGTATCCCATAATGGACTATGGGAGCAATAAATTTCAATAAGACGAATTGCTGTTTCGTTATCCATTTTATACCTGATAAAATACGTCCGTCCACACACAACCACTGGCGAACCAAAACTAACACCGTTCGCGGCGATCGCCGCACGCGGCAGGTAGCTCGCGGCTGCCGCGCGCGGCAGTCGTCCAATCATAGCGCGGCAAGCCGCGCGCGGCAGCTGCGCTCGAATGCCGCTTTATGTTTAGACACACCTTTGAACTTAACGTAAATAACAAGCAGATGAAACAAACAGTCAATAAAAATAAAAAAAAATACTACTTGCAAACATGCACTTCTCATTAGCCACCCTTTCACACAGCGGGAATTCCGGTTTGGTAAAACGAGTAAAGATAACAAAATAATAAACAATAGAGTAAATTTTGTGCCAAACAATAGCTACAACTAACGTCGAAGTGGAATTCCCTTTTTACCCGACTGCGGCAAGTTAAAAAAGGAGCGTTATGTGTTTTTACCATAAGTACAATTATTATTACATAGAAAATTAATAGAAATCAATCAGTCTTATTTCAATAGGTATCAATCAGGCTGTAATTGATAGTGCGTCGTGCACAAAAATTAATCCTACCTTAGAATCGCTCCGGTCGTATGAGATACGGCTCGAAATGACCTCCACCGAGACCTTCACACACATTGGCACGGCGCAGGGTCTCCGCGTGTAAGCGCGTCAGCAAGTTGGAATCTTCGTTGCAGCTGTAGCGCAGCTGCTGGAATGTGTCTGTGATGCGATCTCGCATTTCCTCCTCACTCGCACATGCACTAACGAACACTTTTTCCTTTACGTAGCCCCACAAAAAGAAGTCTAAAGGCGTTAGGTAAGACGTTTACCGACCAACGCGTTTGATGTCCGAACTCTTGGATCTCGAAGGGGTTCATCCGCGACCAGTAATGAGCATTTCGACGATTCCACATACCATTTCGCGTAAAAGTCGACTCGTCGATCCATATCACACGGGAGATAAAATTAGGATTTCGATCCTGTTTCGAGCCCGCAACCACCGGCAGTACGCTACTCGATGACCACGATCACGAGGCAATAGGGCTTGGACCTTATGTATCACATAGGGTCGTTGCCGATCCCTTCGCAGCGTTCTGTGCACGGACCAGTGTGAGACGCGGGCTCCATGATTCCGGCGCAATAGTCGAGCACATTATCATTTCGCCATACTCACGAGCACTAAATGTAGCCATTTCTCACAGACAACAACACGACAAAAAATAAATTAACTCAAATGGGTACTGCGCGGACAACGGCGAGCGATACTGTAACACTACGCGCGTGCGACACAGTCGCAGGACAACTAAACTGCACTAATGACTACACGAAAAATCACAGTAAAACAGTGTTGTCAATTGCTCGAAAAATTTTGCATGAAACTTGCAAAAATGTTGTACAAAAATACCACTATTTTAAGCTTGACCAAATGTTAGCTGTTATTTTTTTTGGAGAAATGAAACGATTAATTTGTCAATTTAATTCAAAGTTTATGTTAAGGAAATTAATAGTAGTGATAGCCCAGTGTAATAGAAGACTGAGCTTCCATTGCAGAGGGCTTACGTTCGATTCCCGACTCGACTACCAGTCGGTAGATGTCGTAAAGCCATGAAAAGCTCCTTGGGTGGCTTGGAAACTGGATCCAGTGATCGCTTGAAAAGTAGAATTAATTAAGTAATTAAGTATGTACCTACCACGAATACTCAAGGGCACATTAAGTGCGTTTTTCGTTCACAAATTGAGGTCTCATAACTTGGCAATACTGTTGCGACTCGGTAAATCGGAGCGTCTCGCGTGTCTGTGTTGTATTGTATGCAAGTAGTATGCGGTGAGTTTGATGAACTCTGAAGCTAGGCAGAAAGTGAACAGCTGATTTCGCGCGTAGTTCGTTAAGAGTATTTCGACATCCATTGCTGTTTTTTGTATTTTAGCTGTTTTATTTACATAAATGGAGTGCTGCAAACACAGAATGTAATTTTACATTGAAATAAAGGAATATAAGCCGAAAAAACGTTAAAAAAAATTAAAATTTTCCTGAGAAAATTTCCGGTGGAATATGATTCACAATAAGGAGCTGAATGCACCCTGTTAAATTGTGGAGGGCTGTCCCTTACACCCTGTATGGTTATTGAGTTCTAAAACTATTTTATTTTCGTTATTTTGTCAATTTTTAATGGCCTCGTCGTATTTTAAGGCATCCAGATAATCTAAGTTACCAGTAACACTTTTTATTACTGATCCAAGGCTATCTACAAGACCTCTTTTGACTCTAACAGGTTCCAAAGACTTTACTTGTTGTAGTACCTTACTAAGTTTGTCTGTAAGATAATCAATCTGATATTCGTAAAGCATGTAAGTCTCATTACTAAGTTTAGTTCTAAAAGTCTTCACACAACAGAACTTATTCACACACACACACAGAACACACACACAGAACACACAACACAGAATCAGAACACACACACACAACACACACACACACAACAGAACACAACACACACACAGACACACACACACACAGAACACACACACACACACACACACACACACACACAACACACACAGAACAGAACAGAATCACACACACTCTCACACAGAATCTACACAGAACACACAACACAGCACACAACACACAGAACAGAATACACACACAGAACAACACAGAACACAGACAGACACAGAACAGAACAGAACACAACCAGAACAGAACACAATACACACAACACACACAGAACACAACACAGAACAAACAGAACACAGAACAGAACACAACAGAACAGAATCACAGAACACAAAACACACACAGAACAGAATTACAGAATACACAACAGAATCACACAACACAGAACAGAATCACACAATCACACACACAGAACAGAACACAGAACAGAATCACAGAATTCAGAACAGAATTACAGAACACAGAACAGAACAGAACACAGAACAGAACAGAACACACAACTCTGTTGTGTACAGAACACAGAATTACAGAATTTATTTTATCTTCAATGTCGGTTATTTGTATATACTGTATGAATGAGTGGTAATGTGTGGTTAGTCTGGTCAGTCCCAATTTGTACGGTAACAGTCCTGGTCCATCGGCTAAAGTCTCAAGTCTTATCTCTTGAGGGTGTATCGCATGGATTGTCAGTAGTAGCAGGATCCTGTAACAATTGGCTGGCTTTAGGAACACGTTTCAGCCTTGATTTGGCTATAGGGCCACGTTTCTTCGAGGTATATATATGTATAGGTAGATCAGCAAGTACTGTATCTTGCGTATAGCGTGGTGCAGCTTTCTGTCGACTGGCGAAAGGGTTCTTAATAAAACCTTGTTGTTGTGGGGCATATTCTACTTCAGACTCGCGAGTTTTATTCCTATTATCAATAAGGGCTGTACGATTTGCAAGAGATGATTCGTTAATGATTTTATAAACCTGTTTCATTTGTTCTTTAGGATTTTGCGCATATTGCTGTAAAATATGCTCAGTCAGATCTATGTCGATTGGGTCCCTAGGGTCAAAGTGTCCGGTTAATAAGTCAAATGGTCTGCACTTAGTAAAACTATGGATAGAGCTGTTATATGCTATAATGGCGTATTGCATAAGATTTACTATTGGTTCGTCTTTATTTTGCAGCTTAAGAATTCTAATGTGTTCCAACAACGTTGAGTGAAAACGTTCGATGTTACCATTGTCATTTGGACTATGAGGTAGAATTTTATGGTGAATTATCTTATGAAGACGTGTAAATTCGGAGAAAAGTTGATTTGTAAATTCAGTACCGTTGTCAGTGATGATAGTCATAGGTAGTCCATGATGAGTACAAAAACGTAGCAGTGCTTGTATAATGCTAATAGCGGTACCGTCTCGCAAATGATACACTTGACCATATTTCGTGAAGACGTCAATGAAGGTTTTCATTCTGAACCGTGAAAAGGTCCATGTGAATGATTTCAAGTGGTTTGGTAGCTGGGGGAACTATGTTAAATTTGGGTCTAATTGGGTTCCTGTCGTATTTAGCTTGACCGCTCCCGACCGCTCGAATGGTACACTCGTTAATACACTTGGTAATTTGTTCTTTCATCTTTGGCCAGTAATACTTTCGTGAGAGGGCTAGATGACATTCATTTATCCCACGGTAGTTCGTCTTTCCATCATGATAGTGTCGAATAATGTCTTGTTGTCGGAGATATTCTTTAACATTCTCGATTTCTGTTTTAGCTAATACTAGGTTAAGTGAGGAACTTCTGAATTTGTCTTGTATGTTAGGTACTATTGAATACATGGCTAAAGGTGGATTAATTAACATAGCCGTTTTGACCTTAGGATTTATGTATTCCTTAATAGCATTGATAATATCATTTTCCAGGTTGGATTCTGAAATTTGGACTGCAATTCGCGTATGATTCTCAAATGGTTTAGTTACTGTCGGTCGGCATTTTATGTCACCAACTACGGTAATGTAAATCTGTCGATGCAATTTATTGAGGGGTTCATCTGTAATGGGGATTTCTAGTATAGGATGTTCAGTCTCAGTCGAGGAGTTGTTTAGTGGAGGTGGTGTCTCCGATGGGTTATTAATCATTGATCTGAGATCTTTAATACTTTCGATCAATGAGTTGATCTCATCCGTTTCCTCATTATGAATTTCTACACGAGAGAGAGCATCAGCATTGGTGTTAAACTTTCTTATACACTACAGTAAAGTCATATTCACTTAGTCTTAGTCGCCATCTGGTCAGTCGTGAATTGGGTTCTCTCAAGTTCATCATCCATTGTAAGGGTTTGTGGTCAGTCAGAACCTTAAATTTCCTACCAAAGAGATAAGGTCTAAAATACTTCGTGGCCCAGACTATGGCAAGCAACTCTTTCTCGATAGTACTATAATTTAGCTCACTTTCATTAAGTGTACGAGAAGCGTAACAGACGGGTTTGTCGGAACCTATTGGTCCTTGAGACAACACTGCTCCGATAGCGACATTCGAAGCGTCTGTTGTGAGATTAAATTCCTTTTCGAAGTCTGGGTATTGTAGAATAGGGTCATTAGTTAACAAGGTCTTACAACTTTCGAAGGCATTGACATATTCAGGGCTAAGAGTAATTTTGCTGCCTTTCTTTAGGCATAAGGTAAGAGGTTTAGTGATGCGAGCAAAGTCGGGGATGAATTTCCGGTAATAACCTAGAAGGCCTAGAAATTGTTTGATCTCCTTAGGGGTATCTAAGGTCGTTTGATAGGAATAACGTATCTACAAATGATACGTTCTTCTGCTCTATCTGCGAGACATCTACTTCCAGCACGACGGATGTCCGAACGATCTGTACGCGCGTATCTCTAAAAGTGCACTGATGAATTCGGTGATAAGTGGATAGGTCGCGGTGGACCTGTGAACTAGCCGACGACGTCACCACACCCCTAGACTTTTAATTGTGGGCCGAACTAAAACGTTTAGTGTAGGTATACCAAAGAAGCTCAAAGTGATCCAAAACGGCTGTTTTAAAAAGTAATGAGACATGCTTTGAAGTTTAACAAACAATTTGCAAAGACGTGCTAGTTTATGTTTAGAAAAATCGGTGGACATTTTGAATAAATTACTGCGATATGGCTAAAGAGGTAAGTACAACCTACATTTTTTGTAAATAATAATAATTTTGTAAACAATCAATGTAATTTGTAAATAAGTTGATTTCTTTCTTTTAAATACACCTAGAATTTTGTAGTACAGAGCCAGCACATCAAGCTACTCCAATCTGTCAAATTTTCCCAATCGAATATGAACCTTATTCCTATGTGGTAAAGTTGAAAATCTATCAAAGACATTTGACAGATTGGGGTAGCTTGATGTGCTGGCCTCTGTACCTACCTATACGAATATCATCCTCGTGCCTGGCCCACCCCAGAAACCATACTACACATTATATGGGCGCAGCAGCCCAGTGTGCGTTTCCCTATAGGACATGTGCAGTAATAATGTTTAATACGATTTAATGCTTGCTCACTTTCGTTAATCAATATATAGCAGTAATATACTTTGGAAGATGTATGCCTGCTGCTTATTTTGATTCTCAACAACCATACATTGGTTTCGATAATGTTATAATTAGATATATCGTTCAATTGGTCAGTATCGCGATAGACTTCAATTATATAATTCCATGCCGCACATGTTCGCTGTAGTAGCTCCTTGCCAACTTCAATTGATAAGTGCCTAGTGCGAATATTATTAAATCGTCTTCCGACAGTAGCGGAAAATCTTGCAGTTGAGGTAATCCCCTGACATTCTTTCAAATGCAACTCTATGTCTGTTGAGGTTTTTGGCAAATACATAATCTGTTAAGTTGTTAGGGTTATTTAAGCGACTATTAATTATATCGGCAAAAGCTTCTGCATGACGGTTATCAACCAGCACCGGGTGAAAGGCATTTATCAAGGCGGCTGCATTTTTAAAATCCACGAACATGTGTGACATTGCAACATTAAAATACTCCTGTCTGAATAACTTAAAATCGCGTTTAAAGCGACCATTCACTACTTCAACAGGCCACCTACAAATCGTCACCTTTCTTGATTTATTAGCTTGGAGCGTCGTTAATTGTTCAGCTCCCCTGTGTCTGGACTCTGGCATAGCAGTCACATAGCCCAGTGATTCCAAACCAGACACGCTATCTCTGAAACCTCGGTCCAATATGAATACATCACCACTTCTAAAAAACCAGTGAAACAAACTGTTTTCATTGCTGGTTATTTCGTTGACTATCGTTGCGTCTGACTTTGAGGCAGCGTGCGGTCCAGTTACGTCCAAAATATGTCCGTCGCAAGCAACCATTAAAAAGGGCTTGAGGAGATTGCGGAACTTATGAAGGCTGTATGACTTCTTCTGAAATAAAAAATTGGAGCTCTTTTGCACGTAAACATAGGTGCCGTCACATATGGTAATAGCTGATCTCTTTTCTCCAGTGGTATTTAGATTTCCATATAGAGCATTGGGGACTAGAAGATTACGAGCCGCTACTTCTTCTCTAGTCATGTGGTCAAGCCCTATGTACCGTGGTACAAAATCTTTAGACATACACTCTCTCGTTATTTTTATAAGCCTTTCAAAATTGGTCCTGCTTGTTCGAAAAAATGTTGACAATCTCTCATCCGATTCTCCACTCCTGAGTTTTGCTAAGTAAAAACCTAATGCTTTTTTAGGGTTTCTGCACCGTTCGCTTATAGAAGGAGTCTCTTCTAGAATGCGATTGAACTCTTATGGAGTCTTCCCAATCCAGTAATGAAGTTCATGTTCGTCACCTTCATCTATGTTGTTGAAGTCTAGTAGTACTCTAAAATGAACACTTATTTTAAATAAATGAAATATATCTAGAATTTGTCCATGCTTGAAGTCATGACATCGGTTGGGGGCGTTGAATAACTCTTCCCAATTATTTCCACGTAAATGTTCCTCACACACTCGTGCACTCTGAGGAACACAGTAATTATGGCTTGTAAAAAAAACGATTTTCAACCTTTCTGGAATACGACAGCGCGTTCTATTGTTACACCCATGAAAAATGCACGAGTTTGAAGTGTTTGGTGCTCTTGTGTAATCAGCGAAATTAAATGGAAGCCCTTCCAGTGCAGGCTCAGCTTCAGGTTGTTCTGCAGGTTGTGCCGGTTCTGTGGGTTGCAATTGCAACCTCTGTGTTGTTTCCCAGCAGCTTTGACAAACTCTTTCTTGATTATTGAACGTGATCTGAAAAAAACCATCAAGTTACATGCGTGAAGCTACCTATATAAATAACCTACCTAATAACATCGGCATCTGTGTTATAGATTGCAATGAAAAGGAGACATCTGTCGCATCATCGGGTTTATTATAGGACTCTGTAAATGTAGGTGATTTAACTACCAATATTATAATTATCACTGATTGTGATTTGATTACGAGGTGCAGTGTTCGTATAGACTGTGGTTTATTTTTATGCGCGTCTTAACGTATACTTCAAGATAATTGTACATAATGATGTTTGTGTCATTGTTTTATTTTTAACTATTCCACCCTGTATAGGTACTAAAAGCTAACTATAACTCCATTTATAATAAGATTAGACATTTAAACAAAACTTTTTGCAATCCGTGCAACCGATTTTGACTTCTATTCAGTAACCATAAGAATGGCGTTAAAAGCAAAAACTTGGTAACTGTTTACTGCAGCTGCCATTTGTCATGCCACCAACGCATGCAAAAAAGGTTTGTTTAAATATCTAATATTATTGTGTATGGGATATACATGTGAACTGTACTATGTGTATATACAACGTGTAACGTTAAATGCGCAAAACCTCTTAAGGGGTCATTGTACTCATCATTATGAACAACTTTTACTATGGGACCAAACCTGAAATCGCGAAAAAAAATCAGCTGTTCAGTACATTTATGTTCGCATAATTCGTCAAAATGTACTGAAATGCAGATTTTTTTGATGATGCCTAATGCATATGTAATGCATTATGCCTAATGCATATGTAATGCATTAGGCACATAGGCTGATACGATGATCTATTATTTTACTATATAATATAAATAATAATGGTAGATAGGTAGGTACCTGTCGTGGTGATATACGCTGTGTGATTGCATCTACGATATCATGATGTCTGTCATAAAGGGCTTGTGTTAACACCGTGTAGTCTCTTCTTCGCAGCACAGACCGAGCACACACAATACAAACGATTCCAGCAAACAGGTTGGAACATTTTAAACACAATTACAAAAAATAAAGTCGGAGTTTTCGTAATGCAACGTTAATCAGTTAGTGAAATGGCAAGGTCAACGAGTTCAATGTGGATAACTAATGTCTAGAGGAATAGCCAAGTTTTGAGACTGACAAAATCGATCGATGGTAAACGAAATAATAACACGTAACGCAGTGAACCGCTAGCGACGGAATGCGATAATGCTACCTTCTTTTGCGAGCTGCATGCGCTTACGCCGCGCCGTGCTCTGCCAGCAGGTAGTCGACCGATTTCTGTATTGAGTAAAGAGTAGGTAGGTATAGTGTAGCAAATGTATCGCGCGCCATTATAGGTCTGAAAAACCGAACTTTCGTGAGACCTTTAACCCTTTTTTTAACAGTTAATACACATATACCAAAGTCAATACTTCCGGGATATTTTTTCTTGCTACCGTAATAAAATGTTGTACTGGTTGAGACCTATCATTTATGGTACAATTCATAACTGCAACACACGTGGACCAGCACCCCTTGTAAAACTGACATTCTCCTTTAACATGTAGTAACACATTTACTCAACTGCAGCATATTAGACGGCCTTAAGCCCGCAAAAATATGAAGGAATGGATCGAAATCACTAAATAATAATGTAAACAAACGGGTCATCTCGAACTTGTATGGTTTAGTTAGTGATAGCACAGATATGGGCCCTGCCGTTTACAAATTCATTAATTAATTAATTAAATGATCGGATTTGATAAAGTACTTGCATAGTAAACAATTTAAAATCGCCTTCGTAACCTCACTTTACCACAGACTACGTGCGATGTCTCAGGTATTACTAATTCCATTTAGTGAGCGATTGTGTAAGAATTTTACACGCATTCGGTGCGGCCAACGCGCCTGCGCGTTGTTCGTACTTATACCATGTGCTGGCACCGCGTATGCGCGTCCATACAATTTAGATGACTTTCTTCGAGTGCGGTGCGCCGCACCTGTGCGTTCATTGCGCATCTCTATTGTTTCGGAAACATCGTAAAACAAGGGTCGGTAAGGGTGTTTACACACAAGTTAAGTATTTCGATTGTTACAAACTTACGTTATTCGGTTACAACGTAAGTAGGTACCTACGTAACATGTTACGGTATCAGGGTGGAATATTCGTTGGTGGTTTACCCACCACAACTCGCTTTCCGTATCTAACTACGCAGCTATTATTGATATTTATTTGTGAGCGTTCAATAAAAAATTAAGCTTAATTTTTAAATTTTATATTTTGATTTTTTTCCCACGCCTTTGCCTTTGCAAATCAAAACGTGCTACTAGGGTTGTCATAAATACCGAATGAGCTTCAAGTTACTTTGGAAGCACAACTAACCCAAAATCGTAATCCATATTTACCCGAGCAATAACGAGTACTTATTTAAAAACAAAAAAAGACAATTTTAAAAATCTTTTTCCATGTTTCAAAAAGAAAACGACGATTTTGACGACGACTGTTTATACAACTTTAGCTACCATAATTCTGTTGTTATGCAAATGCAATGGGCACCAGAGGGTTAAAAATCTGCATTATTGGCTGTATGAAGATTTGACGTGTTTACAAAAGTTATTGACTGTCAATCTGTCAAACTGTGTATCAAAGTTTGACGTTTTTAAAAGTTTTTGACAAGTAACAGGTTGCGACTCGTGTGTCAACACGAGCACGGTTACATTACACCGTGCAAAATGTTTTTTATTTTCTGGAGTGTGGTGAACATCATTTCCCAGTAAGTATTCTTTGTTGTCTTCTTATTTGTTACATCTCCGATAAACGTTCTTGCATAAAAAGTGTGGTATCGTATTCAATAGGAAATACATTTCATACGGCCGCCGGCCGGTTTTTTTATAGACATTTACGTTATCATGAAACGTAAAATAAAAAGAAAAGTAAGTAGTCTTCTTCTAGAAGATATTATTATTACCAGCAGTGTCATCGAAAAATATACCTACTACTTGTTTCCCTAACTCAATCGCTAATGAAATTTGAGTTTTAAGTTTCAATTTCCTATTTCAGAAACATACGAATGCGAAGAGAGCACCGGGTGGTGGTGTGGCGGAAGGCGAGGATCGAGCGTCGCCTGTGGGAGGTGCAGTGGCGATGCTCAAAATGTCACATCCCAACGCTGCAACTCCCGCGCGCCCGGCCACTGCGTCTTTCGCCCCCCAAGGACATCCCGGTGCCTTCGTCAGCATGGCGGCATCATCGATGTGATAAGCGTTGGCGGGGGGTTATGACTAAAAAAGGTACCATACTTTTAGTCACAACCCCGCCAAAATAAAACCAATGAACTTTAATCAAAATGTTGTTTTATTTAAGTACCTAATATAGTACCTACCTATTACTTTTGATTTGAAAACTAGGTAATTGAACGACTGCTGGATACGAGAATGAAGATGTGGAGTGAATGAATGAATGAAAGATGTAAAGTTACAAAGTAAACATTACGTTTATTGTTGAGTTTGAGAGAGTTGAGATTTCGTTTTTTTACCCACGCCCTTTCCTTTTGGCGTGGGGTACTGGGCTGCTGGGCTTGCGGCGACTCCTGCCGAATGCACTGTCTCTTGGCAGGCCTATTGTCAATTATAAAGGCGGTGCATTTGGCAGCGCGTAGCAAGCCCGACATGCTCGTCCCGCTGCCCCCGATGTCCGCGTCTGCCGGAGGCAATGCCTCCGTCGCGACCCAGTCACTGGGCATTGTATCTTCGTCGTCCCTGACAATAAAAGTTGTAATAAGAAGAAATGATGTACCTATTCTTAATTTGGTTCGATAATTATCTATGACAATAATAACTTCAAAGAAAACTACTCAAATACACATATTACAGCTACACTCCTACCAACTTATCTGTGAAGTGGCGAAAATTTGAACTACGGCCGTCATGTTGAAATATCATTCGATTGTGCCGACGCATGTCATTTGTTTGTGTCGACGCATCGACGGTGCCGCCTCTTTCAGTTCACAGATAAGTTGGTGGGACTGTAAACCTTTGTATTTGTAGTTATAAATAAAAATTATGAATACTTACAGATATTCTTCCATAGCTTTATAACTTTACTGTTGCAAATGACAACATATGTACTTACTTAATATTTTTTTAGTTTATGGCCATTCAATATCAGGCTATAGTCATCGGACCGTACTGTACTGCCTAGTTTTACGCGATTTGTTTTATTTGAAAATAATATTCTGAGTTTCTATTGTAGTTATATCTCAACGACGTAATTAATATAATACACACACCGGCAAAATTAGAGGAACACAAAAAAAAACATTGGTTTTTGAGATTTAATGTCTTTTAATTATTGTTTTCGCTTCATTTGGCTTTGTTTCGACTCATCCCTAGAATAAAGTCCGATCTGCAGGGTTGATAGTTTTCAATAGAGGTTAGAGAAGTTGTTAACTTGTGTAACTCTTAAATGGTGAGACTTAACATTTCGATTTTTTGGTATGTTGTAACAACGCCCCAGCCTAGTTAAATGCTAGTTAGTGTTTATTTATTTTCCTTTTATTTCACGAGATAGTGGGTTCCATATCAACATAGGACGTTTTATGGCGTAAGAGCGGGGGTCCGTAATGAACATCATACGTTGTTTTACGGAGACGTCTGAATTGAATGGCGTTCTATATTAAGATGGGTCATTTTTTATTGAAAATACCCATCCCTTATAAGTCCTTTGTGAATAACCACCTTAAAATATTTGAACATAATGTAAGCCAAATTATGACTACTCTGGAATACAACTAAATTAAAAATTAAAATATTATTTAAAATCGTTTATTAATGAAAAAAATCCCAAAATAGATAGCAAAACCATTATATGGCGTCACTTTGAACAGCAATCACAGTTAGTTACGGACATAAACCGGTTTGGCCTAGGATAAACTAGTTGGTCCTGAAATTGGGTTTGGCCGATAACATAATTATGCACCTATTAGAACAATGAGCGAGTGCATTAAGAAATGTAACCTCGCACTATTAAGTATAAAAGAAAAAATAAAAACAAATAGTAACATTCAGTCTTTGTAATTATATCAATCAGAAGCATCGTGACTTAAACGAGGTTCAACGTCTTCCTACACGTCTTAACAACAATTAAACAGTACTTATACGTAAAACTGCCTTGATGGCATAATAGTTAACACTTAAAATAGTAATTAAATGGCATATCGTATCACAGCATGGTAACAAGTTAATCTACTTGACTAAAATACGACACGAGCTTAAATTAGCAGTCTTGAACTTATAAAATGTAAGTAGGTAAATATTTATCATAACGACGGAAAATACGTACAAGAACATATTTAAACTTGGCACCAGTTACTTAATTGAAAATAAAGCATAACAACCAGCCTTCATAGTATTATCAATCAGTCTTACGTCGTGATCTAGATGTATAGGTAATTAACAGCAATGAAATTATACATGGAGAAACATTAAATTACGTTGAGTTCTTATTTTAATTAACATTGTTTCAGTAAATCTATAGATTATGAACTACAAAAATAAAAAAAGAAGCAGTAAAAAAGATTTTTTTTATTCCGATAGGTCATCATCCGATTCTTCAGAAACATCAACAGTGGTGTGATGTGGCAAAGAGTTAAAGTATGGATGATACTCTAAGGGAATTACTTCTGAGCGACACATATCCATTAGGTCTTTATATTTGGCAGCAGGAACCATAATAGGTAGTTTGCACTGAGTTCCTCGTGTTACCGCGAATCACTAAAATATTATAATCAGGTTGAGTCAGGTCATATTTAAAAAACAATTTGTTAGGATCACTACCGTCTGCATGTACTTCTCTAATGTCAGTCCAGTTAATCTTTTTGCCCTTAATGTCTTTCATCCAGACCTTATTATTAACAAGAGATTTAAAGTTAAACACATCATTTTGGGTGATGTTGTGGACAACATACGGTTCTCCTTCGTTCTTGGCCCATCTTACTAATAGACGCCATTCATGAGGAGTATAGATTGTTTTGGTTTGAGAAGCTCTTTCAATGACAGAGTGGACACTGTCCCCCTCATTTTGGGTGTGTCCCTTCTGTAAAAACCGGTGTGTTATGCATACGTTGAACTGTTTTGCGGCATAAACATATAACGAAAATACAAAGCGGTTACGATTTTGGCTAGTACTCGTACAATTGTCTGACCAAAAGCGAAACTCTTTGACCCCTTGGTCAACATTAGCCTGCATAAAATGTAAGAGGCAACTGCTTACCTCATTTGCGCCACGTTTTGCCACAGATTCATCCCACATATAGCAAACGGCCTTCCTTTTACCCATGTCAAAAACCGTGAAGTTAAAAGAAGATAGCTTTCTCTTATAGTAAAAAACATTTATATTGCCATGAGGACACTGCAATACTTTTTCAAAATCAAACACAGCAGTTACCATTTTGCCATTTGACTCCTCAGCGTATTTTTTATCTTGGCTTTTTAAATCCCTTGCGACCTTCTTATTAGTCTGGTGTTGTTGGAAAGCTTCTTTTTCTTGGTCCGTTGGATCCTTTTTCAGGCGGAAAACGTGACATTCATCGCACTGATCCTTTTTAGGAATATGGAAAGCTAGATTGAAGTTCAAGTTGACAATATCACGATACTGGCGTTCTTTTGCAGCCTTAGAGGTGTATTTCTCGGGGTCGAACCATTCAAGATATAATTTGAACATTTTGGCAATACTTAAGTCTCCTTGTAGGTAGAGCTTTTGACTATTCTTGCGTATATAATGCGATTCAACAGGGACAAATGCCCGAACATGGTCACAAACACTTTGTTTCATGGCGTCATCTATTACAATTTTATGACTGTCGTGGCGACCCCTTCTGTCTTCTTCTACAATAGCACTTCCATCGTACTTCTTCCACGCAGTCTTTAAGATACGAGTTGAAACGGCAAGAGTATTAATAAACATGGTTTGACAGACTTCAGTTTTCTCGCAGTGAGAATCGCTAGACCCTGTGATCAGCGGCAGATAATACTTAAAAGTATGTTTCTTATTATTAGGAGTATCTTGATTGAGGCATCTTTTCTTCTTCATTTTATCGGAATATTTGATGATGAAATTCCACTGCATAGCTCGATCTCCCAGTTGCCAAAATTTTGTGAAGCAGTCCAACCGCTGTTGGTGAGATATTTTATCAGGGCATTTATATCGGCATTTGCATGGTAGTCCCATCGTTTTTTCATCTACGGCTTTTCCCTTTTTTGTTACATATTTCTTACCTAAGTTCTTAAGGCACTTGCGTTTAATGTCTGTCCAATCTTTTGGGTACCTCTGTCGTTTTCTAGTCGTTTTAGGAGTCACGGTGCGATCGCTTGAGTGCGAAGTAGCAGGCGAATTCGTGGTGCAAAATGACGACGAAGAAATCACAGAGAAACTGTCTACATGATTAGGGCAGAATGTGCTATCGCAGATCGAATGGACGTTAGTAGGAGACGGCATAGGAGTTGGCACTGACAGTTCCAAATTAACCGGGGTAGATCTGTGGTGAGAAACTTGTAACTCTTCAATCTGTATTAATGGTGAATTTTCGAAACTAGAAGGCACATCCAAAGAAAATGTACTAGGCTGAATGCTGTAGACATCATCGGCAGACGGATCAGACATGACATTCGGTATTGAGCTGTCGCAGGTAATTTCTTTGGTCCCACCTTGTTCATGCAGAACTTCTTCCCATATGTCAGCTAGTTCTTGACTGATTTCTTCTGCACCAGAAGGCAAAGGTGACATTTGTCGTATCATGACGTTGTCATCAACATTCTCAACTGAAATGAAAAAAAAAAAACTTAACTAATAGGTAGGTACCTATTCATAAAATACTATTTATATTAAGAGAAATATACCTAGCAATGATATAAACAAAACTCAAATAAAAAATGTTTATATTAAGCGATATTTTTAATCGAACAACGTCCTAACTGATTACATTATCCCAGTAAAAACGTCCCATCTTAATATCGAACCCACAAATTGTTTCAAAGATTCCGTAGAAAAACGTCCTATATTCACATAAGACGCTTAGAAGTTCAATAATGTTTGTATAACATTGCCCCAATATTACATAAGACCTGTACTTTTAACTGTTTATTATTACAGAAAGAATGATTACCCTGTGAATATACAATGCCCCAATCGTATTTTCGCACTAGAAATGCGTTTCCGTACCTCTCCGTCAAAAAACGTCCTATATAGAAATCGATCGCCCACAACTGTTTACTGAGCCAAAAAAGCAATATAGACATGCAGTTTATTAATTTATGAACTTAAAATTGTTAATCACGAAATATTACAACTAAAATCATCAACTTACCAGTATTTACACTTTTCTCCGTATAAACAGCAGGAACATATTTTGAAAGCGATGAACTAAGCTCAGGTCTTTCTGCATCTTCTTTTAGCATATCCAACATTTTCCGTGATCGTGACATGTCTAAAAATATGTTTATTCATGCAAAACACTAAATCAATTAATTGTTTCACTCAACCGAAAAAAAACTAAGCGCATCACACGAACGGACGGGGCGCCCGCGCCACCCCCGCTCCCCGTGCGCCGTCCCTTGATCACTTCGTGCGTTATTACGCGGAGCTAATGTCAGATAGAACGTTATTCAATTCTATATTTCAGAAACTAAATAAGACACGAAAATTCTAAAAACGTACGTTTGTAGAGTTTGTATTCCTTAACTCGTTTAGCTATTTATCTCGTTTTTGTTCCATGATCACATCGGACTCTATTCTACGGACAAGTCGGTTTGTTTATTTTATGTAAGAAAAAAAAAGAAAAATTAGGGTTTATTAGGATTTATTCAAAAAGAAACAATAAAAGTGGTCTTAAGTGAAAAATGTTGATGTTTTGTAATGCTTAAAGACAGAGCAAAATTAAAAGAAAAAAGTAAAATAAAAAGCATTAATAGCGCGTGTTGCCTCCTCGTGCCCTTATGAGGGCTTGGATACGTCTACCCATACTCCTGATGACACCTTCAATCATTTGCTGAGGCAAAGTGTCCCATTCTTCAACCAGCGCCAATTTCAGCTCTTCAACATTTCTAGGGACTGGATTTCTTGCCCGGACCCTTCGTCCAATCATGTCCCAGACAGTCATGTTCTATTGGATTCATGTCGGGCGATCGTGCTGGCCAGTCCATCTGGGTTATACCGATCTCATTAAGGTAATCACACACTATGTGCGCAGTGTGGGGCCGTGCGTTATCGTGCATAAACAAAAAATCTGATCCTATGAATGGTGCAAAAGGCATAACATGGGGCTCTAGGATCTCAGTTATGTATCTGTGTGCAGTCAGAGAACCGCCATCGATGATGACCAGAGCAGTGCGCGCCGTCAAACTTATACCACCCCACACCATAACAGACCCTCCACCGTAAGACGTTGTTTCCGAAAAATTTGCTTGACAGTAACGTTATCCTCGATATCTCCACATCTTCTCCCTTCCGTCGATGAAATTTACACAAAAACGGCTTTCGTCAGAGAATAACACTCGACTCCACTCATTGGACCAATTTTGATGCTGACGAGCGAACGCTAATCTTGCTACTCGATGGCTCACCTCAAGTTTAGGCGCTTTTGCTGGCACGTATGACTTCAAACCAACCTCATTTAACCTTCTCCTCACTGTTCGTTCACTAACAAGTACGTTACGCACTTCTTCCAAAAGATTTCGGGTCTGAACAGCCGTTTGACGACGATTTCTCAAAGTTTGCACCTTTATAAAACGGTCGCCTACGGCACTGGTTGCACGTTTTTTGCCTTGGCCTTGCCTGCGCACGTAAGATCCTGTCTGTCTGTATCGTCACACATTACGGTGGATCACAGATACTGATACACCCAACGTTCGACTGACTGAACGGTAGGTGTGACCTTCCTCAATCATTGTCACAGCCCTGGCGACTTCTGTTGCTGGCAAATCACTCATTCTGTATGCAATACAATGTTAACTCTCCAAACAAAACAAACAAACTGATCTAGGGCCACCATTGACTGCATAAACCAACTTTCTTATCAAAAGCACTTCGAAGCGTAAATTGTAAATAAACGCTTAAGGGGGTATAATTTATGTTAGAAGGTTGAAAACTGGCCAAAATGCCCTTAATTTTGTATGAAAAAAGGGTAATCATTCAAATAACAGAACCACTTGTAGAAATACCCACAAGTGTTTAAAAAAAGTCACCTTTTTTTTGTGTTCCTCTAATTTTGCCGGTGTGTGTATATTTTTAAATATTATATTGCGACGTCAAACGTAGAACCAACAATTATGTGGTATGGATCGAATCTAATGTTTATTGGCACAAGGCCTCTGTAGCTATGCCAAAAATCTAAAAGAAACAGTCCTGACACCCGAGGTACACACCTTTTTTTTTTTTTTTTTTTTTTTGATGCCGGGGTGGAAAATCCTCATGGATGTCCCCCACCCTGGGGTGAGCGGAGGGGTCTGTCAGACTCTTACTGACTAAAAACCACCCCGGTGTTCCCTTCCCACACCTGGACCGGGGATCATGGGAACTTGGGCGCCTTCCACGATCCCCGGCTAGTGCCGGCCCGCATTTGCGGGCCTCCTCAGGCCTGCGAGGGGAGTGAGGTGCAAGACTCCCCCCGCAACGTCCAATAGGGGCGCGCGCGGAACACTACGCGCCGCCGACTCGGGTCCAGCTGGATGGGGGCCGGCGGACGTCCCCGAGTCCACCGTCCCTCCGGACCTGTTTACGGGGGCTGGAAGAGGGCGTTGTCCGCCCTCCGCCGACGCCCGGGCCGCCTTCTGCGGGTCGGGAGAGTCGTCTCGATCTCCCTCTCCCTTTTCGCAGCCTCCTTCCGCGAAATGACGGTTTCACAGAAGGAGATCACCGCATCCCACGACTCGGCGCTCCCGACCATCGAACGAGCGACGGCCGGCAGCGACAGGTCGGCTACGACCTCTGCCACGAGGGCACGGCGCGGCCCCTCCCATGCGGCACACTCTGCCACTGTATGCCACGCCGTGTCCTCCCGACAGTGGACGCAGTGATGGCACCGAGCGTCCGGCTCCCTGTTTATGCGACACAGGTACTTCCCGAAGCAACCATGCCCCGAGAGCACCTGGGTCGCTCGAAACGACAGGGAGCCGTGCCTCCTTCCGACCCATTCGCCGAGCACTGGTCGGATCGCCTCGACGGTGGCGAGGCCGGCAGTAGGGCGCAGAAGCCTGTCCCGCCATTCCGTCACCAGGACCGAGGTACACACCTCAACCAACATAAGTAGGATCCTCCTTTGTAGTAAGTACTGTAGTACAATGGAGTCTAGTACCTATCTAGTTCATACTCACCAGCCTTACCTGTTGAAAGTCTTCACTTATTCAGTGTGTGTGATGGAAACTAGATACAAAGGGTAATAAAATAAAAAACTTGAGGAAAAGTTCATAGTTTATTGGGGGAGCCCTGATGAGTCGTTATGATGAGAACGATCACCAGGGCTCCCCATAATCAACACGCTCTTGGAGCCATATGAGCCACACGCTGCGATCCGGTGGAGCCAGTGGACGTGCTGCTGGTGCAGGCCGGGTTCCATTCCTGCAAAAAAGAAAATTATGATTAGTAAATAAAAAAAACTTCAGAATATAAACCTACATTTGGTAGGTTTGGTAGGCTAAGAGATAAGGGTTTGTCCGTGGATGCCTCCACGGACAAGCCCCCCCTCTGCGCCTCAGAAAGCCGTTGGTCCCGGCTGACATTTGTAAATCTTTGACAGTTGATGCGGGTCTTGAGAAGCCCAATGGGTATTGTGTTACCCAGTAACTGGGTTGTGGAGGTCAGATAGGCAGTCGCTCTATGTAAAATACTGGTACCTATTCAGCTGCATCCGATTATACTGGAAGTTGACCCCAACATAGTCGGGATAAGGCTAGGCAGATGATGATTTGATAGGTTGATAGATCATGTATGTGCAGTTGAGCAAGTAAGTACTCACGTCATGTCCATGTAGACCCCATCTTCCGGCCTGAACAACAGCAGCGGGTGCAAGTGCTGCTCCAACCACCACATGCGCTCTGACACGTCGGCGATTGGCAGCAACGCTTGCCTCATCTGTCGAAATAAAAATAAAATCAAATTAAATAATGTGAAATGAAATGAAATCATATTTCATTATAATCATAACATTAGAAATTCTATTGTGTCTCATTACATTCAAAGTGACAGTTAAGATCTTATTTTACCTTGATAATTCGCGAAATCACCAGAAGGGCCTCTGACAAATTACGGGATAGTTAATTTTTGACAAAAGTGGCACTAAACAATCAATAATACAATACCTCGTCCACCGCCTCCACCACGTATCGCAGCGCGCTCGCCGCGTCGCGGACCTGGTGCTGGTCATCCACCGTTTCATAAATGGTGCTGAAATGAAAAAACATTTAAAATAATAATAGATTTACTCAATACAATATTGCTTACATGAAAATATTCATACATATATTATGTTGATACATACTCATTGGTGGATGCTGTATCAGCACCAGGCCCACAGCAGAAGACGCGGCGTACGGCTCGGCCCCAAGAGCTCATTTTTTCGATCACAAAAATAATTGACTTATAATACACACATCAAAAGTGTCTAGGGATCAACATATATTTTTGCAATAACTTTTCTCCTGATTGATATTAATTAAAATTTTCTTTAAGGATTCATCAAATAAAGTGTTTTCGTTTGTCACAGTAACGATAAACCAAGTCACCTTTGCATTAATAAAGAAATTTGCCATTTTCCTAATAAAGGGATTTTTGACATTTGAACCACTAACATTAAAGTTCGAAAAAAAGACTGAAATAACAGTTTTCTTTAAAATTTTATTGGGTAACTTAAACAATTAATAATCCGTGTTTCTACCGCGAACACTAACAACACAAGAACATCGGTTTGGCATACTCAAAATGAGTTCATCCAAATCACGCTGTGGAATGGCCGCCCATGTTCGTTGCAACAACAAAAAAAGGTCTTCTTGCGACTGGATACCCTCCATATTCGGCAGAGCTCTTCTCTGTAGCATATCCCATGCATGCTCAATCGGGTTCAAGTCTGGCGACTGAGCAGGCCAGGGCAGGACATTGATGTTAGCTGCGGCGAGAGTCTGTCTTACAACTCTTGCGGTGTGCGGTCGTGCATTATCATGCATTAACTGAAATAAGGGACCGATTTGCACTTGTAGAGGAACGATGACGTCTGATACAATCGTCTCAGCATAAATTTGAGCGTTGAGGTTGCCTCTGATCCAAATCAACTCAGTTCTTCCGCCGATCCAAATACCCGCCCATACCATGATGGTTCCACCACTATAAGGATGGACTTCCTGGCAGGATTTTAATCGCTGTTGGCGTCCAGGGGTTCTCCAGTGTCGTATACGTCTTGTATCCGGTCTCATACCAAAACGAGACTCATCAGAAAAGCACACGAAACGCCATTGTTCTTCTGCCCAATTTCTGTGTTCAAGAGCCCATTGATATCGAATCCTACGATTGTGCATTGCTATAGGTGGTACCCGTAGCGGTCTTCGGGAATGAAGGTTCACTTCATGCAAGCGGTTTCTGACTGTTTGGTCGCTAATTAAGTTCCCTGAAGAGTGATGAAGCCTCACGGCTAACATCATGGCGGTTATAGTTGGAGCTCTTCGAGTTAAGATTCGAATGTATCGGTCTTGTCTCCGTGTGGTGCAGCGATACCGTCCTCCATGGCGCTCAGCCACGGTACCAGTGCTTCGGTAACGTGTCCAAAGTCGACTGATAACACTCTGACTTGTATTCAGAGCTAAAGCCACAGTACGTTGCCGGGAACCAGCTTCTATCATTCCCACGGCTCTGAGCATTTCTTCCCTGCTTAAATGACGTCGCCGCTCCATAATAACGTTGGTTTTAATCAGTAGTAGGGAAACAGTAGCACTAATAATGTCTTCAATGCGTTGTATGTTTTTATAGGGAAAATATTGACAGCTGATTTTCATCTTTTACTCGAATTTGATTCACAGTTCCTGATTCAAATTATGAAATGCACCAAAAAGGATCCATATAAATTTATAAAATCATAAATTTATTACAAAGCCACATCTCAATCTCAAGAAATCCGCATAAAAATGCTTGATCCCTAGACACTTTTGATGTGTGTATTATAATAATTGACTTCTCTGTTCTGGTAGAGAGCATAAAGAGAAATGGCCGAGAGTTTGCGATTTATTTTAGCTATTATAAAAACCTACAAAAATATCGAAAATGCCTAAGAAAGTGACCATGGATTCGGATGATCAGATAGAATCCGCGATTCAAATAGCACTGTCATGTCGTAATATGATTTTTGCCCGCATGCAAATCATTTACGATTTAATGGAAAAAATGAAGTCCGGTATGGAACCGCTAGAGAAGTTCTTGTGTGCGTGTGTCAATGTTGATGCGTTGCGCACCGAGTTCCTCGAGGCATTTAATAAATATAAAAAAAGTTATATTAAAGTATTATGTTGTTAAGAAATCTGTATCATAATAAAAAAAAATAATTTTATTGGAGTTGTAAATGCATAAAGTCTGTCACTATGGTATCTACTATTTTTCATTCTTATTCAGAACTTTACGAGAGTGTAGTGAAAGGTATTTTTTTTGGAATAGATATGGACGTTAAATAAAAATGTTTTACTTTTCATTGAATGAGTTTTATTTCACATCCTTAATTTTTCAAGTAACACTTAAAACAAATAAATATAATTTATTTGATCCATCTATTCTTTTCTTAGATCTATGACTTACTTGCGCGCCATCTATTAGTATACTCGGGCGTAACCTCGCTAAACCGTTAGTGCAAAACCTCATGTATGCTTTGTGTGATAATTTCTATGGGCGTCGTCGTTAGATGGCGTTCACGTCGATTGTGTAAATGTGTGCATGCGTTCTTCAAGGTCAGTTAGGTCTACTAGTCCTCTTAAAGTACCTAATCGCCGCGGATAATCATTGTCTCAAAGTACCTAACATTGGCGCCCAGGCGCCCGCGAGCCGCGTCCCCTACAGCTCAGCTGTTCGGTTTTCGTTTCGTACACGACGTGATCCCGAAGTGAACTCTCACGCACACATCGAGTTTCTCTGCCTATAGTAGCCATACAGCCTAAAGTAGGCGCGCGCGCCGTCGTTGCTTGGCAACGGGCGGGGTGGCCGGACGACCTATCGATGTTCTCGCTCTCGCATGTATGCACGTCCTTTTCATTTTGCTTGAAGTACAGACGAGAAATCTTGCTTCAACTAATGTTTCGATTATTTAAATAGAAAAAAGTAGATTATATTTTTAGCAAGCAGAAGGGGAGATATTAAAAAAAAAACAACTCAGCACGCGAATTCACAAGTGTAATCGATTTATTTTAATACACAAGTGTTATTGCTACACAAGGAACTAAATTATAGGTAACCACTAAAACGATCATAAATCACCACTGATATTATCTATTAGAATTAACATCTATTTATCTAGTTTGACAATCGAATTAAAGAATACGAGAAAATATAAGTCTTACTACCCTTTGGGCGATGTTGCCGCCACGAGTGACACCCGACAAAAGAGAAAAGGTATTTTTTTTTTTTTTTTGGAATGGCATCTCGTAGTGTGACCATGACAGGTCTCGACTACTTAACCGGACTTTCCTGTGGGTGCCTTTAAGCGAGCTCAAAAGCCTCCAGCCAGGGGCATAAAATACTAACTAAACTTATAAACTAAACGACTGCGCACTAAGGGCACCCCCTGTGGGGTATGGACCTCGGCTTAGGGAGTCGTTGTCATTGACCATTGATAAACAAGGCAAAGCAATAGGCTGGATCAAGTTAGGGGAATTATTATTATAAGGTTTTACCAGTTCCACCTAGAGCGTCTAAGAAGAATATTCGACCGTCATTTGCATCTACACTTGTGATAATTTTATTGTAAACTTCCTGTTGCTCGTCATTCAAGGATGCTTCATTTTTTCTTACCGCCTCTTCTAAGGCCACTGTATCGTAACTGGTCTCCTTCACGTACTCTCTATTTCCAAATTGTATTGATGTTATTGGCTGAGGTAATCCATACTCTTTAAGAAGACGGCCGCCTAATGATAATACGGTATCCTCTAATACCGACAGGCATTTGTTAAATATCAGATCCGATGAGTGCTCTACATCCACGTCACCTTGCCTTTCCAGCTGTTTTTTAAAGTCCTCAGAAAGGTATTCCTTTTATTTTTCCCAAAGACATAAGGGGTCGGAAACGTGGCAGAACAATAAAATTATAGCAAAAAGCTCTCGAATCATATGCGGTGTTTGACAAAGTGCTGCCTCTACAAGAGCTGAATCCAAATGCCGATCATCTTCGAGTAAACCTAGAACCTTGCACGCGGATTGGAAAGTGGCATGTAAGTGACCATCTACAGTTTTCAACGCTTCAAATGAAATTGGGCCTCTGATCTCATGTAGAAGCATTCGAATGTGGTAGCATTCTGTATTGTTTGGATGAACAGTATAAACCCTACCTAGAACGTGTTCTTTTTTGACCCCTGACCATCCTTCAACATTCACTCCTCTCTTCCTTCTCTGAAACGATCGCTTGTTCCAAACGTAATACGCAGGGACTTCCGAGTTTAGCCACAGATTGAAAACGGAGAGGGGTGTACTTGTAGGAGGACTACTCAATTTGTCGCACAAGTTCTGCTCATTAAAATAAATTCTCTGTCCATTCTCTAAATGGACAGCAAGGTGCACTACAGGAGAAAAACGCTCATGTATTGGGATTTCAAGGATTCGCCAAACAGCTTCAGCTGAACTTATATTAGGTTGGGGAAAAAGTCTTTTCGCATTATAGTATGTATGAACTTAAACTAAAATCTCTTTGGCTCTACTATTTGTATCTGACTGGTTTTGGTATCATTGAAAGTTTAAATTTGAAAGAACATAATTCCAAATTCAAATTAGGAAAATGTGTGATTTTCATTTGTTTTTCGTACTGTCAAGATGAGTGAATCTAATGAAGAAATTCGATACATTTTAAAATTTTACTACAAAAAAGGTAAAAATGCAACGCAAGCCGCGAAAAAATTTGCGATGTTTATGGACCCAGTGCAGTGTCTGTGAGAGTAGTTCAAATTTGGTTTAAGCGTTTTCAGTCCGGAAATTTTGATGTCAAAGATGCACGTCGCTCTGGTCGCCCTATTACGGATAAAATGGATGCCATTTTTGAAAAAGTGGAGCAAGATATCAGTAGTTACAACGTTGCTGAAGAAGTGGGAATTGACCACAAAACAGTTTTGGTGAATTTGAAAAAAACTGGGTACACAAAAAAGCTCGATATTCGGGTACCTCACAAGCTCACTGAAAGAAACCTACTGAACCGTGTACTCATTTGTGATTCTTTATTACGACGTAATGAAACCGAACCATTTTTGAAGAAGCTGATAACTGGTGATGAAAAGTGGATCACGTACGACAAGAACGTGCGAAAAAGGTCGTGGTCAAAGGCCGGTCAGGCTTCACAGACTGTGGCGAAACCCGGGTTAACTCGCAACAAGGTGATGCTGTGTGTGTGTGGTGGGATTGGAAGGGCATTATTCATTATGAGCTGTTACCACCAGGCGGGACCATCGATTCTGAACTCTACTGTGAACAACTGATGAGATTAAAGCAAGAAGTTGAGAGAAAGCGGCCGGAATTAATCAACAGAAGGGGTGTGGTTTTTCATCATGATAACGCTAGACCTCACACATCTTTAGCCACTCAGCAAAAATTAAGAGAGTTTGGCTGGGAGGTGTTAATGCATCCGCCGTATAGTCCTGACCTTGCACCTTCAGATTTCCACCTGTTTCGGTCTCTTCAGAATTCTTTAGGCAGTGTCAGGTTAACATCACGAGAGGACTGCCAAAACCACTTGTCGCGGTATTTTGATCAGAAGTCCTAAAATTTCTATAGCAATGGGATTATGTTCCTACCTGCAAGATGGCAAAAAGTTATCGAACAAAATGGTACCTACATACTTTAGATAAATGTAAATAATGTATATTAAAAAATGTTTTGAATTTTCTTAAAAAATGCGAAGAAACTTTTTCCCCAACCTATTATATCGACCACTTGCGCAGGTTGTAACTTCATCCTTCCCATCCTTCCCGTTCTCTAAAGTAAACGTAGCCTGATCTGACCCTTTATTAACATATTTGCAAACGTATTTGAGTGACTTCACTGAATGACAATACTCTACGTTCACGTGAGCGTTACATGTTCTTAATAGCACTGGATTATAAGGAACTACCCAACGATTATCTATTGAAACACCCTTGATATTGTCAGAAAATCCACCGTCACCCAGAGAACGTCTCCTGTACTGCGGATAACCATCATCACCGGTTTGAGTTTCCTTAATAAGAGCCTTGGGATAACGTTTGCTGCACGAATTATCTTTCATGTATGGAGAATTTCGGTTTTAACTTCCACAGGGGCCATGTATCATATTACTTTTAACAATTTCGTAAAGCTCAGGATCACGATTGGGGTTATGTATTTCAGCACAAATAATATTGTCAATTTGATCCGGAGTGATGCGATATTGAAGCCATAAAAGTATATGAAATATGCGGAAGACCTCGCTTTTGCCATTCCGTCGAATACATATAGCATCTCACTTCACCGAATATTTTCCCTTTTATCAACAAATTCATGACCTTTTTTACCTTTAATCGAAAGACACGCGAAATAATATCGTATCGATCATGAGATTTTTGTCCTGAAAGTAAGTGCTCATTTATGTCACTCCAGCGTGGGTTACATGTAAAAGTAATAAAAAGGTCGGGACGACCGTAATGTCTAGCATAGGTCATGGCGTCTTGCGTTTTTTCGTGCATGTATCTTGGTCCACCAGTAAAAGATGATGGAAGTACTACCATTTGTCTGCGCTGATTTGCTTCAGTATCTTGCCGTCCAATTGCATCTTTGAAATGAATATAATTATCTGCGCGCAATTTGGCTTGATTGTTTTTTATGTAGTTTAGTCTTTCAATTTCTATTTTTGCGTATTCATTTACCAAATATTGACTAAAAAGAGCGCGATATTAACCAAAAAGTTATCTTCTCCTTCTCTGATCTTTATTCTGTATGAATAAAAACTTACAGCAGAGACTGTTTTTTTCAAGGGCAACTTAGTTGTGGGATAGCATTGTTGTATGTTGATTGAATAGCCATCATCCCCCCAGCAAAACATCAACGGGTACTGCAGCGCGTCATAAGCTCGATGTATCTCACTGATACGCTGAAGTGATTTACATCGACTTTCGAGGATGATGTCTCTTCTGTTAAAATGCTGATCTTCCAATACAACAGCCACTTCATTTGCCGTTGGAGCATTAAATCTGCCTCTGTGTTCTCTTTGTGGTTTTTAATCTGCATGTATTACAACCTTGAATGACTCTGAAGGCGATATTTTATCAATGGCTGTTTTTAGTTCTTTTATGTATGGGTTCACCTCATGTAACATAAGCTGCAATTGTTTGATTAAATTTGGTCTCAAATCAGGAAATTTAGAACATCGAATATTAGCTTCTCTATCATAAATAAATAAATAAATCTTCACCGACGAAATAAATTTGCAGAAACTGTGCATCCTGCCCAGGTTCCGGTAATATACTTCCAATTAAATGATAGACTTGTCCTTGAACTTTAAAAGTTGGTGAAAAACTGCCTTCTTTTATTTGTTTTCCACCAAAAGAAGTCATTTGAAAACAGGCATTATATTTTCGGATATTATCCATGAAGTGTACATGATCTGGGTGTAAATCATTAACCAGACTGTAAAGTGGTTCAGGCAGTTGTTTAAACGGCTCAAGTTGTACTTTACCGGCGCTACAACACATGCCAGGTGTCTCATCTTTCCACTTCAAGGCGTTACACCACTGACACTTGTACGTCATAGAACCTAAGACTACACTGCTTTTTTTTTTTTTTTTCTTTAATTTACCCCGAAGGGAAGGCTAGTCTTTCGACCATATTGCCTAGTCTTACGTCCAAGTATTTTCTTTCGTGATAAGTTTTAACAATAATGTCTTTCGTATTTTTCATATTTATTTATTTAGTTTTCATAATCTGTTTATAGTAAGTCCATGAAAAATTCGTCATATCCATTTTTGTCAAATCCAAGGTAACTAAACGTCATTTTAGATTTCTATGTCAAGTCAAACGACTTGAACATACAATACATCCTAAATGTCAAATTGAAACTAGCTTCTCCTCAAAAACATAACCTACAAAATACTAAGTTATGAACAACAATTTTAATAAAGGTTAAATTTAAATTAAATGTATTATACAATTAATATACATTAAAAAACACGAAATGTAACCTAAATATCATTTACAGTCTGTGTTAAAAATTTGTACAAATATATATAAGTTGAGGCATTCATAAGTACGAGGTGCATTCAATAAGTACCTAGCCTCATCGCCAGAGGGCGCTGTAGTTTCAAAAGAGTTTTACCACAGTGTATCACATTCTTTTTTAATTCTTTTTTCAAATTTTCATTCCAATCCCTTCATTTGTTTTAATTTGACAACTTATGGAAGCGAACGTGTCGATCGGTTTTACAAAAATGGAAAAAGAGCAATATCGTTCGGTGATTCGATTCCTATTTTTGGAAGGGAAAACGCGCATCGAAATCAAAGAGCGCTTGGAAGCTGTGTACGGTGACTCTTCTCCATCGATGGCCACCGTCAAGAATTGGTTCAACGAGTTTGCACGTGGCCGTACGTCGGTTTTTGATGAACCACGTCCAGGTGCACCGAAAACAGCTGCTACGGAGGAAAACATTAAAAAAATCCATGATCTCGTATTGGCAGATCGCCGATTGAAGGTTCGGGAGCTAGCTGAGACTGTAGGCATTTCAGAAGAAACAGTGCATCATATTCTTCACGAGGAACTCGGCATGAGAAAGCTGTCGGCGCGATGGGTGCCGCGTTTACTCACACCAGAAAACAAGCGCAACCGTGAGACCACATCGGAGACGTGTTTGGCGCTGTTTAAGCGGAATCCAGCGGAGTTTTTGCGTCGTTTTGTGACCGTCGATGAAACCTGGATCCACTGGTACACACCAGAGACCAAGGAGCAATCAAAACAATGGATCCAGACCTGGGAACGTGCTCCAAAGAAGGCGAAAACTGTAAAATCGGCCGGAAAAGTTATGGCCACCGTTTTCTGGGATTCACAAGGTGTGATCTACATCGATTATCTCGAGAAGGGTAAAACAATTACAGGGCTTTACTATGCCGATTTATTGGGCCGATTCGACGCTGAATTAAAGAAAAAACGACCCCATCTGGCGAAGAAAAAAGTGCTGTTTCACCACGACAACGCACCGGTTCACACGTCTGCCGTTGCCATGGCCAAATTGGTCGAATTACGCTACGAATTGCTGCCCCATCCACCGTATTCTCCAGATTTGACCCCTTGTGACTTCTTTCTGTTTCCTAATCTGAAAAAATCACTCGCCGGGAATAGATATGGATCGAATGAGGAGGTCATCGCCGCCACGGAGGCCTATTTTGCAGAGTTTGACAAAAACTATTTTTCGGACGGGTTAAAAAAGTTGGAGCATCGCTGGGCTAAGTGTATCGAACTAAAAGGAGACTATGTTGAAAAATAAATTGCCACTTTTCCAAAATTTTCGTTTACTTTTTGTAGGCTAAGTATTTATTGAATGACCCTCGTAGCTCCTGAATGCATTGCGGGACCCTATCAGGTTTTTTATAAATTTTTAGAAGCTCATCAGACAACACAAGGCGCTGAATGTTGAAAGACGAACACTCAAAGAAGATGTGATGCAAAGATTGAACTTTTTGTGATTGACAATACTCACAATATGGAGAGTTAACCATTTTAAGACGATGAAGATGATAATTTAAACGACAGTGACCAAAACGCATACGACAAATAAATGAATAAAACTTTCTATTTATAAAACTGCTATTTCTGCAAAACCAAGGTGTGGAGTTTATTTGTTTATCTAGAAATGCATACCAAGTGCCTTTATTTTCAATCTGTGTGGACTGGTATGAATGTCTCCCCCACGATTGACACATACGCTGTCTTAAAAGACTAACAGCGTCTGTATGCGGTATGGAAACATTCATATCAGCATCAGCATTTGGAATTAGTTCACCTAGATCAACAATCTTTTTGGCCAGATAATCAGCCTTTTCATTTCCTGCAACGCCAATGTGTGAAGGCACCCAAACAAAATTAACTTCAATATTGAATTGAGACAGTTCGATCCATAGTTCTTTTATTAGATAGATTAAGTAGTTAGTGTTAGCATGTAATTTATTATTTGCTAGATTTTTCAGAACACTCATGCTGTCACTTACTACAACCCACTTGCTATGACCTGAATTGCAATTTTTTATATGTTTCAAAGCACTCAAAATAGCAACAGCTTCAGCTGTAAAAATACTGACATTTTTATCAATTTTTCGACCAAGACCTATATTTGAGGTTGGCTCAAAAATAGCGAAAGACACTGCACTATCATTTTTGGAACCATCACTATACACAAATTTATGATCTGACCACTCTGACAACAGTGCATTAACTTCCTCTTTTGAGGACAGGTCCTTTTTATTTTTCATAATTATATTTATGTCTGGAAATTTTGCATTATAAGTTCCTTGATAACAAGGCAGAATATAAGATGATTGATAAATGTTTATATTTTTAATGAAATTTATGAAACTATGAATATCCTGTAACATATAAAATGGCTTTACACCTAATCTAGAATTGGAATGCAACAAATTGTCCAAGAGACTATTATTAGTTACACTAAAAAGTTTTAGTATAAATCTTTCTTTTAAATAATCAAATCGGATTCTTAATGGTGGAACATTACATTCAATCTGCATTGCATTTATAGGAGTACTTCTGAATGCCCCAGTGATAACACGCAAGCATTTATTTTGCAGGACATCTAGACTATATACAATTTTGGTATCTACAGCAAAACAGTAAAAACCATATTCAAAGTGACTACGAAATAAAGATTTGTACAACAAAAGCAAACTTTTTGGGTCTGCACCCCAGTATGTACCAGATAATGATTTCAATACATTAAAACCTTTATTTCAATACTCATCATCCAAAATAAAACTAATTAAATATTTTTTAAATTCCCATTTAAAGTGATATTTGATAGAAATTACTTTTTTGATGAAAGCACTATCTAATGTAAATTAAACGTACTAAATAGTTTGCGCAGACGTTAGCGGATGGCACTTTTCTCCAAATTTTTACTGAAATCTTGTCTACTATGGAAGTGACCAGCCCCTGCTGGCTGTATAGACGCCAACTGTTGTAACTCTCTGGAGGCACCTACAAAATTGGTGCCATTGTCGCTCCACAATTTAGCACAGTGACCTCGTCTAGACACAAATCGTCGAAAGGCAGCTAAAAATGCCTGTGTACTCATATCACTGGCGACCTCCAAGTGAATAGCACGGGTGTACATACAAACGAAAAGGCATCCTTTGTTCGAACGATGACCACGGCCCTTTGTCGTTCTTATGTTTATGGGTCCAGCATAATCCACTCCGCTATGCAAAAATGGACGTGCTGGTGTACATCGGACCGATGGGAGATCACCCATCAGTTGATTTCTGACGCTAGCCCTCTGTTTTGTACAAGTTACACATTTGCGAATAACCGATAACTCTGCTGCCCACGATCTCCAAGGTGTTCGAAGTACTCCTACTGCGACACCTCCAACCACACATCGCGCCGCGTCCGGAGCAGTTCGGGTTCCGGGCGGAACACAGCACGACGCTCCAGCTGTCGAGGGTACTGCACCAACTCACAGCTGCACATAATAAGAAAGAACACTCGGTCGCAGTACTCCTCGACATGGAGAAGGCCTTCGACCGTGTGTGGCATGACGGCCTTGTTTACAAGCTGGCCACCTCGGATGCGCCCCGTCGCGTCGTCAGGGTGGTTTCCAACTTTCTCTCCAACAGGACGTTCCGTGTGGTGGGCGACGGCGCGCTCTCGGGCGCCCGCCCGGTGCTGGCGGGTGTACCCCAGGGGAGCTGCGTGTCGCCTGCGTGTTACTCACGATACACGGACGACATCCCCACTACAGCAGAGACGATGCTCGCGCTGTACGCCGACGACGCCGCGTATATCGCTTCTTCAATGAATGTGAAGTATGCGGCGGTCAAAATGCAGCGCGTCCTCGACCTCCTCCCCGACTGGCTGTCCAAGTGGCGGCTGTCGGTGAACGTGAGTAAGACGCAGGCGCTTGTCACGGGACGAGCGCGCCTCCCGCCACCCCTGAAGCTGCAAGGAGTCGACATCGATTGGGCGCCCCAGGTCAAGTACTTGGGTGTGACCATCGATCGTCGGCTCTCTATGGGGCCACACGTCCGCAGAGTCGCCGCACAAGGTAGGGTCGCCCGCAACCTGCTCAGACCAGTGCTCTCATCCCGCCTCCCTCATAGTGTCAAGTTGGGCGTGTACAAGTTGTACGTTCGCCCAATCTTGACCTATGCCGCCCCCGCTTGGTTCGCCCTCACAAGCGAGTCGAGCCGAAAATCGCTCCGCGCGCAGCAGAGTCTCGCGCTGCGGACGATAGTTACATACAGATAGTTAGATACATAGTGAAGCGTGTGACCGGCAGAGGGCGTCCACGTAAGGTCGCTCACGACCAGCTGCGCCGAGCACCACAACCAGGCGAGCAGGAAACCGTGTCGACGAATAATGAAGATGACCCTCGGCAAATGGCTGCCCAGCTGGCTGATGACTCATCAAAGAACTTGGTCGACGACACACTACAACAAACTACATCTCTGATCATCAGTACGCCGACATCAAAACAGCCACAGCCGTCTACCTCCCAAGCTGCCCAGCTGCTGGACCCTTAAACTAAGTGAGTTGCCCCCTTCTTATTGTTATCCTGATACTGTCAATTTGAGTTTGAATTACTAAGACAGCAATAACAGTAAGGAGATTCGTTATTGGTCTTTGTCATTGTTGACTGGCTGATACCATCATAAACTACAAAATAGTAAGACTGTACATATAATCCGTATTCCCCGCTTCCCTCCTACACTCTTTTCAGAGCCTCTGTGGACCACGATCAAAATAATAAGGCCTAGGCCACAGCATCGTCCTTCCCCAATCCTTTAAACCCCTGTGGACCACGGCGTACTAGACCGCTCAGCACCGCAGCATCATTCCCGTGAGTTTTGTATCAACAAAGTCGCAATATAAGTTTTCAGAGCCCCTGTGGACCACGGTCAAAATAAGGCCTAGGCCACAGCATCGTCCTTTCCAACTCCTTTAGAGCCCCTGTGGACCACGGCGTACGAGACCGCTCAGCACCACAGCATCAAGCCCTAACAAGCTGTACAAACAGCTATGTAAGAGCTTTATTCTATTTTCTTTTCTTTTAGACCCTCTGAGGATCACGGTCATAAATATAAGGCCTAGGCCTCAGCACCACCCTAGTTCCATTTTCCTTTAGAGCCTCTGTGGACAACGGCGTACAAGACCGCCCAGCACCACAGCATCATCCGTATATACGAGAAATCAAATGCATGTATGCGTGGAGCATTTGCATTGACTTAACTAAATAAACGTGTGAGTAAGCGTGTAGCGTTACACGCACTTTAATATCTTCACTCACTTTCCTATTTACAGCAAATTCTATTTATTAACTACTCTTATAAACTTTATTCTTTCCACATTTACTTCGATATCTATAACTTAGAAATTCCTAACTACTTATCCTTATTTTTAAGTTTAACAAGGTTAAAAGTTAAGTTCAGGCTACATTATGCTAAGGTACCGAACTTTTTGAACTCATTTTAAAACAACAGTAGCTCTGACCTCAAACAAGTGGTCAGCTAGTGTACCTGTGAATGGATACCTAGTTAAAAAAAAAAAAAAACGAATTTCATTTTCAGAACCGCGACTGGTGCAGGGCACGCACACCGTCTCGCAGAATAGCCGTGTCGACGCAAGGCTTACGTAAACTTCTAATATTTACTTTAAGTTAAAATTTAACAGTTAAATATGACAGGATAGTTTTAAAATAGTTTAGATTTGATTGTTGTAGTTAGTTTGCTACTTTTCAATGTAAAAGGCCGTGTTATGATTTGCGGTTACTGTAACAGCAAATCATAACTGAAGGCTTATTCAAACTTAGGTTTAAAAACAAGTTATTGATTGTTAATTCATTTCTTGATTAATAAGCGATATGCGTTAGTTTAAAAATGATTTTTGGTTAATTTTTGTGTAACAAACAGTTGATTGAAATACAGTCGGTCAAGCAGAAAACTTGGCGCGTGTTTATTAAATGTTTAAATGTTTTAAGCAATAGAAAACTAATTCAATGTTAAAATCGAGTGCTAAAAATTGTAAAACGAATTAACAAATTCTAGTTAGTTACTTCAATCAATGTTACCTGCAATTTATAAAAAAATAAGTAAGTGTAACGACTTCGCAACGACGACGCCATTTTGTAAGATTGAAAAAGGCGGACCGCTGCGAAGCCACATTGCCAAGCAGAAGTTTGTGAGGACAAGTGGTGTTTTTGCAAAAAAATATCTTGTGAGTACAGTTATTATTAATTTAGATTTTAAGGCTATCTTTTTAATTGTTTTTACTAGTATTAAGAATAAAACGTGATTGGGTTGTAATTGGGTGTGTTCATTTTGCAATGTTTGAGCCTAGCGCTGGAAATGAATATTTCTAAAAATCCTAATGATCCCGGTGCTACGTTATGCATAAATAATATTACACCTCGCATAACCTAGCTCGAGGGAAAGTAAGATCAATACTAAAAGTGAGATTTATCACTACATAATATTTAGTTAAAATCTAGAATAACCATATCTTGTAAAAGTAAATGTTTCTTACTTGGAGACAAAAGAGGTAGCGAGTACTAGTATCTATTGAGTACCACACCTAAGAACTTAACTCTTTGTCTATTAATATTGTATTATCTGGACACATTCAATTATAGTTACTAAAGAATATAGTTGATAGCGTAGCAATTAGAATGGGAGATAATTTTGTCACAAAGATACATTAATTATCCAACTATAGCAGTAATTATCATGAACATTAGTTTTAGTAGGGAGTAATTAGTTCTTCATATATAAACTTTATTTGTTAAAATTACATATGTTTGCCCACTGTGGAAACGAACTTGTCTGTGTTCAATCTGTTATTTATAACAGGATCCTTAAGATTTCTGAAACCAAATACATTAAATTAATTAAGACAAATTAAATATTAAAATGTAGAACTTGTTAAGTTCTTACTGCATTACACATGGATTCAAATGAGATTGAATCCAAACACACATTAACTACCTAATCTATAAACAAAGCGTAGCCCTTACATTTGCTAACACACCCTTGATATTTAAGTTTTTTGTAAACTTAAATGCATCTGAAAATAAATGGAAATGATTACCTTTACACACCAATGTAATAATTATGATAAACTTACTGTTTTGACAAGCTAACATTAAAAGGAACATAATTTTATCAAATCAGTCAACCCTTTGAGTACCGTAGAAATTTAACACTTGATCTACTAGGGTTAATTATAAACTTATGTTTCTGCTTACACTTCTTGAAAACAATTATCAAGTGAGATTAAGTACCTATTAATAAACACTTGCTAAAAGTCAGATTGGACGAACTTTTACAAACTAAATGATAATGATAAGTAGGTAAACATATATAATATCTGATAGAATTTCACAAACATCTGAACAGAGACTATTCCGAATGAGGTAATGACATCAAATCGCAATGTTTGATTTAATTTGACCACACAATATGGCTAATGAAGGTGATGACTGCTATCTAGATGACGACGAGCACTTCTCCGAGGCTCTCGGGCGACTGCCGACCAGCAATAAGGGAGATGTCATTCATCAAGGCGTCACTGGCATCACGGGACCCTCACCTGGAGTCACTACCAGGGCAGGAGTAAGAAGAATGTCGGAAGATGGGCAACCCGGCACCAAGAGACAGAAAAGCAGAGGCAGGAAACCAGCCACCCCTGTTCCTGAGGAAGGTTCCGACGACGACAATCCAGGACCGGGGCCCAGCAGCTCAAGACCTTCAGCTTCTCCACCAGAACGAGAACACGACAGCATGGTTATGACGGTGCTCCTGGATATACAGAAGACACTCAGGGAGGTGCAGGCCAGCCAGAGGGAGATGGCAAACGCAATTTCAACAATGAACACGCAGATGATGACAGACAGGCAACGACTCGACAACTTGGAGCTCCGGGTGGAGAACCTACAAAAAGCAAGGATGATGGGTCTGACACACCAGGCCACAGCCCCCTTCTCCTCCGCCCCGGCCAGCGGAACAACACCCCACATAGCAGCACCCGCTGGGAAACTTAGCAAAATTCTAATTTGACACAATGACCTGACATCTTCTTTAGAAAAAAAAAAAAAATTATGACAAACTCATACATTTCTAGAGTAAGTCTATGAGAAAAGGGCAATTCTTTTATTATTGTTTGTTGTAATAAAACAATAATTACAAAGACGATTATGCTGTGCATTCTAATATATAGCAGGGGCGTGATACAATTTTCGGTTACAGGACCTGTGCAAATATGGAAGAATTATTGTTACACCGCTTGCAATTATTAGCAAATCAAATCACACATCAGTCTAGCTTATCCTCCCGCCTCTCTATACATAACGATGATACAAGATATGACGCAGAAATGATAAAAGTTAAACTTGAATCGTCGCTAAAGAGATTTAACGAAGACCTCACTAACTACTTTCGTATATTAATAATCCTTCCGCTGACGACTTAGGGAAAATGAGCGAAGTGCAACTTGAAGCTGAACAGAACCTCGCCGAATTGAATGTGAAAATTAAAATGTTTTCTGCGCGAAACAATACAGTCGAACACGGGGCCACCCAAGCCAGCAGCATTTCTAGCCGCCTGCCAAAACTAAACTTACCTGAGTTTTTGGGGACGTATTGAACTGGCATCAATTTTGGGACCAGTTCAGTTCTAACATCGACGCCAGAAACATCACTGAGGTCGATAAGTTACTGTACCTAAAAGCATCTGTAAAAGGGGAGGCCAAGCAGGTTATTGACGGTTTCGACACTACTAACGCCAACTACCAGTTGCTTTGAGGACATTGAAAGAAAGATATGGGAAGACTTGCCATTTAGTCAACGCTCATTACTCTGCGTTGTCAAGAGTAAAAACTGCCGATGAAACAACAAATGAGTGCAGGAAAGTATTAAACAATGTAGAACGGCATTTAAGAGTCCTAGAGTCACTTGGTGAAGATATTAACCATAATCATTTGAGACATCTAATTTTCGAGAAATTTCCCGAAGACCTAATTTATGAACTTAAGATAAAATCGACTGAGAACTCTATTCAAGAGTTGAGGAAACTTTTGGAAATCATCATTACTGAAAATGACGCAGCGGCGAAGGCGAAGCAATGAAGAATATAAATGTGACAATGTGAATGTATCAAGTCGATTGTGAATGATTGTGAAGTCAAATACTATTCAAGATTAAAAGTGATAATTATTTGATTTAAATGTTGATGTTGATTACTGTTCGTGAGGATGTGAGTCGAATATCACAAGAACGAAACCCTAAGGTAATTGAAAATTACACTGTGGAAACGCTGCATGTTACACAAGAGAACAGGAAACATCCCATTGAAGCAAAGGAACATATGATAAAGAAACGAGGTTGTCGAAGGTCAAGTCATCCGGAGAACCTCAAAGGAAGAGGTCGAAATTAAGCTGTATGTATATTCTGTAATGGTAGCCGCCACTTCAATGACCAATGCGATAAATATAAAACTTCTACAGATAGAAAGACTATGATCAAAGACCGTTGCTATCAATGTTTTCGTCTTGGCCATAGCATCCAAAGTTGCAGATCAAGCAGGCCATGCTTTCATTGTAAAGAACGTGGGAAACACAATAGAGCATTGTGTCCCAATCAATTTCCTTCTCAAGTAAAGTCATCTACGCTGTCAGCAATAAACAATAAAAGAGACTATGCTGCAAACGGCAGTTGCCATAGCCTCAGAGGAAGGAGATACTTCCCACCAAGTTAAATGTCGAATCTTGTTGGAGTCTGGGTCACAGAATTGGGTCGAGAAATTTCCCGAAGACCTAATTTATGAACTTAAGATAAAATCGACTGAGAACTCTATTCAAGAGTTGAGGAAAGGCGTGCTTAAGAAGACTCTCACGGATTCTATACTAGGTATACATAAACCAATTCTAGTCCCTAGGTCATTCCAGTGGAGCCTGATAAACTCTTTCCATGTCGCTCTACAACACCCCGGATGGGAGAAAACCTTACAGAAGCTGAGGGAAACTTACTGGGTCGACAAAATGAATACAACCGTCAGGAGGTTTGTGGACAATTGTGTTGTATGTAAGACCGCGAAAGGGCCGTCGAGGGTTATCCAAGCCCAGCTTCATCCAATTCAGAAGCCCACTGCAGCGTTCCAGGTAGTCCACATGGATATTAATGGCAAGCTGGGTACGAGAAGCGCTGAAGGACAAGATGAGTATGTAATTGTTATGATTGACGCATACACTAAATACATCTTGCTTAATTACTCAAATAACAAGAGCCCAAGCAGCAGTCTCGCAGTCCAGTGGAACAGTCGCAGCATTGTGAATAAAAAATCGGATCTGTCCTACATATTGAACAAATACGATCCTTTTGCAGTCATGGCTTGAGACATGGCTTAAACCATGGTTTTCTTTTAGAATTCCTGGCTATGCGTGTCTAAGAGCAGATAGAAACGATGGGTATGGCGGTGTCGCCATACTTATTAAAAATAACTTGTCTTTTCAATCTTTTCCTCTTCCAAGTCTCAGTGACGAAATGTCTGCTGTCGCTACTATTGTAAATAAAATCTGTTTAGTATGTACGAGTATATAATAGGTCTTTACCTACGAAATTGCCATTTTGTATGAAAAAATTTAAACGAATTTTTTTCATGCATTTTTTTATTTGTATTAATCGAAGTAATCACCCATGCAATCAATGCATCTTTGCCAACGCAGTGGCAGTTTATTGATGCCCTTCTTAAAGAAATCAGCTGGACGGGAGGCAACAAATTCTTCAAAGGCCTCTTGCCTCTCGGGTATTGAATTTTTTTCCTGCCAAGAAGTTATCCAAATTCTGGAAAAAGTAGTATTCTGTAGGCGCAAGGTCTGGTGAGTAGGGCGGATGACGGAGAGCTTCCAACCCCAGTTCTTGCAACTTGGAGACCGTCTGCTGTGCAGTATGAGGTCGCGCGTTGTCGTGCAGGAGCAGCGGAGACGAGCGATTGACCAATGCTGGTTGGAGATGTGCCAGCTTCTCCATCATTGTGTTCAGTTACACACAGTACACATCTGAAGTAATGCTCACCCCGTTTGGTAAGAAGCTGTGATGAATCACACCGGCGCTAGACCACCAAACAGTGACCATCACTTTTCTAGGGGTAAGTTTTCGTTTAGGGCATTGTTTAGGTGCTGAACCAGGATCCAACCAACTTGCTGAGCGCTTGCGGTTATCAAACAGAATCCATTTTTCATCGCAGGTAACAATGCGGTTCAAAATTCCTTCATTTGTGTGTCTGTTGAGCAGTGCAAGGCACGTCTCGACGCGTACTTCGCGCTGGCGATCATTGAGTTCGTGGGGCACCCATTTCTCAAGCTTTTTTACCTTGCCAATTTGACGCAAATGGACCAATATTGTTTTGACGCTAACGTCGAAAGCTGCTGCTAATTCAGCCGTAGATTGTGTATCAACAGCTTCCACAATCGCCTTTAATTCGTCATTGTCGACCAAAGTCTTCGGACGACCGCGAGGTTCATTTTTCACGTCGAAATTTCCAGAACGGAAGCGAGCAAACCAATAACAAGTGGTGCGTTGGTTTGTAGTGTTAGCTCCGTAAACGTCGTTGATGTTGCGTGCCGCTTGGGCCGCGTTGCTGCCACGACGGTACTCATATTCCATAATTACTCGAATTTTTAACGTATCCATGATGACGAAAAAGATTGAAATGCGATGAAAATGTAACACTAATCAATAAACAAATGACTACTTTTGGAAAAAAAAATCCATGTTTTTAAAATAAAATTAATTTGAAATTAGAATTCTTAGCCAAACAAAAATTATTTTGATTTGAAATGGCCAGTACTGCAGAACGGCAATTTCATAGGTAAAGACCTAATATTATTCTCGTCCCACTATAGATATTCTTTCTGAAATAAGTAATCTTCTTTCAGTTTTACCTAAACCATTTTTGGTAATGGGAGATTTTAATGCACAAAATCAGTCCTGGGGTAGTTAGACTTCAAAATGCAGATTGGGTTACATACAAAATTGATGTACAAGAAAGAATTCTTGGTTTATCTAATTCCTTAAAAAACAACAAGAAAAACAAAAAAACAAGAATTTTAATAGAGGTGGCAGATAATACTTTCCCTATTAAGAATGGTGCTACAGACAAAATTCCTTCACCTCCTTGGTGGGATGCTGAGTGCACTAAGACCATTAAAGAAAAGAGGCAGAAAAAAATTATGGTCATACTACGAGGGCGGCACTGAAAATTTCGGGAATCAAGGAAGTGACACAACATTATTATTTAAAAATGTATTTATTGCTTTACGAAGTATTCTCCGCGAAATTTGACACATTTTTCCATACGATGGAACCAATCATTGAAGCAACCATTCCATTCGGAAGTTGGGGTCTCCAAAATGGCCGTTTTGTAGGCGTCCACAGCTTCTTCAGGTGATGAAATCTCTGATCACGCAATTTATTCTTTATTTTAGGGAAAGTACACAAATCATTAGGGCTTAGGTCGGGGCTGTACGGCGGATGGTCTAATAAGTCTATGTTTTCTTGCTCTAAAAACTCTTTTGTTCTGTGCGCGGTGTGAGAACTCGCATTGTCGTGATGGAGGATGATGCGGCGGTTGCAGTTCTCTTTACGGAGTTCAGAAACGACCTGTGGCAAACAAATGCTAGCATACCATTCTGCATTAACCGTTCTTTGTGACTGGTTTTTTGTTTCGGGTTCGTACGCGTATATCCAGGATTCGTCACCTGATACGATGTTGTATACAGCATTTGAGGATCCTGCGTGGAATCTTTCGAGATTTCTGACGCACCAAGTAACGCGAGCCGCTTTTTGCTCTTCACAGAGCGAATGCGGTATCCATCGGGAAAACAACTTTTTTACAACTAATTGTTCATACAAGATTATTTGTATTTGACTCATGCCAATGTCTAAAGTTGCCTGAATTTCGCGGTATGTCACATGTCGATCTTCCTCAATCAGCTTACGCACAGCATCAACGTTTTCTTGGGTGACTGCAGTTTTTGGACGACCTTGACGGGGATCATCACCGAGCTTGACACGTCCACGTTGAAATTCAGCAAACCAGCGATAAATTGTGGTTTTGGATGGGGCTTCATCACCAAACGCAGAAATCATCCGGTCAACACACTGTTTTTGTGTTAAACCACTTCGAAAGTCATAATAAATCATCGCTCTTGAATTTTCTCGAGTCAATTCCATTTTCTCAACGACTAAACAAGTTTGACAAAACCTTGTGTTTTTAAATAAATAAATGGTATTCGATTTTTAAAACCAAGGAGTTTTCAATTAAAAAGATTTTAATATGACAGGAACAATGGAAATATTCCATTCCCGATACTTTTAGTGCAGCCCTCGTATGACTCGGCACAATTTTAAGATATACCTAGAAGCTGCTCGTACAACTCGTAAGCTCCTTAGGAAAAAGAAATTTGAAGTTTGGCAAACATTCTGTGCATCTATCTCGCCAGAAGTTAACGCATCTCTAGTATGGCAAAATATTAGGCGATTCAGGTCAGCATTTAGTGACACAACAGTCTTAAAACTGCCATTAGAATTACCCAATGAGTTTATGGATCATTTAGCTCCTCTGTCAGTCCCAGAACAGAGATCTTTAATGCACTATCCCTATATTCCTATTCCTAATTCTGAGTTCAATTCCCTGTTCACAATAAGTGAGTTGAAGGGAGTCCTTTCACATGTTAAGGATTCAGCTCCTGGTGAAGATGGTATACCATATTCATTTATAGCTAATTTATCCGACTCTGTTCTTTTAATATATTTAAATCTCATCAATACAGCTTTGATATCTGGCAACATACCATCAAGTTGGAAGTCTCAAACAATTATTCCCATTCTGAAACCAAACAAACCTTCCTCTAATGTTACATCTTATCGACCAATTGCACTTTCTACAGTTCTTGCTAAAATTGCTGAACATCTCATTAAGAATCGTTTGGAGTGGTTTTTGGAAAGCAAAAACTTGCTAGCTACATCACAGTTTGGTTTTCGGAAGGGTAAAAGTACGATGGACAGCCTTAGTGTATTCACAACTGATATTCGCTTAGCCTTCTCTTCTAATAACTCTGTAATTGCTGCTTTCCTGGATATTAGCTCAGCTTACGATAATGTCCAGGTATCAATCCTAGAACAAAACCTGAATTCATTACAAGTTCCATTAATGCTGTCTAAGTTCATAATTAACATGCTTTCAGAGAGATCTTTAAATCTTCATATTGAAGGGTATACATTTACCCGTTTAGTATGGAAAGGTCTCCCTCAAGGTTCTGTAATTAGTCCAATTCTCTACAATATTTACACTTATGATTTGGAATCCTCCCTAAATGAGTCGGTACAAGTTTTTCAATATGCAGATGATTTACTTCTTTATTCATCTGGTCATTCTGTTGAGAATATTTGTACTTCCTTAACCTCTTCTTTATGCTTACTGAAGACTTAGCTAGAAACCAATGGTCTACACCTGTCAATTGATAAAAGCAACATTGTCTTGTTTACTAGAATGCATAAGCCCCCTATAGTTATAGTAAGGTATAATAATATCCCTATGCCCGTTAAAAACCAGGTAAAATTTTTAGGCCTTATTTTGGATACACATCTTACTGGTTTACCACACTGTGATTATATAGCTGCTAAATGTGAACGAAATATCAACATAATTAGATGTCTTGCTGGTGTTTGGTGGGGAGCACATCCCTTTTCATTAAAACTAATGTACAACACCTTGATTAGAAGCGTTTTGGACTATGGGACGTTTTTGCTGGAACCTGCTAATGTTGCTGGTCTTAAGAAACTTGGCAGTGTTCAGTCAAAGGCACTTAGAGTGGTTTCAGGTGCAATGAAAAGCAGTCCTATTAATTGTCTTCAGGTGGAATGTGGAGACCCTCCACTTCATTTACGACGTCAATTTTTAGCTGATAGATTTATGGCTCGGTGTCTGCAATTTACACATCATCCTTTGCGAAATAAACTTTTTATTCTCTCTGAAGAAGTAATTTCATCCACTTACTGGAAGCACAAAGCTACTCCGTGTTTAGTTTAAAGCTTTAGAAAATTCAATTTAATTGAAGCTCCCTGTCAACAATCTCAATTTCTTCCTATATTTCACTGTAATTACAGTTCATTAATTATCTCACCAAATATACATTATAACCTTAACATTTACCGAGATGACGTATGTCACAACCATACCTTCAACTTCACTATGGATAGAGACTAGAAGGGCTGTCAGCTCTTGTTCACAGATGCTTCGAAGCATGGAAGAGACTCATGTGTGGGAGTAGGTGTATACCACTTCCAATATAATATCGTCCAAAAAGTAAAACTCCCGCCGGAATCATCTGTATTTACGGGAGAATGTTACGGTCTATTCAAAGATGTCGAATACATACTTATAATGGGCTTACGAAATTCACTCATTTTGACTGATGCAAGGAGTGCCTTACAATCTTTGGCCAGATTCCCTTTCTATTCTCATAATCCTTATATTATATTTGAAACACGTGAACTCCTTTATAGGTGTTCTATGAAGGGGTATTCAGTGTATTTTGCGTGGATACCCTCGCATTGTTGCATTTTAGGTAATGAGAGAGCTGACCAGATAGCTAATGATGCCGTATTGTGTGGAGACGTTTTTCCGAACAAAAATAACATCCAAGATCTCGCAGCTCTGCCCAAGGTTTATCTACAGGAATCCTGGGGTCAGCTTTGGTCCGGGCAATCGGTGAAAGGGAAATTTTATTGTAATATTCAGCCATCCATTTTTGATAAACCTTGGTTTAGCAAATACAAACTAATCAAAAAGATTACAACAATAATCATACGTATGCGATTAGGTCATGTGTGCACTCCTGCTCATCTTGCCAGGCTTGGCATTGTGCAGAACCCTGCGTGTGAATGTGGCACTGAAGTGGGAGATCTGAACCACCTTATTTTTCCTGCCACCTTTATGACCACTCCTCACTTTTCTTAAGTCTTGTTTCCCTCCGAGTCACTTTTCCCATTTCTATTGCATGTATTTTATTTTATTTTAATGTAGATATCTATAAAACTATTTATAAAGCTCTTTTCCTTGTAAATAATGATATATCTATTTAAACATCATTTCTTTCATGTACCATGTAGCTCTTAGTTTACGCACCGAGTCGGCCTTTTTGCTGGGCCACCTGGTGACGTTAAAACGTTAGTTTTCTGTTAAATTATATTCCCTTAATGTTAATTTGTTATAACTTATTATTTTTATTTAATAACAACTAATCTCCTTTCCATTTCCAAATTCCCCGTTATAATATCATTTCGCGAGTACTTGATTCTTACGTTTTGTTATCAAATAAAACATTGTCAGTGGCAATAAGCACGAATAGTGCAACGCCAAAAAGGAAAAAAAAAAAACTTAATGTTAAAGAATTCATAAATAAACTACCGGTAGTTCCATCGCAATATACTACAAAAAATACTACTCGCGGCTATTTATCACAAGATTTGAAAAACATTGCAAATTTATATTTATAAAATCTATGTAAATTACTGCATAAAAAAGGAAATCGAAGTAGTTAGCGAGAGAGTATTCAGAGATATAATTCTTGATGATTACAATCATGTCAGTTTTCACATGCCAAAAAAAGATAAATGTGTTTTATGCATTCAAGATCAGAAGCATATGAGTGAAGAAGAAAAAGAAATTCAATATTCATATCTTGGAAAAAAGCCATGTCTAGGAGATTTGCTGTACATCAAGACTTGCATACAATTGATAATGAAACCGTCACTGCCAGTTTTGATTTACAAAAAGTATTAAATACCCCACATGGGGAAAGCGTGCTCCTTTACTACTCAAGAAAATACGCCGTCTATAACTTCACAGTTTATGAAAGTGGTACCCAAGAAGGATACTGTTTTACTTGGGGTGAAAGCGAGGGTAAGAGGGGCAGCAATGAGATTGCCACTGGCTTGTTTAACTACCCAAAAGCTCTTGATGAAAATGGTTAGAAGAATTTGCTATTATACTGCGAGTCATGTGGTGGGCAAAACAAAAACAAAACAGTCTTGGCGGCATTAAACTATTTTTTAATGTTTTCACAAAATTTGCAAGTTATACAGATAAATTTCTTATTACCAGGGCATACATACATGCCAGCTGATTCGATGCATGCGACGATTGAAAGAGAAGTAAGAAAGCTCATAGTTTGGAGCCCATCACAATGGGCCACATACTTAGAATCAGTACGAAAAAGACCAAGGCCGCATAAGGTTACGGTTATGGACCACACAGATTTTTTAAACTGGGAGGAAATAGCTGTCAAAACATTCACTAAAGAATCGCTGAAACAATTCAAATATAGGGATTTGAAAATAGCCACATTCAAAAAGAAGACTTTGGATCAAATGGAATTCAAATACTCCATGAGGGAAGGCACTGAGTCACAGACTTTGCAATTGTTTGAAGATACAAAATATAAAGGAAAAGGAAAGGAAAGAGGAACAATAGAACTGTGGGAAAAAAAAAGCAGAAAAAGGGGAGAGATACAAAGGAGTGATGGTATTAAACTTACACCCATTATATACAAGTAGCCTGCCTATTGCTACTGCTAAAGGTTTTTGAAAAAGTAATGCTTAATCAAATGCTCAATCATTTTAACACGAATAAAATACTTCACGATCAACAGTTTGGTTTCACCAAAGGACGTTGTACGACCGACGCCGGTGTAACCTTATTAAAACACATTTTTAACGCGTGGGAAGAGGCCCAAGACGCCATAGGAATTTTTTGTGACCTCTCCAAGGCATTTGATTGCGTTGATCACGAAACCCTACTCTTGAAACTTGAGCATTACGGACTTGGAAAACTTGCGCTCAGTTTAGTAAAATCTTATTTAAATGATAGACAACAGCAAGTTCAAATAAATGGTATCACTTCACTTGGTTTAAATGTAAAAATGGGTGTTCCACAAGGCTCAATATTGGGTCCTTTCCTCTTTTTAGTGTATATTAATGATTTACTCCATTTATTAAAAAATCAACCACAAATGGTGTTATTTGCTGACGATACTTCCTTGATTTTTAAGGTAGGTAGACGTGATACAAATTTTGACGAAGTTAATAACGCCCTACTGCAGGTCCAAAATTGGTTCACTGCTAATAATTTAGTATTAAATGGGAAAAAAACTAAGTGCATTAGATTTTCTTTACCAAATGTAAAAAGTAGTGATTGTGAGATAGTATTGTATCAAGAGAAACTAGAATTCGTCGATAAAACCGTTTTCTTGGGGATCACGCTCGACTCTAGGCTACAATGGGGTCCTCATTTAACATCACTTGCAGGACGGCTAAGTTCAGCAGCATATGCTGTCAGAAAAATCCGTCAATTTACTGATGTAGATACTGCGCGGCTAGTCTATTTTAGTTACTTTCATAGTATCATGTCTTACGGTATTTTACTTTGGGGACGGGCTGCAGACATCGAGTCAATTTTTATTCTGCAGAAAAGAGCCATTAGAGCCATATATAATCTCCGCAAGCGCGATTCTCTAAGGGAACTGTTTAAGGAAATTAACATCATGACGGTACCTTGTCAATATATCTACGAAAATATCATGTACGTAAGGAAAAATTTACATCTTTTTAGTAAAAGAGGTGAAAGGCATAATTATAGTACTAGAAAAAGGGACCTATTAGCTCAACCAGGTTTCAGACTAGCTAAAGTAGACACGTCGTTCATGGGATACTGTTTAAAATGTTACAATAAAATACCTCCACACATACTTCAGCTCAATGAGACTAAATTCAAAACTTGTATAAAACGCACACTATGCAGGCAGGCATATTATAAGTTTGGGGATTACATAACCGATAAAAATGCTTGGCTCAATGCTGGTCCTGCTCCACAACCACAACTAATTAATTAACATTTGAAGATACTGTTGGAGATGCTGAAGATTGTAAGACTATCATTGCATTGTATAGACTCAATCTCCTTTGTATTATATAATTGCATAGCACATGTGTGAGTACTATGTACATACTCTAAAGCTACCATTTACTGGGTACGTCTTTGTTTGACTTGAATGTGCCCTGGCGACTGAGAGTATGTGACGCTCACACTAATGTCTCGCTGATGGTGGCGCGTGTTGGATCATTTAGCCAATCCATGCGTCAGGTTCGTGAATAAGCGCTGTCAGTGAAGGCTGGGCATACCTTAGCGGTCAGGGCTTATTTTAATTTAATTTAAATATTTGAATTGTTTTTTTTTAAGGACGCTTTTAACGTTCTGCATCGTTCTCACATATGAAATTTCAACATGAATGATGTAACCATTATTTTGTAACCATATCTTGATTTAAAAGAGTGTCCGTGGAGTTTCTTGCCCGTTCTTCTCCATAGGTACCTACTATGCTTTGGAATGGGCGCCTAGCTTCATCTTTCTGACTGACCGACCCCTTGACAATTCAAAAGTGCCTGTAATTGGTTTAATTGAAATAAATGCTTTGAGTTTGAGTTTGAGTTTGAGTCTGAACTAGTGTTTTAAACGTAATATCCAATATCAGCCTGATGTGTCTCGACTACACATTTAGCTAATTATTAAAGATATTAAAAGAGTTTTTTAACACATTACATACCGTTGGAAAGGGGATAGACTAGAGAACTTTTTAAAATAATTCGAAGATCCCGATCGCTTTTAGTTTTTTTTTTATAGCTATTTAAAGTTGAGTTTTAAGTTCATTTTTTATTTTTCCAAAAACTTTGTGATTTATTAAAAAAAAACTAGATGTAACTGGCAAGTAATTTTAAATTTGATAGAGCCATACAACAGTACATATGTAAATAAAAATGAAATTTGACGACTACACTTAAAACTTTTTTTTAATTTAAGCTTTAATGCTGAGTTTTGGATTTTTTCAAAATAAAAATTAGAAAGTTGTAATAAAAAAACCGGTGTGGCCAAAAATGAGTACTTGAGCCTGAAGCGATAGCAAATGACCTCTTCTTTCGGCCAATTCAATTTGGCAAACGATGCACCAAACACCCTGTATAATAAAACATATGTATATATTATATACATATATGGAATATGGTTCCCTTTGGAGAAGAAAGGGCAAGAAACTCCATGGGCACTCGTTTAAAGGGCATCTAAAACGGTTTAGAAAAAATATCGTCCCTTTATTGGTAAAACCGATTATCTGCACTTTTTTTCAAAAATTAGTTATTTACACCAAGCTACTCAACTTTTTGAGCTCTATCTACAGGTAAAACTGATTTTTCGATACGATGCATAGTTTCCGAGATAGATACGCAAAAAAACAATTATATTATAAGCTTTTAAGTAATATCTGCATTCAATAAAAGCTAAAGTCTTATACCTGTACGATTTTTTGGAAGTATTGCAATCAAAAACACATTCCGTTTCATATCTTATTTTAGTTGCAATTTACTTACACTCTGAACATACTGTAGCATTGTACTAATACAAATTAAAATACTTTAAATAGTTCTGGTACTGCTGAATTATTGGAAAGTTCTTAGAATCTTACACATTAAAAAGTGTACGGTCTCATCGCCGTACATTTTTCTGCTTACTCTGTAACCTACTTTAGGCCACCGATGCGCGTCATAATTTAGTATTATAAAATAACATGACTAACGAATTTAAATATAGTGAACATATAACTGTGTAGCTATCAACAACTGAGAGAAATAATCGCCAACCACTCTAGTACTGTTACTCTTAACTTAAATAAACTTCTACTTAGTGCATCTTAGTGGAACGTGTTTCTCTATACAACTGAACAATCTTCACGACAAATCGGTGTACGGAGTTAACTACTACAGCCCGTACATTTGTGGTCCTTCGAGCCTTCGCGTATCTTAGTGTGTTTGTGTCTCTTGCTACGGTAGCGAATCGGTTCAGCTGGTCTCCCGGAAGAGGGTCGCCCCAGTTGGATTGAGAAGGCGCAAATACCTAGCCAGAGTACAGGCACATTGAGTACGGAACTAACTTCAACTACTGAAACTAACTACAACTACTAGAAGAGCCTTCGACGACTGGGAGAGCCTTCAACTACTACAACTAACTACAAGTACTAGAAGAGCCTTCGCCTACTGGGAGAGCCTTCAACTACTGCAACTAACTACAACTACTAGAAGAGCCTTCGACGACTGGGAGAGCCTTCAACTACTACAACTAACTACAACTACTAGAAGAGCCTTCGCCTACTGGGAGAGCTTTCAACTACTGCAACTAACTACAACTACTAGAAGAGCCTTCGACGACTGGGAGAGCCTTCAACTACTACAACTAACTGCAACTACGAGAAGAGCCTTCGACTACTGGGAGAGCCTTCAACTACTGCAACTAACTACAACTACTAGAAGAGCCTTCGACTACTGGGAGAGCCTTCAACTAACTACAACTACTAGAAGAGCCTTCGCCTACTAGAAGAGTCTTCAACTACTGCTACTAACTGCAACTACGAGAAGAGCCTTCGACTACTGGAAGAGCCTTCAACTACTGCAACTAACTACAACTACTAGAAGAGTCTTCAACTACAAGGAGAATCTTCGGGACTTTTTCAAAAAGGTATTTTGACAACCACAAGGAAGCAATCATCTATAATCAAAATGAGTAAGCTATCGCAACAATCAACATGTTTTGAAAACATCAAAACGTTATGCTCCAACTATAACAAGGATAGTAAAACCAGAAAAACAACTGAATACTTGAACAAGCGGCTATCCTCTTTAGAAGCTCAATGGATGGATTTCAATGCTCGGCATACATTGCTGTTGCAAGAAATTGAAGACAGAAACATAAACTATTTTGTGGAAGATGTCTACGGTAAGACAAAGACCATGTACGAAACAACTAAAGCAGACATATTAAGAATTTTGCAAACTACTGAAGAAAATGTAAAATTCGACTTGACAGACTTGTCGAGAGGAGAACCTGATGAGAAGACAAAGACTTTGCTGACTAAACAGGAATGCAACTTCAAGGCCATCGATCGGGCTATGGCAAAAATTGATTTTGAAGCCTTAGCTGAAAAGTGGGAACTTGACGATTATTTGTCAATCTTGAAGTCGAAGTGGGAAGCTATTGACAACACTCATTGGGAACTGGAAGCCTTACTGAAAGGTTCGAAACATACGTACTATGACAAGTTCAACAACATGGAAGCCACATATGACGAAACAAGAAAACTACTGAAAAGCAAGATGTGGTCAACCGCTCATCACCAACATTCAGCACCGAGAATCGAGATCCCAGAATTTTCAGGACACTACAGCAAATGGATATCTTTCAAAGATCTGTTCCTGGAAACCATACACAAAAACCAGACATTGAATAAAGCACAAAAAATGCAGCATCTGAAGACCAGGCTGAAAGGTGAAGCAGAAAGACTGGTGCATCACTTGAGCATCAGCGCCGACAACTACATTTCGTGTTGGGATATACTGAATCAACGGTACAACAACCGTCGACTACAATTCTCATCTTACATGAACACTATGCTGCAGTTGCCTGTCATACAGAAGCCAGACGCTTACAACTTGAAGAAGCTGCATGACGTTACAACAGAATGTCTAAATGGTTTAACAAACATTGGTTTTGATATAACCAGTTGGGATCCTATGATTGTTCATCTGATGTCACAAAAACTAGACAGTGGGAGCTACAATGAATACATAAAGAACTTGCACGATAACAGAGATGTGCCAACACTGCAGGAATTTTTGATGTACTTAGAAAACCAGTTTATGGCGTTTGAAACAATGAAGACTTCAAAGAAGGACATACAGAGTTCAGAGAAGTCAGCTGGAACTGAAAAACATGTGCCTCGAAAAAACTTCGATCATAAGAAAACTTACCACATTTCATACGGGCAGTGCCCTCTTTGCAAAAAGAATCATGTTTTAATGCGATGTCAGCAGTTTATTGACTTGGATACAAAGCAACGAAACAGCACAGTTGCAAAAATGCGTTTATGCAAAAACTGTTTGTTTAGTCACGAAAACCAAACTTGCAACTCTACGAAAACTTGTAAGGAATGTAATATGAAGCATCATACGCTCTTACATTACAATAATTCCAACAAAAAAACACCTTCGACGAGCAATGAAAAAGAACGCTCAGGTCAACGACCAACGAGGGAAACTGAAACACCGAGTTCAAATCATCTATCAGCCAGCGAGATGGAAGTTTTACTGACAACCGTCCAACTTAAGGTCAAATCGATAGATGGGACTTACATAACTCTTCGTGCGCTCATAGATCAGGGCTCACAAGTTAACTTAATAACTGAAAATGCAGCACAACTCCTTAGGCTGCCAAGAAAGAAACTAACTGCGAAGATATCTGGAGTTGGAACTGTATCAGGCGATTGTAAAGGACGCCTTAACCTAACATGCAAATCAATCCACTCCGAATATACTTTCAACACTGAAGCATTGATTATGAAAAAACTGATCAACAAACTACCGAACAACACATTTGAACGACCAGACTGGTCGCATTTGCAAAACTTAAAACTAGCGGACCCTGATTTTAATATTTCAAGGTCTGTTGACATACTGCTTGGAGCTGACGTTTACGCAGAAATAATACAAGATGGAATACTAAGAGGCGCACCAAAGTTACCCGTTGCGCAACAGACACAGCTGGGATGGATTTTGTGTGGAAAACTAGAAACATTTAACTGTCACGTCACACTGCTAGACTTGGCTGAAATAACTAAATTTTGGGAGAGCGAAGACGTCACCAAAACAAACACTGACCTATCTCAAGAGGATCAATGTGAAATTTACTACAAGGAAACTACTCGCCGTGGGTCAGATGGAAGATACATTGTGAAGATGCCTTTATGTCCGAATTATCAAAATAAAATCGGAACATCAAAAACTATCGCAGTATCACAATTGCTGCAACTAGAAAAAAGGTTTCAAAGAAATGGCCGTCTTGAAATGCTATACAAAGAGTTCCTTAGGGAATACCTGGAGTTAGGCCATATGAAACCACCAAAACCCATGACATCTTCAACTACTGAATGTTTCTTACCACATCACGGAGTACTTCGTGAAGAATCTACTACCACAAAACTCAGAGTTGTCTTCAATGCATCTCAGAAAACTAAAACGGGATATAGCCTGAACAGCCTACAAGAAAAAGGCCCCAACCTACAAAAAGATATCCAAGAACTTATCATAAAATGGAGAACTTACAAATACGCCTTTACAGCTGACATCGAGAAAATGTACCGATGTATCTGGCTGTCTGAGGAACAACAACATTTGCAAAAAATTATTTGGCGAACTACGCCGTCAGAGAAGCTGCAAGAGTACCAACTTAGCACCGTCACTTATGGCACTAAGTGCGCACCGTGGCTAGCCATGAGAACCATCAAACAACTTGCATACGATGATGGCTACAAATACCCCACGGCAGCCAAAGTACTACTGGACGAAGCATATGTCTATGACGTCATAAGCGGCCACAACTCACTCGAAGCGGCCCAGGAACTCCAGACATCGCTTATCAATGTGTTAAAGGGAGCCGGGATGAACTTACGCAAGTGGTCCAGCAATGATCCAGCATTATTAGAGAACTTAAGTGATGATCAGATTTCACGCAGAATCACTTTTGACTTCAAGCAGGAGGAATCTATGAAAACTCTAGGACTAGGTTGGAATCCGCATGCTGACACATTTGTGTTTAACTGGAAATTTGAAGAAAAATGTCGACCGGAAATAACTAAAAGGCGGCTGCTTTCAGAAATTTCGCAACTTTACGATCCGCTGGGCTGGCTATCACCCATAACTATTGCGGCAAAGATTATATTTCAAGAAGTATGGGTCAACAAACTTGAGTGGGATGATCAGTTACCGTCACATATAGCAGATAAGTGGCTAAAACTAAGAACTGACATACCTAATGTAAAACAAATGAAAATCAAGCGCTGGATCGGTTCAACGGAGCAGAAGATCGAACTATTTGGATTCTGCGACGCCAGTGAAAAGGCTTACTCCTGCGTGGTTTACAGCTGCGTCAGAGATGAACATAACAAGCCAACAATAACATTACTTGCTGCTAAAACAAGAGTAGCACCGCTATCACAAACGATCACATTACCGAAACTTGAACTTTGCGGCGCACTCTTACTATCGCAACTCATCGAAAAGGTCAGAGAAGCTCTGAATGGTTTCGATATAACTACGAGCGTTTGGTGTGATTCTCAAGTGGTCCTGGCGTGGATACAGGGGGATACATCTAAAAGAGAAAAATACGTCGCCAATCGAGTTGCAAAAATAAGACAAATCATACCAGCCGAGCGATGGCGTTATGTAAAGTCGCAAGATAACCCTGCAGACTGTGCATCAAGAGGATTGCTACCAACCAAGTTAACAACATTCAGTCTGTGGTGGGAAGGTCCTACATTTCTGAATACCTTCCAAGAACAAAATCGTGAAGAAAACATAACATGCACATTTACAACTAACATAGGCAGCGTTAACCAAGCCAAATCGAACTCTATGAACAAAGATACCTATCATTTTGTTCATAACTTACTAACTAATTGCAGTTCATTGACCAAAGCTGTCAGAATTGTAGCATGGATACAACGATTTATCGGAAACGCACGTAATGACACGAAACGTGACACCGGATGCCTCACTTTATGCGAATTAAACAATGCAAATGAACAAATAATAAAATATGTGCAACAAACAGAAATTACGCAAGAATATAAACTACTTATGAACAAAGAAACACAACAACAACAAAAAAGTAACATTTTCAAACTTAAACCATACTTGGACAACAACGGCTTAATCCGAGTCGGGGTGCTAGGAGACCAAAAACTGACGTACGAGGAATTTACTACCCTGCTTGCGAAGATAGAAGCGTGCATGAACTCCAGGCCGCTTTGCCAACTAACTGAAGACCCCGAAGAATTTTATAACTACCTGACACCGGGTCAATTTCTAATGGGGGGACCAACAATGTCTTTACCACGAGCGGACTACACCAATGAAAACTGCATCGACCTACGCCGACGATGGCAGTTAACTGAACATATGTACCAAAAATTTTGGAAGAATTGGTCAAGCGACTATCTTACTCAACTACAAACTCGCAGCAAATGGAACAATCCCAAGAAAAACCTCAGCGAGGGGGACATCGTACTAGTCCGGGACAACAATTTGCCGCCAGGAAAATGGGCCATGGGACGGGTGCTAGAACTTCACCCTGGAGCGGACGGATACGTTCGAGTGACAACCCTAAAAACTCAAACTGGTGTCATTAAACGACCCATAGTAAAACTATCAGCTCTACCCATTGACACAACCTGCAACAAAAACTATGAAGAATGTAAAACAGATTTACAAAAGGCTGAGAAAACTGGAAAAACTACCACAACAAAACACTCTGGAAGAAAATGTCTTACAAACATTTTAATGTTTCTCTTTACAATGATGATACTTGTGAATGGATCATATGGTTTACAACTAAAGTCAGGCACTCAAATTACCAACCTGGAACCCGAGCCACCGATTTATTACGACACCATAGGCAAAATTGAACTCATTCACGATGAATGGATTTTGCTTACGTATTACAACTTAACAAACTACTGGCAGGGCGTTCAACACATTGAAAATTACATAAAAGGTGTAAATGACCTTTGCCAGAAGATTCACCAAAGTTATTGCCAAGCTGCGATGGATCAACTTTCCCACGAGATGGAACTACTCAACTTCTACAACACAATACTGCTGGCTCCTCACAAGCATTTATCTACTCGCAAGAAACGCGGCTTGATCGACGGAGTAGGCATGGTAGCAAACAGCTTATTCGGCATCTTAGACCAGAAGTTTGCTGACAAATACCACAAGGACATTGATGCCATACAACAGAACGAAAACTATTTGCGTGAACTCGCAAAAAACCAAACATCGATAATGCAACTACAAAATGAAGTTTTGAAGAAAAACGATGAAAATATCAAGCTTCAATGCAAAATGATAGAACGCTTCATGGAAGAAACTAAGACGAATCTGGACAGCATTGAAACAGAAGTACAAATAATGATGGCCACAAGTTACTTCAACTCCGCGTCGCTAACAACATCGCTACTACTACGAAATCTCAAGGAAATTCAAACCATGCTCCTGAACACTCTCACTAATGTCTACAGTGGACATATGGACGTGCACTTGATATCACCAGTCAGTCTAGTCAGGCAACTAGAAGACATATCCGGCAGACTGCCGAGGACGCTGTCATTGCCAACAGAAAATATCAGAGAAGATATCAAGGAACTTTACAAGTTACTGTACGTGAAAGCACGAATAACAAATAACTATTTCATGTTCGAAGTTCACATTCCTTTAATTTCGAATGAGGACTTCACCTACTACCGGGCTATCGCTATACCATTCAAAGCGGAGTCAAATTACAAATTGATGCAGATAACTTCGGAATACATTGCCGTGAACTTTGAGAAGAATTCTTACATCTCACTAAAAGATGAAGACTTCAAGCAATGCATCAAAAGACAAAAAGATAACTTCATTTGTAACGCAAACATACCAGTGTTCAACTTACAAAACAAGAATGCACCTTGCGAAGCAAAACTACTGGGTCATCGTACCACTACGTCACCGTGTGACGTACACAGCGTGCCATGCGAGGAGGCATGGATCAAGTTACAAGAATCAAACAGCTGGCTGGTTGTTTGTTGCGGAAGGTGCGAATTACGTACTGTTTGTGAAAACGACGTAATATCGCAAACTGTCACATCGGCGGCTATAGTTACTTTGAGTCAAGGATGCGTACTGCGGTCAAAAGAACTCACCATCACTTCACACAATCAGTACAACAGCAACCTCAACGTGAACTATGACATGCGTGTACCGAACCTGAATTCGCCGATAAACAACATTGTCAACGTCACACTTCATAACGCGCCACACGAACTCTTCACTCTCAAGAAAAACGACTTCGAGGAGATTGACAAAAAACTGCGGTTCCAACAAGAGAACGAGCCGAAACTACCATCCACTATCACGGATCATGATATTCACCAATATGCAATCTGTTATATTTTATTATCAATTGCTGTCATCACTTTCCAGTGGATCATAACAAGGAAATACTGCACACTGCTCAGGAAGCCATTTCCAAGGAAAACAATTAATAGAGAGCAAACGCATGTAGACATCGAACTTCAACCAATGGGATCCCGACAGCAGGCGCCCACGGACGACAGCCACGGTCAACCTCAAGGACACCGAAACAACATTGCCTTTACTTTTAATTAATTGTATACCTACTTAATTTTTACTTTAACATTTGACTTTGTACAGGCGTTTCTTTCTCTCTCTCCTTACTTATCTTAGCTTCTTTAGGGGGTTGCCAATATGTACGGTCTCATCGCCGTACATTTTTCTGCTTACTCTGTAACCTACTTTAGGCCACCGATGCGCGTCATAATTTAGTATTATAAAATAACATGACTAACGAATTTAAATATAGTGAACATATAACTGTGTAGCTATCAACAACTGAGAGAAATAATCGCCAACCACTCTAGTACTGTTACTCTTAACTTAAATAAACTTCTACTTAGTGCATCTTAGTGGAACGTGTTTCTCTATACAACTGAACAATCTTCACGACAAATCGGTGTACGGAGTTAACTACTACAGCCCGTACAAAAAGAAAGTATGTAGTTCTATTTGCTTTTAACAGAACATAATCCTTCGCACTTATACAGATTTTAATTCAATTAAAAGAGATTATGCAGCTTTATTTGTTTTTTCCACAACATTAGAGATTGTATCGTTAAGATTTAAATACAAGTAAAAGCAACTATGCTTAAGAGCTCGTTGGCACCAAAGAAATCCTGAAACCTGGAAAGTTAATGTGGTAAAAAGACAGCGTGCTGAAGGCTTGCCATATTTTACAAAAAAGAAATTTAGAAGCTCAAAAAATCCTAAGCCTGTTGATTGTTCCAAATGCAAATTTGAGTGCAATGATAAAGTTACAGATGAAGAGCGCCAAATATTATGCAGAAAATATTGGAATTTAGACTATGCCTCAAAAAAATCATTTATTTTGGCTCACGTAAGGGTTAATTCAGTAAAGAGACTTCTTGTAAGTAGGAAAAGAACGACACGACGCTCTTATGCTAAGCAATGGTTTTTCACAATAGAAGGGAACGAAATATATGTTTGCCAAAAGTTTTTCTGCCAAACATTATGCATTGCTCCGTGTGTCGTAGCTGATGCTATAAAGCACCGTGATAACTTAGGACTTATTGCCCAGCAAGAAGACCCTCGCGGACGTCATGAGCCTCCGAATAAAACTGCACCTGAAAAAATTGAGTACATAAAAAAAACATATTGCATCTTTCCCTACTATGGAAAGCCCATTACATGCGGAAGAAATCAAAACGCAAGTATTTAGACAGAAACATTATGCAAATTGTATTCTTTGTACGTCAAAAAATGCGCAGACGAAAATATGGAACCTGTGTCGGAGATGACATATCGTAGAATTTTTTCCACAGAATATAATTTGGGATTTTTCATGCCGGAAAAAGACCAATTTTTTTGTGCACTAGGTACAATCGCGCTAATCCAGAAGAAAAAAATAAAATACAAGGAGAGTATCAGAAACACATTGATAGGAAGCAAATTTGTAATCAGGAAAAGATAAAGATAAAAAGAGAGCTGAAGAAGAAACAAATTTTCTGTCTGCTACTTTCGATTTGCAGGCAATTTTACAATTGCCATGCACTGATGTTGGTCTCCTTTATTATACAAGAAAATTACCTTTATACAATTTAACGCTGTACGAAAGTGCGCCTCCTAACGAAGCTTATTGTTTTGTATGGTCCGAGACAAATGGTAAAAAGGGAAGTTCAGAAATCAGAACTATTTTGTGTCACTATTTAAAGAAATGTGTACCAGACGAAGTCACGGAAGTCAGTTTGTTCTCTGACACATGTGGAGGACAAAATAGGAATCAATTCGAGGCTTCTATCCCATTGTGGGTAATTCAAAACAGCAACCATTTGAAAATCATAGATAGAACAGAAGTTCTTAGAGTCAGGTCACAGTTATATGGAAGCTGACTCAATGCACAGTGCGATTGAGTCTGCTAAGAAAAATGTTGATCTTTTTTGTATGACCGACTGGATTAACATTTTCAAACGTGCTAGATCAAAAAAAAAAATACAAAAATACATACAAAAAAAATAAGATTAATACAAATTCAGCATCGACATCTTCAGCACATGGAGATTACAGCTATACAACAAGAAACAAAGCAAAGCGATTGGCAGCAGAACAGGTAGTTGAAATACCAACTACCTCGGAACTCCAGTTCCCACCGCTAGAACAATTGTTTGATAGACCTCTTCCAATAACGCAAGCTAAGAAAAAAGATCTCATTAATCTATGTGAGAATGTGGGTTATACCAGAAGAGTACCATGGATGGTACAGACGTTTACTTGTAGATAGGGATCGCGTTGAACGCGTACGTGATGTGGCCGCCTCTGAAGAGTCTCAATCTGAGTCATCTGTGGACTCATCAGCTGTTGAATGAAAGATACATTATTTAGTTTTTAGATTTTCTATCTAAGTACACTAAACAATTTGTGAAAACATGAATTAATTTCATGGTTTAACAAATTGTTTTGTATAAGTACTTATATAGAAAATCTAAATTCATTCATTTTTTCAGAAATTGTTTTGTATAGGTACTTAGATAAAAAGAAAGAGTTACTAATAAAGTTGATTATTTCCTAATATATAATTCTTATTATTTTTCTACTATAAACAGTTTTTACTTTCATGTAAATAATGATTTTTTGGTATTATAAAAATAACAATGACCAGCCTGCTGTAGTTCCTTGTATGAACATTTTGCAGCTTACTTTTCACAACTTATGTAAATTACTATTAACCTATGTTTGGATGCACCTTTTAATCGGTTTTACCAATAAAGGGACGATATGTCTTACAAAGTCTTCCCGTAAAACTGTGTGTTGTGTTTGTATCTAACCACCACGAAAACTTGACAATCACAGAACAGACACGATTAGACGAAGTAGTATTCTCACAGACTACTACTAACATTGTGACTCTGTGCACAGACCACAGACTACATATCACAGAGCACATATCGGCACATGTACTCCTAAGGACTCTGATTTCGACCGTGGACCGTGTGGATGCTTGTTGGCGGCGTCGTATTATCGACCGTCTACCGGCTCTACAGAGTTTTGTCTACTTTTTACGTGGAATTATGACAATATTAAAGTACTTGAATTCCATGCTTATTCGTGGTTAAGGCGAAAGCGCCAGGGTAGCCCGCGAAATTCAAAATTTCTTACGTTTTTTGCAATTTGCAAGTCAGTATTAGGTTTTATGTTGACCAAAATTTGATTCGCGGCCGTAACAAGTATGTACTTACAAAATTATAATCTTTAAAGTCATCAATACAACTCTTTAAGACCAGGTAATCCTGTTGAATGACTATTTCATGAAATCTTGACTTTTGAGGATTGTACTAACTTAAGCAGTTATATTACTGATTCTAATGATTATAATTCTGTAAATACATATTTGTTACGGTAGCGAATCATACTTTAATCAACATACGACCTAAGACTGACTTACAAATTAAAAAAAAACGTAAGCAAATTTGAATTTCGCGGGCTGTCCTGGCGCTTCCCCCTTAAGTGACAGCTAGAATAGACTAGGCTACACTCCTACACTCCTACCAACTTATCTGTGAAATGGTGAAAATTGGAACTACGGCCGTCATGTTGAAATGTCTTCGATTGTGCCGCCGCATGTCATTCGATTGTGTCGACGCATCGACGGTGCCGTCCTCTTTCAGTTCACAGATAAGTTGGTATTGTAGATTAAATGTTTGGGAACTCTAAGGTTCGTATTACAGAACGTCTTAAGTCCAGTTTGATCGCCAATCAGTCGATCACAGTTTATGTATAGAATCAGTACTCAAGCATCGTTCTTATTCCAGGGCATTAATTCCGGTGGCATGAAAATTATCGAAATATCAGTCGAGAAACCGCTTATCTCTGTCGAAAACGAAAAATTGCTATGCTAACGGTCTCCACTAAGTACACTAGATAGATAAATAGGAAAAAAATAGGGGATTTTCATAAAAATACACACAAATTAATTTGAAGAAGAGTACAGGCGTACAAAAATGTTTTTTTAGGAAGTTTTCTATAGTGAGATATCACTATAGTAAACTTCGTCAAACGTCAAACACAACTGTCATGGCTACCCTAAAATTAGGTATCCCTAATTTTAGGGTAGCCATGACAGTTGTGTTAGACGTTTGACGACTTTGACACTTTGACAGTTTCATTTTGTCTGTGAATATGTGCTGTGAATCAACCGTTGAATCGACCGGTGCCAACGTTTTAGGCCTCTGCCTCGGATTTTGCGGGCAGCGGGGCGCGGCAGCGGCGGCGGAGCGGGAGCGGCAGGATTTTATGCGTAAAAACAAATGGACCGGACCTCCAAAACAGCGGCGCGGTTGCGGGGCGGGACAAGGCGAGACGCGCCGCCGCCGCGCCGCCGCCCCGCTGCCCGCGAAATTCGAGGCAGAGGCCTTAGGCACAGGTTGCACCAGTGCCACCGTCCGCTCGCTTGTGTGCGATGCGGGGAGGGGCACGCAGCAAAGGATTGCCCGCGCCCGCGGGCGGAGCCAGCCACCTGCGCAAATTGCGGTGGCGCGCACCCCGCGTGCAACATAAAGTGCCCCGTATTCCAGACAGAGATCCGGGACAAGCGAGCGGGGACTGCTCCATCACTGCCTCCACACGCCGGCCACGTGAGTCCACCGAAAGGCAGGGAAAGACGTCAGAAGAGGCTCAAGGCGCGTCGCTGATGGCGGCAGCCAACGGGCCCACACACAGAACCGAAGCCACCTCCTCGAGGCGGAGGAAAAAGAGGCGCGGGGGGAAAGGAAGAGGGAAGAAGCCCGAACGCCCCGTGGCGTCACAGGAAGCGATCCCCGAGGCTATTGTTCCTGCCTCGGCAGGGGCGCGGGCTGTGAAACAGCCGCAGCAACAAAATGAAACTACCACTAGCGCCACCAACGCGCAGCGGAAACAAGAAAAGTCCGCCACACACAAGAGTGGCGGCGCCATCGACGCCAGCGCTACTTCGGTGCACCGGCAACAGGGGGAACTAGAGAAGTTCCCCAAACCGACGGGTGGCGCTACTGGTAGGCAGCCACAGAAGAAAGATTTCACAGCCTGCGCAATTCAATTGTTGATGGACCTAATTAAGGCCATCAGGCAGGGACAGGATGTGGAGACGGTCATCCTCGATGGCCTGGCCACGCTACTAACGTTGTATCATTGCTAGCTCGTTGAGGGTGATCCATTGGAATTCCCGCGGCCTTCGGGGAAAGGTCGCACTCCTCCGTTATCTCCTGAGGGAACAAACCATCGACGTGGCGCTCATAAGCGAGACGTTCCTGGGACCTGAGGACAGGATCAGGTTACCGGGATATCTCGCTTATCGGAAAGATGAGCAGTCGGCAACACATAGGAGGTACCGTGGTCTGGCGGTACTTGTGAAGCGAAGAGTCGTGCACCAGGAGCTCCCCGCGCCGTCACTCAACACCTTCAGCGCGCTGGGTGTTCAGCTGCACATAGCCGGCGAGGATATAAACTTGTACGCCTGCTACAAGCCGCCCTCGACTCCTCTGGACCTGTCAGAGTTGAGGACCTTGCTGAGCCTCACTTCACATGCCACCATCCTCGCCGGGGACCTTGATTGTAAGCACCCAGCGTGGAACAGCAGCAACATGAATACCGGTGGGAGGCGACTCTTCGCGGACGCGGAGGCCTTCGGGTACGCGGTGTCCGGCCCGGATACGCCCACCCATTATCCCGAAGATGCTTCCCAGATGCCGGACGTGCTGGACGTCGTAGTCCACCGAGGGCTACACCGTCAGATCACGCAGCAGGAAATGGACGACGAGCTGCAGTCGGATCACCAACAACCTGTACTCGTCGTTCTATCGGGGTTGCTGACCCGATTGAAGCCACTGGCGCCACGTCGATCAACGGATTGGAAGGCTTTCACAGATAAAGTAGCCACTCGGCGGTAGTAGTACTCGGCCTATTGCCACCGCCGCGGACGTAGACCAGATGGTGGATGAAGTCACTGCTTGTATACAGGGCGCCTTAGAAGCGGCGACTACTACTACGCAACCGCAGGGGAGAGGGCTATTGCCGCCCCTGCCGGCACACCTGAGAGCGATGATCGCCGCGAAAAGGCGCATACGCAAGCAGTGGCAACATCTAAGATGTCCGACGCTCAAGACGCAGCTTAACCGTCTCGCGGAGAAGGTGAAGGCCTAGCTACAGGCGTACACCGCCGCGGGTTGGGAGGAACGTATCGACGCCACTACGGATAGTTGGCCGTCGGTACACAAACTCTGCAGCCAACTGACGAATACCCCAACCCCGGTGCGCCCGCTACTGAACAGCGACGGGGCGCTAAAATATGTATCGGAGGACCGGGCGGAGGTCTTCGCTGAACACCTGGAGCGTCAGTTCCGACCGAATCCGACCAACGACCGCGAGCATGTCGCGGCAGTTGAGAAATACCTTGGAGACTACTTCGCTACGCCGATAGCTCCCGAAGGAGGACCCCGTCTTCTTCTCGCTGGGCGCAGTCAGACGCGCCATCCTAAGAGCGAAGCCTAGGAAGGCCCCCGGAGCGGGCGGTATCTCCAACACAGCGCTGCGCCACCTGCCGTTCCAAATAGTAGCGGCGCTGGCGCGCCTGTTTACGGGGATGCTGCGCACAGGGGCCTTCCCCGCCTCGTGGAAGGAGGGGCGCGTTGTTATGCTGCCCAAGGCGAGGAAGAATATACTGAAGCCGGAGAGCTATCGGCCGATCACATTACTGTCGACCGTCTCCAAGGTGTTCGAAGCACTCCTACTGCGACACCTCTTACCGCATGTTGCGCCACGACCGGAACAATTCAATTTCGGTCGGAGCATAGCACGACGCTTCAGCTGTCGAGGGTACTGCACCACCTCGCAGCTGCACTGAAAAAAAGGAGTACTCGGTGGCAGTATTCCTCGACATGGAGAAGGCCTTCGACCGTGTGTGGCACGAAGGCCTCGTTTATAAACTGGCCACGTCGGACGCGCCCCGTCGCGTCGTAAAAGTGGTCTCTGCTTTTCTGTCCCACAGGACTTTCAGGGTGGTGGTCGACGGAGCGCTCTCCGGCGCTCGCCCGGTGCGCGCTGGTGTGCCGCAGGGAAGCTGCGTTTCGCCGGCGTGTTACTCGCGCTACACCGACGACATCCCCACAACCGCTGAAGCCATGCTCGCGCTGTACGCTGACGACGCCGCGTACATTACTACCTCGCTTAATGCGAAGTACGCGGCGGTGAAGATGCAGCGCGCGCTCGACCTGCTCCCCGAGTGGCTGTCCAAGTGGCGGCTGTCGGTCAACGTGGGTAAGACGCAGGCGATGGTCACCGGCGCCGCGCCTGTCCCACCACCCTTGAAGCTACAGGGAGCTGACATCAAGTAGTCGCCCCAGGTCAAGTACCTGGGGGTCATCGATCGTCGGCTCTCAATGGAGGCACATGTCCGCGCGGTCGCCGCGCGTGGTAGGGTCGCCCGCAAACTCCTGCGACCAGTACTCTCTTCCTGCATCCCGGCGCGCGTCAAGTTGGGCGTGTACAAATTGTACGTGCGCCCAATATTGACGTACGCCGCCCCTGCGTGGTTCGCCCTCACGAGCGAATCCAACAGCAGGCTCCTGCGCGCGCAGTAAAGTGCTGCGCTGCGCACCATCGTTGCTGCCCCTCGCTTCGTGAGGAACGATATCATCCAGCGGGACCTAGGGATAGAGGGCCTGGATGAGTTTGTGCGGCGCCTCGCGAAGGGAATGTTCGCGCGTGCCGGCGTATCTGTTTGGCCACACATTAAACAGATTGCACCCTGGCATACGCGCCCCCCTGACGCGAGACCCTTGCCCCGCGACCTGCTCGCGGACGTGTGACCACACCGGACTGGACTTCCGAGTGAATCGCTCTCAGCTTACACGCGGCGCACTTGTGACAATAGACTCCACATATAACATACATCTGTTGCGTGATGCGTGCTAGGATAATTTAGGCGTGTCACGCAGCAAACAATACACATTCACCTCTAAACAGGCGCACAAATACACACGTGAAGACGCAGCGCGGGCGCGCGATTCGCGTAGACACCGGGTGACGTCACACAATACAATGTCACCCACACACTCATAACACGGTCTCCCTAACCCGTGCCAGGCTCGGCTAGCTCTGAAAGTGGGGCGGGCGGGAGCCACTCACCCTTTCTGTAGGAACGTCCAGTCCGTATCCCTGTCGCTGGTCGCCTTCTGCTGGGCTTCCCCCATGTAGGTGGGGGTTCCACCTGGTAGGGGTGACCGCTGGGATACGGTAAAGAAAGCGGCGCTGACTAGCAGCGTCGTGGTGTGCCTACAGACACAGATATAGCAACCATACACAGGGACGCGCATATTCGCGTCCCATCACCTTTTAGGCCGCAGTAGGCCCACCAAATGAGGTCCCGTAGTGACGGGCCAACGTACCGCAACCGCGGTAGGGGGGCCACACCCTGACACCGCCAGTCGCACCCCCTAACGGGGGTGTAGCGATATCCAATGCCGTTGAATCGTTGCTGCACGGCACGCAAACTTAGAACAAAAAATTTCAACCGTATACTCTATGGTTGGAAGAATAGAACAAGACAGGTCTCCTCGCCCCCTTCCATCATTCTTCACCCCTCTGACACCCGTTGCCAAAACTATTGACAATTTACAAATGTCACTGTCAAATTAAGGCGGTTGTCGACTAAGTTTTCGACTTTTTCGGCCACCGACATTATCCGCCATTACAGTCTTATTGTTGATCGAGTGGTCTGCGTTGATTAATTTCCGTACTTACCTGGATAGGATGATTTTAAACTGTAATATTTTGCATTCGTAGTGCAAGATGTACAACAAGTGTTGTATCGAAAATTGTGGTACTAAACGAAAGGACGTTAAAATGCATCCGTTTCCTTGTAGTGAGGACTCAAAAATTGGCTTCTGAGCATTAATAGTGATTATTTGCGTAGCTTAAGCCCGCAAGAACTTCAGAAACTATGTGTGTGACAGAAACACTTTGAAAAAAGGTTCATCAGTGAGAAGTATCGGCTCAAAGTTGGTTCATATCCATCATTGTTTTCGGCCGATGAAATTACCTCTGGAATACCAACAAAAGTTGACGAAGGTTCGTACGTAATGAATAAATAACTCCTTAATTTGTAAACTGAGTACATTCCATTATAACCCACTCCAATTTTCGTAGCCAGCATTGATTTTTTTAAGAGCTTCTAACAGGCTGTCCAACTTTATTAACTATGAGGTACTTATTGCAAATTTAAAAACACAATGTGATGTGAACAAAACTAATGTGTGCTTTTATAATTTGCCTTGATGTGGAGTTCACGATAAAATTGTCACGTAAGAAATTATAAAAGCGCATATGGGCAAACAGTATTGATCACCGCTCTACCACCCAATAAAATGAGCCTTTCCACATAGTTTAGAGAATACTAATGTATACATTTCCTTTTCAGATGTTAATCAGAATAATGATCACAATTATTCTTGGAAAAGGAAACATGATGACCATACATATGCCTGTCTGCCTGGTAAGATTTATGTGAACCTGCTGATTATTATAATAATACTAAAGTTGTTTTTTTTTTATGTTCCTTACAATGACATTTAAAAAATAAAAAGTACCTTTTTTCAGATACCTCACTTGCAGTGCCTTTGTTATCAGAAAAACAAACCATTAATTGTGGAGTGTCCCCAATTCCTGACACAGAAAATAATGGAAATGTAACAGGTATGTACTCACATGGCACTTGATTTTAAATTCCCTACAGACATTTGTGTATAGTTCTATAGTTTTTAAAATGTTAATATAAAATATTTACAGATTAGTCATTATATGATATATCATGTGTTTCTGGTACAGCAATCGATGAAAATGAATTGGGTAACATTTAATGTTAACATTTCGCTTTAAAAAGTACTATGTGAATAAATAGATGAAATCTTGCTATGATTTTTAGACATCTATTTATGTGCTTAGTTGACTTTTTTACATTGAGTTTCATCATATAATATTAAATTGATAAAAAAAAAACTCAACTAGGATCAATGCTTCAAAATATGTAAGTACTTTGGTTGGCATCCTCCTATAATATTTGTTTATATTATGTTTTATTACACAGGTTCAAGTCCTATAGCTGAGCCACGATTTATGACTCCCAAAATGTTGACGAAAAGAAGGCTTCTGATAAGATCTAAAAATCTTACTCCTAAATGTAGGAAACTCTACAAGGAGTACGTACGGTCAAAGAGACAACTTAATTTTAGTCGGAGGGCCAAGAGGGCTCTCAAAATTTCAAAAGAGAAATCTTTTCAAAAGCTGACTCAAAATATGAATCCTTTGGCGAAACAAATTATGTGGATGCAATTGAAGCAGTGTACCAAGGGCTCGAATGGTCGTCGATTTACTGACGAAGAAAAGTTAATTGGTCTCTCAATTTTAAAACAGAGCCCGCAATGTTACTAATTTTTACAGAAAATATTTTTTCTTCCCTCTAAAACCACATTAAATAAAATGATTTCTGGTTTGAATAGTGGCACTGGAATTAATCCTCAAATATTTGAAGCAATAAAGCAAGAGGTAAGATTGATACCTTATTTAGGGATTTATAATATTTATTGATACATTTATATTCATTAAATTTTAATTTAATTTGAAGATAAACTAATTTTTTTTTATTATTTTCAGGTTGGCACTTGATGTGAGAACAAAAAATATTGCTGAATATTGTTTGATGAGATGGCCCTAGAACCGGGCCTAACATATGATAAACACGGAGACATAATCCATGGCTTCGTAGATTTAAATGGGAAGACCGATGACTTTGCAGACCATGCTTTAGCATTTATGCTTAGGGGAGCCATTTACAAATGGCAGCAGCCTATTGTTTTTTATTTCTGCAAGGGTGCAACATCTTCCCTCCAACTGAAATCCATTTTAAAAACGGTCATTACTGCATGCATTGATGCTGGTCTTTTGCCTCTGGCACTAGTCAGTGACCAGGGCACATCTTTTCAGTCTGCCATAAAAAGTCTTCTTGAAGAAACAAGGAGAGATCAAATACTGGCTGATGAAAATACAGGTACATACTGAATTCTACACTTTGTTTAACGGCTCCATTGTATTAATGAAGATTTCGCCATTGTTTTGTTTTAATTGGTTGATTAAAACAAAAGTTTTATTCAAATTTTTAAGAACAATCAGACTAGATATTCATTAAACCAAATTATTCTGTTTTTATATAGTTATTAATGTTATTATACATAATGTAATGATGGTAATATTATTTCTGTTTTAGATGGTGTCATTGAAATTCAAGGGAACAAAATAAGTGTCATATTTGATCCGCCTCACTTAATTAAAGGGTTAAGAAACAATTTCTTGACCAAAAATATTAAATACAATGGAAAAATTTCAAAATGGAGTGACATTGTCGAAATCTATCAAACAGACTGCAGTCATGCTCAAATGAGGCTGATGCCTAAATTAAATGACGAACTGGTTATACCAGACAAAATTAAAAAGATGAAGGTACCTAAGTTAGATATAAAAGTATTTGACTGATAGAGTTTAGTTTTGTATTGTATTTTTTTGTAATTAATAATTGTTTATTTCTATACAGGTGAAGAATTGTGCACGTGTTTTCAGCAAAACGGTTGCAGCTACTTTGAATTACACATCTCAATTTTGTAAGTATTTCTTTGATATTAATAGATTTTTTCTACTTAATTCTCTGTTAACTTAAAATAGAAATGATAATTCTGTCATATATGTGTATATGGTGTGTTGTTATGTAGTGTGTGTGTGTGTGTGTGTGTGTTAGTGTGTGTTGTATTCTGGCATTTGCATTTGAACCAGTTATATTATAATAAAATCAATAAATTTTTCTTTTTATTTAATTATTTGTACCAGTCATTAATCTCATCATCGTTAATTTTAATATTTCTGATATATTTTTCTGAACTTTAACTCGGAAGTCAATTTATTTCAATTAACTTACCATTGCATCCAAGTTTAATTTAAGTGTCATTTGTTCCAGCTCAATATGCTGATGTGAGAAAAGTTAGCTCCACCCTCGAAAATACTGCTGAAACAGTTTCATTTTTTGATGACCTGTTCAACTCGGTGAATGGTGCAAGATTAAATAGTAAAACTTCAAGAGGGAAACCCTTACGCGCAGCCTGTACATCAGGGTCACCACACCAACGATTTTGGCAAGAAGCGATAGAAAAATTAAAAGAAACACGTTTTGTGGATGTTAAGATAGGGAGACAACTGTGCCTTCATTAAAAAATTGGATTTTAACTCTTCAAAGTTATTTAAGGCTATGGCAATTCTTCCAAAAGAAAAACGTGAAAATAATGCGCCCGCGCTATTTTACCTCAGATTCTATGGAAAACTTTTTTGGACAAGTGCGGCGGCAGCCAACGGGCCCACAGCCAGATCAGAAGCCACCTCCTCGAGGCGGAGGAAGAAGAGGCGCGGGGGGAAAGGAAGAGGGAAGAAGCCCGAAACCCCCGCGGCGACACAGGGAGCACTTCCCGAGGCCGCCGTCCCTGCCTCAGCGCGGGCTGAAACAACAGCCACAGACCGAAGACGAACCTACCACTAGCGCCACCGAGGCGCAGCGGAAGAAAACGAAGGCCGCCACACACAAAGATGGCGGCGCAATCGACGCCAGCGCCACCTCGGTGCAGCGGCAACAGGGGGAACTAGAAAAGTTCCCCAAACCGACGGGTGGCGCTACTGGTAGGCAGCCACAGAAAAAGGACTTCACAGCCTGCGCCATTCAACTGTTAATGGACCTTATTAAGGCCATCAGGCAGGGACAGGATGTGGAAACGGTCATCCTTGATGGCCTGGCCACGTTGCTTACCTTGTACCATGGCTAGTTCATTGAGGGTGATCCACTGGAACGCCCACGGCCTTCGGGGAAAGGTCGCACTCCTCCGCCATCTCCTGAGGGAACAGAACATCGACGTGGCGCTCATAAGCGAGACGTTCCTGGGACCTGAGGACAGGATCAGGTTCCCGGGATATCTCGCTTATCGAAAAGATGAGCAGTTGGCAACGCACAGGAGGTACCGTGGTCTGGCGGTACTTGTTAAGCGTAGAGTCGTACATCAGGAGCTCCCCCCGCCGTCACTCACCACCTTTAGCGCGCTGGGTGTCCAGCTGCACATAGCCGGCGAGGATATAAACTTGTACGCCTGCTACAAGCCGCCCGCGACTCCTCTGGACCTGTCTCAGAGTTGCGGGCCTTGTTGAGTCACACTCCACGTGCCACCATCCTCGCCGGGGACCTTAATTGTAAACACCCAGCGTGGAATAGCAGCAACATAAATACCGGGGGGAGGCGGCTCTTCGCGGACGCGGAGGCCTTCGGGTACACGGTGTCCGGCCCGGACACGCCCACCCACTATCCAGAAAACACCGCTCTGATGCCGGACGTGCTGGACGTCGTAGTCTACCGAGGGCTACACCGCCAGATCACGCAGCAAGTTATGGACGACGAGTTGCAGTCGGATCACCATCCTGTACTCGTCGTCATATCGGGGTTGCCGACCCGATTGAAGCCTCTGGCACCACGTCGATCAACGGACTGGAAAGCCTACACAGACAAAGTAGAGACCACTACGCCGACTCGGCCTATAGCCACCGCCGCGGACGTAGATCTATTGACGGACGAAGTCACTGCTTGCATACAGGGCGCCTTAGAAGCGGCGACGACCACTACGCAACCGCAGGGGAGAGGGCTATTGCCGCCCCTGCCATCACACCTCAGAGCTATGATCGCCGCGAAGAGGCGCATACGCAAGCAGTGGCAACAGCTGAGATGCCCGCAACTAAAGACACAGCTCAACCGTCTCGCGGAGAAGGTGAAGGCCGAGTTAAAGGCGTACACCGCCGCGGGTTGGGAGGAACGTATCGACGCCACTATGGACAGTTGGCCGTCGGTACATAAACTCTGCAGCCAGCTTACGAATACCCCAACCCCGGTGCGCCCGCTACGGAACAGCGACGGGGCGCTTAAATACGTATCGGAGGACCGGGCGGAGGTCTTCGCCGAACACCTGGAGCGTCAGTTCCGACCGAATCCGACCAACGACCACGAGCATGTCGCGGCAGTTGAGAAATACCTTGGAGACTACTTCGCTACGCCGATAGCTCCCGAAGAGGACCCCGTCTTCTTCTCGCCGGGCGCAGTGAGACGCGCCATCCTAAGGACGAAGCCTAGGAAGGCCCCCGGGGCGGACGGTATCTCCAACACAGCGCAGCGCCACCTGCCGTTCCGTATGGTAGCGGCGCTGGCGCGCCTGTTTACGGGGATACTGCGCACAGGGGCCTTTCCCGCCTCGTGGAAGGAGGGGCGCGTCGTTATGCTGCCCAAGGCGGGGAAGAATATTCTGAAGCCGGAGAGCTATCGGCCGATCACGCTGCTGTCGACCGTCTCCAAGGTGTTCGAGGCGCTCCTGCTGCGACACCTCCTACCACACGTTGCGCCACGACCCGAACAGTTCGGTTTTCGGTCGGAGCATAGCACGACGCTTCAGCTGTCGAGGGTACTACACCACCTCGCAGCCGCACTAAACAAGAAGGAATACTCGGTGGCAGTATTCCTCGACATGGAGAAGGCCTTCGACCGTGTGTGGCACGAGGGCCTAATTTACAAACTGGCCACGTCAGACGCGCCCCGTCGCGTCGTAAAAGTGGTCTCTGCTTTTCTGTCCCACAGGACTTTCAAGGTGGTGGTCGACGGAGCGCTCTCCGGCGCTCGGCCGGTGCGCGCCGGTGTGCCGCAGGGAAGCTGCGTTTCGCCGGCGTGTTACTCACGCTACACCGACGACATCCCCACAACCGCTGAAGCCATGCTCGCGCTGTACGCCGACGACGCCGCGTACATTACCACCTCGCTTAATGCGAAGTACGCGGCGGTGAAGATGCAGCGCGCGCTGAACCTGCTCCCCGAGTGGCTGTCCAAGTGGCGGCTGTCCGTCAACGTGGGTAAGACGCAGGCGATGGTCACCGGCGCCGCGCCTCTCCCACCACCCTTGAAGCTGCAGGGAGCCGACATCGCGTGGTCGCCCCGGGTCAAGTACCTGGGGGTCACCATAGATCGTCGGCTCTCAATGGAGGCACATGTCCGCGCGGTCGCCGCGCGTGGTAGGGTCGCCCGCAACCTCCTGCGACCAGTGCTCTCATCCAGCATCCCGGCGCGCGTCAAGCTGGGCGTGTACAAGCTGTACGTGCGCCCGCTCTTGACGTACGCCGCCCCTGCATGGTTCGCCCTCACGAGCGAGACCAATCGTAAGCTCCTGCGCACGCAGCAAAGTGCCGCGTTGCGCACTATTGTCGCTGCCCCTCGCTTCGTGAGGAACGACGTCATCCAGCGGGACCTCGGGATAGAGGGCCTGGACGAGTTTGTGCGGCGCCTCGCGAAGGGGATGTTCGCGCGTGCCGGCGCGTCTGCTTTGCCACACATTAAGCAGATTGCGCCCTGGCATACGCGCCCCCCTGACGCGAGGAGACCCTTGCCCCGCGACCTGCTCGCGGACGTGTGACTCCACCCCGGACTGGACTTCCGAGTGAGTCGCTCTCAGCTTACACGCGGCTCACTTGTGACAATAGACTCCACACATAACATACATCTGTTGCGTGATGCGTGCTAGGATAATTTAGGCGTGTCGCGCAGCAAACAGTAGACATTCACCTCTATACAGGCGCATAAATACACGCGTGAAGACGCAGCGCGGGCGCGCGATTCACGTAGACACCGGGTGACGTCACACAACACAATGTCACCCACACACCCATTACACGGTCTCCCTAACCCGTGCCAGGCTCGGCTAGCTCTGAAAGTGGGGCGGGCGGGAGCCATTCACCCCTTCTGTAGGAACGTCGAGTCCGTATCTCTGTCGCAGGTCGCCTTCTGCTGGGCTTCCCCCATGTAGGTGGGGGTTCCACCTGGTAGGGGTTGACCGCCGGGATACGGTGAAGAAAGCGGCGCTGATTAGCAGCGTCGTGGCGTGCCTACAGACACAGTAATAGCAACCACTCACAGGGACGCGCATATCCGCGTCCCATCATCTTTTAGGCCGCGTAGGCCAACAGAATGAGGGGCCCGTAGTGACGGGCCAACGAGCGCTACCGCGGAGAGGGGGCCACGCCCCGGCACCGCCAATCGCACCCCCTGACGGGGTGGAGCGATGTCCAACTAGTGATTGGATCATTAGTCTTTGAACTATCGTCAAGCAAACAACTCAATTGGGAAGAAAGTGTGAATTATGAAATCTTTGAACTATCGTCAAGCAAACAACTCAATTGGGAAGAAAGTGTGAATTATGAAAAAAATTGAGTACCGTGCCATAATAAAGTTCCTTACCAAGCAAGGAAAGTCAGTTCAAAATATACTGGAAGAGATGGAATCCGTTTACGGGGACTCTTGCCCGGGTAAAACCATGGTTTACAAGTGGCACAGTCTCTTTAAACAAGACAGGACCTCACTTGAAGACGACCCACGGCCCGGACGATCGATCGAGGTGACTACACTGGAAATCATTAAAAAAGTGGAAAAAATAATATTGGAAGATGCCAGACTAAAGAAGAAACAGCTTTCCGAAATGGTTGGAGTATCCGATACGACAATTTTCAAAATTCTACACGATCATCTTGGCATGACAAAGGTCAGTGCAAGATGGGTGCCAAGAATGCTCACGCCGCCTCAAAAACAACACCGCGTGGAGTGATCTCGCACGTTTTTTGACCTCTGTAACGAAGATAAGGATGGACATTAAGTCGAATTGTTACTGGATATGAAACTTGGGTTCATCATTAAGAACCTGAGTCGAAACAAGACTATGCTGTGGCACAAAAAAGGCACACCACCACCCAAGAAGTAAAGTGTCACAATCAGCTGGAAAAATAAATAAAATCATGGCAACAGTGTTTTGGGATTCAGAAGGGATCCTGTTGACCGATTATAAAGATAAAGGCGTTTCTATAACTGGAGAATACTATGCTTCTATCCTTGAGAGGTTGAAAGAAAGCATTAAAGAAAAAGGAGGGGTAAATTGACCAAAGGTGTCCTTCTTCTTCACGACAACGCGCCTGTTCACAGGAGCCGTGTTGCGTTGGCTGCCCTGCATAAGGTGGGCTTCGATATTTTAGACCATCCACCCTACAGCCCAGACCTGGCTCCCAGTGATTATTACCTCTTCCCAAAACTGAAAAAAGAACTTCGTGGGAAGAAATTTTCAATTGATGAAGAAGTGAAGGACGCGGGTTTTCAAAGACAAAGCATTTTTTTATGAAGGTATACATAAGCTAATTGAAAGATCTGAAAAATGTATAAGGGTAGCAGGTAAATATAATATTGAAAAAGAAAAATAATTTAGTATTTTTATTTTCACTTCTCACCCTCCATTCCGCGAACTTAAAAATGTACCTATGTAATAAGCCCAGCATTGACTTGTAAAAACCCAAAAACTGCTTTGGGAATCTATTTAGTTAAAGCTCGCACAGGGGACTCCCATGAAAGGATTGCCTCTCCGTTTCATCTGAGCTAGTCCTCAATAACACAAATGCTTCAAGTAGCTCGAGAGGTATTACTAAGCTTATTTGTGCCTCTCCACTTGGGAATCAGTCATACGAGAAATGATTTCATTAATAGAAATTTATTATTAGCCGAGGGCTTGTTCGGAAACAGAGAGGCAAGGGTACCAATAGTAATATGTGATGGTACCTATATATAATAGGTCTTTACCTATGAAATTGCCGTTTTGTATGAAAAAAATTAAACAAATTTTTTTCATGCATTTTTTATTTGTATTAATCGAAGTAATCACCCATGCAATCAATGCATCTTTGCCAACGCAGTGGCAGTTTATTGATGCCCTTCTTAAAGAAATCAGCTGGACGGGAGGCAACAAATTCTTCAAAGGCATTTTGTACTGCCTCTCGGGTATTTAATTTTTTTCCCGCCAAGAAGTTATCCAAATTCTGGAAAAAGTAGTAGTCTGTAGGCGCAAGGTCTGGTGAGTAGAGCGGTTGACGGAGAGCTTCCAACCCCAGTTCTTGCAACTTGGAGACCGTCTGCTGTGCAGTATGAGGTCGTGCAAGAGCAGCGGAGACGAGCGATTGACCAATGCTGGTTGGAGATGTGCCAGCTTCTCCATCATTGTGTTCAGTTCTTCACAGTACACATCTGAAGTAATGCTCACCCCGTTTGGTAAAAAGCTGTGATGAATCACACCGGCGCTAGACCACCAAACAGTGAGTTGTTGAGTTGTTGAGTGAGTTGTCTAGGGGTAAGTTTTTGTTTAGGGCATTGTTTAGGTGCTGAACCAGGATCCAACCAACTTGCTGAGCGCTTGCGGTTATCAAACAGAATCCATTTTTCATCGCAGGTAACAATGCGGTTCAAAATTCCTTCATTTGTGTGTCTGTTGAGCAGTGCAAGGCACGTCTCGACGCGTACTTCGCGCTGGCGATCATCGAGTTCGTGGGGCACCCATTTGTCAAGCTATTTTACCTTGCCAATTTGACGCAAATGGACCAATATTGTTTTGACAATAACGTCAAAAGCTGCTGCTAATTCAGCCGTAGATTGTGTATCATCAGCTTCCACAATCGCCTTTAATTCGTCATTGTCGACCAAAGTCTTCGGACGACCGCGAGGTTCATTTTTCAGGTCGAAATTTCCAGAACGGAAGCGAGCAAACCAATAACAAGTGGTGCGTTGGTTTGTAGTGTTAGCTCCGTAAACGTCGTTGATGTTGCGTGCCGCTTGTGCCGCGTTGCTGCCACGACGGTACTCATATTCCATAATTACTCGAATTTTTAACGTATCCATGATGACGAAAAAGATTGAAATGCGATGAAAATGTAACACTAATCAATAAACAAATGACTACTTTTTGAAAAAAAAAACCATGTTTTTAAAATAAAATTAATTTGAAATTAGAATTCTTAGCCAAACAAAAATTATTTTGATTTGAAATGGCCAGTACTGCAGAACGGCAATTTCATAGGTAAAGACCTAATACCTCCATAAATCGTCCAACTACTTGTTCCAAAAAAGAACTTACAGCTTGCACAAATATAGAAAACCTAGTTAAACCTTTTCTCATTGTTGCCACTGATGGTTACATTTTTGATATTTTGGGGCCCTATCCAGCAACCAAATCGGATCTGATATCATGAAAGCTTTGATTCAAACTGAAAACGAGGGCATAAGGGCTTTTTTCAGCCCAGTGACGTTTTCATTTTGGATCGAGGCTTTCGTGATGGCATTCCAATACTAGAGGGGTTGGGCTTCAAAGTATATAAACCGGAGTCCTTAGAACAAGGAGAGACTCATTTATCAACCACCAGTGCGAACGATGATCCCATGAGGCTGGCATAGTCACCTAGAGTGCACTGAAGGTGTGTGACACTATGCAGATGGGTGGTTGAGGTGGTCAATGGGCGTTTGAAAAGAGACTTCAAGCTACTGAGACATGAATTTTTAATTTGGCTGCCACCCATCTGATGGACAATGTTCGTATTTCTGCAGCTATAATGAATGCCTTCGATCCAGTGATTGAAAATAGACCAGATGCTGACGCTATACTTACTCGAGCAATACACGGAAAAAATATGCCCAACCGGTTAGCAGAACTTATAATTGCTAACCAGATCAACCGCTACAGAGCCCAATTCACAAGAATTGACGGTCAAGTTCCAGAGTTAAGTAGGCATTTTCCCTGAAATGACCATGTCTGACGTGATACTTTTTGGGCTGGGTATGTATCAAATAAAACAGGCTATACACTATTACGGGGAACATATTAGGCAGCATGGACCATTTCAGGTACAAGTATTGGAACAACTGGAAGTAGTGGCAGCAGCAACCCCACCCCAACTTGATCCTCTTTTAATCAGAGGCCGTATAAGATCTCGACATAGCTGAGGACGAACTTATCATACATACTCGTATATATTGCTGGCAAGGGAAGGATCAAGTTGGGATGAAAAAATAATGAGCTTATTGTAGTTGTATATCTGGAAATTGGACAGTGGGTTGCTGTGCTCACATCAGGACCATTGTATGGTATTTGGGTTAGGCTCGGTACCAAGAGAGCATAGAAGCACCGGCGTCTTCTTGGATGGAATACAAATAAGAGATGATATTGTAGAAGATGAATAAAATCATAAGTCCCAACAAGTTGTTTTATTTATATGTATATACTCGTGACAGAGTTCTCATCCTCGTCGCTAATACTATAAACTAATTAACATAGAACTTGTTTGAATAATTGTTAAGTACTGCGTAGTTGGACTAGAATAGTTGGTTTCTTCCCAGCTGTAAGCAGCAGCTGCAGCTGTGTAATAGGAATAGCTATCAACTCTAACGATAACTTTTAGTCGTCAGGTACTGCACAGCTCACTGCTCCAACTCTTTATCGATTGATAGGCACTAAAGAATGAAGCAGCAGGACAGTTTGATAAACAAAACAATGTTCAAGCCTTCGTTTCTCGCTCCTACTCTTGACACCGATATAATCTCTCTTAACTGCTTCAATAGGTAATCTAAGATTGCTGCCGCAATCGAGTAAAGTATCCTGTAGTCCTATTTAATTATTATAACTATAACGAAACCAAAGTATTTTCGGTATTCATGATTTGTGTTTTTATCGCAGATAAACAAACAAATGTGTTTAGACAAATAAGTGTCAGATAAATGTCATTGTCAAAATCATTTCGCATATTGCTGATCCACCATACATTTTTTTTTTTTTTTAATATTTTTTTTATTCATGACCATAGATACAAGTCTTTCAGTCGCATACATAAATGGTAATATTACAATACAAAGGTAATAAGGTACGAGTTACACTTCAGTAAATAACATTAACATATTAATAAGTTTTTACATCAATAGTTTTGTTCATTATTACCAACTGGCCACCCTTTCGGGTTGCGTGGGTACATCTCAGTGATATTATGTTAACATCGTTATTTTCATACTAAACATACAAACCTAGACATTTAAATAACAACATTAATTAAATTTTTTCTATAGTATTACAAATATATTTATACAACACACTAAAATATTCCTTATTTTCTAACAAATCCTGAACGCGGCGGGGAACACTTTGTGACGGTTGACGTTCACTTTCAATGTCATTGTCATTGTCATTTAATTCACTCAATTCACTGACCAAAATCAAACGTTGAATGTTAAAACTTGAACACTGTAAGATAATATGATCCAAATCAGCATCCTCTGCTCCACAATGATGACATCGACTATTGTTAATTATGCGAATCCTATTCAGGTGAGCTGGTGTTAAGCAATGTCCCAATCTCATGCGTGCTATAATAGTTATAAATCTTCTTGTGATGTATTTGAAGTTATGATACCAAGGTTTAATCGGTAATTCATTTTGTATTTCAGCATACCATCTGCCTTTCGTTTCCAGGGTTATGTCCCAATACTCCTTCCATAAGTGTCTATTAAGTTTTTTAAAAAGGCTGTAGTAATCAGTGAATGGAACCTTGAGCAACTCCGATCGATCCTCATCATGATCTGAACGGGCCGCCGTGTCAGCTACCTCATTTCCACGAATGCCACTGTGTGAAGGTACCCATACAAATTCTACTTTAATATAGTTATCAAGTAGTTTTTGGATTATAAGTCTAATATTACAAATAATATAATTTAACTTATAAGAAATATTTACATTATGTAGAGCAGACAAAACACTTCTGGAGTCTGTAACTATCAAAATATTATGTACATTATTTACAAGACTATTTACATGCTGCAGTGCACAATAAATTGCATAGCATTCTGCAGTGAAAATGCTACACACCCTGTTTAATTTGATACATTTGGTGAAGTCTAGCTGTGGATCATAGAAAGCTGCATTTACATTATGGTCTGTTTTAGATCCATCTGTGTATATAATATAATGTTCTGGTTGTTCTGGTAATGTTCTGTTCTGTTCTTTAAACTGTAAAAAATCAAATTCATTGTGCACCGTGTCAAAATGGATTGCAAAGCTGTTAATAATACCATTATAAGGAATTTTGTATATAGGCCAAATATTGTTTTTAACAATATCTTGTGAATTCTTATTTACATGTCCAAATATTGTTGGCATTTCAGGTAGAGTTCCACCAACCAAGGAAGAAGCAGAAATGGCATTGGGAGGAATTGACTGTGAGATTTCAGGATGTATTGTTAGTTTCTTTAGTAAAGGATTATCATCTGATGCCATGACTTTTAATAAAAATCTCTCAGCCAACAACAACCTTCGTAATGTCAGGGGAGGTATACATGTCTCAACTTCTAAAGAATTAATAGGTGTGGAGCGCATAGCACCACAAATAAGTCTCAGTCCCATATTTTGAATTACATCCAATTTTCGTAACAAGGTGCTATTGGCATTCATGTAAGCTAAACTACTGTAATCAAAATGGCTTCTCACTATACTTTTGTACAGCATACTCATAACTTTGGGGTCAGATCCCCAAAAACTTCCTGCTAAATGTCTCAATAGATTAATACCTTTCAGTGCTTTGTTACTTATATGGTTAATATGTTCATCAAACTTTAATTTATCATCAATAATGACGCCTAGGAATTTGTGCTGCTTAACAACAGGAATTTCTACATTATTGTATGAAATTTTAATATTGCTAGGAGTATTTACATTTTTACTGATAACTAAAACTGAACTCTTTTCTGGACTAATTTCTAATTTAAGTTTACTATGGTAATATCTGTATAATTGAGACAAAGCCTTATTGATATTAGACATTGCTATATCTATGTTTTGATTTATGCTGTACAAAAGCAAGTCATCTGCAAATTGCAGGATATTTACACCTGGGACATCTACATATTTTAATATTTCAGAAGTGTATAAGTTATAAAGTAAAGGTGACAAAGTTGCCCCTTGCATTGTGCCTTTGTTGACAGTCCTAGGTCCATGCAATTTATTATTATATTTAACAAATACAGTTCTATTGTTTAAAAAAGAATAAAGCCATTTTAGAACATGACCAGGTATACCAATATCGTGAGATACTTGAATGAGTTCTTCTATATTTACATTGTCAAAAGCACCTTTTACATCTAAAAACACGCAGATTGCATTAGAGTGACTTAATTTAACCTGTTTTGCATCTGATAATAATGATACAAGGCTTTCAGAGCAACTTTTACCTTTTCTGAAGCCAAACTGTATAGGAGGAATTAAGTTTTGAGATTCAACAAAATAATCTAATCTTAACTTCAACATATTTTCAAAGAGTTTACCCAGACAAGATGATAAGGAAATAGGTCTATAAGAAGAAGCACTACCTACAGGTTTATTAGGTTTTAAAATTGGAATGACACACTGTGTTTTCCAAGACTCGGGTATTACTAATTCATTCCATAGTTTATTATAAATATTAATTAATGTTGTTTGTGCATTTAAATGTAATTTTTTTATTAACATGTAAGGTATGTCATCCAATCCCGGTGTAGTATCTTTCCTACTCTTTAAAGATGTTTTGAACTCTTCTATAGTGAAATTGTTCTTGAGAAATACATTTACATCATTTTCTGTAGCATTTTCGAACAAATACTCACACCTATTATCATCTATTTCAGTAGAATCTGCTAAGTTATCTAAAAAACTTGGAACCCACTCATCATTGATGTTTTTGTTTCGATTTGTTCCAATTTTTTTAAATTTTTTAATGTATCCCCATATCCTAGAAACTGGAGTTAACCTATTGAAGCTGCTACATAAATTTTGCCAAGAAGAAGAACTTTCTTCCTTCAGAATTATTTTCTTTTTTGCATCTAGTTTTTTATACCTTATCCAGTTTTCAATGTTGGGTTGAGAAAAATAATACTTTAATGCATCTTTTGATTTTGCGACAGCGTCACTACATTTTGTATTCCACCATGGTACTGGTTTTTTAATTGCTGTGTTTGCACCTAATTTTCGTTTTGGAATTGTTTTATTCCTTAAATCATTTAATGTTTCTATAAAATGGTTATATGCATTGCAAGGGGAATCATTTATTAAGTCCAAGTGGGAAAAACAAGTTTCTGATAGGCTATAATATTCGTCCCAATCTGCCTTGCTATAAATATATTTCTCTTGATCCACAGGAGGTGATGTGTCATACATAGATGGCTGAATGTTGATCTCAAGTAAGGTTGGAAGATGATAGCTACCCATGGGATCGTCATGAACATACCAGTTACATAAATGAGCTATTGAAGAGCTAACAAGGGCAAGATCTATCGCTGAAGCTTGTCTATTAGGATATGGAACAGTTGTTGGTGATCCATCATTCAAAATACATAAGTCAAATTCATCAATTATATTATATAAACATCTACCTCTATTATTATCACTATGGCATCCAAAGGCTATGTTATGAGCGTTAAAATCACCCATAACTATACAAGGTTTGGGTATGTTATTGATTATGTCCTTTAACTTTGCCGAGTCAAACCTGATACTTGGAGGGCTGTACACACAAAGTATTGCCATTGCTCCAAATTGTGTTTCTATAGTGATACATAAGTTTTGAATCGATTCTGAGAAGTGTGTATTAACTACTTTGTACTTTAAACGATGATTCACCAAAATGGCTACTCCATTGTGAGAATTTATGGAATTTTTGTGGATTAAATTATATGTGGGAAAGTGTGGAATTATAGAATTAGATTTGAACCAAGTCTCATTAAGAAGACAGATATCTATATTTTTTTCAATTAATAAATTTTGTAATAGGCTTCTTTTACTCTGTAAACTTTGTATATTATACTGTAAAATATTTAGATAATTATCCATGTTTAAATTAAATTTGATAAAAATATTTCTTTTATTTTCTTATGTGTGAGTGGTCCATCAGAGTCACTCTTGTTTCCTAATGCAACCAACGATTTAACAATTGCGTTAATTATAATATCATTATTTGCTACTTGTTTAATATCTAAAGTTTCATTAGTTTTAGCCTTATCAGTAACCTTGGGTAAAACAGGGAAAGATTTCTCATTAAATGTAGGGGTTGGTTTCACAACAGTGGCATACGATTGCTGCAGAAATTTTGCCTTTTTCTCTTCAATTTTTTGTTTTTTAATGGGACAGTCTCGTGAAATGGCAAGATGATTACCTGCGCAGTTGATGCATGTGATCTCTTCGACATCGCATTCTTTGTAGGAGTGACGACCAGCACAAGAAGAGCAGTTTTGCTCGCCTCTGCAAGTCTTAGCAGAGTGGTTAAATTTAAGACACTTATAACATTGCAATAGTGGTGGTATGTATGTTTTCACCTCGTATCTAAATAGTTGTATGTAGGCGTATTGCGGTAAAGATGTTGATGCAAAGGTGACAGCAACTGTATTCAGAGGCACTAATTTTCCTTCTACCTTACGCATGAATCTCTTAATTGATATTACTTCAGAGTCACACACTATATTTTTATATATATCTTCATTGGAAAGTTCTTTGGGCACAAACCTCAATACACCAATCCTTTCTGTCAGATAGGATGGTATGAATGCTTTAAATTTATTCCTCCACAGGAACTCTTCCATTTTTAGAAAATTATTGGCCGCAGTCGCTTTTCTAAATGTTACTCCTATTTTATGCGCATTTACTCTATGTACACCTAGGACTCCTTTAACATTGTCTGATATTAGGTTGGTGAGTGTGATAGGATTTTTATTCCCTACCTTCTCCTGTTCTGTCGACTCGACGTATACTATATATTCTGAACTCGTATTTTCTATAAACAATCTTTTATAGTTTGGTTTAGTAAAAATATTGTATTTATTTATAGAGTCAGAATTTCGAGTACCGGTAATTTTTCTTTTCTTCTTTTCCCCTGGCTCTGGCGGCTCCTCACCGCCACTGGTGACACTCATGGTGGTTCGAGGTCTTGTCAGAAGTTATTTATGTGGTATTTCCGTATAATTTTATATTTAATAAACTTTTTGCGAAATCAAAATTACCGCCTCGTTTGACTTCCCGCCAAAAAGTCCCTCCACCATACATTTTTTTTTTTTTTTTAATATTTTTTTATTCATGACCATAGATACAAGTCTTTCAGTCGCATACATAAATGGTAATATTACAATACAAAGGTAATAAGGTACGAGTTACACTTCAGTAAATAACATTAACATATTAATAAGTTTTTACATCAATAGTTTTGTTCATTATTACCAACTGGCCACCCTTTCGGGTTGCGTGGGTACATCTCAGTGATATTATGTTAACATCGTTATTTTCATACTAAACATACAAACCTAGACATTTAAATAACAACATTAATTAAATTTTTTCTATAGTATTACAAATATATTTATACAACACACTAAAATATTCCTTATTTTCTAACAAATCCTGAACGCGGCGGGGAACACTTTGTGACGGTTGACGTTCACTTTCAATGTCATTGTCATTGTCATTTAATTCACTCAATTCACTGACCAAAATCAAACGTTGAATGTTAAAACTTGAACACTGTAAGATAATATGATCCAAATCAGCATCCTCTGCTCCACAATGATGACATCGACTATTGTTAATTATGCGAATCCTATTCAGGTGAGCTGGTGTTAAGCAATGTCCCAATCTCATGCGTGCTATAATAGTTATAAATCTTCTTGTGATGTATTTGAAGTTATGATACCAAGGTTTAATCGGTAATTCATTTTGTATTTCAGCATACCATCTGCCTTTCGTTTCCAGGGTTATGTCCCAATACTCCTTCCATAAGTGTCTATTAAGTTTTTTAAAAAGGCTGTAGTAATCAGTGAATGGAACCTTGAGCAACTCCGATCGATCCTCATCATGATCTGAACGGGCCGCCGTGTCAGCTACCTCATTTCCACGAATGCCACTGTGTGAAGGTACCCATACAAATTCTACTTTAATATAGTTATCAAGTAGTTTTTGGATTATAAGTCTAATATTACAAATAATATAATTTAACTTATAAGAAATATTTACATTATGTAGAGCAGACAAAACACTTCTGGAGTCTGTAACTATCAAAATATTATGTACATTATTTACAAGACTATTTACATGCTGCAGTGCACAATAAATTGCATAGCATTCTGCAGTGAAAATGCTACACACCCTGTTTAATTTGATACATTTGGTGAAGTCTAGCTGTGGATCATAGAAAGCTGCATTTACATTATGGTCTGTTTTAGATCCATCTGTGTATATAATATAATGTTCTGGTCTATTGTCTTTAAACTGTAAAAAATCAAATTCATTGTGCACCGTGTCAAAATGGATTGCAAAGCTGTTAATAATACCATTATAAGGAATTTTGTATATAGGCCAAATATTGTTTTTAACAATATCTTGTGAATTCTTATTTACATGTCCAAATATTGTTGGCATTTCAGGTAGAGTTCCACCAACCAAGGAAGAAGCAGAAATGGCATTGGGAGGAATTGACTGTGAGATTTCAGGATGTATTGTTAGTTTCTTTAGTAAAGGATTATCATCTGATGCCATGACTTTTAATAAAAATCTCTCAGCCAACAACAACCTTCGTAATGTCAGGGGAGGTATACATGTCTCAACTTCTAAAGAATTAATAGGTGTGGAGCGCATAGCACCACAAATAAGTCTCAGTCCCATATTTTGAATTACATCCAATTTTCGTAACAAGGTGCTATTGGCATTCATGTAAGCTAAACTACTGTAATCAAAATGGCTTCTCACTATACTTTTGTACAGCATACTCATAACTTTGGGGTCAGATCCCCAAAAACTTCCTGCTAAATGTCTCAATAGATTAATACCTTTCAGTGCTTTGTTACTTATATGGTTAATATGTTCATCAAACTTTAATTTATCATCAATAATGACGCCTAGGAATTTGTGCTGCTTAACAACAGGAATTTCTACATTATTGTATGAAATTTTAATATTGCTAGGAGTATTTACATTTTTACTGATAACTAAAACTGAACTCTTTTCTGGACTAATTTCTAATTTAAGTTTACTATGGTAATATCTGTATAATTGAGACAAAGCCTTATTGATATTAGACATTGCTATATCTATGTTTTGATTTATGCTGTACAAAAGCAAGTCATCTGCAAATTGCAGGATATTTACACCTGGGACATCTACATATTTTAATATTTCAGAAGTGTATAAGTTATAAAGTAAAGGTGACAAAGTTGCCCCTTGCATTGTGCCTTTGTTGACAGTCCTAGGTCCATGCAATTTATTATTATATTTAACAAATACAGTTCTATTGTTTAAAAAAGAATAAAGCCATTTTAGAACATGACAAGGTATACCAATATCGTGAGATACTTGAATGAGTTCTTCTATATTTACATTGTCAAAAGCACCTTTTACATCTAAAAACACGCAGATTGCATTAGAGTGACTTAATTTAACCTGTTTTGCATCTGATAATAATGATACAAGGCTTTCAGAGCAACTTTTACCTTTTCTGAAGCCAAACTGTATAGGAGGAATTAAGTTTTGAGATTCAACAAAATAATCTAATCTTAACTTCAACATATTTTCAAAGAGTTTACCCAGACAAGATGATAAGGAAATAGGTCTATAAGAAGAAGCACTACCTACAGGTTTATTAGGTTTTAAAATTGGAATGACACACTGTGTTTTCCAAGACTCGGGTATTACTAATTCATTCCATAGTTTATTATAAATATTAATTAATGTTGTTTGTGCATTTAAATGTAATTTTTTTATTAACATGTAAGGTATGTCATCCAATCCCGGTGTAGTATCTTTCCTACTCTTTAAAGATGTTTTGAACTCTTCTATAGTGAAATTGTTCTTGAGAAATACATTTACATCATTTTCTGTAGCATTTTCGAACAAATACTCACACCTATTATCATCTATTTCAGTAGAATCTGCTAAGTTATCTAAAAAACTTGGAACCCACTCATCATTGATGTTTTTGTTTCGATTTGTTCCAATTTTTTTAAATTTTTTAATGTATCCCCATATCCTAGAAACTGGAGTTAACCTATTGAAGCTGCTACATAAATTTTGCCAAGAAGAAGAACTTTCTTCCTTCAGAATTATTTTCTTTTTTGCATCTAGTTTTTTATACCTTATCCAGTTTTCAATGTTGGGTTGAGAAAAATAATACTTTAATGCATCTTTTGATTTTGCGACAGCGTCACTACATTTTGTATTCCACCATGGTACTGGTTTTTTAATTGCTGTGTTTGCACCTAATTTTCGTTTTGGAATTGTTTTATTCCTTAAATCATTTAATGTTTCTATAAAATGGTTATATGCATTGCAAGGGGAATCATTTATTAAGTCCAAGTGGGAAAAACAAGTTTCTGATAGGCTATAATATTCGTCCCAATCTGCCTTGCTATAAATATATTTCTCTTGATCCACAGGAGGTGATGTGTCATACATAGATGGCTGAATGTTGATCTCAAGTAAGGTTGGAAGATGATAGCTACCCATGGGATCGTCATGAACATACCAGTTACATAAATGAGCTATTGAAGAGCTAACAAGGGCAAGATCTATCGCTGAAGCTTGTCTATTAGGATATGGAACAGTTGTTGGTGATCCATCATTCAAAATACATAAGTCAAATTCATCAATTATATTATATAAACATCTACCTCTATTATTATCACTATGGCATCCAAAGGCTATGTTATGAGCGTTAAAATCACCCATAACTATACAAGGTTTGGGTATGTTATTGATTATGTCCTTTAACTTTGCCGAGTCAAACCTGATACTTGGAGGGCTGTACACACAAAGTATTGCCATTGCTCCAAATTGTGTTTCTATAGTGATACATAAGTTTTGAATCGATTCTGAGAAGTGTGTATTAACTACTTTGTACTTTAAACGATGATTCACCAAAATGGCTACTCCATTGTGAGAATTTATGGAATTTTTGTGGATTAAATTATATGTGGGAAAGTGTGGAATTATAGAATTAGATTTGAACCAAGTCTCATTAAGAAGACAGATATCTATATTTTTTTCAATTAATAAATTTTGTAATAGGCTTCTTTTACTCTGTAAACTTTGTATATTATACTGTAAAATATTTAGATAATTATCCATGTTTAAATTAAATTTGATAAAAATATTTCTTTTATTTTCTTATGTGTGAGTGGTCCATCAGAGTCACTCTTGTTTCCTAATGCAACCAACGATTTAACAATTGCGTTAATTATAATATCATTATTTGCTACTTGTTTAATATCTAAAGTTTCATTAGTTTTAGCCTTATCAGTAACCTTGGGTAAAACAGGGAAAGATTTCTCATTAAATGTAGGGGTTGGTTTCACAACAGTGGCATACGATTGCTGCAGAAATTTTGCCTTTTTCTCTTCAATTTTTTGTTTTTTAATGGGACAGTCTCGTGAAATGGCAAGATGATTACCTGCGCAGTTGATGCATGTGATCTCTTCGACATCGCATTCTTTGTAGGAGTGACGACCAGCACAAGAAGAGCAGTTTTGCTCGCCTCTGCAAGTCTTAGCAGAGTGGTTAAATTTAAGACACTTATAACATTGCAATAGTGGTGGTATGTATGTTTTCACCTCGTATCTAAATAGTTGTATGTAGGCGTATTGCGGTAAAGATGTTGATGCAAAGGTGACAGCAACTGTATTCAGAGGCACTAATTTTCCTTCTACCTTACGCATGAATCTCTTAATTGATATTACTTCAGAGTCACACACTATATTTTTATATATATCTTCATTGGAAAGTTCTTTGGGCACAAACCTCAATACACCAATCCTTTCTGTCAGATAGGATGGTATGAATGCTTTAAATTTATTCCTCCACAGGAACTCTTCCATTTTTAGAAAATTATTGGCCGCAGTCGCTTTTCTAAATGTTACTCCTATTTTATGCGCATTTACTCTATGTACACCTAGGACTCCTTTAACATTGTCTGATATTAGGTTGGTGAGTGTGATAGGATTTTTATTCCCTACCTTCTCCTGTTCTGTCGACTCGACGTATACTATATATTCTGAACTCGTATTTTCTATAAACAATCTTTTATAGTTTGGTTTAGTAAAAATATTGTATTTATTTATAGAGTCAGAATTTCGAGTACCGGTAATTTTTCTTTTCTTCTTTTCCCCTGGCTCTGGCGGCTCCTCACCGCCACTGGTGACACTCATGGTGGTTCGAGGTCTTGTCAGAAGTTATTTATGTGGTATTTCCGTATAATTTTATATTTAATAAACTTTTTGCGAAATCAAAATTACCGCCTCGTTTGACTTCCCGCCAAAAAGTCCCTCCACCATACATTTTTTTTTTTTTTTTAATATTTTTTTATTCATGACCATAGATACAAGTCTTTCAGTCGCATACATAAATGGTAATATTACAATACAAAGGTAATAAGGTACGAGTTACACTTCAGTAAATAACATTAACATATTAATAAGTTTTTACATCAATAGTTTTGTTCATTATTACCAACTGGCCACCCTTTCGGGTTGCGTGGGTACATCTCAGTGATATTATGTTAACATCGTTATTTTCATACTAAACATACAAACCTAGACATTTAAATAACAACATTAATTAAATTTTTTCTATAGTATTACAAATATATTTATACAACACACTAAAATATTCCTTATTTTCTAACAAATCCTGAACGCGGCGGGGAACACTTTGTGACGGTTGACGTTCACTTTCAATGTCATTGTCATTGTCATTTAATTCACTCAATTCACTGACCAAAATCAAACGTTGAATGTTAAAACTTGAACACTGTAAGATAATATGATCCAAATCAGCATCCTCTGCTCCACAATGATGACATCGACTATTGTTAATTATGCGAATCCTATTCAGGTGAGCTGGTGTTAAGCAATGTCCCAATCTCATGCGTGCTATAATAGTTATAAATCTTCTTGTGATGTATTTGAAGTTATGATACCAAGGTTTAATCGGTAATTCATTTTGTATTTCAGCATACCATCTGCCTTTCGTTTCCAGGGTTATGTCCCAATACTCCTTCCATAAGTGTCTATTAAGTTTTTTAAAAAGGCTGTAGTAATCAGTGAATGGAACCTTGAGCAACTCCGATCGATCCTCATCATGATCTGAACGGGCCGCCGTGTCAGCTACCTCATTTCCACGAATGCCACTGTGTGAAGGTACCCATACAAATTCTACTTTAATATAGTTATCAAGTAGTTTTTGGATTATAAGTCTAATATTACAAATAATATAATTTAACTTATAAGAAATATTTACATTATGTAGAGCAGACAAAACACTTCTGGAGTCTGTAACTATCAAAATATTATGTACATTATTTACAAGACTATTTACATGCTGCAGTGCACAATAAATTGCATAGCATTCTGCAGTGAAAATGCTACACACCCTGTTTAATTTGATACATTTGGTGAAGTCTAGCTGTGGATCATAGAAAGCTGCATTTACATTATGGTCTGTTTTAGATCCATCTGTGTATATAATATAATGTTCTGGTCTATTGTCTTTAAACTGTAAAAAATCAAATTCATTGTGCACCGTGTCAAAATGGATTGCAAAGCTGTTAATAATACCATTATAAGGAATTTTGTATATAGGCCAAATATTGTTTTTAACAATATCTTGTGAATTCTTATTTACATGTCCAAATATTGTTGGCATTTCAGGTAGAGTTCCACCAACCAAGGAAGAAGCAGAAATGGCATTGGGAGGAATTGACTGTGAGATTTCAGGATGTATTGTTAGTTTCTTTAGTAAAGGATTATCATCTGATGCCATGACTTTTAATAAAAATCTCTCAGCCAACAACAACCTTCGTAATGTCAGGGGAGGTATACATGTCTCAACTTCTAAAGAATTAATAGGTGTGGAGCGCATAGCACCACAAATAAGTCTCAGTCCCATATTTTGAATTACATCCAATTTTCGTAACAAGGTGCTATTGGCATTCATGTAAGCTAAACTACTGTAATCAAAATGGCTTCTCACTATACTTTTGTACAGCATACTCATAACTTTGGGGTCAGATCCCCAAAAACTTCCTGCTAAATGTCTCAATAGATTAATACCTTTCAGTGCTTTGTTACTTATATGGTTAATATGTTCATCAAACTTTAATTTATCATCAATAATGACGCCTAGGAATTTGTGCTGCTTAACAACAGGAATTTCTACATTATTGTATGAAATTTTAATATTGCTAGGAGTATTTACATTTTTACTGATAACTAAAACTGAACTCTTTTCTGGACTAATTTCTAATTTAAGTTTACTATGGTAATATCTGTATAATTGAGACAAAGCCTTATTGATATTAGACATTGCTATATCTATGTTTTGATTTATGCTGTACAAAAGCAAGTCATCTGCAAATTGCAGGATATTTACACCTGGGACATCTACATATTTTAATATTTCAGAAGTGTATAAGTTATAAAGTAAAGGTGACAAAGTTGCCCCTTGCATTGTGCCTTTGTTGACAGTCCTAGGTCCATGCAATTTATTATTATATTTAACAAATACAGTTCTATTGTTTAAAAAAGAATAAAGCCATTTTAGAACATGACCAGGTATACCAATATCGTGAGATACTTGAATGAGTTCTTCTATATTTACATTGTCAAAAGCACCTTTTACATCTAAAAACACGCAGATTGCATTAGAGTGACTTAATTTAACCTGTTTTGCATCTGATAATAATGATACAAGGCTTTCAGAGCAACTTTTACCTTTTCTGAAGCCAAACTGTATAGGAGGAATTAAGTTTTGAGATTCAACAAAATAATCTAATCTTAACTTCAACATATTTTCAAAGAGTTTACCCAGACAAGATGATAAGGAAATAGGTCTATAAGAAGAAGCACTACCTACAGGTTTATTAGGTTTTAAAATTGGAATGACACACTGTGTTTTCCAAGACTCGGGTATTACTAATTCATTCCATAGTTTATTATAAATATTAATTAATGTTGTTTGTGCATTTAAATGTAATTTTTTTATTAACATGTAAGGTATGTCATCCAATCCCGGTGTAGTATCTTTCCTACTCTTTAAAGATGTTTTGAACTCTTCTATAGTGAAATTGTTCTTGAGAAATACATTTACATCATTTTCTGTAGCATTTTCGAACAAATACTCACACCTATTATCATCTATTTCAGTAGAATCTGCTAAGTTATCTAAAAAACTTGGAACCCACTCATCATTGATGTTTTTGTTTCGATTTGTTCCAATTTTTTTAAATTTTTTAATGTATCCCCATATCCTAGAAACTGGAGTTAACCTATTGAAGCTGCTACATAAATTTTGCCAAGAAGAAGAACTTTCTTCCTTCAGAATTATTTTCTTTTTTGCATCTAGTTTTTTATACCTTATCCAGTTTTCAATGTTGGGTTGAGAAAAATAATACTTTAATGCATCTTTTGATTTTGCGACAGCGTCACTACATTTTGTATTCCACCATGGTACTGGTTTTTTAATTGCTGTGTTTGCACCTAATTTTCGTTTTGGAATTGTTTTATTCCTTAAATCATTTAATGTTTCTATAAAATGGTTATATGCATTGCAAGGGGAATCATTTATTAAGTCCAAGTGGGAAAAACAAGTTTCTGATAGGCTATAATATTCGTCCCAATCTGCCTTGCTATAAATATATTTCTCTTGATCCACAGGAGGTGATGTGTCATACATAGATGGCTGAATGTTGATCTCAAGTAAGGTTGGAAGATGATAGCTACCCATGGGATCGTCATGAACATACCAGTTACATAAATGAGCTATTGAAGAGCTAACAAGGGCAAGATCTATCGCTGAAGCTTGTCTATTAGGATATGGAACAGTTGTTGGTGATCCATCATTCAAAATACATAAGTCAAATTCATCAATTATATTATATAAACATCTACCTCTATTATTATCATTATGGTATCCAAAGGCTATGTTATGAGCGTTAAAATCACCCATAACTATACAAGGTTTGGGTATGTTATTGATTATGTCCTTTAACTTTGCCGAGTCAAACCTGATACTTGGAGGGCTGTACACACAAAGTATTGCCATTGCTCCAAATTGTGTTTCTATAGTGATACATAAGTTTTGAATCGATTCTGAGAAGTGTGTATTAACTACTTTGTACTTTAAACGATGATTCACCAAAATGGCTACTCCATTGTGAGAATTTATGGAATTTTTGTGGATTAAATTATATGTGGGAAAGTGTGGAATTATAGAATTAGATTTGAACCAAGTCTCATTAAGAAGACAGATATCTATATTTTTTTCAATTAATAAATTTTGTAATAGGCTTCTTTTACTCTGTAAACTTTGTATATTATACTGTAAAATATTTAGATAATTATCCATGTTTAAATTAAATTTGATAAAAATATTTCTTTTATTTTCTTATGTGTGAGTGGTCCATCAGAGTCACTCTTGTTTCCTAATGCAACCAACGATTTAACAATTGCGTTAATTATAATATCATTATTTGCTACTTGTTTAATATCTAAAGTTTCATTAGTTTTAGCCTTATCAGTAACCTTGGGTAAAACAGGGAAAGATTTCTCATTAAATGTAGGGGTTGGTTTCACAACAGTGGCATACGATTGCTGCAGAAATTTTGCCTTTTTCTCTTCAATTTTTTGTTTTTTAATGGGACAGTCTCGTGAAATGGCAAGATGATTACCTGCGCAGTTGATGCATGTGATCTCTTCGACATCGCATTCTTTGTAGGAGTGACGACCAGCACAAGAAGAGCAGTTTTGCTCGCCTCTGCAAGTCTTAGCAGAGTGGTTAAATTTAAGACACTTATAACATTGCAATAGTGGTGGTATGTATGTTTTCACCTCGTATCTAAATAGTTGTATGTAGGCGTATTGCGGTAAAGATGTTGATGCAAAGGTGACAGCAACTGTATTCAGAGGCACTAATTTTCCTTCTACCTTACGCATGAATCTCTTAATTGATATTACTTCAGAGTCACACACTATATTTTTATATATATCTTCATTGGAAAGTTCTTTGGGCACAAACCTCAATACACCAATCCTTTCTGTCAGATAGGATGGTATGAATGCTTTAAATTTATTCCTCCACAGGAACTCTTCCATTTTTAGAAAATTATTGGCCGCAGTCGCTTTTCTAAATGTTACTCCTATTTTATGCGCATTTACTCTATGTACACCTAGGACTCCTTTAACATTGTCTGATATTAGGTTGGTGAGTGTGATAGGATTTTTATTCCCTACCTTCTCCTGTTCTGTCGACTCGACGTATACTATATATTCTGAACTCGTATTTTCTATAAACAATCTTTTATAGTTTGGTTTAGTAAAAATATTGTATTTATTTATAGAGTCAGAATTTCGAGTACCGGTAATTTTTCTTTTCTTCTTTTCCCCTGGCTCTGGCGGCTCCTCACCGCCACTGGTGACACTCATGGTGGTTCGAGGTCTTGTCAGAAGTTATTTATGTGGTATTTCCGTATAATTTTATATTTAATAAACTTTTTGCGAAATCAAAATTACCGCCTCGTTTGACTTCCCGCCAAAAAGTCTCCCACCATACATATTTATTTTGTGTTGCTATCCTTGATCGAGTTAATTTTAATGTACGTTAGAACGAAGCCAAATTATAGAAAATTAGCATTAAAAAACGGTTACTATATTGTATAGCGATATTCACATTAGGTGTACCTAGTACTAGCCCAGGCTCCATACATTTCTAGAACATCTCCTATGTGCGTGTGGTGTGAGGGCCACTTTATTACAACTCTTTGAAAATATGCTTAGGATTTAGTGAACATTCCCAAAGAATTGTGAAAGTTGGAATCAGATTTTGTGAAAGTCAACTTTGCGAGATACCTATGGACCGTAAAGTTGGGCCCTCAGTTCTCACATAGAGGATTGAGGGCCCACCTGTACCTGATAAACTATGGTCACTACAGAAAAAGTCTTTATGCCAAAATCTAAGGTCCAAACAAAATTTGTGAAAACAAGATATTTGTCCTATAAACCTACTCCTATAACCTATAAACGTTCAAAATGGGCCCTCAATCCTCATAGACGTAAAAGTTTAGAACGTAAATAAAATGAAACCATTAACTTACAGCTACTGTTTGAAATCCTATATGCTACTAAATAAATTGTGAAAATTTGTGAAAGCAAAAACAGGTCACTACTTCTTGTTGTTTGAAAGTTATGACCTTGATAAAATTCGGGCCCTCAGTCCTCCATTTTATTTTGTTTTCGTTCTAATACGCATAACGTATGAAAGATAAGAAATACAAAATAGTCTATTTTTGTGAAAAAAATTGTGCAACAAATTGGTGTTATTTGTTACTAATAAGAATAACGATAAAACTACAAATCTTAATAAATACCGAAACCTACTATTTTTGACATGTGTAGTAGGGCAGAGTGACAATAATTTATATACTTTGTTAGTGGTGATTCTGAGTGATGTTTTAGTTCCTTCTGCTGTTGAAAAGTAATATAATAACTATACAAGATCCGGAGTTTATTTTAGAGGAAGAAGAAGTAGAAATAGAGGAATGGAAGAAAATTTTAATGGTTTTATAGCTTTGACTGCATTAGCTATTGAAGAAAACAAATTTATATTAGACAGCGGCGCTACTAATCTTATGGTTACCGAAAAAGTAGAAAAATATATGACAAAAATACAAAAATTAGATGAACCAATAACTGTTACTATAGCAGATGATAAAGGATGGGAAAGGAGCAAATAAAAAAGGAACAGTAACAGGATATTGTAAGAACCTATAATAGACTGTGAAGCACTCATTGTGGAAAATATAATATATAACTTATTATCAGAACATAAAGTAACAAATAATGGATACAAGATCAGGCATAAATCTACGAGTACCTAAACACATGAATGACTATCATCATTATTTTATTTGACGATTTTTATGTTCCAAACTTTTTCACATAACATCGAGGAGAGTCGGAGTTCAACCTCATTAGTTTGTCTATTCGACTACTACAAAGAAAAAGTACCTAAAGTGATGTTCTTGTTATTAAAATATGTCATGTCAATTGAGAAAACTACATAGGTAGGTACTGAAATATTATTATAGCCATACAAATAAGTACAGGTAAATTTGTTTTGATACATACTCATCTATCTACACACATCAAAAGTGTCTAGGGATCAAGCATTTTTATGCGGATTTCTTGAGATTGAGATGTGGCTTTGTAATAAATTTATGATTTTATAAATTTATATGGATCCTTTTTGGTGCATTTCATAATTTGAATCAGGAACTGTGAATCAAATTCGAGTAAAAGATGAAAATCAGCTGTCAATATTTTCCCTATAAAAACATACAACGCATTGAAGACATTATTAGTGCTACTGTTTCCCTACTACTGATTAAAACCAACGTTATTATGGAGCGGCGACGTCATTTAAGCAGGGAAGAAATGCTCAGAGCCGTGGGAATGATAGAAGCTGGTTCCCGGCAACGTACTGTGGCTTTAGCTCTGAATACAAGTCAGAGTGTTATCAGTCGACTTTGGACACGTTACCGAAGCACTGGTACCGTGGCTGAGCGCCATGGAGGACGGTATCGCTGCACCACACGGAGACAAGACCGATACATTCAAATCTTAACTCGAAGAGCTCCAACTATAACCGCCATGATGTTAGCCGTGAGGCTTCATCACTCTTCAGGGAACTTAATTAGCGACCAAACAGTCAGAAACCGCTTGCATGAAGTGAACCTTCATTCCCGAAGACCGCTACGGGTACCACCTATAGCAATGCACAATCGTAGGATTCGATATCAATGGGCTCTTGAACACAGAAATTGGGCAGAAGAACAATGGCGTTTCGTGTGCTTTTCTGATGAGTCTCGTTTTGGTATGAGACCGGATACAAGACGTATACGACACTGGAGAACCCCTGGACGCCAACAGCGATTAAAATCCTGCCAGGAAGCCCATCCTTATAGTGGTGGAACCATCATGGTATGGGCGGGTATTTGGATCGGCGGAAGAACTGAGTTGATTTGGATCAGAGGCAACCTCAACGCTCAAATTTATGCTGAGACGATTGTATCAGACGTCATCGTTCCTCTACAAGTGCAAATCGGTCCCTTATTTCAGTTAATGCATGATAATGCACGACCGCACACCGCAAGAGTTGTAAGACAGACTCTCGCCGCAGCTAACATCAATGTCCTGCCCTGGCCTGCTCAGTCGCCAGACTTGAACCCGATTGAGCATGCATGGGATATGCTACAGAGAAGAGCTCTGCCGAATATGGAGGGTATCCAGTCGCAAGAAGACCTTTTTTTGTTGTTGCAACGAACATGGGCGGCCATTCCACAGCGTGATTTGGATGAACTCATTTTGAGTATGCCAAACCGATGTTCTTGTGTTGTTAGTGTTCGCGGTAGAAACACGGATTATTAATTGTTTAAGTTACCCAATAAAATTTTAAAGAAAACTGTTATTTCAGTCTTTTTTTCGAACTTTAATGTTAGTGGTTCAAATGTCAAAAATCCCTTTATTAGGAAAATGGCAAATTTCTTTATTAATGCAAAGGTGACTTGGTTTATCGTTACTGTGACAAACGAAAACACTTTATTTGATGAATCCTTAAAGAAAATTTTAATTAATATCAATCAGGAGAAAAGTTATTGCAAAAATATATGTTGATCCCTAGACACTTTTGATGTGTGTATATGTTACTGTGCGGTAAATCTTAGGATTTACTAAATCTCACCGGTAAAAGCCCGAATTGTTCTAAAATAGTTTTTAATTTCGTACTTTTACTGGTATTTAGTCGGTAAACCCTAGGTTTTACCGCAGACACCGGTAAATGTCCGAAATCAAAGATTGAAATAATAATAGTCGTGTCAACTCGTGTCCCGCTCGACACCCGCACGACTAGAGGGTAGTGTAATACAATTCCTAAATAACTACGCCGGAGGGAAGGGTAGAGGGGGATGCGGGAAGGGCAGAGGCAATTGGTGAAGGGATGTGAGAGGAAGAAGGGGAGGTTAGCGGGAAGGGAATGCGGTGAGGCGTGAGAGGGAGGGGGAGGTTAGCGGGAAGGGTATGCGGTGAGGGGTGGAGGAGGGGGTTGGTGTGAGGGGATGAGAGGGGCGGGTGTGACGATAGGGAGGGGGATGGAGTGAAAGGGGGTTAGAGGGAGAAATGGAGGGTGAGAGGGGGTGGGGTGAGATAAATTCTTTTAAGGGGGAAGCGCTGTGGTAGCCCGCGAAATTCAAATTTTCTTGCATATTTTGTAATTTGCAGGTCAGGTTTGTTGCTTATTATATTTTGATCAAGATACAACCTGACACAGACCTGCAAATTGCAAAAAACGCAACAAAATTTGAATTTCGCGGGCTACCACAGCGCAATCACCTTAACGTGTTATCACGAGTGCTCAAAAATAGAATGTTATTTTTTATTAGGGTTTTAGGAGATTTATATCTGGAAATTTATAAATAGTGAAATATATTAATATCATTATACAAGAATGTATTTACTGACGTAGTAACTATGTAAGCAAGTAAGTAACAATGACAATGTCACAACCATAGAGCCGGGTATATAGCATTCGTCCACATCCTAATAAGCTACGACATCTCGATAAGTAGTCGTGGCTTCCTGGTGGTGCAGCCGTGGCCAGTGGGAGACCTGAGGGGCAATTCTCGTATTTTTAAAAACATTCGGAATCTCATCTCAGTCCCAATCTGTCAAAAATTGTATAGCGTTTACCTGCATTTTTGACATTTGATTGTCACTAGCATGAGATTACGACTTGAATTTGAACGTTTTTAGGTACGAGAATTGGCCTTCTGTGTGCTTAGTGTGAGTTTGACAACATTGTTCGAATGACTTCACCATCGAGTAAATCGAGTTGACATCAAACCTATCGACAACCGTATGCAAGCGAGTGCGAGTTACCATCAAAGCTAACCATAAAGTACGCGTTTGGTCACCGTGAATAACGTTAATTACTTTTCTTATGTTGGTGTCACGTACGCGTCGTCCGATAAACCGACCAAATAGATATACATTTGTATTCAGTGTTCTTAGTGAAAGCGGCTGTCTATCAAAATTGTGTTGGTTATAACGACTTTGATGTTTCGTGTTTGTCAGTATTGTTTGAAGCTAAGCTATTATTATTGTTATTTGGATTAGAATTGGATTATATTAATTACTAAATAAAAATGAAGACAAGTTCTTCCCAATTCGTTATGATGGTGACATTTATGGAGCAGTAAGTGGAATTTTTAAATCAAGTATTTGGTGTTTAACGAACTTATGATCTGTGAACTTTGCAGAAATAAAACTAAATTTGTTTGGTTTTCTAGGCATGGAGACCTCAGCAAGCCTACAACAAATGCGAGAGGGAAAATTGCAACCATGAAGAATTGGGAAGAGTTAACTGTTTTACTAAATAGTGATGGTACTGGTGATACTAAACCTACTGAGAAATGGAAGAAGGTTGGTTAAAATGGTTATGGCTTACCTATTTTGGCTAAAACAGGATGCGATTCTAATAAAATCTTGGCTTCTTTGATTTGCATGATTTAAGGTTTGGAGTGATTTTAAAAATAACACCAAAAAAAAGGCTTCACGTCTGCATAGAGCAGCTAGTGGTACTGGTGGTGGCCCTGCAGTATTTGCCAAACTGAGTGATTTAGAACAGAGAGTTCTCAATCTTCTTGGTGTGCAAGTGGCTACAGGCTTGGAAGTAGAAGAGGCTGGGTTGTCACAGGTTTAAACTTCTTTACTTATAATAACACCAACCGCTAGTATGTAATTAGGTTACTTTTGTAGGGACCATCAACCCGCTTCGTTTATGAATTAGGGTTCGCAACCTACATGTGACATTACACCGCGTGATCCATTATTTCGACGCGCAAGCTCCACCTTCATTCGAGAGTGTTCCCGAGTAGCCGGCGCAGCGGCGCGGGCCGTGGCCGGCCAGCACTTTTCGTTGGCAGTCGACACGCGCCACGTGCCTTTTGATTAGCTTTGTATCCATTCTCGCAAGCTACAGTTTTTCATCATTTTTGTATTTTCATTTATATCTTTAGTGTTAAAGTACATAATAAACTCAGTAGTATGAGGCGGAAACACAAATTAATGATTTTATTAGTAGAATAAAATCATTTATTTGTGTTTCCGCCTTCTTATTAATGTACAGTAAAATCACCTTTCCGCACTATCGCTTACATTGCTCAAACACCTTATACTAAAGTCCCTGGTGAATTTCCTGGATAGCTACAGCTGCCGCTTATATACCTCTTCACTTTATTGGTGTCTCACAAATTGTATTCTCTTACAGAATATTTACATTCAGCCCAATCCCACATTAAACACTGTGCAAGGTATACAAACTCCACGTCAATTTGAAGAATGTAAGTTGTACTTGTGGAAAATCAGCATATTATTATTAATTTGTTGTCGCTATGTTCGTGAGATATAATTATATCTTTTTTTACTTTAGCTCAGCACGTGAACGAGTCAGTACTGAGAGCTATTTCTTCTCCACCGCTTTCATTTGTAGAGGAAGAAGTTCAAAGTAAGTTAAAAGCAATTTATTTTTCTAGATAAATAAGCAAATTAATTTAGAAATTCATGTCAATTGAAGCATTCATAAAATAAAGTATATTCAATCTGTTTGCAAGCAAGATATTTATATGAATCAATCCTTACTTAACAAAAAAAAATGGCGATTGATCTGTCTCTTTGTTACTATTGTTCCCAATCTCTGAAGTGTTTTTGATGAAATTTGAAAAAGAGTTAGCCTGAAGTACGGCTATGTGGCATCAGCAGAAAAACTTAAAGTATTTTGTGTTCTAGGTTTCCAAGAGCCAGGGCCTTCAAGAGCCATTGCCCCCGCTCAGTCACCACCTTTTACTGCGGCTCCTACAACTCTTTCTTTTGTGGAGGTTCAAGTGGAAGGTAAGAAAGAACTTTTTGACTTTTTGAAAAGGCTCTCCAAGATGAAAACTGATAATATAAATAACTTTTATAATTTTTTCTAGAGATGGGCGTGCTCTCCCCAACCAGACCTTCGTCTCATGTCCGTATAGTTCAGCCAGAGCCTGCTGCTACGTCTGTGCAAACTACTCCTCGCCGTGCAAGGACCAGGGCTAGAGGATCACCTCGTCGACGAGTGAGGCCAGCACATACGGAGCAGGCAACACAGAACTTTCTCCAAGCGGATTCGTTTTGGAGAAATTTTAAAGAGCAGCAACACAGGGATTATATGGACATGAGGAGAGAGCAGAATAGGATCAGAGAGTTGGAGGTGCAGGCTCAGATGGAGTGGCAAGCTGTAGGCCACAGAGCATTAAACCTTTTAGAACAAATTGTGGATAAATTTTGTACAGACTAATTTTTTCTTAATGTATTTTGTTAACTGTTAGCTTTTGCCCGCGGCTTTGCCCGCGTGGATGTCGGAAATTATCCTACGGGAATGTACTACCGGGATAAAAAAGTATCCTAAGTCCTAGTCCACGTCATGGTCTACCCAATAAACTCACTTTCGCATTTATAATAAGTAGGGAAAGACTGTTCGAGCTGTATGGTCTTAAGCCTTACATTAACACTGAAACTTTCAACAAGTATGTTGCTACACATTCCAAATTTTTTAGAAGTACCTGCAAGGTGCAAATAGCACATATGTGAGCACTTACTATGTTGCTACTACTCGTATAAAGCTACCGTTTACTGCGTACGTCTTTCACTGACTTGAGTGTGCCCTGGCGGCTGAGAGTATGTCATGCTCACTCTAATGTCTCGCTGATGGTGACGTGTGTGTTGGATCATTAAGTTCCCTTCAAAATGGTTGAGCTGAATGGTGATACATGCATCATGTGCGTGAACGGGCACCGTCAGTTGGGACTGGTCGTCTCTTAGCTGCCACGGCTAGTGTTTTTAGTTTTTATCTTTTTATTACGGACGCTTTTAACGTGCATGTCTTTCTATATTGTTCTCACATATATGTTTTCAACATGAATGATGTAACCAATATTTTGGTTTAAAAGAGTGTCCATGGAGTTTCTTGTGTCCGTTCTTCTCCATAGGAACCTACCACACTTTGGAATGGGCAACTAGCTTCATCTATCTGACTGACCGACCCCTTGACAATTCAAAAGTGCCTGTAATTAGTTTATTTGAAATAAATGCTTTGACTTTGAGTTTGAGTTTGAATATTAGTTAGAATGCCTTTCACAGCCAACATATACAGTATGCGATGCCTCGTCCAGTGCCAAGCTAAATATATACACTGGTCATCAAAAAAATCGACCCACCTGCGTTTTTACCGCACATCACGTTTTTCTTAGGCAAAACCAAACAAAATGTTCTAGTACTGAAATGTTTTATTTAACTTGTTTATTTACACCAATTTAATCACAATTTAAACTTCAAAATGTTTTTTTTTTATAGAATTTTGATTTAAAAATCAAAATCCTTAATTTTACACCATTTTTTGATTAATTTTAAAAACGCTGTAGTTTTTTTGTCATAAGTGTTATGTACACAATTGTTTCAAATTAATATTGCGTATTCCCTCCTCTTGCTCGAATGACGGCCTGCATTCGCCGTTTTAACGACCTTATCAAGATTTTGATAGTCTCTTGAGGGATTCGGGCCCATTCTTCCGTAATGGCGGTTTCCAGGTCTCCTAATGTTGTCGGGGCTGGATTACGGGCTCTAACCTTTTGTTTTAGGGTGTCCCACATATGCTCTATCGGGTTAAGATCGGGGCTTCTTGCTGGCCAGGACATAACCCGAATGCCGACCTCTTCAAGGTAATCGGTGGTGATGTGCGCTACGTGTGGTCGTGCATTATCATGCATTAATTCAAAGTTCTCACCAATATAGCCGGCATATGGCACCACATGGTCTTCTAAGATCTCTGTGATGTAGCGTGCGGCAGTTAAAGCACCTCTTCGTATGAAAACCAGCTCCGTGCGTCCAGTCAAAGATATCCCAGCCCAAAACATTACAGAGCCCCCACCATAACTGACAGTTTCTCTTATGCAACATTGAGTATAACGTTCACCTGGCCTTCGCATCACATTACGGCGTCCATCAGAACCGTATAAAGTCATTCGACTCTCATCACTAAAAAGAACTGACTCCCATTGACCTATAGTCCAGTTGATGTGATTACGGGCAAATTGAAGTCTGGCTTGTTGATGAGCTGTGGTCAATTGTGGTCCTGTTGCAGGCTTGTGTGGTCTTAAATTTTGCTCACGAAGTCTTCTTCTTACAGTACTATCACTTATAGCCACACCCCGAACTTCACGTAAGCGTCGCTGGAGATCAACACCCGACTGATGTCGATTTCGTAGAGCTGATACCACTATAAAGCGATCATCCCTTTGAGATGTCACCCTATGCCTTCCAGATCCAGATCTTCTTCGATACTGGCCAGTTTCCAGGAACCTTTGGTAAACTCGCCGCACTGCAGAACGGCTCAGTTGTAACCTCCTGGCCACGACACGTTGACTTAAGCCTTGTTGGAGCAAAGCCACCACTTGGGCCGCCTCAGCCTCAGTAGTGTCCATTATTTTTAAGTAAAGTAATCAAATCTACAGCCTCGGTAAATAAACTTAACGTTATTAACAAGAAATCCCTACAAAAGTCTGTTTCGGACTGAAAGAACGGTTCGAATTTGTTTCGACGTAAAACCACCAAATCAGCACTCGACAGTATTTCTGTATAAAAAATTGTTAAGTACCTTCAAGTGCAATAAGATTTACGACAAACAAGATGTCAAACATCATATCCGACCCTCAAAATAAAAAACAAACGTGTGAAACAGCTTATCTGTGAAACAATCGATAAATATTAAACAAAAAGTGGGTGGGTCGATTTTTTTGATGACCAGTGTATATATATATATATATATAGTTATAAATGTATACTAAATATACAGTAAAAAGTAATGATGATGGTATCGTCCTATTGATAAAATCTTGAGAAGAATCCTAAAATATCCTATTGAGAAGACTTTAAACCAGTCAGCTGTCTCCTCTCGGCAAAAAATCTGACCACTTCGGAAGCCGATATCTTCTTTTAAATTCGGCATCCGAAAGATCTCTTAGGGGATTGCTAGAAGTACGGGCTTTTGCACAAACATTGGACATGTAATTTTGCTTATCTTGTGCCCTAGCGATCTCAAGCAAAATATAAACGGGATGCCATAGTTCTTAAATCCACACAACGAATAAACATAAAATAACTTTGATAATTCACCGCACTCACAAGGCTCTCACTACAAATCCTTAAGTGAACACGTAAACGTATTCGAATGTGAACACGTTTCTCAAACGAGTTGTCAAAACTGCCAAAATTGTAACTCACACTCCCGTTAACACAGAGTCACGCTAATTTACGAGCTCACTTTCGAGTGGGAATCGATAGTCACCATCGACAAAGTAAAATAAAAAACTTACACTCACAATTTTTAGTTCTCGCGTATGGCACCAGGTAGCGCTAACTCAGCGCCATGCAAATCTGAGTATACTCTAACGCGATGGTGAAGTTAGAAAAACTCACACTAAGCACACTGGTGTCTCAGCATTGGCTTGTCGTGGAGTGACCGCTTGATTATGTGTGCCTGATGAACTTGGAACGATGTGCTTCATCACATTTGGATTTATATCAGGCGAGTCTTGAGTAGCCTGGCAGGAGGACCAAATTGATGATTGGGTTAGTTGAGGCGTTGGGTGAGGTGACTCTGGCTGATTGCTAAGTGTGGGTGATGGTGATCGCTGTCTGATAGGTGTGGAAAAAGTTAGTGAATGAGGCGTAGACAGAGGTGTTAGAGGGTGTCCAACAGGTGTTGACGAAGGTAATGGAGGAAGATCAGTAACAACTGGACTGATTGGATCGGCTAAGCGGAAACGCACATGATCTGCATGATATGTCCTCTCTACACCGTCTGAAGTGTTTACAGCGTAAGAATATCTGTGCATACGCCTTGATATTGTAGCAGGTACCCATCGTAATCCGTCTCGGGTGCGAACAAAAACGCTGTCACCTGCTTTAAAAGATGGGGTTAGCTTCTCAGACTCAATGTTTGCCTGTATCTGTTTGTGTTGCAGAGTTCTCGCAGCAAACAATACACATTCACCTCTAAACAGGCGCACAAATACACACGTGAAGACGCAGCGCGGGCGCGCGATTCGCGTAGACACCGGGTGACGTCACACAATACAATGTCACCCACACACTCATAACACGGTCTCCCTAACCCGTGCCAGGCTCGGCTAGCTCTGAAAGTGGGGCGGGCGGGAGCCACTCACCCTTTCTGTAGGAACGTCCAGTCCGTATCCCTGTCGCTGGTCGCCTTCTGCTGGGCTTCCCCCATGTAGGTGGGGGTTCCACCTGGTAGGGGTGACCGCTGGGATACGGTAAAGAAAGCGGCGCTGACTAGCAGCGTCGTGGTGTGCCTACAGACACAGATATAGCAACCATACACAGGGACGCGCATATTCGCGTCCCATCACCTTTTAGGCCGCAGTAGGCCCACCAAATGAGGTCCCGTAGTGACGGGCCAACGTACCGCAACCGCGGTAGGGGGGCCACACCCTGACACCGCCAGTCGCACCCCCTAACGGGGGTGTAGCGATATCCAATGCCGTTGAATCGTTGCTGCACGGCACGCAAACTTAGAACAAAAAATTTCAACCGTATACTCTATGGTTGGAAGAATAGAACAAGACAGGTCTCCTCGCCCCCTTCCATCATTCTTCACCCCTCTGACACCCGTTGCCAAAACTATTGACAATTTACAAATGTCACTGTCAAATTAAGGCGGTTGTCGACTAAGTTTTCGACTTTTTCGGCCACCGACATTATCCGCCATTACAGTCTTATTGTTGATCGAGTGGTCTGCGTTGATTAATTTCCGTACTTACCTGGATAGGATGATTTTAAACTGTAATATTTTGCATTCGTAGTGCAAGATGTACAACAAGTGTTGTATCGAAAATTGTGGTACTAAACGAAAGGACGTTAAAATGCATCCGTTTCCTTGTAGTGAGGACTCAAAAATTGGCTTCTGAGCATTAATAGTGATTATTTGCGTAGCTTAAGCCCGCAAGAACTTCAGAAACTATGTGTGTGACAGAAACACTTTGAAAAAAGGTTCATCAGTGAGAAGTATCGGCTCAAAGTTGGTTCATATCCATCATTGTTTTCGGCCGATGAAATTACCTCTGGAATACCAACAAAAGTTGACGAAGGTTCGTACGTAATGAATAAATAACTCCTTAATTTGTAAACTGAGTACATTCCATTATAACCCACTCCAATTTTCGTAGCCAGCATTGATTTTTTTAAGAGCTTCTAACAGGCTGTCCAACTTTATTAACTATGAGGTACTTATTGCAAATTTAAAAACACAATGTGATGTGAACAAAACTAATGTGTGCTTTTATAATTTGCCTTGATGTGGAGTTCACGATAAAATTGTCACGTAAGAAATTATAAAAGCGCATATGGGCAAACAGTATTGATCACCGCTCTACCACCCAATAAAATGAGCCTTTCCACATAGTTTAGAGAATACTAATGTATACATTTCCTTTTCAGATGTTAATCAGAATAATGATCACAATTATTCTTGGAAAAGGAAACATGATGACCATACATATGCCTGTCTGCCTGGTAAGATTTATGTGAACCTGCTGATTATTATAATAATACTAAAGTTGTTTTTTTTTTATGTTCCTTACAATGACATTTAAAAAATAAAAAGTACCTTTTTTCAGATACCTCACTTGCAGTGCCTTTGTTATCAGAAAAACAAACCATTAATTGTGGAGTGTCCCCAATTCCTGACACAGAAAATAATGGAAATGTAACAGGTATGTACTCACATGGCACTTGATTTTAAATTCCCTACAGACATTTGTGTATAGTTCTATAGTTTTTAAAATGTTAATATAAAATATTTACAGATTAGTCATTATATGATATATCATGTGTTTCTGGTACAGCAATCGATGAAAATGAATTGGGTAACATTTAATGTTAACATTTCGCTTTAAAAAGTACTATGTGAATAAATAGATGAAATCTTGCTATGATTTTTAGACATCTATTTATGTGCTTAGTTGACTTTTTTACATTGAGTTTCATCATATAATATTAAATTGATAAAAAAAAAACTCAACTAGGATCAATGCTTCAAAATATGTAAGTACTTTGGTTGGCATCCTCCTATAATATTTGTTTATATTATGTTTTATTACACAGGTTCAAGTCCTATAGCTGAGCCACGATTTATGACTCCCAAAATGTTGACGAAAAGAAGGCTTCTGATAAGATCTAAAAATCTTACTCCTAAATGTAGGAAACTCTACAAGGAGTACGTACGGTCAAAGAGACAACTTAATTTTAGTCGGAGGGCCAAGAGGGCTCTCAAAATTTCAAAAGAGAAATCTTTTCAAAAGCTGACTCAAAATATGAATCCTTTGGCGAAACAAATTATGTGGATGCAATTGAAGCAGTGTACCAAGGGCTCGAATGGTCGTCGATTTACTGACGAAGAAAAGTTAATTGGTCTCTCAATTTTAAAACAGAGCCCGCAATGTTACTAATTTTTACAGAAAATATTTTTTCTTCCCTCTAAAACCACATTAAATAAAATGATTTCTGGTTTGAATAGTGGCACTGGAATTAATCCTCAAATATTTGAAGCAATAAAGCAAGAGGTAAGATTGATACCTTATTTAGGGATTTATAATATTTATTGATACATTTATATTCATTAAATTTTAATTTAATTTGAAGATAAACTAATTTTTTTTTATTATTTTCAGGTTGGCACTTGATGTGAGAACAAAAAATATTGCTGAATATTGTTTGATGAGATGGCCCTAGAACCGGGCCTAACATATGATAAACACGGAGACATAATCCATGGCTTCGTAGATTTAAATGGGAAGACCGATGACTTTGCAGACCATGCTTTAGCATTTATGCTTAGGGGAGCCATTTACAAATGGCAGCAGCCTATTGTTTTTTATTTCTGCAAGGGTGCAACATCTTCCCTCCAACTGAAATCCATTTTAAAAACGGTCATTACTGCATGCATTGATGCTGGTCTTTTGCCTCTGGCACTAGTCAGTGACCAGGGCACATCTTTTCAGTCTGCCATAAAAAGTCTTCTTGAAGAAACAAGGAGAGATCAAATACTGGCTGATGAAAATACAGGTACATACTGAATTCTACACTTTGTTTAACGGCTCCATTGTATTAATGAAGATTTCGCCATTGTTTTGTTTTAATTGGTTGATTAAAACAAAAGTTTTATTCAAATTTTTAAGAACAATCAGACTAGATATTCATTAAACCAAATTATTCTGTTTTTATATAGTTATTAATGTTATTATACATAATGTAATGATGGTAATATTATTTCTGTTTTAGATGGTGTCATTGAAATTCAAGGGAACAAAATAAGTGTCATATTTGATCCGCCTCACTTAATTAAAGGGTTAAGAAACAATTTCTTGACCAAAAATATTAAATACAATGGAAAAATTTCAAAATGGAGTGACATTGTCGAAATCTATCAAACAGACTGCAGTCATGCTCAAATGAGGCTGATGCCTAAATTAAATGACGAACTGGTTATACCAGACAAAATTAAAAAGATGAAGGTACCTAAGTTAGATATAAAAGTATTTGACTGATAGAGTTTAGTTTTGTATTGTATTTTTTTGTAATTAATAATTGTTTATTTCTATACAGGTGAAGAATTGTGCACGTGTTTTCAGCAAAACGGTTGCAGCTACTTTGAATTACACATCTCAATTTTGTAAGTATTTCTTTGATATTAATAGATTTTTTCTACTTAATTCTCTGTTAACTTAAAATAGAAATGATAATTCTGTCATATATGTGTATATGGTGTGTTGTTATGTAGTGTGTGTGTGTGTGTGTGTGTGTGTTAGTGTGTGTTGTATTCTGGCATTTGCATTTGAACCAGTTATATTATAATAAAATCAATAAATTTTTCTTTTTATTTAATTATTTGTACCAGTCATTAATCTCATCATCGTTAATTTTAATATTTCTGATATATTTTTCTGAACTTTAACTCGGAAGTCAATTTATTTCAATTAACTTACCATTGCATCCAAGTTTAATTTAAGTGTCATTTGTTCCAGCTCAATATGCTGATGTGAGAAAAGTTAGCTCCACCCTCGAAAATACTGCTGAAACAGTTTCATTTTTTGATGACCTGTTCAACTCGGTGAATGGTGCAAGATTAAATAGTAAAACTTCAAGAGGGAAACCCTTACGCGCAGCCTGTACATCAGGGTCACCACACCAACGATTTTGGCAAGAAGCGATAGAAAAATTAAAAGAAACACGTTTTGTGGATGTTAAGATAGGGAGACAACTGTGCCTTCATTAAAAAATTGGATTTTAACTCTTCAAAGTTATTTAAGGCTATGGCAATTCTTCCAAAAGAAAAACGTGAAAATAATGCGCCCGCGCTATTTTACCTCAGATTCTATGGAAAACTTTTTTGGACAAGTGCGGCGGCAGCCAACGGGCCCACAGCCAGATCAGAAGCCACCTCCTCGAGGCGGAGGAAGAAGAGGCGCGGGGGGAAAGGAAGAGGGAAGAAGCCCGAAACCCCCGCGGCGACACAGGGAGCACTTCCCGAGGCCGCCGTCCCTGCCTCAGCGCGGGCTGAAACAACAGCCACAGACCGAAGACGAACCTACCACTAGCGCCACCGAGGCGCAGCGGAAGAAAACGAAGGCCGCCACACACAAAGATGGCGGCGCAATCGACGCCAGCGCCACCTCGGTGCAGCGGCAACAGGGGGAACTAGAAAAGTTCCCCAAACCGACGGGTGGCGCTACTGGTAGGCAGCCACAGAAAAAGGACTTCACAGCCTGCGCCATTCAACTGTTAATGGACCTTATTAAGGCCATCAGGCAGGGACAGGATGTGGAAACGGTCATCCTTGATGGCCTGGCCACGTTGCTTACCTTGTACCATGGCTAGTTCATTGAGGGTGATCCACTGGAACGCCCACGGCCTTCGGGGAAAGGTCGCACTCCTCCGCCATCTCCTGAGGGAACAGAACATCGACGTGGCGCTCATAAGCGAGACGTTCCTGGGACCTGAGGACAGGATCAGGTTCCCGGGATATCTCGCTTATCGAAAAGATGAGCAGTTGGCAACGCACAGGAGGTACCGTGGTCTGGCGGTACTTGTTAAGCGTAGAGTCGTACATCAGGAGCTCCCCCCGCCGTCACTCACCACCTTTAGCGCGCTGGGTGTCCAGCTGCACATAGCCGGCGAGGATATAAACTTGTACGCCTGCTACAAGCCGCCCGCGACTCCTCTGGACCTGTCTCAGAGTTGCGGGCCTTGTTGAGTCACACTCCACGTGCCACCATCCTCGCCGGGGACCTTAATTGTAAACACCCAGCGTGGAATAGCAGCAACATAAATACCGGGGGGAGGCGGCTCTTCGCGGACGCGGAGGCCTTCGGGTACACGGTGTCCGGCCCGGACACGCCCACCCACTATCCAGAAAACACCGCTCTGATGCCGGACGTGCTGGACGTCGTAGTCTACCGAGGGCTACACCGCCAGATCACGCAGCAAGTTATGGACGACGAGTTGCAGTCGGATCACCATCCTGTACTCGTCGTCATATCGGGGTTGCCGACCCGATTGAAGCCTCTGGCACCACGTCGATCAACGGACTGGAAAGCCTACACAGACAAAGTAGAGACCACTACGCCGACTCGGCCTATAGCCACCGCCGCGGACGTAGATCTATTGACGGACGAAGTCACTGCTTGCATACAGGGCGCCTTAGAAGCGGCGACGACCACTACGCAACCGCAGGGGAGAGGGCTATTGCCGCCCCTGCCATCACACCTCAGAGCTATGATCGCCGCGAAGAGGCGCATACGCAAGCAGTGGCAACAGCTGAGATGCCCGCAACTAAAGACACAGCTCAACCGTCTCGCGGAGAAGGTGAAGGCCGAGTTAAAGGCGTACACCGCCGCGGGTTGGGAGGAACGTATCGACGCCACTATGGACAGTTGGCCGTCGGTACATAAACTCTGCAGCCAGCTTACGAATACCCCAACCCCGGTGCGCCCGCTACGGAACAGCGACGGGGCGCTTAAATACGTATCGGAGGACCGGGCGGAGGTCTTCGCCGAACACCTGGAGCGTCAGTTCCGACCGAATCCGACCAACGACCACGAGCATGTCGCGGCAGTTGAGAAATACCTTGGAGACTACTTCGCTACGCCGATAGCTCCCGAAGAGGACCCCGTCTTCTTCTCGCCGGGCGCAGTGAGACGCGCCATCCTAAGGACGAAGCCTAGGAAGGCCCCCGGGGCGGACGGTATCTCCAACACAGCGCAGCGCCACCTGCCGTTCCGTATGGTAGCGGCGCTGGCGCGCCTGTTTACGGGGATACTGCGCACAGGGGCCTTTCCCGCCTCGTGGAAGGAGGGGCGCGTCGTTATGCTGCCCAAGGCGGGGAAGAATATTCTGAAGCCGGAGAGCTATCGGCCGATCACGCTGCTGTCGACCGTCTCCAAGGTGTTCGAGGCGCTCCTGCTGCGACACCTCCTACCACACGTTGCGCCACGACCCGAACAGTTCGGTTTTCGGTCGGAGCATAGCACGACGCTTCAGCTGTCGAGGGTACTACACCACCTCGCAGCCGCACTAAACAAGAAGGAATACTCGGTGGCAGTATTCCTCGACATGGAGAAGGCCTTCGACCGTGTGTGGCACGAGGGCCTAATTTACAAACTGGCCACGTCAGACGCGCCCCGTCGCGTCGTAAAAGTGGTCTCTGCTTTTCTGTCCCACAGGACTTTCAAGGTGGTGGTCGACGGAGCGCTCTCCGGCGCTCGGCCGGTGCGCGCCGGTGTGCCGCAGGGAAGCTGCGTTTCGCCGGCGTGTTACTCACGCTACACCGACGACATCCCCACAACCGCTGAAGCCATGCTCGCGCTGTACGCCGACGACGCCGCGTACATTACCACCTCGCTTAATGCGAAGTACGCGGCGGTGAAGATGCAGCGCGCGCTGAACCTGCTCCCCGAGTGGCTGTCCAAGTGGCGGCTGTCCGTCAACGTGGGTAAGACGCAGGCGATGGTCACCGGCGCCGCGCCTCTCCCACCACCCTTGAAGCTGCAGGGAGCCGACATCGCGTGGTCGCCCCGGGTCAAGTACCTGGGGGTCACCATAGATCGTCGGCTCTCAATGGAGGCACATGTCCGCGCGGTCGCCGCGCGTGGTAGGGTCGCCCGCAACCTCCTGCGACCAGTGCTCTCATCCAGCATCCCGGCGCGCGTCAAGCTGGGCGTGTACAAGCTGTACGTGCGCCCGCTCTTGACGTACGCCGCCCCTGCATGGTTCGCCCTCACGAGCGAGACCAATCGTAAGCTCCTGCGCACGCAGCAAAGTGCCGCGTTGCGCACTATTGTCGCTGCCCCTCGCTTCGTGAGGAACGACGTCATCCAGCGGGACCTCGGGATAGAGGGCCTGGACGAGTTTGTGCGGCGCCTCGCGAAGGGGATGTTCGCGCGTGCCGGCGCGTCTGCTTTGCCACACATTAAGCAGATTGCGCCCTGGCATACGCGCCCCCCTGACGCGAGGAGACCCTTGCCCCGCGACCTGCTCGCGGACGTGTGACTCCACCCCGGACTGGACTTCCGAGTGAGTCGCTCTCAGCTTACACGCGGCTCACTTGTGACAATAGACTCCACACATAACATACATCTGTTGCGTGATGCGTGCTAGGATAATTTAGGCGTGTCGCGCAGCAAACAGTAGACATTCACCTCTATACAGGCGCATAAATACACGCGTGAAGACGCAGCGCGGGCGCGCGATTCACGTAGACACCGGGTGACGTCACACAACACAATGTCACCCACACACCCATTACACGGTCTCCCTAACCCGTGCCAGGCTCGGCTAGCTCTGAAAGTGGGGCGGGCGGGAGCCATTCACCCCTTCTGTAGGAACGTCGAGTCCGTATCTCTGTCGCAGGTCGCCTTCTGCTGGGCTTCCCCCATGTAGGTGGGGGTTCCACCTGGTAGGGGTTGACCGCCGGGATACGGTGAAGAAAGCGGCGCTGATTAGCAGCGTCGTGGCGTGCCTACAGACACAGTAATAGCAACCACTCACAGGGACGCGCATATCCGCGTCCCATCATCTTTTAGGCCGCGTAGGCCAACAGAATGAGGGGCCCGTAGTGACGGGCCAACGAGCGCTACCGCGGAGAGGGGGCCACGCCCCGGCACCGCCAATCGCACCCCCTGACGGGGTGGAGCGATGTCCAACTAGTGATTGGATCATTAGTCTTTGAACTATCGTCAAGCAAACAACTCAATTGGGAAGAAAGTGTGAATTATGAAATCTTTGAACTATCGTCAAGCAAACAACTCAATTGGGAAGAAAGTGTGAATTATGAAAAAAATTGAGTACCGTGCCATAATAAAGTTCCTTACCAAGCAAGGAAAGTCAGTTCAAAATATACTGGAAGAGATGGAATCCGTTTACGGGGACTCTTGCCCGGGTAAAACCATGGTTTACAAGTGGCACAGTCTCTTTAAACAAGACAGGACCTCACTTGAAGACGACCCACGGCCCGGACGATCGATCGAGGTGACTACACTGGAAATCATTAAAAAAGTGGAAAAAATAATATTGGAAGATGCCAGACTAAAGAAGAAACAGCTTTCCGAAATGGTTGGAGTATCCGATACGACAATTTTCAAAATTCTACACGATCATCTTGGCATGACAAAGGTCAGTGCAAGATGGGTGCCAAGAATGCTCACGCCGCCTCAAAAACAACACCGCGTGGAGTGATCTCGCACGTTTTTTGACCTCTGTAACGAAGATAAGGATGGACATTAAGTCGAATTGTTACTGGATATGAAACTTGGGTTCATCATTAAGAACCTGAGTCGAAACAAGACTATGCTGTGGCACAAAAAAGGCACACCACCACCCAAGAAGTAAAGTGTCACAATCAGCTGGAAAAATAAATAAAATCATGGCAACAGTGTTTTGGGATTCAGAAGGGATCCTGTTGACCGATTATAAAGATAAAGGCGTTTCTATAACTGGAGAATACTATGCTTCTATCCTTGAGAGGTTGAAAGAAAGCATTAAAGAAAAAGGAGGGGTAAATTGACCAAAGGTGTCCTTCTTCTTCACGACAACGCGCCTGTTCACAGGAGCCGTGTTGCGTTGGCTGCCCTGCATAAGGTGGGCTTCGATATTTTAGACCATCCACCCTACAGCCCAGACCTGGCTCCCAGTGATTATTACCTCTTCCCAAAACTGAAAAAAGAACTTCGTGGGAAGAAATTTTCAATTGATGAAGAAGTGAAGGACGCGGGTTTTCAAAGACAAAGCATTTTTTTATGAAGGTATACATAAGCTAATTGAAAGATCTGAAAAATGTATAAGGGTAGCAGGTAAATATAATATTGAAAAAGAAAAATAATTTAGTATTTTTATTTTCACTTCTCACCCTCCATTCCGCGAACTTAAAAATGTACCTATGTAATAAGCCCAGCATTGACTTGTAAAAACCCAAAAACTGCTTTGGGAATCTATTTAGTTAAAGCTCGCACAGGGGACTCCCATGAAAGGATTGCCTCTCCGTTTCATCTGAGCTAGTCCTCAATAACACAAATGCTTCAAGTAGCTCGAGAGGTATTACTAAGCTTATTTGTGCCTCTCCACTTGGGAATCAGTCATACGAGAAATGATTTCATTAATAGAAATTTATTATTAGCCGAGGGCTTGTTCGGAAACAGAGAGGCAAGGGTACCAATAGTAATATGTGATGGTACCTATATATAATAGGTCTTTACCTATGAAATTGCCGTTTTGTATGAAAAAAATTAAACAAATTTTTTTCATGCATTTTTTATTTGTATTAATCGAAGTAATCACCCATGCAATCAATGCATCTTTGCCAACGCAGTGGCAGTTTATTGATGCCCTTCTTAAAGAAATCAGCTGGACGGGAGGCAACAAATTCTTCAAAGGCATTTTGTACTGCCTCTCGGGTATTTAATTTTTTTCCCGCCAAGAAGTTATCCAAATTCTGGAAAAAGTAGTAGTCTGTACGCGCAAGGTCTGGTGAGTAGAGCGGTTGACGGAGAGCTTCCAACCCCAGTTCTTGCAACTTGGAGACCGTCTGCTGTGCAGTATGAGGTCGTGCAAGAGCAGCGGAGACGAGCGATTGACCAATGCTGGTTGGAGATGTGCCAGCTTCTCCATCATTGTGTTCAGTTCTTCACAGTACACATCTGAAGTAATGCTCACCCCGTTTGGTAAAAAGCTGTGATGAATCACACCGGCGCTAGACCACCAAACAGTGAGTTGTTGAGTTGTTGAGTGAGTTGTCTAGGGGTAAGTTTTTGTTTAGGGCATTGTTTAGGTGCTGAACCAGGATCCAACCAACTTGCTGAGCGCTTGCGGTTATCAAACAGAATCCATTTTTCATCGCAGGTAACAATGCGGTTCAAAATTCCTTCATTTGTGTGTCTGTTGAGCAGTGCAAGGCACGTCTCGACGCGTACTTCGCGCTGGCGATCATCGAGTTCGTGGGGCACCCATTTGTCAAGCTATTTTACCTTGCCAATTTGACGCAAATGGACCAATATTGTTTTGACAATAACGTCAAAAGCTGCTAATTCAGCCGTAGATTGTGTATCATCAGCTTCCACAATCGCCTTTAATTCGTCATTGTCGACCAAAGTCTTCGGACGACCGCGAGGTTCATTTTTCAGGTCGAAATTTCCAGAACGGAAGCGAGCAAACCAATAACAAGTGGTGCGTTGGTTTGTAGTGTTAGCTCCGTAAACGTCGTTGATGTTGCGTGCCGCTTGTGCCGCGTTGCTGCCACGACGGTACTCATATTCCATAATTACTCGAATTTTTAACGTATCCATGATGACGAAAAAGATTGAAATGCGATGAAAATGTAACACTAATCAATAAACAAATGACTACTTTTTGAAAAAAAAAACCATGTTTTTAAAATAAAATTAATTTGAAATTAGAATTCTTAGCCAAACAAAAATTATTTTGATTTGAAATGGCCAGTACTGCAGAACGGCAATTTCATAGGTAAAGACCTAATACCTCCATAAATCGTCCAACTACTTGTTCCAAAAAAGAACTTACAGCTTGCACAAATATAGAAAACCTAGTTAAACCTTTTCTCATTGTTGCCACTGATGGTTACATTTTTGATATTTTGGGGCCCTATCCAGCAACCAAATCGGATCTGATATCATGAAAGCTTTGATTCAAACTGAAAACGAGGGCATAAGGGCTTTTTTCAGCCCAGTGACGTTTTCATTTTGGATCGAGGCTTTCGTGATGGCATTCCAATACTAGAGGGGTTGGGCTTCAAAGTATATAAACCGGAGTCCTTAGAACAAGGAGAGACTCATTTATCAACCACCAGTGCGAACGATGATCCCATGAGGCTGGCATAGTCACCTAGAGTGCACTGAAGGTGTGTGACACTATGCAGATGGGTGGTTGAGGTGGTCAATGGGCGTTTGAAAAGAGACTTCAAGCTACTGAGACATGAATTTTTAATTTGGCTGCCACCCATCTGATGGACAATGTTCGTATTTCTGCAGCTATAATGAATGCCTTCGATCCAGTGATTGAAAATAGACCAGATGCTGACGCTATACTTACTCGAGCAATACACGGAAAAAATATGCCCAACCGGTTAGCAGAACTTATAATTGCTAACCAGATCAACCGCTACAGAGCCCAATTCACAAGAATTGACGGTCAAGTTCCAGAGTTAAGTAGGCATTTTCCCTGAAATGACCATGTCTGACGTGATACTTTTTGGGCTGGGTATGTATCAAATAAAACAGGCTATACACTATTACGGGGAACATATTAGGCAGCATGGACCATTTCAGGTACAAGTATTGGAACAACTGGAAGTAGTGGCAGCAGCAACCCCACCCCAACTTGATCCTCTTTTAATCAGAGGCCGTATAAGATCTCGACATAGCTGAGGACGAACTTATCATACATACTCGTATATATTGCTGGCAAGGGAAGGATCAAGTTGGGATGAAAAAATAATGAGCTTATTGTAGTTGTATATCTGGAAATTGGACAGTGGGTTGCTGTGCTCACATCAGGACCATTGTATGGTATTTGGGTTAGGCTCGGTACCAAGAGAGCATAGAAGCACCGGCGTCTTCTTGGATGGAATACAAATAAGAGATGATATTGTAGAAGATGAATAAAATCATAAGTCCCAACAAGTTGTTTTATTTATATGTATATACTCGTGACAGAGTTCTCATCCTCGTCGCTAATACTATAAACTAATTAACATAGAACTTGTTTGAATAATTGTTAAGTACTGCGTAGTTGGACTAGAATAGTTGGTTTCTTCCCAGCTGTAAGCAGCAGCTGCAGCTGTGTAATAGGAATAGCTATCAACTCTAACGATAACTTTTAGTCGTCAGGTACTGCACAGCTCACTGCTCCAACTCTTTATCGATTGATAGGCACTAAAGAATGAAGCAGCAGGACAGTTTGATAAACAAAACAATGTTCAAGCCTTCGTTTCTCGCTCCTACTCTTGACACCGATATAATCTCTCTTAACTGCTTCAATAGGTAATCTAAGATTGCTGCCGCAATCGAGTAAAGTATCCTGTAGTCCTATTTAATTATTATAACTATAACGAAACCAAAGTATTTTCGGTATTCATGATTTGTGTTTTTATCGCAGATAAACAAACAAATGTGTTTAGACAAATAAGTGTCAGATAAATGTCATTGTCAAAATCATTTCGCATATTGCTGATCCACCATACATTTTTTTTTTTTTTTAATATTTTTTTTATTCATGACCATAGATACAAGTCTTTCAGTCGCATACATAAATGGTAATATTACAATACAAAGGTAATAAGGTACGAGTTACACTTCAGTAAATAACATTAACATATTAATAAGTTTTTACATCAATAGTTTTGTTCATTATTACCAACTGGCCACCCTTTCGGGTTGCGTGGGTACATCTCAGTGATATTATGTTAACATCGTTATTTTCATACTAAACATACAAACCTAGACATTTAAATAACAACATTAATTAAATTTTTTCTATAGTATTACAAATATATTTATACAACACACTAAAATATTCCTTATTTTCTAACAAATCCTGAACGCGGCGGGGAACACTTTGTGACGGTTGACGTTCACTTTCAATGTCATTGTCATTGTCATTTAATTCACTCAATTCACTGACCAAAATCAAACGTTGAATGTTAAAACTTGAACACTGTAAGATAATATGATCCAAATCAGCATCCTCTGCTCCACAATGATGACATCGACTATTGTTAATTATGCGAATCCTATTCAGGTGAGCTGGTGTTAAGCAATGTCCCAATCTCATGCGTGCTATAATAGTTATAAATCTTCTTGTGATGTATTTGAAGTTATGATACCAAGGTTTAATCGGTAATTCATTTTGTATTTCAGCATACCATCTGCCTTTCGTTTCCAGGGTTATGTCCCAATACTCCTTCCATAAGTGTCTATTAAGTTTTTTAAAAAGGCTGTAGTAATCAGTGAATGGAACCTTGAGCAACTCCGATCGATCCTCATCATGATCTGAACGGGCCGCCGTGTCAGCTACCTCATTTCCACGAATGCCACTGTGTGAAGGTACCCATACAAATTCTACTTTAATATAGTTATCAAGTAGTTTTTGGATTATAAGTCTAATATTACAAATAATATAATTTAACTTATAAGAAATATTTACATTATGTAGAGCAGACAAAACACTTCTGGAGTCTGTAACTATCAAAATATTATGTACATTATTTACAAGACTATTTACATGCTGCAGTGCACAATAAATTGCATAGCATTCTGCAGTGAAAATGCTACACACCCTGTTTAATTTGATACATTTGGTGAAGTCTAGCTGTGGATCATAGAAAGCTGCATTTACATTATGGTCTGTTTTAGATCCATCTGTGTATATAATATAATGTTCTGGTTGTTCTGGTAATGTTCTGTTCTGTTCTTTAAACTGTAAAAAATCAAATTCATTGTGCACCGTGTCAAAATGGATTGCAAAGCTGTTAATAATACCATTATAAGGAATTTTGTATATAGGCCAAATATTGTTTTTAACAATATCTTGTGAATTCTTATTTACATGTCCAAATATTGTTGGCATTTCAGGTAGAGTTCCACCAACCAAGGAAGAAGCAGAAATGGCATTGGGAGGAATTGACTGTGAGATTTCAGGATGTATTGTTAGTTTCTTTAGTAAAGGATTATCATCTGATGCCATGACTTTTAATAAAAATCTCTCAGCCAACAACAACCTTCGTAATGTCAGGGGAGGTATACATGTCTCAACTTCTAAAGAATTAATAGGTGTGGAGCGCATAGCACCACAAATAAGTCTCAGTCCCATATTTTGAATTACATCCAATTTTCGTAACAAGGTGCTATTGGCATTCATGTAAGCTAAACTACTGTAATCAAAATGGCTTCTCACTATACTTTTGTACAGCATACTCATAACTTTGGGGTCAGATCCCCAAAAACTTCCTGCTAAATGTCTCAATAGATTAATACCTTTCAGTGCTTTGTTACTTATATGGTTAATATGTTCATCAAACTTTAATTTATCATCAATAATGACGCCTAGGAATTTGTGCTGCTTAACAACAGGAATTTCTACATTATTGTATGAAATTTTAATATTGCTAGGAGTATTTACATTTTTACTGATAACTAAAACTGAACTCTTTTCTGGACTAATTTCTAATTTAAGTTTACTATGGTAATATCTGTATAATTGAGACAAAGCCTTATTGATATTAGACATTGCTATATCTATGTTTTGATTTATGCTGTACAAAAGCAAGTCATCTGCAAATTGCAGGATATTTACACCTGGGACATCTACATATTTTAATATTTCAGAAGTGTATAAGTTATAAAGTAAAGGTGACAAAGTTGCCCCTTGCATTGTGCCTTTGTTGACAGTCCTAGGTCCATGCAATTTATTATTATATTTAACAAATACAGTTCTATTGTTTAAAAAAGAATAAAGCCATTTTAGAACATGACCAGGTATACCAATATCGTGAGATACTTGAATGAGTTCTTCTATATTTACATTGTCAAAAGCACCTTTTACATCTAAAAACACGCAGATTGCATTAGAGTGACTTAATTTAACCTGTTTTGCATCTGATAATAATGATACAAGGCTTTCAGAGCAACTTTTACCTTTTCTGAAGCCAAACTGTATAGGAGGAATTAAGTTTTGAGATTCAACAAAATAATCTAATCTTAACTTCAACATATTTTCAAAGAGTTTACCCAGACAAGATGATAAGGAAATAGGTCTATAAGAAGAAGCACTACCTACAGGTTTATTAGGTTTTAAAATTGGAATGACACACTGTGTTTTCCAAGACTCGGGTATTACTAATTCATTCCATAGTTTATTATAAATATTAATTAATGTTGTTTGTGCATTTAAATGTAATTTTTTTATTAACATGTAAGGTATGTCATCCAATCCCGGTGTAGTATCTTTCCTACTCTTTAAAGATGTTTTGAACTCTTCTATAGTGAAATTGTTCTTGAGAAATACATTTACATCATTTTCTGTAGCATTTTCGAACAAATACTCACACCTATTATCATCTATTTCAGTAGAATCTGCTAAGTTATCTAAAAAACTTGGAACCCACTCATCATTGATGTTTTTGTTTCGATTTGTTCCAATTTTTTTAAATTTTTTAATGTATCCCCATATCCTAGAAACTGGAGTTAACCTATTGAAGCTGCTACATAAATTTTGCCAAGAAGAAGAACTTTCTTCCTTCAGAATTATTTTCTTTTTTGCATCTAGTTTTTTATACCTTATCCAGTTTTCAATGTTGGGTTGAGAAAAATAATACTTTAATGCATCTTTTGATTTTGCGACAGCGTCACTACATTTTGTATTCCACCATGGTACTGGTTTTTTAATTGCTGTGTTTGCACCTAATTTTCGTTTTGGAATTGTTTTATTCCTTAAATCATTTAATGTTTCTATAAAATGGTTATATGCATTGCAAGGGGAATCATTTATTAAGTCCAAGTGGGAAAAACAAGTTTCTGATAGGCTATAATATTCGTCCCAATCTGCCTTGCTATAAATATATTTCTCTTGATCCACAGGAGGTGATGTGTCATACATAGATGGCTGAATGTTGATCTCAAGTAAGGTTGGAAGATGATAGCTACCCATGGGATCGTCATGAACATACCAGTTACATAAATGAGCTATTGAAGAGCTAACAAGGGCAAGATCTATCGCTGAAGCTTGTCTATTAGGATATGGAACAGTTGTTGGTGATCCATCATTCAAAATACATAAGTCAAATTCATCAATTATATTATATAAACATCTACCTCTATTATTATCACTATGGCATCCAAAGGCTATGTTATGAGCGTTAAAATCACCCATAACTATACAAGGTTTGGGTATGTTATTGATTATGTCCTTTAACTTTGCCGAGTCAAACCTGATACTTGGAGGGCTGTACACACAAAGTATTGCCATTGCTCCAAATTGTGTTTCTATAGTGATACATAAGTTTTGAATCGATTCTGAGAAGTGTGTATTAACTACTTTGTACTTTAAACGATGATTCACCAAAATGGCTACTCCATTGTGAGAATTTATGGAATTTTTGTGGATTAAATTATATGTGGGAAAGTGTGGAATTATAGAATTAGATTTGAACCAAGTCTCATTAAGAAGACAGATATCTATATTTTTTTCAATTAATAAATTTTGTAATAGGCTTCTTTTACTCTGTAAACTTTGTATATTATACTGTAAAATATTTAGATAATTATCCATGTTTAAATTAAATTTGATAAAAATATTTCTTTTATTTTCTTATGTGTGAGTGGTCCATCAGAGTCACTCTTGTTTCCTAATGCAACCAACGATTTAACAATTGCGTTAATTATAATATCATTATTTGCTACTTGTTTAATATCTAAAGTTTCATTAGTTTTAGCCTTATCAGTAACCTTGGGTAAAACAGGGAAAGATTTCTCATTAAATGTAGGGGTTGGTTTCACAACAGTGGCATACGATTGCTGCAGAAATTTTGCCTTTTTCTCTTCAATTTTTTGTTTTTTAATGGGACAGTCTCGTGAAATGGCAAGATGATTACCTGCGCAGTTGATGCATGTGATCTCTTCGACATCGCATTCTTTGTAGGAGTGACGACCAGCACAAGAAGAGCAGTTTTGCTCGCCTCTGCAAGTCTTAGCAGAGTGGTTAAATTTAAGACACTTATAACATTGCAATAGTGGTGGTATGTATGTTTTCACCTCGTATCTAAATAGTTGTATGTAGGCGTATTGCGGTAAAGATGTTGATGCAAAGGTGACAGCAACTGTATTCAGAGGCACTAATTTTCCTTCTACCTTACGCATGAATCTCTTAATTGATATTACTTCAGAGTCACACACTATATTTTTATATATATCTTCATTGGAAAGTTCTTTGGGCACAAACCTCAATACACCAATCCTTTCTGTCAGATAGGATGGTATGAATGCTTTAAATTTATTCCTCCACAGGAACTCTTCCATTTTTAGAAAATTATTGGCCGCAGTCGCTTTTCTAAATGTTACTCCTATTTTATGCGCATTTACTCTATGTACACCTAGGACTCCTTTAACATTGTCTGATATTAGGTTGGTGAGTGTGATAGGATTTTTATTCCCTACCTTCTCCTGTTCTGTCGACTCGACGTATACTATATATTCTGAACTCGTATTTTCTATAAACAATCTTTTATAGTTTGGTTTAGTAAAAATATTGTATTTATTTATAGAGTCAGAATTTCGAGTACCGGTAATTTTTCTTTTCTTCTTTTCCCCTGGCTCTGGCGGCTCCTCACCGCCACTGGTGACACTCATGGTGGTTCGAGGTCTTGTCAGAAGTTATTTATGTGGTATTTCCGTATAATTTTATATTTAATAAACTTTTTGCGAAATCAAAATTACCGCCTCGTTTGACTTCCCGCCAAAAAGTCCCTCCACCATACATTTTTTTTTTTTTTTTAATATTTTTTTATTCATGACCATAGATACAAGTCTTTCAGTCGCATACATAAATGGTAATATTACAATACAAAGGTAATAAGGTACGAGTTACACTTCAGTAAATAACATTAACATATTAATAAGTTTTTACATCAATAGTTTTGTTCATTATTACCAACTGGCCACCCTTTCGGGTTGCGTGGGTACATCTCAGTGATATTATGTTAACATCGTTATTTTCATACTAAACATACAAACCTAGACATTTAAATAACAACATTAATTAAATTTTTTCTATAGTATTACAAATATATTTATACAACACACTAAAATATTCCTTATTTTCTAACAAATCCTGAACGCGGCGGGGAACACTTTGTGACGGTTGACGTTCACTTTCAATGTCATTGTCATTGTCATTTAATTCACTCAATTCACTGACCAAAATCAAACGTTGAATGTTAAAACTTGAACACTGTAAGATAATATGATCCAAATCAGCATCCTCTGCTCCACAATGATGACATCGACTATTGTTAATTATGCGAATCCTATTCAGGTGAGCTGGTGTTAAGCAATGTCCCAATCTCATGCGTGCTATAATAGTTATAAATCTTCTTGTGATGTATTTGAAGTTATGATACCAAGGTTTAATCGGTAATTCATTTTGTATTTCAGCATACCATCTGCCTTTCGTTTCCAGGGTTATGTCCCAATACTCCTTCCATAAGTGTCTATTAAGTTTTTTAAAAAGGCTGTAGTAATCAGTGAATGGAACCTTGAGCAACTCCGATCGATCCTCATCATGATCTGAACGGGCCGCCGTGTCAGCTACCTCATTTCCACGAATGCCACTGTGTGAAGGTACCCATACAAATTCTACTTTAATATAGTTATCAAGTAGTTTTTGGATTATAAGTCTAATATTACAAATAATATAATTTAACTTATAAGAAATATTTACATTATGTAGAGCAGACAAAACACTTCTGGAGTCTGTAACTATCAAAATATTATGTACATTATTTACAAGACTATTTACATGCTGCAGTGCACAATAAATTGCATAGCATTCTGCAGTGAAAATGCTACACACCCTGTTTAATTTGATACATTTGGTGAAGTCTAGCTGTGGATCATAGAAAGCTGCATTTACATTATGGTCTGTTTTAGATCCATCTGTGTATATAATATAATGTTCTGGTCTATTGTCTTTAAACTGTAAAAAATCAAATTCATTGTGCACCGTGTCAAAATGGATTGCAAAGCTGTTAATAATACCATTATAAGGAATTTTGTATATAGGCCAAATATTGTTTTTAACAATATCTTGTGAATTCTTATTTACATGTCCAAATATTGTTGGCATTTCAGGTAGAGTTCCACCAACCAAGGAAGAAGCAGAAATGGCATTGGGAGGAATTGACTGTGAGATTTCAGGATGTATTGTTAGTTTCTTTAGTAAAGGATTATCATCTGATGCCATGACTTTTAATAAAAATCTCTCAGCCAACAACAACCTTCGTAATGTCAGGGGAGGTATACATGTCTCAACTTCTAAAGAATTAATAGGTGTGGAGCGCATAGCACCACAAATAAGTCTCAGTCCCATATTTTGAATTACATCCAATTTTCGTAACAAGGTGCTATTGGCATTCATGTAAGCTAAACTACTGTAATCAAAATGGCTTCTCACTATACTTTTGTACAGCATACTCATAACTTTGGGGTCAGATCCCCAAAAACTTCCTGCTAAATGTCTCAATAGATTAATACCTTTCAGTGCTTTGTTACTTATATGGTTAATATGTTCATCAAACTTTAATTTATCATCAATAATGACGCCTAGGAATTTGTGCTGCTTAACAACAGGAATTTCTACATTATTGTATGAAATTTTAATATTGCTAGGAGTATTTACATTTTTACTGATAACTAAAACTGAACTCTTTTCTGGACTAATTTCTAATTTAAGTTTACTATGGTAATATCTGTATAATTGAGACAAAGCCTTATTGATATTAGACATTGCTATATCTATGTTTTGATTTATGCTGTACAAAAGCAAGTCATCTGCAAATTGCAGGATATTTACACCTGGGACATCTACATATTTTAATATTTCAGAAGTGTATAAGTTATAAAGTAAAGGTGACAAAGTTGCCCCTTGCATTGTGCCTTTGTTGACAGTCCTAGGTCCATGCAATTTATTATTATATTTAACAAATACAGTTCTATTGTTTAAAAAAGAATAAAGCCATTTTAGAACATGACCAGGTATACCAATATCGTGAGATACTTGAATGAGTTCTTCTATATTTACATTGTCAAAAGCACCTTTTACATCTAAAAACACGCAGATTGCATTAGAGTGACTTAATTTAACCTGTTTTGCATCTGATAATAATGATACAAGGCTTTCAGAGCAACTTTTACCTTTTCTGAAGCCAAACTGTATAGGAGGAATTAAGTTTTGAGATTCAACAAAATAATCTAATCTTAACTTCAACATATTTTCAAAGAGTTTACCCAGACAAGATGATAAGGAAATAGGTCTATAAGAAGAAGCACTACCTACAGGTTTATTAGGTTTTAAAATTGGAATGACACACTGTGTTTTCCAAGACTCGGGTATTACTAATTCATTCCATAGTTTATTATAAATATTAATTAATGTTGTTTGTGCATTTAAATGTAATTTTTTTATTAACATGTAAGGTATGTCATCCAATCCCGGTGTAGTATCTTTCCTACTCTTTAAAGATGTTTTGAACTCTTCTATAGTGAAATTGTTCTTGAGAAATACATTTACATCATTTTCTGTAGCATTTTCGAACAAATACTCACACCTATTATCATCTATTTCAGTAGAATCTGCTAAGTTATCTAAAAAACTTGGAACCCACTCATCATTGATGTTTTTGTTTCGATTTGTTCCAATTTTTTTAAATTTTTTAATGTATCCCCATATCCTAGAAACTGGAGTTAACCTATTGAAGCTGCTACATAAATTTTGCCAAGAAGAAGAACTTTCTTCCTTCAGAATTATTTTCTTTTTTGCATCTAGTTTTTTATACCTTATCCAGTTTTCAATGTTGGGTTGAGAAAAATAATACTTTAATGCATCTTTTGATTTTGCGACAGCGTCACTACATTTTGTATTCCACCATGGTACTGGTTTTTTAATTGCTGTGTTTGCACCTAATTTTCGTTTTGGAATTGTTTTATTCCTTAAATCATTTAATGTTTCTATAAAATGGTTATATGCATTGCAAGGGGAATCATTTATTAAGTCCAAGTGGGAAAAACAAGTTTCTGATAGGCTATAATATTCGTCCCAATCTGCCTTGCTATAAATATATTTCTCTTGATCCACAGGAGGTGATGTGTCATACATAGATGGCTGAATGTTGATCTCAAGTAAGGTTGGAAGATGATAGCTACCCATGGGATCGTCATGAACATACCAGTTACATAAATGAGCTATTGAAGAGCTAACAAGGGCAAGATCTATCGCTGAAGCTTGTCTATTAGGATATGGAACAGTTGTTGGTGATCCATCATTCAAAATACATAAGTCAAATTCATCAATTATATTATATAAACATCTACCTCTATTATTATCACTATGGCATCCAAAGGCTATGTTATGAGCGTTAAAATCACCCATAACTATACAAGGTTTGGGTATGTTATTGATTATGTCCTTTAACTTTGCCGAGTCAAACCTGATACTTGGAGGGCTGTACACACAAAGTATTGCCATTGCTCCAAATTGTGTTTCTATAGTGATACATAAGTTTTGAATCGATTCTGAGAAGTGTGTATTAACTACTTTGTACTTTAAACGATGATTCACCAAAATGGCTACTCCATTGTGAGAATTTATGGAATTTTTGTGGATTAAATTATATGTGGGAAAGTGTGGAATTATAGAATTAGATTTGAACCAAGTCTCATTAAGAAGACAGATATCTATATTTTTTTCAATTAATAAATTTTGTAATAGGCTTCTTTTACTCTGTAAACTTTGTATATTATACTGTAAAATATTTAGATAATTATCCATGTTTAAATTAAATTTGATAAAAATATTTCTTTTATTTTCTTATGTGTGAGTGGTCCATCAGAGTCACTCTTGTTTCCTAATGCAACCAACGATTTAACAATTGCGTTAATTATAATATCATTATTTGCTACTTGTTTAATATCTAAAGTTTCATTAGTTTTAGCCTTATCAGTAACCTTGGGTAAAACAGGGAAAGATTTCTCATTAAATGTAGGGGTTGGTTTCACAACAGTGGCATACGATTGCTGCAGAAATTTTGCCTTTTTCTCTTCAATTTTTTGTTTTTTAATGGGACAGTCTCGTGAAATGGCAAGATGATTACCTGCGCAGTTGATGCATGTGATCTCTTCGACATCGCATTCTTTGTAGGAGTGACGACCAGCACAAGAAGAGCAGTTTTGCTCGCCTCTGCAAGTCTTAGCAGAGTGGTTAAATTTAAGACACTTATAACATTGCAATAGTGGTGGTATGTATGTTTTCACCTCGTATCTAAATAGTTGTATGTAGGCGTATTGCGGTAAAGATGTTGATGCAAAGGTGACAGCAACTGTATTCAGAGGCACTAATTTTCCTTCTACCTTACGCATGAATCTCTTAATTGATATTACTTCAGAGTCACACACTATATTTTTATATATATCTTCATTGGAAAGTTCTTTGGGCACAAACCTCAATACACCAATCCTTTCTGTCAGATAGGATGGTATGAATGCTTTAAATTTATTCCTCCACAGGAACTCTTCCATTTTTAGAAAATTATTGGCCGCAGTCGCTTTTCTAAATGTTACTCCTATTTTATGCGCATTTACTCTATGTACACCTAGGACTCCTTTAACATTGTCTGATATTAGGTTGGTGAGTGTGATAGGATTTTTATTCCCTACCTTCTCCTGTTCTGTCGACTCGACGTATACTATATATTCTGAACTCGTATTTTCTATAAACAATCTTTTATAGTTTGGTTTAGTAAAAATATTGTATTTATTTATAGAGTCAGAATTTCGAGTACCGGTAATTTTTCTTTTCTTCTTTTCCCCTGGCTCTGGCGGCTCCTCACCGCCACTGGTGACACTCATGGTGGTTCGAGGTCTTGTCAGAAGTTATTTATGTGGTATTTCCGTATAATTTTATATTTAATAAACTTTTTGCGAAATCAAAATTACCGCCTCGTTTGACTTCCCGCCAAAAAGTCCCTCCACCATACATTTTTTTTTTTTTTTTAATATTTTTTTATTCATGACCATAGATACAAGTCTTTCAGTCGCATACATAAATGGTAATATTACAATACAAAGGTAATAAGGTACGAGTTACACTTCAGTAAATAACATTAACATATTAATAAGTTTTTACATCAATAGTTTTGTTCATTATTACCAACTGGCCACCCTTTCGGGTTGCGTGGGTACATCTCAGTGATATTATGTTAACATCGTTATTTTCATACTAAACATACAAACCTAGACATTTAAATAACAACATTAATTAAATTTTTTCTATAGTATTACAAATATATTTATACAACACACTAAAATATTCCTTATTTTCTAACAAATCCTGAACGCGGCGGGGAACACTTTGTGACGGTTGACGTTCACTTTCAATGTCATTGTCATTGTCATTTAATTCACTCAATTCACTGACCAAAATCAAACGTTGAATGTTAAAACTTGAACACTGTAAGATAATATGATCCAAATCAGCATCCTCTGCTCCACAATGATGACATCGACTATTGTTAATTATGCGAATCCTATTCAGGTGAGCTGGTGTTAAGCAATGTCCCAATCTCATGCGTGCTATAATAGTTATAAATCTTCTTGTGATGTATTTGAAGTTATGATACCAAGGTTTAATCGGTAATTCATTTTGTATTTCAGCATACCATCTGCCTTTCGTTTCCAGGGTTATGTCCCAATACTCCTTCCATAAGTGTCTATTAAGTTTTTTAAAAAGGCTGTAGTAATCAGTGAATGGAACCTTGAGCAACTCCGATCGATCCTCATCATGATCTGAACGGGCCGCCGTGTCAGCTACCTCATTTCCACGAATGCCACTGTGTGAAGGTACCCATACAAATTCTACTTTAATATAGTTATCAAGTAGTTTTTGGATTATAAGTCTAATATTACAAATAATATAATTTAACTTATAAGAAATATTTACATTATGTAGAGCAGACAAAACACTTCTGGAGTCTGTAACTATCAAAATATTATGTACATTATTTACAAGACTATTTACATGCTGCAGTGCACAATAAATTGCATAGCATTCTGCAGTGAAAATGCTACACACCCTGTTTAATTTGATACATTTGGTGAAGTCTAGCTGTGGATCATAGAAAGCTGCATTTACATTATGGTCTGTTTTAGATCCATCTGTGTATATAATATAATGTTCTGGTCTATTGTCTTTAAACTGTAAAAAATCAAATTCATTGTGCACCGTGTCAAAATGGATTGCAAAGCTGTTAATAATACCATTATAAGGAATTTTGTATATAGGCCAAATATTGTTTTTAACAATATCTTGTGAATTCTTATTTACATGTCCAAATATTGTTGGCATTTCAGGTAGAGTTCCACCAACCAAGGAAGAAGCAGAAATGGCATTGGGAGGAATTGACTGTGAGATTTCAGGATGTATTGTTAGTTTCTTTAGTAAAGGATTATCATCTGATGCCATGACTTTTAATAAAAATCTCTCAGCCAACAACAACCTTCGTAATGTCAGGGGAGGTATACATGTCTCAACTTCTAAAGAATTAATAGGTGTGGAGCGCATAGCACCACAAATAAGTCTCAGTCCCATATTTTGAATTACATCCAATTTTCGTAACAAGGTGCTATTGGCATTCATGTAAGCTAAACTACTGTAATCAAAATGGCTTCTCACTATACTTTTGTACAGCATACTCATAACTTTGGGGTCAGATCCCCAAAAACTTCCTGCTAAATGTCTCAATAGATTAATACCTTTCAGTGCTTTGTTACTTATATGGTTAATATGTTCATCAAACTTTAATTTATCATCAATAATGACGCCTAGGAATTTGTGCTGCTTAACAACAGGAATTTCTACATTATTGTATGAAATTTTAATATTGCTAGGAGTATTTACATTTTTACTGATAACTAAAACTGAACTCTTTTCTGGACTAATTTCTAATTTAAGTTTACTATGGTAATATCTGTATAATTGAGACAAAGCCTTATTGATATTAGACATTGCTATATCTATGTTTTGATTTATGCTGTACAAAAGCAAGTCATCTGCAAATTGCAGGATATTTACACCTGGGACATCTACATATTTTAATATTTCAGAAGTGTATAAGTTATAAAGTAAAGGTGACAAAGTTGCCCCTTGCATTGTGCCTTTGTTGACAGTCCTAGGTCCATGCAATTTATTATTATATTTAACAAATACAGTTCTATTGTTTAAAAAAGAATAAAGCCATTTTAGAACATGACCAGGTATACCAATATCGTGAGATACTTGAATGAGTTCTTCTATATTTACATTGTCAAAAGCACCTTTTACATCTAAAAACACGCAGATTGCATTAGAGTGACTTAATTTAACCTGTTTTGCATCTGATAATAATGATACAAGGCTTTCAGAGCAACTTTTACCTTTTCTGAAGCCAAACTGTATAGGAGGAATTAAGTTTTGAGATTCAACAAAATAATCTAATCTTAACTTCAACATATTTTCAAAGAGTTTACCCAGACAAGATGATAAGGAAATAGGTCTATAAGAAGAAGCACTACCTACAGGTTTATTAGGTTTTAAAATTGGAATGACACACTGTGTTTTCCAAGACTCGGGTATTACTAATTCATTCCATAGTTTATTATAAATATTAATTAATGTTGTTTGTGCATTTAAATGTAATTTTTTTATTAACATGTAAGGTATGTCATCCAATCCCGGTGTAGTATCTTTCCTACTCTTTAAAGATGTTTTGAACTCTTCTATAGTGAAATTGTTCTTGAGAAATACATTTACATCATTTTCTGTAGCATTTTCGAACAAATACTCACACCTATTATCATCTATTTCAGTAGAATCTGCTAAGTTATCTAAAAAACTTGGAACCCACTCATCATTGATGTTTTTGTTTCGATTTGTTCCAATTTTTTTAAATTTTTTAATGTATCCCCATATCCTAGAAACTGGAGTTAACCTATTGAAGCTGCTACATAAATTTTGCCAAGAAGAAGAACTTTCTTCCTTCAGAATTATTTTCTTTTTTGCATCTAGTTTTTTATACCTTATCCAGTTTTCAATGTTGGGTTGAGAAAAATAATACTTTAATGCATCTTTTGATTTTGCGACAGCGTCACTACATTTTGTATTCCACCATGGTACTGGTTTTTTAATTGCTGTGTTTGCACCTAATTTTCGTTTTGGAATTGTTTTATTCCTTAAATCATTTAATGTTTCTATAAAATGGTTATATGCATTGCAAGGGGAATCATTTATTAAGTCCAAGTGGGAAAAACAAGTTTCTGATAGGCTATAATATTCGTCCCAATCTGCCTTGCTATAAATATATTTCTCTTGATCCACAGGAGGTGATGTGTCATACATAGATGGCTGAATGTTGATCTCAAGTAAGGTTGGAAGATGATAGCTACCCATGGGATCGTCATGAACATACCAGTTACATAAATGAGCTATTGAAGAGCTAACAAGGGCAAGATCTATCGCTGAAGCTTGTCTATTAGGATATGGAACAGTTGTTGGTGATCCATCATTCAAAATACATAAGTCAAATTCATCAATTATATTATATAAACATCTACCTCTATTATTATCACTATGGCATCCAAAGGCTATGTTATGAGCGTTAAAATCACCCATAACTATACAAGGTTTGGGTATGTTATTGATTATGTCCTTTAACTTTGCCGAGTCAAACCTGATACTTGGAGGGCTGTACACACAAAGTATTGCCATTGCTCCAAATTGTGTTTCTATAGTGATACATAAGTTTTGAATCGATTCTGAGAAGTGTGTATTAACTACTTTGTACTTTAAACGATGATTCACCAAAATGGCTACTCCATTGTGAGAATTTATGGAATTTTTGTGGATTAAATTATATGTGGGAAAGTGTGGAATTATAGAATTAGATTTGAACCAAGTCTCATTAAGAAGACAGATATCTATATTTTTTTCAATTAATAAATTTTGTAATAGGCTTCTTTTACTCTGTAAACTTTGTATATTATACTGTAAAATATTTAGATAATTATCCATGTTTAAATTAAATTTGATAAAAATATTTCTTTTATTTTCTTATGTGTGAGTGGTCCATCAGAGTCACTCTTGTTTCCTAATGCAACCAACGATTTAACAATTGCGTTAATTATAATATCATTATTTGCTACTTGTTTAATATCTAAAGTTTCATTAGTTTTAGCCTTATCAGTAACCTTGGGTAAAACAGGGAAAGATTTCTCATTAAATGTAGGGGTTGGTTTCACAACAGTGGCATACGATTGCTGCAGAAATTTTGCCTTTTTCTCTTCAATTTTTTGTTTTTTAATGGGACAGTCTCGTGAAATGGCAAGATGATTACCTGCGCAGTTGATGCATGTGATCTCTTCGACATCGCATTCTTTGTAGGAGTGACGACCAGCACAAGAAGAGCAGTTTTGCTCGCCTCTGCAAGTCTTAGCAGAGTGGTTAAATTTAAGACACTTATAACATTGCAATAGTGGTGGTATGTATGTTTTCACCTCGTATCTAAATAGTTGTATGTAGGCGTATTGCGGTAAAGATGTTGATGCAAAGGTGACAGCAACTGTATTCAGAGGCACTAATTTTCCTTCTACCTTACGCATGAATCTCTTAATTGATATTACTTCAGAGTCACACACTATATTTTTATATATATCTTCATTGGAAAGTTCTTTGGGCACAAACCTCAATACACCAATCCTTTCTGTCAGATAGGATGGTATGAATGCTTTAAATTTATTCCTCCACAGGAACTCTTCCATTTTTAGAAAATTATTGGCCGCAGTCGCTTTTCTAAATGTTACTCCTATTTTATGCGCATTTACTCTATGTACACCTAGGACTCCTTTAACATTGTCTGATATTAGGTTGGTGAGTGTGATAGGATTTTTATTCCCTACCTTCTCCTGTTCTGTCGACTCGACGTATACTATATATTCTGAACTCGTATTTTCTATAAACAATCTTTTATAGTTTGGTTTAGTAAAAATATTGTATTTATTTATAGAGTCAGAATTTCGAGTACCGGTAATTTTTCTTTTCTTCTTTTCCCCTGGCTCTGGCGGCTCCTCACCGCCACTGGTGACACTCATGGTGGTTCGAGGTCTTGTCAGAAGTTATTTATGTGGTATTTCCGTATAATTTTATATTTAATAAACTTTTTGCGAAATCAAAATTACCGCCTCGTTTGACTTCCCGCCAAAAAGTCTCCCACCATACATATTTATTTTGTGTTGCTATCCTTGATCGAGTTAATTTTAATGTACGTTAGAACGAAGCCAAATTATAGAAAATTAGCATTAAAAAACGGTTACTATATTGTATAGCGATATTCACATTAGGTGTACCTAGTACTAGCCCAGGCTCCATACATTTCTAGAACATCTCCTATGTGCGTGTGGTGTGAGGGCCACTTTATTACAACTCTTTGAAAATATGCTTAGGATTTAGTGAACATTCCCAAAGAATTGTGAAAGTTGGAATCAGATTTTGTGAAAGTCAACTTTGCGAGATACCTATGGACCGTAAAGTTGGGCCCTCAGTTCTCACATAGAGGATTGAGGGCCCACCTGTACCTGATAAACTATGGTCACTACAGAAAAAGTCTTTATGCCAAAATCTAAGGTCCAAACAAAATTTGTGAAAACAAGATATTTGTCCTATAAACCTACTCCTATAACCTATAAACGTTCAAAATGGGCCCTCAATCCTCATAGACGTAAAAGTTTAGAACGTAAATAAAATGAAACCATTAACTTACAGCTACTGTTTGAAATCCTATATGCTACTAAATAAATTGTGAAAATTTGTGAAAGCAAAAACAGGTCACTACTTCTTGTTGTTTGAAAGTTATGACCTTGATAAAATTCGGGCCCTCAGTCCTCCATTTTATTTTGTTTTCGTTCTAATACGCATAACGTATGAAAGATAAGAAATACAAAATAGTCTATTTTTGTGAAAAAAATTGTGCAACAAATTGGTGTTATTTGTTACTAATAAGAATAACGATAAAACTACAAATCTTAATAAATACCGAAACCTACTATTTTTGACATGTGTAGTAGGGCAGAGTGACAATAATTTATATACTTTGTTAGTGGTGATTCTGAGTGATGTTTTAGTTCCTTCTGCTGTTGAAAAGTAATATAATAACTATACAAGATCCGGAGTTTATTTTAGAGGAAGAAGAAGTAGAAATAGAGGAATGGAAGAAAATTTTAATGGTTTTATAGCTTTGACTGCATTAGCTATTGAAGAAAACAAATTTATATTAGACAGCGGCGCTACTAATCTTATGGTTACCGAAAAAGTAGAAAAATATATGACAAAAATACAAAAATTAGATGAACCAATAACTGTTACTATAGCAGATGATAAAGGATGGGAAAGGAGCAAATAAAAAAGGAACAGTAACAGGATATTGTAAGAACCTATAATAGACTGTGAAGCACTCATTGTGGAAAATATAATATATAACTTATTATCAGAACATAAAGTAACAAATAATGGATACAAGATCAGGCATAAATCTACGAGTACCTAAACACATGAATGACTATCATCATTATTTTATTTGACGATTTTTATGTTCCAAACTTTTTCACATAACATCGAGGAGAGTCGGAGTTCAACCTCATTAGTTTGTCTATTCGACTACTACAAAGAAAAAGTACCTAAAGTGATGTTCTTGTTATTAAAATATGTCATGTCAATTGAGAAAACTACATAGGTAGGTACTGAAATATTATTATAGCCATACAAATAAGTACAGGTAAATTTGTTTTGATACATACTCATCTATCTACACACATCAAAAGTGTCTAGGGATCAAGCATTTTTATGCGGATTTCTTGAGATTGAGATGTGGCTTTGTAATAAATTTATGATTTTATAAATTTATATGGATCCTTTTTGGTGCATTTCATAATTTGAATCAGGAACTGTGAATCAAATTCGAGTAAAAGATGAAAATCAGCTGTCAATATTTTCCCTATAAAAACATACAACGCATTGAAGACATTATTAGTGCTACTGTTTCCCTACTACTGATTAAAACCAACGTTATTATGGAGCGGCGACGTCATTTAAGCAGGGAAGAAATGCTCAGAGCCGTGGGAATGATAGAAGCTGGTTCCCGGCAACGTACTGTGGCTTTAGCTCTGAATACAAGTCAGAGTGTTATCAGTCGACTTTGGACACGTTACCGAAGCACTGGTACCGTGGCTGAGCGCCATGGAGGACGGTATCGCTGCACCACACGGAGACAAGACCGATACATTCAAATCTTAACTCGAAGAGCTCCAACTATAACCGCCATGATGTTAGCCGTGAGGCTTCATCACTCTTCAGGGAACTTAATTAGCGACCAAACAGTCAGAAACCGCTTGCATGAAGTGAACCTTCATTCCCGAAGACCGCTACGGGTACCACCTATAGCAATGCACAATCGTAGGATTCGATATCAATGGGCTCTTGAACACAGAAATTGGGCAGAAGAACAATGGCGTTTCGTGTGCTTTTCTGATGAGTCTCGTTTTGGTATGAGACCGGATACAAGACGTATACGACACTGGAGAACCCCTGGACGCCAACAGCGATTAAAATCCTGCCAGGAAGCCCATCCTTATAGTGGTGGAACCATCATGGTATGGGCGGGTATTTGGATCGGCGGAAGAACTGAGTTGATTTGGATCAGAGGCAACCTCAACGCTCAAATTTATGCTGAGACGATTGTATCAGACGTCATCGTTCCTCTACAAGTGCAAATCGGTCCCTTATTTCAGTTAATGCATGATAATGCACGACCGCACACCGCAAGAGTTGTAAGACAGACTCTCGCCGCAGCTAACATCAATGTCCTGCCCTGGCCTGCTCAGTCGCCAGACTTGAACCCGATTGAGCATGCATGGGATATGCTACAGAGAAGAGCTCTGCCGAATATGGAGGGTATCCAGTCGCAAGAAGACCTTTTTTTGTTGTTGCAACGAACATGGGCGGCCATTCCACAGCGTGATTTGGATGAACTCATTTTGAGTATGCCAAACCGATGTTCTTGTGTTGTTAGTGTTCGCGGTAGAAACACGGATTATTAATTGTTTAAGTTACCCAATAAAATTTTAAAGAAAACTGTTATTTCAGTCTTTTTTTCGAACTTTAATGTTAGTGGTTCAAATGTCAAAAATCCCTTTATTAGGAAAATGGCAAATTTCTTTATTAATGCAAAGGTGACTTGGTTTATCGTTACTGTGACAAACGAAAACACTTTATTTGATGAATCCTTAAAGAAAATTTTAATTAATATCAATCAGGAGAAAAGTTATTGCAAAAATATATGTTGATCCCTAGACACTTTTGATGTGTGTATATGTTACTGTGCGGTAAATCTTAGGATTTACTAAATCTCACCGGTAAAAGCCCGAATTGTTCTAAAATAGTTTTTAATTTCGTACTTTTACTGGTATTTAGTCGGTAAACCCTAGGTTTTACCGCAGACACCGGTAAATGTCCGAAATCAAAGATTGAAATAATAATAGTCGTGTCAACTCGTGTCCCGCTCGACACCCGCACGACTAGAGGGTAGTGTAATACAATTCCTAAATAACTACGCCGGAGGGAAGGGTAGAGGGGGATGCGGGAAGGGCAGAGGCAATTGGTGAAGGGATGTGAGAGGAAGAAGGGGAGGTTAGCGGGAAGGGAATGCGGTGAGGCGTGAGAGGGAGGGGGAGGTTAGCGGGAAGGGTATGCGGTGAGGGGTGGAGGAGGGGGTTGGTGTGAGGGGATGAGAGGGGCGGGTGTGACGATAGGGAGGGGGATGGAGTGAAAGGGGGTTAGAGGGAGAAATGGAGGGTGAGAGGGGGTGGGGTGAGATAAATTCTTTTAAGGGGGAAGCGCTGTGGTAGCCCGCGAAATTCAAATTTTCTTGCATATTTTGTAATTTGCAGGTCAGGTTTGTTGCTTATTATATTTTGATCAAGATACAACCTGACACAGACCTGCAAATTGCAAAAAACGCAACAAAATTTGAATTTCGCGGGCTACCACAGCGCAATCACCTTAACGTGTTATCACGAGTGCTCAAAAATAGAATGTTATTTTTTATTAGGGTTTTAGGAGATTTATATCTGGAAATTTATAAATAGTGAAATATATTAATATCATTATACAAGAATGTATTTACTGACGTAGTAACTATGTAAGCAAGTAAGTAACAATGACAATGTCACAACCATAGAGCCGGGTATATAGCATTCGTCCACATCCTAATAAGCTACGACATCTCGATAAGTAGTCGTGGCTTCCTGGTGGTGCAGCCGTGGCCAGTGGGAGACCTGAGGGGCAATTCTCGTATTTTTAAAAACATTCGGAATCTCATCTCAGTCCCAATCTGTCAAAAATTGTATAGCGTTTACCTGCATTTTTGACATTTGATTGTCACTAGCATGAGATTACGACTTGAATTTGAACGTTTTTAGGTACGAGAATTGGCCTTCTGTGTGCTTAGTGTGAGTTTGACAACATTGTTCGAATGACTTCACCATCGAGTAAATCGAGTTGACATCAAACCTATCGACAACCGTATGCAAGCGAGTGCGAGTTACCATCAAAGCTAACCATAAAGTACGCGTTTGGTCACCGTGAATAACGTTAATTACTTTTCTTATGTTGGTGTCACGTACGCGTCGTCCGATAAACCGACCAAATAGATATACATTTGTATTCAGTGTTCTTAGTGAAAGCGGCTGTCTATCAAAATTGTGTTGGTTATAACGACTTTGATGTTTCGTGTTTGTCAGTATTGTTTGAAGCTAAGCTATTATTATTGTTATTTGGATTAGAATTGGATTATATTAATTACTAAATAAAAATGAAGACAAGTTCTTCCCAATTCGTTATGATGGTGACATTTATGGAGCAGTAAGTGGAATTTTTAAATCAAGTATTTGGTGTTTAACGAACTTATGATCTGTGAACTTTGCAGAAATAAAACTAAATTTGTTTGGTTTTCTAGGCATGGAGACCTCAGCAAGCCTACAACAAATGCGAGAGGGAAAATTGCAACCATGAAGAATTGGGAAGAGTTAACTGTTTTACTAAATAGTGATGGTACTGGTGATACTAAACCTACTGAGAAATGGAAGAAGGTTGGTTAAAATGGTTATGGCTTACCTATTTTGGCTAAAACAGGATGCGATTCTAATAAAATCTTGGCTTCTTTGATTTGCATGATTTAAGGTTTGGAGTGATTTTAAAAATAACACCAAAAAAAAGGCTTCACGTCTGCATAGAGCAGCTAGTGGTACTGGTGGTGGCCCTGCAGTATTTGCCAAACTGAGTGATTTAGAACAGAGAGTTCTCAATCTTCTTGGTGTGCAAGTGGCTACAGGCTTGGAAGTAGAAGAGGCTGGGTTGTCACAGGTTTAAACTTCTTTACTTATAATAACACCAACCGCTAGTATGTAATTAGGTTACTTTTGTAGGGACCATCAACCCGCTTCGTTTATGAATTAGGGTTCGCAACCTACATGTGACATTACACCGCGTGATCCATTATTTCGACGCGCAAGCTCCACCTTCATTCGAGAGTGTTCCCGAGTAGCCGGCGCAGCGGCGCGGGCCGTGGCCGGCCAGCACTTTTCGTTGGCAGTCGACACGCGCCACGTGCCTTTTGATTAGCTTTGTATCCATTCTCGCAAGCTACAGTTTTTCATCATTTTTGTATTTTCATTTATATCTTTAGTGTTAAAGTACATAATAAACTCAGTAGTATGAGGCGGAAACACAAATTAATGATTTTATTAGTAGAATAAAATCATTTATTTGTGTTTCCGCCTTCTTATTAATGTACAGTAAAATCACCTTTCCGCACTATCGCTTACATTGCTCAAACACCTTATACTAAAGTCCCTGGTGAATTTCCTGGATAGCTACAGCTGCCGCTTATATACCTCTTCACTTTATTGGTGTCTCACAAATTGTATTCTCTTACAGAATATTTACATTCAGCCCAATCCCACATTAAACACTGTGCAAGGTATACAAACTCCACGTCAATTTGAAGAATGTAAGTTGTACTTGTGGAAAATCAGCATATTATTATTAATTTGTTGTCGCTATGTTCGTGAGATATAATTATATCTTTTTTTACTTTAGCTCAGCACGTGAACGAGTCAGTACTGAGAGCTATTTCTTCTCCACCGCTTTCATTTGTAGAGGAAGAAGTTCAAAGTAAGTTAAAAGCAATTTATTTTTCTAGATAAATAAGCAAATTAATTTAGAAATTCATGTCAATTGAAGCATTCATAAAATAAAGTATATTCAATCTGTTTGCAAGCAAGATATTTATATGAATCAATCCTTACTTAACAAAAAAAAATGGCGATTGATCTGTCTCTTTGTTACTATTGTTCCCAATCTCTGAAGTGTTTTTGATGAAATTTGAAAAAGAGTTAGCCTGAAGTACGGCTATGTGGCATCAGCAGAAAAACTTAAAGTATTTTGTGTTCTAGGTTTCCAAGAGCCAGGGCCTTCAAGAGCCATTGCCCCCGCTCAGTCACCACCTTTTACTGCGGCTCCTACAACTCTTTCTTTTGTGGAGGTTCAAGTGGAAGGTAAGAAAGAACTTTTTGACTTTTTGAAAAGGCTCTCCAAGATGAAAACTGATAATATAAATAACTTTTATAATTTTTTCTAGAGATGGGCGTGCTCTCCCCAACCAGACCTTCGTCTCATGTCCGTATAGTTCAGCCAGAGCCTGCTGCTACGTCTGTGCAAACTACTCCTCGCCGTGCAAGGACCAGGGCTAGAGGATCACCTCGTCGACGAGTGAGGCCAGCACATACGGAGCAGGCAACACAGAACTTTCTCCAAGCGGATTCGTTTTGGAGAAATTTTAAAGAGCAGCAACACAGGGATTATATGGACATGAGGAGAGAGCAGAATAGGATCAGAGAGTTGGAGGTGCAGGCTCAGATGGAGTGGCAAGCTGTAGGCCACAGAGCATTAAACCTTTTAGAACAAATTGTGGATAAATTTTGTACAGACTAATTTTTTCTTAATGTATTTTGTTAACTGTTAGCTTTTGCCCGCGGCTTTGCCCGCGTGGATGTCGGAAATTATCCTACGGGAATGTACTACCGGGATAAAAAAGTATCCTAAGTCCTAGTCCACGTCATGGTCTACCCAATAAACTCACTTTCGCATTTATAATAAGTAGGGAAAGACTGTTCGAGCTGTATGGTCTTAAGCCTTACATTAACACTGAAACTTTCAACAAGTATGTTGCTACACATTCCAAATTTTTTAGAAGTACCTGCAAGGTGCAAATAGCACATATGTGAGCACTTACTATGTTGCTACTACTCGTATAAAGCTACCGTTTACTGCGTACGTCTTTCACTGACTTGAGTGTGCCCTGGCGGCTGAGAGTATGTCATGCTCACTCTAATGTCTCGCTGATGGTGACGTGTGTGTTGGATCATTAAGTTCCCTTCAAAATGGTTGAGCTGAATGGTGATACATGCATCATGTGCGTGAACGGGCACCGTCAGTTGGGACTGGTCGTCTCTTAGCTGCCACGGCTAGTGTTTTTAGTTTTTATCTTTTTATTACGGACGCTTTTAACGTGCATGTCTTTCTATATTGTTCTCACATATATGTTTTCAACATGAATGATGTAACCAATATTTTGGTTTAAAAGAGTGTCCATGGAGTTTCTTGTGTCCGTTCTTCTCCATAGGAACCTACCACACTTTGGAATGGGCAACTAGCTTCATCTATCTGACTGACCGACCCCTTGACAATTCAAAAGTGCCTGTAATTAGTTTATTTGAAATAAATGCTTTGACTTTGAGTTTGAGTTTGAATATTAGTTAGAATGCCTTTCACAGCCAACATATACAGTATGCGATGCCTCGTCCAGTGCCAAGCTAAATATATATATATATATATATATATATATATATATATATATATATATATATATATATATATATATATAGTTATAAATGTATACTAAATATACAGTAAAAAGTAATGATGATGGTATCGTCCTATTGATAAAATCTTGAGAAGAATCCTAAAATATCCTATTGAGAAGACTTTAAACCAGTCAGCTGTCTCCTCTCGGCAAAAAATCTGACCACTTCGGAAGCCGATATCTTCTTTTAAATTCGGCATCCGAAAGATCTCTTAGGGGATTGCTAGAAGTACGGGCTTTTGCACAAACATTGGACATGTAATTTTGCTTATCTTGTGCCCTAGCGATCTCAAGCAAAATATAAACGGGATGCCATAGTTCTTAAATCCACACAACGAATAAACATAAAATAACTTTGATAATTCACCGCACTCACAAGGCTCTCACTACAAATCCTTAAGTGAACACGTAAACGTATTCGAATGTGAACACGTTTCTCAAACGAGTTGTCAAAACTGCCAAAATTGTAACTCACACTCCCGTTAACACAGAGTCACGCTAATTTACGAGCTCACTTTCGAGTGGGAATCGATAGTCACCATCGACAAAGTAAAATAAAAAACTTACACTCACAATTTTTAGTTCTCGCGTATGGCACCAGGTAGCGCTAACTCAGCGCCATGCAAATCTGAGTATACTCTAACGCGATGGTGAAGTTAGAAAAACTCACACTAAGCACACTGGTGTCTCAGCATTGGCTTGTCGTGGAGTGACCGCTTGATTATGTGTGCCTGATGAACTTGGAACGATGTGCTTCATCACATTTGGATTTATATCAGGCGAGTCTTGAGTAGCCTGGCAGGAGGACCAAATTGATGATTGGGTTAGTTGAGGCGTTGGGTGAGGTGACTCTGGCTGATTGCTAAGTGTGGGTGATGGTGATCGCTGTCTGATAGGTGTGGAAAAAGTTAGTGAATGAGGCGTAGACAGAGGTGTTAGAGGGTGTCCAACAGGTGTTGACGAAGGTAATGGAGGAAGATCAGTAACAACTGGACTGATTGGATCGGCTAAGCGGAAACGCACATGATCTGCATGATATGTCCTCTCTACACCGTCTGAAGTGTTTACAGCGTAAGAATATCTGTGCATACGCCTTGATATTGTAGCAGGTACCCATCGTAATCCGTCTCGGGTGCGAACAAAAACGCTGTCACCTGCTTTAAAAGATGGGGTTAGCTTCTCAGACTCAATGTTTGCCTGTATCTGTTTGTGTTGCAGAGTTCTTTTAGGGTTAGGCCGCGCGTTGTCCAGAGCACAATGCAACCGACGCCCAAACAAAATTTCACCTGGGCTCTTACCGGTGGTACTATGAGGTATTATACGGTAGGAAAATAGAAAGTTTTCTAGTCTCCTTCTCAGGGACATGCCATCGCTCGCACTTGATGACATTCTAGTTTTGAAAGTACGAACCAGGCGTTCTGCTAAGCCATTAGTCCTCGGGTGATATGGAGATGACTTAATATGTAGGATACCCTTGTCTCTGCAATAATTTTGGAATTCCCGGGAGGTGAACTGTGTCCCGTTATCCGACACCAAGAATTGTGGAAAACCAAACGTTGTAAATATAGAGTCTAACTCTTCACACAGTTTGTTTGTAGTTATTTGGCCCGTTGTACCGTATGCACCATTGACCTGCACCATCAATGGTGCAGAGGAGACTAATTAGTTTCGTTTGCACCATTAATATTAATACAACTACTTCACCATACTTTTGCCGTATGCACCTTTGACCTGCATTATCAATGGTGCATAGGAGACTAATTATTTTCGTTTGCACCATGAATATTAATACAACTAATACTTCACCATACTTTTGCCGTATGCACCATTGACCTGCACCATCAATGGTGCAGAGGAGACTGATTTTTTTCGTTTGCACCATGAATATTAATACAACTAATACTTCACCATACTTTTGCCGTATGCACCATTGACCTGCACCATCAATGGTGCAGAGGAGACTGATTTTTTTCGTTTGCACCATGAATATTAATACAACTAATACTTCACCATACTTTTGCCGTATGCACCATTGACCTGCACCATCAATGGTGCAGAGGAGACTGATTTTTTTCGTTTGCACCATGAATATTAATACAACTACTTCACAATACTTTTGCCGTATGCACCTTTGACCTGCATTATCAATGGTGCAGAGGAGACTAATTATTTTCGTTTGCACCATGAATATTAATACAACTACTTCACCATATTTTTGCCGTATGCACCATTGACCTGCATTATCAATGGTGCACAGGAGACTAATTATTTTCTTTTACACCATGAATATTTATAGGTACCACTACTTCACCATACGTTCCTAGTCATAGGTAAAATAAAAACCAATGTAGGTCGTATTTTGTTTGTGCGAAACTTTTTAATATAAATAAACAAACAAAAAGCAACACCAATAATATATTTTACAAATAAATTCCACAACTACTTCATGTAATAATCACTAATTATTATATTATTATTATGTCATTTATTTATTTTCTTTCTTATTTGCTTATATTTTTAAATATTTCTTAAAAATAAGATCTAAAAAAACATTTAAAAGTATAAAAAATAGAGGTCCTGCAAGTACCTCAGAGTATATAGGTTTCTATTTCAAAGTAAATTGCTGGTGAATAATCCTGGTCACTTGGTTATGCCTGTGCAAGTACTCGCCGTTAGCCAGACGAGAACAACCAGAGATAATATGTCTGATGGACTCACCCGGACGGTGGCATGTCCGACAGACGTCAACCGTCCTCCATTGCCCCGTACACGACTCAAGGAAGGTGCGCAGAGTTGCATCAATCTTGTACAACTCCAGCACCCTCATGAGCCATGTATGGCACCGAATCATAGGCCTTTTTATAATCTATCCAGCATGTTGACAGATCCTTGCGGGATCGACGAATCTGTTGACTAATAGCCATATCAATGAGGAGTATCTCCTTAGTACCACGGGACCCATTCCTACATCCATTTTGAGAGGTAGACTTTTTTTTTTAATTACTTCATGTATAATGACGCCACACAAATACTTATATTTTATTGTTCCCTAAAATTAAAAATGGCAACTTTAGAACAATGACACTGAGATTACCTTAACTTTTCTAAAACGGCACACCAATTTCGCCATTAATTAATTGCCTTTGAGTACATGCAATATATATTTATTACGTAGGTATCTTGAAGTCTTTTGCCCTGTTGTTATACGGGTATGTTGTCAATGCGTTAACAGCATTAAAAGCGGCATCCTGCTTAAGCACAGCTAAGCATTTATTTACAGTCGGAGGTCTTCTTTTGAAGCAGTTATTTATATAGGTACCCATTCCATCCCTCACAGACGTTGTTCGTACGATGTCGCTCACCGAAACAACACCACAGCACAACTTATTAAATGGCATACGACGTTTTTGTTTTCATCAGGCATACAGTTATTGGAATGCTCACGTTTTTTCACAACCTTCGATTCATCCTAAAAAATAAAATCTCAATGTATTCAATAATTCCAGTAAAAATAAGCTTGTGAAAAATAAAAAAAACCCTGCGACCTGGGACCCCCGGCTTCACCCACAAGTGTATACATATTTTCTATATCATAAATGCTACGTACGTACCTCTGTAATGGTAATCGTTCCTGTACATTTGGTTTTTTTTTAAATATCTACACCTCCATATGCTATTTAAATTTTTGTACGGTGTGTGAAAATGGTATTGATACCCTTCGAACAATAAAAGTCTTCCTCGACTTTGTGCAACAAAAGTTAAATTAGTGTCGCTCATTGTAAATAGTATAAGCTCCAATTTTACAACTATTGACCATTATTGACATAAAATGACAGAATTAGAACAAAATAGTTACCTTGTCAACACTTAAATAATATTACATGCAAAGAGGAAATACTTTGAAGAAATAACTACAACCACATTGATAGTATAGTGTCATCTCAATGGTGCAGATGGGACCATACTATCAATGCGGTTTCGTTTGCACCATTCTCAATGGTGCAGATGAAACCATACTATCAATGCAGTTTCATTTGCACCATTAATGGTGCAAACGAAACTAATTAGTCTCCTCTGCACCATTGATGGTGCAGGTCGATGGTGCATACGGTACAACGGGTTATTTGGTTCATGGGCTTGATCTCAATCCATTTTGAGAGTGCATCTGCTAGAACAAACCAGTACTTTCCTTCAAATGGTCCCGCAAAATCGACATGAAGTCTTTCCCATGGGTTGTCCGGGACGGACCAGGAGTATACAGGCAATTCAGAGTTATTTGGCCGGTTTTCTTGGCATTTACGACAGTATTTGATGTACTCTTCAATATCATCGTCGATCGATGGCCACCATACGTAAAAACGTGCGAGTGCTTTCATTGCACAAGTTCCTGGGTGTCCTGTGTGCAGGTATTTCAATGTAGTCTTCCTGAGCGTATTCGGAATAACTATTCGACCCTGCCACATTGAAATCTTATTTTCGATGGACAATTCGGTGCGTTTCCGAGCATAAGGTTTTAAAGTGTCTGAATATGAATTTTCCCGCCAACCTGTCTTAATGTTTTCCGATATTTGTTTGAAAATAGGATCATTCCTTGACGCATCTCTTATTATTTCTTCTGTCAACGCTATATCTAAAACACTGTTATGTTTAAGTTGAGCTATTATTCTGTGTACCAATGATATTATATGTAAAAAGACGTAGATAGGTTACCGACCCAACATTCGGTGTTCAAAAACGGCACAATTTCGTATGATTAGATGACATGTGGAAGTAGGACGGCATGTCTTAATTATCGGCAGCGAAAAAGAGACAAGACGACGAAAATGTGGCTAATTAGCCAGATTTTGACGTGCCACTTTCGGAGCGTGTGTAACCTATCTACCTCTTTCTACATATAATATCATTGCTGTGTACTGTCAATTCTACACGGGACGGTCTCTCATCAGGATTGGGCATCCTGGAAAGGAAATCAGCTATAAAATTAAGTTGTCCTTTTGTGAAGACGATGTCATAGTCATAGCTACCAATGATCAAAGCCCAACGTACTAAGCGATTATTAACAAGCTTCGGTAAATTGCGCTGTGGGCCTAATACGTGAATCAAGGGTTTATGATCAGTGACGAGTGTGAATTTTGTGCCACGTAAGTATTGGTCAAATTTTTGGATGCCGAAAAATATGGCTAATGCTTCTCGATCAATAACTGAATATTTAGTTTCTGCTGATCTCAGCTTTCTTGATGCAAAAACGATAGGTTGAATTTGATCATTCGCTTTATGAAATAATACTGCACCCACACCCTTTTCCGAGGCGTCACACGCTAAAAACAACGAACGCTTCTCATCAAAGGCCACAAGTGGTTTTGATTCACAAATCAGCATTTTAGTCATCAAACGCTGTATTTTCTTTATCTGTCCATCGCCACTTTTGGCGCGCGCCAGTTAGTGCATGCAGGTCCGCGCAGAAGCTGTGCAGGTGAGGTATGAATTTCTCGTAGAAATTTACGAGGCCAAGGAATGACCGCAGTTCTTGAGCGTTAGTAGGCAATGTCGCTTTTGTTATTGCTTCAATCTTCGATTTAGTTGGTCGTATTCCTTCCTTGCTGATTGTGTGTCCCAGGTATTCGATATCTGTTTGGAAGAATGAGCATTTTGCTAAGTTGACTTTTAAGCCAGCCCGTTGTAATTTGTCAAACACATTATACAGTGTTTCGAGATGTTCAGCGTCATCCTTCCCTGTTAAGGCGATATCATCGAAGTAAATCGCTACGTTTGGTATACCACCGAGTAGTTTATCAAGGTAGTGCTGAAAAATCGAGGGTGCTGTTGATATTCCAAAAGGCATCCTATTGTATTGGTAATATCCTTTGTGAGTAGATATTGTCAGGTACTTTTTCGACTCTGGGGCAATCTCAAATTGCAACAGACGTTCGAACAAGTCGTTCTTGTAGCCACAGTCGGTGGCGATTTTTTTGAGCCTGTTAGCGAAGTGTTCTATAGTCTCATTGCTGTCTCTTACGCAATTCCAAAACTCAGTTAAAGCTTTGAATTTTGTTGTTTTAGGTCGATGTAAGTCGAGTAGTTTAAACTTTACGTCTTTGTATAGACTGTTTTCAAAATCTGGTATGAGTGCTACTTTCAGATCGTGGAAAACTTCTGGAGTTAAGCAAGAGAATAAGAGTTATTTTCTGACATCGTTTTTGCTTACGTCCCAGATATCGCATTTTTATTCAAAAAAATCTAAAAAATATTCTACCGACGTAGTAGTAGGGTTAATCGTATCGCACTTGAAATTTTTAATATTGTGAGTTTGTTACAGTTGGTGTTCGCCGAGCTGGTAGATTCCGTACCAGGTGTTGCTGGTGTGGGGGCCGCCGCTGTCGGTCGCTGTTGTTATAACACGAGTTGTTGCAAAACGTCTGATATTTGCTGTTGTTGCTCCCGTTGTATTTGTAAAAATTCTTTAAATTGTTCCGCGTTCATTTTTACTACTTAATCCTCGTCGCCAATGAAATATATTAATATCATTATACAAGAATGTATTTATTAACGTAGTAACTATGTAAGCAAGTAAGTATGAAGTATGTTCTTGGTGCAAAGGTTAGCCATTGCCATACAACGTGGCAACGCTGCAAGTGTTATGGGCACCTTTGCGCCAGGAACGGTTAGGGGCGGGTTATTTGACGTGCTTTTATAATTTTTTTTTTTTCACATCATAAGTTATATAGATTAATTTACACTAATTACAGCAAGTAAGTAACAATGACAATGTCACAGCCATAGAGCCGGGTCTATAGCAAATAGTAAATAAAAAAAATCATTTTTGAATTTGTTGTTTTAATCCTTGTAACATCTCCATTCTAGTCTGTTGCTTCTTGTAATACACACAATACGTATCAACAATAATGATTTTGATTTTTAAGTGAAAGCAATACTGTAAGAGACACGCTGATCAGTTGACATTTGACACTTTTTAATTTACACAGCCGTATGATGTAATAAAATGGCGGCTACTATTTCATGGTTTTAGAAAACAGATGAAAAAGAACTGAAAACTTTGAATTGAACTTTAAAATTTAAATTGTTATTTTATGAACTAAAACTAACATTTCCCGACTGTTTTTTGCCTAAGCCATCTAAATAATATATTTTTAGATTTTGTCTCATATAGAGTAAAATACCGTATTGTGGTCACCCTATTTCCTAAATCAGGGAATGAAAATAAAACTCGATTTTCCTTTACAATAAAGGGTCTTTTAATTTCTTTCGGGTATCGAATTTGTTGCACAATTTTTTTCACAAAAAGAGACTATTTTGTATTTGTCTTATTTTTCATACGATAAGCGTATTAGAACGAAAACAAAATAAAATGGAGGACTGAGGGCCCGAATTTTATGAAGGTGTTGAGGCTGCTCCTCTCAACATCGCCGCGCGCTGGCGGCAGTGAACGAGGGATGCGGGGCAGCGGCGAGGCAGCCGGCCGGGCGACCGCAGCGCGCACCTCCGCGCGAAACATGAGTCTTCGAGTCAGCTGCTGCACGCCTCCACGCACGGCTGCGCTTACGCTTGTTTGCTTTTAAACCGGACACCGTTGTAAATTCTGTATTTCTATCACATTATACATGTTATACAGTCCGCTCTATTTTCAATTACCTCTACCATGACCTATCGTCGCGAACATGGTCCTTCTACCTTTAAATAATTGAACCAAACAAGGAAAAAACGGAAATTTTTCAAAAATCAAAAAACCAACGGTTCGTCGGTTGGAGAACAAAGGACTTCATATTCGGGTTCAAGTTCCACCAGAGGTCTTCGTTTTCTACGTGTCATCGCCTGCATTTGGTCATTGTGAATGTCGATACGGCAACAGCCGTCTTCATCGAGTTCACACCAACGGGCGGCGCAAGAAAATATCGTCGGGACGTCGGGACAAAAAGACTAAGAAGCCATACATCAGCATTCGTCAGCTGGCATCAAGAAGATTCCAGAATATTCTCATCGGAGGCACAGTTCGTCGGCTCATCATCAGAGGTTGACAGCATAAAACCGTGAGAACGTTCCAATTCCTTTGTTCCAACATTTTTGCCTAGTCATTTAGCCTATCCAAATTCCATTTCAATTAATTTAACTCATTTAATAGTTATAATTCAATTATTAATCCCGTCAATTCATGATCTTCAGCTTATCAACTAGTTTAAACAGGTTTAAGTTATTTTGTTATAAATAGTATTTAGGTTTTTTTATGCCATTTACAATAGTGATTTTAATATTTTAATTTAATTTGCCAATCACAATTCCATAATTTCAATTATTATAATTACAGTTTTAATTAGAATTACAGTCCAACTAGAATAATTAGAATTAATCCATTTAAATGAATAGAATTTAATGTGTTTCACATAGTGAAGAAAACATTGCATCATTCGCTTAGCATTACTCAGCAGATTCGATCGGAGGCGCCTAGCGCTTTGTAATAGCAATCTCATTTCCTACTGCTTATAGCTCTCGTGCCCAAATCGCAACATATTGCTAATCGTTTAACATCAGTAACTTCACTAAATATTAATATCTAGTTCATTTTATCTTTTCTTTCTTACTGCTACTGCTAAATTTTCATTGTCATGGCTGACATGAAAAGCTATGTTAAGAAGCGGGCTTCAATTAAGGCCAAGCTTACGCAATTTACTTCTTATTTAAATATTTCTAAATCTTGTGAAAAGTTGAGTGAGGTACAAGTCATTGAAATCGAATATCGTCTTAATATATTCGAAAGCTTATATGAGAAATATGACGCATTACAGAATGAATTGGAGGCGTTGGTGGACGACCCCAGCGAGCAATATGTGGAACGCGAAGAGTTCGAGAAGCTGTACTACGGTCTGGTGGCTTCTGCACGCCAGCTGGTCAGCGGCGCTCGCAAGCTTCTTAAGAAGGACTCCGCAGTTGAGGTGGACTCTTGTATTACTAGTACACACAAACACAATTCAATTCGTTTACCCAAAATTGATTTACCCAAGTTTTCAGGCAGCTATCATGATTGGCTGGAATTTAGAGATACCTTTGTTTCTATAGTACATAACAACAAAACTTTAGATAAAATCAACAAACTACACTATTTGCGTGCTTCATTAAAGGGTAGTGCTTCTCTTGTTGTTGATAACCTTGACTTCAGGACGGAGAACTACGACGCTGCCTGGAAGTTGCTCTGTGAAAGGTATGACAACAAAAGATTGCTTGTCAACAATACGAATACAGCACGAGTCTTGCTGTACAGTGGAAGTACAACAAATTTCATCTCGGAGGACCTTGTTCGTAAGCTACATATACCTACCTACATTACCAAGTCCAAGGTAACAGGTGTTAATTTTCAAACTTCTAGTTGTACTCAGGGGTGCTCAGTGTTATTAAAATCAATTGATGACAGTGAGTACGAACTGAACATTGACTGTCTCGTGTTGCCACAAGTATCAGCATCAGTTCCTAATACTTATGTTGATACTAGCAACATACGTATACCTACGAACGTGCGTCTTGCTGACCCCACTTATTACATTCCGTCTTCTATCGACGTCCTTGTTGGTGCGGAAGTCTTTTGGGGTATCATAGGCACTGGCCGTATCGCATTAGGAAACCATAAGCCCACTTTGCTCGAGTCAAAATTAGGTTGGCTCATTTCGGGTGCATATCAACAGTCTGATTCCTCTTCACATGTATGTATGCATACTAATAACTTACAAGTAGATTTGGATCGGTTTTGGCTTGGCACTACGTTCCGTCAGCTGAAAACCCCGCAGACCTCGCTTCGCGCGGACTTAAAACTGACAGATTGTTGTCGTCTTCACTGTGGTGGTCAGGACCACAATTTCTTCGTAAAGATACGTCTTCATGGCCTCAGTGCCCTGAATCTCATAATAATAATTCCGCATTACCGGAAATAGTATCTTCTTGTCATGTTACTAATCATATTATTGAAAATACTGTTACTGCGTTATTTTCAAAATTCTCAAGCTTATGCACGTTGCAGCGTGTGACGGCCTATGTCTTGCGATTCATTTATAAATGCAATAAAACATCATTTGAGTCTGGTTCACTAACTTCTGCTGAACTTAACAATGCTTTAAACTTATTGTTAAGACTTAGTCAAATGGAATCTTTCCCGGAAGAGTACCAGTTACTTAAGTCAGGTAAACAGTTGCCAGCAAAAAATAAGCTACTATCTTTGTCCCCTTTTTTTGATACAGATTCTAGTCTAATCCGTGTTGGAGGAAGATTAAACAATTCATTTTACGATTATAATATTAAGCATCCAATTCTATTATCTAGTTCTCATACAATTTGCATTCTCTTGTTCAACATGTTTCATGTACGTCTTTTGCATGCTGGTCCACAGCTTTTATTGGCCACTGTTCGTCATCACTACTATCCTATTGGAGGTAGGAACTTGGCTAAAAAGATCACACATCAATGTGTGAAATGTTGCAGAATCAAGGCCAATACTATTCAACCCATCATGGGTAACCTCCCAGAGCAGCGTCTACATTTAGAGTTCCCATTTTTAGACACAGGGGTAGACTACGCCGGTCCCATCATGATAGCTGACCGGAAAGGTAGAGGATGCAGGCTCATTAAATGCTTCATTTGTGTGTTTGTGTGTTTAGCTACGAGAGCCGTCCACCTCGAGCTTGTGTCGGACCTTACGAAAGAGGCTTTCTTAGCTGCACTAAATCGCTTTATTGCTCGAAGGGGAAAACCCCGTAACGTCTTTTCCGACAACGGCACAACCTTTGTCGGGGCTTTCAATGAATTGGCCAAGCTGCTTTCACAAGATTTAAACTTAAACAGCATCGATTCTGGCATTAACTTTTCATTCATACCTGCGTACACCCCACACTTCGGAGGCCTATGGGAGTCTGCAGTTAAATCCACCAAGCATCATCTTCGGCGCACTTTGGGTTTAACCAACCTAACTTTTGAAGAGATGGCTACTTGTTTAATTCAAGTTGAGGCTATTTTAAACTCAAGGCCCTTAACTCCAATGTCCGACGACCCTTCCGATCTCGTTCCTTTAACCCCGGCACACTTCCTTATTGGTCGTTCTCTAATCATGCTGCCTCATCCACAGATCCAGAACGCCAACGTCAACAGCTTGCAGAGATTCCGGCGTATTGACTATTTGAAGCAGCACTTCTGGGCTCGATTCTCACATGAGTATGTTCTGTGGCTACAGGAGAGAACAAAATGGTGCCGGTCGTCTGGCGAGCTCAAGGAAGGAACATTGGTCGTCATAAAGGACAAAAACTTACCTCCTCTTATGTGGCTTCTAGGACGCATCAAGCATGTTCTCCCAGGCAGAGACGGCGTCGCGAGGGTCGCCGACATCCTCACAAGAAAGGGTGTCATTCGGCGCGCCTTCAACACCATCTGCCCGTTGCCGGTCACTACTGTTGAAGACTCTTCAACGGGGGGAGCATGTTGAGGCTGCTCCTCTCAACATCGCCGCGCGCTGGCGGCAGTGAACGAGGGATGCGGGGCAGCGGCGAGGCAGCCGGGGCCGGGCGACCGCAGCGCGCACCTCCGCGCGAAACATGAGTCTTCGAGTCAGCTGCTGCACGCCTCCACGCACGGCTGCGCTTACGCTTGTTTGCTTTTAAACCGGACACCGTTGTAAATTCTGTATTTCTATCACATTATACATGTTATACAGTCCGCTCTATTTTCAATTACCTCTACCATGACCTATCGTCGCGAACAGAAGGTCATAACTTTCAAACAACAAGAAGTGGTGACCTGTTCTTGTTTTCACAAATTTTCACAATTTATTTAGTAGCATATAGGATTTCAAACAGTAGCTGTAAGTTAATGGTTTCATTTTATTTGCGTTCTAAACTTTTACGTCTATGAGGATTGAGGGCCCATTTTGAACGAAGATATATTAAGTAGGACAAATATCAAATTTTGTTTGGATATTGGCACCTTAGGTATTGGCTAGACTTTTTCAGTAGTGTCCATAGTTTATTAGGTACAGGTGGGCCCTCAATCCACTATGTGAGAACTGAGGGCCCAACTTTACGGTCCATATCTCGCAAAGTTGACTTTCACAAAATCTGATTCCAACTTTCACAATTCTTTGGGAATGTTCACTAAATCCTAAGCATATTTTCAAAGAGTTTTAATAAAGTGGCCCTCATACCACACGCACATTATCTCCTTTGCGATCGCAAACCAGCGAGATATTACGGCTGGTCATAAGGTATGGAGCTTAGATTATAGAATGTCCAGATTCCTAGTAGGCTACCGTCAATTGATACCAAAGGTTATTGGGCGTAATCCGACCCGGTCGCGGACATTAATGAATATGGTATAAAATGAGAGTATAAGTTCACTTAACATTATATATGGTTATTTTATTTGGAATCCATGGGAGAACAAAGTTTGAACCAAAAATAAATTTATTAAAAAAATCGAATACCTAAGTAATGTAAGTTGTGACAAAGAAAGTAAAAGACAAAATGACAGATTGTTGAAGGATTTCTACGGTACGAATGTTTCCATACTCTAAGCTTTGTATAGAAAGAGATGTGTCTTTTCTCCGTAGAGATCAAAATCAAAATATTTTATTTCACATAAACCTACATGGGCATTTGTGAAACGTCAGAAGCTAGGTACACGGTTCCAAATTGGTCGTTTCTACGGAGAAGAGCCGGCAAGAAACTCCATGGTTACTCTTTTAAAAATAATTGGCTTTTACAATATTTTCAAATAACAGTGTTAATATGTATGGGAGGACAATGTAGGCCTAGATAGAAGTGGTCATGCTACGCGTGCTGATTATTTGTTGTTTATTTGGAATTTCTTTGAGGATAGACTAGAACAAAATATCCTTGCAGTAATAGACTTATTCTGTCTATGGTTGAATTCTTCAGTGATAACTGCCCTTTGTCCCTTTCCTCTAGCTTGCTACATAATACTAATCTGTGCTTTCCTCTTTATCGCCTGTGCAATCGACGCCATATTTGTTTATTGTTGCGGTTTGAAGTTTATCATAGTGACATAGTCTGTCTCATAGACTACCTATAAAGTGCACTTGAGTGCACTGTTCATCTGTTACTGTTAGCCACAGATTACTTATATGTAGCAAGCTACTGTTAGCTTGCTACATATTACTAATCTGTGCTGTTCCCTGTTCCACAGGCACTGTTCTGTCCAGTTTACTATAATAATAATATAGGTATTCTACTTTCGTGTCCGTGTTTTTGAAAAAAATATCATTGTAATACAATAAAATTGTAATACATAAATACACGCGTAATAGTAACGTGATTTTAAGCTGCCATAGCGAATGAAATAAATTTCGAAGTGGGTGTAACTCCGGGTTTCCAAGACAAGTAGTAATTGTCAGGTTTTCTGGTGTAAAAGCAAATTATGGTGCGTGGGGGTGGTCGCGGAGGCCGAGGAATGGGCGTACGCGGCGGTATGGGACGGCCCCCTTTCAACAGGCCTCGCGTCTTGATGCTGAGGCCCCCATTCGACCTGGTACTTGCTGAACCGGCGTTTCCTCGATGCAAACCTGCCCCTGATGAATCTGCTCTGACACAGGTATATTTGAGTTATTGCTAGCCTCTTTTATGTCTTGGTCAGACAGTAGTTGTAGCTGCAGCTTTCTGATACCTACAGAGAAGGACCTGTGAAAGTTTGGAATTTGGTATGAGACCATGTTAAGGCTCGATCAGAGAGCGAAGACACGGGGCGGCCGCGGTCACGTTTTGCGTCGCGTCACACGATTCACATGATGGTCATGAACACTTGCATGCCGTACATGAATGGTAAATCATCATTCATTTGAATTGGCAACTTGTGTAATAGAAAATCTTTTATTTTTCTTGAACTGGCCTATATAGTTTAGTATGGCATTTATAATAATTCTACCTCCACATTTTTTTGTTAATTTGGAACCTAGTCCAAATAACAAATTAGTTAAAAATATCTCATATATCCATCACCAACACATCAAAATTGAAGATCCATGAAAAACTAAGACAATTGTACAATGTCAAAGATGCCAACAATATGGCCACTGCAAAAACAACTGCATGAGATGCAAAATGCAGATGTGTCAAATGTGGGGAGGGCCACAAAACTTCAGAATGCCCCAAAAAAGATAGAAACACACCTGCCAAATGCGCTCTTTGCTCCTGCGATCATCCTGCCAATTACAAAGGTTGTCAAGATTACAAAGAAATACTGTCAAGAAAAATTAAACAAAGAATTACTCCAACCGGCAACTCCAACTTACCTACTGAGATAATCCGCACTAAAACAATTTCAGAAAGCTCTGCTCCACCTTAACAAAACTCCTATCGTAGATCAGACCTAAGATAATCGGATATTGCCGCTGGATGCCTCAAGGTACCTCCACGAGACAATGTCGTTAAATCTAGTCACATAGAAAACCCTCAACAAAACTTAACAGTTATGGAACAACTTTTATTCAAACAAAATAAAAATCAACCTACTCCTGCAACAAATCAGTACTTGGGGTTACTGACTACAGTCATTACTAAACTAACACTATAAATGACTCCTCTAAGAATCGTAATCTGGAACATCAATGGATTGGCTCCCAATATCCAAGAGTTGGAGACTGTAATGAAAGCCAACAAACTAGACGCAGTATTAATTTCAGAGTCGCACTGGACGTCCAGAAGCTTGTTCCACTTTAGAGGCTATAACATTTACCACTCTCCCCATCCCAATGGTACTGCACATGCTGGCTCAGCGCTGGCTATTCGATCGAACTTGAGACATTCACTGATAGAACCATATTCTACAGAGTATTTACAAGCTACTTCTGTTAGATTGAAGGACCGAGCAGGCCCTATTATTCATTCTTCAATTTATTGTCCACCTTGGACACATACACCATACACCTTGGAACATATCTGCAGTTATTTTGTGCCTTGGCACAAAATAACTGCAGATATGTTCAAAACTTACTTCAATACTTTTGGCCATAGGTTTATTGCGGGTGGTGGCTGAAATGCCAAACATACATTTTGGAGATCCCGCTGTACCAGCACTCGTGGATGGGAATTTAAACATTGTGTTGATGAAAACCACTTAAAACCGTTATCTACAAGTGAGGCTACCAACTGGCCTAGCGACCCAAAGAAACTGCCGGATCTCTTGGATTTCTTCATAAATAAGGGTATAGACAGCTTACACACTACTGTCGAATCGAGTCTAGATGGGTCATCAGATCACACACCGGCGATCCTCACAATTAGCACTAGTGTGCTTACTCGGGAAATAACAGAGTCTCTGACGATTAGCCGAACTGACTGGAATGGCTTCAACTTACGCATTAGTACTCTGAAAAGATGACTAAGCCTCCGGTGCCAAAGTTCATGTGCACCTATCTTCACCCTGTCATCAAGAACAACCATTGCTTTATCAATATTTTGATCTAAAAGATAGAGCCCATTTTTATCTGATGCTGTTAACAATGCACTACCTACATCTAAAGAAACATCTTCAGCTTTAAAAACTTTACAAGATATTTTTATCAAAAACAACAACATGCCATGTGCCCAATTCAAAATTTCCGGTACATACAAAACGTCTCTAAAATTAATGTTGACACACCATCTCTCATTGTTTATAGTCGTCTTCATGTTCCCCTGTGTAGGGACTACAGGTAGCAGAAATGGTAGCAGTGCAAAATGCAATGTTCCCCGTGCATTAGGTTTAGTGGCCAGTTTTCCCAGCGCCGTGCTAATAACTTGTGTACTGTGCATCAAACTGTGTAACTAATAAGATGCTTAAGATTCATGGCCATCTGAATAGACTTTATTTTGTACACCTGATTTTCATTTATCTCCTTCTCCAACCTCTATACTCATAAGGTCCCAACATTGGTGACCTCGACGTGATCTTAGAGACGTGGTTGTGGAGAAATAAGATACGGACAGTGCGTTAAAGTGAATATTAGGCAAATTTTCGATCGAGCTTTGGCATACATCTTCTTCGTCGAATCATTTACTTCTGTTACGGGACCTTGAATGCAGTCCCGTAGGTTACAGTCAATCAGGAACATCTCCATTGCAAATGCCCAAGTCCCATAGTTAGACTTGCCGGACAACTTTGAAAAATTTGGACTCTGCATGTCTGTAATTGATAATATTTATCACTTAGCTATGAGCTGGGCCCATAAGCTAATGGAAAAGGGCCGGCAGCAGCACAGTGAAAGGCCTAAAATAATAAATAATTAACTATTGCGATAAAGTTGTGTAAACAATATATTTCGGTAGAACATCTGACAAAAAAAAAAAAATTCTAACAACATAACGTTGCTTAGTTACAGATCACAGACCATGAAATTAGAGACTAATAAAAACTAGTTCCAACAGAATATAATGTATTACAGTTTGCATTTTATCAAACCATGGATATTGAAAGTGTGACTACTTTAGCGGAATAAAGCATAGGGCACACAGTTTGAAAGCTTGGCTCTACTAAGGTTACACTGAGGGTTGGCTTTCAGCCCTGAAATCTTCCTTGTTACTATGAAGGTAAGTTGGTAATATTTAAATATATATATATCAATTTACAGGCACTTCTTAAACGGCATGGAGAGTTATGCCCAACAAATGTTGAGCAGTCTGCAGTGCTGAGTCTCGTCACAAAGCTACAGACAGTCCTGGACAACCTAGTTGTGGCTCCTGGTGACTTTGCAGCATGTGTGAGTACTACATCTTTCTGTGGTTTCGTGCTTAATGGCTAGTTTACACAGTGCGAGCTAGCTTGCGACTCTGCCTACAGAGTAGCTGCAGTGTAGCAACTCGTACTATGTGGACGTATCATACGAGTTACTCGCACGAGTTGGACAGTAGCTTGCAGCTGAGTAACTTCAACATAAGACTGTGCTAGTCAACGGCTCACTTACTCATGCATGCATGGCATGATATGGCATGGCTATAATACATGCTGTCTTTCCCAAAGTTATGAGCAAGCAAGAAACACTGTGATTTTATACCGTAAAAAATATACTAAACTGACATTTGGATAAGTATGGGTTAATTGTGAAAATTTCGAATGCATTCATTAAAAAATAAATTTATTTGAATCCTTCAATAATTAAACTGCTTACAATCATATAGGTATTGATAACTACAAGACAAAGACTCGGAAGCCATAAGCACGGAAGCCGAAAGCAAAAGGTAATTTTTTGTGCTGACATGGATTCCGAGTCTAGATCATGCTTAAAAGACAATCATAATTATGTTAAATAGTGGATGAGTCACCCCTCAATGTTTGTATAAAAAAAAGAAACGGGGGGAAAAAAGTTGTTGGTCTTTGCATAGCTACTTCTTTTTGATACCAGCGTGGCAGTCTCTTTTGATGTCCCACATTTGCACCCGTGTACCTACTTGAAATGCAACAATACTAGAGCATTTTAATTGGTTTTAATTTTATTGTTTACTGAGTTTACCAACAGTTTTAATTTTATTGTTTACTGAGTTTACTTTATGGCTTGATCACCTTATACAAATTACAAATGTGAAAGTAACTGTCTGACTGTCTATAACCTTTTCACCTCTTTATCACTGAATCGATCGGTATGAAATTTGACAGATAGGTAGCCTGGAACCTGGAGAAGGAAATAGGTTAGTTTTCAGCCAGGATATTTGTATTAATTATCAAATATATACAAAGTCGCGGGCAACAGTATCATAATATGTTTTACAGGCTAAGTTCAAGCTCTGTTCCAAAACCCACTTCAGTAGTTGAGGCATCAAGACAAACTTAAAGTCTTGAGTAATATTTATAATATAACCTAAGAATGTTTCCAAAATATTGTTGACAGCAACTCGAAGAGGTCCGTCAAGTTGGTTCATACAAGAAAGGAACAATGATGGCTGGTAATAATGTGGCTGATATTGTGGTCATTATGAAGACCCTTCCTACTAAGGAGGCTGTTGAGGGCTTGTCCAATAAGGTATGATAATACTCAAATTGAATTTGTTACAAGCTTTTAAAATATTTTCGAACTGCCTGGTTCGTGTAGTAGTTGCATGTATGACTGCTCGGGTCATAAGTTCAATCCACAGGATAAGCAATGACATTGAGTTGTTCCATAAGGAATTTCCCAGTAGCAGCTAAAATTTTATTTATGCCTAGCATATAGTCAGCTTAGCATTTTTCCCATTGCTGGGACACAGGCCTTTTCTCTCTGAGAGAGGGAGCGGGCCCTAATGTATCACGCGGGTCCAGTGCGGGTTGGTATATGTCACGTGTCTTCGAATTTTTGGTTCTAGGACATGCCGGTTTCCTCACGATGTTCCTTCAGCGTTTTGAGAGCAGTGTTGATGAAATAATTAACACAAAATAAAGCGCCTGTCTGGGTACGAACCTTTATTTTTTTTTTGTGGATGGGAAGTCATCAAGTAACGTCTCCCGCTCTGGGCGGAGCAGGAGGAGGTGTCAGACTTTTACTGACTAAAACCCACCCATGTTCCTTCAGTTGCCTGTGCCAGGGCCACGGTATCTCTATCGAACAACCCGCGAGTCTGGGTATGAACCTACGACCTACAACTGGTAAGTCGCGGTAGTTACCACCGGGCCACCACTGTTCTGCCTGGAATTATGCCTGGTTAGAAGTAACTGGTGAAATGTGGGTGCTACAACTTTGCTTGTCAACATCGGAGCAACTTCACACCACCTTCACATTGTGTCCTCCTTAAAACTGCTTCCCTTATTCCTTTCTGAAATCTTTCAATGAGTGTACCTTGTCCATATTTCCATCGATATTATTTATTTTTACTAACATAACAACACGCCTATGTTCTCCCAAGGGTTAAGCAGAGGTGTACCTGTAGTAATAACTATGTTTAAGTCCCATGTAACACACTCGTTGCCCTGAACGCTCTCTTGGACGCCACGCCTGACTGTGATGTGTTCGCGGATTAATAGAAGATCTTGTCAGAGTATTGTGAGAATATCCTAAGACTGTCGAGTAGTTGTATGCTTTTGTTGTTGTACTTGAATAATGTGTTTGTGCCTAACTAGTGTAATTGGTATTGGCCGTTTTAAGTTATAATAAAAATAATTTAAAAAAAAAACAGGGGGCGAGCCTATTGTCATCTACCGGGCACAAATCCCGACTCCGGGCTGCTACTGAGGAATTCCAGATAGGAAAACACAATAACTATGTCTTCTTTTAAATTAAATTATTTATTTGAACATTTTTAATATCCCTGTTCCCAGGTGTGTGAAGAGCTGAACAAGTTGATACGGGCCGAGACCCCGGGCACTTCGGTGACAAGCGCGTGTCACGAGCGCGGGTTCACCGTGACGGGCTCCACTGCAGCCGTCCGCGTCCTCGTCACCACGCTGCATCAAAATCTGAGGAAACTGGAGCCCGAGGTAATGTGCACTGATCAAAATATTAGATTACTAGCGATGTGCCCATGATTCGCACGGGTGCAATTTACCGATTACTGTGTGGCATAACAGCCGGCCGGCTCGATCGAAGCTACTTTTTCCACGGTCGGTTTGTATGGGTGACCATCCACTAAGCTGTTGGTCTCGGCTGTCATTCGTAGATCTTTGACAGTTGCTACGGGTCGTCAAATCAAATCAAAAGTCGTTTATTCAAACTAGGCTGAGAATCAGCACATTTCGGACATCAAAATTACCTATGATAGTCCCACAAAATGCCCGCCCTTCGCCCGTCAGAAGCCCTAAAGTCTGACAACAAATCTTATCAAGGGGTATCCAATAACTGGGTTGTGGAGGTCTGACAAGTGGTTGCTCCATGTTTAATATTCGTATTCCGCTGCATCAAAGACTAGCCAGATGATGGCTTAAACATAACTGGCGAAAAGTTGGTGTATATGGTAGGTACACTTCGACCTAACCCTCTGGGGATGTTCATGTTACTTGCTATTTGTAAATCACTTAAAACAAAATTAAAAAACATTATACAGGATAGTAAACAGAACTATAACATTGTATAGAATAAACTATAACAGGATAATTATTAAGTAGTAGGTATGTACAGACAGCAGCACATCGGCTTGTGCCGAGCTGTCGAATTTCTCCAAATGATTTTAAACCTTAAAATGTTGATAGTTAAATTCAAAGTCGAATGACAAAATTTGAGAGTTTGTAGTAGCTTGACCTGCTGCTGTGTGTACGTAAGGTGGTTCATTGTTTTTTTTTTTAAGTAAAAGAGCGCCTCTCGCCATCAAACGTAAAAGTTTGGCGAGTTTAGATTTAAGAAACACCGCTGTATTGTAATATCAGTAAATAAATAAAAAAATCTGGTCAGCTTAATAAAGGTGAATACCTATCTGCCTAGCCTTTTTCCCAACTACGTTGGGGTTCCAATCTAACCGGATGCAGCTGAATACCAGTATTTTACATGGAGCGACTGCCTATCTGACCTCCACAACCCACTGACCGGGTAATACGATACCCCTTGGTAAGACTGGTTGTCAGACTTTCGGGCTTCTGACGACCCGTAACGACTGTCATAGATCTACGAATGACAGTCGGGGCCAACGGCTTAACGTGCTTTCCGAGGCACGGAGCAGTCTCGGTATGTAATGATGGTCACCCATCCACGGACCAACCGCGGCAAGCGTAGCTTAACCTGGTCGATCGACCCGTGCAGCTGTTATTACTTAGCCACGAGCTAATAAAGGTGAATAACTATTTAAAAAAAACTGGTTAAATACTAATTAATGAACCAAAGTTAATAAAATAAAAAAAAAATAAGTGGGATCACCGCGCTGGCTATCACTATCAAATGATTAAAACTAACGGAAAAGGGCCTAGAAATTACTGCGAAACTGGTATAAAAACCACTGGTTGGTGGACATTTGTGAGAGGTACGCGGAGGCCTGGCCTTAGGTATAATTCAAGTAAAAGTGAACTTCTTGCTTTCAAGTCTGGGAACGTTCCTTCAATCCATTCTTCCAGTGATACTTCGGGGTTCACACTTTTGGCGCGCGCCAGTTAGTGCATGCAGGTCCGCGCAGAAGCTGTGCAGGTGAGGTATGAATTTCTCGTAGAAATTTACGAGGCCAAGGAATGACCGCAGTTCTTGAGCGTTAGTAGGCAATGTCGCTTTTGTTATTGCTTCAATCTTCGATTTAGTTGGTCGTATTCCTTCCTTGCTGATTGTGTGTCCCAGGTATTCGATATCTGTTTGGAAGAATGAGCATTTTGCTAAGTTGACTTTTAAGCCAGCCCGTTGTAATTTGTCAAACACATTATACAGTGTTTCGAGATGTTCAGCGTCATCCTTCCCTGTTAAGGCGATATCATCGAAGTAAATCGCTACGTTTGGTATACCACCGAGTAGTTTATCAAGGTAGTGCTGAAAAATCGAGGGTGCTGTTGATATTCCAAAAGGCATCCTATTGTATTGGTAATATCCTTTGTGAGTAGATATTGTCAGGTACTTTTTCGACTCTGGGGCAATCTCAAATTGCAACAGACGTTCGAACAAGTCGTTCTTGTAGCCACAGTCGGTGGCGATTTTTTTGAGCCTGTTAGCGAAGTGTTCTATAGTCTCATTGCTGTCTCTTACGCAATTCCAAAACTCAGTTAAAGCTTTGAATTTTGTTGTTTTAGGTCGATGTAAGTCGAGTAGTTTAAACTTTACGTCTTTGTATAGACTGTTTTCAAAATCTGGTATGAGTGCTACTTTCAGATCGTGGAAAACTTCTGGAGTTAAGCAAGAGAATAAGAGTTATTTTCTGACATCGTTTTTGCTTACGTCCCAGATATCGCATTTTTATTCAAAAAAATCTAAAAAATATTCTACCGACGTAGTAGTAGGGTTAATCGTATCGCACTTGAAATTTTTAATATTGTGAGTTTGTTACAGTTGGTGTTCGCCGAGCTGGTAGATTCCGTACCAGGTGTTGCTGGTGTGGGGGCCGCCGCTGTCGGTCGCTGTTGTTATAACACGAGTTGTTGCAAAACGTCTGATATTTGCTGTTGTTGCTCCCGTTGTATTTGTAAAAATTCTTTAAATTGTTCCGCGTTCATTTTTACTACTTAATCCTCGTCGCCAATGAAATATATTAATATCATTATACAAGAATGTATTTATTAACGTAGTAACTATGTAAGCAAGTAAGTATGAAGTATGTTCTTGGTGCAAAGGTTAGCCATTGCCATACAACGTGGCAACGCTGCAAGTGTTATGGGCACCTTTGCGCCAGGAACGGTTAGGGGCGGGTTATTTGACGTGCTTTTATAATTTTTTTTTTTCACATCATAAGTTATATAGATTAATTTACACTAATTACAGCAAGTAAGTAACAATGACAATGTCACAGCCATAGAGCCGGGTCTATAGCAAATAGTAAATAAAAAAAATCATTTTTGAATTTGTTGTTTTAATCCTTGTAACATCTCCATTCTAGTCTGTTGCTTCTTGTAATACACACAATACGTATCAACAATAATGATTTTGATTTTTAAGTGAAAGCAATACTGTAAGAGACACGCTGATCAGTTGACATTTGACACTTTTTAATTTACACAGCCGTATGATGTAATAAAATGGCGGCTACTATTTCATGGTTTTAGAAAACAGATGAAAAAGAACTGAAAACTTTGAATTGAACTTTAAAATTTAAATTGTTATTTTATGAACTAAAACTAACATTTCCCGACTGTTTTTTGCCTAAGCCATCTAAATAATATATTTTTAGATTTTGTCTCATATAGAGTAAAATACCGTATTGTGGTCACCCTATTTCCTAAATCAGGGAATGAAAATAAAACTCGATTTTCCTTTACAATAAAGGGTCTTTTAATTTCTTTCGGGTATCGAATTTGTTGCACAATTTTTTTCACAAAAAGAGACTATTTTGTATTTGTCTTATTTTTCATACGATAAGCGTATTAGAACGAAAACAAAATAAAATGGAGGACTGAGGGCCCGAATTTTATGAAGGTGTTGAGGCTGCTCCTCTCAACATCGCCGCGCGCTGGCGGCAGTGAACGAGGGATGCGGGGCAGCGGCGAGGCAGCCGGCCGGGCGACCGCAGCGCGCACCTCCGCGCGAAACATGAGTCTTCGAGTCAGCTGCTGCACGCCTCCACGCACGGCTGCGCTTACGCTTGTTTGCTTTTAAACCGGACACCGTTGTAAATTCTGTATTTCTATCACATTATACATGTTATACAGTCCGCTCTATTTTCAATTACCTCTACCATGACCTATCGTCGCGAACATGGTCCTTCTACCTTTAAATAATTGAACCAAACAAGGAAAAAACGGAAATTTTTCAAAAATCAAAAAACCAACGGTTCGTCGGTTGGAGAACAAAGGACTTCATATTCGGGTTCAAGTTCCACCAGAGGTCTTCGTTTTCTACGTGTCATCGCCTGCATTTGGTCATTGTGAATGTCGATACGGCAACAGCCGTCTTCATCGAGTTCACACCAACGGGCGGCGCAAGAAAATATCGTCGGGACGTCGGGACAAAAAGACTAAGAAGCCATACATCAGCATTCGTCAGCTGGCATCAAGAAGATTCCAGAATATTCTCATCGGAGGCACAGTTCGTCGGCTCATCATCAGAGGTTGACAGCATAAAACCGTGAGAACGTTCCAATTCCTTTGTTCCAACATTTTTGCCTAGTCATTTAGCCTATCCAAATTCCATTTCAATTAATTTAACTCATTTAATAGTTATAATTCAATTATTAATCCCGTCAATTCATGATCTTCAGCTTATCAACTAGTTTAAACAGGTTTAAGTTATTTTGTTATAAATAGTATTTAGGTTTTTTTATGCCATTTACAATAGTGATTTTAATATTTTAATTTAATTTGCCAATCACAATTCCATAATTTCAATTATTATAATTACAGTTTTAATTAGAATTACAGTCCAACTAGAATAATTAGAATTAATCCATTTAAATGAATAGAATTTAATGTGTTTCACATAGTGAAGAAAACATTGCATCATTCGCTTAGCATTACTCAGCAGATTCGATCGGAGGCGCCTAGCGCTTTGTAATAGCAATCTCATTTCCTACTGCTTATAGCTCTCGTGCCCAAATCGCAACATATTGCTAATCGTTTAACATCAGTAACTTCACTAAATATTAATATCTAGTTCATTTTATCTTTTCTTTCTTACTGCTACTGCTAAATTTTCATTGTCATGGCTGACATGAAAAGCTATGTTAAGAAGCGGGCTTCAATTAAGGCCAAGCTTACGCAATTTACTTCTTATTTAAATATTTCTAAATCTTGTGAAAAGTTGAGTGAGGTACAAGTCATTGAAATCGAATATCGTCTTAATATATTCGAAAGCTTATATGAGAAATATGACGCATTACAGAATGAATTGGAGGCGTTGGTGGACGACCCCAGCGAGCAATATGTGGAACGCGAAGAGTTCGAGAAGCTGTACTACGGTCTGGTGGCTTCTGCACGCCAGCTGGTCAGCGGCGCTCGCAAGCTTCTTAAGAAGGACTCCGCAGTTGAGGTGGACTCTTGTATTACTAGTACACACAAACACAATTCAATTCGTTTACCCAAAATTGATTTACCCAAGTTTTCAGGCAGCTATCATGATTGGCTGGAATTTAGAGATACCTTTGTTTCTATAGTACATAACAACAAAACTTTAGATAAAATCAACAAACTACACTATTTGCGTGCTTCATTAAAGGGTAGTGCTTCTCTTGTTGTTGATAACCTTGACTTCAGGACGGAGAACTACGACGCTGCCTGGAAGTTGCTCTGTGAAAGGTATGACAACAAAAGATTGCTTGTCAACAATACGAATACAGCACGAGTCTTGCTGTACAGTGGAAGTACAACAAATTTCATCTCGGAGGACCTTGTTCGTAAGCTACATATACCTACCTACATTACCAAGTCCAAGGTAACAGGTGTTAATTTTCAAACTTCTAGTTGTACTCAGGGGTGCTCAGTGTTATTAAAATCAATTGATGACAGTGAGTACGAACTGAACATTGACTGTCTCGTGTTGCCACAAGTATCAGCATCAGTTCCTAATACTTATGTTGATACTAGCAACATACGTATACCTACGAACGTGCGTCTTGCTGACCCCACTTATTACATTCCGTCTTCTATCGACGTCCTTGTTGGTGCGGAAGTCTTTTGGGGTATCATAGGCACTGGCCGTATCGCATTAGGAAACCATAAGCCCACTTTGCTCGAGTCAAAATTAGGTTGGCTCATTTCGGGTGCATATCAACAGTCTGATTCCTCTTTACATGTATGTATGCATACTAATAACTTACAAGTAGATTTGGATCGGTTTTGGCTTGGCACTACGTTCCGTCAGCTGAAAACCCCGCAGACCTCGCTTCGCGCGGACTTAAAACTGACAGATTGTTGTCGTCTTCACTGTGGTGGTCAGGACCACAATTTCTTCGTAAAGATACGTCTTCATGGCCTCAGTGCCCTGAATCTCATAATAATAATTCCGCATTACCGGAAATAGTATCTTCTTGTCATGTTACTAATCATATTATTGAAAATACTGTTACTGCGTTATTTTCAAAATTCTCAAGCTTATGCACGTTGCAGCGTGTGACGGCCTATGTCTTGCGATTCATTTATAAATGCAATAAAACATCATTTGAGTCTGGTTCACTAACTTCTGCTGAACTTAACAATGCTTTAAACTTATTGTTAAGACTTAGTCAAATGGAATCTTTCCCGGAAGAGTACCAGTTACTTAAGTCAGGTAAACAGTTGCCAGCAAAAAATAAGCTACTATCTTTGTCCCCTTTTTTTGATACAGATTCTAGTCTAATCCGTGTTGGAGGAAGATTAAACAATTCATTTTACGATTATAATATTAAGCATCCAATTCTATTATCTAGTTCTCATACAATTTGCATTCTCTTGTTCAACATGTTTCATGTACGTCTTTTGCATGCTGGTCCACAGCTTTTATTGGCCACTGTTCGTCATCACTACTATCCTATTGGAGGTAGGAACTTGGCTAAAAAGATCACACATCAATGTGTGAAATGTTGCAGAATCAAGGCCAATACTATTCAACCCATCATGGGTAACCTCCCAGAGCAGCGTCTACATTTAGAGTTCCCATTTTTAGACACAGGGGTAGACTACGCCGGTCCCATCATGATAGCTGACCGGAAAGGTAGAGGATGCAGGCTCATTAAATGCTTCATTTGTGTGTTTGTGTGTTTAGCTACGAGAGCCGTCCACCTCGAGCTTGTGTCGGACCTTACGAAAGAGGCTTTCTTAGCTGCACTAAATCGCTTTATTGCTCGAAGGGGAAAACCCCGTAACGTCTTTTCCGACAACGGCACAACCTTTGTCGGGGCTTTCAATGAATTGGCCAAGCTGCTTTCACAAGATTTAAACTTAAACAGCATCGATTCTGGCATTAACTTTTCATTCATACCTGCGTACACCCCACACTTCGGAGGCCTATGGGAGTCTGCAGTTAAATCCACCAAGCATCATCTTCGGCGCACTTTGGGTTTAACCAACCTAACTTTTGAAGAGATGGCTACTTGTTTAATTCAAGTTGAGGCTATTTTAAACTCAAGGCCCTTAACTCCAATGTCCGACGACCCTTCCGATCTCGTTCCTTTAACCCCGGCACACTTCCTTATTGGTCGTTCTCTAATCATGCTGCCTCATCCACAGATCCAGAACGCCAACGTCAACAGCTTGCAGAGATTCCGGCGTATTGACTATTTGAAGCAGCACTTCTGGGCTCGATTCTCACATGAGTATGTTCTGTGGCTACAGGAGAGAACAAAATGGTGCCGGTCGTCTGGCGAGCTCAAGGAAGGAACATTGGTCGTCATAAAGGACAAAAACTTACCTCCTCTTATGTGGCTTCTAGGACGCATCAAGCATGTTCTCCCAGGCAGAGACGGCGTCGCGAGGGTCGCCGACATCCTCACAAGAAAGGGTGTCATTCGGCGCGCCTTCAACACCATCTGCCCGTTGCCGGTCACTACTGTTGAAGACTCTTCAACGGGGGGAGCATGTTGAGGCTGCTCCTCTCAACATCGCCGCGCGCTGGCGGCAGTGAACGAGGGATGCGGGGCAGCGGCGAGGCAGCCGGGGCCGGGCGACCGCAGCGCGCACCTCCGCGCGAAACATGAGTCTTCGAGTCAGCTGCTGCACGCCTCCACGCACGGCTGCGCTTACGCTTGTTTGCTTTTAAACCGGACACCGTTGTAAATTCTGTATTTCTATCACATTATACATGTTATACAGTCCGCTCTATTTTCAATTACCTCTACCATGACCTATCGTCGCGAACAGAAGGTCATAACTTTCAAACAACAAGAAGTGGTGACCTGTTCTTGTTTTCACAAATTTTCACAATTTATTTAGTAGCATATAGGATTTCAAACAGTAGCTGTAAGTTAATGGTTTCATTTTATTTGCGTTCTAAACTTTTACGTCTATGAGGATTGAGGGCCCATTTTGAACGAAGATATATTAAGTAGGACAAATATCAAATTTTGTTTGGATATTGGCACCTTAGGTATTGGCTAGACTTTTTCAGTAGTGTCCATAGTTTATTAGGTACAGGTGGGCCCTCAATCCACTATGTGAGAACTGAGGGCCCAACTTTACGGTCCATATCTCGCAAAGTTGACTTTCACAAAATCTGATTCCAACTTTCACAATTCTTTGGGAATGTTCACTAAATCCTAAGCATATTTTCAAAGAGTTTTAATAAAGTGGCCCTCATACCACACGCACATTATCTCCTTTGCGATCGCAAACCAGCGAGATATTACGGCTGGTCATAAGGTATGGAGCTTAGATTATAGAATGTCCAGATTCCTAGTAGGCTACCGTCAATTGATACCAAAGGTTATTGGGCGTAATCCGACCCGGTCGCGGACATTAATGAATATGGTATAAAATGAGAGTATAAGTTCACTTAACATTATATATGGTTATTTTATTTGGAATCCATGGGAGAACAAAGTTTGAACCAAAAATAAATTTATTAAAAAAATCGAATACCTAAGTAATGTAAGTTGTGACAAAGAAAGTAAAAGACAAAATGACAGATTGTTGAAGGATTTCTACGGTACGAATGTTTCCATACTCTAAGCTTTGTATAGAAAGAGATGTGTCTTTTCTCCGTAGAGATCAAAATCAAAATATTTTATTTCACATAAACCTACATGGGCATTTGTGAAACGTCAGAAGCTAGGTACACGGTTCCAAATTGGTCGTTTCTACGGAGAAGAGCCGGCAAGAAACTCCATGGTTACTCTTTTAAAAATAATTGGCTTTTACAATATTTTCAAATAACAGTGTTAATATGTATGGGAGGACAATGTAGGCCTAGATAGAAGTGGTCATGCTACGCGTGCTGATTATTTGTTGTTTATTTGGAATTTCTTTGAGGATAGACTAGAACAAAATATCCTTGCAGTAATAGACTTATTCTGTCTATGGTTGAATTCTTCAGTGATAACTGCCCTTTGTCCCTTTCCTCTAGCTTGCTACATAATACTAATCTGTGCTTTCCTCTTTATCGCCTGTGCAATCGACGCCATATTTGTTTATTGTTGCGGTTTGAAGTTTATCATAGTGACATAGTCTGTCTCATAGACTACCTATAAAGTGCACTTGAGTGCACTGTTCATCTGTTACTGTTAGCCACAGATTACTTATATGTAGCAAGCTACTGTTAGCTTGCTACATATTACTAATCTGTGCTGTTCCCTGTTCCACAGGCACTGTTCTGTCCAGTTTACTATAATAATAATATAGGTATTCTACTTTCGTGTCCGTGTTTTTGAAAAAAATATCATTGTAATACAATAAAATTGTAATACATAAATACACGCGTAATAGTAACGTGATTTTAAGCTGCCATAGCGAATGAAATAAATTTCGAAGTGGGTGTAACTCCGGGTTTCCAAGACAAGTAGTAATTGTCAGGTTTTCTGGTGTAAAAGCAAATTATGGTGCGTGGGGGTGGTCGCGGAGGCCGAGGAATGGGCGTACGCGGCGGTATGGGACGGCCCCCTTTCAACAGGCCTCGCGTCTTGATGCTGAGGCCCCCATTCGACCTGGTACTTGCTGAACCGGCGTTTCCTCGATGCAAACCTGCCCCTGATGAATCTGCTCTGACACAGGTATATTTGAGTTATTGCTAGCCTCTTTTATGTCTTGGTCAGACAGTAGTTGTAGCTGCAGCTTTCTGATACCTACAGAGAAGGACCTGTGAAAGTTTGGAATTTGGTATGAGACCATGTTAAGGCTCGATCAGAGAGCGAAGACACGGGGCGGCCGCGGTCACGTTTTGCGTCGCGTCACACGATTCACATGATGGTCATGAACACTTGCATGCCGTACATGAATGGTAAATCATCATTCATTTGAATTGGCAACTTGTGTAATAGAAAATCTTTTATTTTTCTTGAACTGGCCTATATAGTTTAGTATGGCATTTATAATAATTCTACCTCCACATTTTTTTGTTAATTTGGAACCTAGTCCAAATAACAAATTAGTTAAAAATATCTCATATATCCATCACCAACACATCAAAATTGAAGATCCATGAAAAACTAAGACAATTGTACAATGTCAAAGATGCCAACAATATGGCCACTGCAAAAACAACTGCATGAGATGCAAAATGCAGATGTGTCAAATGTGGGGAGGGCCACAAAACTTCAGAATGCCCCAAAAAAGATAGAAACACACCTGCCAAATGCGCTCTTTGCTCCTGCGATCATCCTGCCAATTACAAAGGTTGTCAAGATTACAAAGAAATACTGTCAAGAAAAATTAAACAAAGAATTACTCCAACCGGCAACTCCAACTTACCTACTGAGATAATCCGCACTAAAACAATTTCAGAAAGCTCTGCTCCACCTTAACAAAACTCCTATCGTAGATCAGACCTAAGATAATCGGATATTGCCGCTGGATGCCTCAAGGTACCTCCACGAGACAATGTCGTTAAATCTAGTCACATAGAAAACCCTCAACAAAACTTAACAGTTATGGAACAACTTTTATTCAAACAAAATAAAAATCAACCTACTCCTGCAACAAATCAGTACTTGGGGTTACTGACTACAGTCATTACTAAACTAACACTATAAATGACTCCTCTAAGAATCGTAATCTGGAACATCAATGGATTGGCTCCCAATATCCAAGAGTTGGAGACTGTAATGAAAGCCAACAAACTAGACGCAGTATTAATTTCAGAGTCGCACTGGACGTCCAGAAGCTTGTTCCACTTTAGAGGCTATAACATTTACCACTCTCCCCATCCCAATGGTACTGCACATGCTGGCTCAGCGCTGGCTATTCGATCGAACTTGAGACATTCACTGATAGAACCATATTCTACAGAGTATTTACAAGCTACTTCTGTTAGATTGAAGGACCGAGCAGGCCCTATTATTCATTCTTCAATTTATTGTCCACCTTGGACACATACACCATACACCTTGGAACATATCTGCAGTTATTTTGTGCCTTGGCACAAAATAACTGCAGATATGTTCAAAACTTACTTCAATACTTTTGGCCATAGGTTTATTGCGGGTGGTGGCTGAAATGCCAAACATACATTTTGGAGATCCCGCTGTACCAGCACTCGTGGATGGGAATTTAAACATTGTGTTGATGAAAACCACTTAAAACCGTTATCTACAAGTGAGGCTACCAACTGGCCTAGCGACCCAAAGAAACTGCCGGATCTCTTGGATTTCTTCATAAATAAGGGTATAGACAGCTTACACACTACTGTCGAATCGAGTCTAGATGGGTCATCAGATCACACACCGGCGATCCTCACAATTAGCACTAGTGTGCTTACTCGGGAAATAACAGAGTCTCTGACGATTAGCCGAACTGACTGGAATGGCTTCAACTTACGCATTAGTACTCTGAAAAGATGACTAAGCCTCCGGTGCCAAAGTTCATGTGCACCTATCTTCACCCTGTCATCAAGAACAACCATTGCTTTATCAATATTTTGATCTAAAAGATAGAGCCCATTTTTATCTGATGCTGTTAACAATGCACTACCTACATCTAAAGAAACATCTTCAGCTTTAAAAACTTTACAAGATATTTTTATCAAAAACAACAACATGCCATGTGCCCAATTCAAAATTTCCGGTACATACAAAACGTCTCTAAAATTAATGTTGACACACCATCTCTCATTGTTTATAGTCGTCTTCATGTTCCCCTGTGTAGGGACTACAGGTAGCAGAAATGGTAGCAGTGCAAAATGCAATGTTCCCCGTGCATTAGGTTTAGTGGCCAGTTTTCCCAGCGCCGTGCTAATAACTTGTGTACTGTGCATCAAACTGTGTAACTAATAAGATGCTTAAGATTCATGGCCATCTGAATAGACTTTATTTTGTACACCTGATTTTCATTTATCTCCTTCTCCAACCTCTATACTCATAAGGTCCCAACATTGGTGACCTCGACGTGATCTTAGAGACGTGGTTGTGGAGAAATAAGATACGGACAGTGCGTTAAAGTGAATATTAGGCAAATTTTCGATCGAGCTTTGGCATACATCTTCTTCGTCGAATCATTTACTTCTGTTACGGGACCTTGAATGCAGTCCCGTAGGTTACAGTCAATCAGGAACATCTCCATTGCAAATGCCCAAGTCCCATAGTTAGACTTGCCGGACAACTTTGAAAAATTTGGACTCTGCATGTCTGTAATTGATAATATTTATCACTTAGCTATGAGCTGGGCCCATAAGCTAATGGAAAAGGGCCGGCAGCAGCACAGTGAAAGGCCTAAAATAATAAATAATTAACTATTGCGATAAAGTTGTGTAAACAATATATTTCGGTAGAACATCTGACAAAAAAAAAAAAATTCTAACAACATAACGTTGCTTAGTTACAGATCACAGACCATGAAATTAGAGACTAATAAAAACTAGTTCCAACAGAATATAATGTATTACAGTTTGCATTTTATCAAACCATGGATATTGAAAGTGTGACTACTTTAGCGGAATAAAGCATAGGGCACACAGTTTGAAAGCTTGGCTCTACTAAGGTTACACTGAGGGTTGGCTTTCAGCCCTGAAATCTTCCTTGTTACTATGAAGGTAAGTTGGTAATATTTAAATATATATATATCAATTTACAGGCACTTCTTAAACGGCATGGAGAGTTATGCCCAACAAATGTTGAGCAGTCTGCAGTGCTGAGTCTCGTCACAAAGCTACAGACAGTCCTGGACAACCTAGTTGTGGCTCCTGGTGACTTTGCAGCATGTGTGAGTACTACATCTTTCTGTGGTTTCGTGCTTAATGGCTAGTTTACACAGTGCGAGCTAGCTTGCGACTCTGCCTACAGAGTAGCTGCAGTGTAGCAACTCGTACTATGTGGACGTATCATACGAGTTACTCGCACGAGTTGGACAGTAGCTTGCAGCTGAGTAACTTCAACATAAGACTGTGCTAGTCAACGGCTCACTTACTCATGCATGCATGGCATGATATGGCATGGCTATAATACATGCTGTCTTTCCCAAAGTTATGAGCAAGCAAGAAACACTGTGATTTTATACCGTAAAAAATATACTAAACTGACATTTGGATAAGTATGGGTTAATTGTGAAAATTTCGAATGCATTCATTAAAAAATAAATTTATTTGAATCCTTCAATAATTAAACTGCTTACAATCATATAGGTATTGATAACTACAAGACAAAGACTCGGAAGCCATAAGCACGGAAGCCGAAAGCAAAAGGTAATTTTTTGTGCTGACATGGATTCCGAGTCTAGATCATGCTTAAAAGACAATCATAATTATGTTAAATAGTGGATGAGTCACCCCTCAATGTTTGTATAAAAAAAAGAAACGGGGGGAAAAAAGTTGTTGGTCTTTGCATAGCTACTTCTTTTTGATACCAGCGTGGCAGTCTCTTTTGATGTCCCACATTTGCACCCGTGTACCTACTTGAAATGCAACAATACTAGAGCATTTTAATTGGTTTTAATTTTATTGTTTACTGAGTTTACCAACAGTTTTAATTTTATTGTTTACTGAGTTTACTTTATGGCTTGATCACCTTATACAAATTACAAATGTGAAAGTAACTGTCTGACTGTCTATAACCTTTTCACCTCTTTATCACTGAATCGATCGGTATGAAATTTGACAGATAGGTAGCCTGGAACCTGGAGAAGGAAATAGGTTAGTTTTCAGCCAGGATATTTGTATTAATTATCAAATATATACAAAGTCGCGGGCAACAGTATCATAATATGTTTTACAGGCTAAGTTCAAGCTCTGTTCCAAAACCCACTTCAGTAGTTGAGGCATCAAGACAAACTTAAAGTCTTGAGTAATATTTATAATATAACCTAAGAATGTTTCCAAAATATTGTTGACAGCAACTCGAAGAGGTCCGTCAAGTTGGTTCATACAAGAAAGGAACAATGATGGCTGGTAATAATGTGGCTGATATTGTGGTCATTATGAAGACCCTTCCTACTAAGGAGGCTGTTGAGGGCTTGTCCAATAAGGTATGATAATACTCAAATTGAATTTGTTACAAGCTTTTAAAATATTTTCGAACTGCCTGGTTCGTGTAGTAGTTGCATGTATGACTGCTCGGGTCATAAGTTCAATCCACAGGATAAGCAATGACATTGAGTTGTTCCATAAGGAATTTCCCAGTAGCAGCTAAAATTTTATTTATGCCTAGCATATAGTCAGCTTAGCATTTTTCCCATTGCTGGGACACAGGCCTTTTCTCTCTGAGAGAGGGAGCGGGCCCTAATGTATCACGCGGGTCCAGTGCGGGTTGGTATATGTCACGTGTCTTCGAATTTTTGGTTCTAGGACATGCCGGTTTCCTCACGATGTTCCTTCAGCGTTTTGAGAGCAGTGTTGATGAAATAATTAACACAAAATAAAGCGCCTGTCTGGGTACGAACCTTTATTTTTTTTTTGTGGATGGGAAGTCATCAAGTAACGTCTCCCGCTCTGGGCGGAGCAGGAGGGGGTGTCAGACTTTTACTGACTAAAACCCACCCATGTTCCTTCAGTTGCCTGTGCCAGGGCCACGGTATCTCTATCGAACAACCCGCGAGTCTGGGTATGAACCTACGACCTACAACTGGTAAGTCGCGGTAGTTACCACCGGGCCACCACTGTTCTGCCTGGAATTATGCCTGGTTAGAAGTAACTGGTGAAATGTGGGTGCTACAACTTTGCTTGTCAACATCGGAGCAACTTCACACCACCTTCACATTGTGTCCTCCTTAAAACTGCTTCCCTTATTCCTTTCTGAAATCTTTCAATGAGTGTACCTTGTCCATATTTCCATCGATATTATTTATTTTTACTAACATAACAACACGCCTATGTTCTCCCAAGGGTTAAGCAGAGGTGTACCTGTAGTAATAACTATGTTTAAGTCCCATGTAACACACTCGTTGCCCTGAACGCTCTCTTGGACGCCACGCCTGACTGTGATGTGTTCGCGGATTAATAGAAGATCTTGTCAGAGTATTGTGAGAATATCCTAAGACTGTCGAGTAGTTGTATGCTTTTGTTGTTGTACTTGAATAATGTGTTTGTGCCTAACTAGTGTAATTGGTATTGGCCGTTTTAAGTTATAATAAAAATAATTTAAAAAAAAAACAGGGGGCGAGCCTATTGTCATCTACCGGGCACAAATCCCGACTCCGGGCTGCTACTGAGGAATTCCAGATAGGAAAACACAATAACTATGTCTTCTTTTAAATTAAATTATTTATTTGAACATTTTTAATATCCCTGTTCCCAGGTGTGTGAAGAGCTGAACAAGTTGATACGGGCCGAGACCCCGGGCACTTCGGTGACAAGCGCGTGTCACGAGCGCGGGTTCACCGTGACGGGCTCCACTGCAGCCGTCCGCGTCCTCGTCACCACGCTGCATCAAAATCTGAGGAAACTGGAGCCCGAGGTAATGTGCACTGATCAAAATATTAGATTACTAGCGATGTGCCCATGATTCGCACGGGTGCAATTTACCGATTACTGTGTGGCATAACAGCCGGCCGGCTCGATCGAAGCTACTTTTTCCACGGTCGGTTTGTATGGGTGACCATCCACTAAGCTGTTGGTCTCGGCTGTCATTCGTAGATCTTTGACAGTTGCTACGGGTCGTCAAATCAAATCAAATCAAAAGTCGTTTATTCAAACTAGGCTGAGAATCAGCACATTTCGGACATCAAAATTACCTATGATAGTCCCACAAAATGCCCGCCCTTCGCCCGTCAGAAGCCCTAAAGTCTGACAACAAATCTTATCAAGGGGTATCCAATAACTGGGTTGTGGAGGTCTGACAAGTGGTTGCTCCATGTTTAATATTCGTATTCCGCTGCATCAAAGACTAGCCAGATGATGGCTTAAACATAACTGGCGAAAAGTTGGTGTATATGGTAGGTACACTTCGACCTAACCCTCTGGGGATGTTCATGTTACTTGCTATTTGTAAATCACTTAAAACAAAATTAAAAAACATTATACAGGATAGTAAACAGAACTATAACATTGTATAGAATAAACTATAACAGGATAATTATTAAGTAGTAGGTATGTACAGACAGCAGCACATCGGCTTGTGCCGAGCTGTCGAATTTCTCCAAATGATTTTAAACCTTAAAATGTTGATAGTTAAATTCAAAGTCGAATGACAAAATTTGAGAGTTTGTAGTAGCTTGACCTGCTGCTGTGTGTACGTAAGGTGGTTCATTGTTTTTTTTTTAAGTAAAAGAGCGCCTCTCGCCATCAAACGTAAAAGTTTGGCGAGTTTAGATTTAAGAAACACCGCTGTATTGTAATATCAGTAAATAAATAAAAAAATCTGGTCAGCTTAATAAAGGTGAATACCTATCTGCCTAGCCTTTTTCCCAACTACGTTGGGGTTCCAATCTAACCGGATGCAGCTGAATACCAGTATTTTACATGGAGCGACTGCCTATCTGACCTCCACAACCCACTGACCGGGTAATACGATACCCCTTGGTAAGACTGGTTGTCAGACTTTCGGGCTTCTGACGACCCGTAACGACTGTCATAGATCTACGAATGACAGTCGGGGCCAACGGCTTAACGTGCTTTCCGAGGCACGGAGCAGTCTCGGTATGTAATGATGGTCACCCATCCACGGACCAACCGCGGCAAGCGTAGCTTAACCTGGTCGATCGACCCGTGCAGCTGTTATTACTTAGCCACGAGCTTAATAAAGGTGAATAACTATTAAAAAAAAACTGGTTAAATACTAATTAATGAACCAAAGTTAATAAAATAAAAAAAAAATAAGTGGGATCACCGCGCTGGCTATCACTAACAAATGATTAAAACTAACGGAAAAGGGCCTAGAAATGACTGCGAAACTGGTATAAAAACCACTGGTTGGTGGACATTTGTGAGAGGTACGCGGAGGCCTGGCCTTAGGTATAATTCAAGTAAAAGTGAACTTCTTGCTTTCAAGTCTGGGAACGTTCCTTCAATCCATTCTTCCAGTGATACTTCGGGGTTCACACTTTTGGCGCGCGCCAGTTAGTGCATGCAGGTCCGCGCAGAAGCTGTGCAGGTGAGGTATGAATTTCTCGTAGAAATTTACGAGGCCAAGGAATGACCGCAGTTCTTGAGCGTTAGTAGGCAATGTCGCTTTTGTTATTGCTTCAATCTTCGATTTAGTTGGTCGTATTCCTTCCTTGCTGATTGTGTGTCCCAGGTATTCGATATCTGTTTGGAAGAATGAGCATTTTGCTAAGTTGACTTTTAAGCCAGCCCGTTGTAATTTGTCAAACACATTATACAGTGTTTCGAGATGTTCAGCGTCATCCTTCCCTGTTAAGGCGATATCATCGAAGTAAATCGCTACGTTTGGTATACCACCGAGTAGTTTATCAAGGTAGTGCTGAAAAATCGAGGGTGCTGTTGATATTCCAAAAGGCATCCTATTGTATTGGTAATATCCTTTGTGAGTAGATATTGTCAGGTACTTTTTCGACTCTGGGGCAATCTCAAATTGCAACAGACGTTCGAACAAGTCGTTCTTGTAGCCACAGTCGGTGGCGATTTTTTTGAGCCTGTTAGCGAAGTGTTCTATAGTCTCATTGCTGTCTCTTACGCAATTCCAAAACTCAGTTAAAGCTTTGAATTTTGTTGTTTTAGGTCGATGTAAGTCGAGTAGTTTAAACTTTACGTCTTTGTATAGACTGTTTTCAAAATCTGGTATGAGTGCTACTTTCAGATCGTGGAAAACTTCTGGAGTTAAGCAAGAGAATAAGAGTTATTTTCTGACATCGTTTTTGCTTACGTCCCAGATATCGCATTTTTATTCAAAAAAATCTAAAAAATATTCTACCGACGTAGTAGTAGGGTTAATCGTATCGCACTTGAAATTTTTAATATTGTGAGTTTGTTACAGTTGGTGTTCGCCGAGCTGGTAGATTCCGTACCAGGTGTTGCTGGTGTGGGGGCCGCCGCTGTCGGTCGCTGTTGTTATAACACGAGTTGTTGCAAAACGTCTGATATTTGCTGTTGTTGCTCCCGTTGTATTTGTAAAAATTCTTTAAATTGTTCCGCGTTCATTTTTACTACTTAATCCTCGTCGCCAATGAAATATATTAATATCATTATACAAGAATGTATTTATTAACGTAGTAACTATGTAAGCAAGTAAGTATGAAGTATGTTCTTGGTGCAAAGGTTAGCCATTGCCATACAACGTGGCAACGCTGCAAGTGTTATGGGCACCTTTGCGCCAGGAACGGTTAGGGGCGGGTTATTTGACGTGCTTTTATAATTTTTTTTTTTTCACATCATAAGTTATATAGATTAATTTACACTAATTACAGCAAGTAAGTAACAATGACAATGTCACAGCCATAGAGCCGGGTCTATAGCAAATAGTAAATAAAAAAAATCATTTTTGAATTTGTTGTTTTAATCCTTGTAACATCTCCATTCTAGTCTGTTGCTTCTTGTAATACACACAATACGTATCAACAATAATGATTTTGATTTTTAAGTGAAAGCAATACTGTAAGAGACACGCTGATCAGTTGACATTTGACACTTTTTAATTTACACAGCCGTATGATGTAATAAAATGGCGGCTACTATTTCATGGTTTTAGAAAACAGATGAAAAAGAACTGAAAACTTTGAATTGAACTTTAAAATTTAAATTGTTATTTTATGAACTAAAACTAACATTTCCCGACTGTTTTTTGCCTAAGCCATCTAAATAATATATTTTTAGATTTTGTCTCATATAGAGTAAAATACCGTATTGTGGTCACCCTATTTCCTAAATCAGGGAATGAAAATAAAACTCGATTTTCCTTTACAATAAAGGGTCTTTTAATTTCTTTCGGGTATCGAATTTGTTGCACAATTTTTTTCACAAAAAGAGACTATTTTGTATTTGTCTTATTTTTCATACGATAAGCGTATTAGAACGAAAACAAAATAAAATGGAGGACTGAGGGCCCGAATTTTATGAAGGTGTTGAGGCTGCTCCTCTCAACATCGCCGCGCGCTGGCGGCAGTGAACGAGGGATGCGGGGCAGCGGCGAGGCAGCCGGCCGGGCGACCGCAGCGCGCACCTCCGCGCGAAACATGAGTCTTCGAGTCAGCTGCTGCACGCCTCCACGCACGGCTGCGCTTACGCTTGTTTGCTTTTAAACCGGACACCGTTGTAAATTCTGTATTTCTATCACATTATACATGTTATACAGTCCGCTCTATTTTCAATTACCTCTACCATGACCTATCGTCGCGAACATGGTCCTTCTACCTTTAAATAATTGAACCAAACAAGGAAAAAACGGAAATTTTTCAAAAATCAAAAAACCAACGGTTCGTCGGTTGGAGAACAAAGGACTTCATATTCGGGTTCAAGTTCCACCAGAGGTCTTCGTTTTCTACGTGTCATCGCCTGCATTTGGTCATTGTGAATGTCGATACGGCAACAGCCGTCTTCATCGAGTTCACACCAACGGGCGGCGCAAGAAAATATCGTCGGGACGTCGGGACAAAAAGACTAAGAAGCCATACATCAGCATTCGTCAGCTGGCATCAAGAAGATTCCAGAATATTCTCATCGGAGGCACAGTTCGTCGGCTCATCATCAGAGGTTGACAGCATAAAACCGTGAGAACGTTCCAATTCCTTTGTTCCAACATTTTTGCCTAGTCATTTAGCCTATCCAAATTCCATTTCAATTAATTTAACTCATTTAATAGTTATAATTCAATTATTAATCCCGTCAATTCATGATCTTCAGCTTATCAACTAGTTTAAACAGGTTTAAGTTATTTTGTTATAAATAGTATTTAGGTTTTTTTATGCCATTTACAATAGTGATTTTAATATTTTAATTTAATTTGCCAATCACAATTCCATAATTTCAATTATTATAATTACAGTTTTAATTAGAATTACAGTCCAACTAGAATAATTAGAATTAATCCATTTAAATGAATAGAATTTAATGTGTTTCACATAGTGAAGAAAACATTGCATCATTCGCTTAGCATTACTCAGCAGATTCGATCGGAGGCGCCTAGCGCTTTGTAATAGCAATCTCATTTCCTACTGCTTATAGCTCTCGTGCCCAAATCGCAACATATTGCTAATCGTTTAACATCAGTAACTTCACTAAATATTAATATCTAGTTCATTTTATCTTTTCTTTCTTACTGCTACTGCTAAATTTTCATTGTCATGGCTGACATGAAAAGCTATGTTAAGAAGCGGGCTTCAATTAAGGCCAAGCTTACGCAATTTACTTCTTATTTAAATATTTCTAAATCTTGTGAAAAGTTGAGTGAGGTACAAGTCATTGAAATCGAATATCGTCTTAATATATTCGAAAGCTTATATGAGAAATATGACGCATTACAGAATGAATTGGAGGCGTTGGTGGACGACCCCAGCGAGCAATATGTGGAACGCGAAGAGTTCGAGAAGCTGTACTACGGTCTGGTGGCTTCTGCACGCCAGCTGGTCAGCGGCGCTCGCAAGCTTCTTAAGAAGGACTCCGCAGTTGAGGTGGACTCTTGTATTACTAGTACACACAAACACAATTCAATTCGTTTACCCAAAATTGATTTACCCAAGTTTTCAGGCAGCTATCATGATTGGCTGGAATTTAGAGATACCTTTGTTTCTATAGTACATAACAACAAAACTTTAGATAAAATCAACAAACTACACTATTTGCGTGCTTCATTAAAGGGTAGTGCTTCTCTTGTTGTTGATAACCTTGACTTCAGGACGGAGAACTACGACGCTGCCTGGAAGTTGCTCTGTGAAAGGTATGACAACAAAAGATTGCTTGTCAACAATACGAATACAGCACGAGTCTTGCTGTACAGTGGAAGTACAACAAATTTCATCTCGGAGGACCTTGTTCGTAAGCTACATATACCTACCTACATTACCAAGTCCAAGGTAACAGGTGTTAATTTTCAAACTTCTAGTTGTACTCAGGGGTGCTCAGTGTTATTAAAATCAATTGATGACAGTGAGTACGAACTGAACATTGACTGTCTCGTGTTGCCACAAGTATCAGCATCAGTTCCTAATACTTATGTTGATACTAGCAACATACGTATACCTACGAACGTGCGTCTTGCTGACCCCACTTATTACATTCCGTCTTCTATCGACGTCCTTGTTGGTGCGGAAGTCTTTTGGGGTATCATAGGCACTGGCCGTATCGCATTAGGAAACCATAAGCCCACTTTGCTCGAGTCAAAATTAGGTTGGCTCATTTCGGGTGCATATCAACAGTCTGATTCCTCTTTACATGTATGTATGCATACTAATAACTTACAAGTAGATTTGGATCGGTTTTGGCTTGGCACTACGTTCCGTCAGCTGAAAACCCCGCAGACCTCGCTTCGCGCGGACTTAAAACTGACAGATTGTTGTCGTCTTCACTGTGGTGGTCAGGACCACAATTTCTTCGTAAAGATACGTCTTCATGGCCTCAGTGCCCTGAATCTCATAATAATAATTCCGCATTACCGGAAATAGTATCTTCTTGTCATGTTACTAATCATATTATTGAAAATACTGTTACTGCGTTATTTTCAAAATTCTCAAGCTTATGCACGTTGCAGCGTGTGACGGCCTATGTCTTGCGATTCATTTATAAATGCAATAAAACATCATTTGAGTCTGGTTCACTAACTTCTGCTGAACTTAACAATGCTTTAAACTTATTGTTAAGACTTAGTCAAATGGAATCTTTCCCGGAAGAGTACCAGTTACTTAAGTCAGGTAAACAGTTGCCAGCAAAAAATAAGCTACTATCTTTGTCCCCTTTTTTTGATACAGATTCTAGTCTAATCCGTGTTGGAGGAAGATTAAACAATTCATTTTACGATTATAATATTAAGCATCCAATTCTATTATCTAGTTCTCATACAATTTGCATTCTCTTGTTCAACATGTTTCATGTACGTCTTTTGCATGCTGGTCCACAGCTTTTATTGGCCACTGTTCGTCATCACTACTATCCTATTGGAGGTAGGAACTTGGCTAAAAAGATCACACATCAATGTGTGAAATGTTGCAGAATCAAGGCCAATACTATTCAACCCATCATGGGTAACCTCCCAGAGCAGCGTCTACATTTAGAGTTCCCATTTTTAGACACAGGGGTAGACTACGCCGGTCCCATCATGATAGCTGACCGGAAAGGTAGAGGATGCAGGCTCATTAAATGCTTCATTTGTGTGTTTGTGTGTTTAGCTACGAGAGCCGTCCACCTCGAGCTTGTGTCGGACCTTACGAAAGAGGCTTTCTTAGCTGCACTAAATCGCTTTATTGCTCGAAGGGGAAAACCCCGTAACGTCTTTTCCGACAACGGCACAACCTTTGTCGGGGCTTTCAATGAATTGGCCAAGCTGCTTTCACAAGATTTAAACTTAAACAGCATCGATTCTGGCATTAACTTTTCATTCATACCTGCGTACACCCCACACTTCGGAGGCCTATGGGAGTCTGCAGTTAAATCCACCAAGCATCATCTTCGGCGCACTTTGGGTTTAACCAACCTAACTTTTGAAGAGATGGCTACTTGTTTAATTCAAGTTGAGGCTATTTTAAACTCAAGGCCCTTAACTCCAATGTCCCGTCGGACATTCGTCGAAGATCGTCGTCGGATTTGTCGGAGGGTCGTCACCCTTCCGATCTCGTTCCTTTAACCCCGGCACACTTCCTTATTGGTCGTTCTCTAATCATGCTGCCTCATCCACAGATCCAGAACGCCAACGTCAACAGCTTGCAGAGATTCCGGCGTATTGACTATTTGAAGCAGCACTTCTGGGCTCGATTCTCACATGAGTATGTTCTGTGGCTACAGGAGAGAACAAAATGGTGCCGGTCGTCTGGCGAGCTCAAGGAAGGAACATTGGTCGTCATAAAGGACAAAAACTTACCTCCTCTTATGTGGCTTCTAGGACGCATCAAGCATGTTCTCCCAGGCAGAGACGGCGTCGCGAGGGTCGCCGACATCCTCACAAGAAAGGGTGTCATTCGGCGCGCCTTCAACACCATCTGCCCGTTGCCGGTCACTACTGTTGAAGACTCTTCAACGGGGGGAGCATGTTGAGGCTGCTCCTCTCAACATCGCCGCGCGCTGGCGGCAGTGAACGAGGGATGCGGGGCAGCGGCGAGGCAGCCGGGGCCGGGCGACCGCAGCGCGCACCTCCGCGCGAAACATGAGTCTTCGAGTCAGCTGCTGCACGCCTCCACGCACGGCTGCGCTTACGCTTGTTTGCTTTTAAACCGGACACCGTTGTAAATTCTGTATTTCTATCACATTATACATGTTATACAGTCCGCTCTATTTTCAATTACCTCTACCATGACCTATCGTCGCGAACAGAAGGTCATAACTTTCAAACAACAAGAAGTGGTGACCTGTTCTTGTTTTCACAAATTTTCACAATTTATTTAGTAGCATATAGGATTTCAAACAGTAGCTGTAAGTTAATGGTTTCATTTTATTTGCGTTCTAAACTTTTACGTCTATGAGGATTGAGGGCCCATTTTGAACGAAGATATATTAAGTAGGACAAATATCAAATTTTGTTTGGATATTGGCACCTTAGGTATTGGCTAGACTTTTTCAGTAGTGTCCATAGTTTATTAGGTACAGGTGGGCCCTCAATCCACTATGTGAGAACTGAGGGCCCAACTTTACGGTCCATATCTCGCAAAGTTGACTTTCACAAAATCTGATTCCAACTTTCACAATTCTTTGGGAATGTTCACTAAATCCTAAGCATATTTTCAAAGAGTTTTAATAAAGTGGCCCTCATACCACACGCACATTATCTCCTTTGCGATCGCAAACCAGCGAGATATTACGGCTGGTCATAAGGTATGGAGCTTAGATTATAGAATGTCCAGATTCCTAGTAGGCTACCGTCAATTGATACCAAAGGTTATTGGGCGTAATCCGACCCGGTCGCGGACATTAATGAATATGGTATAAAATGAGAGTATAAGTTCACTTAACATTATATATGGTTATTTTATTTGGAATCCATGGGAGAACAAAGTTTGAACCAAAAATAAATTTATTAAAAAAATCGAATACCTAAGTAATGTAAGTTGTGACAAAGAAAGTAAAAGACAAAATGACAGATTGTTGAAGGATTTCTACGGTACGAATGTTTCCATACTCTAAGCTTTGTATAGAAAGAGATGTGTCTTTTCTCCGTAGAGATCAAAATCAAAATATTTTATTTCACATAAACCTACATGGGCATTTGTGAAACGTCAGAAGCTAGGTACACGGTTCCAAATTGGTCGTTTCTACGGAGAAGAGCCGGCAAGAAACTCCATGGTTACTCTTTTAAAAATAATTGGCTTTTACAATATTTTCAAATAACAGTGTTAATATGTATGGGAGGACAATGTAGGCCTAGATAGAAGTGGTCATGCTACGCGTGCTGATTATTTGTTGTTTATTTGGAATTTCTTTGAGGATAGACTAGAACAAAATATCCTTGCAGTAATAGACTTATTCTGTCTATGGTTGAATTCTTCAGTGATAACTGCCCTTTGTCCCTTTCCTCTAGCTTGCTACATAATACTAATCTGTGCTTTCCTCTTTATCGCCTGTGCAATCGACGCCATATTTGTTTATTGTTGCGGTTTGAAGTTTATCATAGTGACATAGTCTGTCTCATAGACTACCTATAAAGTGCACTTGAGTGCACTGTTCATCTGTTACTGTTAGCCACAGATTACTTATATGTAGCAAGCTACTGTTAGCTTGCTACATATTACTAATCTGTGCTGTTCCCTGTTCCACAGGCACTGTTCTGTCCAGTTTACTATAATAATAATATAGGTATTCTACTTTCGTGTCCGTGTTTTTGAAAAAAATATCATTGTAATACAATAAAATTGTAATACATAAATACACGCGTAATAGTAACGTGATTTTAAGCTGCCATAGCGAATGAAATAAATTTCGAAGTGGGTGTAACTCCGGGTTTCCAAGACAAGTAGTAATTGTCAGGTTTTCTGGTGTAAAAGCAAATTATGGTGCGTGGGGGTGGTCGCGGAGGCCGAGGAATGGGCGTACGCGGCGGTATGGGACGGCCCCCTTTCAACAGGCCTCGCGTCTTGATGCTGAGGCCCCCATTCGACCTGGTACTTGCTGAACCGGCGTTTCCTCGATGCAAACCTGCCCCTGATGAATCTGCTCTGACACAGGTATATTTGAGTTATTGCTAGCCTCTTTTATGTCTTGGTCAGACAGTAGTTGTAGCTGCAGCTTTCTGATACCTACAGAGAAGGACCTGTGAAAGTTTGGAATTTGGTATGAGACCATGTTAAGGCTCGATCAGAGAGCGAAGACACGGGGCGGCCGCGGTCACGTTTTGCGTCGCGTCACACGATTCACATGATGGTCATGAACACTTGCATGCCGTACATGAATGGTAAATCATCATTCATTTGAATTGGCAACTTGTGTAATAGAAAATCTTTTAATTTTCTTGAACCGGCCTATATAGTTTAGTATGGCATTTATAATAATTCTACCTCCACATTTTTTTGTTAATTTGGAACCTAGTCCAAATAACAAATTAGTTAAAAATATCTCATATATCCATCACCAACACATCAAAATTGAAGATCCATGAAAAACTAAGACAATTGTACAATGTCAAAGATGCCAACAATATGGCCACTGCAAAAACAACTGCATGAGATGCAAAATGCAGATGTGTCAAATGTGGGGAGGGCCACAAAACTTCAGAATGCCCCAAAAAAGATAGAAACACACCTGCCAAATGCGCTCTTTGCTCCTGCGATCATCCTGCCAATTACAAAGGTTGTCAAGATTACAAAGAAATACTGTCAAGAAAAATTAAACAAAGAATTACTCCAACCGGCAACTCCAACTTACCTACTGAGATAATCCGCACTAAAACAATTTCAGAAAGCTCTGCTCCACCTTAACAAAACTCCTATCGTAGATCAGACCTAAGATAATCGGATATTGCCGCTGGATGCCTCAAGGTACCTCCACGAGACAATGTCGTTAAATCTAGTCACATAGAAAACCCTCAACAAAACTTAACAGTTATGGAACAACTTTTATTCAAACAAAATAAAAATCAACCTACTCCTGCAACAAATCAGTACTTGGGGTTACTGACTACAGTCATTACTAAACTAACACTATAAATGACTCCTCTAAGAATCGTAATCTGGAACATCAATGGATTGGCTCCCAATATCCAAGAGTTGGAGACTGTAATGAAAGCCAACAAACTAGACGCAGTATTAATTTCAGAGTCGCACTGGACGTCCAGAAGCTTGTTCCACTTTAGAGGCTATAACATTTACCACTCTCCCCATCCCAATGGTACTGCACATGCTGGCTCAGCGCTGGCTATTCGATCGAACTTGAGACATTCACTGATAGAACCATATTCTACAGAGTATTTACAAGCTACTTCTGTTAGATTGAAGGACCGAGCAGGCCCTATTATTCATTCTTCAATTTATTGTCCACCTTGGACACATACACCATACACCTTGGAACATATCTGCAGTTATTTTGTGCCTTGGCACTTGGCATATGTTCAAAACTTACTTCAATACTTTTGGCCATAGGTTTATTGCGGGTGGTGGCTGAAATGCCAAACATACATTTTGGAGATCCCGCTGTACCAGCACTCGTGGATGGGAATTTAAACATTGTGTTGATGAAAACCACTTAAAACCGTTATCTACAAGTGAGGCTACCAACTGGCCTAGCGACCCAAAGAAACTGCCGGATCTCTTGGATTTCTTCATAAATAAGGGTATAGACAGCTTACACACTACTGTCGAATCGAGTCTAGATGGGTCATCAGATCACACACCGGCGATCCTCACAATTAGCACTAGTGTGCTTACTCGGGAAATAACAGAGTCTCTGACGATTAGCCGAACTGACTGGAATGGCTTCAACTTACGCATTAGTACTCTGAAAAGATGACTAAGCCTCCGGTGCCAAAGTTCATGTGCACCTATCTTCACCCTGTCATCAAGAACAACCATTGCTTTATCAATATTTTGATCTAAAAGATAGAGCCCATTTTTATCTGATGCTGTTAACAATGCACTACCTACATCTAAAGAAACATCTTCAGCTTTAAAAACTTTACAAGATATTTTTATCAAAAACAACAACATGCCATGTGCCCAATTCAAAATTTCCGGTACATACAAAACGTCTCTAAAATTAATGTTGACACACCATCTCTCATTGTTTATAGTCGTCTTCATGTTCCCCTGTGTAGGGACTACAGGTAGCAGAAATGGTAGCAGTGCAAAATGCAATGTTCCCCGTGCATTAGGTTTAGTGGCCAGTTTTCCCAGCGCCGTGCTAATAACTTGTGTACTGTGCATCAAACTGTGTAACTAATAAGATGCTTAAGATTCATGGCCATCTGAATAGACTTTATTTTGTACACCTGATTTTCATTTATCTCCTTCTCCAACCTCTATACTCATAAGGTCCCAACATTGGTGACCTCGACGTGATCTTAGAGACGTGGTTGTGGAGAAATAAGATACGGACAGTGCGTTAAAGTGAATATTAGGCAAATTTTCGATCGAGCTTTGGCATACATCTTCTTCGTCGAATCATTTACTTCTGTTACGGGACCTTGAATGCAGTCCCGTAGGTTACAGTCAATCAGGAACATCTCCATTGCAAATGCCCAAGTCCCATAGTTAGACTTGCCGGACAACTTTGAAAAATTTGGACTCTGCATGTCTGTAATTGATAATATTTATCACTTAGCTATGAGCTGGGCCCATAAGCTAATGGAAAAGGGCCGGCAGCAGCACAGTGAAAGGCCTAAAATAATAAATAATTAACTATTGCGATAAAGTTGTGTAAACAATATATTTCGGTAGAACATCTGACAAAAAAAAAAAAATTCTAACAACATAACGTTGCTTAGTTACAGATCACAGACCATGAAATTAGAGACTAATAAAAACTAGTTCCAACAGAATATAATGTATTACAGTTTGCATTTTATCAAACCATGGATATTGAAAGTGTGACTACTTTAGCGGAATAAAGCATAGGGCACACAGTTTGAAAGCTTGGCTCTACTAAGGTTACACTGAGGGTTGGCTTTCAGCCCTGAAATCTTCCTTGTTACTATGAAGGTAAGTTGGTAATATTTAAATATATATATATCAATTTACAGGCACTTCTTAAACGGCATGGAGAGTTATGCCCAACAAATGTTGAGCAGTCTGCAGTGCTGAGTCTCGTCACAAAGCTACAGACAGTCCTGGACAACCTAGTTGTGGCTCCTGGTGACTTTGCAGCATGTGTGAGTACTACATCTTTCTGTGGTTTCGTGCTTAATGGCTAGTTTACACAGTGCGAGCTAGCTTGCGACTCTGCCTACAGAGTAGCTGCAGTGTAGCAACTCGTACTATGTGGACGTATCATACGAGTTACTCGCACGAGTTGGACAGTAGCTTGCAGCTGAGTAACTTCAACATAAGACTGTGCTAGTCAACGGCTCACTTACTCATGCATGCATGGCATGATATGGCATGGCTATAATACATGCTGTCTTTCCCAAAGTTATGAGCAAGCAAGAAACACTGTGATTTTATACCGTAAAAAATATACTAAACTGACATTTGGATAAGTATGGGTTAATTGTGAAAATTTCGAATGCATTCATTAAAAAATAAATTTATTTGAATCCTTCAATAATTAAACTGCTTACAATCATATAGGTATTGATAACTACAAGACAAAGACTCGGAAGCCATAAGCACGGAAGCCGAAAGCAAAAGGTAATTTTTTGTGCTGACATGGATTCCGAGTCTAGATCATGCTTAAAAGACAATCATAATTATGTTAAATAGTGGATGAGTCACCCCTCAATGTTTGTATAAAAAAAAGAAACGGGGGGAAAAAAGTTGTTGGTCTTTGCATAGCTACTTCTTTTTGATACCAGCGTGGCAGTCTCTTTTGATGTCCCACATTTGCACCCGTGTACCTACTTGAAATGCAACAATACTAGAGCATTTTAATTGGTTTTAATTTTATTGTTTACTGAGTTTACCAACAGTTTTAATTTTATTGTTTACTGAGTTTACTTTATGGCTTGATCACCTTATACAAATTACAAATGTGAAAGTAACTGTCTGACTGTCTATAACCTTTTCACCTCTTTATCACTGAATCGATCGGTATGAAATTTGACAGATAGGTAGCCTGGAACCTGGAGAAGGAAATAGGTTAGTTTTCAGCCAGGATATTTGTATTAATTATCAAATATATACAAAGTCGCGGGCAACAGTATCATAATATGTTTTACAGGCTAAGTTCAAGCTCTGTTCCAAAACCCACTTCAGTAGTTGAGGCATCAAGACAAACTTAAAGTCTTGAGTAATATTTATAATATAACCTAAGAATGTTTCCAAAATATTGTTGACAGCAACTCGAAGAGGTCCGTCAAGTTGGTTCATACAAGAAAGGAACAATGATGGCTGGTAATAATGTGGCTGATATTGTGGTCATTATGAAGACCCTTCCTACTAAGGAGGCTGTTGAGGGCTTGTCCAATAAGGTATGATAATACTCAAATTGAATTTGTTACAAGCTTTTAAAATATTTTCGAACTGCCTGGTTCGTGTAGTAGTTGCATGTATGACTGCTCGGGTCATAAGTTCAATCCACAGGATAAGCAATGACATTGAGTTGTTCCATAAGGAATTTCCCAGTAGCAGCTAAAATTTTATTTATGCCTAGCATATAGTCAGCTTAGCATTTTTCCCATTGCTGGGACACAGGCCTTTTCTCTCTGAGAGAGGGAGCGGGCCCTAATGTATCACGCGGGTCCAGTGCGGGTTGGTATATGTCACGTGTCTTCGAATTTTTGGTTCTAGGACATGCCGGTTTCCTCACGATGTTCCTTCAGCGTTTTGAGAGCAGTGTTGATGAAATAATTAACACAAAATAAAGCGCCTGTCTGGGTACGAACCTTTATTTTTTTTTTGTGGATGGGAAGTCATCAAGTAACGTCTCCCGCTCTGGGCGGAGCAGGAGGGGGTGTCAGACTTTTACTGACTAAAACCCACCCATGTTCCTTCAGTTGCCTGTGCCAGGGCCACGGTATCTCTATCGAACAACCCGCGAGTCTGGGTATGAACCTACGACCTACAACTGGTAAGTCGCGGTAGTTACCACCGGGCCACCACTGTTCTGCCTGGAATTATGCCTGGTTAGAAGTAACTGGTGAAATGTGGGTGCTACAACTTTGCTTGTCAACATCGGAGCAACTTCACACCACCTTCACATTGTGTCCTCCTTAAAACTGCTTCCCTTATTCCTTTCTGAAATCTTTCAATGAGTGTACCTTGTCCATATTTCCATCGATATTATTTATTTTTACTAACATAACAACACGCCTATGTTCTCCCAAGGGTTAAGCAGAGGTGTACCTGTAGTAATAACTATGTTTAAGTCCCATGTAACACACTCGTTGCCCTGAACGCTCTCTTGGACGCCACGCCTGACTGTGATGTGTTCGCGGATTAATAGAAGATCTTGTCAGAGTATTGTGAGAATATCCTAAGACTGTCGAGTAGTTGTATGCTTTTGTTGTTGTACTTGAATAATGTGTTTGTGCCTAACTAGTGTAATTGGTATTGGCCGTTTTAAGTTATAATAAAAATAATTTAAAAAAAAAACAGGGGGCGAGCCTATTGTCATCTACCGGGCACAAATCCCGACTCCGGGCTGCTACTGAGGAATTCCAGATAGGAAAACACAATAACTATGTCTTCTTTTAAATTAAATTATTTATTTGAACATTTTTAATATCCCTGTTCCCAGGTGTGTGAAGAGCTGAACAAGTTGATACGGGCCGAGACCCCGGGCACTTCGGTGACAAGCGCGTGTCACGAGCGCGGGTTCACCGTGACGGGCTCCACTGCAGCTGTCCGCGTCCTCGTCACCACGCTGCATCAAAATCTGAGGAAACTGGAGCCCGAGGTAATGTGCACTGATCAAAATATTAGATTACTAGCGATGTGCCCATGATTCGCACGGGTGCAATTTACCGATTACTGTGTGGCATAACAGCCGGCCGGCTCGATCGAAGCTACTTTTTCCACGGTCGGTTTGTATGGGTGACCATCCACTAAGCTGTTGGTCTCGGCTGTCATTCGTAGATCTTTGACAGTTGCTACGGGTCGTCAAATCAAATCAAAAGTCGTTTATTCAAACTAGGCTGAGAATCAGCACATTTCGGACATCAAAATTACCTATGATAGTCCCACAAAATGCCCGCCCTTCGCCCGTCAGAAGCCCTAAAGTCTGACAACAAATCTTATCAAGGGGTATCCAATAACTGGGTTGTGGAGGTCTGACAAGTGGTTGCTCCATGTTTAATATTCGTATTCCGCTGCATCAAAGACTAGCCAGATGATGGCTTAAACATAACTGGCGAAAAGTTGGTGTATATGGTAGGTACACTTCGACCTAACCCTCTGGGGATGTTCATGTTACTTGCTATTTGTAAATCACTTAAAACAAAATTAAAAAACATTATACAGGATAGTAAACAGAACTATAACATTGTATAGAATAAACTATAACAGGATAATTATTAAGTAGTAGGTATGTACAGACAGCAGCACATCGGCTTGTGCCGAGCTGTCGAATTTCTCCAAATGATTTTAAACCTTAAAATGTTGATAGTTAAATTCAAAGTCGAATGACAAAATTTGAGAGTTTGTAGTAGCTTGACCTGCTGCTGTGTGTACGTAAGGTGGTTCATTGTTTTTTTTTTTAAGTAAAAGAGCGCCTCTCGCCATCAAACGTAAAAGTTTGGCGAGTTTAGATTTAAGAAACACCGCTGTATTGTAATATCAGTAAATAAATAAAAAAATCTGGTCAGCTTAATAAAGGTGAATACCTATCTGCCTAGCCTTTTTCCCAACTACGTTGGGGTTCCAATCTAACCGGATGCAGCTGAATACCAGTATTTTACATGGAGCGACTGCCTATCTGACCTCCACAACCCACTGACCGGGTAATACGATACCCCTTGGTAAGACTGGTTGTCAGACTTTCGGGCTTCTGACGACCCGTAACGACTGTCATAGATCTACGAATGACAGTCGGGGCCAACGGCTTAACGTGCTTTCCGAGGCACGGAGCAGTCTCGGTATGTAATGATGGTCACCCATCCACGGACCAACCGCGGCAAGCGTAGCTTAACCTGGTCGATCGACCCGTGCAGCTGTTATTACTTAGCCACGAGCTTAATAAAGGTGAATAACTATTTAAAAAAAACTGGTTAAATACTAATTAATGAACCAAAGTTAATAAAATAAAAAAAAAATAAGTGGGATCACCGCGCTGGCTATCACTAACAAATGATTAAAACTAACGGAAAAGGGCCTAGAAATGACTGCGAAACTGGTATAAAAACCACTGGTTGGTGGACATTTGTGAGAGGTACGCGGAGGCCTGGCCTTAGGTATAATTCAAGTAAAAGTGAACTTCTTGCTTTCAAGTCTGGGAACGTTCCTTCAATCCATTCTTCCAGTGATACTTCGGGGAGTGGCTTTGAGGCGAATAACAAAGTTCAAGTACCTGGGTCACCGGATCACCGAGGACCTCTCTGATGATGTTGATATTGTGCGGGAACGTAGGGCGTTGGCAATGCGTTGCGACATGATTGCTCGAATGTTTTCTAGGTGTACAAAGGAAGTTATGATTTACTTTATTCAGAGACTAGACTTTTTATATCTGCAGCCTGTGGGCGAAATTTACCCGTAGATCGCTAGACGCCCAACGTGTTCAGTATAATAACGGTTTTAGGATACTGCTGGGGCTGCCTCGTTTCTGTAGCGCGTCAGGAATGTTTGCAGAGACTAGAACTGATTGTTTTAAAACCATTGTACGCGAGAGTATAGCCTCCCTGATGCTGCGAGTGCGGGACAGTACCAGCAGTATTTTAAACACTATTATAGATAGGGTTGATTGCCCTCTTGTGCGGTACTGGAACAGTGTGCACACGAGTTCCAGGCCAAAAGTTTTTAATTTTAGATAAGTTTTACTAACAAAGATTTGTCATTACTAACAATTTATGGATATTATAAGGAACTGAAATGAGTTCCTTACAATATCCTTAAATTGTATTGCTTAATAAATACAGAAGTGAAAATAATTGAGGAAATCAGTTAAAAGAATGTTCTTTATCCGCTTAATCTATCATCTTTTGTAACCATAGGGATGACCCTATGGTTACAAAAAATATGAGATAAGCGCTATTACTCAGTGATTTGTTTGTCAAAAGGTGCACCTCGAGTACAAGGTAATTAGCAGCCACTTGGCGGCTATCCGCCACAGCCGCTGGTTCGAGGAGAACGCTCATCATTCCTCCATCAAGGTCAGTTCACTTATTATTATTTTTTTACTAGAATATAAAACGGCCATATGAAGCGCTTTATTTTATAACATACTAGCTGACCCGACAGACGTTGTCCTGTCAAAATTTAAAAATTCTCATAGAAAATGAACTTCCAGTTTTAAGAAAATTTCCAATTTTCCCGGCAACTTTTCCAATTTTTCTCTTCTTAAGAACCTTCCTCTTGAGTCATTCTATCTATTGCTGAAAACTGCATTAAAATCCGTTGAGTAGTTTAAAAGATCTAAGCGAACAGACAGCGGAAGCGACTTCATTTTATACTATGTAAAGGTGCACTGTGACGACCATTTTGTTTTTTTTTTGTGGGCTTTTTGTGTGAGAGTATTTCTGGGTGGTCTCGCTTTCGCTCGCTTATTTCTGGGTGTTATCGTTGCTGGTTTGTTTTCGACGACCACACAAAAAACAACGACCATACAAAATCTATTCACGATTTTGTTGTAACTTTGAATTTTAAAGCTATTTCGTTGTACTTTATGTAGTTCAGTGCAATTAGTCATTATAGCAGGGTTCTGAGGTATAAACCTAATTGCACTGGACTAATGTTACAACTACCAAGATACAGAAATATTGCTGCTTGAAATTGAAATACCAATTGCTGTAACTACTATATAAACTAACTTTAGAATGCTATCATTAGTGGCGTCTGAGAAATTTAATTATAAGAAATATGTGTTCCAAAAATGATCTCTCCGATTCAGCTAGTTTACGAGTTATGAATTTTTTAAATAGTTTTTGGCTCTGGTGTAAAGTTCAACTTTTCGACATTCTACAAGATTGCTTTCTTGCGTTGATATATATATATATATATGTTAGTATTCGGGGTCGTGGCTAAGTAACAACAGCCGGACGGGTCAATACGGTATCGTATTACCCAGTAACTGGATTATGGAGGTCAGATAGGCAGTCATCATCTTCCTGCCCTTATCCCATATTACTTGGGGTCGGCGCAACACGTTTTCTTCTTCCATTCTCCCCTGTCAACCGTCACGCTATCATTCACTCCCTTCTCTTTCATATCATTTCTCACACAATCCATCCATCTTTTCTTTGGCCTTCCTCTGCCTCTACATCCATCCACATGTATATTCATCACTCTTTTAGTCACATGCGTTTCGTCTCTCCTCATTACATGCCCATACCAAGACAAACGATTTCCTTTCAACTTTTCAGTCACTGGCGCCACTTTCAAACTTCCTCTTATATACTCATTTCTCACTTTATCCATTCTCGTCTCGTAAAATACTGGTATTCAGCTTTGACTGGAAGCTGACCCCAACATAGCTGGGGAAAGGCTATGCAGGTGATGATGTAGTAAAGGAGCAATACTTATATATATATATATTGTTTATATGTTACTGTAAAAGCACGAAATGCGGAAAATCGTAGGATTTACCGCATCAGGGATTAGAGATTGTAAGATTTTCAAAAAGGGGTAAAATATAGGAAGAAAGGTTGTATTGGGACCCTATAAAGATGAAATGTGTCAAGCTTTACATTTATTTTGTAACATCTACATAATTATATGCCATAGGTCCTGCCAAATAATAGTTGTATTTGTGTAAGCCTGAACGAGTCAGTCTAAGGCTGCTTTTCCATCAGAGATGTGCTATGCTACGTTGCTATGGATGTGTTTGATATCCACCAATCATATTCATTGCTATAGCATACGGGTAGAAATGGGTTCAACTGAGCTTTTTCTTATATGGAAGGATGTGTGCTATAAGTAGGTGCGTGCTATGGATGGGAGCTATGAATGCGCAAGTAGTGTAGCTGCCGCTATCTGTGCCTTTCTTACTGTCGATGATCGCATAGCTCGAGCTGCGCATCTTCATAGCACATCTAACTCGCTCCGCTGCACAGCTTAGCATTAGTGGAAACGACCACATAGTTTCGTAGCTTAGCTTTCACATCCTCACAGCATAGCGGTATAGCACATCTCTAGTGGAAAAGCAGCTTTAATATGATACTGTGAATGACGAGTACAGAAGAATACACGTTAAAGTAGTGTGCCTGCAATATTTTTTTTAAAACATACAAACATAATACTGATTTTGAACCCTTCGTGTCGTGCAACCCGCCCCTACGTGGAGAGAATGTAACTTTTATATTTGTTATACCCGCAGGTACTGATCCGTCTACTCCGTGACATGTGCGCGCGTCACTCGGGACTCGAACCGCTGACCCCTTGGATGATCGACCTGCTAGCTCACCACTGCATCATGAACAACCCGGCACGACAGGCTCTGCCCATCAATGTAGCTTTCAGGTAACTATGTATTATGTCATCAAGCGGTACTTTCTGAGTTTATCTTAGACATCACTGACATCGGTGAATGAAAACATCGTGAGGAAACCTGGACTAGTTGACTACAAGTCTGAAATCGCCAACCCGTCTTGAGCAAGCGTGGTGATCAATGCTCGTGTCGTCTCTGTATGAGAAGGGGCATTTGCCCTGCATAGGGACAGCAATAGACTGGTATTATTATTTTATTATCATCTTCCTGCTCTTGTCAACCGTCACGCTATCATTCACTCCCTTCTCTTTCGTATCATTCCTCACACAATCCATCCATATTTTCTTTGGCCTTCCTCTGCCTCTCCATCCACCAACATGTACGAGTATATTCATCACTCTTTTAGTCACATGCGTTTCGTCCCTCCTCATCACATACCCTACCAAGCCAAACGTTTTGCTTTCTATTATAATTTTTGTCTTCAGTATATTATTGTTGACTATAATTCTGAGCTCAACTTGTTGCTGACATACAGTATAATATGAACATACTTTGACCATCATCAACATCATTTTGCGTATACAGCGTTGTAGTGGCACCGAAAATTGGAAATTATTTTTTCTATGAGTTATTGAAAGGACAACGTCTGTTGGGTCAGCTAGTTTATATAAAATGTATATAGTTTATTTGTATTAATGTCCGTCAGACGTGCGCTGTCATTGCTGGCCGGCGGCCTGTTCCTGCCTGGTTGTGCCGGCTTGGCCGACCCGTGCGAGGCCGCGCATGCCCGCGCGCACACCGCTCTTGACCTCGCCGCGCAAGACCTTGCCGCTGCCACTGCACAGACGTGAGTAAAAAATATTTATTTCAGACTCAATATTTGTCACATGAAGTGGATGACACTCCCTAGCACTGCGGACTCTGGCCTTTCAGAAACCATCCCTAGGATTACGTTGGCCCTCCACCAAATCTGGCGCACCAGAGAAGCTGTGTCCTTAAGCGTAATGACATAAATGTCTTGCGTCAGCAAACTTGCCCGACAAACTGGATTTTCATTGTACTGGTTAGCGCCGAGAGTTGGAAATCCAACAGTGTAATATTTTGATGCGCTGGGATGCATTCGGTTGCATTCTTAATGCTCGGCTCAACACCTAGAGTTGCAAATCCAGTGCACATAAAAAAATAAAAAAAAAACGTCGCCTAAAAAATCGCCAGCTTACTGGGCTACCTGAGGGCCAAACTGACATTCGATTAGCGATGACGCTAGTAGAAATACCAAAAAAACATATCGGGTTGACATAAGCTGTCGAAATGTCACGTGATCTTGTGAATGTCTTGAAGGTATAGCGATTGTAGAAATAGAATCGCTCTGAAGCGAATGTCATTTGTCTAGCCTTCTGAGGGCCTAGACAAATGGCATTCGTTTCTACAATCGCTATCGGCGCATCTCTAAGGAAGTTACCTTAGGACGCTGTCAATTCGTTGACATATGATCACGTGACATTTCGATAGCTTATGTCAACCCCATACATTTTTGCGTAGACAGAGTATTCTATAGACTCATGATATCCGTGCCATCGAAAGGGACAGAAAAAAAGTACATCTATTGTTTAGGGTTACCAAGTGTTGTACATTTTACCCAATATTCTTCACAAAATAAGATTTTTTTTTTTAAATGAGGTTTGTATTTCAGTTAGTAGACGGATTTACAACTTTTCGGTTAGTAGACGGATTTTTAACTTTTTTCGGAAAATCTTCTTCGCCAACAAACAGTTTTGACTTAAATTCTGTAAGGACATGTTCTAAATCTGCCACCTTTTTGGTCAACGTCCTAGATTTTTCTCGAAGTGCTTTTAGCTTTTTCAAACGCTGTTTTGATATTCCTTGGTTTTTCTGCCATTTTCGTTTCAATGTTCTGGGCGAAAACTCAGATAACGAATACTAAAATAAATAAGGAAAATGTTATTTTATTACGCACTTATTATTGAAACAACATTATGTACATACAACTTTCCGCTCGTTATTAAGCTGTTAAAATATTAATTCTATAGACTTACAGATTCAACTGTTTTTGAGCTCCCTGTTTAATGTTTCAGTGGATGTGGCTTCGCTGCTCTCAATCATCATAGCGCTTCCTCTATTTACTGTAACCTAATGGAATTAAATGTTAAAATTTTATAACCACTGTAATAAAATTAAATGTTTGCAATCACATGATAGGCATATCTATATTTATTAGCGTATTTGGTATTTTTTTGCGTTTTTGCATTGGGGTATAAAAAGTTTCGCTTACTTTCTTTATTAAAAGATTACACTATCAAAGTGTTGACTGCAAATCCTGGAACTCATTTTTGAGGCCCAATTAGGCCTACTAGTAGCAGAAATCCACGTTTCTTATTTCGGGTTTATTTGGAAATCTGCAAGTTTAATAAGATTTTTTCATTAACTTTTATTTTTACCAGTGATCTTGCTTAATTTCAAGATTTTTAAGTGACATATATTTGTAGTATAGTAGTAGCTATATAGTATGCAATATGTTGACCCGCAGGTTTGCAAGTTGTATACCAGAAGTAAAACTGGATAAGGGTTCTTGCCAATCTTTGTACATGTGCACTCTGTGGGTTCGATAGACGCAGACGGCATACAACGTCTTAGAGTTCAGTACAACAATACATTCAGGATGTTGTTGAGGCTTCCACGTTACTGCAGTGCAACAGGAATGTTTGCCGAAGTACATACTGATGGTTTCAATACCATCTTGCGTAAAAAGAATGCTTCCATGATGCGCAGAGTACGTGGGAGCGTCAACAACATTCAGGTCATCAGTGAACAGCCGTGCTGCACCATTATGACGCATTACGTACATGTACAACATGTACCCAATGCGGGGCATCAGGCGAGTGCAGATATATGAATTAAAATCTTTTATTACATTTGTTACTAAAATAGCTTATAAGAAGTGTGCATTACTATTATCAATGTATCAAGGTCTGAAATAAAATATTTTTTAAAAATCAGTTTTACCCATATTAAAGGGTAAATGCCCCGTCAAAAAGTGGCAACACTGAATTTTGAGGTAAGAAAATAAATATATTGCGCAAATCACGATTTTATGAGATTTAACACGATATACAAATTATTTTGTACATTACTGCGACTATTTGATTAAAAATAGCAGAACACAAAGCGATCAAATACACAAGATCAAAAGATCGAATACTTACTAGTGACAGGACAATCCGGTAATCTTCATCAAACTATCACTTTTACAGTTTATTACACTGCACCTTACCATTTTGCACAGTTGCACACATGTAATATTATAGAATTGAGCACCAAAAGGTCGTATTTTGTGTATAATCTCGATGTAATTATTAATAAACAATTGGACTTCAATCTGCAACCGCCATAAACGTCAACCTTGTTGTGCACAATGATGTGCTCAGCCGACACGCGATAAAGGACAGAAATATTTTTACTCTGTCTCTTTTCATTGCTAGTGACGTTACTGTTCTTCTTTTTCTTGTGTGAATGCAAAGGAAGATATCCAGGAGTCTATAAAATACTCTGTCTACGCATTTTTGCTTTTCTACTAGCGTCATCGCTAACCGAATGTTACTTTGTCTAGCCCTCTGGGTTTACTTCGTGAACGCTTGTCATAAACCACTTATTTTCTTCACAGTTTGCTCCGAGTTGTAGCTCGGGGTGGTCACCGATACGTGCTGGGTCTACAGGCCTTCGAAGGTGGCAAGGATATTTCAACAGAGATAACCGTGTGGGACGGCGTGGTGGTATCACCACTGGCCCCGGCCTATCTGGAGACACCAGAACCTATGGATACTGATGATAAAGGTATTTTTGTTTTGTTATTTTATTTATATTGTTCACTACCTCTGAGAGGAGCTCGTGGCTAAGTAATAACAGCCGCACGGGTCGATCCATCAGGTTAAGCTACGCTTGCCGGGGTTGGTCAGTGGATGGGTGACCATTCTTTACATACCGAGACTCCTCCGTGCCTCGGAAAGCACGTTAAGCCGTTGGTCCCGGCTGTCATTCGTGGATCTTTGACAGTCGTTACGGGTCGTCAGAAACCCGAAAGTCTGACAACCAGTCTTACCAAGGGGTATCGTATTACCCAGTAACTGGGTTGTGGAGGTCAGATAGGCAGTCGCTCCATGTAAAATACTGGTATTCAGCTGCATCCGGTTAGACTAGAAGCCGACCCCAACATAGTTGGGAAAAGGCTAAGCAGATGATGATGATGTTCACTACCTCATTGGTCAGAGCCTAGAGTCTGGATTTATGTTCAGCTAAAGGCATCGGGCTTCTTCCCCTAATGTATTAAGCGGCGAAGCTCCATGTACGGAGCATAAACATAACTGGCGAAATTTAGGTGTTCCTAACCCTTCAGTGTCCCTTGCGTGAATAAACATTATCTGTCATAGTTCAAAAGATTTCAACACAATATGTTGAACGGTTTTGTAATAACAGTGATTTTCTTTATTAATACTGCTTATAAAAAAAATCCAAAGCATTGCGAATGCCATCCTACTAATATTAGGGGTTAAAGTATGAAATTGCCGATTTGTACTGAAAAATTGAAATTCTTTTTTTTTTTAATTTAACATATTTATTTAATCAAAATAATTACCATTATTATCTATACATTGCTGCCATCTAATAGGAAGGTCATATAAGCCTTTGCGATAGAACTCTCGTGATCTAGATTCGACAAACTGTGTGAAAGCATTTTGTACTGCCTCCTGTGAAGAAAACTTTTTATCACGTAGAAAATTGTCCAAATCACGATAAAAATGGTAGTCCGTTGGAGCAAGGTCTGGCGAATACGGAGGATGACGAATGGTTTCTAATTGCAGTTCCTGTAGAGTTAAAACGGTTTCTCGTGCTGTATGAGGTCTCGCGTTATCATGGAGCAATAATGGTGAAGATGGATTCATGAGTCGGGGCTGTTTCACTGCTAGTTTTGCTATCATTGTTCGGAGTTTGGCACAGTAGACATCTGCCGTTATTGCTTGACCAGATCGGAGAAAGCTATAGTGAATAACACCATGCTGAGACCACCAAACAGTTACCACTACCTTTTTATTGGTAAGCTTTGCTTTATGGCACTGTTGCGGCGTTTGACCTGGGGTCAGCCATTGCATTTTTCGCTTACGGTTATCGTAAAGAATCCACTTTTCATCACGTCACAATACGATCCAATATTCCTACATTTCTGTATCGATTCAATAAGGCAACACAAGTTTCAACACGCGTTTCTTTCTGCAGATCAGTCAAATCATGAGGCACCCATTTCTCATATTTTTTTATTTTATTGATTTGACGCAAATGAGTCAATATTGTTGGTAAGGTAACGTTAAACCATGCTGCTAATTCCTGGGTAGTTGGCTCGGATCGGCTTCCACCATCTCTTTCAATTCATTGTTATTCACCTGTGTGGGCGGTCTTCCACGTGGTTCGTTCTTCAAATCAAAGTTTCCATCACGAAATCGTTTAAACTAAAATCGCACGGTGCGTTCATTAGCAAACGCAACATTGATATTGCGAGCTGTTTCTGCCGCGTTCGTTCCGCGTCGGAACTCGTATTCAAAAATAATTCGAATTTTCGAAGTATCCATCTTTCTTGTCTAAACTGAATAAAAAAAACTACTGAAAGTCGACAATCGAATGTTGCACATTTTTTAAAAGAAGAACTTCATAGGTACCATGTGCAATTTCATACTTTAACCCCTATTATTTTAAATGCGAAAGTGAATTTGTTTGTTTGTAACGCTTTCACGCTAAAACGGCTGAACAGATTTGGACGAAATTTGGCACACGGGTATTGTTCGCGACGATGCTTCACCAAACAGTTTTATATAGTTTTGTTTTTTAAAATAACTTAAATTCAAATATTAATAGTGTTTTATAGTTGAAAACAGTGATAAATAGTGTTTCTTAAGGAAATCGTAAGTACAACCCTTATAAACTCCAATTATGTGGGCTACATAGCCGTAATTTATAGTTTTGTTGGTGCGTCCAGGTACCCTAGATCAAGACCTAGCCCTGGACGTACTATTAGAGGTCTAGTCTTCCTGAAAAGCCTACTTAATTGGATTTATAGGGGTCGGAAACGTTAGTTTGCTGTTTTTTCGATTTAGGTTTTCAGGGCGTGTCACGCCCGGAAAAATATAGCTGTTATCTTGTAACTTTCATAGTATTTCAGGTCATTAGACCAGCTTGAGATACCTGTTTAATCAATTAAAGTAGCTTCATTGGTTTTAGAGTAAATTAGCTTGAAAAATAATCTTTAATCAAAATGACTAACTTTTTTGTGTTTACACTGTAAAATGTTTTCAGTAAATAATGTTACAGGAATTACAGGCATCTCAATCGCTGGGTAATTTAAGGACGATTCTGACAATGTATAACATGTCATAATTATGGTTTTATTTAGGCTATTTATAAGCAATTTTGTAAACTTAGGAAATATAATTCTGGTTAAAATAAAGTTAAAAACAGGAGACGATTCGCGGCTCTTAATAAGGTAAAGTTTCGAGATACCTAAGCGCGCAAGCAAAAATATAGTTTTGTAGCCATCGGCATGGTACCTCCTTATCGTCATTCTGTTCCTGAAGAGTTATGCAAGTCGTCTCCTGAAATCTCCTGAAGACTTATCAAACTGCTGTTATTATTTTTCATTTAATTTCATTTATTAATTTTCATCAACAAGAAACCCTTCCCCGTCAAGACTTCAACACATAGCTACCGGTCACCAGCTTGCAGATATCCGGAGCCTATAGGTTTGGACTAAGAGGCCTAACCTCGTATAGGGATACACCTGGATAGGCACACACCCTCCTTTCAACACATCGTGTCCATCGATCACGCCCGTCCGGCACAGGTATACCATGACCTGGAAAAGGACAGGATACTCATTATCGACATTCAACGGAGGCGAAGCCGCGGGTGGAAGCTATTTCTTAATAAACGTCTCATGTGCGTCTGATATATCACCAGCGCCCTTCATACCAGAGCTCAAATATTTTGCTTCAGTGTTAGGTATGGTGTGTCTATATGATTATCAGAACAGCTTAAGACTGGTTAGTTTTTAAAAACCCACTCTAAGAAAACTTCTGCCTCATTCACTTTGATTGTAATTTGAAGAGTATAACTAATATTTTTTAATTACTTTTTTATTTTGTTTCAGATGATGACGGTGATGGAGTTGCAGCTTAGATTAATTAATTAATATACTTTTTTGTCAGTTTCATGTGAAAGAATAAAAAATAAAAATAAAAAAAAAAGTAAAAAATAATACATCTGAGACTTGCTTTTTATTGAAACATTACGAGATCGGCAGGCCAGTTCTCGTCATAAAACGTTCAACATCTAGTCGCGATCACAGGGGGGCTAAAACGGCCACTTTGGCGGAATCATAATAGGATAATATTACGAGTCATATTTGAAATCGTAAGATGGTCACAAACTGACAATTCATATTATTATCTGTGTACAATCGTACAATTCATAGCACGCAATTCATCTGTTTGACAGTTTTGTATGGAGAATCGTAAAATGGTCTACAAATTATGAATTGCTTTATTGAAGTTTAATGTCAAATAGGAGAATCTTAATAAGTTAGTCAAGAGCCACATATTATTAATCATATTGAGGATTTTGTGAAGAAATATTGTAATAATGGCAGATTTAGCCCTTTATAAACATTCTCTTGAGCACGGGCATCCGGACATGTTATGGAGACCATTTTATATCGTCGACGAAGTAGCTCTTCGGAAAATGGAAATAGCCTTTGAAATGCAGTAAGTAGCTACCTCTAGTTTGTTGATATAAGTACACTAAATAAAAGTGTGTGCAGTGACCTCATCCTTGAACTGAGCCGTACATAATGTCGCCGCGATGGCATAAGTACATACAATGTGTGTTCAAGGCAAGTAGGTATAAGGATTGTGTTATAGTAGCTAAAAGACTGCTTACTATTGTACAATTTTCTATTCAAATTTTACAGGTGCTGAGTAGGTACACTTAGTTTTTACGCACCTGGATCATACCAGAGATTTATAGGAGCCAGTGCACCCCATAGGATGCACCAAGTTAGTTTATCTGTGTGAGAGCTGTGACACTTCCTCTTAATAATAATCATTTCCGGAGGAAATATAATCGGAATATCATCAAAACTGGGTTAGTAAGAATGCAGTTATTAAATCACTACTGTACCGAACACCGTCTGTCTGTCTGTACTGTGTATTAGGAAACTTGATTGTAACTTATTGTGGGGATAAGCAGCTCCTCCGAATATAAGGAACCTCTCAGGCAGAACCAAAAGTGGGTGCACACATCTAGTTTAAACAGGGAGAACCTACCATTATCAATTTTATGTTTTCAGATTTTACCATAAGTTTAGAATGCCTGCCTGGTTTTTGGGCTGTATTGATGGCAGTCACATTGCTAGTGTTAGGCCTGCAGAATATGAGGAGAGGTTTTTTAACCCATAAAAATATCACTCTATAAATGCTCAAATTGTGAGTAGCTATACCATACAACTGTTTTTGCTGATACCAATATATACATACACATAAGCGTAACATAACATCGCGCCTTGTAACCCCGAAGGGTTGGGCAGAGGTGTACCTATAGCACACCCACATTTTAGCAATTATGTTAGTCCCATGTAATAGGGAGCGAGCCTATTGCCACCAGCAGTGGTGGCACAGTGGTAACAGCCGCGACTTACGAGCTGCAGGTCGTAGATTCAAATGCAGGCAGGCGCTTTACTTTGTGTAAACTATTTCATCACCACTGCTCTCAAAATGGTGAAGAAAAATATCGTGAGGAAATCGGCATATCCTAGAACCAAACATTCGAAGACAACATGACGTGACATCTACCAACCTGCACTGGGCCCGCGTGGTGGATTACGGCCCACTCCCTCTCACTTAGAGGAGGCCTATGTCCCAACAGTGGAAACATTATAGGCTGATTCAATCAATTGCCTAGTCTTTTCCAAAGTATGTTGGGGTCGGCTTCCAGTCTAACCGGATGCAGCTGAATACCAGTATTTTACATGGAGAGACTGCCTATCTGACTGACCTCCACTACCCAGTAATTGGGTAATACGATACACCTTGGTAAGAATGTAATTAATTTTAATATTTTTTGTAATATTTAATGTATTCTTACTTCTCACATGGGGCATAGGTCTTATTGCATGGGACTTAAATAAACAAAACTGGCAAAATGTGGGTGTACTAAAGGTACAAACATCTGCCTCACCCTTTGGGGATATTTAGGTGGCAAAATAATAATGTTATGTACCTATGTATATCTTACTTTACTTTTATTCAATTGTATTAGGTAATGGGTACCTATAAAATAATAATGTTATGTAAGTATATCTTACTTTACTTTTATTCAATTGTATTAGGTAATGGTACCTATAAAAAAGGACATACATTATAAATAGGTATAATGCATATCTCCTCTTTTATAGTTTTATAGGTAGGTACTAAAATAAAACAATAGTTAAGTTATAGGATAAATGTTTTGTTTAGGTTTGCGACTGAAGTGTTGATGCTGCCACGGAGGGACAAACCATTACTCCTTTGCATGGAATAACCATTCACTTGGAACAACTCCACGAGGCTGAAAACGAAGTCTAATTATCAGTCAATAATAACATAACTTTTAAATAAAATGTAATTAAAAACATAATTGTTTAATTTGACTGTTATAATAACAATAAAATATGTTTTAAAGTGATTCTCTAAGATGAACACTGATGACACCAATGGAGTGCAAGTGCATAGTGTAGTTAAAGTAATAGTTTGTTTTACTCTTTGTATTTGTTTATGATAGTACATGAATGTTGTCGAGGCAAAAGGAGTATGTAAGGATCGTAGCAGGTGGTGTTCTGTAGTTTCTGCCTTTCCCCATGGGAAGAAGGCGCGAGTTTATGTATGTATGAATGTTAATACTTCATTTACTATTACATGTAAAAAAACCCCTATTTTACCTGTATGGGATATCTTTCAACTACATCAGCAAGCCTCTCATGGTTTTGCGCTTAATTGGTTCGGACGAGCAGTAGCCATAATAGCTGCAGCACTTTGCATCTCCACTTGAGATAAAACTCTCCGAACCTCATCTCGTGGAGCCAGAGGGCGACCTAAAATACGTAATATATAATAACATAACCGTTTTCAATAGTCATTATAAGTTTTAACCGCAATATGAATAACAGCTGTAGGTTCACAAAATTCCATTCACTGCGGTATTTTGCTGCCGAGTTCGACGAGGCAAAGGCACTGTTGTAGCAGCGGCTGGGGTAGGGCTTGGTGCTGGGCATGAGTCTGGTCTGAACTTGGGGCTGCAGTGATCTCTACATGGGGCTGACAGAGCTCCCACTTGTAGAAAGTCGAACTGAATGTTCCATCGAGTCTCAGACACTAGCTGCACGCCTTTCCATTCCTACAAACTATTAGGTACATTAGAATACATTTGCACAGCGATAAAATGAAATACTGCTCTAAGACAAACAAGTATTCACTTACTTTGTATTAAAATTGATCCTACTTGCACGAAATATTGCATATTATTATTATACTTTTTGATACTGAATAACTGAAGTTCACACTGAAGTTTTAAATTACGAACGTCTAGTTGAAGTTGACATACCTCAAGGGATAAACTAAAATCTCCCTTGTACGAGTTGCCAGCCTATAGAGTTTTTAATGTTTCTAATTTCCTTTTTTAGGGCTTATCTACGGTATTTTTATCAGTTAAAAAATGAAATAACGTTTTAAGTGTAGAAATAAAAAAAAATAACTAATTTGATTAATAAAAACTGTAAAGAAAATTAACCGGTAAAATTACGGTCTTTACTTTCTACATGCGGCAATATTTATACCAAATTTTGTTTCTTATATGAAATGAATTGAGTATGATTCAGCTATTATGTGTCATCATTTTATTGGACTTAAATAATTAGCTAAGTATCGGGTAATTTATAACAAGAAAGTTGACAACACTAACCTGTCGCTGCCGAAATTCGTTTGTATTTTTCATTAAATGGAATAATCGGAGACCCCGCCCGAGCTTCTTCATACCTTTAGAATAATGTTTCGAGCACCACTTTTAATAGCTTTCGGCATATTTAACTTTATAAATTCAGCAATATCACGACAAAACTGGATAACCCGAATGTAGTAGACACTGACAATCGAATGACATTTCAACATGACGGCCGTAGTTCCAATTTTCGCCATTTCACAGATAAGTTGGTAGGAGTGTAAACGCTATGCAATTTTTGACAGACTGACACTGAGATGAGATTGCGAATGTTGTTAAAAATACGGGAATTGCCCCTCAGATTTTGAAATCGCTAGCGAGTCATACCATCATTTTTAATTTTAACAGGTGCCGATTCTCTTGTCACAAATGCCTCTAAACTAGACTAAAAATCACCAAAATTTAGTTTATTCCTGTCAAACGACGATTTCCCATTCTGAAATTGACTAAAGTGACACAACTTAACTATATTTTAGTTTAACAGCACTAATATTGTACCGAGTTATTAGTTTAGTGATAATGGCAATTTTACTATTCTGAATTTAACTGTTTTCACCTAAAAATTGTCAAACTAAATCAGGCTATTTTTAATCGCGATTAAAAAGGTGTAGAATAAAATTGGTTGTCATGAACTAAAATTCACACCAACACCATCGGCACCACCGTTTTGCAATAGACAATATTTAATAATTAAAAAAAAAACTTTTGTTTATTATTATGTTATTTTGGCGTCTTCGGTTTTTTCCATAGATAAAACTTAGTTATCAACGTTATCAGTTCAGTGTGACCAGATTTAGCAGGATTCTGCGATTTTAGCAGGATTTGATCCCCAATTTAGGGTTTAGCAGATTCTGTCGCAGACCTGAAAAGATAGCAGATTTTGCCAGAATCTTAGAAAACCTCCGCATAAAATTAGCAGGATTAGACATTGACAAATTCCAGTGCTTCACTTGGGAAACATTTGAGAAGTTCTGATCCTAAACCTAGGGCCACTGAAAGATTTTGGGCCCACATTTCAAAAATCACCAAAGCAGATGGAGCTATTCGAACTTGGTCGATTTCGCAAAGGCCATGATGATTTTGCCTATGTCCAATACGGCTGGTGAGCGCTAATTTTTTAAAATGAACAATATAGACACTAACCTAAGGAACAAAAAAAAAATGTTGCTGCAATTCTACATGTCAAACAGGCAGTAAAAGAACTGGGTAGATGCGTAAATTTTACGCCATCAAAAATTATGATAAAGGTAGCTTAAAGGTCGACCTCTGTGTAAAAACATAGATACCACAGAAAATTAGAAATTGTTAATTGTTAATAAATATTTTTAGTAATAGTTTTTGCGTTTTTTTTAAATACATTTGTACAAATGATGTCTCATTTCATCAGCAGAATTTTGTTGTTTTTTATAAAAAAAAAGAAAAGCAGGATTTGGTAGAATTTAAATCTGGTCACACTTTCAAGTTAATTATCTTTGCTATGCTAGTCGTCTGATGTAGTCGTCAAGTCTCAGTCGTTGTGAGGATATTTTTGGTGTTAAGATCGCTGATAAAAAGGTAAGTGAAGGATTTGGCGCTATTTTGATCGCTAACGGCAAAAAAAAATTAAGATTTGAGACTGATGTTTTCGACTGATGTGTTTGTTTGGTTTCTGGGTTTCTGTTCATGTAAGTTGCATGAAAAAGTCCTACCGGCAAATATAAATTTCTAAATTTTTTTCATCCATGAATACCTTTGTTGCCTAAGTACTTAATAAAAGTCGTTCAAATAATTTATTTATTTATTTATTTTGCTAGCATGTAAAACACTGGTTAGTAGGCATGCATTAAAATTTCATGACACAGTATTAAGACATGCACCCTGTAAGGGCACTGCAAATGTTTCTTAACAAGTTAATAATACATATAATATTTACACTAATTATTACAATTCATTACAATAAACTAAACATTAATGAATATACATTTTTCATCTTCAAAGCAAGCAAAGCATCAAGCATTGTTGTTACTAGGTCAATCGATTCAAAATTTGTTTTTAATATATGCTTCTACCCACTTAGTTGTATAAATTCAACATTTGTTTGAGTTGCTACTAAATAACAGCTGCTGCAATTAAGTTCATTTCATAGTTAGTATACCTATTAATTTAACCTCTCTGCTCGACAAGATTTTGACATGACATACCAGCTGACTCGGCGGGATGTTACGAATTACGTCATGAAATTCAGGAATTTACATCTACCTCCAACATTCGAATTTATTTAGAAAAATATGTTACCGCAGCTATTCTAAACAATAAGTTTGTGGCAAATATCTTTAATTATATGTTGAGGCGGTCAAACCGCGTCAGTCTAATGCGAAAGTTCTATAAAATCCTGTTAATCTACACCTATACAAAAGGTAGGCAACTTAGATTCGCTGAAAATATGTACATAAACAAGCTGCTCTCTTGCTGATAAAATACAAAAGGGCAAAATAAAGATACTGTCATTCTCTTAGCATTCTTCCTTTTACCACTATTCATACATAAACTACATAAAAAACACGATCAAATCTTGATAAAAATTCTAAAAAATTGTGTTGCGACGCGACGTGACACTTCTTAGTGCTGACCGTCTACCAAATTTTCTTATTTCAATTCAAAAGTTGCATTCAGCCTAATCGATACTCGCAACAAAATCGAGCTTGAAAAAAATTTGTAGAAATCAGTTTCTACAAATTTTTTTCAAGCTCGATTCGCGATCGATTTTCGATTTTTTTTCGCTTGTACTTTTGTTGCGAGTTATTTTTAATTTTTTTTTAATTAAAACTGGACTCTTTTTCCATGAATTATTTTATTTTTGATTTTAATAAATACATACACGTAGAGTGTGGACAGGGATGTAGCTTTTTAGGATTCTGCACGACCAAATGAAACAACGGAACCTTTATAGGATCACTCGTGTATTTGTCTGTCACAACCAATTTGCTTCGAATCTAAGTACTGGACCGATTAAGTTGAAATTTGGTACACATATGAATTTCTGTAGCCCAAACACGGAAGTGTAACGTAAATAAATGAATTTTGAATATGGGGTCACATTTGGGGGAGCAAATTAGATGATTTTAAAAAAGTATTGCAAACTGTAGGTACCGTGTGACATATCAAATGAAAGGGCCTGTTGCAAGGGTTCCAAATTAATTATTTTTGTAATTAAAAACAAATATCCCTTCCTCCAAAACCACAGTAGTGCTATTCTGTAAACATCTCACCGTGATAACTCAGGTGAAGTGAGCGTGAAGTGAGCCGTCATTCCACCTGATGCTAGGGGTTGACACTATTGACAGCTCACTTTAAGATCGCTTCACTCATGTTTTCACGGTGAGATATTTACAGAATAGCACTACTAAGCCCAAAATAAATAAAAAACAAAACATACAGAAAATAGTTCTTTGATTATAGATTCCAGGAAAACCTAAAAAAAGTTTAGGATCTTAAAAAGAACATGGTAAATCTCTCAATATATTGCATACAAACTTACCTACATTTGCAGTTGGAATGTATGGGAAAACATGATTTTCAACTATACCTAATGTTAATCTTGGGATAAATTATTTGATACAAAATATTTTATATAACATATTCATCGTACGGAATCCGTAGGCGGCTATTCCAAATAATAATATTGTAAATCAATTCTCATAGACATCAGTTTCAGGCCGATTATAAACTCTATTTCGTCATGCCCGCCTGTCCGTGCGTCCGGCGGATGTCATACAGCCATTTTACTCGGAGAATTCGGTAAAAATTTGTTAGAAGGTGTATTCTTTGCACCGCTAAATAATGGTGTACTGTAGTGAAATTACGTTAAATATAATTAGGGGTGGCTTTCCCCATACATGTACTTAATGTAACCGAGAGATGAAAAACTTTTTTACAAAAAAAAAAAAAAACAACCGACTTCCATAAAAATACTACAAAGTGAAAAATAACTTTAATTTCAGAAATTGGTGTCTTTGGATCTGTATTTTAGTTTTTGCCACCGACTTCCGAAATTAAAGTTATTTTTCACTTTGTAGTATTTATAGGGAAGTCGGTTGTTTTTTTTTTGTAAAAAAGTTTTTTATTTTTACTTTTTAGTGGGTCAGTCTGTAATTTATCTAAGTTACAAAAGCTTATGTCAACTGCTCATCACCTTTTACAAAATATTGCTTTTCCCGATACAAGGACGTCAATTGTCGAGCAGTTCTCCCAGTAAGGAACCAGGAGAACAACATACTCACAACACACACACACATACATACATACTCTTCAACATATGTATTGTGACGAGCATAAATTGATTAGCAATAATCAAATAACAACCCGTGAAATATGTATTATTGAGTAATTCCGATGGCCATATGTGGTCTTCTTCATCAGTTCTACTTCATCAAATGGTGCTTTCCGGGAGCAAATGCAGGAGTTACTATAAAAAATTTGAAGGTTCCCCTCGATTTCTCTGAGATGCCATCATCAGATCCTGGTTTTCTTGTCATTTCCTTGGAATATCTCCATTCCAACAAAAAAAAAAATCATCAAAATCAGTTCATAAACGACTAAGTTATCCGCGAACACACATAAGAAAATATATGCATGCACATAAGCGTGTGGGGCTCATTTATATTATAGTAGTCGTATGGTGTGGGGTAGATTTGTTGGCTCTCATAATTTAAATGATAAAAATGTGTCTAAACTCTCAGTAATGTGATATTTTCGGCTACTACCGCACAATTAACTTTGTTTTCCATAGTTTTTTTGAGAAATACTTTGAAACAAAAACTTATTTTTGCAGTCGATAATATTAATGCTGTACAATGTGCATGCGTATTCCGTAGTTGGGATGAATATTTATTCATCCCAACTACGGAACCCTTCACTGTGCGTGGTCTGACATACACTTGGCCAGATTTTCTAATTTCGTTAGGAAACTACCGCAAAAAATAAACAATTTCTATTCTTCAATAAACTAATACTTAGTTCAAACTAAAACTACTAAGCTCATACAACTAACAAATAACCAATTTATAAAATTAATTTATCATCAGTCCCAAACAAAATTTTGCTAAACCTACCTGCAAAATGTACACTAGGCATTCTGCAGCAAAAAAATAAAATCCACAATATATATTTGTCCAATAAATTATAAACAATTTTGTACAGCGAGCGCATTCAAAATTCAAAAAATCAAGTACCTGTTCGGTCATAGGTCCTGTTTGTTGGCTCGGTTTCAATATAATCTCCGAAAAACGATTAAAATTACATTTGAAAAGTGTAAATTATTATTAAAAGCAATGCATAATTCATTTAATACTTAAAACAGTTTTATTTCAATTTCCAAGTATCAATTAATTAATTACCTACTCGAGTCAATCGAAATAAAAAAAAAATCGTTTGGCATAATCGCTTTATCGCATCATTACAATAAAAAAAACAATAATGACCGGCGATTTTGAACACAAATTGAGTAGTGGTAATGAATATTACGTATTATTGGACCTGTGTTTGTATATTACGATAAGATGTGGGCTTTTTCTTGTTGTTTATAATATTTTGAATAATATTTGTCACATTTTAAATCGTATTTACATGTGTGTGTGTGGTATTTGTGAAATGTAAAAATGTAAACAGACTCGATTGGCGCCAAACTTCGACTTTGCATAACAAAAAACTTCATTACCACTACTTAATTACCTTGAAAAATGGATGAATTTGTCAAATAATTAAATGTTATATGATTCACTGCCCCTGTGGTGCAGTTTGGATGTTCGAAATTCCCAATTATTATGTTTTCTAGCCTCGACCACCACTGTCAATAAAATGGCGATTATCACATTTACAGACTTGGATATTATAAAGGTAAATTAGAAAACTTGCGTGTTAAATATGAAAGATTTGAAGACGTTAATATGTGAGTTTTTTACCCAACTCTCATAATTAACGCACATTCATAACATTTGATGGGTAGCATAATAAATATTTACATAATCAATTTAGAGTGTCTTATGTCGTCATTTTGGGGTCCAGTTGGCCGACGGAGGTTCGTGTGTTCGGGTCCAATTGGGGGGCGCTTCCGAAATATACGGTTAATATGATTTTTCGTTGAAGTCACGTTGGAATTCGCAAAGTTACTTCATAATTTTAATGCTAATCAATTATTTACTTCTACCCTCATTTATTTGTCAGGAGCTAGCAATTTCTTTATCTTCTCATTAAAATAGCGTGTTTAACTGCTGAAAACTTGGTTTTCAAACAAATTATATGATTATTCTGAATAAAGACCACAATCCAATGATATTTAAAGTAACTTTTTTACAAAAAAACAACCAACCTCCAAAAAAATATTACAAAGTGAAAAATAACTTAAATTTCAGAAGTCGGTGTCTTTGGATCTGTATTTTACTTTTTTGCCACCGACTTCCGAAATAAAAGTATTTTTTTGGAAGTCGGTTGTTTTTTTTTTTGTAAAAAAGCTTTTTATTTTTCACTTTTTAGTGGGTTAGTTTGTAATTTATCTAAGCCTAATGTCAACTGCTCATCACCTTTTACAAAATATTGTATGCATTGTGACGAGGATAAATTGCTTAGCAGCCATATTAAAGTAATCGAATCGCAACCCGTGAAATAGGTACGTGTTATTGAGCAGTTCCGATGGCCATCGGTGGTCAAATTTCATCCAAATGCTATTATTGGGATACTTACTAATCATTGAAATTGACTACGAATATCTTGAATTCATGTAAGCCTAGTACGTAATTAGAGGATACTGCTTAGAAATTGTACGTGTCGTTTTATAAATTGTGAAAGCTAGGTTAATTCAGAGGATACATCGAAGCGTGGTTTAGCTTGGTGTGTAAGTGAAATGGCGTTATGGCTGTCTAGTTTGACGCGCGAGATAGAAGACTCACGAGCACAGGAACTAAACGGGGCTTCGTTTAAATGTAGATTTATGACAATGTGCATACCTACTTAAATCAATTTTTAGCTTAGTAAGTTCTTAACTTAATATTAAATAACTTCGACTTAGGTACAGCAAATTTTACTGCACATTATGAAACTGTTTTCGTATAATCGTATAAAACAGAAAAAATACTGCTACTTTGGATCTGAGTGTATGTATATATATTTTTTGTAATATTTCATTAAACATGTTTTGGTTTTAGTACAGCAGTAGATACAGTAAATAGTCAAATAACACATTTGGTTTTATAGGAATTTTAAAAACAGAATTTATCGGTGTATGCATATAAATACAATTTATAGCACTCAGGAATAATGTAGCTTTCTACCAGTGAAAACGTTTTAGGATTGAATCATTAGTTCCGGTGGTTACACCCTACCTACATACAAACAAATCTTACCTCTTAATATTAGTAAGTATAGATTAGGTATTTCCTTTATTTCATGTCAGGCAGAGTAAATATTAAAATTAATTCGTGCAATTGTCGAGCGAGTGGTTATTAAATTTCGTTTGATCTGCTGTTGGGGTGGCGACATGGTCAACAGTCGATCTTACCCGCCGCATTAGATGATTCACATAAAAAAACCGACCAAGTGCGTGTCGGGCCACCCACAATGAGGGGTTCCATATTTGGGATGAATTTATCCCAAGAACAAACATAGCATTACAGTTGAAAAAAAAAAATGTTCCCCATACCTACATTCCGACTGCAATTGAAAGTTTGTACGCACAATGTTGAGTGATTTACCAACCATGTTATTTTATAGGTTTTCCTGTAATCTATAGGTATAGAACTATTCGGTTTTTTTTTTAATTTTAGGCTCACCATTTCGTAGATAAGGGTCAATTGTCATCAAATATATTTGAAATCATAGGATCGTAGCAGGTGGCGTTCTGTAGTCTCTGCCTATCCCCATGGGAAGAAGGCGTTTTATGTATTTATTTGAAATCCTCATAACAAGCCCTTTCAATTGATATGTCCCACTGTACCTATACTTTGCAAAACTTTTTTTTTAGTTTTCCGACTTGTCCCCCAAAAGTGAACCCCAAATTCAAAATTTATTTATTTATTTATATTTATTATTATTTATTTATTTATTTATTCAGTAGTACACTTACATCTTATACATCTTTATGTTGGCGCTAACATAAACTCATTAGAGTTTTACCGTGCACCAAAATCATCGACCATACAATTTAGATAACTAAAACCAACTTATAATCATAGCAGACACGCGCGCACTTATATCATTTACGTTACACATTCGTATTTGGGTCACAGAAATTCATATGTGTACCAAATATAAACTTAATTGGGCTTGCTGTGAGGGTCTCAAATATATATATAAACGAAAATTGACCATTCCCCCCCGTTATCTCCGAAACTACTGAGCTTAACATTTTCAAAAAAAAAAAAAAAAAAACAGAAAATAGTTTACCTATAGATTACAGAAAAACCAAAGAAGAAGAAGAAGAAGTCTAAAGTCAGGAAGGAGGTGGAAGCCTATGGTCTTAATATAACATGGTAAATCTCTCAATATTGTGCGTACAATCTTACATTTTCAGTTGGAATGTATGGGAGAACAGAGAACATGTTTTTCAACTACTCGTACAATGCTGTTTGTTCTTGGGATAAATTAATCCCAACTACGGAACCCTTTATTGTACGTGGTCCGACAAGCACTTGGCTGGTTTTTTTAAAATGTCAGTCTTTGGCTTTGTAAATTCGTCTAGTGTCACATCCACATTAGTGAGTTAACCATGGAGTTTCTTGCTGGTTCAAGTTTATAATATATAAGACAAAAAAACTTTTTTACAAAAAAATATAACCGACTTCCAAAAACAACACTACAAAGTGAAAAATAACTTTAATTTCGGAAGTCGGTGTCTGATTAAATGTATTTTCGTTTTTGCCACCGACTTCCGAAATTAAAGTTATTTTTCACTTTGTAGTGTTGTTTTTGGAAGTCGGTTGTATTTTTTTGTAAAAAAGTTTTTATTTTTCACTTTTTAGTGGTTCACATGTGCTTACCCCTTCACAGCGTACTGGCGTGATGTTATGTTATGAACTGGTGTGAACAACAAACAGACATGAGATTTCAGCAACCCCAGTCCATTTGCTATCATTTATTGAGGAGTTCCGTGGCCTATCTCAGAAGTTCTTCATCAGATCTTCACCAAATTGAAATGGGACCACTCCAAGAAAGTACTCTTCCAAAAACTATCCAAATCGCTTCAAGTGTGCCTATAAAATTGGAAGAGTTCTCTCTATTTCTCCAGGATCCCATCATCAGATCCTGACTTGATGATCATGGGACCACCTGGGAAGTATATCCTTTCAAACAAAAAAAAAATAATCCAAATCGGTCCAGCCATCTTCGAGTAATCGGGGAACATACATAAAAAAAAATAAAAAAAAAAAAAAAAAAGGTTCCGACGAATTGATAACCTCCTCCTTTTTGAAGTCGGTTAAAAAGTAGCAACTTACTCATTAATGTTATTATTAGGTGATATATGACTACGCTCATGTAAAGGTATTTCAACAAGTGTCACATGGGCATTGGCAGCATTAATAGTCGTTCTGCAACAATAAAATAAATAATGTTTCGTTTCATTATTCATAGTTGTAACCATTCTAAGTAAATGACTATAATATTTTGACGAGTTACGCGAGCATAATGTTTGGAACAGCTGATTTTTTTCACGATCTCAGGTTTATTCCCATAGTTGTTTATAATGATGAGAACAATGCCCCCTTAAAATATTGCCCATGAATTCAATTTCCCCTGAGCCTGTTTAAGAAAGACAACCATTGAAATCGATCCATCCGTTTAGGAGCTACAATGCCAAGGACAGATACACATGCACACATACATACCGACAGATACACAGAAACAAATATACGCAAACATAACTAATAAATAGGTAATATGTGGGGGTGTGTTTAATTTCTTTATGTATTTTTTATGGTTTTCCAATAATTAATGAGATACTATTATTTAATTCAAATAGTTTATAATAAAAAAAAAACAGAGATTGTCTATGAAATAAAAAACTTGTTATCCGCCGAAACATTACTTGATACATGCGTACTGCTCTTGGCCTGCAACTGCATTGCTCTAAAACATTAAAAACCCACGTAAACATTATTTCATACATGGATAACGTATGTATACCCAAACTAGCTACATAGTTTTTTTTTAAATGTATTAATAGCTTGCCTTATCTTGATACAGTGTTTTAGTAAGGGGATTGGTTCTAGTGTAGTGCGCATAAATGAGCTTGTGCCTAAACGTTACCGAAAAATATAATAAAAAACAGTCCGTCAGGAACGAAGTTCCTTCTCACTTATGATTCAAAAACTTGGATTTACATTTTGACCGACTTTATCACCATCGAAAACTATGAAAATGACACCCATGACAAAAAAAATAAAATTAAATTATCGCAGCTGCCATCTTGGATTTACATTTTGACTTCACTTTCACTATCGACTTTAGCACCCTCGAAATACTGGATGACTTTTTTTACCGTCTTGAAAAAAATGGGGTGTAATAGGTGAACGGAAACGGTGAACGCCTATGGCATACCTAACTTTTTAATAAAAAAAAAAAAAATAAAAAAAATTGATAATAATCAAAATTCGAAATTCAAATCATATGTAACCTGCAAAATAAATGTAATATGTAAATTTGAATTTCGATATTTTTTAACGATTTATTTTCATTTTTTCAAAATTTATATTTTTGATGTTCTAAAATGAAAAGTTTAAATCGAATTTGTAGTATTTATTGATACTTAGATAATTTTTTCTGACTTACCTAGCTATAACTAGGTATACCATAGCCTTCTACTCCGTTCACCTAATATACCCTATTTTTTTTCAAGACGGTAAAAAAAGTCATCCGGTATATGAAAACGACACCCATGAAGAAAAATCTAAAAATATTCTCAGCCGCCATCTTGGATTTTCATTTTGACTTCACTATCGGCTTTAGCACCCGAAAACCATGAAAACGACACCCACGATGAAAAAAAAAATTAAAAATTTTCGCAGCGGTCATCTTGGCTGAAAATCCAAGATGATGGCTGATTTTCTGAAATTCACAGAAAGTGTCACTCACAATGTGAAATTCGAAAGAAGAAAGTCGCATGGATGGGGCTACGCTTTTTCGCGTGACAATTTCTACCAGTTCACTTCTACCGCAAGTAGAGAACTTCGTTCCGAATATTCGTAGGAAATAGTCATACTGTCACATTCCAACAGTACCTACTTATGGCACGAGTGAACTGCGCGTATTATGGCATGTAAGAGACTTTCAGAAACGTTGCAGACACCATAAATGTTTATATTTGTTGTGTTGTGGTTGCTGGTACACAACACATGGCTACATATAACATTGCCAGTATAAGCTGATCTCGCATTGTATAAGATTTCCTTACAATGAAAGGTCAGTTTATACTGGAAATGTATAGCTTGATATGTAGCCGTGTAACTGTAGGTACCTAATGTGTAATGAATGAATAGCAATATTAGCAATGATCTAGTCATAGTGATACTTATCTTACTTCTAAATAAAAGCCTAAATATGATTGCACTGTTGAACTGTCACGTAGGAAATTTGCGCTTTTATTTAGGCATTTATTTAGGAGTAGGTAACATAAGTGAAAACGGCCATAGGTATCAGTAGTAAATAACAAATAATATTCTAAGACTTAGCCGACGTTCGCACGGACGTAAAAATATCGCGGCGGGATTGTATCGCGCACTGGATTTTCAACTCTCGGTGTTGAGCCGAGCATTGAGAATCCAACCTAACAACAACAGAGTGCAACCCAGCGCGTCGAAAAAACACTGTTGTATTTTCAACTCTCGGCGCTAAGCAGTGTTGAAAATCCAATGCGCGAAAAAAAATCGCCGCGATATTTTTGCGTCCGTGCGAACGTCGGTTTATATACACATGGCTACACATCAAGCTATACATTACCAGTTTACACTGACCTCTCATTGTAAGGAAATCCTATACAATACGAGATCAGCTTATACTGGAAATTATAGCTTGATCTGCAGCCGTGAGTACAAATTCATAATAATATACATATTGAGATTTTGTTAGGGCTTTGATGCCTTGTTGAAATATTACGTAGGCACTAGGTAGGTAAGTACCTATTTATCATCGCTTCGTTTACGTAGTTTGTCCTGCGTGTCGTATGAACACGTACAGTAGGTACACCTGCCTCATATCAGTGGAAACAAAACCAGTGTAAACTGATCTCTTATTCTACTTATTTACTTATAAACGTATACAATGGTGCCGATTCTCTTGTGAACGCACTAAACTAAAATTAGAGAATCGCTATCTTTTATTAACAGGCAGCGCGAGAAAAGGACGGCTATTAGCTATGAACTAAGTTGGAGATGTCAAACTAGTTCACGCCTTGCGCTTCACCGTGTTTTTAGTCGACATGTTTTTACGTGTCGTCTAAATGTCTATGGAAAAATTAGTTCTAACTAAATTTGACAGCTAATTTACTTCCGTCTCTTTCATGTCATAATAGAGAGAAAAAGTTAGCAATAGCCTAAATTAAGTTTAGTTTGTGCACAACAGAATCGGCACCAATTGCCTACTGCTAGCACTGACAACTTTCCGGAATATTGTTAGATAGGTACTTGGCAGAATTCACTCGATTGTAGAAGACAGTGAGATCGCCGACTGCTTGATAATCGGCGACTTCAACGCTGACCCTTTGTTTTGGCACTGAATTAGAACAATTCTGCACTCAATATAAATATAAGTATGCAGACAAACTAAGATTACCGAACTCGACATACACATACGTCAGTGACGCGCATAACACGACAAGCTGGCTCGACCACTGCCTGGCGACTGAGAATGCGTACCGCGCGATAAAAGACATTGTCATAGACCTAACAATGGATTGGGCGGATCACAGACCGCTAACGGTTAACCTGCAAACTAAAGATTTGACGATCTGCACTAACATAACGTTATCAGCTCGACCACCGTGGACCTGGAAAGCACACTCGTCTAGTAAAGATTGTTACACTTCTTCGGTGACAAAAGAAATTAATTTACTGATGTCTGGAAATATTGAGATGAACGACACATTGTTGATTGATCACTTGTACAACTCGCTGGTTAAGATAATGCAGAGATGTGCTGCAGACTGCTTTAAATCACAGCGGCACAAAACTAAAAATAAGAACAATATAGTACCGGGTTGGAATGTTTACGTTGCGGATAAATATGCCGCTTCGCGAAGGGCACTTGCTCTATGGCACCAAGCCGGTTGCCCCTCCAGCGGGCCTATAGCCGAGGAACGAAAACAGTGTCATACTTCATTCAAATTGTCAACGAAATAACGTGATATTCAGTAGCAGGTTTTACACAATTAAACATTCACACTCAATCTGTATTTAGGCAGAGTAACGTCCTTAGCACTAGTTCACAATATATTGCCTGTTAAAAATGATTTGCCTCCCTTTTTATACCCTTAGCCGCCATATTCAAATCAACTGTCAGTTAATTACTCATTCTGTTATGAAATACTAAATTATTGCTATAAAAATCAAATAAATTACTTATCATGGAAAATAAATAAAAAGAATATTATTTCGATATAAGGCTAAGAACTCACGGAGCGATTTTCACCCGCAACCGCCGCCGCGGTGGGGGAACTGCGGTTTTATTTCTAAACTCACGAGACCGGTTATTTGCGCGGTTACGCAGCCGTCGCGGTTGCGACCATCGCCCGCAGACGTGGCGGGCGATGACCGCAAGACGGGCGGTTGTAACGGCACCAAAGTAATTAGAAGTTAGATTTCAATATCCATTTTATAATGTTAGTTTAATTTTAAACATGCACAAACATGTCTCGATGCCACAAGTCACTGGTGCAAAATGGCGTTAGATTTCTGTACCCCCGTCCCCCGCCGGCCACCGCGGTCGCCCGCCAACCGATCGCAGAGCGTGCGGGCGCCACCCGCCGAGGCTGCGGGTGATCGCGGCCCGCGCGATTCTACTAGTTGCCCGCCGGTGCAGCGGGAACCGCAAACAACCGTGCACACCGCGGGCGTAACCGCGTCGTGAGTTGTGCTTTAATATTTTACATATATATCTGCATTCTACAGAAGCTGCGGGCCCGCAACCGTGGCGGATGCGGGCGAAAATAGCTCCGTGAGTTCTTTGCCTTAATGAGAATATTTGAAAGTAATTTAGGAATAATTAAACAGCTACTACGTCATAACCGTCGAGTATCTATTTGATACTTGCTAACAAACGATCAGATAATTATGGATAAGATCGCGGTGGATATCAAACACAAAAACTTTGCCAAATTCTGGCAAAGTATTAATAAAATTATCAAGCCGTCGACGTAATATCCATCACACATCGATGGCATATCAGACGATAAGAAAATAGCAAATAATTTTAACAATTTATTCTGCCAACCTGCACCTGCGAAGCAACATAATTTTACAACAAAAGCAACTCAGGACGACAGCTGTACAATAATTCAGCTGCTGTTCAGGACATAGCGGATGCTGTGAGGCAAACAGCCGGCGGTAAATCACCAGGGTTAGATGGCCTAACAATTGAACACATACGCTATAGAGGTCTAGGGATGTACCATGCTCTGTCGATTCTGTTTTCTGCCATTTTAAAATCTGGATATGTGCCGAAGGCCCTCACAGACACAGTTATTGTTCCCATATGCAAAAACCGAAGAAAGAACATCTCTAACGCTAGTAATTATCGCCCCATTGCACTTGCTAATATTGTAGCCAGACTGTTGGAGAAGATTTTACATAAACAAGCAGCACATTTTATAATCTCCTTAGACTGCCAATACGGCTTCAAAAGTCTAGTATCTACCAGTACTGCTATCTACGTACTCAAACAGGTTGTGGGATATTACAAGAGTAGAAATACTTCTGTAATAGCCTGTTATCTAGTCTTTTGACCGCGTATCCCCGCCTTAAATACCTACGGCGCTTGGGTTATCCTCGCCTTAATGTCCATGTAGTTTTATGTAAAATAAAATATAATTACATATGTTGTAAAGCACATTAACAACGTTTACAGCTGTTATAACACTTAAATATTTGCTGCTCGCACTTGCTGCATAGGTACCTACATACTTTTGATTGCACTATCGATTTTACTTGGATAACATTTGCAGTAAAATCCTTAATTATGTAATTTTCCAGGCGAAATTCAATAAAATGAATACTGCTGGGCAGAACAGTGCGCTGGAGCCCCCTCCAGCGCACCGTTTGCTTCCTGCCAAAGGACCAGAAGCGGGCACAGTGGAGAAAACGTATCGGAAGAAGACGCAGTTGGAACATATTCTACTACGTCCTGACACATTCATTGGCTCCGTTGAGCGGACTACTGAGTTAGTGTGGGTATTTGACAAGTCTAAGGAGCGCATGGTTCAAAGAGAATTGAATTTTGTTCCAGGTCTGTACCTCCTGCTTTATTTATTTTGAATATTAATACATGCACAATATCACAGATTATAAATATTTAGATATTTAACACGGTGTGCAAGGTTTTTGGGATACTTTTTTTAGGGTTACCCAAAGGGTAAAACGGGACCCTATTACTAAGGCTCCGCTGTCCGTCCGTCTGTCACCAGGCTGTATCTCATGAACCACAGTTCATGAGATACAGCCTGGTGACACACACACTATCACAATAGTTAGACACTTGAAATTTTCACAGATGATGTATTTCTGTTGCCGCTATAACAACAAAATACTAAAAAACATAATAAATTTTTATTTTATTCTGTATTTAGTATTTGTTGTTATCGCGGCAACAGAAATACATCATCTGTGAAAATTTAAGGGGGCTCCCATACAACAAACGTGATTTTTTTGCTCGTTTTTGGTCGATATTGATAACGGCAACAGGTAGGGGTAGACGCTTGAAATATTCTCAAAATATTTAGATGAACAGGATGTTTGGCAGAACGTTGCACATACGAAAATGGTGGATAGGTGGGGTCATCTGCTACTTACTCAGCCCTAATTTATTTGGTCCTGGCCCCCTGGATATTAAAAAAATTTTTTTTTGCTTTCTTCTAGTTTCACCACTTTCTTAACTGTATAGTGTAATTTTTATTAAACATGAGTAAAACCGGCAATATTTTGTTTTTTTTTTTTAAATCTTTAATGTTTTGATTCATATAAAATTATTATTATCAGATGTTTGCTAGAAAAAAAATTATGAGTCCTCAAACTTTCAGAAAGATGTAAAAAATACTTAAGTCTTAATTTCAACTTCCATTAAAAAAAAAAAAAAAACAAAAAATGATTGAGGAGTTCCAATTGTAACAAAACATCCCTAGTGTGTAACCTTTCTAACTTTCTAATGGTATGTATTTGCTTTTAATAGGTCTTTACCTACAAAATTGCCGTTTTGTATGAAAAAATTTAAAGTAATTTTTTTCATGCATTTTTTATTTGTATTAATCGAAGTAATCACCCATGCAATCAATGCATCTTTGCCAACGCAGTGGCAGTTTATTGATGCCCTTCTTAAAGAAATCAGCTGGACGGGAGGCAACAAATTCTTCAAAGGCATTTTGTACTGCCTCTCGGGTATTGAATTTTTTTCCCGCCAAGAAGTTAACCAAATTCTGGAAAAAGTAGTAGTCTGTAGGCGCAAGGTCTGGTGAGTAGGGCGGATGACGGAGAGCTTCCAACCCCAGTTCTTGCAACTTGGAGACCGTCTGCTGTGCAGTATGAGGTCGCGCAATGTCGTGCAGGAGCAGCGGAGACGAGCGATTGACCAATGCTGGTTGGAGATGTACCAGCTTCTTCATCATTGTGTTCAGTTCTTCACAGTACACATCTGAAGTAATGCTCACCCCGTTTGGTAAGAAGCTGTGATGAATCACACCGGCGCTAGACCACCAAACAGTGACCATCACTTTTCTAGGGGTAAGTTTTCGTTTAGGGCATTGTTTAGGTGCTGAACCAGGATCCAACCAACTTGCTGAGCGCTTGCGGTTATCAAACAGAATCCATTTTTCATCGCAGGTAACAATGCGGTTCAAAATTCCTTCATTTGTGTGTCTGTTGAGCAGTGCAAGGCACGTCTCGACGTGTACTTCGCGCTCGCGATCATTGAGTTCGTGGGGCACCCATTTGTCAAGCTTTTTCACCTTGCCAATTTGACGCAAACGTACCAATATTGTTTTGACGCTAACGTCGAAAGCTGCTGCTAATTCAGCCGTAGATTGTGTATCATCAGCTTCCACAATCGCCTTTAATTCGTCATTGTCGACCAAAGTCTTCGGACGACCGCGAGGTTCATTTTTCAGGTCGAAATTTCCAGAACGGAAGCGAGCAAACCAATAACAAGTGGTGCGTTGGTTTGTAGTGTTAGCTCTGTAAACGTCGTTGATGTTGCGTGCCGCTTGTGCCGCGTTGCTGCCACGACGGTACTCATATTCCATAATTACTCGAATTTTTAACGTATCCATGATGACGAAAAAGATTGAAATGCGATGAAAATGTAACACTAATCAATAAACAAATGACTACTTTTGGAAAAAAAAAAATCATGTTTTTAAAATAAAATTAATTTGAAATTAGAATTCTTAGCCAAACAAAAATTATTTTGATTTGAAATGGCCAGTTCTGCAGAACGGCAATTTCATAGGTAAAGACCTAATATAAATGTTGGTGAATTAGCGAAAAGGGTAAAACAAAAAAAAGGTCGGATATTGAAACGGACGCTTGATTATAAAGATGAATAAAATATTCACCTGAGTGGACTGTATTGTGAGAATTAAATTCAATGATTGCCTCAAAAAAGGGGGTTGATGGCTAGTTGAATGGAATTGTTATAGCGTATTTAAGTCAGTGAACAACAGAAAAGGGGTTTAGGGCGTGAAGGGATTGCAAAACACTTACGATTGTCCAGTTTTCACCTTTCTAAAGTTTCTTGATGGCGGAATCTTCTCCCGCGTGCACGCGGTAACAAATAACCAAATATTGTCCTTGAGCGTTGCTTGAGCGTCCACCACAGCAATTACACTTCACAAATGTTATAATATTAGGTCTTTACCTATGAAATTGCCGTTCTGCAGTACTGGCCATTTCAAATCAAAATAATTTTTTTTGGCTAATAATTCTAATTTTAAATTAATTTTATTTTAAAAACATGGATTATTTTTTCCAAAACTAGTCATTTGTTTATTGATTATTGTTACATTTTCATCGCATTTCAATCTTTTTCGTCATCATGGATACGTTAAAAATTCGAGTAATTATGGAATATGAGTACCGTCGTGGCAGCAACGCGGCACAAGCGGCACGCAACATCAACGACGTTTACGGAGCTAACACTACAAACCAACGCACCACTTGTTATTGGTTTGCTCGCTTCCGTTCTGGAAATTTCGACCTGAAAAATGAACCTCGCGGTCGTCCGAAGACTTTGGTCGACAATGACGAATTAAAGGCGATTGTGGAAGCTGATGATACACAATCTACGGCTGAATTAGCAGCAGCTTTCGACGTTAGCGTCAAAACAATATTGGTCCATTTGCGTCAAATTGGCAAGGTAAAACAGCTTGACAAATGGGTGCCCCACGAACTCAATGATGGCCAGCGCGAAGTACGCGCCTTGCCTTGCACTGCTCAACAGACACACAAATGAAGGAATTTTGAACCACATTGTTACCTGCGATGAAAAATGGATTCTGTTTGATAACCGCAAGCGCTCAGCAAGTTGGTTGGATCCTGGTTCAGCACCTAAACAATGCCCTAAACGAAAACTTACCCCTAGAAAAGTGATGGGCACTGTTTGGTGGTCTAGCGCCGGTGTGATTCATCACAGCTTCTTACCAAACGGGGTGAGCATTACTTCAGATGTGTACTGTGAAGAACTGAACACAATGATAGAGAAGCTGGCACATCTCCAACCAGCATTGGTCAATCGCTCGTCTCCGCTGCTCCTGCACGACAACGCGCGACCTCATACTGCACAGCAGACGGTCTCCAAGTTGCAAGAACTGGGGTTGGAAGCTCTCCGTCATCCGCCCTACTAACCAGACCTTGCGCCTACAGACTACTACTTTTTCCAGAATTTGGATAACTTCTTGGCGGGAAAAAAATTCAATACCCGAGAGGCAGTACAAAATGCCTTTGAAGAATTTGTTGCCTCCCGTCCAGCTGATTTCTTTAAGAAGGGCATCAATAAACTGCCACTGCGTTGGCAAAAATGCATTGATTGTGTGAGATCCTGAACGCAGCTTTACTTTAAAGGTGCGTTCACCTTACTCACTCGCACTAATATTGCTTTCTCTTTCTCACAAAAATGTCTGCGGTGTAATGTGTGGCTCTGTGTTGAATAAACATCTATTAATAACTTAGAGAGTTTATTTGAGATACAACAAATTGGCGACGAAAGAAGAACTCACAGTGCAGTGATTTAAATAAGAGGAGAGCAAAATTAAGGAATTTATAGCGATAAATAACGAAAAAAATTAAAGTGCCGGGTGTGAAGTTGGCTACAGGACGCCGGTTTGCATGGCAAAATTTTCGTAGACGCCATATTGTATTCCTTCAAGTTGAAAGTGCTACCAAGTCTACCAACTGCACGATAAGATCCAACTTCACAGTTGTTTACATATGTCAGATAAAGAAAACATCAGTCTCGAACAAAAGATTACTTTAATACAGTCAGGAAAAAGAACCTATATATACCAATGTAATAAAGAACAACTACAGCAAATCATACAGGAACTGGGGTTGAAATATCCAGAACAAGCAAATATTGATGAACTCAGAAAATTATTAAGTGTATATTACAAGAAAAAACTATTACTGAAACCAAAAACCATAAACAAAACAAAAATGTCAATTAGCGGCGAAATAAAAGCGTTCGATGGAGAAAAATGGGAAGTATTTGAACATCAGTTGGAGTGCTTTATGATTGTCAATGAAATTGATGAAGATAAGAAAGTTCCACTACTTATAACAAAACTAACCCCAAAAGTGTACGAAACACACAATGTGTGTGTGTGTGTGGGGGGGGGGGGGGGGGGGGGTTTGTGGGTTGGTTTCGTACAGTGGAAGCTGCCCTGATGCACACTAACAATTCAATTGAGCAAATGCAAACTAAAAAGTCAAATGTAGAAACGGAAACTTATTATAACCAGAAAAAGACAAAATCAGTATTTAAACAAAATAAAATTAACAGAGAACAAAATTCCGTCATATGTTATTGTTGTGGGAAAAACAATCACAAAAAATCAGAGTGTAGTTTGAATAAGAAATACTGCTCAGAATGTGGACAGCAGGGGCATATTTTTAAGATGTGCTCAAAGAAAAAACGGCTTCGACAAACAAATATTTTGGAAGTAGATTCAACAGAAAAAGGAAATAATGGTGATGTAGAAGAGACTATTAAGAATTTGTATAGTGAACAGGACACTTATACTGTAAATAGTGTAAGTAGAGTACCTCCTCATTATTTAACACTTAATGTTAATGGACAAGATATATCATTTCTACTAGATACTGGTTCAGATGTTACAGTTATCCCAATGACAGATAAAGATAAATATTTAAATTCATTTAAAATAGAAAACTGTTATGTATTATTTAAAAATTTTGATCAGACAATTACACAACCTCTAGGTATGATACAAAATGTAACTGTTAAATATCGAGGATTTTATAAAAAGTTAAATATTTATGTTGTACAAACCAAAGTTCCAAGGGTAATTGGAAGAGATTGGCTGAACGAATTAAAGTTATGGCCTCCTAAATTGCAGTATAATTTAGACATTGGAACTAATATGGTACAAAATATTACAGATGCACAACACCTGGTAAAGAATCAGTTTGCAGAGATATTTAGCCCGGGTTGGGGAAACTTCAAAGGTGAGGAAATAATATTGAAATTAAAACCAAACACCATACCAAAGCGCTTACCGGTACGGCGAGTACCATTTGCGTTACGTGAAAAAGTAAACAATGAAGTGCAAAGATTGATAAAAAATGGTCGACTAAGTATCGTTGAACAAAGTGAATGGGGCACACCAGTTGTTCCAATTATGAAACCAGATGGCTCAGTTCGTCTGTGTGGTGATTACAAACTAACAGTCAATCCCTTTTTAGAGCCCGATCATTTTCCACTTCCACATGTTGATGACATTTTGAACAAACTCAAACACGGCGAATATTACTGCGAACTGGATTTAAAGGAAGCATATTTACAGGCTGCTATTAGTGAAGAAAGTAAAGATTGCACTACAATAGTGACAGAGGTTGGTACTTTTAAGTATAATTACCTTCCTTATGGAGTTAGCACAGGACCTGGTTCTTTCCAGAGATTAATGACTAAAAAGCTGGATAAGATTCCCAACACTATTGTATTTATAGATAATATCTATATAAAAGGAAATAACTTAAATGAAACTCTTGATACTTTAATTAAGGTTTTAAGTAGACTTCAAGAAAGTGAATTTAAGTTAAAATTAGAGAAATGTAAGTTATTTACTACTAGTTTAGATGTATTTGGTTTTCGTGTAAACAAAAATGGTATCAGTGTTATAAAATCAAATATTGATCCTTTATTAAAAGCTAAAGCACCAACTAATTTGACATTACTGAAATCATTTTTGGGTAAAATAAACTATTATTCACGGTTCTTAGAAAATATGGCAACAGTTTTAACACCTTTATATGATTGTACAAAGAAAGATAGATTTAAATGGTCACCAGAATGTGAAAAAGCTTTTCAAATAATAAAAGAAAAATTGGCATCTGCTAAAAATTTAAGACATTATGACCAACATCTACCACTGATTTTGACATGTGATGCATCAGAAACTGGTCTGGGAGCAGTTTTATCTAATAGAGATAAAAACGGTATTGTTAAACCAATCTGTCATGCTAGCAAAAAACTGAGTGAAGTGGAACAGAAATATTCCACCATTGATAAAGAGGCAATGGCAATAATTTTTGGAATAACAAAATTTTATAATTACATCTATGGGCGATTTTTCGAATTAGAGACAGATAATGCAGCGTTGGTACGAATTTTTGGACCAAATAAAAGTATACCAAAAATGGCTGCAAAAAGATTACAACATTATGCAATATTTTTGTCAGCTTTTAATTATAAAGTTAGGCATATTAAAACTACTTCAAATCCAGCAGATTATTTGTCAAGAACAGTGGAAGATTGCACAAAAAATAATAAGGAATCTCCAATTCAACCAAACAGTATTAAAACAGATTATAGCTTTGACTGTTACATAAATGATTCACAACTTGAAACAATAAATTGGAGAAATATAAAAAATGAATCGAAAACAGACATAATATTATCAAAAGTCATAAGGTACATTGCAGATGGCTGGCCAGAAAAAAAGAATATATCAAAAGAAATATTGCCATACTATAACCGTAAAAATGAAATAACAGTAGACAGGGGTTGCATATTTTGGGGGTATCGCATAGTAATTCCACTAGTAATTAGAGAAGCTGTTTTGTCTGAATTGCACAAAAGTCATTTTGGAATAGTTCGTATGAAAGAAATAGCACGTTCATACATCTGGTGGCCAAGTCTAGACTCGGACATTGATAATGTAACAAAAAGGTGTACAGTGTGTTTACAAAATAGTGAAACTCCTGCTAAAATTCAGAAACCATGGCCAATACCACCGTCTTCTTGGTATAGAATTCATGCAGATTTCCTAGGACCATTTTACAATAAAATGTATTTAGTAGTTGTTGATAGTTATTCAAAATGGCCAGAAGCTTTCGAAATGTCAAATATTACCAGTACTCGTACTATTGAAGTTTTTAAAAATTTATTCACTCGATTTGGTTACCCAGCACATTTAGTGACTGATAATGGTCGAACGTTTATAAGTTCAGATTTCGAGGATTTCTGTAAGACATATCAAATTAAACACACATTCACTCCACCTTATCACCCTGCAACTAATGGTGCGGCAGAGAGGTTTGTGGAAACTTTTAAATCAGCTGTAACTAAAATAAAAGAAAGTGGCTGCAGCTTGATCTCAGCCATCAACTTGTTTCTGTTTGATTATAGAAGTACACCACAGCGTACTACTGGGGTGTCTCCAGCTCGGCTCATGCTAGGGAGAGAAATCAGGAACAGATTCAGTTTATTACGCCCACCTCCACTGTCTGACACTGTTCAGGAAGTAGTAGACAAAAGAGATCAAGGAAAAAGGGATATTAAATGGGAAATAGGTCAAAAGGTTATGGTTAAAGACTATAGGAAAGGTAAAAGGCCATGGGTTTTAGGAATAATTTTGGAAGACTCAATACCAGGGGTTACCTATATAGTTGATGTAGAAGGTCAAAGATGGAAACGTCATGTTAACCAAATTGTAACTTGCTCAGAGTCAGTAGATACATGTTAAGTTAATTTAGTTGTTTAATTTAAATTAGAATTACAGTTTTTGTTATTTTCTAACCAATATTGTTAAAAATAAGTGCGGGAGAGTGTGAGATCCTGAACGCAGCTTTACTTTAAAGGTGCGTTCACCTTACTCACTCGCACTAATATTGCTTTCTCTTTCTCACAAAAATGTCTGCGGTGTAATGTGTGGCTCTGTGTTGAATAAACATCTATTAATAAATTAGAGAGTTTATTTGAGATACAACAGATTGCATGGGTGATTACTTCGATTAATACAAATAAAAAATGCATGAAAAAAATTCGTTTAAATTTTTTCATACAAAACGGCAATTTCATAGGTAAAGACCTATTAATTGCGAAAAACACTAGTTTAGAGTTAGATTTGGCCAATAACTTATTTAAAACGATTTTTTCTTCTAATGCGCGCGCGCCATTGCAATCGGGCGTTAGGAAGCGAAGTGAAGTGAGGTGCGGAGGGAAGGATTAGGGATGGGACATGTCACTGACTAATGAATACGAAGAAAATAGTAAGGTGTATCTAACAATATCGAACAATAAAAAAAAACACTAAGAGTTATTTCATAATTTTATCAAGTAGGAAATTTTTGACGAAACTCCTTTAAGGAAAGCGAAATGTTTTGCGAAATTTAATACTGCAAGGTTGGTGAAAATTAAATGATCGATTGAAATTATGTAAGTTAAGTCATTTTCATTAAAAATGACTATTTGTTGTAAATGAATATATATATTTTTTTAAATATCCAGGGGGCCAGGGCCAAATTAATTAGGGCTGAGTAAGTAGCAGATGACCCCACCTATCCACCATTTTCGTATGTTCAACGTTCTGCCAAACATCCTGTATATTGACTTTAAAAATAAATAATTAAATTAAAATAAAACAAATATTTAAAGGGGGCTCCCATACAACAAACGTGATTTTTTTTGCTGTTTTTATAGATAATGGTACGGAACCCGTCGTGCGCGAGTCCGACTCGCACTTGTTTATTATACTTTTCAACTAGAATTTAGCCTAACTAAATTGTATAGGTATTATGTTATTTTACAGGTTTATACAAAATATTTGACGAAATCTTGGTCAATGCGGCTGACAACAAACAGAGAGACCCCAAAATGGATAAAATAGAAATTAACATAGATCAAAACGCCAATACAATATCTGTGTATAATAATGGCCGCGGTATTCCCGTAGTGATGCACAAAGAAGAGAAAATGTATGTTCCAACTATGATCTTTGGCCATCTTCTGACATCATCAAACTACAATGGTGAGAAAGCCAAAGTGACAGCTGGAAGAAACGGCTGTGGTGCCAAACTTTGTAACATATTCTCCACAAAATTCACAGTAGAAACTTCATCAAACGAATACAATAAATATTTTAAACAGACATGGGGTTCCAACATGAGTAAAACTTTCGACCCAGAAGTTAAACCAGCTGTTAAAGATAACGATTACACAAAAGTAACATTCAGCCCTGATTTGTCTAAGTTTAAGATGGAAAAGTTAGAAGATGACATTGTAGCTCTGATGTCTCGCCGAGCTTACGACATCGCGATGACAACTCAAGGCGTCACGGTATATCTAAATGGAGAAAAAATTAAAATAAACAAGTTTAAAGACTATGTAGATTTATTCATAAAAGGTAATGAAGATGAGAATGGGCAACCATTGACAGTACTCTATGAGAAATTAAATGATCGCTGGGAGATCGCATTTACGCTCTCGAACAGAGGATTTCAACAGGTGTCTTTTGTGAACTCCATTGCTACCACAAAGGGCGGGAAACATGTTGATATGGTTTCTGACGGAATAGTTAAGAATATTCTAGAAATTATTAAGAAGAAAAACAAGGATGGCGTAAATATAAGACCTTTGCAGGTGAAGAATCACATGTGGATATTTATTAATTGTCTGATTGTCAACCCGACCTTTGACTCACAAACTAAAGAACACATGACTCTCCAAGCAAAAAGTTTTGGTTCGAAATGTAATTTTTCTGAGAAATTCATTACGGCTGTATCAAAATCTGGTCTAGTGGAGTCTGTACTGACGTGGGCTAAGAGCAAAGCTCAGACCGAACTGGTGGCTGGGCTGGCATCAGGAAAGAAACAGAGCGAACTGAAAGGCATACCGAAGCTAGAGGATGCCAACGATGCCGGCACTAACAACGCACACTTGTGTACGCTGATCCTTACTGAGAGAGACCCAGCTAAATCATTGGCTGTGTTAGGACTTAGTGTGGTTGGTCGGAATCACTATGGTGTGTTTCCGCTAAAAGGTAAACCACTTAACGTTAGGGACGCATCTCAGAAACAGATAAAAGAAAATGTTGAAATTAACAACTTGATAAAAATTGTTGGACTCCAGTATGGAAAGAAATACAACACTATTGATGATTTAAAATCATTGAGATATGGTAAAGTGATGATCATGGTTGATCAGAATGAAGACGGATCTCACATTAAAGGCCTGATTATCAATTTCATACATTACAATTGGCCAGAATTATTGAAACTACCGTTTTTAGAGGAATTCATAACTCCTATAGTGAAAGCTGTGAAAAAGGACAAAGAAGTGTCATTTTACTCATTACCTGAGTTTGAAGAATGGAAGAACAATACGAAAAACTATTACACGTACGACATTAAATCCTACAAAGGTTTGAGTACCTCCACATCAAAGGAGGCTAAAGAATACTTTCAGAATATGGAGAGACACAGGATAAGGTTCAAGTACGCGGGTTCCACAGACGATCATCACATTGAACTGGCATTTTCTAAGGAAAGTGCTGACCAACGTAAGGAGTGGCTGACTAGTCACATGGACGAAGTGAAACGGCGAAAAGAAATGGGTCTTCAAGAGAGATATTTATACACAAAAGATTGTAAAGCTGTCTCATATTCGGATTTCGTCAATTTGGAGCTGGCCTTCTTCTCAAATGGCGTTAACGTAAGGTGAGAATACTGAAAATTTGCCTTGGGCAGTAACTTAATTAGTATCCATACTAGCTTTTGCCCGCGGCTTCGCCCACGTGGATGTCGGAAAATATGCCACAGGAACAAAAATATTGAGATAGCTTCTGCCCGCGACTTCGTCTGCGTGAAATTTCTTGTTCCCCCGACCCACCCCGTTGCTTCGCATAACCTGCCCGCGCTATTACTTCATTTTCGCTTAGCGTTCTTTGTAACTTTTTTTTCTTTTTGTTCGGCATCTAAGAGTCCTAGAGTGTTGTTAAATATGCCTATAACCTTCCTTAAGAATTGGGCTATCAAATGCAAAAATAATTTTTAAAGTTCGACTGGTAGTTCCAGAGATTAGCGCGTTCAAACAAACAAAAAAAAGTGTTTTTGTGCCGTTCTGAGTTACTGACTTTCTATTTTTCAGTAATTTCTGTCAGATTTCTTCAATGAATCAGTGCTATACAAAAAGCAACTGTTAAGTGTAAGGGCACTCGTCCCCCCTCTCTTACCTCATCTCTTACTCCTCCCTCTAATTCCCCTCTCACCCCCTTCCCTTCCCACCCTCTCACCGCCCTCTCACCGCCCCTCTCACCACCTCACCCTCTCCACCCCCTCTCCGGATCACCCCCTCACCACATCCCCTTCCCGCTAACCTCCCACTCCTCCTCTCACCCCATCTCACACCCCTTCACCGCTTTTCCCTTCCCCTCTACCCTCACCAACTCATCCCCTCCTCCTCTTCCCTTCTCCACAACCTCCCCCCTCACTACGCCCTCCTATCCCTCTCCCCGATTTCCCCCTCTCCATCATCCTCCCCCTCTCCCTCTCACCACACCCTCCCCATCCCTCTTTCTCTCATCCTCAACCCCTCTCCTTTCCTCCCCTCTACCCTTCCCTCTGGGGGAAAAACTATTAATGAACACTTTATTACTTCGGCAAGTATTCGTGCCAAGTTTCAAGTTAATTAACCAAATAAATGTGATTTTTCATATTTACTATATTCCCTGTTTTCACCCCCACAGGGATGGAATTTTAAAAAATCGTTTGGGATATTTACGTAACTTGACTGAAAGATTATTTACACTAATTTTCGAGTTAATCAAGCCCCGCAATAAAACCTGCCCTGTAAAATTGACTACCCCTTTTCAACCCTTTAGGGGTAGATTTTCGAAAAACTCTTATACACGTTATTCTTCATTTTTGGTCTCAAGTATAAACACTGAGATTTGAGTTAATCGGACCGCGCGTTAAAATTCCTCAATGCAAACTTTCACACCCCCCAATCCTTCCTGAGGGGGTAGTTTAGGAAAAATAAAATGACAAACATTATAATTTGCTTAGATAAATATTCATGCCAAGTTTCAAGTCTAGTAATGCAAGGAATAAGATTTTTCATACAAACTTTGGACCCCCCTCTCTTGGTTGAATTTTGAAAAATCCTTTCTTAGTGCACCCCTAGACTTCATAAGGAACCTACTTGCCAAATTTGGAATCTCTAGATCCACTATCCAGCGGTTTGGGCTGTGCGTTGATATATCACCCAGTCAGTCAGTTTACCATTTTATATACAGGGTTACTGGTAAGTCGACGTACCTATATCCGTCAGGGGCTGATAAGGGGGCCAACATGCAACAAATTGAACCCCCATATGTATGGCCGAAATTCAATAGTTTTCGAGATATTTGAATTTTAAGAGTTCGATATTTACCCAAAATTTGACATTTAATTCCAAATAAAAAAAAAATACATATTTGAATGGGTACCATTAAAAATGATGTTGTAGCTGGCACTTCAATTAAGCTATGGACATAATTAAAACTACTTAATTTAACAAAATAATTAAAATAATGAGCGATATAAGAATAATATCTTACCAATATTTTCATTTTTACGTTTCAAAAATGTTGTCTCGTCACAAAAATTTCAATGACATTTATCGTACAAATAACTAGAACAACTTGCCTATTTTGTAAGCTTTCCATAAAAGGTATAAAAGTCAATTTTTAAAAACACAATTCGTGACATGGCATGTGTTTGAATCGGCGCGGGGAGAGAAAGGGTCATTTGTATTTGTATGAAATAAAAGGCATTAAAAAATTTACGTCAAATTTTATAAAAAAAATTACACATCTTGTTCAAAATGAGCCCCTCGATTACGAATGCAGGTTCGAATTCTCTTCCTAACTTTGGTTTTCGTCACTCTTGATGTGAACGTTGTTCTCATCTGTTGCGCCGCGTTTATTATTCGCTGTCGAAGTTCTTCGACTGAATTTATTGGGATCACATAAACTAATTCTTTCATATGACCCCAAACGTAACAATCAAGTGGTGTGATATCAGGGCTTCGTGCTGGCCACGGAATTGGCCCTCCCCTCCCAATCCATCAGTTTGGATATCTCTCGTCTAGCCACTGTCGGACAGTAATCCGGTAATGGGCTGGGCAACCATCATGTTGAAACATGAGGTTATTTTTTAAAATCCATTTCATTTGGTCAATATCAATAGAGATGTTAACTCAATGTTATTTTTTGCCCGTCATGTAGATTATAAAAAAATATTGGACACGTATTTCTTTTCTTTTTTTAAGTACTTAATAAAATAAAATAAAAAAGTTTATTGCATATTAAAAAACGTACACGGAAATGAACTCTACGTACGTACGTATGTACTCTTAATTAAAAGATTCCGGCGATACATTGAGTTAAAAAGTGGCATGACGTCACGCCTAGCTAGATTTTATACGTAGAAGTGATGTAGCAACCAACTTTAATGCGTGTTATCCAAGTAATTTTCTATTAATATGTTAAAGCAAAAATTACGTGTCTAATATTTTTTTATTTCTGACTGAATTGAATTTCTTTATTCTTAACTAGGCATCATCCCAATTCTACAATATCCAAAGGTTTTGCTGCCATTTTGTTGTATTTTGAAAATGAATCAGAATAGGCTGGTTATGTCAGTCCATACTAAACTCATCACTGCTTACAATAGTAGCTCATATAATATTTCTTTTTCCAGATCATTACCCTCCATGGTAGATGGATTGAAACCTGGCCAACGTAAAGTGATCTTCACATGCATAAAACGTAACGATAAACGAGAGGTCAAAGTGGCGCAGCTGGCTGGTTCGGTTGCGGAGCACTCTGCTTATCATTACGGTTAGTATTCAATACAGTCTTAGGACCTAGTTCACCACCTACGATTAAGTTCCTATTAACTTACTTGGCAGATAATTTCATACAAATTCTGTTCCTTTTTTGGTGAGTAGTGGCTGTTCGGACATCGTGAAATAAGCCCTTAGAATAATTATCAAGTTTTGAAACCACAAACTCAATGTCATATACCTACATTACAAAGTTGAAAGTCCTTTGTAACCCTGTTATGAACTAATTACTATTAAAGAATCAGGTGATAACAGGCAGGCGTGTTGATGAGGAGTTTGTTGCGCCACTTCTTCCCAGCTCAAACATCGGGTGGGGGCATTGAGGGGGCGGTCTTATATACTTTTCCAGTTCAAAAAGTGAAGATTACCAGACTAACTTGTATAAAAAAAAAAATTTGAACAGGTGAACATGCCTTAGCGATGACGATAGTGAAGCTCGCACATAACTACGTGGGTTCAAACAATATCAACTTATTGGAACCACGCGGTCAATTCGGAACGCGAATCTGTGGCGGCATGGACTCTGCTAGCCCGCGTTACATCTTCACGCTAATGTCGCCGCTTACCAGGCTTGTTTTTCATCCACACGATGACCCTTTACTTGTTGTAAGTATTTTATCTTATTTCATACACTTTCCTTTCCTTGAAAACTGTTCTTTGCATTATAGTAGAGCGGCAAAATGTTTGAGCAGTTTTAATTGACAATATTGTTGATGAAATAAAATAGACTTGAAAATAGTGCGCAAGAGACGATTCCCTGTGGATGTTCGTGAGTTCTATTTTCAATTTTAAGTAAGATGTGATTTAGCTCAATATCAATCAATCAAATTGCTCGAGCATATTCCTTCCGAAACGTCGTTGAACCTAACAAACCGGAAAGTTCTAATCTCAGACTAAATAAAAAACCAAGACATAGTGATGCCAACAATGACGTGAGGCCGGTTTCGTAAGCATGTGTGCACTTAGTGGGGAGTAGTTTACTCGTAGTTTGGTGTAAATGTGTGCGTGTGAGCGTGTATGGACAGAGCGAGGTGTAGTTTTGCTCATGCTTCACTATTTATTGTTCGCAGTGCTATATCTTGGTTTTTAATTTAATCTGAGGTTCTAATAAGTTACTGATTTTTTAAAAATATTAACCTAGTCTCCCTCTGCTGAGCAAAGGCTTCCCCCAAATCTTTCCATGCATCCTTATCCAGGGCCACCTCGATCTAACTGACTGACTGACAATTTATATTTTATTTTTCTAGCATGATTTCGAAGATAATCAGGAAATTGAGCCGATTCATTACATCCCAATCATCCCTATGATCCTGGTGAATGGTGCTGAAGGTATCGGTACTGGATGGTCTACTAAGATACCCAATTACAACCCAAGGGACATAGCTGAGAATATTCTGTAAGTGACTTGTCCAGTAACTTATATCAGTTATATCACAACTGTTATTATTTGTCGTATGCCTGGCAAATTGACGAAGTGTGTCAATCGGCTAAATAATTACGTGTACAGTTAAACAAGAAAAGGTATGTGCTTTGGTAATACTTGTGCCTCCGGATCATCATGAATGTCGCGACAGGCCTCTGCAAGGGTTACTGCGTGGCAGTAAAACTGTCATTACGCGTTTTTATAAAGATTTCTCTCGGTTGGGTTACCTACTCCAGTCGTATCTCGTCATCTGTCACAATAGTTTTTTGGAATTGCATAGAATTGTAATCTAGGGTATAGTTCTCTAACCATGGTAATACAAAATAGGTACGCAAGTAGTTCCTAGGTTGTAACAGCTCTATTAAAGCTCACCATCGAGTGTTCATATTTTCCAATTTTTCTTGAGAAATCTGTTTATACTTATACTCTTCTTTTCAGACGAATGTTAGACGGGGAAGAACCACAACCTTTGTACCCATGGTACAAAAACTTCCGTGGCTTTATTGTGTGCGTCGGTGAAAAATGCGCCATTTCCGGTAAAGCGGCCATATTGCCTGACGACAAAATCGAAATTACGGAACTTCCTATCGGCACGTGGACTCAGCATTATAAGGAGAGTGTGCTCGAACCTATGCTGGGAACGGATAAAGTGAAGCCTGTCATTTCCGAATATAGGGTAAGTAGAGCAGATTGAACTTGTCTAGTACTCAATGAATTGCACTGATTTAAAACATTACCCTGTCTTTGATGTCGCGCAGTCGGATAATAAAACTACTGTTTTCGTCATCAGCCTAATGCTATAGCAGTCTAGTGCTGGACATAGGTGTTTCCAATTAATTAGATCCTCGGCTGCTCTCATCCACCAGCCAACCTGCTTGTATCTTCACTCCACCGCACCAGGAACGGGACGTTAACGAGAAAACGGATGTCGGCGCCGAAGTAGCGACAGTACATTTACTATGGGAGAATAATCTCGTTTCTCGTTGACGTTCCGCTCCCGGTGCGGTGGAAAAACAAGTCTTAGGGCGAAAATACACATAAGAAGAAAATAAAAAATACCTGTAGCTTATACAAAACTATACAAGTAGCTGGCACGCCATTGTGACATTGACCAATCAGAAGTTGACGCGGCATGCCACCACAGTTTTGTACCTACCTGTTACAGGCATGTGTATTTTCGCCGTTGTTACGTTTGCCGATTCGCGGTCTCTATTCAAGAACACATCTACCTCAACGGCCATCAGTTTTATGGCTATTATGTACGGCCCATTGCCACTTCAGCTGGCTTATTCTTTCAAATTTAGATAAATTACAACACAAGCCGCCGCCATTTCCTCAACTATCTACTTAGTTTAGCATAACGCTAGTGAACATTATTTCTGAGTGATTTATAAAAATACATATTGATTTGAAAAGACATGGCTAAATAGAAGTATGGGCGACTGCCCTAGCAATGTATAAACATTGTACCTAGTAACTGAATATTAGTATTTCGTATGAAAAAGGTTCAGGAACTGTTCATATCGTTACAATCCGGAAAATAAAATCGTAGAATCTCCTACATCAATAGGTAAACAAACTTGTAAAATTAAAAGAATTTGCTATGAAGATTTAGCTAGGCGTTTGTTTACAAGCTTCAACAAATAGTTAAAAAATAAAGATTTTGTTATGTAAACCACCCTATGCATAGATATTCATCATCATCATGTGCCTAGCCTTATACAACTAAGTTGGGGTCGACTTCCAGTCTAACCGGATGCATCTGAATACCAATATTTTACATGGAGCGACTGCCTATCTGACCTCCACAACCCACATACTGGGTAACACGTTAAAATTAGGACTGGTTGTGAGGCTTTCAGACACGCATACAAATTTTACGCATTGATGCTTTGCATTGATTTGACAAGGAGACATCATCTGTCTAACCTTTTCCCGACTATGTTGGGGTCGGCTATTAGTCTAACTGAATGCAGCTGAATATCAGTATTTATAGAATATAAACAAGGAGAAATAAAACATGGAAATAAACTAACAACAATGATATTTATTCATTTAAAATGTAGCTACATTATTATTTATTATGGAGCAAAAGCGGTATGTATTCAATGGAGATTATTCTGTTAGTCTCACAAGTACATTATCTAAAAATGAAGCTGGAGCAGACAACGTGGTCTGGTTTCTCGCCCACCCCTAATACCAGATTACTATCATGACGTGACAGCAGCAGCCAAGTTCTGTTCCCCACAATACAGCTGCAGTAATATGCAAGTATGTCCTCTAAGGGATTACTTGTACTTTCGCTTTCATATAATGTGTATACATAGCAAATCATAGCATCTTTTTTATAAATCCGGTAGATTTACCTGATTTCGATCCTGATTTGACTGCCGTTGGTGTCTCATGCAACAGGGATAACACACATAGGTCATAACCTAAAACAAACAGTCAATGTCGGATGTTTATGGAGTCATCACAGGCCACAAATATTTATGAGATGAACAAGTATTTGTGTTGGTCTGGGTGTATCGTGCTAAGATATTGAATAAAACACCAGGCAAAGAAGAGGTGAAATGCCTCCGCAGTCTTTGTGTGGCTACACCACAGTTTATGCATCTCATGCAATCGATAGGCAAGGCAAGTCCGTGTAGAATAACGGTAGGTCAAAAGGTAGATGAGCAAATACAATAAGGCTGTTTAATAAGCGAGGGTCAATAGTAAATATCCTAAGTACTGTGAAAGCGCAACGAACGAACGAACGGCAGAGCGATCAAACGACCAGTGTTGCCAATAGTTACTGGCTCTCCACCAGATTCAACTTTACCCTATTACGGATAAAATGGATGCCATTTTGGAAAAAGTGGAGCAAGATTGGCATATCAGTAGTTACGACGTAGCTGAAGAACTGGGAATTGACCACAAAACAGTTTTGGCGCATTTGAAAAAAACTGGGTACACAAAAAAAGCTCGATATTTGGGTACCTCACGAGCTCACTGAAAGAAACCTAATTAACCGTGTACTCATTTGTGATTCTTTATTACGACGTAATGAAACCGAACCAGTTTTGAAGAAGCTAATAACTGGTGATGAAAAGTGGATCACATACGACAAGAACGTGCGAAAAAGGTCGTGGTCAAAGGCCGGTCAGACATCACAGACTGTGGCGAAACCTGGGTTAACTCGCAACAAGGTGATGCTGTGTGTGTGGTGGGATTGGAAGGGCATTATTCATTATGAGCTGTTTCCACCAGGCAGGACCATCGATTCTGAACTCTACTGCGAACAACTGATGAGATTAAAGCAAGAAGTTGAGAGAAAGCGGCCGGAATTAATCAACAGAAAGGGTGTGGTTTTTCATCATGATAACGCTAGACCTCACACATCTTTAGCCACTCAGCAAAAATTAAGAGAGTTTGGCTGGGAGGTGTTAATGCATACGCCGTATAGTCCTGACCTTGCACCTTCAGATTTCCACTTGTTTCGGTCTCTTCAGAATTCTTTAGGTAGTGTCAGGTTAACATCACGAGAGGACTGCCAAAACCACTTGTCGCGGTATTTTGATCAGAAGTCCCAAAATTTCTATAGCACCCATTGCATCATGTCCCTACCTACAAGATGGCAAAAAGTTATCGAACAAAATGGTACCTACATACTTTAGATAAATGTATATAATGTATATTAAAAAATGTTTTGAATTTTCATAAAAAATGCGAAGAAACTTTTTCCCCAATCTATTATATTGGAATTTCATATTCACAGGGTATTCTTAAATTATCAATAATATATTTAACTTCATTCTGTTCCTCTGATTGTTTTTCATTACATTCATACTGCTAACTTTACTAGTGTCGATACATACATAGGTACATACATACCGGTCAAAAACATAACCCTCCTTTCGCTTCACCGTAGTCGGGTAAAGCATTTTCAGTAATTGAAACAAAAGTCTATTACACCCCTAGAAAAATCCACCAGCCACTAAAAGCAATATTTCGCCACTAATAGGGGGTTGGAACCACCAGTTTTAGTGGAAAATCCACTAAGTTGGCAACACTACAAACGACGTATGACCTGACAGACGTTTTTTTTTTTCTATAGAGATGGGATTGAACTTGGAATGTAACATAATCGCAGAGTACTTTTACTGAACAGAATCGCTTAAGTATTTGAAAATACAATAAATTTCTTTTTTTTTTTGTTCTTGTCGATCATTATTCAGCCAACGCTGAATAATGATCGACAAGAACATCTTCTTGATTCTTCGACATAAAATAGGTAGGTATTTATACGAGTATGTAGGTACTAGGTCTATGTCTTATAGGTACTTAGGTTATTGGATCATTTGAATTGATTAAACAAAAAGTTTATACATGTATCCGAAGCTTTTGGTCATATTTGGAACGAATTTCTTTAACGCGGCTTGCTGTAGTAGTTGACTGGTAGAAATCGTTAACGAAAAAAAATATTTTGTGTGTTCTTGCAGTCGGATTTTTTTTATTTCAATGTTTTAAGTTTTATTAATATATATTTGGAATTGACTCATTACTAACTTTTATTCGATACCAATATTGTTGTTTTTTATTTAAAAAAAACCTTCCCCTTTGTTTTTTTTTGTATTTCCAGATAGGCTATATAATATTTATATACTGTTTGTTACTCTCACAATTAAAACAAATCTAACGACACCTCATATGTTAAAATCCATTAAGCCGTTTAGGCTACAGAGCGTGCCAATGAAATAGACATACATACATACGAGTGCATACTCTCGAAAAACAATACCCTCCTTTTAAACAAAGAGTGTACATGTTGAAGGAATAATATAATTAAAGAACAACTTTAGAAGAATTGGAACAGCTTTATAAAAGAACAAAAATAGAAGTGACAAGTATAGTGTAAAGAGTACAAAACCATAACTTTTAGCCTATAACTATACACCTAATAAGTATGAATATACAATATGCTCCCTCAAAAAGTTAATTGCATTGAACTCATAACACAAATCCATAAAAAACCAGTAAAGAAAACCACTACTAAAAACTAGGATATACCAATCTTTTGCAAACAACTGCGATGCTTTGTTGGACCCAAAGGTTTCGTCAAAACATCTGCAGGTAACCTGTCGGTGGGCATATACCTAAGTTCAACGGTTTTATCGTTCACTTTTTCTTGGACAAAATGGAATTTAACATCTATATATTTTGTCCTATTGTGGTGAACCGGATTCATGGCTAATTTTTGTGCACTCTGACTATCCGTATACAAAACTATGTTAAGCGACTTACCTGTTATATCGGATATCAGTCGTTTTAAGAAGCACGCATCCTTTACTGCTGTAGCCAATGCCATATACTCAGCTTCAGCGGACGACAAAGCCACTGTGGGCTGTTTTTTAGCTTCCCACGAAATAGGGCCGCCTGCAAACTTGCAGGCGGCCCTATTCTATCTATTCCATATTGGGCCTATTCTATATTGGGTTCTATTATGAACTCATAATAGAACCCAGTGTAGGATCGTCTATCAGTTGGACAATTTGCCCAGTCTGCGTCTGAAAAACCCGTCAAAGTTGTAGTATTACCTTTTTCTTTCCTGAATGTAATACCACAGTTTTTTGTCATTTTCAGATAACATAGACATCGTTTAGCAACATTCCAATGAGACTGATCAAATTTAGAGTTAAATTGACTCAAGTAACTCACGGTGTAAGCTATATCTGGTATGGTATTTACAGACAAAAACATTAGACAGCCAACTAACTCTCTGTAAGGGTACTCACACTCACCAATACCAGGCTCAAGGTTTTTCTTGACCAGTGGGGTAGAAACACCCTTACAATCTTGCATGTTGAGTTTCTTTAGCATCTTTTCAATATATGTATGCTGAGATAGCTTCATTCCATAATTATCATGGTGAATATTAATTCCCATAAAGAAATTAATTTGTCCAAGATCTTTTGATGAAAAATATTTTTCAAATTGACATTTGAAATTGTCAAACGTAGTTACATTTTTATACAAGATTACTAGATCGTCGACGTATACAGCCAGAACCAAGGAGTCTGAGTTCGCATTGTTTTTAAAAATACACGGCTCAGATGTTTGCATAAAACCAAGAACTGACAAAGTCTGTTTTAACTTTGTATTCCAGGCTCTTGGTGCCTGCTTCAATCCATAAAGTGACCGTTTCAAAAAACACACTTTTTACGATTTGGCTTGTCTACCAAAACACATGTGCCCTTTCTGACTAAGGCATTGTACTCATCTTTCATTGCTAAGATCCAGTTATCTTTCTCATCGCTGTTAATCGCAGCTAGATAATTATTTGGATCATCGCACCCATCGTCTAACAGAGTATTATATGAGAAATAATCCGGTGCTTTGCGAGCTCTTGAAGGATATCGACTAGATTCATTTGAGGAATCTGTAGCCTCACTTGACTGCTGATCATCAACATTGTTGACCTCTACATTGACTGCTTCATTGATTTCAACATCAGTATCCTCAGCATCCATGAAAAAAGTATCTATGCTAGGAGCATCTACCTCACATCTTCCTGGTGAAGAGGTGGGTAGTACTTCTTGTCTTAAAACTGCTGGCGATGGTGATTGTGAAAGCAAATTGACAATATCAGAGTTCACAGTACCTATAGGCTCAATATTTTCCTTCAGTCCAGTAAAGTTATTTTCAAAAAATTTAACATCTCTTGACTTCAGTAACCGTCTAGGACTTGCCGCATTCCGGAAATAATAAGTATGAGGATCATCTGAATATCCTACAAAAATCTGTTCCTCAGCTTTCATGTCCAATTTACATCGCTGACTTGATGGAACATGAACAAGTGCTCTGCATCCAAAAACCTTCAGATGAGACAGATCGGGTTTTCTATTAAACCACATTTCAAATGGTGTTTTACCGCTGAGCGTTCGATGTGGTGATCGATTTTTCAAGTAGACGCTTGTCTCCACTGCGTCTTGCCAAAAAGCTTTTGAGAGAAAACCATGTGACAATAGTGATCGAGCCTTCTCTACTATGCTACGATTGCACCGTTCACTTACCCCATTTTGCTGAGGGCTGTAAGGTGCTGTCGTTTGCCAATCGATACCCAGTGACTGAACATAATCCATCATTTCAGCATTATGCTGAGCGGTAGCCGTTTTGCGTAGATGTGACGCATATTTTCCCCTAAACTTGCTTTTTACATTCTTATTTTATTTTGTTGTCCTTTGCGTCATGTTTACCGCAAATAAACGTATTTTCTTTCTTTCTTTCTTTCTTTCATTTCCTTATTGATGAACTCAGTTCCATTATCTGATCGCAAGGTCTTTATTTTTCCACCAAACTGTCTCTCGACATGAGAATGAAAAGAACAAAACTTAGTTTTGACTTCAGTTTTAGAAGACATAAAATACACAAAAATAAAACGTGTATAATCATCTATAAAAATAATAAAATATTTATTACCTGTAAACGAATTTGTAGAAAAAGGTCCACAAACATCGCTATGAATCAATTGAAGTGGCGATGTAGCCTGCCTGTATTTTAAGCTTTTGAAAGGCTTTCTAGACTGCTTACCCTCTATGCAGGGTATGCATGGTTCCTTGTCAACCTCCGTGTACCCCATGCCGATAGCCTGACCTTTTCTAAGTAGGTCCATGCCAATTCGACACAGATGTCCTAACCTCTTATGCCAGAGCTGGAAGTTGGAACAATCAGAGTGCACAAGATTAGCTGAAACATTATTGAACATTTTAATTGAACAATCGACAGTATACAGCCCATCACATAAAGAACCATACACTAAAACATTTTTATTGTCTACTACATCACACTTTGAGTCATAAATAGCGCAGCCTTCTTTATTGAAAACTACACAGTAACCCTTCTCTACTACTTTACTTACTGAAAGTAAATTACAGTTCAAATCGGGAACATGAACTACATTCTCTATTCTGTTCGCCAAAGTATCCGTATCAATGGATACATCACCAATACCTACAGCCGCCACTTTTTGTCCATTAGCCACAGTAATCGTTCCACCTTGTACTGGCCGATAACTGCTGAACCACTCGCGATGCGGAGTCATGTGAATGGTTGAACCGGAATCAATAATCCATTTCCCATAATTTGCAGCCGGCGAAGAAAGAGCCATTTCCTTCACAACAGCCTGTTCCACCTTTTCATTATGATGGCAATCTGTACCTTTAAAAACCTTTCTTGACACACTCATAGCCTTCTTGTCCTTCTTATTGGGACATTCGGGACTTTTGTGTCCTGGTTGTCTACACTTAAAGCAGATTATAGACTTCTTCTTTTTGCTCGTAGAACCTGTTGAATGTAGCGCAGCCACCTCGTTCTGGTGAGGGTCCTTAGAAAACTCGTTTAATAGTTTTGCCTTAACCAACTCACTGGTTACATCAACATTCGAATTCTCTAAAGCAATTATCAGCGGTTCGTACCGAGATGTCAATCCTCCGAGAATAATCGCAGCCAGAGATCCATCGTCGATCTTCTTACCAATATCTTCAAGATCTTGAGCAGTACTCATAACGGCGTTGATATACGATTCTATGTCTTGGAAATCGGTCAAGGTATAATTGTATAATCTACGCTCCAAAGAGAGCCTTCGACCCATACCTTTATCCTCGTATGCTTTTTGTAAAGCACTCCAAGCCTCCTTAGCGTTTTTCGCATTTCGCACATGCGAAATTGCACCTCCGTCTACCGTAAGGCATATTTTTGACAACGCCTTCTGGTCACTACGAGAGCGCACATCTTCCGCCGTTTTATCAGAATCATCGTACCCAGTGATCGACGTCCACAACTCCTCATGAATGAGGAGCATCCTCATTTTGAACTTCCAGGTTGGGTATCCGTCTCGGTTTTTTTAACATCTGAATACCTTGAAAATTCATACTATTTCCAAGACATTATCTTCTTTTAAAGTAAGAGCTTCGTGCTGATAACGTGTTGAAAGAATAATATAATTAAAGAACAATTTTAGAAGAATTGGAACAGCTTTATAAAAGAACAAAAATAGAAGTGACAAGTATAGTGTAAAGAGTACAAAACCATAACTTTTAGCCTATAACTATACACCTAATAAGTATGAATATACAACAGTACACAATACATGTTCCGAGCTTTTGGTATTATTTGTATTAGGTTCTAATCGAACCAAGTATTATCGAGAAGAATCGATTGTCAGTTTTTAGTGCCGGTTCTATTATAGAGCCGTTTGTCTCCAGATTTTGCCATGTTCAACTTGTCAAACAAGAATCATGAAAAAAACTCTTAATTATTTAATTAGTTCACGGCAGTTCTAGGAGAATAATAAAACCGTTATAATTATTCAATGATTATTTGAATGTTATGACTACTCATGACCTAGTGCGAAGTTTCTATAGATGCCTAGGGCTGTGGCTTAACCATGTCCTTTATACACATAACATCACGGCTGTGTTCTCTGAAGGGTTAAGCTGGGGTGTAGGTACTTATAGTACACCGTGTGGTGTGTAGCGAAATGTGGGCGGGTTTTATAAAAACCGGCCAAGTGCGAGTCGGACTCGCGCACGAAGGGTCCGTACCTTTATCTATAAAAATGCAAAAAATCTCGTTTGTTGTATGCATAGATATATGAAAGAAGTTTTTATATTTCTATGGTTGTATGGGAGCCCCCTTAAATATTTATTTTATTCTGTTATTTAGTATTTGTTGTTGAAATTTTCACGGATGATGTATTTCTGTGGCCGCTATGCCACAGAAATACATCATCTGTGAAAATTTCAACTGTCTAACTATCACGGTCATGAGATACAGCCTGGTGACAGACGGACGGACGGACAGCGGAGTCGTAGTAATAGGGTCCTGTTTTACCCTTGGGAATCCTAAAAATGTGGCTGTTATTTTAGTATGTATTGTGGTGTCTTACGACTTTCACGCTATATAAATGAAGGTAAGTACAATTTTTAGGGTTTCGTACAAAAATGGTAAAAAGTAACCCTTATGGTATGACTCAGTCTGTCTGTCTGTCTGTCTGTCACAGCTGGATATCTCAAGAACTTCTGATGCTTACAACTTGAAATTTGGAACAGTTTTAGATGACGTTTGCTCAACTATTTTGCAAATATGAAATAAAAAATAGGATTTTTTGCAACAGGGACTGAAAAGGGGTTTTAAAAATTCGAAGTGGGGCTACTAGGGGCACAGTATAAAAACATACAGTAGGACGACGCCTTTGATCTCGTGGTAAATGCCGACAACGTCTAGACATTGTCGCGACAACTAGGGTTGTCCCAAGTAAACAATATTAATTACCTAATTAATTAATTTATTGGTGATCAACATCGTCATCAACATTATTATTATTAAAAACGACATTTGAGTGCCTGCTTATTTATTAAGTTTTCTTTTTCTAATTATTTTATTCTTCTAATTATTTTTCTCTTTAATTTATTTTTTTTGTCATGGGTATCATTTTCATGGTTTTTGAGGACGATAAAGCCAATAGTGAAGTCAAAATGGAAATTCAATATGGCGACTGCGAAAATTTTAAAATTTTTCGTCATGGGGGTCATTTCGACGATCGATAGATCAAAATCCATGTCCCGTGTTTTTTTTTTGCCCTTGTCAAAAAAAAAAACCGATAAAAAAAATTATTAGAAAAAAAACCGGCCAAGTGCGTGTCGGACCACGCACAATGAAGGGTTCCGTAGTTTAACAGAATTTATCCTAAAAACAAACCTAACATCGTAGTTGAAAAACATGTTCACCCATATATTCCAACTGTAAATGTAAGATTGTACTCACATTTACAGTTGGAATCAAAAAATGAGATTTACCATGTTGTTTCAAGACCACAGACTTCTTATAGGTTTTTTTGATCTACAGGTAAATAACTATTTACTGTTTTTTTTTTCAAAAATTTAGGCTCTGTAGTTTCGGAGGTAAGGGGGGGGATGGTCAATTTTCGTTTTAATTAAAGAAAAAGTTGAGATCCTCATAGTAAGCCCTTTCATTTGATATGACTCACGGTATAGTTTGCAAAACGTTTTTTTTTTAATTTTGTTATTTGCCCCCTAAAAGTGACCCCCATATTCAAAATTCATTTATTTACTTTACCCGTCCATGTTTGGGTCACAGAAGTTCATATGTGTACCAAATTTCAATTCAATCGATTCATTAGATTCGGAGCAAATTGGCTGTGATAGACGGACAGACAGACACACGAGAGATCATTATAAGGGTTCCGTTTTTCCTTTTGGGGTACGGGGGGGGGGGGAATTTTCTTATTTGCCCCCAAAACTGACCCCCATATTCAAAATTCATTTATTTACTTATAAATAAATGAATTTTGAATATGGGGGTCAGTTTTGGGGGGCAAATAAGAAAATTTAAAAAAATGTTTTGCAAACTATACCGTGTAACCTTTCAAATGCAAGGGCTTACTATGAGGGTATCAAATATATTTTTTTTTATAGTTTTAAAATCAATAGTTTTGAAGTTATTTAAGGAAAAAGACGAAAATTGACCATTCCCTTATGTCCGAAACTACTGAGCCTAAAATTTTGAAAAAAAAAATACAGAGAATAGATCTTTACCTGTAGATAACAGGAAAACCTATAAGAAGTCTGTGGTCTTAAAATAACATGGTAAATCTCTCAATATTGTGAGTACAAACTTACATTTACAGTTGGAATGTATGGGAGAACATGTTTTTCAACTACAGTGTTAAGTTTGGTCTTGGGATAAATTCATCCCAATTACGGAACCCTTCATTGTGTGTGGTCCGATACACACTTGGCCGGTTTTTAGTCTCAAGTATTACACACACTGACACACTGAGTACACTGAGTTAATCGCGGCGCGACATTGAACGGAACGCGTATGGCGTTTTTATACTCGTGATAACTTCAAAATTAAATGTCCGATTCGAATGAATTAAAAAGTATTTTATTGCTACATAAATAATGCTAATAATGAAATTGCAAGGTCTCCTAGCACAGGTAAAGGAAAAAGTCCGAAAATTTAAATTTGTAGTTAAATGACATAAAAAAAGTTAGTTTTGGGATCCATTGTTAAGTTTGTTTTTGGGATAAATTCTTTTCAACTACGGATTCCTTCATTGTGCATGTTCCGACACGCACTTAGCCGGTTTTTTTTTGTAGCACTGGAATTTGAACTTTGTCATTGTATGGCATTAAACGATAAACGTGGACACTCACGGTACGGCTGGTCCATAAATTCAAGGTCGCTCAGCGAGCTATGGACCGGGCTATCTATGCTTGTTATTTCTCTGAGGGATAGAATTCGCAACATGTCGTGATCCGACAGAGAACCGAAGCTGTCAACATAGCTCACAGAATAAGCAAGCCGATGTGGCAATGAGCATATTACACGTAGAACCGACGTCCGTTGGGGTAGACGAGTTCTTGAGTGGAGACCGCGAATCAGCAAACGTAAGGTAGGACGCCCTCAGACCATGTGGAGCGATCTTCGTAGGGTGGCTGGTAGCAGCTGGATGAGATTTGCCGGAAGTCGAGTTGACTCAGACTATGTGGAGCGACGATCTTCGTAGGGTGGCTGGTAGCAGCTGGATGAGATTTGCCGGAAGTCGAGTTGACTCAGACTATGTGGAGCGACGATCTTCGTAGGGTGGCTGGTAGCAGCTGGATGAGATTTGCCGGAAGTCGAGTTGACTCAGACTATGTGGAGCGACGATCTTCGTAGGGTGGCTGGTAGCAGCTGGATGAGATTTGCCGGAAGTCGAGTTGACTCAGACTATGTGGAGCGACGATCTTCGTAGGGTGGCTGGTAGCAGCTGGATGAGATTTGCCGGAAGTCGAGTTGAATGGCGTGCAATAGGAGAGGCCTATGCCCAGCAGTTGACTGCTGTGAGCTGATTATGATGTAGCGCTTAGGTAGTGTAAATGATACTCCAGATGTAGTTACGAACTTAGGTATAATCAAGACTAGGATAGCTTAAACAGAAATATGTACCGGTCTTATAGCAAAATACATGGGCACAAGTAGTGGATATTCCAAGATGTATTTACAAAACGTAGTTGTTAAATAATACGTGTGGTGGCGCGCGGGTCGCAGCTGCAGACCGCCTTCCTCGCGCGCGCTAAACTGCTCCGCGTATAAATATCCCCTCTCGACGCGCGGGGCGCTATGTCCCCGTCATGATCCAGCCTGCCCCGTCTGGCTGTCATATTATTATTAGCGACGCTCAGTCGACTAATAATACACCCTAGTTTTAAGCCTGGCCGGGGGCTTTAAGTTCGCTTAAAGAACCCACAGGAAACGCCCGGTTGAGCAGTCTCGACCCTTAGTGGTCAACTGCGAGATGCCATACGTAACTAACTAACTAACTAACGCGGGGCGCTAGTACACGGTTGGCAGTGGCAGCGGACGGATGTATGACTTGACTTGCAGCTACAATGATAATGACGATGCATGACATTGAGTTTGTGGTTCCAAAGCTAGATAATATTCTAAATTCAAGTTAAGCAATGTCGATGGTTTGAATGTAAAAAACATGATACTTAAGTGTCGAAGATTCAAATTTCAAGTTTAGCTATGTTCGATGGTTTGAATGTTGTCTTATCTTGTTGTAGGAATACAGCACAAACACAACAGTGCGGTTTGTTGTGAGTCTGCTGCCAGGTAAGCTGGCCGAGGTGGAACGTGAGGGCGTCTTCAAAGTGTTCAAGCTGCAGACCATCATCTCTCTCTCCAACATGCACGCTTTCGACCACAATGGCTGTATCAAAAAGTAAGTGTTGATAATATTAGGTGTGGTAGTGGAACTAGTCAACTTCATGTCAACTGCACTGTGCAAGGTTACTTTGAGTAAGGTAAGATGATGTAAAAGTTCTAAAAAAATGTTTTAATTATTATTATTTCCAAAACAAAATTGTCTTGTAATGATGTCATATGTCACGTCATGGTCACGTCCATGGAATTCATAATATTAACTTCATAGTCATGGGTGGCTAATTATGGGCGTATAAGCTTAAGATTAGCCAGCTAAACTTAAGCTTATTTTCGAAGATATGTTATTTTCTATGTTAATTTCTTTCATCTTTAGCCGGCTAAACTTAAGTGTAGTCATTACCCTTTGGCTAAAAATGTAATAGCAAATGAAAATGGCTAAAGGTAGGTTAGGTTAGAACTGAGATCATACAACCCACGAGCGGTGCCGCGGCAGCGGCCGGCGAGTGCCAGGGTCCGTTTAGGCACAAGAGAATGTAATGTTTTGTTTTGGAAACGTGGTGTTTTGCGATTACTTATTAATGTAGTGTTTTGAGAAAATTATATTCTGTGACGAAGGGATCGCATACTCACGCGCTCTCCCCCCGCTCCTTGCGTATCGATCAAATACTCATAAGCCAATCATAAGCATTTAGGTTTATGTGCAGTTTAGCCGGATAAAGAAGAAATCATTTATCAAAAAATGTCGAACATAAACCTCTCCTCGAATATAAACTTACATTTAAGTTTATCGCTGAATTTAAGTTTACTTCTACACTCAACTTTAGCCGTAACATACACATTCAAACGAAAAATCCCTTAAAAGAGAACATTGAAAGTAGTAGCTAATAAAATGAATTAAAGTAAGACCACAAATTGCAACACTGCCTACCCGTTCAGGAAATACAGGCGTGATATTTTATGTTCGCTAACATATCAAAATACTAGCTTTTGGCCCGCAGCTTCGCCCGCGTGGAAGCCGGAAATTATTCCACGGGAACGTATAACCGGGATGAAAATTTGCCAGTGTTAATCCAGGGTATAAGCTATCTACATACCAAATTTCATCCAAACGGTCCAGCCGTTTTAGCGTGTAGAAGTAACAAACATACAAACACACACGCACACACACACCCCCCCACACACACACTTATAAACTTTCGCCTTTATAATGTTAGTGTGTTTGTTCACTAGATACGACAAGGTAGAAGACATCTTACGCGACTTCTATGAACTGAGATTGAGGTACTACGCGCGTCGCAAAGAGTATCGGGAGGGGCAACTGCAAGCCGAGGCCGACAAACTGACAAACCAAGTGCGGTTCATTCTCGAGAAGTGCAACAAGGGACTAGTGGTCGAAAACATGGAGGGTAAAGCCATGGTGGAAGAACTTACGAAGAGAGGTAATCATCGATATTGAAGCCTATTTAATAGTAAATAACAACCCCGGCAAGCGTAGCTCCATCAGGTTAAGCTACGCTTGCCGGGGTTGTCCGTGGATGGGTGACCATCTTTAAATACCAAGACCACCGTGCCTCGGAAAGCACGTTAAGCCGTTGGTCCCGGCTGTCATTCGTGGATCTTTGACAGTCGTTACGGGTCGTCAGAAGCCCGAAAGTCTGACAACCAGTCTTACCAAGGCGTATCGTATTACCCAGTTGTGGAGGTCAGATAGGCAGTCGCTCCATGTAAAATACTGGTATCCAGCTGCATCCGATCAGACTGGAAGCCGACCCCAACATAGTTGTGAAAAGGCTAGGCAGAGTTATTTGATAGTAAATAACGCCTCTTGCCGTCATAGCAATGTTTTTTTTTGTATTGTGTCATACTTGGTGACTGTCTAGTTATGGAGATATTGAAGGTCAAATTCTCATTTTGGCATGTTAATACTTAACTTGAAATATCTCGCGTCCCCTTTCCCGTTCAATGCACAAGTAGGCCTCAGACTAAATAAAAAACCCACACATACTCGTAGCGCTGCAAACAATACAATAAAGCATGCGCAAAACTACACCTCGCTCTGTGCATACACTCTCAGACGCACACATTTACACCAAACTACAATTTTAAACTACGCCTCATTACGTGCACACATGTTTACTAAACCGGCCTCACGTCACTCTTGACAGCGCTATGTCTTGACTTTTTATTTAGTCTGAGAAGTAGGCACAGTTTGTTGCATAGGTACGTTACATTACGCGCTACAGCATCGTACCAAAAATAAAAGCCGCTAATTAATTAAATTCAGGAACTATTCGCGTAATATAATTTTCGGAACAATAAAATTTCTCTAACTAATCCAAATTTCTTACTACAGGTTACGCTCCCGACCCGGTCTCTGAATGGAAGAAGCGCGCCAGTAAGATGAAAGGACTTACAGCAGTAGAAGACGACACTGAGGAGTCGGAAGAAGAGCCCGAACCTGAGGCTGAGAATGGAAATCCAGTTGATCCAGGTAGGTTCTGAACCTTCTGCCTATATCCAAGTAAATGGATCTACCGGTTTATAATACGTCATGTAATGAATATCAGTAGAACTGTTGCGCTTTTACATTTGGTGTAATGTTATTGCATGTTGTTGTCTATTGAAACACCACGCTTGTTTTCACTGAAGACGCAGAGGCCGTACTATGACGTGAAAAAAGATCATGGATCCATCATGGTTCCGTTGAGAAAAAAGGATGGTGCTGGTCGTATATAGCTCCGTTTTTCTCTCTCACACTGGAACCATGATGGATCTGTGATCTGTTTTCACGTCATAGTATGGCCCCAGGACTTTAATACACCCACATTTAACCAGTTATGCTTAAGTCCTATGTAATCAAGGGCGAGCTTGTAGCCATCAACCGGGCTCTGCTCCAGACTCTGGGCTGCTAGTGATAAATTCTTACTGAAAAACAACAACAAAGGGTTCCATAGTTGGGATGAATTTATCCCAAGAACAATCTTAACATTGTAATTTTAAAACGTGTTCTCCCATACATTCCAACTGGAAATGTGAGTTTGTACTCACAATATTAAGAGATTTACCATGTTATATTAAGACCACAGACTTCTTATAGGTTTTCCTGTAATCTACAGGTAAAGAACTATTTTCTGTATTTTTCAATATTTTAGGCTCATTAATTTCGGAGATAAGGGGGAGATAATTTTCATCTATTTTGTTAAATAACTTAAAAAAATAAATAAATTATAAACAAAATATATTTGAGACCCTCATTAAGCCCTTTCATTTGATGGCACACGGTACAGTTTGCAAAACTATTTTTTTTAATTTTCTTATTTGCCCCCCAAAAGTGACCCCCATGTTCAAAATTAATTTATTTACTTTACCCGTCCGCGTTTGGGTCACAGAAGTTCATTATGTTTACCAAATTTCAAATTGATTCGAAGCAAATTCGCTGTGACAAACGAACAGACAGTCAGACAGAAAGACACACGAGTGATCCTGTAAGTTTTCCGTTTTTCCCTTTTGAGGTACGGAACCCTAAAAACAATAAAATTTTGCCTGACCTGGGAATCGAACTGAGAGGTCATGTAATAAATTGAAGGATTATGGAAGGTGTTTCGGAATTTCACCACAAAATAGGTCACATGGGAGCCGAATTTTCTATGCAAACAAAGTCAAATGCAAAAGCTAATACTCAAAAAAATTTGCTGTTACAGAAAAAGCATTCCAAAACTTGAAAGAGGTAAAGAAATTCAACTACCTGCTGGGCATGTCAATTTGGATGTTAACCATCGAGAAGAAAAGTGAACTGCTCAAACTGAGGAACCAGAAACTGTTGGAACTTCGAGCACTTAAGTATGCTATTATTGTTGAGATTTTGGTGCAGTGTTGAGGCCTACTTAGGAACCATGAAGTCACCCGTTTAGATTTTTTATTTAAAGTTGAAAATTGAAGTCCTAATTTACCGAACGTAAATTTTTCACTTTAAACCAACATTTTCATAACTTTTATCAAAGTTACGAAGTTGATTATTTTATTCATAAAAGTACTACTCATAAAGATTCAGTTGCAAAAAAAAAAAATCTCGACTAAGTCTTCTACTTTTTTTTTTAGATTTTTCTTTAAATTAGTCAGAGGTCGAAAATTCTCAAAAATCTGAAAATATTCATAACTCGAAAACTATGAAAAGTCGCGGAACATACATGGGGGTGATTTGGATACCCCACGATACGAGGGACCTAAATTTTATTTTTGGACGTCAATGTTCCGGCCTGTATATTTAAATTATATTATTTTTAATTCTTTTTTTTTGCTTTTCAAATATTTTTACTCAACCCTAGGGGCTTGTTTAACCACCTACGATTAAGTTCCTATTAACTTACTTGGCAGATAATTTCATACAAATTCTGTTCAATTTTGAATTTATTCGGTAAGTAGTGGCTTTTCGGACATCGTGAAATAGGCCCTAAACATTATAAATTAGTAAGGATATGCCTGCTTGATTTAGTTTTTATCATTATTAGGCTAAGTAATAACAGCCGCACGGGTCGATCCATCAGGTTAAGCTACGCTTGCCGGGGTTGGTCAGTGGATGGGTGACCATCTTTACATATCGAGACCCCTCCGTGCGTCGGAAAGCTCGTTAAGCCGTTGGTCCCGGCTGTCATTCGTGGATCTTTGACAGTCGTTACGGGTCGTCAGAAGCCCGAAAGTCTGACAACCAGTCTTACCAAGGGGTATCGTATTACCCAGTTACTGGGTTGTGGAGGTCAGATAGGCAGTTGCTCCATGTAAAATACTGGTATTCAGCTGCATCCGATTAGACTGGAAGCCGACCCCAACATAGTTGGGAAAAGGCTAGGCAGATTGATATCGTCTTATGCTTTACCACTGCTAGGCATTAGCCTTCCTCCACTCTTCAAACTTATCACGGCTGTTTGCTGTTACTTCTATATGTTGTGGCCAGATCTTAGAATTGATCATTTCATGAAGTGTTCGGTCATTTCATGAAATGACCAGCTAAAATTAACCATATCGTTTAACCGTTAACACTTAATGATTATGTCCGTCGCCGTTTGGGCGTATCATTAGTGTAGGGTATCTGTCGTGGTCCGATCGTAGAAATTGCCATACCGTGACGAAAGCAACCTATGTATCGACACTCCCAGCTGACCACTAGGCATATCGCAAAGTACTTACATTTCACGTCGCTAGTGGCACCCCGACCAAATGGGTTAGGTTAGAACCGTGACCAACTGTGTGCCCAAGTTGGTCCCAGTTAACTGGCTATTCATATTTTTGGAGCAAGGCACAACAAAAACAAAGCGACATCAACGCCTCTACTAGTGGGTAATCTAACTATTTATATCGTGATATGATCTCTAATGTTTCGCCACATCATGTAGTAGTCTGTTCATATCGTCACACGTTGAGTATTCAATGATCTGGCTAGACCACATCATGATGTGACCAGCGGTCGATGTTCTATTTCATGAAATACAACCATTTCATATGGTCGAACACTTCATGAAATGATGAATTCTAAGATCTAGCCGTAGCTAAGAAAACGCGCGTAGTGAAGAAAAGAAGTATTGAGTTTATGTGTATGTGTCGTAACACATACACATAAACTCAATACTTCTTCTCTTGGGGGTAGACAGAAACTACAGAACGCCACCTGTTATGATTCTTATATCTCCATTTGCTTCGTTCACGTTCATGTATTTGGTACTAAACCCATCACGCCGGTTGCGAGTACCTGTGGTACGACGAACCATTCATTCTATGTTAATCTGCCTAGCCTTTTCCCAACTATGTTGGGGTCGGCTTCCAGTCTAACCGGATGCAGTTGAATGGCTGAAAGCAGACACTGGTTGTCAGACTTTTGGGCTTTTGACGCCCCGTAACGACTGTCCAATCCACGAATGATAGCCGGGACTAACGGCTTAATGTGCTTTTTCGAGGCATGGAGGAGTCTCAGTATGCATAGGGGGTTACCCATCCACGCACCAACGGCAAGCTTAGCTTAACCTGATGGATTGACCCGTGCGTTTGTTATTACTTAGCCACGAGCTCATACTTATTCTACTTAGCCTTCTGACTGTGTTCTATGTTCAGAGCGAAATCAGCGGCGAATCTATGGCGAGAAGATTTAGACGAGTTCTTAATAAAATTAGAAGAAATTGAGGAAAAAGAGATGCAAGAAGAACTGACTCTTCACAAAAAGACCATCGAACTAGTCGTGAGTACCTCATTACATTTATTTATTTATTTTATCTTCCAGCATATACAAATGTGAAGAGGTGGGCTTAATGTAAAGGGTATCTCAATAAGGGCAGGAACAGACTTATAACACGACACGCCACGCGACAGCAATATTACGCGCTCATTGGGCACATTTCATCTCGTGAGGCACAGCTTCGTCATTTGGCCAATGAACAAGCGTGGCGTGGCGTCGGGTGTTACAAGGGTGCTGAGGCCTTGAGAGTGCACTATTTGGTTAAAAATAAAAACACGTATTTTTTGAGTGAGTTGTGATATTTTTATTGCATTGTACAGTATACATAATAAAATATCTGGCAAATGGCCCCTGCGTCTCTGATGACAGGCCATTGTTCTTTTCATATAATTTTCGACGACTAATTTGACAAATATGTCGCTTTATCTCACCGATGACGCGTTGGATCTCGGCCTAGAGCTCAGAAATTGTTTCTGGTTTATTCGCACGGCGTTAAATCGTATGATCTTGGTGGCCGGTTGACATCAGAATTTCGTGAGATGATTTGGTCTGGAAATTGTTGCTGCAAACAATCGATTGTTTCATGCGTGGTATGGCAGGTGGCGCTGTCCTGCTGAAACCAAATGTCGTCCATAAGCATGCCGTCCAGTTGAGGCCTCAAGAACTCCGTTATCATATAAAATATGCTCCTGTAACGAATGCGAGCGGTCTCAGCGTAATTTAACTTTCCCCATTTTTGAAATGGGTTTTCACAATGATAACGCGTTCTTCTTTTGTGTAGCGCTCCATTTTTAATAATCAGTACAGTTCTAGGTGACAGCTGTCAAATTTTAGTTGCCATTTGCACGAAAAAAAGACATATTAATTATTGAGACATCCTTTATAAGCATTTTTACCAGTCATTTCTCTTTGTTTTACCAATCCAAATATAGATGAATGGAGACTAATGTCAGTTTTAAAGAATTTGAACATAATAATATTTTTAATTATAACATTTAATAACTAAACTAAATAATTAACATTTTAATTTTGTTTTATGCTTACCAGATGGAAAGAGTAAGCGAGTGTTTCACAATGCGTTAATCCATGATTAAATATTTTAATTCTGGTGGAACGTAAACATCATTAACATTGATGTAATATATATTTTAATGGCCGATTTACTAATGTCCGATTATGAACAGTTTGGTGAAATTGGCACTATAAACCTATATTTTTGTAAAAGATTAACGGCATTTAGCGGTCATTTGCGAAACTGGCCTTTTGTGCGTTATTTTAGTGGAGTCCATCCCGAAGATAATTATGTTTTAGCATTATAAACATTTGTGAACTACTGCGGGCGGTGTGTTCAGGTCTACAGGTTGTATCTCAAAGGTGTGGTCAAACTTAAGAGTGTGGTATAGACCATCAAACTGAACAACTTTCTCCATGGGCCTGTATAACTGATTGGACAGTAAACCGACGTTCGCACGGACGTAAAATTATCGCGGCGGGATTTTTTGCTCTCGTTTTTGTGCCGAGCATTGGGAGTCCAACCAAACAACAACAGAGTGCATTATAGCGTGTCGAAAAAACATTCTGTTAGATTTTCAACTCTCGGCGCCTAAGCAGAGCGTTGAAAATCCAGTGCGCGAAACAAAATTGCCGTGATATTTTTACGTCCGTGCGTACGTCGACTTGGAAAAAAAAACAGGTGAAGGGTCAGACAGTAAAAATCTACAAACATTTCGCAACTGTGGCTTACGTTATGTGAGTGAGAACAAGACATAAACATTTGTCACTTATCAATTTTACAGATTGATAACAACGATCGTGACACATCTGTGTTGGACATATTCCCTTCGGCCAGTGGCAGACCTGTGCAGCCCATGATATCCAGCGTACTGATCAGGACCAAGGCCGCTGAGAAGGCGAAAAATAGGAGGGAAAAGAGTAATGAACCTGATCCGGTATGTGATACATTCGAACTACGAAAACCGCGATTTATGCCCGCTTTCTGAGGTTTTTAAACGGAGTTTATCCATTCGATAGTGATTCCCCGATAGTGTGGCCCGATATCCTGAACACTTCGATATGAAATAATTTAGCTTAAAAGTCGAGTGAATTACTATCGAGGGCTTATCTGAAGACCACAAAAGCAAGCGTATGGAAGGAATTCGCTTTTTTCGAATCAATAGCTATTAAGAGTTTAAACTCTGTCTAAGAAATCTTCTGAAACCGGCCATGAAATGATGCGTTGTAATCCCCGAAAGGCAAAGGGTTACCTAGAATACACATTTCGTCAGTTGTGTTGTAAGTCCCTTGTAATAGGTTGCGAGCCTATTGCCATCAACCGGGCACCGATCCAGACTCCGGGCTGCTACTCAGAAATTCCTGTCGGAAAAATCCAATAATAAGAAGAGAAGGAATAATCTGGGAATAATTGAGAACCAATAAATCTTTTGATGTGTCGCCCGTGAGGCGGCAAACCTCAAAGAATTTGATCGAGCAAGCCGAGTGGCGGCGATTATCAAAGAGTGAGGCGGCAAACATCAAAGGATTTGATGTTTGCCGCCTCACTGTCACTCCAGTGAGTATAAGTACCTAATGTAATATTTTTTAAATTAGGTTTTTTCAAAATATCTCGCGGGCCGGATAATATCTTACAGCGGGCTGAATCCGGCCCGCGGGCCGGTTGTTGCCCATACATGACTTAGAAGCTTGATTTTTTTAGAACTCTTACCGCCTTATTACAAAACAAGGTTCATCTTCAAACCAAGGTTTCAACCATGGACCCTTTTTTGAATTTCGAACTATATTCCGACACATTAAGTGGTCAGTTTTACAAAACTGACAACTTAGTACCGGACTAAGTTGTCAGTTTTGAATAAATAACTGTATTTCTATCACAGCTAGGTTATTATTACAAAAACTAGCTCGATAGTTTAAACCATGACAGAAGAAAAATCTCGTTTTGTAATAAGGCCTTTAGAATCCATAGACTTCCGTATTTGGTATCAATTTCAACTTGATATTTCCACGCGTCCTTGAGAAAAAGGGTCTTGCCAGACTGATAGACTTGAATTTTTATTTAGGCGATAGAATTACAAATTAACATTTTTCAGTCTTTTTCCTTTGTGCTGAGAGACCTTGCTATTTGCCAAATTTCATTATTCTAGGTCAACGGGAAGTACCCTGTAGGTTTTGATTTACTTGCGAGTATCACAAAATGTCGCATAAATGGCCGTAGGTTTTTATTGCGTTGAGTTAGAAGCTTGAGGTTTGTAGGACTCCAAGAGACCATAAAAAAAAATCATTTATTTTTAACTAAACATAAATGACATAGACATAGACTTACGTATTTGATATTAATTTCAATTTGATATCTCCACGCGTTCCTGAGAAAAAGGGTCTTGACAGACTGACAGACAGACAGACAGACAGACGGACATCGAAGTGATCCTATAAGGGTCCTGTTTTTTCCTTTTGAGGTACGGAACCCTAAAAATGATGTCTTTTCAAATTACCATGTACCTTTTTTAACTAGTAACTTTACATCTTGTTTATCAATAGTATCATTAAAAAGCAAAAAATAAATAAATTAAGTTTATTTTATAAAAATCACCATATACTAAAATAATAGCCATATTATTGTGTTTTTTCTCATTGTAGAACTGTAACCAGCCACGCGCGAGCGGTTCGAGAGAAACGAGTGGTGCTGCGGGAGCGGCCGACGAGCGATACTATCAAGTTGGTCGCAGTTACTTGGCTATTTAGTATTTTTAGGCCTGGTTTTTATAAAACGCTGAAAACTTTACCTGTATCAAAATTTGTCCAATCACTGTTTTCACTCGAGTTTGAGTAATTTTGACTCATATTGCTCGTTTTATTTATTTCTGTTTCGGATGCCATTATTGTTATTACACACAGAGCCACGAGCGTCAACATTTAGAACTAAAATCGACGTTCCTTTTCACGCTGTTTTACATAACCTCTTCTTACCTAATCGTTGACCCGCTGCGTTGATAAACGCAAAACGTTTAATAAATAATTCTGATTTATGTAAAACCGCTAAATGTCGTTCAGTTGTTTTACATAACGTCATTGTTTTGTTAAAGAGCGGTTTTCACAATCCATCTGCGACATATAAGTTATGACGTGACATATCTTTCAGGACCAAAACAAGAATGCAGTGCCACAAAAGGAGCCGAGAGAACGGAATTTGAGACAGAAAGTGACTTTCCCGCCCCGGAAGTTGACGTTCAGCGAATGACTAGCCGTAAGTTGATTTATTACCCGACTGTGCGACAGCAAACGCAGGGTCATGATTTACAAGCGTATCTATGTATCTTTATACCCTCAAAAAGAAGGTTTCGAGTGACTCGGAATCTGAGGCGGGAAGTGATTATCTCGCCGCGCCACCAAAATCTGCCCAAACGAAGTACCGAGGTATACTTAGTGGCATAAAATGCACTAGATTACACTAATATTGCATTTATATATTTTTCTTATGGTTACCCGGAGATGAGAATAAAATAATTTTTAACATAAAGGGCCAAAATGGCGTGCTTTATGTTATGTTAAGTTTGTGCTTGCAAAGTTTGTGCTTGTACGATGATAGATCATCGCACAAGCACAGACTTTGTAGTGTATTATCTATGAGCACAACTTCCTGTACTAATTAAAAAAAAAACCGGGCAAGTACGTGTCGGACCACGCACAATGAAGGGTTCCGTAGTTGAAAAGAATTTATACCAAAAACAAACCGAACAACCAAAAATTTTTTTTTATGCGATAAAATTACAAATTAACAATTTTCGGACTTTCTCTTTTACTTGTGCTGTGAGACCTTGCTTCTTGCCAAATTTAATTATTATAGGTCAACGGGCAGTACCCTATAGGTTTTGATTTATTTGCGAGCATCAAAATATGTCGCATAAATGGCCGTATTTTTTTATTGCGTTGACTTAGTAGCTTGATCTCCTTAGAACTCCAAGGGACCATAAACTTAAATATTTGATATTAATTTCAACTTGATACCTTCACGCGTTCCTGAAAAAAGGTCTTGACGGACAGACAGACAGACGGACAAACAAGTGATCCTATAAGGGTTCCGTTTTATCCTTTTGAGGCACTTACGGAACCCTAAAAAACTATCAAGTTGACAGCTGTCGGCTTCAGCCACTGCTATTTCACGTTTGTTTCGTTTCGAATCTTTAAATAAATCTGAATTCATTAATAACTCTCATTTTGTAATCGATTTTCGTTAGGCAAAGTTACCTAACGTAAGAAAGGATGCTTATACCTAAAAATTAGGTGAATACAAGATGTGAATATTGATAAACAGTAGGTAATCTCGAAGCAGCGTTAGAAGATCTAAGGTTAGAAGTGTTTCAGAGCGATTAACAAACTCGATAGATGAATGAGTCCGTGGCGTCAGCATCCAAGGGTTTTAACGTAATGGGACTCTGATCTCCGTCATATTCCAGCTCGTCCATAAAGCAAGCCAGGTCATCCAAGTTTCAGTGAATAGGAGTCGCATTTAAATAAAGCCTTTTATTGCCTTTGTTTTATCTTGATTTCTTGAATTAAATAGAACATCAAGCCAAGCAATATCAAATCAATCAATCTGCCTAGCCTTTTCCCAACTATGTTGGGGTCGGCTTCCAGTCTAACCGGATGCAGCTGAATACCATTATTTTACATGGAGCGACTGCCTATCTGACCTCCACAACCCATTAACTGGGTAATATGATACCCCTTGGTAAGACTGATTGTCAGACTTTCGGGCTTCTGACAACCCGTAACGACTGTCAAAGATCCGCTTTCCGAGGCACGGAGGAGTCTCGGTATGTAAAGATGGTCACCCATCCACGGACCAACCCCGGCAAGCGTAGCTTAACCTGATGGATCGACCCGTGCGGCTGTTATTACTTAGCCACGAGCTCCTCGCAAGCAATATCAAATATTTTGACACTGTGTATGGTGCGTGCATTCTTGGTAGGACCGAAAAGTTGATCCAGCGAGTGCAGAATGCCTGTGCAAGATTTTGTTTCAATGTCCCTCCCCGATCTCATATAACACCATTTTTAAATAAGGGTAATTTGATGAGAATGTCAGATCGCAGAAAGCTTCATCTGGCTACCCTACTCTTTGGCACCATTCTCACAAAAAAACCAGAATATTTGTATCAAAAATTGACTTGGTCACGAGATATAAATAAAATTAAAACAAGAGCATCATCTTACCTTCTGTTGGCCTCAACGCACAGAACTGCTGCTTTCCGTGGAAGCTTTAAATTCGCTGCCTCTCGCTGCTGGAACGATTTGCCACCGCCGTTTCGTGCTATAAAAACAGTTGGTACTTTTAGTATTAAATATAAGCAACACTTGTTACGAATACAAAAGGAAACCAGTCTCTGATAGTCTAAACTCACCCTGGGTCTGCACGTAGTTGGTATTGGTGACCTTAGCGGAGTCTTGTGTTCCTAGCAGCATGTTTAACTTTGAACGCTTTGTTTTTTCACTCGGTGATTGATTATTTTTTTTTTTTTTTTTTTTCTTCTTCTTCCGACTTACACAACACAACACATTCAGTTATACACTCAACAATACTTTATATTATTTATTTGCACCATTTTCTTGTCGTATTTATCATACACTCTTTGTTTTATTTGTGTGACTTTACTTCCTTTTTTACATTAATGCACATTGACAGCCAGTCGCCTGCGCCCGCGTCTCATGCATGGTCTCATCGCTTGTCATAAATATAGACAATAGTCTATAGCATAGACAAGTGAGGTTGGACCGTCGGGCGTCAAGCGTGAGTCGATCTTTACACCTTATTGACGGTTTTTGTTTTTTTCTTTTCAAGTATTCTAGTATTTGTATTTTATTTTATTTGATTTTATTCCCCTTGCTATTTTTAATTGATATCCGTGGGTATGTCCGTGGCATCACACAGGCCCTATCAGAATACCAGCGTTGCGGTATTTATTTTTTAAATATCGCAGCTTTATGCTGAGATGGGAGCCTTTTTGGCCTCGCACAGGTCTCTTTTATTTTAAACTGATTTCTTTTTTTTGTTTTTTTGCTTTTTAATGTTTATTTTGTTACTTTTATATGCTCTTTTTTAACTGTATTTCCTGTGCGTGTCCCAAATAAAATATTTTTCTTTCTTTCTTTATTTATCTAAAATACTCTTTTTAGAGTTCCGTAGACAACAAGAAACCCTTATAGTTTTGTCATGTCCGTCCGTCTGTCCGTCCTTAGCTTCGCTCAGAGAGTCTCGGTACTAGAAAGCTATAATTTGGCATGGTTACATATTCATCACGCCGACAAAGTGAAAAAAAATGGTAAAATAAAATCATGAAAAAAAATTGTTTTAGAGCACCTTCTATACACGTAAAGTGGGGATGTTTTTTTTTTCTCGTCGACCCCATGGTGTGGGGTGTTGTTGAATGGGTCTTTCAAAAATATTGCGGGTTTGTGAAAACAATTTTTCGATTTAGGGAAACGTTTCTAACAAAAATTAGCTAATAATTTTAATAATAATTTCATTAAGCTTTAAAGTGCTAATTTTTATTAGAGCTAAGTGTGTCCCCCTGCCAGCTAAACGGTTAGTTTTGGATGGGTGAAAAAATTCACGGTAGTAGTATAACGAAGTTAAAAGGAAAACTATCACCACTAAGTAGGGTTTTTCAAGTTTACGAGTAATAGTCAGCCAACTACGGAACCCTTCATTGTACGTGGTCCGACACGCACTTGGCCGGTTTTTATTTATGCTTAGCTTGCTGCTGTTGTGAACACTTGTATACAAATGTCACACATAAAGGCCATGGTTGTACAGTCCCTAATCTTTCCCATAATAGACTATGGTGATGTGTGTTATTATGACCTGAATGCAGATCTCCTCAATAAACTTGATCGCCTTCGATCATTTCGATTCGTCTTCAATCTTCGTAAGTATGATCATGTGTCTGCGCACCGATTGCTTTTAAAATGGTTACCCATACGTCAGCGCAGAGAGCTGAGGGCTCTGTCTATGTTGTATTCCATACTAAATAAACCTACTTCTCCTTCTTATCTGACTTCCCATGTTCAATACTTGTGCTCTGCCCATAGTAGAAATCTTCGTTCAACCAACAATCGTCTTCTACGATGTCCTTCTCACCGCTCTGGATTCATTCATTCTTCTTTCTTTGTCCAGGCGGTATTTCTTTGGAATGCGCTCCCTCTGAACATCAGGATGGCAACCAGTCGGCTATCGTTCAAAATGAAGGCTCGTGAACATATTCGTATAAAGTTGGCAGAATCACTTCAGCGCTGATTCTTGCTGGATTCTTTTTCTCCTCTACCTATCGTTATTTCTCTTGACAAAGTTTATTCTGTTTATATGTATGTATATATCTATTTATTTATTAGTATTTATTCTGTTTCGAGTTATATAACCCTTATGTTGCACCTGCCATGTTTTGTGTCTGCATCTCCTAAGGTTGACTGGTAGAAAATGCCTCAGGCATTAAGTCCGCCTTTGTACCGTATTTTTTTACTTGTGCATAAAGTTTTAATAAATAAATAAAATAAATGTACTCTGTGACTTGAACACTATGAAGCTGAGCGTCCACTGGTCCGCGGCTTCCGCAACACACGTACGGCACGCTACGGTTTTTGGTGTTTTTTTTTATGAAGAAATGAAAATGTGGGCGGTACCTGTAGTGGACGCAGTGCTATTATGAACGCATACAAAGCAAACAGAAATCCGTTACGTGCCGTGCGTGCGTTGCGGCCGGCGCGGACCAGTGGACACTCACCTTTACTTCGTATCGGAGACCCGAAACGCAGAAACGAATGGAATGACATTTACGAAACAATATCAACCCTAGTGTCAACCAAATGTAACGCAATTGTGAATGCAAAGTTGCCACATGATTTATTAAAACTTTAAATAACTTATTAGGTGATTTTAAAAGATTTAAGAATAAAAATACAATTATTTTCGAATTCCTCTATTTTTTCTCTACGATTTGGTGCACGTGTACCTCGAGATACATGTTTGGGCAAAGTTGTATGGGCTTTTGTTGACCTCCTATAATGTATTTTTGATTAGTTGATATTTCTTTTAATTAACAAATAGATTATACTCTTAGACTTGACGGACATATACAGGGTGCTTTTTGAGATGGGGCAATTAGGGCAGATACCTTAACCGTTGGCGCTACAAGAAAACGGTTTTAGGCCTAACTTTTTGAAACATTTTGAAACATAAAGAACAAGACTAATGTCATTAAATGAGTAGGTATAAACAACCGATAACACTTTGCTCAGAACGAAAAACGGACTTGAAAACAAAACACGTCAGGATCTGCGGTCAGCCTTACTAGACCGACGTGGCAGTCATTATGTCATTTGTCCCTAAAGATTCATTAGATTAACCGGCGTCCGGTTTGGAAATGGACCTTTTTTGGCGAATACGTGAAGCATTATTTCAATTTTTATTTTGTACTAGCTTCCGCCCGCGGCTTCGACCGCGTGGTATGTCGATAAAAGTAGCCTATGCCCTTCCCCAGGGTTCAAAGTATCCCCGTACCAAATTACATCAAAATCGGTCCAGCCGTTTAGCCGTGAAAGCGTAACAAACAAACAAACACATTCGCATTTATAATATTACTTAGGATTTCGTGTTTCATACACAGCTGTATTGCCACATAAATCTTTATCCTTTCTTTCTCTTTCTATATTTTTAATAGTCGCAAATTTCAGAAAATACATGGCACGTTTAGAAGCATCCACGATTGTCTTTTGGGAGGATACCTAATTATTGTATTTTATTTCCAGACTATGCAACCCCGGCACGAAGAATCTCGAGGAAGTAAAGCGACTAACGAAAAGAAGGATGTAGTATATTGTAGCTAAAAAATACAGATTCTACGAAGATATTTGAAATCTAGCGACTTCCAAGTTCTCGTACAGTCAACAGCAAAAGTAGATGATCAAAATCAGGAATTCAATACCTACTAATCAAAACTGATCACGAATATGTGGCAGCTATACTAGTAGTAAATGTTTGGTATAATTATAATCACATACTTTTGAATCACTTCGACGCTACACAGTTCTGACGCGGACTCCGTTTATTAGTATTGAATTTCTGTTTTTGATCATCTACTTTTGCTGTTGACTATATAAAAATATCTTTCAGTAAATTCGATGTAAAATATGCGTACATTATATAGGGTGAGTTTTTGTTTATTTTTTTATAATCAAGTAATCTATTTTTAATACATTAAAAAAATCTACGTACGTCAATCTTTCTATTTCTGACCATAGTCCCTGTTTAAAACTCACCCTGTATATTTAAATAATACTTACATATTTTATATACTTAGTTAAGAAAAATTTATTTAATTAGGTATAAATACAATACTGTTAGCATAGTATAATAATACAATAGCCACAAAAAAATCAATAATAATAAAAAATAAAATAAATAATAAAAAATCTAATATAAATCAATTAAATTATTAATGCATGTAATGTTTATAATTGTTATTTAGTGACATTTGTGATGGTTGGTAACGAATAACTCTTTTACACAGTGACCTGCAAATTGCAAGAAACGTAAGAAGACATGAATTTCACGGGCAATTTTTTCAAATATTTATGACTTTATTGACATTACGAAATAATATTGTACTTAATTTTATTCTTCAAGGATCGAGATGTCGTTTCTTCCATCTGAATTGTACTTATTTAAAACCTCATCATTATCATTCTCTTGCACTAATCCCAATTTATTTGGGGTCAGCGCAACATGTCTTCTTCCATACTTCTCTATTAGTCCTCATCTCTTTATTCACTCCCTTTCTAGCCATATCATCTTTCACACAGTCAGATTGAACGACAAACATCCATCCATCCTAACTTTGCATGTATAATGTTTAAGTTTATATGAGTGAGATAATAAAGATTTGCATGATACATTTTAACAAGATGTTTTATTTTATTGAAAATTTGTTGTGTTGTATGAGTGTGTTGCAAGCCTATTGTGCTGCCCTAATCATGATACTCTTAGAAGTTCTGAGTATTATTGTGTATATGCAAGCATGAGTATAATTGTTTGAACTGATAATAAATTCACATTGTCATGAAGAGCGATTATCGTGGTCGTATATAATCTCGCACGTCTGTAATTGTGACTTTTTTGTTTTGTGTAATGTCAGATTACCGCGTAAACTACTCCTACGACTTACTAATGTTCTAATTAGCCTATTGGAACATTAGTAAGTCGTCCATATCTTGTAAACTACTGAACTGATTTTGATGAAACATCTAATGACGTGGGACTCTGGTTATAGGTACTAAAACCGAGTCCTATATTATATACCTACCTACATAGTTTTCTTATAGGTGCTCCTATTCCATAATTCTTTGTTCTATGCTTTTAGGATCAACGAGAGCTAAGTCGTGTTGATCTCGGGAAGCGTTTTTAAATGCAAAAGTTGCTACTCAGTAGCTTCCTCAAGTTTCGTATCCCGATTATAATTCGGATTAAGTATGGAATGTTTTAATTTGTTACTACCTTATACTCCATCGGTTTAGGTAATTTAATAAAGGTAGGTAAACAAAAAAACCACGTGTCTGGTTAACCAGCTAAACGTAATACCCCTGTCACTTCAGTCGTCATGCTACGACACAGTTGTACTTAGCTACTCTACAATTTCGCAACGTTATACAACGAATTATAAAGTTGCTAAATTGAGGAATACAACTGTGTCGTAGCATGACAACTGAAGTGAGAGGTTTTACGTTGTGGTTTTTGTTGTTTACCTTTATTTAATTACTTATACCGATGGAGTATGGATAGGTAGACGGGCTGGTGTCCGCAACTCCACGTCAATGCACGTATTTTGCGTACGGTTGTTACTACCTTATAAACATAACATTAATCCTTGTTTCCTAGGAGGGTTGAACAGAGGTCCAACACATATACTACCACCATTTCGTATAAACAAAATCCGTTGTTGGATTGCACAGCCGAATAACATCTTTTGGAACTTTTACGAAAGCGCCATCTTTCGTACAACAGTTGTAATAATGGAGGTATGAGAGAATGGCTTTCCAACCTACGGAAGAAGTTTTACCTATCGCTAATAGATGTCGTTGTTCTAACTTTACGCTTCGCGTGCGTGTGGCGGATTTAAGTTGACCGTAAAAACTTTTTTACAAAAAAATACAACCGACTTTCATAAACAACACTACAAAGTGAAAAATAACTTTAATTTCGGAAGTCGGTGTCTGATTAAATGTATTTTCGTTTTTGCCACCGACTTCCGAAATTAAAGTTATTTTTCACTTTGTAGTGTTGTTTTTGGAAGTCGGTTGTATTTTTTTGTAAAAAGTTTTTATTTTTCACTTTTTAGTGGTTCACATGTACCCTTCACAGCGTACTGGCGTGATGTTATGTTATGAACTGGTGTAAACAACAAACAGACATGAGATTTCAGCAATCCCAGTCCATTTGCTATCATTTATTGAGGAGTTCCGTTGCCTATCTCAGAAGTTCTTCATCAGATCTTCACCAAATTGAAATGGGACCACTCCAAGAAAGTACTCTTCCAAAAACTATCCAAATCGCTTCAAGTGTGCCTATAAAAATGGAAGAGTTCTCTCTATTTCTCCAGGATCTCATCATCAGATCCTGACTTGATGATCATGGGACCACCTGGGAAGTATACCCTTTCAAACAAAAAAAATAAATAATCCAAACCGGTCCAGCCATCTTCGAGTAAAAAACGAATTGAGAACCTCCTCCTTTTTGAAGTCGACTAAAAATAGATACAAAAAACCGAAGTCCACTTTAAGTTTGATCACAAATTGAGTCTTCATTTTGATGTCAAGTCATACTATTGAACGTTTAGCATGACAACACAAACAGCAAGCTTCAAGGAAGTACCTCATAGGAAGGTAGTGGGTCTGTAAGTATAGATAGTTCAACTCATCTGTGCGCGCGGCGCTATGTGTGGGTAAACCTACTTGTGCTCGGACGACGACTGCCGCGCTGCCGCTTCACTGCCAAGCTGTATTTACAAGGCACGCACATCATGGCGCCGCGCGCGCAGATGAGTTGAACTATCTACAAGCCTACAAACAAATATCTGGCGAATCTCTCTTAGCTGTGAAAAACCAAAAATAAAAACCAGTTAAAGATCCGTTGGGTAAATGGTGTCACTAATAAATTAACTTCACTTTGAACTAGTGAACTAAGTAAAGTCAGGGTTTATTGTTGAGCAAGTTGGCCACAACTTAAATTGTCTGTATATTCAATTCACAACTGTCATTCTTTGACAGTAGTATGAAATGGCTTTAACACGGCAAAATTGACTTATGGTAGCAATTTGTTTAACAATTAATTTCCCCGACAGTACGTTATCTACTTGGTAATAAAAACGCTAATGCCCAGGTTAACCCAGTGACAAAAACTTACCTAAGCCTTTTTTATAAGCGACCCCACTTTCTGAATGTTTAATATCATTATTCGGTAAAAAGGGTGCATGGCGTACCGTGGCCGCGGGGCGTATGATAGCGTATACTTTCAGCAAACGTTTGTTTTATAAATTCACGCTCGATTTCCCGATGGAGAGCAGAGTTCCGATGTCAATTCTATTCTGATTGCAACACTCGAGCGTTTGTGGAAACATTTTAAATCCTATCTACTTAATCTGGCAATAAGATATATTTGTTTATTCGATTTTGACCTTCTATAGTGTAACTGTCAAGTTAACGATCTGCAAACTGCATATGGAATGGGCCCAAAAACGGCATCTCTTAAGAAAACATAGGTAGGTATCGAATTGCCTGATTTTGTTGTCACTATTTGTTCTAGATCCATGTTTATGCAATTAATTCTTCGTAAGCTCTGTAACCAGCCAGACAATGGGTTTAGCAACATGGATTTTATTTGCAGTTCCGTAAATATCGCAGATCCGCGGGATTGATGACATCGATCCCGCAGACTTGCGGGATTGAGATTTTGATGTGGGATTCAGTGGGATTGGATTCCCTAGTCCACCCAGTAATATAACTCGCGCATCAAGGAGCGCTGTCCCAAATTAGAATACCTACATAAAATATGGCGAAAGCAAAGCGCGAAAAAAAAAGAAAATTTAAATCATAATTTCCTACTATTTCATGACAAAAATATTTTTCGTCAATTTATTTTATTTCTTTAAAAGTGTATTGAAAGACGTCGTTTGATACACGTGGGCATTTGTTATTGCAGTTCTCGGTTTAAAAACAACCTCGCCTACGACTCGGGTGTTAATTCCGGCCTGGAATGCAGTAACAAAAATTCTCCACTTGTGTCAAAATATACTATTTCTCATATTTGAGGCGTGATTTTAGAAATTATTCTTAATTATTGGGTGCATGCAAGCAAAGCAGCGAGCAACAACTAACAATATAGGACACGTGCCGCTGCTTTGACGACATTCTAAAATAGCATCTTGGAGCAACCTGTAGCGCAGAGATGAAATTAAAACGAACGAGAAAGGGTTGTCTATTGTTTGCCCGAAGATTATATGCCATAATCATCATTTTCTCGAATTTCATTTACCCGAATTTCATTTGCCCGAATGTTTCATTTGCCCTAAAAGACATAAGACATACTTTTAATTGCCCGAATTTTAGATACCATAAGATACGAATGCCATAAGTATTGTTTGCCTTATTTTTATGTGCCATAATAATTATTAGACATAATATTTAAATGGCATAATATTTAAATGGCATAACAAGTATTAGACAAATATTTAATATAATTATATAGTTTGATTATTAAACTTGTTTTTAATTCTAATACTTACCTACTTATTAGCTTTCTGGCTGTCGATGTCGATGGGTGCGCAATGTTTGGTATAATAAGAATAAACTTATTTATTCTGTGCATGGTTGATGGTGGGCTAGGTCGACGGAGCCCCGCTTCGCGGGGCTCCTACTTCTGTGTGATTTATAAAAAAATAACCACGAAGGGGATGGCGGGGTCTATTCGCTCGCTTCGCTCGCTCACACGACCCCGCCATCCCCTTCTAACCTAACCTGTCCGAGTCGGGGTGCCCTAAAGTCGCAATTGCATCCAATTTCTCTTGATATAAACAACCGTTACACAGCCGATGTCGATGGCAAATTATGTTATGGCATATCATAATTATGGCATGTGATAATTAGGGCTTACAATGATTATGACAAATTTTGTCACTCGATGATAAGTGAGTAAGATGACAAATGATAAGTGGTAAGTGACTTTATGGGAAACAATGATTCTGACACGTGACTAATATAGCAAATGAGAGTAGGGCAAATGAGTATTATGTCGTATGATATTATGGCTGTTGACTATTATGGCAAATGATATTAGGGCAAATAAAATTCGGGTAAAAGGTTTTTTACTGGGGGTTCTGCAAAAAAAAATATTCATGAAGCTACTCACAGGCACAGCTGGGTCAGAACAATAGACAAACGATGAACAAAAAAAAAAGGGTCAAAGTCAAAGACCTTACCAGCTGACATAGAACAATACAAACAACACTTCATGAATGAGTCCATAGAGTGCATAGAGTGATCACAATTTTGGTTATTATTTTATTGTTTAGTTTGTTTGAATTTTTTTTTTCAATTTATTTTCAGGGTTAGTTCCGTGGTAAAAGTTGTTCATTTTCATGAGTACTACACTCCGTTAAAGTATGTCCCTCGTTTAACATAACATCCTGTATACAACGTGCCGCTGCTATAGCGACATTAAATCTTGACACAGCTGGTAGTGCTAGTAGCCAGTTGACCACTCCCTGGCGGAATTGGAGCGCATGGTGCAGGAGGACAAGGAGGAAGTACTGGAGGTCGCCTCAAAGTCCTCCAACTTGAAAGGGACCTTCCAGAAGGCCCTCAAATGCCGGGCCGTCAGCATGCACGGCATCGTTATGGAGCTGATGAAGCGGACGGCCACGGACGAGACGCGGCAGCTGCAGGCGAAGGTGGATCGCCTGCAGGCGGAGGTCAGCCAGCTACACCAGAAGCTGGCTGAGGCCATGGCCCGGCCTGCCCAATCTGCCCCAGGTCCGATGGTGGGAGGCTCCTCCTCCCCTGCCGGCCTTGAGGCAATAATCCGCGGGGTTGTCATGGAGGAGAGGGCCTTCATCAGAAGCTGCCTCGCAGGCATAGAGGACCGGCTCTTGGCGGAAAGGCTGCTCCGCCCGCCGCTAGCGGCGGATAAGAGTACACCGCCGACGGAGCCGGGACCTGTGCCTCTGGGAGGCCCGGCATCGGGTGCGCAGCCCCAGGCCTCGAAGCCCTCCAAGGGCAAAGGAAAGGGCAAGAGGACCACGGTGGCCTCTCAAACGCCCACCACGAGCGCGGAGGCAGCATCTGGGTCGTCTGCCACTCCAGCAGCCCCCCGGAACTCGCAGGAGGAAGACGCCCTTCTTCCGTCCACCACCCCGATAAAACCAGTCGTGGACGGAAGTGGTCAAGAGGGGAAAGGGGAAAATGTCGACCCCCAAGCCCGCTGCGACTGCTCTTGCAGCCAAAAAGGCTCCAGCCGGCGGGAGGAAGCTGGTTCCTCCCAAAACCGCGGCCGTCGTGGTGACTATCACCCTGCAGGCCATGGAGCGGGGCGAGACGTATGAGTCCGTCCTAAGACGGGCTCGTACCAACGCGGATCCCTCCCGGCTGAGGATCGGCGGCATCACGTGCCGCCGAACCCTAACCGGGGCTCGAATTTTCGAGTTCTCGGGGGAGCAGCGCGGCACAAACGCAGACCTCTTCGCAACAAAGTTGCAAGAGGTCATCGCGGATGCGGCAAGGGTCGTCAGGCCTGTAAAGACCGCAGCCTTGGAGGTGGTCGATATGGATGATTCGGTCACCAAAGAGGATGTGGTGGCGGCCGTTGCGGCGGCTGGAGGCTGTGTCGCTGGCGCGGTGAAGGTTGGAGCCATCAGGCTCGGTCGCCGCGGCATGGGCACCATCCGCGTCGAGTGCCCAGTCGTCGCGGCTGGGGCCGTCCTTACTGCGACCAAGGGACGGCTGCTTGTGGGGTTCAGCTCGGCCGTGGTCCGGCTACTTGAAGACCAGCCTATGCGCTGCTTCAAGTGCTTCGCGTTCCGCCACACCCGAGCCACGTGTCCCTCCAAGTTCGACTGGGGAGACTCTTGCTTCCAATGCGGGCAGGAGGGACACAGGAGTGCCGCTTGCCGCACCGCCACTCCACACTGTGCAGCGTGTGCCGCCAGTGGCCGCCCCGCGGACCACAGGATGGCGGGCAGGAGCTGCAAGCCTCCCGCGAGGAAGGGCATAGTGTCAGCGCAGGCTCGCCCTGTTGCTACCACCGCCACCGCCGTCGTCGCCGCTGTAGCTCCAGCGGCGGTAGCTGAGGAGGAGGATGCGATGTTGGAATAATGGTTTCCGACTACCGCATCCTCCAGACGAACACCAACCACTGCAGAGCGGCCCAGGACCTGGTGGTACAGGTCATGGCCGAGTGGCTGGTGAACGTAGCGAGCGGTGGTCGCTGAGCCCTACTCAATCCCCGACAGCTGGCTGGGTGACGAGGACGGCTTGGTGGCACTAGCGGCGCGGTATTCCACAAACTCCCATCCCCTCTCGCTATTAGAGAAGGGACCGGTATACGTGGCCGCCGCGTGGGGAGAACTAGCCCTTGTGGGCGTCTATTTCTCCCCAAACCGTCCTTTTCAGGACTTCGAGAACTATCTCGGAATCCTGGCCGCCGTGGTCGGCAGGGCGGCGCCGCGACAGGTTTCCGTACTGGGAGACCTAAATGCCAAGTCGGTGACCTGGGGCAACCCGGCCACCGACGCACGCGGGCGGGCAGTGGAGATGTGGGCGGCCTCCTCGGGGCTCTCCCTCTTGAACAGAGGAAGCGTCCAGACATGCGTGCGGCGGCAGGGTGGCTCAATAGTGGACGTCACTTTCGCCACCCCTGCGTTGGCCGCACGCGTGTTGAACTGGCGGGTGGAGCTGGTGGAGACTATGTCGGACCACCGCTACGTGCGGTTCAACATCTCCACCGGTGGCCCTGGAGGGACGCGGCCCCTCTCGGTGCGATCACCGTTCCCGCGGTGGGCTCTCACCCTCCTGGACAGGGAGGCAGCGGTGGAGGTGGCGTTCATCCAGGACTGGCTTTCACCGCCTTCCGCCGGTCTGGACGTGGACACCGTGGCGGGGCGCCTGAAGGAGTCTCTGACCGAGGTTTGCAACTCTAGCATGCCTCGGTCTCGCCGACCACTACCCAAACGCGCCGTATACTGGTGGTCGGTGGAGCTGGCGGGGCTTCGAGCAGCGTGTGTGGAGGCAAGGAGGGCCTACACGCGGAGCCGGCGGCGGCGTCGACGACACCACGCCGACGAGGACCACCTCTATGAGGTGTACATAGAGGCAAAAATGGTCCTCGGTAGGGCCATCGCCGCCGCCAAAGACTCGACCAGAACATCAAACCGAACAACTTCCTCCATGGAACCAACATCGTAATCGCGAAAAAATTTTCAATTGTCCCATAGAAAATTTCATTACCTAGGTACTCGACGGAAATGTTGGGGACGGCTGATAAATTTTTCGCGATTGCGATGTTGGTGCCGTGGAAAAAGTTGTTCGGTTTGATGGTCTTTACCACACCCTTAAATTTGACGAGGATGAAAAACGACAAGTTGTATATCTAACCAAGATAAAGGAAAAATATAATTAATTTGATGATTGTTTTTGGGGTCATCAAGCGCGATGTAGTTGAAATATCAGTTTACAAAAATCTGTTTTTTTCATTGGAACTAATTATATAGAAATATTGCCTAAATATAAAAATAAATGTCATGAAGTTTGGAAAGAATATTTTAATCAAAGATCTAAAGAAAAAGGAATTTGGTATAGGTCTATAGTTTCGGAGCCTCCTCATGTACCGTGGTTTGGTAATACTAGGTTTAGCAGAAAAATTATATTATAGTTACGGCTCACAGACTGAGATCTGGACACATGCCGCTCAATAATTTTGGATTTTTAATGAAAAAAATTGATTCACCTAATTGTGAGGTATGTGGCACACTGGAGGAAGTTATACATTTATTGATGGAGTGTGTCAGATTTCAGTCTGCAAGAGAAGATCTACTTAAAGAGCTTAAGGTAAATATGTACGATGTTTGCATGTTCCATCATATTTTGTCGTCACCTAACTCCGGAGCTGCTTATAGTTTAATTAAGTTTGTGTTGTTACGTTTTACATTATAAGCTCCGATGGGACTGGCATGTAGGTACAACTGTATAAAAGTCCCTAATAATAAATAAAGAGGAAAAAAAAAATCTGTTTTTTTTCTGTAAATAAACTTCGCAGACGTGATGAGTATCGAAAACGATAAAACAAATTTCTCAACTCCTACTTCATGTAGTAACAGGTAGTGCTGTCGTTGACCCCCAAAAAAATCAAATATTTTTTATTTTTATTTAGCCGTGTTTTAATATCGTTACCCATTGTCATGTCTGCGGAGTTTCGCTAGCTAATTTAATTTGACTCTGTATACAGCATGATTTTTTAGTCATATCATGTGTCATGAAAAATACCTGCCGCCGCCGCCGCTTACGTACACACGGCTACACATAAAGCTATGAATTTCCAGTTTACACTGACCTCTCATTGTAAGGAAAACCAATACAATTCAAGATCAGCTTATACTGGAAATTATAGCTTGATCTGTAGCCGTGCGTACGTAGCTACTTTGTGCTTTACGTGATGAAAGTACCTACTCATCAATACAAACAACTTTTACACCACTTACCACCCCCACCACTACCACAACCACTTTACCACTTTCTTTGATCCCACGTATTTAGATGCAGTTTACTAAAACTGCATCAAAATACGTGGGTTCAGCTGACTTTATTTATCATATCAACATTTTTTTAATCAGATGTACCTATTTCTATAGCTCTTAGCGTTTTCAAGTTATGATGAAATTAACAAAAAAAAATTTTTTTTGGGCTTCATTTTTAAAATTGCCCCCCCCTTCGATATTATTTAGGAACAGCCTAAATAATAGTTATCAACAAACAGCCAAACTTTATCATGCCTTGCCTACTCACACTGAAGCATTCAGACGTACTAGTACCATATTCACGTCCACCAAACCACCACACTCACCACACCACCCATCAAAAATGGCCCACCCATCAAGACGAATCAAACTCGACGCGGTTGTGTCACTTAATTACCGAGTTCCTATGGCCTCCTTCAGCTACATTATCAGACCCTGGTTACCATCTAGTACTAAAGTACTCGTCAAGACGAATCATACGAGCCCAAACTCGATGGGGTTGTGTCGTTTAATTACTGAGTTCCTGGTATGGCCATCTTCCAGCTCCATCATCAGACCCTGGTTACCATCTAGCACCAAAGTATTCGTCAAGACGAATCACACGAGCCCAAACTCGATGGGGTTGTGTCGTTTAACTACCGAGTTCCTATGGCTACCTTCAGGTTGCATCATCAAATCAGCTCCATGTCATAATAATTTTGCGTTGTCATCCGATTTACAGATGCATGCAAAATTTCAGCACAATCGGTAACCGGGAAGTGGATCAAATATATCTTGCAAGACTACATTACAGACAAACATTGGGACAGGTGGAACTAAATAAATAAAAGCTTGTAAATACGTAAGTACATAGTTCAAATTTCAGCGCGAAGTCAAATAAAGTAGGTAGTACTCATATCGAAATCCAAAGTCAAGGCGGGGTCAATGTAGTGTTTACGTACGTACGAATGATAATAACATAATAGCGCAGGGAGAATAGTCTATTAAACAAACATACGAACGATATAGGCCGCAAAGTGCATGTGTGTGCGTGAGCGTCTTTCCTCCGCACCGCGCGGGGGAAACATTATTGAGTGAAATGCACAATATTCATAGGACAAACGAGCGCGTAAAAAATTACGAAAAGTCCTTTGAAGAAAAGAGTTTTATGTAAAAACCACTGCATAAATCAATTACAAATAAAGTTTATTGAAATTTTCGATAATTGAGCTTTGTCAGTGACGATTTTGTTTTGGAGATTTTACACTTCTTTTATTACTTATTACGCCCAAGGTTGCGTTAAAATTAGCGAGTAAAACGAATCTTTGTTGGCTCATAAGGTTTTAATGGCTTTTTATTTTACTATTCTGTTTCCGTATAGACAAAATTAATAGTGAGACAAAACTACATCATGTTTAACTTTGGATGCACAATGTCAAACAGTGGAGTAATACCCCCCTGAAATTTGTATGGGAAAAATGTCGTAAAGTTCAACCTTAAGCACACACATTTACCTCTCATTATACACTAATTGTTGGTATATTTATTTTTCTCGTGTGTCCGTTTTGAGAAAAAAAATTCCGCTGGGAGAACGATCCCCCAGCGGAAAGGGCTTTTCGCAAATATCTCAAAAATGGCTGGACGTACTAATTTAAAATTATCATACACATTTACACGACGTCATACACTAAAGATCATGTGCGTGTGGTGTGAGGGCCACTTTATTAAAACTCTTTGAAAATATGCTTAGGATTTAGTGAACATTCCCAAAGAATTGTGAAAGTTGGAATCAGATTTTGTGAAAGTCAACTTTGCGAGATATGGACTGTAAAGTTGGGCCCTCAGTTCTCACATAGAGGATTGAGGGCCCACCTGTACCTGATAAACTATGGACACTACTGAAAAAGTCTTTATGCCAATATCTAAGGTCCCAATATCCAAACAAAATTTGTGAAAACAATATATCTTCGTTCCCCTTGTACTTCAAGAAGGCCATCATACACCCAATTCATAAAACTGGAAGCATAAAATTGGTAAACAATTATCGTCCTATTGCAGTGTTACCTTCCATTTCCAAAATACTAGAACGATTAATTAATAAAAGACTCGTGACTTACATGGAAGATAAAAAGCTTTTTTCTCCCAACCAATTCGATTTTAGACGCAATAAATCTACTAGTAGCGCTGTAATTGACCTAGTTGACTATGTTACCAAAAATATTGACAGGAAAAAGAAGGTATTGTCAATTGTTTAAGCACAAGAATGGAATTCTTTAAGAAAACTCATCGATAAATTGAGATTTGTATAATTTACATAATTTTTGCACATTTTCTTACGGAGCCGAAACAATGAGTATGAAAAATATTTTTTCCTTCTACCAACACAACAGTAAAAAAAAAAACAAGCACAGAGACGCAAAACACGCGGGTGATGATTTGCCCAAACAAAATGAGCAGGCGCGAACATAAGCTCCCCCCGTTGAAGGACGCAGAGCTTCAACCAGGAAACTCTTCACATGCAGGCAGGGGACACAGGCGAACTAGAGATCGACGCACGCAGCCTCTTGCCGTATTGATATCTGCGACACGAGATATGCCATCGGGTCCAGGGAAAAGTCTGGCAACACGTCCGAGGCGCCAATTGAGTGGTGGTGTATTGTCTTCTTGTATAATAACAAGATCTCCGATATTCAGCTTCTTAGCGTCAGTCTTCCATTTGGTGCGTTGATTAAGTTCTGAGATATATTCCTTTTGCCAGCTCTTCCAGAACTCTTGCCTTATTTGCTCAAGGCGAGCGTACCGATTAAGATGGTTTGCCTTGTAATCGTCTTGAATTGGGGTTGGCAGCGCAGTGAGTGATCTGCCAATCAGGAAGTGCCCTGGGGATAAGGATAGGAAATCGTCAGGGGAGGAAGACATTGGGCACAAGGGGCGACTATTTAAAACTGCCTCTACTTGTGCGAATAAGGTACCTATTTCTTCGAAAGAAAGATGGTAATTTCCCATGACTCTTTTGACATGATATTTAGCAGCTTTGATTCCAGCCTCCCAAATTCCACCGAAGTGAGGGCTGTAAGCAGGTATAAATGAAAATTTTATTCCTTCTCCTGCTGCAAACTGAGAGAGAGATTCGTTAGTTAGCTTTAGAAAAGCACTAATTTCCTTAGCAGCGGCAACGAAATTTCGTCCGTTGTCAGAGAAAACCTCCGCTGGCTTGCCGCGGCGGGCAACAAATCGACGAAATGTCATAATAAATGCTTCTTTAGTCAAGTCACTGACGGGTTCTAAATGAACGCATTTAAAACGTAAACAAATAAATAGACATAAGTAGTACTTTACTAATCTAGCACCACGTCCCTTGCGATTTAATATAAGGAAAGGACCGGCGTAGTCAATCCCAACAGATTTGAAAGGAAAATCAACGGAGACACGGTTTGTTGGTAAGTTGCCCATTTTTGGAGATATGGTTTTCCCACGAACACGCACGCAAGTAACACATTGTTTTACAATGTTTCTAGCTAATCTTCTTCCGTTCATAGGCCACACAGATTCTCTGACCGTTGCTAGCAATAATTGTGGACCAGCATGCAAATTTCGTAAGTGTTCGTGTACAAAATAAAGTTTTGTTACATAATGAGAAGAATCCAAGAGTATTGGATGTTTTTTGTTAAATGAATAATTAGAGTTAAGTAATCTCCCCCCAACTCTTATTAGGTTAGTTGTGGGCTCAAAGAATGGAGATAAGTTTAATAATTTAGATTTAGGCAATAATGATTTTGATTGAATTCTTTTATATTCAAGAGGATAAGATTGTTTCTGTGCAACACGACAAATGAAAATAAAGGAATTATTTAACTCATGCACTGTTAGAGGGCCAGATAAGCGATTAATCCTATTTGATCGTTTTGAGTTGTGTAGAAAGCGTAAAATATATGCAAATGTTCTTTGTAATTTTGAAAATTTTGAAAATACCTTGAAATCGAATGTAGATTCAGGTAAATTAATATAATGACTTTTTATTTCAGGTAATTCAATGTTTTGATTTTGATGTAATTTAGGCCATTTTGATTCATCGTTGTATAAAAACGACGGGCCTTGCCACCACATCAAATTATCACGAAGGTGATGAGCGTTTACACCTCGAGAAATTAGGTCAGCGGGGTTAACGTCAGTGGGAACATGACGCCAATCCTGGCGATTAGTAAGATGTAAAATTTCAGCTATTCTATTTGCCACAAATGTTTTTAGTTTGCCTGGATCATTTTTTATCCAGCATAGTACGATGTTAGAATCTCACCAATGTGTAATTTTTGTAGGAGGAAGCCTTAAGGACTCGGTAACAGATCGACATAGATTAGCTGACAGCAACGCCGCGCAATGTTCGAGGCGAGGAATGGTGGTGGGCTTTATAGGAGCAACCTTGGATTTCGAACATAACAAAGTCAATGTCACCTCATCGTTTTCGTTTAGCGTTCTCATGTAGATACAAGCCCCATAAGCGACTTGTGAGGCGTCGCTGAACGAATGCAGTTCTATGGACTTTGGTGAGTCACCAATCACTATACGTGGAATATGAAGATCTGCAAGTAAAGGTAAGTTTTTCGAAATTTCATTCCAACCTTCCTGTATGTCGTCAGGTACAGGTTGATCCCAGTCAATTCTCTTGATCCACAACCTTTGAATTAATATTTTAGCTTGAATTATACATGGGCTTAATAACCCAAGTGGATCAAAAATACGAAGTGACTGCGACATTATAAACCTTTTAGTGATTATTGTGTTATTTATGTCATTATTTTTTACAGGAAAATTGAACGTGTCATTACTTGGATCCCACCCTAGACCAAGAGTACTAGAGGATTCACTCAAGGTAAGTTTTTCTTTTGTATTTATTTCTATATTATGGAATAATTTAGGTAAATTAGTTTTATATTTTCGTAGGGGAAAACAAGCTGCATTTAAAGCATCAGCAAGTGTCTTTTGTATGTATATAAGTTGATCTTCATTGTCTGAGCCTGTAATGACGTCGTCGACAAAGAAGTCATTTTGTATTATAGTTTTAATTAATCCATCACCACACTCTTCTCCTACTTGCCACAGACATTTCGTGCTAAGATAGCTGGCACTTGCAGTACCGTAAGTGACAGTATCTAAACGTAAAGTTTGGATAGGATGCGACTCATCTTCTCTCCATAATATTAATTGAAGATCACAATCATGTGGATCCATAGCAATTTGTCTATACATTTTAGCTATGTCTCCAGTCAAAATGTACTTATATTGACGTGCTCTAATTAGAATGGAGTATAGAGAATTCTGCAGATTAGGACTAACCATTAAGATGTCATTTAGAGAATAGCCAGAGGTAGTAGGAGTTGAGCCATCAAACACTACTCGAATCTTGGTGGACTCACTGTCCTCTTTGAATACAGCATGATGACATAGAAAGTATGAAGGATTTGGTATTGCAACTTGTGACTCTGAAAGATGTCCCAAGTTTGAATATTCACGTATAAATTCTACGTAATGTGACTTTAGTGTCGGATTTTTTCTAAATCTTTTTTCGAGATTTTTGAAACGTTTTTTAGCTTGGTTATAAGAATCACCGAGGCAGTCAGGTGAGTCCTTTAGTGGTAACTTCACTCTAAATCTGCCATCACTCAAACGAGTTGTAGTTTCGTGAAATTGTTTCTCACATGCTATTTCGTTGGGACTGAGAATCTTTCTTTGAGGAAGACTCTCAAGTTCCCAGAATTTAGTGAGCATTTCATCCAAATTGTTGTTTGGAACAATTGCATGATTGCATTGAATATTTTGATTGCATTTTTGTGCATTGATAGGGCCAGCTATAATCCAACCTAATTTAGAATTTTGTAGTTTAGGATTATTTGGGCCTAGGGATCGTTGTCCGCTAACTACTATATCCCAGAAAATGTCTGCACCAATGAGTATCTCAATGGTAGCAGGTTCATTGAATTTAGGATCAGCTAATATAATACCCTTTGGTATTTTCAGCTGATTTATATCGACGAAGACCTTTGGAATGTCTCCGGTAAGTTGGTTGAGAACATAGCTAGACAACTTAACTTGGTAAGTGCCATGGATTGATTTTAGGTGAGTAACACAACTTTCTAATACTGTGTCACACTTATTGTTTCCTATTCCTATAACATTTAATGCATTTAACGGATTACACACTAAACCCAATTTTTGTTGCAGGGATTTTGTAATAAAAGTAGATTGGCTGCCACTATCTAACAGCGCGCGAACCCTTTCGGTTTTGTTATTTAGAGGATTGTAAACTTCTATAATAGCCGTAGACAGAAATACATGACCATTATTTTGTTGAGAGAAAGCCACTACGGTCTCCTTTTTACTATCGTCATTTGCGTTTACTGTGTTACAGTTAGCTGGTACGGTAGGATCGTGGAGAAGAGTATTATGCTTTTTGTTGCAATGCCGACACGAACCCATGCCGCACTCAGACGCAGGATGACCTTGGCGCAGGCAATTTTTACACAATTTATATTGGGATATGCATGACATTTTCTCTTTAATGGATTTTGACTTAAAAGTTGGACAATCATAAATCCTATGATTTCCATTGCATACTACACACAGATAAACAATTGAAGAATTATTACGAGATTGAGAAGTGGATGCAAAGACATTAGTATTTTGGTTACGGCTTGATTTATTAAAAGAAGGTTTATTTTTATTTGATGGAGATTGATTAGAAGAGGGACGTGAGTTTTGTTGTGATTTAGAATTATTGTTATTGTTGCTCATAGATTTATTCTGATTAAATGATTCTAGTACATTGGCGCGGTCAATTAAAAATTTATTAAATTGCTCTAAAGTGGGCACGTCATTCACGCAATCTATTGTGTTGCGATATTCTTCCCATTTTAGTATGGTACGACTATCCAATTTAAGCAATAAAATAAATATCAACAACATGTCCCAATGGTATGTAGGTAGACCTAAACTTTTTAAGGCTCTTAGATTTTTAGTGACGTTATCAACTAAACACCGAAGAGACTTATCTGATTCACGTGTTATTGGTTGAATATTTATTAAAGAATCTAGGTGATGATTCATAAGAATTCTTTTGTTATCGTAACGCTCGCAAATCTGTTTCCAAGCCTCCTGGTAATTAGCCGAAGATACCTCGAGGTTTGATATGACACGCGCAGCGTCACCATCCAGGTAAGAAACTAAATAGTGAAACTTATGTATATCTTGAATGCGCTCATTTTTATGAATCAAACTAAGAAACGTGTCCCGAAATTCGAGCCAGCGGAAGTGTGATCCATCGAACTTAGAAATTTGTATTTGAGGTAATCTAAAACCCACGTTTTGATGATCCGAATCCGCATTTACAAAGATAGATTGACGGCGCTTACCATCATCATCATTATTATATTGTTGTAACTCCGTCTTGGCTATAGCTATATTTTGAACTATATCTTGTTCAATGCGTTCTCGTTCGTCAAGTTCTACTTGAATATTTGTAGCATTTAAAACTTCAATCTCTGTTTGCAAGTCATCAAACCTTGTCGATAATCCTTGAAACTTATTTAATCTTAAACTCAATTCCGCAAGGTCTATGTTTGATAACTCGGGTAATTTAGTAATTTTGTCTAAATAGTTTTTAAACTTTGTAATTTGTCCTTTAATTGAACTACGTTTTACTAGTAGTTCTCTTAAAGACACCTTGGCAGAGCATTTATCGCCATCTTCAGGCGGCATTTTGAAGTATAAATAATAATATAAATTGAGTTCAAGTGAATTAAAGGTATAACTTTAGTATTATACTTAAAACCAATGTAATTTGAATATATCGACAACGTTTAAACTCTAAACTGATTCGGAAAAGGAATAAAACAATGATATTCTCACGCTCCTCCCTTCGGTGGAATCTCCTGGGACCTGATCTCGGATGGTTGCAGTGCCTCACTCAGCAAGCGGGCAATGATGGTTGCAAAACTCAGTCTGACTTGTCCCTCAGGATAACGCCTGAAAATTTCGGCAAATCGGCTTAAATATAGGAAACAAACCGAATATATCGAGTTAGGAGTATGACAATTAGGATTAAGATTGATTTACTTAAGTGTAGGTAAGTTATTTTGCAAATTAATTAATTGAACTAGAAATTGAATTTGGAAAAAATCAATATGATTTTATAGTGGACGGTACATGTAGGTACTTTTACCTATATACTTATTTGGCACATTAAAACCTATAAGATTAAAGAATATAGCACAAATAAAGGCTAGTTATTGGAATAGAGGTATTTTAGAACAGATTATGATGTATGGAATTTGGAAATTGGTTGTGTTTTGGTGAGGTAGAACGGAACACAGGAAGGCACTTAACTTGGTGATCTTGATGACTCCATGGAATTCCGGTACGATCTTTAGCTGATTCGTTGGCACGGAAGACCAGCTTGGTTGCTTGTAAATACCAAGCTAGCTTCCAATTTCGTTCTCCTTTGGCTCTTCAGTATCGCCGACGATGACGCAATACTAAATTATCCAATGTTCTTTTGAATTGTCCTGTCACGGTCGCCAACTTTCTTGTTTAAGCACAAGAATGGAATTCTTTAAGAAAACTCATCGATAAATTGAGATTTGTATAATTTACATAATTTTTGCACATTTTCTTACGGAGCCGAAACAATGAGTATGAAAAATATTTTTTCCTTCTACCAACACAACAGTAAAAAAAAAAACAAGCACAGAGACGCAAAACACGCGGGTGATGATTTGCCGAAACAAAATGAGCAGGCGCGAACATCAATTTTTTTGGACCTAAAAAAGGCATTCGATACGGTTTCGATTTCTGATTTAATAATAAAGCTTGAAGAACTGGGGATACGTGACCAATCACTTAACATCTTCAAGGACTACCTTCAAAATCGAACACAATGTGTAAAAATACAAAATTACCTCAGTGGAGAGCTTCCAGTGACATTCGGAGTTCCCCAAGGCAGTGTGATTGGTCCAACCTTATTTCTAATATATGTTAACCAACTATGTAATCTGAGTTTGGGAAGTGGAAAAATCGTGGCATTCGCTGATGACACTGTCCTTACCTTCTCTGGTGATACGTGGGATGACACCTTCGACTCCGCACAAAAAGGACTAAATAATGTTCTACTATGGCTCAAAAGACACATTCTCACAATCAACACCGATAAAACTAAAATTCTTACATACAGTTTAAGAAATTCGAGTCAACCACCAAATTCGTACGCTTTGGTAGCGCACTCTTGCGTACTGCCTGGCACTGCGACATGTACATGTCCCGAACTGGAACGCTGTAGAACCATTAAATATCTCGGTGTTTCTCTCGACGACAGCCTGAGCTTTGCACCACATATAGAGTTACTGACGAAAAGAATTAGAAAGCTAATCTTTGTCTTTAGTACTCTTCGCCATTTAGCAGGACCCCAAATTATTAGGTTTACATATTTTGCTCTTTGTCAGTCTCTCTTAACGTACTGTATAAGCGCTTGGGGTGGTGGGCCAAAAACTACTCTTTTGAAACTAGAACGTGCTCAGAGAGCCGTGCTAAAAACTAGCACCTTTAGGTCCATCCTTTTTCCAACTGAGGAATTATATAGGAACTGTAAAGTCCTTACAGTGAGGCAATTATTTGTCTCACACATGGTACTATATCAGCACCAAAGAACCTCCTATGAAGTAATCACCACAAGACGCAAAGACAAGGTATGTCAACCCTTCCCCTGTAAATTCTCTTTTACAAGAAGATTTCCTTGTTTCCAAGGTCCTCATCTCTATAATAGCCTTAACAAAGTACTAGACTTCTACTCACTGCCTAAAATGTCACTCAAAAAGAAACTAAGTGATTGGCTACTTACACTCAAAAAGAAACTAAGTGATTGGCTACAACAATACAGAAAATTTATTGTTGACTCAATATAGTTCCCGTTAAACTATCCTATGCTCATACACATGCACACTCACATACACACACACACATACACACACGCACGCACACACGCACGTACACACACACACACACACTACACTACTCTGCTCATACCATATATTACTTTTGTTTTCGTTCTATTTCTTTTTTAAATAGTTTATTTGCCCGTTTACTTATGCTGCATAATGGACTAGTCATATATTTTGTAAATGGCATGTGTAACTAATTACAATTAAGAAACATCCACTAAAGGGTCGGGCCCAGCATCTTTAACACAAGTTGTCTTGACAACTTAGCAAGGGTGTTGGTGTCGCCACAATATTGTTTAGTTTCCTTAAATTGTATGTATTAACATGTATCTAATGTTAAATGTTAAATTTGATGCAAATAAATTATTGTTATTGTTATTGTTCAAAATGGGCCCTCAATTCTCATAGACGTAAAATTTTATAACGCAAATAAAATGAAACCATTAACTTACAGCTTCTGTTTGAAATCCTATATGCTACTAAATAAATTGTGAAAATTTGTGAAAGTAAGAACAGGTCACCACTTCTTGTTGTTTGAAAGTTATGACCTTGATAAAATTCGGGCCCTCAGTCCTCCATTTTATTTTGTTTTCGTTTTAATACGCTTATCGTATGAAATATAAGACAAATACAAAATAGTCTCTTTTTGTGAAAAAAATTGTGCAACATTATTCGATACCAGAAAGAAATTAAAAGACCCTTTATTGTAAATGAAAATCGAGTTTTATTTTCATTCCCTGAATTAGGAAATAGGTTGACCACAACACGGTATTTTACTCTATATGAGACAAAATCTAAAAATATATAGATGGCTTAGGCAAAAAGCAGTCGGAAAATGTTAGTTTTAGTTCATAAAATAACAATTTAAATTTTAAAATTCAATTCATAGTTTTCCGTTTTTTTAATCTGTTTTCTAAAACTATGAAATAGTAGCCGCCATTTTATTACATCATACGGCTGTGTAAATTAAAAAATGTCAACTGTCAACTGATCAGAGTATCTCTTACAGTAGGTATAGCTTTCACTTAAAAATTATTTGTGTGGAAGCTTGTAATTAGCAAATTTTCCCGCCTACGAATGATTGTTAGTTCTGATAATTATTAGTCTGTTAGTTTTAGTTCCTGTAAAAATAATAAATAAATTTGTCATTATTTTGTATTGAAAACAAAACATGATAGAAATTCAGCAAATAGAGCTAATTAAGAGAAATAAATTACAGGTATATACTTTAAGGAACTTTAAGTACCTATATAAATAAAAACAAATACAATAAACAAAATATAACAGTAAGCTTTTCGCTACCACCATAGGAATGGTTAAGAGGGATCCGCTACTCTAAATATTACAACTATTATATTATATTACTTTGCAACAGCAGAAGGAACTAAAACATCACTCAGAATCACCACTAACAAAGTATATAATAATAAATTATTGTCACCCTACCCTACTACACATGTCAAAAATAGTTGATTTCGGTATCTATTAAGATTTGTAGTTTTATCGTTATTCTTATTAGTAACAAATAACACCAATTTGTTGCACAATTTTTTTCTAAAAAAAAGAATATTTTGTAGATAAGCATAATAGAACGAAAACAAAATAAAATGGAGGACTGAGGGCCCGAATTTTATCAAGGTCATAACTTTTAAACAACAAGAAGTGATGACCTGTTCTTGCTTTCACAAATGTTCACTTTTCAATTTATTTAGTAGCATATAGGATTTCAAACAGTAGCTGTAAGTTAATGGTTTCATTTTATTTGCGTTCTGAACTTTTACTTCTATTAGATTGCCCATTAGAGGGCCCATTTTGAACGAAGATATATTATGTTTTCACAAATTATGTTTGGTATTACCTTAGATTTTGGCATAAAGACTTTTTCTGTAGTGTCCATAGTTTATCAGGTACAGGTGGGCCCTCAATCCTCTATGTGAGAACTGAGGGCCCAACTTTACAGTCCATACCTCGCAAAGTTGACTTTCACAAAATCTGATTCCAACTTTCACAATTCTTTGGGAATGTTCACTAAATCCTAAGCATATTTTCAAAGAGTTTTAATAAAGTGGCCCTCACACCACACGCACATTATTTTTCAAAGAGTTTTAATAAAGTGGTCCTCACACCAGATGCACATCTAAAGATCTACTGAACCGAGTCCTTAGTGCGAGTTTTTATACTTACTCGATCACGTTAACGTAAACGTCAATTTGTACTGAAACTGAATAAGCGCCGTCTGGTGACTAATAATGGGAATCACAATTATTTCATACAAATTGACATAAGGTAACGTTAAGGCCAGGTTATTCGGGCCTGTAGGCCTTTGAAACGCTACCTCCGCCTCCCCCAAATGCAGCGCGACGTGTTTATTTACGACGCGCCGCCGACGATTTCACAGAAAATCCATGCCACAGTGTAAAATATTTGCAGTTGATCAACTTAATTAGTTTTTCTTAGGTCGATTTTTTTCCTTATGTTTACTTTTTATGGTGTCTACGGTGGAGTAAACTAAGATTATTACATAAAATGTCGTTTTGTTTTCACATTATCAGATAACGATACCAACACGATTCGATAGCGATAGGTACAATTATTACCGGCCCCATGATATTGGTGAATATCGATGACCATCGCGACGCGACAAACAAGCACACTAATAAGTATCGACGTCTCGAAGTCGGCAGTGTGATAAAGTTTGCTCAAGTGAAAGAATGCCCGCTACTCTCACCCCGCACTGTCTTCGCTGGTAGATATCGTACCGATATCGGTGTCAGTGTGTGAATTATTCCATTACTTCATTGGGCTGAGTAAGAAATACATATAGCAGATAGTTACAGATTTAACCTTTAAATGATTATCATCGCGCTAAATCTTTGAGTTAAGGCTTAGCGGAAGGATGTCAATCATGACATAATAATAACATAAGAACGTCTATTTTAGTCAACTTTCATCAAAGCAAACCACAAAAGTTCGATTCTCAACTGTTGATATTTTTTTTCGATTCTTTTTTTTCATTTTGATATACTGTTATTTGATAGTTCGTAGAACGTACACAGAATACATGAAGTTTATTCCTCTTATATCATCTATGTTTATAATATAAATAAATATCAATGGTTAGCTGACAGTATTAATGAGAAACCCCGTGTGTACAATCTACTGTTATATTTTTTAGCGATAGCCGGGTTCATCAGGAACAATCTGTAAGAATCACTCAGTGTATCAGTGTTGTGCCATTAGGTATTATATGCTGTTAAGGCTGCGGGTTTCGACTTCAGGACAAGCTGCTCCTTAAACGGACAACTCTCTGTATATAGGCTGCTGATACCACAACTACTAACGTACTGTACAGGAAAGTTTTTTTATAATGTGTCTGTTGTTTTAGTATATTGTGAACGAAGTCGCGGGCAGAAGCTAGTTAAAGAAAAACATGATTTTGCGGTACTAAGGTGAAATTTCAAAATTGCAACGGTTTTTTAAATTGCAATTTTAATAGAAATTTAATTACTTTCGTTACAAAAAGAACTCTTTTGCAAAATTTCATGGTTCTAGATCCAGCGGTTTAGGCTGTGCATTGTCTGTCAGTGAATATAAGAATTTTATCAAGTAGACAAGCCGTGTGCCCGATGGTATTCCATCGACATAAATGGTGAATTTCCATACAAACTTTCATCCCCTATTTAACCCTTTTAGTGACTGAATAAAAAAAACAATAATATTTTTATTAAGTACGGGCTAAAAATGGTCGTACTATTTTGCTTATGCTGTAACCATATTCTTTTGTTTTTGATGTTGACCACTGCTCATGAAGATCAGTAAATATCGACATCTACTTAAGAAGGAAGAATTGCCGTACTTTATTATCAAGGGACGTACCTACTGCTACACCTATAATTTATCGAATCTACTATTATAAGGGCAAATTTTTAAATCGCCAGATAAGTTTTATTTATGTTATTTATTGTTATTATTGTTTTTTATTTATTGTTATTTAGTTTTACCGACAACCGGACACATTGTATTTATATTATGTGTGATTATTGTAGGATATGGTAGGGTATGGTAGCGAAGACAGTTCGATGAAGAGTGAAAATAGTAATATGGATGAATCTGATGAAAAAATCTTAGAAAAATGTGTTTTAAAACTTCTTCATAAAGGACCACGATAAAAAATTATAAACTACTCGCGCTTGACTATAAATTTACCGATAATAATTTGCAATGTGTCTTAACACTATCGTAAGATGACAATTAAACGTCATCATACCACATAGAAATAATCACATTTTCGAAAACGATATTATGAATTAAAACTATAATATAATTACGAGATATTTTTTCTGAGCTATCGCAATTTCATATCTAATGTGTTCTTCGTTTATTCGATTTTTTTTTAACAACTGCAGGGAGAGCGAATTTTTAAAAATTTTGACACAGGTCCAAACTTGATGAAGTCCCGCAGGACTCTGAGCGCGAGCCGATTTAGCCCGATTTACTATTTTTGTGTTTATTTAGAAAAAATGTATTACACTTAAAAATCCAACCGTAGAATTCCCTCTGAAATACTATTACCTTGGTACATGCAATTTTCATATAATTTTGTGCTATAACTAGGAAATGAAACAAAAAATAGTTCACGCCATGCTCCCTGGCGGAACCACCTTCGCTTTAACAAGTATAAGTTACATAAAAAAAGTCTATGAAATGTCTATAAAATTCTAGTCCTATTAAAAAAAAGTCTATATCTCTAGTTTCGACGTAAACTTTTATTTAAAGAGGTTGCGCTGCGGAGTATCCTTCCCGGCGAAACCACCTTGAATTATATCTATTACTATACATAGTATAAGCAAATGTATGGTATCAAATAATTCTATAACAATTCTATATTGAACTAGTACCATCAAACAATCAATCTAATTAAAAAATACGAACAAAACAGTGCCTCAAACTTTCTCTTTGAAATAGTCTTTAAGCGCCTAGATAAAAGTTTTTAGCAAATAACGTTTAAGTGAAATATTACACAATGTTCTTCCCATAGAAATCAGCATAAATATAATAATATATTTTCTTGTGTTATATTATTAGTTTTAATAGTATTATATTATAGAATATTAATAGAATAGTTATTTCCTTTTACATTTTCCTGTAACGATTTATTGTTGTTATTGTCGGACTACAACCTCATTAATTTGTCTATGCGACGACTACAAAGAAAAAGTACAGTGATGTTCTTTTTATATTATAGCATGTCATGTCAACTGAAAAAACTACGAATGTACTGAAATACTATTATAGCCGTACAAGTAGGTTACTGTAACTTACGTACCCCAACAGTTGTTGTCTTTATGTCATATCGTTAAAACAATTAGAAGGAGGGAACTTGCCCTACTCAAAGTCAACTACCCACATTTAAATGAAATCATTGATAATTACTGCGTTGCCATTTTCAACATCGATCTTAGGTGTGTGTTTATCTGTTTACAAAAATGAAGCGTGGAAAGAGATTATCAGTGAGTTTAGAAGAACAAAAGAGTGTTTTCCTGCAATATCAAGAACATTTCAAAGCATCGGAATTGCCTCGTTCATGCAGTGTTGTGTACAAAGATATAAGTAGAACATTATGTGCTCGTATGACTCCTTATGCGCTATATTTTTCAGTAAAAACGAATTTCGCTTATTTTTTTGGCAGTATTCAAAATAGCACACGGGAGAAAAAAAATGTTAGCGGCAATACTAGTAGTAGTGATACTGATCCTCGTGATTGCACAGATAGTGACAATAACACTGATTCGACATACAGCAATCAAGAATATTTGGCTTCCTTTGAGTTAAATTTAAATGATTGGGAAAATATCCGCCCAGAGATTTACTGTGAAGGTCGAAATGATAGAAATAAGCCAACCGTTCACCATCGTAATATACGACGCATGACAAAAAATAAATGGACAGATTTTATGAGGGAGTATATATGGAAAAAAACATCGAATAAGTGTTCATGGGTTTTTAAAAGTAATACAGCAAATGACGATTATTCTGTAAACGCTTATGGATATTGCAAAGAATGTAAGGGTACAATTAGAATCCTTACAGAAAAAAAAGGTGGTTCTAATGTATTAGTTCATTGCAAAATGATAAATGTAAATTCACAGTTGTTACATGAACCAAAAAAAGTTCGAATCACGAAATTCAAGAAAGAGCAATTGGCTTCTCAACTGGAAAATCAATACCCTATCGTCATTAGAAACAAAATACTGAATCAAACACTCACAAATGATGATACTAAAGAACCGCCCTTCGTGCCAAGAAATAAAATAAAAATCTTTGCAAAACATAAAAAGTACAACTAATACGTCGAAATACTTCCATAAAATAGTATTAGTTGCTTTATGGATTATGACATGTATGCCCCCGTATGATAATGTTGTGCGAGATATTCACCTAAATCCATTCTTTGTGTACTATTGGACCGAATCACAACGATTTTTTTATGAAAACTTTTCACGAACGCACTATACAGCAATAAGCCTTGATGCTACAGGTTCTATATTTAAGAAAATCAAGCCACCCATACATTCTGATAAGTATCAGGAAAAACATTTATTTATTTGTACTTAAGTTAAAAACCACATCAGTTGCAGTAACCCAGATGATTTCAGCAAGTCAAACTATAGAAACTATTTATATGTGGTTAAAAACTTGGATTAATAATATGATTAAGCCAAAAGAAGTAATCACTGATGACTCAAGTGCTTTAATCGGAGCATGCGTGAAGGCATTTACAACTTTTAAGTCAACTAAGGAATATGTTAGTCACAGTTTTAAGGTCCTTGAAGGGAAGACCGAAATTATTCCTACATGTTTTTTACGGTTAGATTCGTCTCATTTCATAAAATGCTTGTATGGGCTACAGTGTTTCAAGTTGGTAGACGTACGTGTCAAAAGATTTTATATAAGAATTTTATTACATTTGAAAATTTGCACAAATTACGTGGAATTCAAAGAAATTGTAAGACATTTAGTGACGGTGGCAGTTAATAGATTCGATCGGTGTTCAGAAAACGGAGAACGAACCAGTTGTGATATTTCTAAGGAATTTTTACTAAGAACACTACAAAATATTAAATTTAATGATAATGATATAATGAAAAGTTCAACTTCAACTTCAAATATTCTAGAATCTATAATCGAAGATGTCACTTTTATTGATGATAACTATATACCTTGCCGTTGGCTTGATGCGTTAATAGATAGCCAAGTTTTATATGCTGATCTCTGTGATGACACAATGTACGAAAATATATATTACTTTCCAAGCTTCTTATACTTTAAAATATATATTACTTTCCAAGCTTCTTATACTTTAAAAAAACTTTTCTGTCGTATCCCTCTCTTGACTAACTTGATGCTGCCCTTCTATAAAGAAATTAATGATTCGTCTAGCAGCAGTAACGTTGAAAGTTACTTTAAAAATATTAAGCAACTTTTGTTGAACACAAGAAGTGGATTGTTGCGTGTTGATGAGTTCATTATGAAACACACAGATTATATATCAGGAGAAATGAAATCGGCACAGTGTTCTTCGAATAACGGAACGTCTACATTAGAAACTTCTAAAATCAAACTGCTTAAAAATCTGGATAAAATATACAAACTTACAGAATCAAAAAATAAACATGATGTTAACTTCAGAAAGGAATCGGAATTTCAAAACGCGCCTATTTATGAAGAAAATTGGCGAAATAAAACTCATGAGGATAAGAAAATATCATTAATAGAAAAAATTAAGCCTAAATGGAACAAGAATTACGTGCAATTATTGCCAAATGGCAATATAAGTTGCACATATATTAAAGACTTAATATTGCAAAATACTTGTGCTTTTGATGCTGTAGCGCAAGCATTTGCAGTTGCTTATAAAGAATACACCAGTGTTCAAACATTGCTTGAATCACAAAACTCATCATTTCCAACGCTCGTTAAAGCTGTTTCAAAAATGATACTTCTGTGCAAGTTCTAAGATTAAGAGCTGAAATTTTGTCCAATTATTTTGAAATAATAAATCGAAATAATAATATACGAATTGTCGACTGCAGCTGTAACGTTACCAGTATTTTTGAGGGAATATTAGTGAATGAATTTTACAGTGCGAAACTTGAAAAAATATGCCCCATTTGTGACTTCAAAACGGAAAGAATTTGTCCTATATTGCCACTCGATATATTGATTTTGGCAGAAGATGGCCTGGCAAATGGATTGGAAAAGTCTGCTAATTCAATGTTGATTGAAAAAACGAACTCATCCAATCATCAGTGCAATAATAAAAAGGTAGTGGTGACTGAAAAATACAAATTAAGTGATCATTTAATAGTTTTTGAAATTGGTAACAGCATAAATATTAGGTTGGGGAAAAAGTCTTTTCGCATTATAGTATGTATGAACTTAAAATAAAATCTCTTTGGCTATACTATTTGTATCTGGCTGGTTTTGGTATCATTGACAGTTTAAATTTTAAAGAACATAATTCCAAATTCAAATTAGGAAAATGTGTGTATTTCATTTGTTTTTCGTACTGTCAAGATGAGTGAATCTAATGAAGAAATTCGATACATTTTAAAATTTTACTACAAAAAAGGTAAAAACGCAACGCAAGCCGCGAAAAAATTTGCTATGTTTATGGACCCAGTGCAGTGTCTATGAGAGTAGCACAAGTTTGGTTTAAGCGTTTTAAATCTGGAAATTTTGATGTCAAAGATGCACGTCGCTCTGGTCGCCCTATTACGGATAAAATGGATGCCACTTTTGAAAAAGTGGAGCAAGATCGGCATATCAGTAAATACGACGTAGCTGAAGAACTGGGAATTGACCACAAACCAGTTTTGGCGCATTTGAAAAAAACTGGGTACACAAAAAAGCTCGATATTTGGGTACCTCACGAGCTCACTGAAAGAAACCTAATGAACCGTGTACTCATTTATGATTCTTTATTACGACGTAATGAAACCGAACCATTTTTGAAGAAGCTGATAACTGGTGATGAAAAGTGGATCACGTACGACAAGAACGTGCGAAAAAGGTCGTGGTCAAAGGCCGGTCAGGCTTCACAGACTGTGGCGAAACCCGGGTTAACTCGCAACAGGGTGATGCTGTGTGTGTGGTGGGATTGGAAGGGCATTATTCATTATCAGCTATTACCACCAGGCAGGACCATCGATTCTGAACTCTACTGCGAACAAGTGATGAGATTAAAGCAAGAAGTTGAGAGAAAGCGGCCGGAATTAATCAACAGAAGGGGTGTGGTTTTTCATCATGATAACGCTAGACCTCACACATCTTTAGCCACTCAGCAAAAATTAAGAGAGTTTGGCTGGGAGGTGTTAATGCATCCGCCGTATAGTCCTGACCTTGCACCTTCAGATTTCCACCTGTTTCGGTCTCTTCAGATTTCTTTTGCAGTGTCAGGTTAACATCACGAGAGGACTGCCAAAACCACTTGTCGCGGTATTTTGATCAGAAGTCCCAAAATTTATATAGCAATGGGATCATGTCCCTACCTACAAGATGGCAAAAAGTTATCGAACAAAATGGTACCTACATACTTTAGATAAATGTAAATAATGTATATTAAAAAAAATTTTGAATTTTCTTAAAAAATGCGAAGAAACTTTTTCCCCAACCTATTATTACCGAAATACCAAACATTATAGTTCTGATCGAGAATAAAAAATACAGTATCTTTGCCGCCATAGAATATGTGCCAGGATTACCATAAGGCTTAGGACACTATAAAGCACACTGCAAAAGTGGCGCCACATGGTATTGTTATGATGATTCTTCAAACAAAGTTTCAAAAACAAATGTAAAAAGAAATATGCAATTATATGAATTTATGCCAAAATCTAATATTTTCATGTGTGTCTGTATTTGTAACAAGGAGTATGATTATCTTTTTTGTTTGTTTACTAAAAAATATAGTAGGTATGATTTACTCGAAAAAAAACTAAATTATTTAAAAAAACACAAAAAACCCGACTGCAGTAAAAATATCAACTGAAAAGCGAAAAACAAGCTCCTATAATCTATAGAAAATTGTAAGAGCAATGTCCTTTTATGTAATGCACCATGCAATTATTTTTTGTTTGATACCTCGTTAACAAATAATACAATTTATACTATTATTTAAATATACTTAACATAAATATTGGAAAAAGTATTGCAGGCCCAAGCCAATTAGTCCAAATGTTACTTTTTTTTTCAAGAAATAATTATGTTTTGTCATTCATTGCTTGTGGGGCCTGCAATACATTTTCCAATATTTTAGTTATATTTAATTATTAGTATAAATTGTGAGGTATCTAACAAAAAATAATTGCATGGTGCATTACTTATAAGCACATTGCTAGTACAATTTTGTATATGTGTTGATTATAGAGCTTGTTTTTCGCTTTTCAGTTGATATTTTTACTGCAGTCGGGTTTTTTTTTTTTTTTTTAAATAATTTAGTTTATTTCACACGTTTTAGTTTTTATTAATGAAAGAGTGGTATAATTCATGATAACTAAGCAGTTAAATGAGCTCTGCGGTTTACTTTAGTAACATTAGATACTTAATCTAGTTAAATGGAAGTCGAATAAAACATTTTGCATATTAGTTTATAGTGTTTAAATCACGTAGACGTTGAAGCTCTTTTAAAGAATTGTCCTCATGTGGCCGATTCAACAACTTTTTGTTGTTGAATCGGCCACATGATGTGTTATATATATCCTATAGTGTTTTTACTCGGCTGAGAGCGACGTAAGCTTGGCCCATTGCAAAAGCGTAGCATCAAAGTGTTATAACGTATATATATTTGTAATGGGCTATTCTTTAGCTTTCATTTGAGACCCATATTGTTATTGGTGGTAATATAATCATATAATAACAACAATAAACCGTTACAGGATAAAGTAAAAGGAAATAACTATTCTATTAATATACTATAATATAATACTATTAAAACTAATAATATAACACAAGAAAATATATTATTATTTTTATGCTAATAAACTAAACGTCTGGAAGAACATTGTGTAATATTTCACTTAAACGTTATTTGCTAAAAACTTTTATCTAGGCGCTTAAAGACTATTTCAAAGAGAAAGTTTGAGGCACTGTTTTGTTCGTATTTTTTAATTAGATTGATTGTTTGATGGTACTAGTTCAATATAGAATTGTTATAGAATTATTTGATACCATATATTTGCTTATACTATGTATAGTAATAGATATATCAAGGTGGTTTCGCCGGGAAGGATACTCCGCAGCGCAACCACTTTAAATAAAAGTTTACGTCGAAACTAGAGATATAGACTTTTTTTTAATAGGACTAGAATTTTATAGACATTTCATAGACTTTTTTTATGTAACTTATACTTGTTAAAGCGAAGGTGGTTCCGCCAGGGAGCATGACGTTTGAAATCGACCCCATTTCGGATTTTTTTTTCATCGAGCAAATTACAATTTATCGTGTTTAGAACCGTAGAATTACCTAAAGCAAGGATGTATCTATGACATATTTTTTTTTCAGGGTCTGAATACCCTAATTTGACTATTTAAAATTGATTCTAAAAACAGGAATATTCAAATAGTGTGCCCTTAACGTAAACGCGATTGAGTAAGTATAAAAACTCGTACTAAGGCCACCGAAGTCATGAAATTCGACACTTTTCCGCTGGGAGTACTCACACAATGAATTTTAGTTTCTGGAATATCAGGATTGTTTTTGCCGTCCACGTATTGTCCTTGCGGCACGTGTGGGCCCTTTACATTTCACGCGCGCATTTGTGTGCATTGTTTCATAATCATAGTATGGACGCGTTCCCAAATACTCGTTGTGGATAAAACTTGGCACGCTAACCGCACTGCTGCTCGTGCACGTGCGCAAGATGTTGGGCATCGTATCTCAGACACGCGGCGCGGAACCGGTTAAATTAAAAAACAAAATACAAACACTATACACGGCGGCGGCGGTAACACTTGTTTATTTTTCCTTAAAAAATCCAAACGTTATGAAGACAATGTTAAACCTAACAAAAAGAAAATGACCTAAACATAAATTGTTAAAAATGAGCTAGAATTAATACTCTTCACCGCCTTCTCCTTCACCTTCGCCGGAGTCCATGCCTACCTCCTCGTAGTCCTTCTCCAGCGCGGCCAGATCCTCGCGAGCCTCGGAGAACTCCCCTTCCTCCATACCCTCACCGACGTACCAGTGGACGAACGCTCGTTTGGCATACATTAGATCAAACTTGTGATTGAGCCGCGACCACGCTTCCGCAATAGCAGTAGTGTTTGACAACATACAAACAGCTCGCTGCACCTTCGCCAAGTCGCCGCCCGGCACCACAGTCGGCGGCTGGTAGTTGATGCCCACCTTGAACCCAGTCGGACACCAATCAACGAACTGAATAGTCCTCTTCGTCTTGATGGTTCCGATGGCAGCATTCACATCCTTTGGCACGACATCACCGCGGTACAGCATGCAGCACGCCATGTACTTGCCGTGCCTTGGGTCACATTTAACCATCTGGTTGGCGGGCTCGAAGCACGCATTGGTGATCTCCGCCACTGACAGTTGTTCGTGGTACGCTTTTTCAGCGGAGATGACAGGAGCGTATGTCACTAGGGGAAAGTGAATACGAGGGTATGGTACTAAGTTTGTCTGGAATTCCGTCAAGTCTACGTTCAGGGCGCCGTCAAACCGCAGGGACGCGGTGATAGACGACACGATTTGACCAATGAGGCGGTTTAGATTAGTGTATGTGGGTCTTTCAATGTCCAAGTTCCTCCTGCATATATCGTAGATTGCTTCGTTGTCTACCATGAATGCCGCGTCAGAGTGTTCTAGTGTCGTGTGCGTGGTGAGAATAGAGTTGTACGGCTCTACGACAGCTGTCGAGATCTGTGGAGCGGGGTAGATTGCAAACTCTAGTTTAGATTTCTTGCCATAGTCAACAGAAAGTCGCTCCATCAGCAGGGACGCGAAGCCTGACCCAGTGCCACCTCCAAAAGAATGAAAAATGAGAAATCCCTGTAGGCCGGTGCACTGGTCGGCTAGTTTTCGTACCCTGTCAAGTACCAAGTCTACAATTTCCTTGCCGATGGTGTAATGCCCTCGCGCGTAGTTGTTGGCGGCATCCTCCTTGCCCGTGATGAGCTGCTCGGGGTGGAACAGCTGGCGGTAGGTACCCGTGCGCACCTCGTCCACCACGGTGGGCTCCAAGTCGATGAACACTGCTCTGGGCACGTGCTTGCCAGCGCCTGTCTCGCTGAAGAATGTGTTGAACGAGTCGTCACCTCCGCCGACGGTTTTGTCCGAGGGCATCTGCCCGTCTGGTTGGATCCCATGCTCCAAACAGTACAACTCCCAGCAGGCGTTACCAATTTGTACGCCAGCCTGGCCGCCGTGTATAGATATACATTCACGCATGTTTTAACTTTAAAACTGGATAAAGTTACTTAAAAAATATATTTTTATTTCACTTCGAAGCTTAAATTGCTGCACCTACTAGATCAATTCAAAGTTTGAACTGTACAAAAAACGAATGCCGCTCTGTTCCACGGCCCAAGTTTAAACTTTGCTTTTTTATTTGAAAAACGATTTCTTCGTGGTCTGTCAAGAACAAAAAGTTTTTAATTCATGTACAACGTGAAGGACACGAACAACCACACGATCTAAAATAGTTAATTTTATAATTTTATTTGTATATAAGGAATAAACCACATATCTAAATCTATTAATATAACTAAATCAAACCTCTATTTATTAATTTATTACATACATACTTACATACTATAGACATAGAGAATGAACAGAGCGGTCCGTATTCAGTTGTGCAGTAATACAGAGTAATACAGACCGAAAAGTACGAGAGAGACAAAGCGGTGGCTGCACAAGGCCGCACATAACGGCAGTGACGGTTGTCATGAAAATTATGGCAGTGGTAAAGATTTAAATCGTTAGATTCGTCCTACCACGTCAAAAGATAGTCGCAATTCCGATTCGTTTTGACACTTCTTACAAACAATGTCGGAGTGAATACACTTGATTGTCATGGAAACGCTATTTATTAATGTGCGAGCACACTCTTCTCATTATGGACACTTTTTCTTGTGATTAAGTACGGTGAGTGAAAATCTAGCGCTTTAAATCTTTGGGCAGCGGGGTTTAACTTAATGTGAAACACTTGTCAAAATGACAGATTTTCATGGCAACCGTTATGTTATGACGAAACTACTTTCCTATGAAACCAAAGCTACGGTTTCCTAGCGCTCTTAGCGGCCGCAATAGTAACTGTCATGAAAATTTTGGCAGTTGCAAAGATTTAAGTGTTAGATACGTTCTGTCGCGTTAAAAAATGGTCGCATTTCTGATTCGTTTTGACACCTCTGACACACAATGACGCAGTGACTACACTTGATTGTCATGGAAACGCAATTTAATCATGTGTGGGCTCACTCTTCTCAGTATGGACACTTTTTCTTGTGACTAAGTACGGTGAGGGCAAATCTTGCGATTTATATCTTTGGGGGGCGGGGTTAAAAATGACAGATTTTGGTGAAGGCTTTGCGCCTTTACGCTCTGTCCAATGGGAAAGGCAACTGTTAAAATAGCGCTTTTTTAAAGGCGTTTTTAAACACTTTTTAAAGGAAGAATTTAGCTTAAAAGTCGAGTGAATTACTATCGAGGATTTATCTGAGGACCTCAAGCCGGTCATAAGGAAGGAATTCGCATAAGTAGATAGTTTTGTCGAATCAATAGTTATCAAGAGTTTAAACTCCGTTTAACTTTAATAAGGCACATGACGGTGACACCATGGAATTAGTAAGTACTATAACTTTGGTGAAATTGTAGCAAGACAATAATTGACAAAATAATAATAATAATGAGTCGGACCAGATCCAGTAGTCGTTTTGAGTAAAGGCGAGATAAAAATATATGTTCTATCTCCTTAGCGTACGTAGGCAAACTTTTAGACTGAACCCAGTTGGTAGCCAACAACACTGGGCCCAACAAAACGGCTGTCACGGTACGTTGACATGTGAGTGACTGATAAGTGACTGTCAAAAACTATCGCTATCTCTTAGTGTGCATGCACACTGCCGGCCTAGCGCGGTGGTAACGACGGGCGCGAAATATCAAACAGAAACCGCCGTTTGCGTCCATAGTGTAGTGACTAAGGCGGGCGCCTAGTGCGACGGGCCCGAGCGAGACAGCGCGCGTAGTTTTCAAACGTTCCTATCCGCGCGTTATGGCCACACCACGAGCCTAGTCAGCAAGCGAGCTAATGCGCGGGTGGCGGGCAGTGATGCCAACTTAGTGCTTTCGGTAGTACCATATCTGATGCATTTTCTGTTAACTCAGTGGTTAAAAATAGATGACATTTACTATGGAACTTGAGCGGACAGGTATGGCTTTATTATTTATTTATTTAGATTTACCAACGTTCGTATACACTAAAAAAAATACAGGAAGCAACTGAAAATAAAGAACTAAATGTAACAAACAATTATAGGTAAATACAGCATTTTCTTATTATCACCTACTGGGTGAACAATCTCGTAACATGTATTTCAATAACATTTTGTATTGTTTTATGTAAGTTTATACGTTTTTTTGTAAGTTTGTAACTTTTCTGGTGATTTTAGGTGACATTTTATTCAGGAGGAGGAGGTAGTCAAACGTTGATACGGGCTACGTGGTAAATATATTTTTTTTTACTAGATAGCCCTTAGTAGTACTTAGTAGTTTGCAACTTCTGAAATATGTCATAATCACTACAACAGCTCGCTATTCACTGTGGCCACCGGTGGCGCCCCCGCCTTAGGCCCTAGTCACCGCGCATTCACTGTGGACGCACACTTATGGTTTACGCTAACAGCTAATTATTTAAACAATCCATACTAATAAAATAAATGCGAAAGTAACTTTGTCTGTTATATTTTCACGCCGGATTTATAATGGGCACACAAATAGACCTAGACTCTGACATACTTTTTATCCCGGTAGTACGTTCCCACTGTCAATGATAATTAATTTATTGTCAACGTGAGCGAAGCCGCGGGGAAAATGTGGTGAAAATGCTAGGGTTCTACATTTACCACTGAACATTTTTGTAAGTGATATTTAATATTTAATGTCTTTGGATATTTACGAATTATAGTGGAAATTCTGACGATGACAATAACTGACGTTGATGGCAATGGTCTCGCCCTCTATAACATGGGGCTTCGGGTGCCTCTTCACAATCATATACGATTACCTGTAAAACTAAACCAAACTACTGAACGGATTTTGATAAAATTTGTCATGGATAGATGGCATGATGGCATCCTGGGGAAGGACATATGCTACTTTTTGTCTCAAAAATAATCCTAAAGGGGGTGATAAAGGGGATGAAAGTTTATGACCGCCGATTGTGAAGAGGCACCGTATAACTGACGAAATGTAGATGTACCTAAACGTACACCTCTGCTATGCACCTCTGCTCTGTTATGCTTTTCTTTTCTTCTATTTTCGGGGAATACAGCTCAGGCAGGCGTGATCTCAGAACAATAACTAAAGCTTAGTTTGTTTGTTAATTTTAGAATGTAAGTCTTGATTTTAAGCTTCTGTACAGCACTTTGGTTCGTAGTAAAACTTGAGGCTGGTGCCTGTATCTGGCATCCCTACACAGCGACTCAAACGTTGAAGCTCGAAAAGGTATAGAAAACTTTTTTGAGATCTCTGTATAAAAAAACGTACCACTTCTTTCCTTTAATGACCCTACTAATTACCTCCTAAGAGTTTTGGGCTTCAACTCGTTGGAGGTTATAATGTAAATAATATATAATATTATTATATTATAGACGAGGCTTTTTACAGCTCACAGTAGCCTGTAAAACTTTTAGAGGACGCATTGACAGTCCCGAACTCCACGATCTTTTCTGTCGGCGATTTGTTCCCGACAAATATATCGGACATCGCCAAAGCCGTCGACGCAATCTGTTTGCGCCGCCGTCTTCTAAAACTGTCGCCAGAGCCGAGTCCCCGGTGTGTCGTACTTTAAGGATGCTGACGACCACCAAACCTGAATGTGATCGATTTGAATGGAGTATTATGCGTGTGAGTCTGATGTTTTGTGAGAGAAAGTATGCTAGGGTGTCCTCTATTATATGTTAGTTTTTGAATTTTTTTTTGTGTGTATCTGTTTGAATATCTATGTTAATTAATGTAATTACTGTTACCGTTTTAATTAACAATAAACAATAAATAAAAATAAAAATTTTGAATGATGACATTCAAAATCAACACATAAATTCTAAAATTTTAAAAAAAATCATCTCATGGTGATACGCAGTCTAATTGACATGGTTAGACCATTATTGTAGAAATTAAACGAGGATGGCAGCGGTGGACTCGAAATTACCGAAGCGCCGTGCACTTACAAGTTTATATTGAGTTTAATAACAATTTTATAAGAGTTTTATAAAAAAAATATTGAGTCACTAGGAGCAGGGAATTAAAAGTTAGAAATGATTTTGATTTATTAAAAAATAATATATCGTGCAGTTACGAAAGGCAAGATATTTCGGAATCCATTTCATTCTACAGAAATTATTACAATGCATTCACCTTTTACACTTAGGTACGTTTTTACTTGAGGGTTTTCCTTTTTGATACTGAAATCTTGTTAAATATAACAAAAACATATAAAATCAAACATTAAAATAAAATGTAAACAGCCCATAATAAATACATATAATTATGATTATTTTGTGATAATAACTGATGATAATCGAAAACGGAACATTATGCTGTTAATATAGACTAGCTGTCACGCTGTCATTGTTAATTCTTATTCCATTGTTTGTACTCTTGGGATTTTTTTATTGTGAAAGGGGGCTAGACGGAAAAAATTCTCACGAAAAGTTGTAACGACACTTTTTGCTATAGTAAGCTATTGTAAGGTGTGCGACGTGCGCATGTTTCTCTGTCTGTCTCTCTCTCTCTCTTATAGAAAGCAAGCCAGATATAACAAAAAAATAAAAAATAAAATAAAAGTTATTACAATTCCTTCACTAATAGGAACTTCGTTCCATCCAGGTGTCCCTTGACACCTCTCAACTTTTTTATTCAATAAACCTCTTGTTGAAAAATTCCAGTAGATCTACAGCCGACCGTCAGATATCTGTTCCGTGCCCGCAACAGTCGCGCGCAGCCGACGGCTGTACGGTCAGTCTATCCGCGAGCAGCCGTTCGTCGACCATCGAGGTACGTCTAGGCTCGACGTGTCTTGTGATCTTGTATTGTTGCGAGCCACGCGGAAGAATTTTTCTCTTCGAGAGGATGAGCAATTAATCAATTTGGTTGCTCAGAAACCTATCTTAAATAATCCAGTGTAAAAAAAATCATTTAAAAGGGATAAAGTGTTGTGTGTCATCTTTTAGGTTTTCTTATCTTCGTAAATTAAAGATAGAACGAAATTGAACTGTTTCTTATTTAATCTGCAAAACTTCCGAAACTTTTCCTCATCAGATTTCAAGTGTCTTTCAGTTAAAATGCTAAATGCTTCGTCATTTCGGCTTTTGAACATCGGATGAATTGGTTTTCTGTTTATGCTATTATAATAGAACAATAACAACAGCTCATCATCGTCCTCTTCTTCTTCAAGGATGTCCAGATTATGCTTGATTAGGCCATTTTTCAAGTAACGACACGACTGCAAGTGATGGACGAACAACACTGACTGGGCAGCGATTGACGCGCAGCTGGGGTGTGTCGTCGGCCCCGCGCGTCTGACGCGAACGACAGACGCGCACCATGGAAGCGGTGTGTCGTCGGCCGCGCGCATCTAAAGGGCCCCACATATTAGGTTGGGGAAAAAGTCTTTTCGCATTATAGTATGTATGAACTTAAAATAAAATCTCTTTGGCTATACTATATGTATCTGGCTGGTTTTGGTATCATTGAAAGTTTAAATTTTAAAGAACATAATTCCAAATTCAAATTAGGAAAATGTGTGATTTTCATTTGTTTTTCGTACTGTCAAGATGAGTGAATCTAATGAAGAAATTCGATACATTTTAAAATTTTACTACAAAAAAGGTAAAAACGCAACGCAAGCCGCGAAAAAAATTTGCGATGTTTATGGACCCAGTGCAGTGTCTGTGAGAGTAGCACACATTTGGTTTAAGCGTTTTCAATCCGGAAATTTTGATGTCAAAGATGCACGTCGCTCTGGTCGCCCTATTACGGATTAAATGGATGCCATTTTTGAAAAAGTGGAGCAAGATCGGCATATCAGTAGTTACGACGTAGCTGAAGAACTGGGAATTGACCACAAAACAGTTTTGGCGCATTTGAAAAAAGCTGGATACACAAAAAAGCTCGATATTTAGGTACCTCACGAGCTCACTGAAAGAAACCTAATGAACCCTGTACTCATTTGTGATTCTTTATTACGACGTAATGAAACGGAACCATTTTTGAAGAAGCTGATAACTGGTGATAAAAAGTGGATCACGTACGAAAAGAACGTGCGAAAATAGTCGTGGTCAAAGGTTGGTCAGGCTTCACAGACTGTGGCGAAACCCGGGTTAACTCGCAACAAGGTGATGCTGTGTGTGTGGTGGGATTAGAAGGGCATTATTCATTATGAGCTGTTACCACCAGGCAGGACCATCGATTCTGAACTCTACTGCGAACAACTGATGAGATTAAAGCAAGAAGTTGAGAGAAAGCGGCCGGAATTAATCAACAGAAGGGGTGTGGTTTTTCATCATGATAACGCTAGACCTCACATATCTTTAGCCACTCAGCAAAAATTAAGAGAGTTTGGCTGGGAGGTGTTAATGCATCCGCCGTATAGTCCTGACCTTGCACCTTCAGATTTCCAACTGTTTCGGTCTCTTCAGAATTTTTTAGGCAGTGTCAGGTTAACATCACTAGAGGACTGCCAAAACCACTTGTCGCGGTATTTTGATCAGAAGTCCCAAAATTTCTATAGCAATGGGATCATGTCCCTACCTACAAGATGGCAAAAAGTTATCGAACAAAATGGTACCTACATACTTTAGATAAATGTAAATAATGTATATTAAAAAATGTTTTGAATTTTCTTAAAAAATGCGAAGAAACTTTTTCCCCAACCTATTATTTACAGTCCGCCGCCGGATATCAGCCTCTCAGTTAATCGCTACAGTTCACAGACTCACAGTTCCCTTTAAGGTTTTGGATTGACGACCAATGCCATCCATTGTGATCCCAGAGTGTGTGGCCTGTTGCCGGCACACTGTGGGCTAAAAATCGACTTTCATAGACATATAATACTTTTTTCCCAAATGTTCACTTTTATGACTTGAAGATATTTTGGAAGACTAAAAATATCAACATTATGGAATAGCATTGCAAACAACGCTCACAGAATTTTTTCTTTAAAAATTGCTATGGAGCTGGCATGAAAAAATCTTATATCTCCACTATGGAATGTTTGGCCCTAATTCTTTTTTAGGTAATAATCCTTAAATCATTTACAATTTTTTGACATACTCTTCGAAATGACCAGAATCTCGATTCCTTTTATAAAAATCGCTAAAGATTAAATATTAAAGATTTAAGATTTAATAGAGCAACATCAGCTGACATGATGGAGTTTGGAATTTCTTCACTTGATGCGCGTATTAATATGATGGAATGCCTTTTACACATATCTTATCTATTTTTTTTTAAATACTATGGTGTTGGCATGAAAAAGTCTTATATCTCCGCTATGGAATGATTTGCCCTAATTCTTTTTCAGGTGATTAATCCTTCAATTATTTACAATTTCACATACTCCTCGAAATGGCAAGAAGCTCGACGCTTTTTTGAAAAATCGCTGAAGATTAAATGTTTAAAAAATATATACTCGTATATGTTTACCGTAATATAAGCTTAACATCTACACGGACTACTTAAACGATGAATTCGAGCATTACTTTGTATGAACACGCCACATAATCATAAAAAAATACGGTTTATTTAATTTCTTACTAATAAAGTAAAGGCTAGAGATAAGTATAATGAAATAATTTATACATTTATATCATTATATTTTTATTAAAACATATTTACAAAGATAAAGGCAAAAAAACGAGACAATTTTCAATAAAATAAATTAAACTTTACGAAAACAAATATTTTAAAGAACTAAATGAGCCTAATACCATAGATAGATATTAAAAAAAAAACAAAAGAAGTACAGAAAAAAGTAAATTAAAGCAAAAATAACTAAATTACAAAAAAAAAAAGAAAATAATAAACCTATTTTGACTATAATCCGAGTCTAACTCAGAGTTGGAGTCTAATTGAGACACGTCTCTAAACTCGGATTCAGGTTTTTGAAAGTTTCCTTTCTTTTTTGCGTCCAAAATGGGTCTTGTTGATGAAATAAGTGGATCTGACGAAAGAAGGAAATTAAAAATACCCTCATTGGAACTCTGCTCTTCTTACGAGAGTGGTGTTCCCTGAATCTTCTAAAATGCTTGTTCTGGACTTCCGATGCCTCTTCCGAAATATTGCAAATTGGGACTATTGTGTTGGAAGCAATTATATCAGCTCCATGAATAAGCACTTTGTCGACTGTTACACGACATATAGTACCAGTTACATAATGCCACGTATCTCTCAGCAGTCATGTACGCATAATCTTTGAATTTTTAAATATTTACGTGTTCTCCTGATGTTATTGTTTGTAAAATTACAGCAAATCTTCGGATTAGTTGTTCATCTAGTCCTGTTATAGCTGCGGTTTTTTTCGGAAATTCAAAGAATATTCTGGCCGTGTTGCCATCGTTCCATGACCCTGCTTCACCATGTCAATTAGCAGGCCGAGTTCTGTTTTGAAGCAATCTTGAATTAATTTCTTCCTTGCGTCCTTTACATCTTGGTCAGTTATTCCTTTAACAGCCCACTTTTTAATGTCCAATCTGTAGGATATGTGTAAAAGGTATTCCATAATATTAATACGCGCATGAAGTGACGAAATTATAAACTCCATCATGTCAGCTGATGTGGCTGTAATAAATCTTAAATCTTTAGCGATTTTTAAAAAAAGCATCTATCTTCTTGCCATTTCGAGGAATATGTCAAAAAATTGTGAATAATTGAAGGATTAATCACCTGAAAAAGAATTAGGGCCAATCATTCCATAGCGGAGATATAAGACTTTTTCATGGCATCTCCATAGTAATTTTAAAATAAAAAATAGATAAGATATGTGTAAAAGGCATTCCATCATATTAATAAGCGCATGAAATGAAGAAATTCCAACCTCCATCATGTCAGCTGATGTTGCTGTATTAAATCTTAAATATTCAATATTAAAAATCTTTAGTGATTTTTTTATAAAAGGAATCGAGCTTCTGGTCATTTCGAGGAGTATGTCAAAAAATTGTTAATAATTCAAGAATTAATTAAATAAAAACTAATTAGGGCCACACATTCCATAGCGGAGATATAAGACTTTTTCATGCCAGCTCCATAGCAATTTTTAAAGGAAAAATTCTGTTTGCGTTGTTTGCAATGCTATTCCATAATGTTGATACACTTCTGGACACATCTATTGGCCCACCTTAGAGTTTAGGTTTCGATGGCCCCTACCGAAATATGATTGCTAGATTGAACAAAAACTGTTGATGCAGTTTTAAACCTGATACATTTTACCATCTTTTTCGATCGTATTGTTTTAAATTTGAATTCAGAATACCATACGACATGGAGCTACGCCTAACAAGTCGGATATGCGCCTTGTTAAAGGCAATTGATTTTTGAATAAAAAACATGTTTTATCAAATAAAGGTTTAATTTAATAACGCGTGTTGCCTCCATGGGCATCTACCACAGCTCTCATACGATTAGGCATAGAGTTTATCAACCGCTCTATGAAATTTTGAGGGATCATCTCCCATTCCTCTTCTATGGCAGTTTTCAACTCCTGCATCGTCTGGGCAACTGGCTGACGAGCCCTAACACGTCTTTTTAGCTCGTCCCACATGTGCTCAATGGGGTTCATGTCTGGGCTTCTGGCTGGCCAGTCCATAACTGTGATGTTCACATCCCGAAGATATTCCCTGACGATGCCGGCCGCATGGGTTCTTGCATTATCATGCATAAAAAGGAAATTTGGGCCCACATAGTCCGCGTATGGTATCACGTGAGGTTCTAAGCACTCACGAATGTACCTTTCAGCATTTAATGTTGGCAGCCGTGGTCCTGTAACAACCTCAAGTTGAGTTTTGCCGCTCGCGGATATACCGCCCCAGACAGTCCATGAGCCACCGCCATAAGCAACCCTCTCTTCAAAGCAGCATTGTGCGAAACTCCCTCCCTTACGTCGGCAGACCTTCTTCCTTCCATCATTGCCATGTAACACAATTTTAGACTCATCAGAAAAGAGTACACGGCTCCAATCTTGCTGTGTCCAATTTAAATGACTGCGTGCGAAATGAAGGCGCGCTGTTCGGTGGGCTCGCGTTAGTTTGGGGCCATTAGCTGGCTTGTGTGGTACCATATCGCGTTCTTTTAACCTTCTCCGAACAGTTCGAGCGCTCACAGATACTCCGTGGAAGTCGCGAAGTTGGTTTTGTATCTCAATGGAGGTAAGGTGACGGTTTCTCAAGCTGGTCGTCACGATGAATCGATCCTGCCTTTCAGTTGTGACCCGAGATCGTGGCCTTCCTTGGCGACGAACAAAGCCGCCAGTCTCTAGGTACCTCCGATAAACATTTCGGACCGCAGATCGACTTAAATTAAGTTGAGCACTCACGTTTCTTTGGCTGTGTCCGGCCTGAATAAGTGCCACAGCTTGGGCGGTGACTTCAGGTGAAGTATCCATAGATTATTGATAGAACCTCACCTTAATGTTAAGAATAAGTAATGTTTGTTGCAAAACCAAAGATATCAATCACTTTTTCATGAATTAAATCCAAGTAAACCAATAAAACCAAGTTTTCTTAGTATTTGATTGTTTCATATCAACAAACAGGCTCCAAATTGTCTTTTGTTTCTTTAAATTCTGTGTTCGAAATTCAAAAAAAGACTATTGAATGAAATTGTGAATGTGCCAGGTTCAAAACTGCATAAAAACTTTTTGCTCGACCTAATATAAAATTTTAGCTAGGACCAAACGAAACTGAAAATACAAGGTGGGCCAAAAGATGTGTCCAGAAGTGTATTTTTAGACATGTATTTAGTCTTCCAAAATATCTTCAAGTCATAAAAGTGAACATTTGGGAAAAAAGTATTATATGCCTATGAAAGTCGATTTTCAGCCCACAGTGCGGCGCAGGCCTACGTCGACAGGTATCGGCCGGACATGCTCTGTGGGCCGGAGAGTCCGGGATCTCAAGGCCAAATCGAGTAAGCAGGTATTCGGCCGGAGGCAGTGTTGTCAATTTAGCGACTTTTATAATTTGGTTATCATTTTAAAAATATAATAAATAATTCACTACGATGTTATCCTAACCAGTGAAAATAAAAAATAGCTCATCGTTTTTTACGTAACTTTATCACTTTGTGAACTGACACCGAACCGCTGTTCAGACCACTGCTGGCAGGCGATATTGCGGTGTGATACTGCCGCGTGCCGGCTGCCGCCTGGTAGTATTTGGACCCAGAGCCGGCATCGACCGTTGCCGGCAGGCAATAATCGCTGTAGTGTGTGGTCTATGTAGACCTTGGACGGCAGGCCGCCTGTTGGGACCAGAGACTGCAGGCGAACTGTGTAATGTGTAAGGCCCTTTATGCGCACGTTTGTTGCCTAACATGGCCGCGCGCATCAGACGCGCGCGTCTGACGCTTTGGCCGCATGCCTTGGAAGTCTACCTTTATGGAGACGCGGGGTGTCGCGCGTCGCATGCGGCGTGGCATCTCACGGCGCGTTAAACGTTTTTTCAGTTTACAGACAGGCAGCACGTGCAGCGGCCCGCCATCACACGCGCAAACACAAACATATGGCAATGTACTATGTTGTTTATGAAGATGCGGGGCGTGCGACGCCGCGGGTGTTGTTATGTTTTACCGTGAATGGAGAATTGCAGGAATAGCTGGCTGCAATGCTTCGTGCGCCACCGCGATAAACGTCGCGTGCGACGCGGTGATGCCATCCGCGGGCTGCGCCTGCATTTCAAGCAAACGCGAGTAAAATCGGTTCTCCGTAAACGCTCTCATACAACGCCAATGTTAGAATTTATTTAGTGCGGGCCGCGTCGCCCAACGCGACGTACGACGCCCCTAAGCCCCAGCGCGCACTGCGTTGCAGTGCCTTGCGGTGCATTTTTTTCGCCGCAATGAAAAGTGTTTGTAAAAGCCTACTTGCAAAAAAAATAAGACTAGAGATTTCTATTCTAATTCCACATGTTTAGTACATAATAAAAAAAAAACATTCTACTGTAGAGGCACGAGGAACAGGGTGTAAAGTTCACTCATCCTCCATAGAAAAGAGAGGATCCTCCGACCAGACGGGTGTTGTGCTTGGTGGGCTACTGCCCGACGATTGATGTCGGGACGTTGCATATAATTATGATAGTCGCGCGGTATACTCTGATTGCGATGCAAGATTTTTCATGACGTCAGCGTGATGCGTAGTTTGCATGTGGCGATGTAGATGCCGCCACACTACTATTAAATAATGCCCTTTAAGTACTCTTGGATTCATTTTATGTTATAATCTTCTACCTTAAATATCTTTTTTCTCTCAACTTCTCTATCTTACTTTCCATTTGCTTTTTTGTTAGGTTTATATGTTTCTTAAACTATTTACAAGTTTCCATTATCCACGCTACCCCTATCCCCGAGTCCCAAATTACATGCAGTTTCGCCATTCTCCTTTTATTGTAAGAATTGACAAATAAAGTTGCACTGAAATACATTATTTTGTCAGTAATCAAACAATTATAAAATACCTATAAAACGAGAAACGTTTTCAATCGACACAAATTACTTTTCCTAGTTAGTTCCACTACTCCACGGTACATTAAGTTCGGCTACTCTATACTAGATGGCGCTAGTAGCTTTGGGAGCTAGATGGCTATACAATCATAGTGTCAAGCGTTCACGTATTTTGTCACTACGGTATTGCTACAGTTTCCTAGAAGAGCCGGTGGTCACCACGTTAGCGTCTGCAATTTACCGGTGAATGACGTCACCGATACGTTATTTAAGGAAGTAAGTTGGAGTGTTTTCCTAGAGAGCGTTTTTGGCACCGTAAAGTCAAACCCCGCTGCCCAAAGATATCAATCGTTAGATTTACCCTCGCCGTACTTAATCACGCAAAAAAGTATCATACTGATAAAGTAACCGTACCGTGTGTAGCCGCCTTTACTGGCGTGCTCCGGGAAAACCAATACAGTTATGTGAAAACAATGTAAATAATAAATTAATATAGTAGTAGTAGTATATGTTAGGGGACGATTCAGTAAAAGACGCGTTAGTTCTTTTGCCATTTTATTAGCAGAGAGCTCTTACATTGTCACTCATAGAGTTCGAGCATTCACCACAGATAATGTAAAGTACACACAATATTTTTCACTCCTCCTCAATTTAGACATTTGTGGAAACTAGCCCTAAATTGAATATACATTCAGTAAATAACAAAATTTCGAAACAGATAGGTACAACTTTAATTAGGTACCTATACATATAATAAATGACACAATAACTGTTGTGTTACTACTGTAATTTTCTTACATACATATTTATAAAAAAATCAGTTTACTAACAAAATAATTGTGTTTTATTTTTGGTACAGCCTTCGTGAACAAATCTGAAACATTTTCATCAGTCGGAACATAATTTATTGATACTAATTTCTTTTGTACTACTCGTATATCCTTTATGTAATGAGCTTTTATGTTAATATGCTTGGACCTTTTCCCGTTATCAAAATTTGATTAATCTTATAGAGCTCTGGTTGTCTAATAACAATGTTGTAGGCATATTTGAGAAACATGTCAAATCATAAAGTATGCCTTTTAAGTACATCAACTCGCTGACTGCTTGAGCTGCTGCAACATATTCAGCCTCTGCTGTAGATAGAGCAACTGATGTCTGCTTTTTGGAAAACCAATGTATAAGGTTTCCACAATAAAATACTGCACATCCACTAGTGCTCTTCTTGTCCGTTTTGTCTGCTGCCCAATCTGCATCTGCATAAGCAACTAGTTTCTTGTCTTCGTTTGTCCTTTTGTAGATTAGTTATTTTTCTTTTGTATTTTTAAATATCTTAAAATCCTTTTACTTGCTGTCCATAGAGATGCTGTTGGCTTGTCCAAGAATCTAGACAAATATGCAACTGGATAAGTTATATCAGGTCGACTATTCATAGATATAAATAGCAAACAACTTATCAATTCTTTATAAGGTACATCAATAATTTCCGCATTTTCTGCACAGTAGTTTGTCTCCATTGGTGTATTTATTCCTTTACATTCTTGCATCTTAAACTTTTCTAGAATTTTATTTAACATTTCTGTCGGCTTAATTTCCATTTGATAGTTTTTTCTTGTAATTTCCAATCCTAGGTCACTTCACTTCTTCTGAATCTTTTACTTTGAATTCTTCTTTTAGTTTCTTTAATATATTTTCATTTCCTAGTAATAATATATCATCTACAAATGTCAATAGCCATGTATCTTCATTTTTATAAAGACAAAAATCATGTTTTGACTGTATAAATCCATTCATAGTAATGAAGTCATGAAAATTTTGGTTCCAGCATTTTGGAGCCACCTTAAGTCCGTATAATGCCTTCTGTAATTTAAAAACTTTTCCTTCTTGATCAACTCCTTCAGGACATTTACATAGACGTTTTCTTTCAGGTCACCATTTAGAAAAGCGGTGGGTACGTATAGTTGTTTTATTTTTAATCCTTCTTGTAATAGCATGATTGAGCATTGTTCTGATAGTCGGTAATCTTGCTACGGGTGCATAATATCCTTCTTGTCCTTCTTGTTGATATCCCTTGGCTACTTAACCTTGCTTTCTTGGTTCCATCTTGTTTCTGCTTAAATATCCACTTTGTTTCTATTGCTTTGCTTCCTTTTGGTACATTAGAGACTTCCCAGTTTCCTAATTTCTTGTCCAGCTCTTTCTTTATTGCTTGTTTCCATTCTTTATCTTGTACTGCTTCTTCATACTTTAGTAGTTCTCCAGCTCATAAGCAATAGGCTATGTTCAGATCATATTCTTCTAAGTCTTTTGGTTTATGAATTTCTCTTCCTGATCTTGTTGTATATTTTGGTAATTCAGTTCTAATCTCTTCATTATCACTTTCTTGATCTATTTCTTCAATATTCTCATCATCTTCTTGATCCCTTTTATTAGTATCTTCTTTCTGTATTATCTCGTTTTCATATTCTTTTTCCACATATATCATTTTCTTTGTTTTCTTTCTCTTCTTTGAATTTTATTTGTGTCTCATCAAATCTCACATCTCTTGATAGAACTATTTCATTACTTTCAGGGTCCCATAGACGATATCCAGTTGAACTATATCCTACTAACCTCATTTCTTTTGCTCTTTGCTGCAGTTGATCCTGTTTTGGTAAAATAATACCCATGCTTTTGATCCAAATCCCTGAGTTTTGTCAAATCCTTGTGACCAAATATCTTTTCTACTGGTGTTTGAAAATTAATTGCTGAAGATGGCCATCTGTTGATCTGGTAGACAGCACACCGTACTGCTTCACCCCATAATGTTTTTGGCAATCCAGTCTCAAGTAGTAGTTCTTGCTCTATTGTAAATATTTCTGTTCATTTTTTCTGCAACGCCGTTAGATTGTGGACTGTAAGCAGTAGTAAATTGTTGTATAATACCCTTATCATTACAAAATTTGTAAAGCTTTTCGTTTTTAAATTCTCCTCCATTATCACTTCTTATTTTCTTCACTTTATTTCCCGTCTGTCTTTCTATTCTCTTAATGTGATCTATTAACCAATCAGCTGCTTCGCCGTTTCTTTTTAGTAAATATACTACTATAAAATGTGAAAAGTCGTCTATTATTGTATGATACTTCACCCTCACTAGTTGATGTGGTCACAGGTCCTGATAAGTCTGTATATAACAGTTCTCCTACATATTTTGATCTTGATCTGGGTGTAGTTAAAAACGATTGTCTTGTTGATTTTCCTTCTAGGCATGATCCAAATGGTTTTTCTGAGCTAGGTATGTTCAATATATTCTTATATGTTTTCTATTAGCATGCCCTAACCTCTTGTGCCACAGATCTTTATCATTAATAACTGAACAACATTTTTCGAAATTTAGTTTCAGATTTATTGCATATAGGCTGCCAAACATTTTACCATATATTATTTTAATCCCTGTGCCAATAGACACAGAATCTTTATGAAATCTAACAGAATTTCCTTTCTCTAATATTTTTTTGACAGACTATAAATTGTGTGATAATCCTTTAACAATTAATGCTTCTATTGTAATTGGTACATCATTATACTTAACATTTAAAATTCCCTTCTTATCAGAAATTAAGTATTCGCCATTGGCTACATACATTTTTGTTTTCATTTCTACATATTGAATATTCATCATGTACTTTTCATAACTACCAATTACTAAATTTTGAGAGGCCCCCGAGTCTATTATAAACTTAATGTCCTCATTGTACGATACTTCCATAGATAACACATTTTCACTAGCTACAAAAGATATGTGATTTACATCACACATAGCACTAGTTCCTTGTTCTTGATTTGATCCAGTGTGTCTTGATGTGCCTTTTGATAGACCTCTTGAGTAAGCTCTGAAGCTTCCTCGTCGTTTGTTATGATTCTGTCCTCTCCAATGTTCACTCTTGCACTAAGTGGCTTTGTGTCCCGGTTTTCCACAATTGCAACATGTCAGAAACGCTGTTTGTGGGTGTTGTTTTTCTTCACAATTCTGTTCTTTCACCTCTGCATCCAATAATCTTGCTTTGACAAATTCTATGTCCATTGTTTTCTCCGTAGTCATTGTTTCAATACTTGTTATGACATTATCATACTGTGTGGGCATAGACGATAGTAGGTAGCATACCTTATCCATTTCATCTACAGTACATCCAGCGGCTGTTAGCTCATATATACACACATCAAAAGTGTCTAGGGATCAAGCATTTTTATGCGGATTTCTTGAGATTGAGATGTGGCTTTGTAATAAATTTATGATTTTATAAATTTATATGGATCCTTTTTGGTGCATTTCATAATTTGAATCAGGAACTGTGAATCAAATTCGAGTAAAAGATGAAAATCAGCTGTCAATATTTTCCCTATAAAAACATACAACGCATTGAAGACATTATTAGTGCTACTGTTTCCCTACTACTGATTAAAACCAACGTTATTATGGAGCGGCGACGTCATTTAAGCAGGGAAGAAATGCTCAGAGCCGTGGGAATGATAGAAGCTGGTTCCCGGCAACGTACTGTGGCTTTAGCTCTGAATACAAGTCAGAGTGTTATCAGTCGACTTTGGACACGTTACCGAAGCACTGGTACCGTGGCTGAGCGCCATGGAGGACGGTATCGCTGCACCACACGGAGACAAGACCGATACATTCAAATCTTAACTCGAAGAGCTCCAACTATAACCGCCATGATGTTAGCCGTGAGGCTTCATCACTCTTCAGGGAACTTAATTAGCGACCAAACAGTCAGAAACCGCTTGCATGAAGTGAACCTTCATTCCCGAAGACCGCTACGGGTACCACCTATAGCAATGCACAATCGTAGGATTCGATATCAATGGGCTCTTGAACACAGAAATTGGGCAGAAGAACAATGGCGTTTCGTGTGCTTTTCTGATGAGTCTCGTTTTGGTATGAGACCGGATACAAGACGTATACGACACTGGAGAACCCCTGGACGCCAACAGCGATTAAAATCCTGCCAGGAAGTCCATCCTTATAGTGGTGGAACCATCATGGTATGGGCGGGTATTTGGATCGGCGGAAGAACTGAGTTGATTTGGATCAGAGGCAACCTCAACGCTCAAATTTATGCTGAGACGATTGTATCAGACGTCATCGTTCCTCTACAAGTGCAAATCGGTCCCTTATTTCAGTTAATGCATGATAATGCACGACCGCACACCGCAAGAGTTGTAAGACAGACTCTCGCCGCAGCTAACATCAATGTCCTGCCCTGGCCTGCTCAGTCGCCAGACTTGAACCCGATTGAGCATGCATGGGATATGCTACAGAGAAGAGCTCTGCCGAATATGGAGGGTATCCAGTCGCAAGAAGACCTTTTTTTGTTGTTGCAACGAACATGGGCGGCCATTCCACAGCGTGATTTGGATGAACTCATTTTGAGTATGCCAAACCGATGTTCTTGTGTTGTTAGTGTTCGCGGTAGAAACACGGATTATTAATTGTTTAAGTTACCCAATAAAATTTTAAAGAAAACTGTTATTTCAGTCTTTTTTTCGAACTTTAATGTTAGTGGTTCAAATGTCAAAAATCCCTTTATTAGGAAAATGGCAAATTTCTTTATTAATGCAAAGGTGACTTGGTTTATCGTTACTGTGACAAACGAAAACACTTTATTTGATGAATCCTTAAAGAAAATTTTAATTAATATCAATCAGGAGAAAAGTTATTGCAAAAATATATGTTGATCCCTAGACACTTTTGATGTGTGTATTACTAAGCTGTCAAATTTATGGAAATAATCCTGCAATTTTTCACTTTTTCCACATTTCAAGCTTTTGTTTCAGATAAAGTTTATTAAATATACTTTTCCTCTCGAAGGTGTATTCTAGTTGATGCATCATTTCTTTACCCGTGTTAAACTTCTTTACAATTTCTAAGTACTTATCTGACAAGCATTGAACAATAATATTTTTGGCTTTTGCATCCATTTTTATAAATTCTTTCGTTTCTGGTTTCACAATTCCGCTTTCAATCACACTTCATACCTGCTTTTCCTCTAACAGTAGTTTAACTCTGAACATCCAATTGCTAAAATTTTGTTCTTGGCTGAGACGCGGTACTACTTCCCTTGTACTTGATGCCGCCAGTTTTACGTTTTGCTAATTCGATATTTCTCCTCACAATTTTATTTGATGCGCATTTATTTATTATTATACCACTATCTTAACATTTTGGATGAGTATTTTGACACTATTTTGCCATTATTGCGCAGTGGAAGCGTAAGTTAGGGACGATTCAGTAAAAAACGAGTTAGTTCTTTTGCCACTTTATTAGCAGAGAGCTCTTACATTGTCACTCATAGAGTTGGAGCATTAACCACAGATAATGTAAAGTACACACAATATTTTTCAGTATAGTAGTAGTTTTTGTAATTTATTATTATAATCTCCTTTATTTCATTTCTAAACATATAATTTACATTTTTAAATATTTTTGTAAAAAATAAAAATAAATAACATTTAAAAATATAAAAAATAGTAGCCCACCGGTATCGGGAACAGGGTCCAAGTTACCGGCGGTCAGGGCTCCAGAGAGAGGAACCGCCTAACAATACGCGCCGGTCGAGAAGTACCGCTTTCTGAATCAGGTCCTTAATCTAGCCGCCCAACACCCTCCTTAGGTATTGGTCGAGGCTCTTGGCAAATAAGCCATTGGCTGATACGACTATCGGCACAATGATTGCTGAGTCCACATCCCACACGTTGACAACCTCGCGAGCCAAGTCAAGATACTTGATTTGTTTATCTTTCTCGGCTTTCACGAGGTTCCCGTCATGCGGGACTGTTATGTCAATAATCATTGCACGCCGAACTATTCGTTCCACCACCACTATATCAGGCTTATTGGCAAAAATAGTATGATATTTCTATTTTCGAGAACTAGGGGTCGGGCACATACCTGTAGTACGGCACTTCCGATTCCACAAGGCTGTATTTCAGCGCAAGTTGCTGATGGATTATCCTGGCTACAAGATTGTGTCTATGCAAGTACTCTTCGTTAGCTAGACGAGAACGCCCGGAGATAATGTGTCGGATTGATTCTCCCGGACGGTGGCATGCCCGACAGATGTCAACCGTGCCGTCTTTCACAATATATTTCCGGTAGTTATTCGTCATCATAACTTTATCCATAATTGCACAGACAAAACCTTCGGTTTCCCCAAAGAGGTCACCGAAACGCAGCCAGGCTACGGACGCTAACAAATCTACATCGGGTCCATGTAGGGCCCGGAAAAAGCGTCCGTGAAGCTCCTTACTCTGCCATACCTCCCTGCGATCGTTAGAGTCAAGCACTACAGGTTGCGCCAGTTCTCTTTAGCCAAGGAGAGCGGGGTGAGGCCCTTGTCCACCGCAAACACATCTCGATGCATCACCACGTCGGCTTCTACGAAATATCATATTCCCTGAGACTGCATATCTAGCGGTTGTGGGGAGTCTTAGCGTTTAAAAAGCCTCGGCCTCCACACTTTCGCGGTATATACAGTCTCAATACAGATGACCGTGGGTGATGCATTCGATATGCAGTCAACAGCGTACGGATCCTCCGATCCAGGGCGTCGAGTTCCGTCTGAGTCCATTTGAGTACGCCGAAAGAGTACATCAAAACCGGCATGACCCAACCGTTGAAGGCACGCACCTTGTTGCCGCCTGATAGAAGACATTTACATACAGTGTCCGCACGAATACGTAAACTTATTTTCCTATTTAAGAAGCTAAGGGCAAACAGTGAAATCCTTAAGATTGTTTACTCGGCACTAGCCGAATCAGTACTGAGCTATTGCATCACTGCCTGGGCCGCCAAGACCGATTTTATGCAGATAGAACGAGCCCAGAGAGCCGTTATCAAAGTCATTCTAAAAAGACCCTTTAGATTCCCAACGCGGCAACTTTACAGGGACTTTACAACACTAACGGTTCGACAACTATACATACTACGCGCAGTCATGCGAAAACACATGACTCTTCCATACAGCGTAAATAACAACCCGACAGTAAGAAGAAGACCCAAACCGGCTTGTCCCACAACACATACAAAAACTACATTTTACAGACGCCATTACCCCTACCTAAGTGCCCTTATATACAATAAAATACATCATAAACTAAACACACACAAATGTAAAACAATAACTAAAGAATTCCTCCTCACCCTAGATTATGATGAAACAGAAGCACTGATGAAACCCTTATACAAATAAATCATTAATAGTATCACTAACACTTACAGACCCCAAACCATCTTCCCTCTCTACACACACACGACACACATCACATTCTTATACACACATCACACATTACACACTCATACACACATCACACATTACACACTCATACACACATCACACATTACACACTCATACACACATCACATATCGCACACACATACACTTCCCCCATTACACCACATCTCACGCGCTTACTCACACGCTATCGCTGCTGTTACACTCTTAAACTCCCGAATTATGTAAAATAATCATAACGGACGAATGGATGGCCCCTATAACACAGGATTTTCCTAGCATAGGGGTCATTATTCACAAAAATTGAGCACAAATGTACTTCCATAATAATGTAACATGCAATGTATTTCTTCTTTTTGCTAAATAAAATTATTATTATTATTATTATATTAAATACTTTCTTCAGGCGGCCAAAGAAGCGCTCCTTCAACGATTGCTTCATGTCAGTAACATTGATGCCCAACGCTTCCGTCATACCCAAATACTTATAGGTTTCGGATGCGGAGGGGGCTCTAAGGTTTATGGAATCCGAGAGTTCGGCTCCCACGTTTTCCACAATCTCTCCTCGCTTTACATGCATGACCGCACATTTGTCCACACCAAATTCCATCCTGATGGCGCTACTGAAAGTTTCAGTAGCTCCATCAGTTGCAATTTGTTGGGGGCAAAAAGTTTTAGGTCATCCATGTAGAGGAGGTGGGATATAACCATACCACATCTCCTCAGCCGATAGCCTAGACCTGAATCCTCCAGCAGTGTGCTTAGAGGATTCAAGGCTAAGCAGAACCAAAGCGGACTCAAACTATCGCCCTGAAATATGCCTCGGTCGTTCCTTATCGGCTCGGTATTCCTCTGGATATTTCGACATCCTGGATAGCGAAGGACCGTCCTCCCCGTTGCCCCATACAGGACATCAGGAAGGTGCGCAGAGTTGCATCTACTTTATACAACTCCAGCAACCTCATGAGCCATGTATGTGGCACCGAGTCATAGGCCTTCTTATAGTCTATCCAACATGTCGACAGATCCTTTCGGGAACGACGAACCTGTTGGCTAATAGCCATATCAATGAAGAGTAGCTTCTTAGTACCACGGGACCCATTCCTACATTATTATAATTATTAGTAGTGAATTAATTTTAATACATTGTTTACCAGGATTATTACAGACCTTTACTAATACTTTCAGACATTTATTAATACAGACATGGGTACTATAAATCCCGGTAGTACGTTCTCGTGGGATATTTTCCGACATCCACGCGGGTGAAGTCGCAGGCAAAAGCTGTTTATAACTTGAAAGTTTTCAGAAAATTTTCTTTTTTTTCATATTATTTACACGATTTTTTTCTCTTGCTTCTTGAGTGTGTTTACAAACTTAAATCTCAACTTAGGTACATGAGCAATCAAACATCAGTTGTTTGATTGCTCATGTACCTAAGTTGAGATTTAAGTTGTTGACAACTGGATACTCTGAACTTGAATGAAATGTAATAACAGCCGCACGGATCGATCCATCAGGTTAAGCTGCGCTTGCCGGGGTTGGTCAGTGGATAGGTGACCATCTTTACGTACCGAGACTCTTCCGTGCCTCGGAAAGCAAACCGTTGGTCCCGGCTGTCATTCGTGGATCTTTGACAGACATTACGGGTTGTCAGAAGCCCAAAAGTCTGACTACCAGTCTTACCAAGGGGTATCGTATTATCCCGTTACTGGGTTCTGGAGGTCAGATAGGCAGTCACTCCTTGTAAAATAATAGTATTCAGCTGCATCCGGTTAGACTGGAAGCCGACCCCAATATAGTAGGGAAAAGGCTAGACAGATTGATTGGTTGACCAAGGCTTTCTTTATTTTCTACCTCCTACCTCACAGAAACCTCTTTCCTTAGACCATTGAATGGTCCAAGAAAAGAACAATTAAACTTCGCGCAATTTTTTTTTTCAACTTGATTATGATATTACAGTAGTACAGTCACGAGCTTATAATATATCTACGATACACTTATGCAAATGCGATTTTCTCTTAAAACATTGATAGGAAATTTCCGAAACCATTTACCGAACAAATCCGAATACCGAAACTATAATACCGAATACGAATATATTACTATGACGGTCTTTTCTCTAAGTTGCAATCGTAGTTTCACGAGTAAATCGTGCTTTAGTGCAAAGTATTTAGACTCGTGTCTAAATAATATAACAGCCGCACAGATCGATCGAAGATTAAGCTACCCTTGCCGCGGTCGGTTCGTGGATGGGTGACCATCCATTACATCTCTCCATGCCTCGGAAAACATGCTATCGATGGTAACTCATTTTAGCAATACACAAATCACCTATAGAATTAAATTTCTAATGTACACATGCAATGCAATGCAATGAAGGGGCACGTAAAATATTCCGGAGCCATTCCGTCTCTTTCGGTGTGACCCGTGGATGCCTTTATTCAATTTTGTCGGCGATGTTGTGCTGGTCCGCAAAATTCCTGGCGGTTGCATCGACGGCAGGTGGGTAGGGCTGCCACGAACACATCATGTTCACCTCAATTATTCTGAAGATGTCGTTTTCTTGACGTTAATTTTAGTATCGCCGTGAGGTTTGATGGTTTGTTTTCGCTGCATAACTCTCTTTTAATTCAATGTTAATCATGCTAATGTTAATTATACAAGTCCTACTTAGTTTGGAAGTCAAGAGTTCATTTCCGTGTACGTTTTTTAATATGCAATAAACTTTTTTTTTTTTATTTTTTTTTTTTATTTTATTATGCTCCAACCACTCATATATCAACAACAGAGAATGTCAAAGAACAAAAAATACATAATTGACCGAGCAAGCGTGGCGATCGAAGCGTCTCTGCTTCAAGTCTGGCAAAATTTGCTTGTGTCGTGACAGTTTGTCAGGTTTACAACCGATCTGGACGAATCTTGCTTTACGGGCTTGACGACTTTATAGATTTTATGTCATCGGGGATTTTTGATTGCAGGGAAACTTCCTCCAAAAAGGGGCAAAAAGGGGGCTACTGGATATCAAGGCCTTATGAGAACCGAATTAAAAAGTAGTTCCCATAACATAATAATATTCTTTACTGACATTTTCTATTCTATTTATTGTATACGAAATTGTGACTAAATACTAGCTATTTGTTTATGTACCGTCTTATTTTATTGACATATTAATATTTAGTGTTTGGCATGAAATTGTGACATTTGATTGATTTTATTTTATTGTATTTCTTTGAATGTGACATTCTATTTTGTATGCCTTCTGGCGGGACATAGCATGGACCAACATTTTTGTTTTTATATAACATCTGTATAATTTTACTCTATGTGCACAAAATGATTAAATGAATTTGAATTTGAACCGATTTCGATGGTTCTATTTTATTTTGAAAGTTAGTTAGTTAGTTGTTTTAAGTTGGTCTCATATGTGCAGATCTGATGAAAAAAAAACATGGTAAAAATCCCGTTTTAAATAACTTTAGTGGTATATATACATTCGCGAGCGAGTTCTCGAATTTTTAGTTTCGAAGACATGTGACGTCCACCAACTCGCACTGGACCCATGTTGTGTATTACGGCCCACTCACAGAGAAGAGAGCTGCTGTATCCGAGCAGTGGAAACAGTATAGGCTAATTATGCTAAGGTACTTGGGAGTCCTCCTGAGCAAATAGCAAAAAAAAGTGATCACCTTTCTGTGTGCTACATGAGGTTATTATGTAAACCGTCGAACCGTTTCTCATCGTAATATTATCATCTGCCTAGCCTTTACCTATAACATGTGTATAATATACTTACGAACAAACCAATAACGTAATGCTGCAAATACATCTACAGTACTACAGACATAGCAGCGGCAGTCTCTTTCCAGGAAATGTAAAATGAATTTCACAATATTCTCCAATGACAGAGTGAGAACCCAATGATTGGCTAGTGGAATACCGACTGAGTGGCCAATGCTAGTTGAATCAATCAGTTTTTTTTTAGTTTCGTAACTCTTGGTAGCTAGTGCAATGTGCAGAGGAAGTTCCAAGTTAAAAGTTCAAGAGGTTCTGATTGCCGCGAAGTTACGATTCCTATTGCAACTGTCTCGAAGACGTTTATTTTTCAAGAGCAATTTCAAGTGTTCCGATGCCATTTAGTGTGAGTCCAAATGGCTAGTTATTGAACTGGATATGCCATAGGCAAGTTAAAGGGTATATTAGAAATAAAGGGTTTATTGGACCCAATTATGTACACAGATAGATAGATACAATACTCTTTGATAAGTACAAAAATTACCGATATAAATGTAGAAATTTTACACAAGGTGACACAACGGGCGATGTTGTCGCTAAAAGCGACACACAACACAGTGACATACCTTGTTGGGTTGTGTTTTGCGCGTTCAAAGTTACTGATGATGGAAAAAACTCCATTCCAGATTACGGAATAATTATGAAATATAAATAATAACCTTTCTAAATAAATAAACTTTCGTCAACCCTACGGCGCAGTGTCGCAAATTGATATTATTGAATTATTTCCGTTGGCGCTGATAGAGTAGGGTCTATTCAAAAATGATAAATATTTTACCGCTGCGACATAACTCGATTAGTTCTCTGAGAATCGTTGATTTATTTCAGTTATAAGTATAACTCAAACATTGAATAATTATGACGAATGATAGCGGTTAAGTTTTCGATGCTTCACTTTTAAATCTTTGACTTCTAAATTCTTTGCAGAGCTGTATGTCAGACCTATAGGTTTTCTTCATATTATTATTGATTTTAGCATATTTTGCTTTCACTCATTCTTTTTCTATTGGAACGAAGTTCCTTATCGCGCGTTGTGAAAGGGGGCTAGACGGAAAAAAATCTCACGAAAAGTTCTAACGACACTTTTTGCTATAGTAAGCTATTGTAAGCTGTGCGACGTGCGCATGTTTCTCTGTCTGTCTCTCTCTCTCTCTTATAGAAAGCAAGCCAGATATAACAAAAAAAAAAAAAAATATTACAATTCCTTCACTAATTAATCGAAAGCAACTTCGTTCTATCCGGGTGTCCCTTGACACCTCTCAACTTTTTGTCTTAAGTTTTGGAATGTAGCACACAGCTGACAAGACGACTACCGAATCTGATCATCGCGTAAAAATCAGTCCTACCCTTATCTCATGAGAAATTCTTGCCAAACCTCGTATAACTTACTCATACCTAAGTTACAAATATACCAGTATGAAGAATATTCCATGGTAGTTTAACACTTCAAAGGTTGAATCTAGTACTGAGCGAAAACTTCACTATTTATTGAAATACTAAGTTCTCATTACAGAATCGAAGTTCATTAAATTGTGATAATATTAATAATTATAATTAAACCGATGCAACAGCATTGCACTTCCGAATAGGCGTTTAATAAAATAAAATAAAATTAATTAAATTCAGGCAAAACCTATAATATATAAAATGAATGAGAATAAAATGACATAAAATTAATATAAACGATTATGAAGGTACAAATTACTAATATACCTACTGGATAAGTTTTTAAGCAGTGCGAAAAATTTCCTATGTGTGCTACTCATGAATATGAATAACTTTTACTATGGGACCAAACCTGAAATCGCGAGAAAAAAATCAGCTGCTCCCTACATTTAGACGAGTTTGGTGTAGAAACCTAAATGTACTGAACAGTTGATTTTTTTTTTCGCGATTTCATAGTTAGTCCCTTAATGAAAGTTGTTCATACTCATGGATAGAAGCACATCATGTGAAAATTTGCGCACAGCTTAAAAAAATATCCTTTTGGTATAATTCCTACCTTCATAATCGTTTATATTAATTTTATGTCATTTTATTCTCATTAATTTTATAATATAATGTAGGTTTTGCCTGAATTTTATTTTATTTATTTATTTTATTAAACGCCTATTCGGAAGTGCAATGCTGTTGCATCGGTTTGCGGTTTCACCTATCTCTGAATGAAGGTCATGGCTTCCAGAATGTTGTACATCGGAGATTAACGTGTAGGATTTGACGTGGTCTGAAGGCGAAGACTGAGTTCTCGTTTTTAAAAGCCTGTTGCCAAATCTCAGCAGTTGTGCGAAGGATTGCACGAAGAGAGAAATATACTTTTAAAATAAATAAAAACTAAATCTTGCAGCACAGATCTTCTTGTTTACAAACAAGGATGGGCAGTCCATGCCAGCGGCTGTCTATTGGTAAGTGACCAGTCCACAGATATAGATAGTTCTAGATAATGCAAGAGCACCTAGACAGATGTATTGATGATTTTTATGGCTAAAATTATGTAAATACATATTTTCTAAGGGTGGGTTGCACCAAGGGCTAGGTTATAGTTTCCGTCAAAGTTACTCGTAATATGACCATAGAACGACTACTGCTGTTGCACCGTCATGTCAAATGTAAAAGTTAAAGTTAGGAGTACGGTCATGACATTCGGCGCGTCTGACAGAAGTGACAGATATTTAACAATAACTTTAACCAATGAAGCGTGCGCGGTTAAGGTTACAGTTAAAGTTATGACGTCAGCTAACATCATTGTCAAGTGGAACAACCCATTTTTTGTCTAACAGGAACTTTAACAAAGTAAGATGGTGCAACCCACCCTTAGTTTCGCAAATATCAAGATACATCCTGACACTGATCTGCAAATTGCAAAAAAGTAAAAAAAAATAATATCGCGGTCTACCTTAGCGCATCCCCCTTAAGCATAAAGGCTCAGTCTGCGCCTGTCCGCCGCGCTAGTCAGAATACCGGCCAAGTGCGTGTCGGACCACGCACAATGAAGGGTTCCGTAGTTGGGATGAATTTATCCCAAGAACAAACTTAACATTGTAGTTGAAAAACATGTTCTGTTAACAGGTGATGAATATCGAAACTAGTGATACTATCGAATATCTCTTCGGTTTATTGGTACAGGAGCTTTTATAATTTTTCTGTCGATTAGTGCTGTTCATTCTACACAACGACGTCGTTAATTCTACACAATGTTTAAATCGATTCTCGAGAATCGATTTCGGAAACAGAAAAATTATTTTGTAGACAATTTTTAACCGACTTCAAAAAGGAGGAGGTTCTCAATTCGTCGGAACCTTTTTCTTTTTTTTATGTATGTTCCCCGATTACTCGAAGATGGCTAGACCGATTTGGTTTTTTTTTGTTTTATTCAAGAGGGTGTACATCACAGTTGGTCCCATATAAAATTGATTAACTTTGCTTTGGTAATTTTTGAGTTAGCTTCAATAATACGTATTTTTCCCCACTTTTATATGGATGATGTTCTAGTTTGTTTTGCAGGTAGTGGTATTAGAATTTGTATGGGGTAGGTACCACAACTAAAAAGTGAAAAATAAAAAACTTTTTTTACAAAAAAATACAACCGACTTTCAAAAACAATACTACAAAGTGAAAAATAACTTTAATTTCGGAAGTCGGTGGCAAAAAACGAAAATACATTTAACTAGACACCGACTTCCGAAATTAAAGTTATTTTCCACTTTGTAGTGTTGTTTTTGGAAGACGGTTGTATTTTTTTGTAAAAAAGATTTAATAAATATTCTAACGTTTTGTTTATTCACTATTACCTTAATTATGGAGAAATATTACAAAACAATGTTGAAAATAGGAAGACAAACGGTGTTAAATTATTAATTATTTGTAAGTCATTCAGCATTAAAACAACACATAAATTCTGCTGGGTGAGCGCTGGGCCGGGTGGGCCGAGACAGGTGACTTTGAATCGATTTGGTTTTCTCTTTCCCATCATTAAATAGTGCTTGTGACGTCATAGTAGATAGTAAAAAAATGGCACTCTTGGTTTTCATACAGTTCGTGAAACTTGCGTTATCTAGGTACATCTATATCTGTGGACCAATCGCACTATTCTCGAGCGAAACATTCTAATTTTACCCGGCCTACTATTTCTGCTCTCTGAAACTATTTCGATGATGTTCGATGCTATTTCCGTGGGGTCACGAACTCCGCGACTACGGTAGTTGACTTGTTGAATTAGATAGCTGCACATTATTGTAACTGACCGTGTTTTATTAAGTTATGGCCTCTTTTAAAACTTCTAACACTAACACGATACGCGCTTTGAATTTTAAAAGGGGGCTTAAGGATTTCTTAATTTATTGTTGTTACTTTGGAAACTTTCGGGTACTTACAAAATTTTAATATAATTCTAACAGTAGACTTTTAGTAGAACCTGCTAACTGGAAATTTCATAACACTAGTTGAAAAGTACATATTAAAATAACATTTCATTTATATGCAGTTAGATGATCAAAGACAGCCCGCGAAATACATATTGTCTTCGGTTTTTAGGGTTCCGTACGTCATAAGGAAAAACGGAACCCTTATAGGATCACTTCGTTGTCCGTCTGTCCTGTCTGCCTGTCTTTCTGTCACATACCCTTTTTCTCAACATCGCGTGGAGGTATCAAGTAGAAATTAATATCAAATACATAAGGTTCCTTGGGAGCTCTAAAAAAATCAGGCTTCCAAGTCAAAGCAATAAAAAAATACAGCCGCTTATGCCACACACACATATTCGCAAGTTCCCGTTGACCTAGAATCATGAAATTTTGCAAGAAGCAAGGTCATAGAGCACAAGTAAAGGAATATTCCGAAAATCGTTGATTTGTAGTTTTATCACATAAAAAATATTGTTTTGTGATTACAAACTTACATTTGCAGTTGGAGATTTGACCGTGACGTATATCGATGTATGGGGTAACACGTTTTTCAATTACAATGTTGATTCCTTTTGGGATAAATCCTTCATTATTCTTATTAATGATAAAATACGATTCGGTCAAATGATAAAGTAATCGAAATATCCTGTGTATAAAACTGCCCTTCAAATAAAAGTCCAAAGAGTCGCCACAAATGCAATGAAACTACAAACTTTTAACAAACTCTATGTGACGGGAGTGAAAACTGCAATTAATTGGTTTTGCGTACAGAAAAGTTGTTTCAATAAATTTGAATGGCATTCGGTTTAGGATCCCCACTTTTTTATTGCACGATCCACGTGTAATTTTCAAACACAAATATTGTTTTAAGCGACTCGTTTAATTTTAAACAGTTCGGCTGACTTTGTTATGAAAAAAAAAGAGATTAATCACAAAAAAAAAAGTTACAGAAAAAGTTCAATAAAAAGTTTTGTAAGACTTAAACCTACTCAAAAAAGTCGGTGAATGATAGTGTTGCCTTTGATAGTTCTCTAATGAATGACTTTACGTAAAATGTTAACTCCAAAGACAGTTTATAAAAGTTTTCTACGATAAAAACAAAGTTTTCACTTTTATACGAACAAACTTGATTTAAACAAAAGTTTCTTGTTTAATTTTTTTTTTTACATCATTTCTAGGTAGTTACAGCACAGATTACTGAGATACGGCAAACCGGAAAAGTTTTAAAAGAACTTTTAAGAGTTTACTATCGCTCGCGAGTGTTATCACTAGTTGAAAACAAGTGCGTGAGCGAGGAGGAGCGCGTTGGCGTCTGCGCGCTATGGGAGCCGCGCGGCGAGTGAGACAGGTATAGTTCCGCGAGGCGGACCCAACCACGCCTGCCATTAGTCAGACCACTGTCCTCTCAATAATACAACATTCTAATTCCCATTAATAACCATTTTTGTATTCAGAATTTTTGAATAAAAAAAACTATAAGGGTATCCTAACTTAATTTTAATCACCAATGGCCTAATAAACGAGCATGCGTTTCATTAATCACAGTTGGCACGCTGCAGTTGACCTTCTGCGGCTCGTCGGCGTGGCGGCGCGCTAAGGCTGCGCACACGTTACTCCGGCGGCCGCGAGCTGCGCGCGCTCACACGTTTTTATCGCGCTTTTCTCTCGAGTTCCTCCCAAAACCGCTCGCTCAATTTTCATTATGACGTCGATTTCGAACGTCATCATGTAAATAAAGGGTGCCGTATGTCCGAGGGGTCGGATCCATGCGCGCCGCAGCGCACTCCGCCCACTATCGATTGTTGCGCGTTTGTTCCGCGCCGCGCAATGTTCGGCAACCGCCGGGCCGTCCCCACGCCGATCTAGTCATGCGCGAGCCTTCTTCGGTACCGCAACCACTGACAAGAGCCGAGTGGGATTAAACGCGCGAGTGCCGCGGCCGCGCTCGGCAGGCTCGCGATCCACTCGCTCACTGACGCCCAGCGGCGCGCCTCCCGGACTCGCTCGCACAGTCGCACCCCATGTGTATCCCACCCACTGTCCCATTGACCCCGATAGCCAGGCTGGACATGCTCTGCAGTTAATCACGACGCTGCTGCCCGCGTACACCGGCTGCACACCGACCCCCTGCATACAGCCCACGACCAGGTACGTGCCACCATTCACGCAGGAGCTCGGCGGAGTTGCGTGCACGCACTGCCATGCAGTAATCGCGCGGAAATCTAATCAGTGACACAGTTTCATTTATGTAAGTGCGTCCGTCGTTATCCAAGCACGGGAGGGGGAGAGGGGAGATGGCTGATCCCTAAAAAAAGCAGTTGTTTAAAATCTTTAGTTTTCTGAAAATTTACGTAAAACAAAATTTCGGTACTTTTGAGTTAGGCGGTTATAGGTATGCTCTCTAAAATCCCATCCCAACACCCACTGTACCCAAATCCCAATAACTTAGAATTAAGGCTTTGCGTTGCTATGTTGCGATTTAAGCTAAGCGTGTCATAGTGTACAGCGAGCGATTGCTAATGCATGTTTTATGACCGCAATACAGTCGGAGACGTCGTGTGAATCATAAATGGACAATAGGAGTGAGTCGTCCGGAGTGGGCTCACGTCCGAGTGTCGGACAAGTGTCACGCACCCCACAGCACAGCAATGTATTGCAATGCGAATGAATCCAGGCTGTGGGGGACGCACCGAACCTTACATAAACCGAAAACATCGAACGAAGTACATTCAAATGATAACGATCCAGCACGTTGAAGTCTTTCCAAAGTGAAACGGAGCATCCGAGTGAGAAACTGAAATCCGCAAAAGTTTAAATCAGTGAATGCAACCTTCCATTAGACCTTATCGACGTCACGACTGTGAAACCACACAATTAACCACTCAAGTCCTATAACCTCGCTGGCGATTAACGAATGTGATCAAAATACTACTTATATCAAAGAAATATCTTCCATATCCACCACAATCGTCGACTGACCCATAGCACTGCTGCGGTATTGTAAATCAATGGCTAATAAAAGTGAATAGCAAATCTAACAATAATAAGCTTCAGTGGATTACGTTCCGTGACTCGAAACATTAAGACTAACGATACAATTCGATTGTAACGCGCGCCATCATTGTTTGTGTGAACAGAGATCCCAGCTAAGTCGAAACAATGCGTAAAGTCAGCTAAAAACCATTAAATCATAAATGTTAATTGGTTAAACTAACACTCTCAATTATCAAAAGCAATTATAGGTTTAAAAACTTTATAAATAATTGAAATATTGATAACAACCATCAGTGTTATCTCAAAAGGTTTAGAAAGTGCACTGATTAACAAATAACCACTTCTTTGCATCGTTCTGCACTTATTTATCAATAGATTATGTTGAAATACTTCTTAAATTTCAAAGGAACAGAGAAACTCGGACACAACCCGTCAGCTTATTTCAAAGAGAAAATTCAGCCAAAACACCTAGAAAACGAGAAAATTGTTATCAATTTTGATAACAGTGTATTCATAATACATATAACAACTCCTTAACCATAATTATAACATTAATTGAACTTATTGTTTACTTTATATAAATGGATAATCATGACCTATAAAATGTAGATTGATTTTATTATGGTTGATGATGATGATTTGATGTAGGTATGTTTAAGAATAAACATAATATTTACTATGACGTAAGAGTGTCTATTTCAAACAAAATAATAATATTATTCTAAAGTTTCTCATACCAACTTCCATTAAACCTTATCTACTTCACAAGTAATAACTTCGTTAGATCTACTTAAAACAACCTGTCCTGTCTATTTAAAAAATAAGAATATTATTATAAATAGAAATCTGTTGCCGAATGTATGTAAGCGCATCACTTCAGAACGATTGACTAATTCTTTTTTTGTTGTGTTTTTAATTGCCAGGACAAGGTTTGTATGAAAGAAAATATTTGAAAAATTGTACGGAAAAGTGAACAATTTTGGTTAAATAATCTCCATATAAAAAGTGAGTGAGTGAGACAGAAAACAGTAGGGAGGGAGATCTTCAAACATATTGACAGATTGACGTTTAGTTGTTCAGTTCCTTGCAATATTTTATCTGTTAGATCCAAAAAAATAATACATAATTTGTGGTTTAGTGAAAAAAATAGTAAAAAAGTTGTGGAACGTTATTATACTTGCTATTTTTTAAAACACCAGCAATAATAGTTTAAAGAACTCAGTGTGTTATCGTTGTGAAATTATTTAATTGTCATTTTATTTAATTAATTACATGATCGTACTGTAAAGGGTCGATTTGGTCTCATTTTCTTCATTAGTAAGCCTGTCTGAAGCCGGGACAGGCAACTAGTTGTAAATAAATCAACAATATTTTGAATACGAATAAGCTACAGTTCTAATAAATAAAAAATACGTTCAGGACTTGCTACAAAAACACGTGCTACGGCGTAGCACTTTCGTAGACATACCACCTACGCAGTTGCATAGCATGCAGGGCAAACACTTATAAACTTGTTCGACATTTTTGAATACTACTTTCATATTCACTTAGTTTTCCGTCCGAGTTTTATTCTAACCTTAAAATACTTTCAGAATTTTAAATTGGAAAGCAGAGGTTTCGTGTCAATTACCTACATAAGAAATTTTTAAGAGTTGCCCTTTAAAACCAAAAAACCATCTTACCTTACTAGAAAATCAATCAATCGAATATCAATATTTTTTTTATATATGACATATAAAAAAAATATATGTATATTTTGATGGATGACTTTTTTTTTAGTCTACACTGTACCACTGCTGAGCAAAGGCTTCCCCCAAATCCTTCCAAGCATCTTTTTCCTGGGCCACCTCGATCTAACCCTTGCAGTACGCGTCTAAGTCGTTTCGCCACCTCTATTCGCTATCAATATATTTTTCAAAAAATTAATTCATACAGTAAACTCTAAACTATTAAAGCTTTTAAATTCAATTCAACTTTGGAAACCAAACAATTTCACAACTTGATATATTATGTACTCTCAAACGCTCTAGGAAAATTATGCACTTCGCCCCAAAAATACTACATTTCATTAAAAAAGGGAACTCCTATAAGCCTTGTTTGTTTACATATTTAATGCACTTAGCTCTCACTTATACTAAACTGCCAAATTTTTCTAAATGATTTTAAACCTTAAAATGTTGATGGTTAAGTTCAAAATCGAATGAGTAAATTTGACAGTTTGTGGTAACTTGACCTGCTGTTCTGTGTACATGCCGCCAGTCCACTACTTAATTATTGTTTACAAACATCATCGTATTTCTCGTGAAACCGAGAGCCAATGTGCAGCGCTCCATTCATTAAATTAATAAACGATACTATAGCAACGAACGATTCGATTGATATTCGAATGGTTCGAGGAAATTGAATGCGGCGCACTCAAAACACATGACGAAAGAGACGAAAGCACGAGAACGTTTATTTTGTTCGACGTCTCACAGTTCCCAGTGAGATTACTAATGCTCAATATAATATATATTATATAATATAATATATATTATATAATATAATATATATTATATAATATACTCACTATTCGACGTTTTTTCGCTTTTTGAAGTGAAAACTTCTTTAGGCGCATTGAGTGATTTTTGATAGGAGAGAATCTTAGAGTTCGCTTCACGCATCACGCATCAAGCGTCACGCGACATGCTGATGTGACGTGTTGTGCTGTCAAGTTTTCACTTCTCTCTGTAGTCCCCATGACTATTTTTTTTTTATGTGTAACATTTTTCCTCTCGCTTTTTTGCAGCCTGTGGGAGAGATTTCGTGAAAAGCGACGGGAGTGTGTAACATGAAGTGAAAATATTTTTCTAAAAGTTTTGAGTGGCGGATTGAAATGTTGCCATACCTTTAAATGTTGCTTATTTGGTATGGAACTAGAAAGTACCTACTTTTACCACAGATAAATAAATAAGTTGAGATGTCAGATGTTACACATCTGAGGGCTTAGTGCGAGTATTTATACTTACTCGAGCGCGTTGACGTTCACGTTACCTTACGTCAAATTGTATGGAGTAATTGTGTTTCCTATTATAGTCACCAGACGGCGTTTATTCAGTTTCAGTACAAATTGAAGTTTACGTTAACGCGATCGAGTAAGTATAAAAACTCGCACTAAGGCCTCAGTGGCCTTAGTGCGAGTTTTTATACTTACTCGATCGCGTTTACGTTAACGTTATCTAACGTCAATTTGTATGGAATAATTGTGATTCCCATTATAGTCACCAGACGGCGCTTATTCAGTTTCAGTACAAATTGAAGTTTACGTTAACGCGATCGAGTAAGTATAAAAACTCGCACTAAGCCCTCAGATGCAATTTTCACAGAGACTTCGTACGCGAACGTCCGTGAAAATTGAGAAAGAAAGATATACAACACAACTTTCCCTGTCCCACTGATGAATGAAGTTTTCCGTTGGTTTTAGCAGAATTTATTTTTATTTTTTTAATTTCTCTGTGGTTTTCAATTTGTTAGTTTACGCGGTCGTGATTTTATTTACACTGCAAAGTAAATACGTACGCGAACGCTTCCCGAACCTGTTATTTGATTGGTTTTGATACTATGTAACATATAATAATTGATTTCATCGCGGACATTTGCGGTGAACCATTTTTGAATCTTACTATTTTTATTTATTTATCGGTCTACAATCGTTACACTGTTCTGCCAATTAATACAAGCCAACATACAAACCAAGTGCACAATATTAAGCAATAGACACAGCATGCAAATACAATATTTTATACAAAAAAATACAACCGACTTCCAAAAACAACACTACAAAGTGAAAAATAACTTTAATTTCGGAAGTCGGTGTCGGTGTCGGTGTTAAATGTATTTTCGTTTTTTGCCACCGACTTCCGAAATTAAAGTTATTTTTCACTTTGTAGTGTTGTTTTTGGAAGTTGGTTGTATTTTTTTGTAAAAACGTTTTTATTTTTCACTATTTAGTTGTGTACCTACCCCACACAAATTCTAATACCACTATCTGCAAAACAAACTAGAACATCATCCATATAAAAGTGGGGAAAAAATACGTATTATTGAAGCTAACTCAAAAACTACCAAAGCAAAGTTAATCAATTTTATATGGGACCAACTGTGATTATACCCTCTCGAATAAAACAAAAAAAATCCAAATCGGTCCCGCTATCTTCGAGTAATCGGGGAACATACATAAAAAAAAATAAAAAAAAAGGTTCCGACGAATTGAGAACCTCCTCCTTCTGGAAGTCGGTAAAAAAAATACAATAAATAAGTATACTAAATGACATATAAATTTTTACACAATTTTAACATGAATAGTTGACAATAGACAATAGTTGAGAACTCGTGCGTTACATACGCTTGAATTTTTGAAGTGAAGTGCAACAAATATTTGATTGATTGATTTAGAAGCCTGCAAACGACCTTGGTACCCTAGTAATAAGACAAAACATTTTAACATCCACGGGACCTACCTCGGCAAACGCAGCTTAACCTGATGGATCGACCTGTACGGCTGTTACTATTTAGCCACGAGCTCCTCTCATTATCCTTTAAACTTATTTCCAATTTTCTAGAGTAATAACTTCAATTCTATTTTTGCCTACAGGTACCTAACAATGTAACTTCTGAATAAACAGCTGTCATGTGAGTGTTTCTATTAGATTAAAATTTTAACGAGTGGTTAAGACGTCTCGTTGCAAACTACCTATATCGTGAGACTGCTGGTTCTCCAATGGCTGACGACGGAACACGGAAAATTAATTTGTTTAATACTATGGACAAAACTTAAGCATGCTCACTTAACAAAATATTCCTGTGTGAGCTAGTGACAAACGAACATTGTGCGATCATGTCGTGAGCCGTGCATGCGATTATCGCCTTTGAGGTGATCATGCGGAACTTTGGCCCATAGCATGTAGGTCACATTGTGCTTTCTTTACTTGACTAGTACTGAAGGCCATTTAATAATAAACCTTTAGTTCAACCATAATCATTTGCTGTGCAGGTCAATGTGACAGTTTTTGTTTGGTGTGCACAAAAACACACCACACACATGATACATGTGTGATATGATACAAAAGTGTATAAGACTTCACATGACTCTTCAGTTTTCGTCTATCATAAATCTCCTAGCCTTATCCCAATTTATTTGGCGCAACATGTAATTTTCTTGCATACTTCTCAATTAGTCGTCATCTCGGTAGTCACCCCCTTTGTAGCCGAATCATCTTTTACACAGTCCATCCATCGTTTGTTTGGTCTTCACCTACTCTAATAGGCGTCCACATTCATACTCATAACTTTCTTCACGATATTTACGTCGTTAGTTTTCGTCTCATAATCAACCTGCCTAGCCTTTTCCCAACTATGTTGGGGTCGGCTTCCAGTCTAACCGGATGCAGCTAAATACCAGTATTTTACGTAGAGCGACTACCTATCTGACCTCCACAACCCATTAACTGGGTAATACGATATCCCTTGGTAAGACTGGTTGTCAGACTTTCGGGCTTCTGACGATCCGTAACGACTGTCAAAGATCCACGGATGACAGCCGGGACCAACGGCTTAACGTGCTTTCCGAGGCACGGAGGAGTCTTGGTATATCACCCATCCACGGACAACCCCGGCAAGCGTAGCTTAACCTGATGGATCGACCCGTGCGGCTGTTTTTACTTAGCCACGAGCTCCTCGTCCTCCACAAGTTTTCGTTTCATAATGAACTGCTAAAAGCGTGTATGGTAAACCCCGAATGTTGGCTTTTACCTCACTATCATAATCTACGGAAAGTTATTAAAAATGTTGCGTCGACATAAAATGGACTGACCTATCCGCTAGCTTCCCTAAAACCATTCAATAATAGAATTCATCAGCTCAATGTTACCAATTAAAAATATGCATTCTTGCATTGGGACACAGCTTTCGAATGCGGGGTTTGTCTTACACGTCTAATTGGTGTTTAGTTATCTATATCTATACATAATATATTGTATATTATCTATGCAAATTATTAATTAAAGTTGCTTTTAGTGTCTGTCTCTGTGTGCCCGCGTTGTTCTTTTTAACTGCGCAACAGAATTTGATACGGTTTTTGTCATAATTTAGAAGATTTATTCCGACAGGTTTTTGTGTATAATAAATTCAAATTAAATTTAAAATACAAAAAAAAAAACATCTGCCCAACCCTTCGGGGATTACAGACATGATGTTATGTTATATTATAAATTAAAAAAATGGTTTATTCAATGAAATCTCCAAGCGGCTGGTTGACACTTCCCATGACCCAAGGGCTGGCTTTTACCCTGGCCAGAGGCTTAGCATTGCCATACAACGTGGCAATGCCGCCAGTCTCTTGGGTACTTTACCAGTCGACAACGATGTGGAGGAATTTTTCGATACCATATTTTAGTTTTTCAATAGTTTTAGTTATGTTAGGATATCATTTTGTTATTTTTAAGTTATGTTTATATTACATTTAAAAACAAAAAATATGTACAGGTATATAAAAAAGGAGGGGAAATAATCATAGGGCATCAAAAAATTCGTCCGCATCGCTGTCGACAGGAAAAGTGCCCAAAAGGCTGGCAGCATTGCCACGTTGTATGGCAATGCTAATTCTTTAGCCAAAAAATAGGCCAGCCCTTTGGTCACGTGTAGAGTCGACCAACCGCTTGGCGATGTCCCGAAAAACTAAAAGGGCACTCGGACCCCATGGCCCTAGTGTTTCAACCCCAAACGGCTCAAACATATAAGTTCCAATAAGATTAGAGTATTTGCGCCGTTTGAGGTTTTCCGCACCCGCAGCAGCTGCCCCAGCACAGCCCACCGTGCTAGGAAGATGGGATGGCGCAAGGGTGTCAATACACGTTGCATCTCACACCAAAGGCCTACCTACCTTTCAAGGCATTACATTTAAATAAATTAATTACAAATTAAAAAATCGGTGTAGTTTCAAGTCATAAAAACTATGGGCAGGGCTAGGTCAGTAGTTTTGTAATATAGGGTGACTCAATATGTGAGCACTAAAAATAAAAACACGTATTTTTTGCACGAGTTGTTATATTTTAATTGCATTGTAAAGTAGACATGTTCCGATTAAGAATGGAATAAAATATCCGGCAAATGGCCCCCGTTATCGATGACTTTTTGACAAATTTAAAAATATTACCACTACCATCTTTATATATATTCGAAATCTGTGTCTTTGTACACAAAAACATAGCTTTATTTCAAGTACATAATGATGTTGTAATAAGAAAAAGTCGAAATATCTACAGATTATGTGTACCCCAACAAAGAATTAAACTATTTTCTAATAATGTTTACTGTATGGCAATTCGTGTTTATAATAAATTACCTAATGTTTTTAAAAATCTTAACTTCATGACATTTAAAAAGAAATTATTTAACTTTCTATTGCATAAGTGTTGCTACTCAACAAATGACTTTTTAAAATTATCCTTGACATTGTATTTGATAGTACCTAATTAACGTTTTCCTTAACCTTAACATTGTATAGTTTAAGCATCTAATTTTGGTATAATAATATTGTTTTAATACATTTAATTTAGATTCTGTAAAATATTAGTACGCTGGAAACAGCAGAATATTATGGACGTCATACTTTGTGTAACACCTTTACAACAATATTCTAACAAATAAATAAATAATAATTATTATTGTTTAGTCTTTGGCTTATCTCGGGACCCTGGGGTCCCGGACCTTTGGAAGGCGTACGAGGGGCCGAAGCCAACTCGCAGAGGCCCCTTAGACAATTTTAAATGACGAAGTGGCACCAGCCAACGATTATCCCTGTATGCACTATGCAAGTGCACCCAAGGACAACCTCCGGTTGGTGCAGGACTATTGCAGAACATGGAAACAAAACACATTGGGCCTATGGGTTTGGGTGGCTATATGGATTGGGTACCTTGAACTATGGAAGAACTATGTCCCCTGCCTGACCAATGTTATATAATATACACAGCTAAATTGGCAGGGGGTGACTTGCACACTCAATAATGGGCCCCCGGAAACGGTCGCTAGCACATAGTGACGTAGCGACAAGGGGCAACATGTCCTGAGGTGCTTGAGGAGTGGAGAGGTATTCCACGGCTCTCAGAACAATCTCAGAGCCCGGAAGATGGTCAAGATCCCTACAAGCACTTACTAGAATACTTCCTTCCTCCGAGCACGTTTGCTCTTGCGAATCTCCACTCAAGCCGGCCAAAAAAGCAAGAATGAGGTGGGAGCTCTGTTCCCGTCAGTGTTCACTCCAGCCGGCCAATAAAGGCAAGCCAGAGGTGAAGAACAAGACTTCTCCCGGGGAATAGGGTCCATGGGGTCGCTACTGCCCAACAGCTCGCCACATGCTGCCCTGCGGGTTCACGTATCTCTCTTGGTCTGGCTCCTCACCCTAGACCTGTTTCGGCAAAGTAAACTCCACCGGCACAGACCCAGAGTTCGGAGCGCGCAAGCCCCACCACGACGTCAACGTAGAGATACGGCGGTGGGGTTATTATTATTATAAATACGTGGCTGTATCTCACCAATGACTCGTTGAATCTCGGCCTTGAACTCAGGAACTGTTTCTGGTTTATTCGTATAAACCCGGGATTTCACAAAACCCCAAAGAAAGAAATTAAACGGCGTTAAATCGTATGATGTTGGTGGCCGGTTGACATCAGAATTTCGTGAGATGATTTGGTCTGGAAATCGTTGCTGGAATAAATCTATTGAAGCTAAATCACAGAACAGATAAATTTATCTCTTCTGTGTGTGCTGTGTGAGGTAAATTAATGTGTTGTTGATTACTAAGTAATAAGATCTTTTAATTATCGATACCAAACGTCATCTCGTAGAAATAGTTCAAAATCGCCCTTTATATTATAATAGCTGTTGACCGCGACTTCGTCTGCGTGTATTTTGTATTTCATCATTTTTATGGTTCCGTACCTCAAAAGGTAAAAACGGAACCCTTAACGCACTTCGTTGTACGTCTGTCTGTCTGCCTGTTAGTCTGTCAAGACCCTTTTTAAAAAAAAAAACACGTGGAGGTATAAAGTTGAAATTTATATCAAATAAAAAAGAACAAGCTTCTATCTCAATGCAATAAAAAAATACGGCCATTTATGCGACATATTTTTATACTCCCAAATAAATGAAAACCTTTATTAGGGTACTTCTCGTTGACCTAGTTAGTCATGTTTGGCAAGAAGCATGGTTGCACAGCAAAGGACAAAGTCGGAAAATTTATAATTTGTAGTTTAACATATTATTATTTTTTTGCGATTATAAACTTAGAGCAATTGAAGGATTGATCGTGACGTATATGTATGGGAGAACATGTTTTTCAACTACAATATTAAGTTTGTTTTTGGAATAAATTCGTCCCAACTACGGAACCCTTCGTTGTGCGTGGTCCAACATGCACTTGACCGGTTTTTAAGGTTCCGTAGCCAAATGGCAAAAAACGGTACCCTTATGGATTCGCCATGTCTGTCTGTCTGTCCGTCCGTATGTCACAGCCACTTTTTTCCGAAACTATAAGAACTACTGTTGAAACTTGATAAGTAGATGTGTTCTGTGAACCGCATTAAGATTTTCACACAAAAATAGAAAAAAAACAATAAATTTTAGGGGTTCGCCATACTTAGAACCGAAACTCAAAATTTTTTTTTCATCAAACCCCCCATGCGTGTGGGGTATCTATGGATAGATCTTCAAAAATTATATTGAGGTCTCTAATATCATTTTTAAATAAAAGTGGTACAATGTGTACCCCCCCCCCCTGTAACTTCTAAAATAAGAGAATGATAAAACTAAAAAAAAGATATGATGTACATTGCCATGTAAACTTTCACCGAAAATTAGTTTGAACGAGATCTAGTTAGTAGTTTTTTTTTTAAGAACTTTTATATTATGTTACTTGCTGCTACGGAACCCTTCATGGGCGAGTCCGACTCGCACTTGGCGTTTTTTATTATAGTATTTGTATGTATATTGCCCTACTTTCTGTCAAAAATTGAGTGCAGGGAAGCCTCCTGGGGCATTACTAACTACCTATTTTGTTTTATACTAGGAGTGGTATGAGATACTTTTCTTTCTATTGGAAACACAGCGGGAACCTAATTTGAAGCTCTTCGTTTGTTGCGTATGTTGGTGTAAACTTTTGGCTTTGTTGCAAAGCCTTTCAAATAACTACAGTGATGCGTTTGTTTTGGTCGGGGCGGCTACAAATGTAATTAAAATCCTTTGCTTTTTTTAAAAAAACGAACTCTGTAAATGAACAAAGATTGTTGTGTGTTCGTTTTTAAGCCTTTTGCAGGAGCAAAATTAGCATATTAATATTAGAAATTATCTGTAAGGACAACTTCAGTTTTTGCAATCTTTAATCAAAATCAAAAGTCATTTATTCAAATAAGGCTGAGGTCCACACATTTTAAACGTCAAAATTTCCACCACTTCCTAGAGCTTTAGCTCGGATGAAGAAGTGACGCAGAAAACTTGCCAGTCGCAAACAGCGGTCTGGACTCAAAAATAACTCTTCATTCCTCGATTGTACATTTGTTCGCAGCTATTCATTGAAAAATAAAACCCAATCTTTATTTAACTGCCAGCCAATTCGTTCACTTTAATCAACGCTGGGTGAAAGCAATGGACAAAAAAAAAAACGCAGTCGCTACAATACCGATGTTAAAGCGCAGTCACGAAGGGCTCGTGTCAAAGCCGTCAAAGCCTTTTAATTCAAACAATTCGATAGCCGGACATACGATAAAACGTCAACGTTTTGATAGGTCAGTCTGCTTTTTTAACAGTTTTTTTTTAATTCTTCCCTTTCCCTCTGTATTCATTTTCGAGTAGTTTTAGCTTTGAAGTTCAATGTAAACTAGAGTAGACAACGCGAACAAAATTTTTGCGCATCATGTTGTTGTCCAGGACAGCAAACACCTCAGTTTACTACGTGAATACGCATACACCGCGGTTGTCACATGACATCCGCGGGATGAGTTCGTAATAGCTGCTCTATTTTACATTGAATCACAATCAGTTCTGGAAAAACAAGTGTATTTTTTTTTTTTTTTTAATAAGCTTTTATTAGTCTGGATATCATCTAGGACCAGAGTCCTCGTCAAGACGAATCAAACAAGACCAAACTCGATAGGGTTGTGTCGTTTTATTACTGAGTTCCTGTGGCCAACATCCGGTTCCATCTTCAGATCAGCGTCGATGGTACCAAAATATTGCATTGTAACCGATTTTACTTAAGTATGGCAAATTTCAGCTCAATCGAACACCGGGAAGTGGGTCAAATTTAACTTGTAATTTTGGGTAGGACAGCTTACATACATACGCACATTGCAAGTTACTTAAAAGCCTGTAAAAGGGGTACAATTGGTAGTCCGTGTCATGCAAATAATTGCTTGAGGAGCTCGTGGCTAAGTAATAACAGCCGCACGGGTCGATCCATCAGGTTAAGCTACGCTTGCCGGGGTTGGTCCGTGGATGGGTGACCATCTTTACATACCGAGACTCCTCCGTGCCTCGGAAAGCACGTTAAGCCGTTGGTCCCGGCTGTAATTCGTGGATCTTTAACAGTCGTTACGGGTCGGCAGAAGCCCGAAAGTCTGACAATCAGTCTTACCAAGGGGTATCGTATTACCCAGTTAATGGGTTGTGGAGGTCAGATAGGCAGTCGCTCCATGTAAAATAATGGTATTCAGCTGCATCCAGTTAGACTGGAAGCCGACCCCAACAGATTTGGGAAAAGGCTAGGCAGATTGTTCATGCAAACAATTAATTATGAATGGTAAAAATGTTTTGTTGATAGACCCTGTATTATATGTATTGTCTAATCTGGTCCGTTTTTTAATGATAGTTTATGTTTACGGTTCATTAAGTCTTACCAAGGGGTATCGTACTACCCAGTAATTGGGTTGTGGAGGTCAGATAGGCAGTCGGTCCATATAAAATACTGGTATTCAGCTGCATCCACTTCGACTGGAAGCTGACCCCAACATAGTTGGGAAAAGGGTAGGCAGATTGATAAGAGTCCATGTTTATTGTTACTAAGTTAACAATTTACTCATACGTTAAACAAGACCGACGTCGTAACAGATGCGTGCTACGACGTCGTAGCTGGCGTAGCGTCAACCTCAGTTGACTACGGCGTAGCAACCGTGTAGCACTTTATATTCAATAATCCCATTTTCTTTGGAAGTCACGTGCGATAAAAAAATATACTTTTTAGATAAGTCTGTAAAGTTCCTCATCCTCCATTGAAAAGGGAGGATCCTCCGACCAGACGGGTGTCGTGTCTGGTGGGCAACTGCCCAACGGTTGATGTCGGGACGTTGTATATAATTATGCTAGTTGCGCGGTAAACTCTAATTGCGCGATGCAGGTTTGCTTGACGTCAGTGTGACGCGTAGTAACGTAGTTCGTATGTGGCGATGTAGATGCCGCCACAAGTCAAATGATATTCACGACGATACATCAAGCTATACATTTTCATTAGTAGCTTCCTCCCATTGTATAGGCCTCAGGCTGTTCGCTTGATACCTGTCGACTGTAGTATGTACCAGATGGGGCAAAATAATGTCATATTGTGATGTGCCATAATTTCTGCAAATGGCGTCGTAATGTAATTGTGAATTTACACTCATGTTGTAAACAGATTGACAGGGCACCGGGATTCCAGGCCGTGTAATCTCCCATTTTCGCGATTTGAACTGGCCGGTCAGATTGCTAGACCACCACTTCTAGAGCTAGATTAATTCAAAATGCCATAAAACGAGAACAAACGTCCATCACCTCAGGAGGTGATCATTTGACCGATATAATTTTTTCGACTTAATTTACACCTTTAAATAATCTTTCCGTGAAAAGAGTGCCCAATTTTTTTCATTTTTAACAAAATGGCAGCCAATTCAAATTAACACATTACTTTTGCGCCATCTTGTTTATTGAAACATAACGAGATCATCATTTATTAGTACAGTTCGACCGAAATTGTTTTCGGTTATTGGCAATTTTAGCCGAAATTTGGGCAATTTAGTTTTCAGCTGAAACAAATGCACTGGATTTCTTTTAATTTTACTATCTACAAAACTAAAAAAAAACTCAAAGCATTTGAAAGAAAGAAAGAAAGAAAATACGTTTATTTGCGGTAAACATGACGCAAAGGGCAACAAAATAAAATAAACAAAGTAAAAAGCAAGTTTTGGGGAAAATATGCGTCACATCTACGCAAAACATTTATTTCAAATAAACCAAATCAGGCACTTTTGAATTGTCAATGTTGGTCAGTCAGAAAGATGAAGCTAGTTGCCCATTCCAAAGCGTAGTAGATCCCTATGGAGAAGAACGGGCAAGAAACTCCACGGACACTCTTTTAAATCAATGTATTTTTACATCTACTACACCACTATTATTTCCCACCCTAGACCTCGCCTAGATCATGCAATAGTTATTGAAATACTGGTGTATTTGCCCCTCCCCTCCTCCCGAAAGCCACACACACAGAACAGCTTCAATTGGTGTTTAAACGGAGAAGTAAATTGTGTAGTCGTGGTTTTAGAATACTTTGACATCCCAATTGAATTCTAATCTTATATACTTTGACATCTTACTCTTTGATACTTTGATATCCTAAATAAAATGTGTGCGCTTATGATATTATTTCTATCTGACATAACATAAATTTTAATTTGTAATAAATGTATGTACCTACCTACCTAATATTTGCACGCCACACTTGGCAGAATGTGATGATACCTGTGACTAATCATAAGACCATTTAATATACCATATTCTGACCAATAAATATATGATTTGACTCGTCAAACGCGGTTTCTGTGGGGAATTCTAATGTGTCTATTTCTTGGATTATTTCCAGTTATTTTTTTTTATGTATATGTAGTTTTCTTATTGTGAGAAGTAGGTAATAGACTGAGATTCGGCGTTTGACGTTTATGGGTAGGTAGATCGTACATACCGAGACTTCTCCGTGCCTCGGAAAGCACGTTCAGCCGTTGGTCCCGGCTGTCATTCGTGGGCCTTTTACAGTCGTTACGGGTCGTCAGAAGCCCGAAAGTCTGACAACCAGTCTTACCAGGGGGTATCGTATTATCCAGTTACTGGGTTGTGGAGGTCAGATAGGCAGTCGCTCCATGTACTCCATGTAGTGTACTGGTATTCAGCTGCATCCGGTTAGACTGGAAGCCGACCCCAACATAGTTGGGAAAAGGCTAGGCAGATTGATTGGGTAGGTAGATCGTAAAGATCACTAAGAAAAATGTTCCTTTTAATTTTTTTTTTTAAATTTTTCCTCACATCTGTCAGGGCTGATTTTTCTATCGTCAGTTCTGAAGAGTATCTTTGGAAGTTTGACAGCAGTTGCATAGAAAATATGTAAAACCAACGTATTACTCAACATTAAAATTGAGTATGGGCCGTTTATAGTGTCCTGTTTTGGTTTTGTACCCGAAGGAACGTACCAAATGGAACCCTCTTACTAAACCTCCGCTGACTGTCCGTCAGTCTGTCTGTCACCGGGCTGTATCGCATGAACCGTAGTAGACAGCTGATTTTCACAGATTGTGTATTTCTATTGCCGCTATAACAACAAAAATAATAAAATTAAAGGTACCTAATACACGTAACGAGTTTTATAAACTAAAGTATTTTTTTAAATATGATAATGTTAAATATTCTATGGTGGCAAAGAACCGTACGTTTGCGAGTCCGACTCACACTTAGCCGATTTTTTTTCAATCGTCGTTTTATCAGTTTTATCGTGGGAATAAATATTCCTCCGGTCCGGTCATATTTATTCCTCCGACGAACGTGTTTTATGACATAAGGCAATAACTAATACGCTGTTTTAGTTGTGTTTTAGAAAAGTTTTCACAAAGTGAAGCATTCTGGAGATAAACTATTTTAATTGGCAATTTAGCCGCATTTCATCTCTGTCCGCATTGGCTGAAAAAGTATTGAAACTGAAAGGAGTTTTTTTTCCAATACATTTCACGTCCGTGAAATATGGATTATTGAAATATTTCAAAAGCTCCGATGGGTTGATTGCTATGAAATGCTAGTTCAGTATTTAATCTAAACGTTGGGCTTCGCTGATTGTGTTTGTTTAGCTCTGAATTCGCTGCAGGGATATCCGTAGTTCGAGCGTTTTGTTCGTTTAACTTTTAGTTTTATACGCTCTTTTGTTGGTAATATTAGGGTTAAAGTATGAAATTGCCGATTTGTACTGAAAAATTGAAATTCGTTTTTTTTTTTTAAATTTAACATATTTATTTAATCAAAATAATTATCATTATTATCTATACATTCCTGCCATCTAATAGGAAGGTCATATAAGCCTTTGCGATAGAACTCTCGTGATCTAGATTCGACAAACTGTGTGAAAGCATTTTGTACTGCCTCCTGTGAAGTAAACTTTTTATCACGTAAAAAATTGTCCAAATCACGAAAAAAATGGTAGTCCGTTGGAGCAAGGTCTGGCGAATACGGAGGGTGACGAATGGTTTCTAATTGCAGTTCCTGTAGAGTTAAAACGGTTTCTCGTGCTGTATGAGGTCTCGCGTTATCATGGAGCAATAATGGTGAAGATGGATTCATGAGTCGGGGCTGTTTCACGGTTAGTTTTGCTATCATTGTTCGGAGTTCGGCACAGTAGACATCTGCCGTTATTGCTTGACCAGATCGGAGAAAGCTATAGTGAATAACACCATGTTGAGACCACCAAACAGTTACCATTATCTTTTTATTGGTAAGCTTTGCTTTAGGGCACTGTTGCAGCGTTTGACCTGGGGTCAGTCATTGCATTTTTCGCTTACGGTTTTCGTAAAGTAGCCACTTTTCATCACATGTCACAATTCGATCCAATATTCCTTCACTTCTGTATCGATTCAACAAGGCAACACAAGTTTCAACACGCGTTTCTTTCTGCAGATCAGCTAAATCATGAGGCACCCATTTCTCACATTTTTTTTTATTTTTATTGATTTGACGCAAATGAGTCAATATTTTTGGTAAGGTAACGTTAAACCATGCCGCTAATTCCTGGGTAGTTTGGCTCGGATCAGCTTCCATCATCTCTTTCAATTCATTGTTATTCATCGGTGTGATGGGCTGTCTTCCACGTGGTTCGTTCTTCAAATCAAAGTTTCCATCACGAAAGCGTTTAAACTAAAATCGCACGGTGCGTTCATTAGCAGTCCCCTCTCCAAACGCAACATTGATATTGCGAGCTGTTTCTGCCGCGTTAGTTCCACGTCGGAACTCGTATTCAAAAATAACTCGAATTTTCGAAGTATCCATCTTTCTTGTCTAAGCTGAATAAAAAAAAACAACTGAAAGTCGATAATCGAATGTTGCACATTTTTTAAAAGAAGAACTTCATAGGTACCATTTGAAAAAAGTTTCACTCAAAAATCTCAAACCATGGAGGTTCTATGTCAATTCGAAGTTCCTAATACAATAAACGACAATTTCATACTTTAACCCCTATGATTAGTTTTATTTTAGTTTTGAAGCGCTTTTTTGCTGAATAGTTTTTGTAGTTTTTTCTTTGACAACATTAGTTCAAATATACCCATGTTTGAACTAATGTTGTTCAAAAAAGTCCAACTTCTACAAGTACTGAACAAAAGTAGTATGGAAATCAGCCGAAGAAAGACGTGTCAGTATGGAATAAGGAGCGATGTCTCATATTTACGAGTAAACACGGATACTACCAATATTTAGTAGTAAGAAAACACCACAATGCGGACCACGCACAATCAAGGGCTCCGTAGTTGAAAGGAATTTATACCAAAAACAAAAAAAAAATGTGATAAAATTAAAAATGAACAATTTTCGAACTTTTTCGTTTACTTGTGCTGTGAGACCTTGCTTCTTGCCAAATTTCATGATTCTAAGTCAACGGGAAGTACCCTATAAGTTTTGATTTACCTACCTGCGAGTATCAAAATATGTCGCATAAATGGCCGTATATTGTTACTGTGTTGACTTAGAAGCTTAATTATTTTAGGGACCATAAAAGGACCAAGGGACCATAGACCTACGTATTAATTTCAACTTGATACCTCCACGCGTTCCTGAGAAAAAGGATCTTGACAGCCAGACAGACGGACAACAAAGTGATCCAACAAGGGTTCCGTTTTTCTTTTTGAGGTACGGAACCCTAAAAAATTAGCCGATTTCGTAGGACCGATCGTGGAATTTGTATTAAAAAACCTTCAAAAGTTACAGGGCAGTCTACTTATGTCAATCAATCAATCTGCCTAGTTTTTTCCCAACTATGCTGGGGTTAGCTTTTAGTCTAACCGGATGCAGCTAAATACCAGTATTTTACATGGAGCGATTGCCTATCTGACCTCCACAACCCAACCCTCTTGGTGAGGCTGGTTGTCAGACTTTCGGGCTTCTGACGACCCGTAACTACAGTCGAAGATCCACGAATGACAGCCGGGACCAACGGCTTCCGAGACATGGAGGAGTCTCAGTATGTAAAGACACACAGTCTACTTATGTATCATTCCGGAAAGTAAATCTTCTAGGCCATTTTCACACCAAAAAGTCGACTATCTACAAAGTGAACATTTGAAAAATATTGGACAGTCGGTCTACGGCAGACGTTGTTTTTCATACCTACATTTTGAGCTTGATGCTCGCAGTCATCGGAAGACTATACGTTTGGGTGTGAACGCGTCTTGGGTGAAGCGCTAGTGTGGTTCGCGAAATTAAAATTTTCCTAAGTTTTTTGCAATTTGCAAGTCAGTATTAGGTTGAATGTTGATTAAAGTATGATTCGCGACCGTAACGAATATGTATTTACAGAATTATAATGATTAGAATCAGTAACAACTCCTTAAATCATCCTTAAATCAGTATAATCCTCAAATGTCACGATTTCATGAAAAAGTCATTCAATAGGATTACCTAGTCTTAAAGAGAGAGATTGGTCTCTTTAATTATTATAATTATGTAAATACATGTTTGTTATGGTCGTGACTTGTATTTTGATCAACAGACAATCAATACTGACTTGTACTTTGCATAAAACGTAAGAAAATAAAATACCTTCCTCTCTTCTTTCATAAAAATGCAACAAACGATTGTACGTACCTCAATACAAAGGAAAAGGATTAACTGAACCATGACGTCATTGTTTAAACTTCCGTCAATCACAGTCACCAGTTTAATCACGGCTCTGTATTTCGAATTGCTGTTTTAAATCAAACAAGGCTTTAAATAAATACACTTTATAAATTGTAAGGCTCAGTTTCGAAGCCGCTTATGGGCTTAAAATATCAAATACAGTTCTGTGTATGATGCGTTATGCCAATAAAATATTTAATAACATGAATACAATGAAAAAAAACACTTCCATTTTTAAAAGCGTAATAGGTATAATCAAACTATTTATTGACAAATGCTTTTATAGTGTACATGAGTTCTTAGATTATATTAAGATGTGAATTGTAATTTATAATGACATTTATGACTGAATGGTTACCAAATTTTTGTGAATTTAATATATGTAATTATACATTATTCGAAAATAATACTAAAATATGTAAAATAAGAACTTTCTTTGAACTTTTTTTGTAAGAACTTTCTGTATCATAATTATGCAAATAAATGTTTTTTTTTTTAATAATAATAATGATTTTATCACAGAGATTTTATTAGATTCGCTGTGAAATTATCAAATGACTTCTCCCACTCTGGGCGGAGCGGGAGGGCGTGTCAGACTTTTACTGACTAAAACCCACCCGTGTTCCTTCAGTTGCCCGTGCCAGGGCCACGGTATCTCTTTCGAACAACCCGCGACCCCGGCGGCGTTGGCCCTATCGGACCCCATCACTGCAATGCTGACATCTCACAATAACAGACCTAACGTTGAAACCAGGACTAAATTGACAATTTTGTATTAAGAACTTTACTTTTTAAATATTTTATTTATTTATTTTATTTATTTACGTCTCTCGGAATAAAAAAAAAATTAAAGATGGCCTCGTATTTTAATAGTTTGTGGCACAAGTTAGAGGTACATTTATGTACCTATGTCTTGTGCATCGTCATCTGCCTAGCCTTAACCCAAATATGTTGGAGTTGACTTCTAGTCTAATCAATGCAGCTGAATACCAGTATTTTACATGGAGCGACTGCCTATCTGACTTCCACAACCCCCTCCCTCCCCTCCCCCTCCCCCTCCCTCCCACTCCCCCTGCCCCTCCCCCCCTCTTCCTCTTTCTTTCTTTACTGGGTAGTACGATAACCCTTCGTTAGACTGGTTGTCAGTACATAGTATTCTTAAAAAAATATCCAAATACCCGGCTGTTTTGTTTGATTCACTTTTTGCCACCGAAAGAATCATTGAAATCGGTCCACATGGTAAAGAATCAGCTTACCACTGAACATACCTACATACAAAATATTCCGAGGAATGGACTACTACCGCCTATTTTTGAAGTCGGTTTAAAAATTGAACCGTGTTCTTCTTCCTTGTACAATCGAATGGTTCAAGTTTACAGTACGAGAACGTTCAAAAGTTCCGTCATTTATTTTCGGGAAAACCGTGACTGGTCTCATATTGTCCAGTCATTTGGTAGAAAGTTTTCCGGGAGTTTTGAAAACTGGTGATTTTATTGAGTTCGACGTGTTTCGAATTTTCATTTTGCCTTCTTTACATATTGGAAAAATGGTGCCTAAGAGCAGTTCTATGACAATATCTCCTTATAAATAATATCTCCTTTCCGACTCATTTTACGTACAAAATTAAACTAGAGAAAATTTCTTCAATTGTATTCACAATTTTTTTGTAAAATCAATAGTTTTGGCGTACGAGCGCCGCAAACTATTATTCATCTACACCAACAAGTGTTTTTCGTAAATTTACGAAAAATACTTTGTTAGGCATTGCAAGTGTAAGGGAATTCCGCCTTTATTGTTGGCCCCCTTTTCTCCCTTCTACAAAACATCTGCCGGCAGAACTCATTAGAAGAACTAATACTTCTTCTACTTCCCGTTTTGTACTGAAAAATTCAAACAATTTTTTTTTTAGTTTATACATTTCTGCTTAAACTTCTAAGTACATTTAATTTTTATGGTGTACATAATAAAGAGTATTCTATCCACTTAAGGGGTTACAACGATAACTTTGTGTTTTTAAAATTCATGAATAACCAAATGTATAAGGTTAAATCATTTGGATATTCCATATGTGTTAATTGACTTACTGTCCACAGTTGTACTAAAACCGAAATATGATTACATATTTCAAATTTTTCGACAGAATAAATTTCCAAAGTATCATCGTCTCTTTTCTGTTTTATACGATTATACGTAAACAGTTCCTTATTGTGCGGTAAAATTTGCTTTAAATCGAAGGTAGTTCAATATGTGTAAACTTACTAAGCTAAAAATTGATTTAAGTATAGCATTTTGTCATAAAACTAAATTTAAACGAAGCGCGTTTAGTTCCGATGCGCGTGAGAGTCTTCTATCTCTCTCGCGTCAAACTAGACAGCCATAACGCCATTTTACTTACCACGAGCAAAACCACGCTTCATATATCCTCTTAAGTTTAATTGTGTGAAGGTTCAATGTTTGCATGTCAAGAATTTGGTATAATGTCGTCTCGTGTAGGTACACCTCTTTTGTAGAGCGTCATCTCTGTCACTCGCACTCCGCAGTCTCTTTCAAAAGCTCGATGGGTCAACTGTACTTGTCATGACAGGCCTGCGTTGCTCATGAGATTCATCATCATCATTGGAAGCCTTGGTCCACCCACTGCTGAGTTTAGGCCTTCTCCCTATTGTGCCATGCATCCCTGGTCCGTGCGACTCTCATCCAGGTCTTCCCCGCGATCTTCTGTAGGTCGTCCACCCACCTGGCCATTGGTCTGCCAATGATCCTTCTATCGTTTCTCGGCAACCATTCCGTTTGGGCTCTACACCACCTGGCATCACCACTTCTAGCCAGGTGTCCTGCCCACCTCCTTTTAAGGGTCTAGTCCTACGTCTTGAGACTCATGAGATTGATCCCTATTAAAATCTAACCGTTTCCAATAGGTTATTAGTAATTACGAGTACTAAACCACCCAAATGCATGCACTTTATATAGGGTGACTGGTAATTAGTGACCGTACTTAAACACATGATTATACTCATGTTATCAAACAACTTTTACTATGTGACCAAACCTGAAATTGCGAAAAAAAAAATCAGCTGTCCAATATGTATGTTCGCATAACTCGTCAAAATGTAGCGAGCAGCTGATTTTTTTTTTCACGATTTCAGGTTTGGTCCCATAGTAAATGTTGTTTGTTTATCATGAGCACAATCATGTGTTTAAGTATCGGTCACTAATTACCAGGCACCCTATATATAAACCCATAGAAATATAAAAAACAGGAGAAGTGGCATGGGGGCGTGTTTGTGTCCACGCGTTATGCGCACGCTGTGCCTTTACTCGCCAAATGGCCGTCTCCGCGAACTAGTACGCTTTCGACCGTGGTCACGATAAATTATAAAAATGCCGTGTTCTTCAGTGGTTTCCTGCAAAAACCGAAGTGATATTAAAAACTTCATATCTCACGGAATCACTTACCATATGTAATTAAAAGTATTTTACTGTATTTATCTTTAAAATCATAAAAAACAACAAATCGTAAAATATTTCTTGCTTTTACTACGTTATTTTTGTTTTCAAATATCGCAGCGGCTGTACTATTTTTGCAGCAAATACATTGCTCCTTAACCACTACCTTAAGTATGTCGCTAAGCGACTGGACAAGCAATGTAAAAATAACAAAACGATACTTTATTTACGCGGAGCGTCGCGTAGTACAGCCGCTGTGTCTTGCGGCGAGATAGTGATGAGGTTAAGATTCACTAAAGTAGGCTATCGATAATAATGTCGATTGCCCAGCGAATATTATATTGCTATTATAGTTTATTTTTCAATTTGTCAACCGTTTTAGCCCGGTTGGAACACTTGAAAAGATGACGTTTAAGTACGGTTGGGAAACCTTTGAGAATGTAAAATAATCTTTTTTACTGTTTTTGATTATTTTACCTAGTTGAGAAATGCATAACCAACGGTCGTAAAGTAAGTTTATTAATGTTTAGGTGGAGTGTTTTAGGGTTTAAATTATCGCATCTTCGTGCTATTTCCTTACTTTTTTTTGGTTTTGGTATTTTACTTCCGCTAAAGTCTTTAACTATGCACCACAAGATTCGAATGCCTTGTAGTAATCGGTATGGTTCAGATAAAATATTAGTGATTTTTGCTTAAAATAAGTCAACATATTCATGCTATTTATTTGTTATGCATGAGTATGGCATGTGTTTGTTTTCATATATTTAACTATTTCTTAACTAAGGGTTTTTTTTTAATAACAAAAGCCTATTCGCCTGTTGTCTGCTACCTGCTTACTCATCGTGAGGTTAAGAAGTATAGACCGCGCGGAACTAGTTGATCGCGCCTTAGGTATGTGAGCGGTGGGATGGAGGAGCGGGGGCGCATTACTCAGTACGTGCACTGCGAACCGCCGCCTCACCCCTGTCTCAGCGGCCAACTAGTTCCTATAGACTATATAGACTATAGCTTAAGATACTTATTATGTAAATGATAAATAAGTTCATAAAGTACCTTTTTAGCTTCCCAAAAGATACAAATACAAAAAAATAATGGATTGATGCCACAGGAAGGCCACCTAACTGGTTCCCAACAAAATGTAGCACCATATGCTCAATTCACTTTAAGGCAGAAATGTTCCAGCCTCTAAAGAAAACTCGCAGGCTTTTTGAATGGGCAATCCCAAAATTAAGAGTACGTCAAGTACTGAACAAATACCTCCACTTTACAGGTCAGTGAGTAAACACATCATAACAGGGTTCAACAATTCCTATGGTTTCACAGCCTAAACCAACTTAACCGGATTGTTTTAATTTATTGATTCGTGTTTTTTTTTTAATATACATTTTTTTTTAATTTAAAATATATAATACTTTCTGGACATATCATTTTTTATTTTATTTTCAGGACCCCAAATTTTTCTTGTACAATGGAAGTATCGATAACTTTCCGATTTAGTCAATCACTAGCGTATATGTAAAATAAATTGCTTTTTGCACAACACAATAATAGCGCCAGATGTTTTTGTGTGAGTAAGTTGTACGGTGCATGGTAAATGCACGCTGTGTGTGACGAGTTAAGGTTTATAATTGATTGTGTAGTATGTTCTGATTTATGAATTGCAAGTGTGTGCGCGACTTTGTATCTATTGCTTTTAGTGAACTACATGTGTAGTAGTGGCGCGGTGGTGGGGCCAACCTAGCGACATCGGGTTCTGATACATTTTCTAACTACCGGGCATATCTCCTTCTTTCATATATCTATGATAAACCCTAAAGCGAAGGCCACACTGTGATCAAATATAAGTTCGTTTAGCTTCGCTCATGTAGCTACCGCGTGTTTGCATACTTCGGTTCACACCGCGAACTCTGTACCGAAGTATGAAAAGATGCGGTAGCTACATGAGCGAAGCTAAATGAACTTAGCTTCGTTACCAGTGTGTCCTGCGCTTAATGCATTTTATGAATACTAGATATAACCCTCTAATAGTGAACCCATTTGCATGTCAGGCATCACATTAAAAAGTCTCGATTGGAACTGATTTTTAAAGGGAAATTAAAAGGTCAGTTTGAATAAAAAATGTTGATTAGTTTCCACTATAAAGGTTAGCTGTCTGTTATGTGGAACTGCCATGCTGTCAGTGTCGGCTGTATAGAAAAATAAATCTCTCAAGATTTTTTTTTTTTAAATTTTTTACAATTAATTATTTGCCTAAGCTAGGTAGCTAGACAGTCGCTCCATGTAAAATACTGGTATTCAGCTGCATCCCGTTAGACTGGAAGCCGACCCCAACAACCAGTAGTAGCAATTAGAAGTACCTAAATAGCATTTTTATTTATTTTATTTATTTATTTAACTTTAATTTTCCTACTACCAATTACAATAATTAAAGGCAGAGACATATACTCGTACACATAAAAAAAAAATTAAAATTATAAAAAATAACAATAGGTACTTTCATGAATCCCTCTCACAGTACTTCTGACATGCCAATAATATATTCGTCCATTTATCCGCAAACAAATCGTTTGTTGAATTAGAAATTTAAAAGATCATTAAGTGCGGCCAGAGTGCGAGGTACTGGGGACTTAGCACGCGCAACGGTGCGACATGGGGGCACAGCAAACAGCCTGTGCTTTTTGCCACGGCAGTAATTATCTGGGACGAAGAAGCGAGCCAGCACAACATGTAGATCAGGTGCGTCAATAGTGCCATCATATAATGATGATGACATCTGCCTAAGCAGTGGTGGTCCAGTGGTATCGGCTCGAGTAGGTCATTGGTTCGAACCCAAGCAGGCGCTTTACTTTGTGTAATTTATGTATTTCATCACCACTGCGTTCAAAACGGTGAGGAAACCGCCATGTCCTAGAACCAAAAACTCGAAGACATGTGACAGCCACCAACCGCACTGGGCCCGCGTGGTGGATTACGGTAGGCTGATTATGCTTCTTGCCTATGAATGGATTCTCTGACGGTAACAACCATAGACGTATAAAAAAAGGCGGACAGATTCTCGCTAACAAAAAACTGTGTCTATCGGAGTCAGCCAGCTCGCTGTACCTACAGGCCGGCCTATACGCACACATTTCGCAAGACATACTGTATTTTTACCTTATATATATACCTTGCCATATTACGAATACGTTACCATCTTACGAATGATTGACTGATGTGTGAATGTGTGCGTGCCCGCCTGTAGGTACAGCGAGCTGGCTGACTCCGATAGACACAGTTTTTTGTTAGCGAGAATCTGTCCGCCTTTTTTTATACGTCTATGATAACAACAACAACAAAAAGAAGAAGGAACTCAGCCTGTTTGTACAAAACTTCATACTACTTAATTTTTCACTTTAATCTCATCTTAAGCCGCTGATAGATTTGAGCATTCACTTGTAATAGAACATCGAGCATTCGCCATTTTTAAATTTGTCAAACTGAACAAAGAACAGAGCCAAGCATCGCTACAAATATTTTTACGATCATTCTAGCGAACGCTCAGATAGTAAATGCTCGTTAAAAATGTATTCTTTACGAAAATGTCAGACTTGACTTGAAAATTGCTCGGCTCGGCAAAAAGGTTGAAGCAAATTTACTCTGGTTTTACTAGAATGCTCGCTAAAACGCTCCAGTTTAATATTCGCTACAATGCTTATTACAAGTGAATGCAGCGGGTTTATATCCCCATCCTCAAGATCATTTGAAGCGGAATGAAACTAAATTCAGTTTTCAATAAGAAAGCTAAGGCCGAATTAATTCCATTTCCTTCTTGATTTTCTGAAACAAATAATCTTCAATCTGGAGCTGCGGTCAGTATCGCCATTGTGGACTTTGTCGCTCGACGCTACGCTTTTGAGCATCGAGCGTGTTTTAACATGACCGAGAAACAAAGAACACCGAATTTTTAGGACTTTCCTATTACTTATAATGATTAAAATTTGTCACTTTTTGTTTCGGAGTATTTTTTTTTCGATATGTATTCGCTAAATTGGTAAATTATCAAGTATGCATAACCGATTTCGAGTTCCATGTGCATTTTAAAAATGAATATTCCGTTATAGAATATTTTGGTTTTCCCGCGAATCCGTTTGACTTGCTCGACCTTTCGTTAAAATTTTAACGAGCTTTACTTTCTGATGAAGTGATGTGATATTAATGGAGTTACGTATTTTTGTTTGGTATTTTATGCCAGTTGTATTCACTGACCTTTTCCTCCCTGGTGCACTAAAAAAACGAGTAAAACAAAACAAAAAAAATTTGCTCACATTTGAACTTCGCCGTCAGTCGATGAAAGATTTGGGTGAATTTTAAATACAGTACGAATTGCAGATAGTTTGTTTTTACTGGTGCTCTTTGGTATACTTATTAGGATGTAATAGGAGGAGTCTTGAAAATATATTGTAAATACTTATTTTATACCTACACACATCTTCTTCTTCTTTTACATAAAAATCAATTGCTGACAGTTAGTCTCGCTAAAACTCAAAACCGGCTTGACTGATTTGAATAGTTTTTTGTTTTGCTGTATTCTCCTCTTTACTGGGGTGATTTAAAAGAAAAAAAAATTAGGAAAAAAAGAAATCGAAATTTTTTCAGGACAACGTCTGGCGGGTCAGCTGCTAGTAGTAAATAAATATAACGTTTCTATGTATAAACATCTTATGTAACCCCTAAAAACAACCATGTTAAATAGTTACAAATAAACATATCCAGGCACATCAGTACTAGCTAGCATCAGTGCTATCTTTGTCTCAGTAGTATTCAAGTGAAACTCCTCGACAGAGAACTTTATCCATGGTCTATTAAATAGCAATCGCAGTTGATCAAAGTTGCTCGTTGCACGTTGCGCATTCCAACAATTTAAATGATACTGGCTGGCGTTTTATGTTGCTGGCAACTTCAGAGTAAGTTGAAAGTGCAGATACTAAGCAAACTATTCCAGTAGTGGCTCAAGAGTTATCTCTTTTCGATAAAACAGAACAAACATGAGAACTCGTATTAATATTAGTTTGTAAACTGTATCGTCGTAAACTGAAAATACTTAGGTAGTGTTTTCTTGTGTAGGGGCGAATGAATGAATGTCGGAATGGTAATGTCAATATTAAATTTATGTTATTATGTTAACTTAACGCTAAACAAAATTGCACAATTTTTATAATAATTAATCAAAAATTATTCGCAATATTGACCAGTAAACACAGCCTTTTCAATCGAAATGTACATTTACTTCCCAATCGACTCGGTAGGGTTTAGAAAAACATTCAGTTTCGACAGAGGGCCGTTGTCAGCTGTCAATACTACCGACATTCCATGCTATAGAGTAAACCATAGAGCAGCGAGGAATGTTGGTTCCACTGAATGTTTTTGTATTTGACAGTTCAAAAATAAAAATAGTTTGTTCTTTTTTTTTCCGGGAGACTTTATTGCTCGAGTATTTTTGAGCTTTGTATTACTGAAACTTTGCTTGAAGCCGATATCATACGCACTCGGGTGAGGTTCACACGACATCGACAAAGTTAAATAAGTGGGAATGAACGGCCATTTGCTTCTTTTATTTAATTTTTAGATTTTTCGAGCCCATCGTTGGATTGATTCATTAATGAATTTATTTTTCACTTTTGATTTATTATATGTTCTATGCTGCATCGGTTAGACTGGAAGCCGACCCCAAGATAGTTGGGAAAAGGCTAGGCAGATTGGATTGATTTTTTCTGTGTTCGTGTTCATCTCTCACTTCAAGTGAAACGTGTCAATGAAAGGCAAAAATAAATGAAAAGATTTAGTGAGTAATAGTAAATTTGCAGTTTTTATTGCGTATGAACTGCATCACCGCGTCTGAATATGTTTCGGTCAATTTATGCAGCTGATAGTGTCATACTTATTTTGTAGTTAATTTCTATTCCTATCTGGAATTTATTGAGTAGTATAAAAAATCGCACTAAGGTCACTAGAGCGAGTTTTTATACTTACTCGATTGCGGTAACGTAAACTTAAATTTGTACTGAACTGAAACTGAATAAGCGCCGTCTGGTGTCTATAATGGGAAACACAATTATTCCATACAAATTGACGTAAGTTAACGTGAACATAAACGCGATCGAATAAGTATAAAACTCGCTCTAAGGACACAAGGCCTTGTTTTAGGTGGATGCTGAGATAGAAAACACTCACTTAGGTTTGCATCAGGTAATCAGGCCTGTATTCAAGCAACGAGGTTACGGGACTGACATATTGTAAGTATTCAAAGGGGTTTCTCTTTCATCGAGTTTATTGACCACGGCTTTTCTCATCACACAAACCCAACCTGTACTTTAGTCTCAAAACAGACCTGGGACTATAACAAATTCTGTATCAAAGTTAAACTCATTAATTACTTAGTTGCATTTTTCCTCGACGAGGAGCTCGTGGCTAAGTAATAACAGCCGCACGGGTCGACTTGCCGGGGTTGGCCTGTATCCACAGACCATCATCATCACATATCGAGACTCCTCCGTGCCTCGGAAAGCACGTTAAGCCGTTGGTCCCGGCTGCCATTCGTGGATCTTTGACAGTCGTTACGGGTTGTCAGAAGTCCTAAAGTCTGATAACCAGTCTTATCATAGGGTATCGTATTACCCAGTTACTGGGTTGTGGAGGTCAGATAGGCAGTCGCTTCATGTAAAACACTGGTATTCAGCTGCATCCGGTTAGATTGGAAGCCGACCCCAACATAGTTGGGAAAAGGCTAGGCAGATTGATTTTTCCTCGACGCATTAAACATTTTATCGGTGTCGCGGCAGCTCCCTTTTTTAGTAGCACAGCTAAGGGCGTTCCACAGTGGGACTCGAACCTAGGTTTAGGGCGCTACTGATTGCTGAACAAGTGGGGACTTGTAGCATCGGATATTACGTGGCAGCTCCCGTGATCCCTCGGGCGTGAGCTGAATACGTGCCTTCTACGAACACAGTTTGCGGTATTACTAGGGTACGTGATAGGGTGCGAACGTATCACAGCAAGCTTTCAATGAAATTTGAGTTCTGCATTCGTTATGTTAAGGTTTATTATGTTTTGTTAAGAATAAACCTCGGTAAGTTGAACTCTATCTACAATTCGAAAGCGTGGGGTGAAGCGTTATAATAGAAAATCGATGGCTACAATTCCCGCTCCGTTGGAGTTTCCACCAAGCAGGGGTTTGACGCGTGCCTCGCCCGAACATGACGAGATCGTGTTCAATTTCCATCTAAGTCGTCTCCAAATAAGGAGAGAAAGTCGCAGTTGGTAAATGAATAGCAGGACGATGTTATTTGTACATGGATGGTTCGATACAAATTCAATCTCGTTGCCACCGAAGCAATTGTTTGTAGTCAAGTCCAACGGCTTTCGAGAACATAGGCCACGATTCCGATCACAAAGAGCTTTGATAGCATCTTCGGTGTCAATAGTTTAATATTTTAGCTTGGTGTGTGTACTTAGGTATGTATACCTAAGTACACACACCAAGCTTGAATTAAATTCAGCTAGATTACTTTCATGTATGTTAATAAGAAAGAACCAGTGTGCGAGTCGGAAAAATATACATATAATTTTGTTTCTCATACCGAGTGTTGATCTACACTTTGGTTCTTTTACTTTTTAAAGTGGAACTTGGACGAGAATGAGAATGAAATTAGAAGGACGCGTCACGTTTAGGTAGATGACAGAGAAGAAAGATATAACTCTCTCTGTCTCTCACACTAAATCTCTCTTATTCTTTGTTTTTTTTTTAAAGTTTCACTTCTATCACGTGTACTAAGTTGTACGCGCATTTTTTTAAATTTATATGCACTTTACTACTGTACACTAGAAAAATACATACATAAAATAAATTAAACACTTTATGTACAAAACATGCAATGAATATTCTTTTCACTTTCTTCGATCTCTTCCAGGCAACCCTGGAATGGACAGTGATTGCGTGGACATAAAATAAGGTTTTATCCATCAATATCTACAGATTTAACGATAACATTCGACAAGATGTGTAAAACCCCAAATATTTTAATCGTTAGATTCGACCGCGTCAAAAAATGGTTGCGCTTCTATTTCGTTTTGACACCTCTGACTCACACAATGTCGCATGCTGTATGTCCTGAGCTCACATTTCTCACTATTGACACTTTTCGCGCGTCATAAGTACGGTAAGAGTCGATTTAATGGCCTTAGCGGTCCTCCGCCGCGAAACCGAGTTGAATAGAACTACTGCGGTTTCGCTGCTATTGTTTCGCGGCGGAGGTGTGCTAAGTCCCTAAATGTTCGACCTACCCTCGATGATTTTCGTTTGTTTTCGCCTTTTTACGACGCGATCGTTTGTACGAATTTTTACGTAGCAACGTGACTTGATTGATCGTGCGACTATGTCACATTCGTATAAAAGAGCACGATGATCGCGTACTCGCGCGACTATCGGTTTTGGTTAGGACGCGGGGTAAGTTCCGTGCTTGCACTGCTGGAGTAAAAAAACAAAAACTAACAAAAATCTTCTTATAGTCTATATATATAAAAATGAATTGCTGTCCGTTAGTCTCGCTAAAACTCAAAAACGGCTTGACGGATTTTAATAATTTATTTTTTATTTTTTTCTCCACTTTACTGGGGTGGTTTAAAAGAAAAAAGAATAGGAAAAAAAAAACGCAACAATTTTGACATAATAGCTACTTATTGGGAAAATTTTTATTAGAGGTACATAATTAATAGTGATTTTTAATAACCAACCTAGAACCGATGTTTAAATAGAATTTTACGGTTCAGCGCTCCAACAGTCTCACACGGACAGTTTGCCTGTAAGCCCAGAGACACGGGTGCCGCTTTGTGAAAATAATCATAATCATAATGATTTATTAACTTGCGAATATGGGTACACAAGAAAAAGGTCTTAAATAAACAATAGTGTCCATTAGCCATATCCTAACCATCATGCATGCAAATTTACGAAATACAGTTATCTATGAAAGTAGAATTTAACAGTAAAAAAATAAAAATTAAAAAGACATCATATAAAATATTGTATGAAGTAACATTATACAATTTATCCTGTAAACTAGCTGTGCCCCGCGGTGTTACCCGCAGTTTATGAGATACACTAAAACGTGTATTATTTAATCGGTGAGAAAAGTATTCACAAAAAAATTGCTCATTCCACGGGAACACTACATTTTTTCAGGATGTAAAGTAGCCTATGTGTGCTATGTGTACACAGGATGTCTGCTATTTCCACACCAAATTATATCAAAATCGGTCGAGCCGTTTGAGTTTGAAAGAGTAACAAATATATTTGAATTCCTTGCTCATCCCACGAGAGCACTACATTTTTTCGGAATAAAAAGTAGCCTATGTGTTAATCCAGGGTATAAGCTGTCTACATACCGAATTTCATCCAAATCGGTCTAGCCGTTTGAGCGTGAAGAAGTAACAGACATACACACACACACACACACACACACTCACAAACTTTCGTCTTTATAATATTAGTGTGATGTGATAGTGTGATTGTGTGATTATTTATTTGTTTTTTTTTTTTATTTTGAAACTTTTATTATTGTGATTTTTGTTTAGTTGGTGATCTTCCTGTGCTAGTCACAATGAATACTTTTTCTTGCTTTCGTTCTTTCTCTATTTTTTGAGATAAAAAGTAGCCTATGTGTTTATCCAGAGTGTCAGCTACTTCCACACAAAATTTCATCAAAATCGGTCGAGGTGTTTGAGTTTGAAAGAGTAAGAAATATATTTGAATTTCTTGCTCATCCCACGGGAGCACTACGTTTTTTCGGGATAAAAAGTAGCCTATGTGTTAAACCAGGGTATAAGCTGTCTACATACCGAATTTCATCCAAATCGGTCTAGCCGTTTGAGCGTGAAGAAGTAACAAACATACACACACACACACACACTCACAAACTTTCGCCTTTATAATATTAGTGTGATATTCAGTGACAGAGTAATATGCTTTTTTTAGTAACAATATTTTAATATTATTTTTAAATATATTTATATCACTTATCTCCAGAAGTGAACTTAGTAAATGGTTACATATGCGTGAAATATTTATAAGTGATTAAATGTTCCAGTAGTATTGATTACAAGAAAAAATTACCTTAGGGATAACAGTGTCGGCGGGAATCGATTGCCGATTCCCGGCCACCGTAGGCGCGGGCTTGCGGACGACGAGTAATGGGCAGCTCGCCGTCCGGTAAGGACCAGGCCCAAGTCGACGGCGCGTTGTGTTCCACGCGCGCCTCAAAGAGATGTCAGCAGTGACGGGGTCAATTGGGCCGATGCCGCCGGGGTCGCGGGTAGTTCGAAAGAGATACCGTGGCCCTGGCACGGGCAACTGAAGGATCATGGGTGGATTTTAGTCAGTAAAAGTCTGACACGCCCTCCCGCTCTGCCCAGAGCGGGAGAAGTCATTTGAAAAAAAAAGGATAACAGCGTAATTTTTTTTTTTAGTTCAAATAAGAAAAAAGAGTTTGTAATCCTACTAATATTTAAAACGCGAAAGTTTGTGAGGATGGATAGATGGATGGATGGATGGATGTTTATTACTCTTTCACGCAAAAACTACTGAACGGATTTTGATGAAATTTGGCACACAGATATACGTAGTTTACAGCAAAGCGCGAGTTTTCACTCTTACCACGTCGCACTTTTGACGTGCACCCATTCGTAATCGACTTTAGTCGCTGACCGTACAATCAAAATGTCATCAAGTAAAGTAATGAATGAATTTTTATTTACTTGTTCAGAGGCCGTAATATGACATGAAAAAAGATCATGGAACCATCATGATTCCAGTGAGAGAGAGATACGAAGGTATATACCACCTATAGCACCATCGTTTTTTCTCAACGGAACCATGATGGATCCATGATCTTTTTTCACGTCATAGTACGGTCCCTGGTACAGTCAACAAAAGAGATATCTAGGCAGGTTATACTAACATATTTGTATGTGAATTGCTTCATGTTCAATTTCGTGACAATATACAATTTTGTGTTGGTGTGTTACAATGTAGGAGTATTGCAAAAACAAAGTAATATAATATAAAATTGAACATGAAGCAATTCACATACAAATATTATGTTACTCTACCCTGCCTAGACATCTCTTTTGTTGACAGTACATACATTTGGTTTTCAGTAACAATTCAGTTGGCTTTCTTTATTTTGCCAGCGGCGTACGATACCCGTATATGTAGTTACAGATAGGTATAATAATATTAAAATTAAATTCAGAATATAACGTTCTAGAACGTTCATCAAAGCATAACATGTAACCTCGTGGTACGTTGCACATATTCATAGCCTGGCTACACGTCGAGTTGAACACATGAAAGACATTAGTACTCGTAGTACAGATGAATTGAATGCGTTCACGTGAATACGGGCGCGGTCAGAATACCGCCATTAGTGTTTAATCATTGTCAATGCTATTCTGAGCTAGCCACATGGCCCTGGTGCTGGGAGGGAATAATGCATACTGTGTTGATTTAAAGAGCTGTGTATGCTGTCTTTGCGGTTAAGTATAGAGAAAAGGAACATTAGTTTTGTGACTTTGTCATCCCACGTTATTTTTCTTAGAAAGACTTTTAAACGGTTGACTGGTTGCTTTTGTGTGTTGTGTCATCCATTTCATACTTCTAAAGGACGCTGTTGTCATATTTTATTATTTTTTATACAATGGTCACCGTTACAAATGATATGTTTTATAGAAATGTTTTTCCATTTCAATTGAACGCGCGCGTTAGTAACGCGATGCTATTAAAATAATAAATAAATAATAATAATTTTATTAACTTCAGTTGTACACTAACACTTATCTTAAAACTATGCAACAGTTCATCGAAAACACTCTTTTCCAAAGAGTGTTTTCGATTAACTGTGGCACCCAAAGTAAGATTTAACTTGTGTTTAGGGTGCCAGCGTCCTCGCCAAAGATTTGAACATAAAGCAATAGTTGTAAGACGAGCACAGTACCTAATCAAATTACAATAGCCGCAATATTATATTATTAGCCGTAGTGGGATACCTAAAAGGCCTCGAGGTCATTACCTTGAGTACAGCTCTCTGTGCGTGTTCAAGAGGCAGGAGGACAGTCTTGGGAGTCCCACCCCACACCGTGATGCAGTAGCTTTTAATCGTAAGGCGGTCCGAGGAGTGTCTTAGTTTTTTAAAAATAAATATACACTTGCGGACTCGCGAAATGAGATTACTAAGATGAGGTTTCCAGCTCAGAGAACTATCTACATAGACTCCGAGATATTTGACAGACTCACACCTCTTGAGTTGAGGACAGGCACATTGTGAAGAAGACCAAGTAAACAAGTATGAGCTCTGAGCACCATTGGATCAGGTGGAGGTAGGTTGGTGGATAGTAGGAGAAAGGAGAAAGGTAAGTATACCGTTTTATTTAAATTTAAGGTTAGGACATTACTAGACAGCCACTTCATCACTGAGTTTAGAGCAAGTTTCGCGTATTTTACTGTTTCAGGCCAGTCATACCATGAATTAATAGAGCCGTATCATCTGCGTAAGTAAAGATTGAACAATTCTTTAGAGACATTTTGCATAGGTTGTTAATATATATGAGAAATAGGGTAGGACCCAAGATTGAGCCCTGAGGAACGCCAAAACTCAATGAAATAGTGTCACTAATAACATCATTAATTTTAACGAATTGAGTTCTATCACACAGGTAATCCTGGAAAACTTTTAAGGCATGTCCACGAATTCCAGTAGCTTCCAGCTTCGGTAAGAGGTGGGGGACGGACACAGTGTAGAATTCCTTAGAAAGATCCAAGAAGATAGCCAAGCATTTCATTTTACTATCTAATTTAGATACTACATGGTCTACCAAGGCAGCAACAGCATTTTCAGTTGAAATTTTCAATTCAGCACTTTCAGTATTAAATTCATAGAAACGGAATAAATCGACCACTTGAACTGCACTAATTGGTCACTTTCTTTTTGAGTTCGAGCTTTTCATACAAAAATCCTGTTTTGTTCACACGGCGACGCAAAATGAGTTGTCTGCCGACTCACGTTCCCCACACTCGCGCTTCACGCGACCGAAATTACGCGATCACAACTCAAAAAATTACGCTCGTCTGGCTTCACCCTTATTCTCGTCATTCCATAAGAATAAAACAAAACAAATCAAAGCCGATCGTATTATATAATCACGACTATAAATACGGCGCATTTTCTCTGCAAAAACATGAGTGTCCGAGACCGCGACTTCACAAAATGTATCTATAGTGCATCCTGTTGCCTCTCAAAGAATTGACCACATTTATTATGAACGTTCCGAAGACAGTTCAGACAAAGGTGGACGTCAGAGCGGAAATAATACACTTTGCTGCAAATAGTTTTAGTTTAGAATAGAAACATTTTTGCGTTGCTTTACTGTGAGGGATCGGACGACACTTTTGGCTTCAGAAGGCTCTTTATTAGATTGCGGGTTTGTGATGGAGTGTTTAGTGTTCATATTTTTTAATGTAAAACCACAGGGCGGATTGTATGAAAGATGATATAGGTACCTGCCTAGAAAGTGGCTACTAAGGCTGATAGAGATGTGTGGAAGAAGAAGACTACACCGAACGCAAGTAAATTGAAATAAGGACCGAGAGATGTTGTTGTTTGTTTTGTAGTTCCTCTGAACGTGAAGACGTTCAATAAACTACTGTCTCAAATAATGTACGTAATGTATAATGTTTAACGTTTCACTCGAAAGACCCTTTGGTTGATCATCCCCGATCCCATACAGACGCAAATGTCTACTTCCAATGTAATCTATTTAAAGAACTAGCTGACAGCCGTTGTCTTGTCCAAATTTCTAGAATTCATACAAAAATCCCATTGAAAAAACCGTGTTTAGCTTATCCTGAGTTTGAAAATGTTTCAATTTTTCTATCCTTAAAAACCGTATTCAGATTATCACGAAAATTTTAAAACAAAAAATAGGCAAATCGATCCAGCCTTTCTGAAATGATGCGCTCCAACGAACAGCATTTAATTTTGATATCACTTCCGCACTGCACGTAGGTATAGTAGGTGGGAAATCGTCAATCAAAAATATGACTGCTTGACCCTGCGTCCTAACCCAAAAGCGATCGTCGAGCGAATACATGATCGTCGCGTTCAGAGGGCTTAGTGCGAGTTTTTATACTTACTCGATCGCGTTTACGTTCACGTTACCTTACGTCAATTTGTATAATTGTGAATAATAATAATAATTGTGTTTCCCATTATAGTCACCAGACGGTGCTTATTCAGTTTCAGTACAAATTGAAGGTAACGTTAACGCGATCGAGTAAGTATAAAAACTCGCACTAAGTGTGCATCCAGACTCCGGCCTAGCGCGCTGGCGACGACGGGCGCGAAATATCAAACATATGAAACCGCCGTTTGCGTCCATAGTGTAGTGACTAAGGCGAGCGCCTAGCGCGATGCCAACTTAGTGCTAGATCTGATGCATTTTCTGTTAACTCAGTGCTTAAAAATAGATTACATTTACCATGGAACTTGAGCGGACAGGTATGGCTTTATTATTCCCGTAACATGTATTTCAATAACATTTTGTATTGTTGTAAGTATGTTGTTAATACGTTTTTTTTTTGTAAGTTTGTAACTTCTCTGGTGATTTTAGGTGACATTTTATTCAGGATGTAGGTAGTCAACCGTTGATACGGGCTACATAGTAAATATTTTTTTTTACTAGATAACTCTTAGTAGTACTTAGTAGTTTGCAACACCTGAAATAGGTCATAATCGCTACAACAGCTCGCTCGTCACTGTGGCCACCGCACGCCCCCGCCGTCGCGCCCGCCTTAGGCCTCTGCCTCGAATTTCGCGGGCCGCGGGGCGGCGGCGGCGGCGGCGCGTCTCGCATTGTCCCGCCCCGCTACCGCGCCGCTGTTTTCGAGGTCCGGTCCATTTGTTTTTACGTATAAAATCCGGCCGCTCCCGCGCCGCCGCCGCTGCCGCCCTGCTACCCGGAAAATTCGAGGCAGAGGCCTTAGGGCGTAGTCCCCGCGCATTCACTGTGAACGCACACTAAGGCCTCAGATGTCACCTTTGACGTGAAAACGTTTCGCTCGGTGTACTGGTAGTAAGTTCAATATTTTTGACCGACAAAACCATGTAAGATTTCTACCGCTAATAACTACGAGACTTTTAATGGTAGATTAATGGTTGAGCATTCAAAAGATAGGTTATACTTATTATTAAAACAAAATAAAGCTGGATATAATTTGTCTATGACGGGTTTAGTAAGCACAGTATCCGGCCATTATTATAATACACCGAGCACCGGAAAACATACGGAAAATACGACCACTGAGCTCAATCCGTAGACAAATCTATTAAAAAACACCGATTGATCATCAAACTCAAACTCAAAGCATTTTTGGGAGTCGGTCAGAAAGTTGAACCTAGTTGCCCATTCCAAAACGTGAACACTATGGAGATGAACGGACAAGAAACTCCAAGGACACTCTTTTAAATCAATTTATTACAAAATCCTGGGTATATTGTTCTAGTTGCTTCTATATGTGAGAACAATGACATCAACAATGGAGTGCAGCTGAATAGTAGGCTTTACAAACTCCCATTGAATTTTACTGAATACTGAATTCATACAAATATGACATCGACGGACAGAAGTCGATTGTATTGTCATTTGCACTCCTTTCGTAACAGAATATATGATAAAACTCTGTAAAAGCTATTATTTAATGTTTTGCTTTCAATTGAGCTGAAAGATCAAAATACCCAGTGATCACTTTTTGCTTTATTACCTAAAATTTTGCTATTTAAAAAGTGGCTAGAAATCTGTTCCAATGACACAGCATGCAAAACTATGAAAATCGTACCAACTAGACTGAGAGAATAACTTTATTATTTATATATAGTGACGTAAGACTAACATTTTTACGTGAGGTGCTCGTGGCTAAGTAATAACAGCCGCACGGATCGATCGATCAGGTTAAGCTACGCTTGCCGTGGTTGGTCCGTGGATGGATGACCATCTTTACATACAAAATTCCCTCCGTGCCTCGAAAAGCACGTTAAGCCGTTGGTCCCGGCTGTCATACGTGGATCTTAGACACTCGTTACGGGTCGTTAGAAGCCCGAAAGTTTGACAACCAGTCTTACCAGTGACTGCTTGTCAGTAATCGAATCGACCATAAATATCAGTGTTCTTTCAAGAACCTCTTCGCTGAATTCTGAGAGCGTGTCAATTATTTTTATAAATCTAATTTAGGATACAGTTATTCAGTAAACAATTATAATTATCTATAAAATACAATATATGGGCTAAAATGTTGATAAAAATAATTTAAATTATACAAATCAAAAGTAACCATCAAAGACTAAACTAGTAAAAAACTCTGAGAGAAAATTTGGAAGAAAAAGTAATGATAGCTTGACAGCCTGACATAAATGTCATAACAATGAAAATTAAAGAAAACAAATCGTTTTAGACCGATTCGCAAAATATTAATGCAAAATCAATAAAGAAGTAAGATATATACATTTAATAATGAATTTAAAGTGTAAGTATATGATGTAAAATGTCTGCAGTACGTAGATACTATAATTATGAGGGCTCGAACCTCACAGTAGGAGATTTACTATACTAATAATAAAACGAGAGAGACTAGTTAAATGGGGCTGATGCCCTTTGTATTTTAAGCTTCAGATAAATTATAATTCAGACTCCTTAACTAAATTGGTTCTACGCGGAGCCCTACCAGAATCTATCTGTCATCCTACCAAGAAAAACGAGGTTCGTTTTTCTTACTAGTACACATTCAATATTTGAATGATTGAATGTCAGCCAGTATAACATTGACGAGGCTTGACCAAAGCGTCAAACCTCTAGAATACCTATTCGCGATCAGCTTGTTGGTATCTGAGTCGGCTTCTTGAGTTTTCGAAAGGTAAAATGATTATCTTGCTACTTTATTATCACAAAACATTTTCGCCTTAACACTTCTTATGAATTCTAATCATTAGGTACCTATAGCTAAAAATAAATAGAAGATTCACGTTAAAGAAATATTCTAGAAAAATTATGTTCTTGAGTAAAACTCTAAATTATGATTATCAAAGTACTGTTGACGATGTCTTTAGGTAATTTTGTTTAATCACAATTAAATTCATAAATCCTAATCGATTTAGAAAAACTGGAGACTTTCACAAACAAAATACATAAACCGTTAATTTAATAAAAAGAACTTCCTTTTTAAAATAACGGTTGAATGTATTTCGTTCTCTACGTACTTAAGAGGGATCCGCAGTAGTAGCTGCGAAATTCAAATTTTCTTACGTTTTTTGCAATTAGCAGGTCAGTGTCAGGTTGTATGTTGATAAAAATATGATACGCGGCTATAACAAATATGTATTTACTTAATTTTGATCACAAACATCATCAATACATCTTTGTATTTTTATCAACCTAACAATCAACCTGCCTAGCATTTTCCCAACTATTTTGGGGTCGGCTTCCAGTCTAACCGGATGTAGCTGAATACCATTATTTTACATGGAGCGACTGCCTATCTGACCTCCACAACCATTAACTGGGTAATACGATACCCCTTGGTAAGACTGATTGTCAGACTTTCGAGCTTCTGACGACCCGTAACGACTGTCAAAGATCCACGAATGACAGCCGGGACCAACGGCTTAACGTGCTTTCCGAGGCAAGGAGGAGTCTCGGTATGTAAAGATGGTCACCCATCCACGGACCAACCCCGGCAAGCGTAGCTTAACCTGATGGATCGACCCGTGCGGCTGTTATTACTTAGCCACGAGCTCCTACACTGACCTGCAAATTGCTCCTGCAAATTGCTGCACTGACATCAACCTAACACTGACCTGCAAATTGCAAAAAACGTAACAAAATTTTGAATTTCGCGGCTACTATTCCGCAATTACCTTAACAAATACATCTCTTCCATTTTGAATAGTGACACATTGGAATGTTCACACTTGCTGAAGCGACATGACAGGGCGTTTGATAAACTATGCGCAAAATACACAATGGTAGCGGTACTTTCAAACCTCCGCCGGCTGATACCTGACGGATAGCGATGTTTGGTTATGGTACAATATACATAGATGGTTGTGAGAATTTTTCAGCACACATTAAACCTTTTTTGTTTTTGTGTGGAATTTTGGAGAAATATTGGGTTTTTGTTTGAATAATTTCATCACTTTAGAATGGGTTAGGTTAGTATTTGATTAAAAGAGCCACCTCTCCTGATCAGAAGTATGTATTTAGCCAATAAAAAAATAAAAATAAACTGTTTTCTAGGTGAGAACTTCAGCAAGCAATTGTCATTATTATATATTATGTAGTTACACGCTAGGAAAACTTTTTTCTTATTGGTTTTAATAACGTGTTAATTTAGTTCTTCCAACATTTCCTTTTGAAGATAAATATATGTACTTCATTCAGAGGAGCTCGTGGCTAAGTAATAACAGCCGCACGGGTCGATCCATCAGGTTAAGCTACGCTTGCCGGGGTTGGTCCATGGATGGGTGACCATCTTTACATACCGAGACTCCTCCGTGCCTCGGAAAGCACGTTAAGCCGTTGGTTCCGGCTGTCATTCGTGGATCTTTGACAGTCGTTACGGGTCGTCAGAAGCCCGAAAGTCTGACAATCAGTCTTACCAAGGGGTATCGTATCACCCAGTGAATGGGTTGTGGAGGTCAGATAGACAGTTGCTCCATGTAAAATAATGGTATTCAGCTGCATCCGGTTAGACTGGAAGCCGACCCCAACATAGTTGGGAAAAGGCTAGGCAGGTTGATTGACTTCATTCTACTGCAGATGCAGAAAATGATATTATATTATCTTCAATTTGCATTTCAGCACAAACAATTTCTCAGCTTCAATAACACTATTAAGCTCAATCAATCTGCCTAGCCTTTTCCCAACTATGTTGGGGTCGGCTTCCAGTCTAACCGGATGCAGCTGAATACCAGTATTTAACATGGAGTGACTGCCTATCTGACCTCCACAACTCATTAACTGGGTAATACGATACCCCTTAAGTTAAGCTCAAAGACGGAATATGTTTTTTTTCAGCGCGGCAATTCAAACTAATCCGTTCAGTAGTCGTTTATTTTTTTAAACGCGATCAAATTTTTCTCGGCCCGTTTGCGAATGTTGGCTGGCGGCTTTCACGGTTCTAACAACTGTAATGAACTTTTTTCTTTTCTCCGAGCAAGAAGTTCAGAACCTTCTTGCCCGGAGTAAACAAAAAAATTGAATAGGAGGTTCAATCTATCAATATTTCATCGACTTTTGCACTTCGAAGACACTCCTACCAACTTATCTGTGAAATGGCGAAAATTGGAACTACGGCCGTCATGTTGAAATGTCATTCGATTGTGTCGACGCATCGACGGTGGCGTCCTCTTTCAGTTCACAGATAAGTTGGTAGGACTGTACCTACCTACACTACAGGGGTCTTTTGGCGCTCGCATGACGTTGACAGGGGGGTGCACTGGGTAAACGGATTGATGCCTGGGTAAAAAAAAATCTATTTAGACCGTCAGTCAGTTAATAAAAAAAATATTAGAAACGTATTTTGTGCTTTACCATATTAATAAAAAAATACTTTGATTATGCATTAAAGTTGTGTATAAAATCTAGGTAGACATAACGCCATGCCATATTTTAACTCAATGTATCGCCGTAATCTTTTGGTTACGTAAAAACAAAAACCATTTTTTTTATTAAAACGTATTAAAAAAGCCAATTATGTAACACATGTATAAAAAAAAAAAACTATTTGTAAGCAGCTAGATCAATCGTAACGGTCAAACATCCCCCAGACACAATTAACTGTGTTGGGAGATGTTTGACCGCTACGTTTGATCTGGCTGCTTATAAATAATTCTGAAATAGTTCCCAGAGTATCATTTTATAAAAATTAGGACTCCAACTATAAGTAAGCTATGGTAATTTTTTGCGAACTTTAAAGCGTCTGGCGGATAAAACCGCTGACGAGAAGTGTCTGACACTATAGATTATTCATTATTATTAACAATATTATGTAGAACATACATAAAAATCAGCAGTCAGACTTTAGGAAAAGTGAGTAATAATTTTACGTAACTTTGGTACCTGGTATCTGAAAATTAGCCATCATCGGCCCAAGCTAGCAGGTATGCGTACGTTCAAAGTACCATACTCGTAGTAATACTATTCTATCCCTTAAATTATGTTAATCAGAAGATAAGTAAGGTCTGGCAGCCATGGGATCTTGCTCTAATAGCATTGTTACACATTAAAAGACGTACCAGTTGCACTAAATCTGCCGGAACAAAAGAGAGGCATAGGCCGCGCGCCATTGACCTTGTGGTCAAATATAAAAAGAGATCTCAAAAAAACCCAATTACTAGAATTAGCTATTCAAGACAGAATAACTTGGCGCAGAAAAGGATGAGACACGATCCCAAATAACGGGACCAGAGACGGAAGAAGAAGAAGTACATAGCATTGTTACCGAAACGTTTCAATCATAATAGTATATTTTATATGGAGCAACTGCCTATCTGACCTCCATAACCCAGTTACTGGGTAACACGATATCCCTTGGTTGGACTGGTTTTCAGACTAATCAGGTACTTACTTAAAAGGTTTTAATTCTGGAACATAAAATACAAAAGTTGGGCCGGGATCAGTGTGGATGCCAAAAAAAATATAACTCCGGTCCTCCAATGAAAAAATACAAAAGTTGGGCCGGGATCAGTGTGGATGCCAAAAAAAAATATAATCTCCGGTCCTCCAATGAACTGTCTTAAGGAAATAAAAGTATTATTCCATCAATGTACAATTTACGCGAATTATGCAATATCCTTTAATGAAATACCAAATCGCGACCGACAATATTGAACTTCGAAACTAAGACAATTAAGTTTATTCCAGATTGATGAATGTTATTGGAAATCTCTTATTAGAATTTTGGTGCAGTAGAAACTGAACTATGTCTTATTGAGTTAAGGTATATTATACCAAAGTTTGCTGTGGTTTAATAACTGAAGTCCACTTGCAATTCTGTTAAATTGTTTTGTTATTAAACAAGGTGGATTTTCGAGACAGGGCAGCTATGGTAGGTTGCAGTTACACAAGAACGATCTTAGAGACTGTCCTTATTTTTTTGAGAAATTTTGATCTCCATTCACAGATTTTGAGAAAACTGTACAGTCAGCAAGAAAATTGTAATTTTTCACAAAATCTTTTTTGATGCTAATCAATCTTGTTTCTTGAAAAAAGTTTTTGTGAAAATTGTCCATCTTGCTGGCTATACATTTTTTTCAAAATTTGTGAATGCAGATCAAAATGTTTCAAAAAGTTAATGACAGTCTTCTAATACCATTTTTTTTGTAGCGACAACGGTTATGGTACCAGCCCTTATTGCCCGATCTCAAAAATGGAATGAGTCATTTTCTAAGGCTATTGACGAACTAGGTCGAGACTTTATATATATCGATCATCCGCCATATATCGATCGGCCAATTCATTGGTGGCCGCAGTACGTGACTGGAACACAGCCCCCTACATATGAGATGGCAGTCCTACCACACGCCGATAACCTGATTTGTTCTTATTTATGATATTGTTTGTGTTTGTTTATCATATATAATATGATAAATATGTAATTAATTTGTAAGTTTATTTGGATTTACATCTGGAATAAAAAGATTTCATTCCATTTTCAATTCATTTATTCCATAGACTTACTCGTACTACTTAGGTGTAGTATAGATTTGAAAATTTGCATTCATTCATTCATTCCAATTTTACGAATGTATTTGATTATATGACTACAAGTTATTGCGTATGCGTAAAGATCATTTTCGCCTTTATTATTGCAATAAAGATTGGTGATGTTGAAGGCGCACTCTGTTCGGATCGTGATCGGTTTTACGAATTTTGCCGATGCTACATCTAAGTTGTGTCGTACTGAACTTAACTATCAAATCGATGATGGCGCGCACACTCTCAACAAAACAGTATCATAATCAAAGTTAAAATCCATACCAACAAGTGTAATTAAATAAAAGTTTTTTAAAACATTTCTGACGGGAGCGGCTCTTGTACCCGCCTGGCAAACAAGGGCGAGTCGAAGCTTCTAGAAGATTCTAGAAGCTTCTCTGAAAACAAATAACGCAGTCTTGTTGACTTTTGTGAGTTGTCTGTCAACCGTCAACTGGACTGTGCACATTTTAGATATTTTTACAAAACTTTTTCTTCGCCCCGAATCATTTTCCGAATCCTATTATTGTTTATTCTAGCATTTACCTCAGATAATGTGTTTATGTTAATATGTTGTGTACAATCAGCAACACGCAACGCAATCTTCTGGCGGGAACGGTTAGAAAATGCATTTGTGTTATAGGCATTACATTTGGCTAATTATTTGCCGATGGTGATGATTATATTTAAAAAGGAGAGGTTAATGTTCTTAAAAAGTATAATCGTCAAACTAGTACAGTAGGCAAGACATCAAGAAATAAAAAAAAAATACCTGCTTGTGTAAATAATCCTAACTAATATCATAAACGCGAAAGTAAGTTTGTTTGTTACATTTTCACGCCTAATCCACTGAACCGAACTCCCTGAAATTTTGCATATACGTTGTCAGGTGTACAGATACGGACATAGGGTACCTTTCATCCCGAAAAAAATCGGCCAAGTGCGTGTCGGACCACGCACAATGAAGGGTTCCGTAGTTGGGATGAATTTATATTAAGAACAAACTTAACATAGTTGAAAAACATGTTCTCCCATACATTCCAACTGTAAATGTAAATTGTAAATTTGTACTCACAATATTGATAGATTTACATTGTTATTTTAAGACCACAGACTTCTTATAGGTTTTCCTGTAATCTACAGGTAAATATCTATTTTCTGTATTTTTTTTCAAAATTTTAGGCTCAGTAGTTTCAGAGATAAGAGGGGGAATGGTCAATTTTCGTATATTTTCTTAAATAACTTCAATACAATTTATTTTAAAATTATAAAGAAAATATATTTGGGACCCTCATGGTAAGCCCTTTCACATATGAAAGGGCTAAAAAAAAGTTTTGCAAACTACACCATGTGGCATGTCAAAACATGCCACATGGTGTAGTTTGCAAAACTTTTTTTTTTAATTTTCTTATTTGTCCCCCAAAAGTGACCTCTATATTCAAAATTCATTTATTTACTTTACCCGTCCGTGTTTGGGTCACAGAAATTCATATGTGTACCAGATTTCAACTTAATCGGTCCATTAGATTCGGAGCAAATTGGCTGTGACAGACGGACAGACAGACAGACAGACAAACAGACAGACAGACAGACAGACAGACAGACACTAGTGATCGTATAAGGGTTCCGTTTTTTCCTTTTAAGGTACGGAACCCTAAAAAGTACTGTTCCCGAGAAAAACAACAATAGCGTTTTTATGATAATAGAAGGCGCCACGTGTCTTTCGAATCATGATTGAATTATAATAGGTCTTTACCTATGAAATTGCCGTTTTGTATGAAAAAATTTAAACGAATTTTTTTCATGCATTTTTTATTTGTATTAATCGAAGTAATCACCCATGCAATCAATACATCTTTGCCAACGCAGTGGCAGTTTATTGATGCCCTTCTTAAAGAAATCAGCTGGACGGGAGGCAACAAATTCTTCAAAGGCATTTTGTACTGCCTCTCGGGTATTGAATTTTTTTCCCGCCAAGAAGTTATCCAAATTCTGGAAAAAGTAGTAGTCTGTAGGCACAAGGTCTGGTGAGTAGGGCGGATGACGGAGAGCTTCCAACCCCAGTTCTTGCAACTTGGAGACCGTCTGGTGTGCAGTATGAGGTCGCTCGTTGTCGTGCAGGAGCAGCGGAGACGAGCAATTGACCAATGCTGGTTGGAGATGTGCCAGCTTCTCCATCATTGTGTTCAGTTCTTCACAGTACACATCTGAAGTAATGCTCACCCCGTTTGGTAAGAAGCTGTGATGAATCACACCGGCGCTAGACCACCAAACAGTGACCATCACTTTTCTAGGGGTAAGTTTTCGTTTAGGGCATTGTTTAGGTGCTGAACCAGGATCCAACCAACTTGCTGAGCACTTGCGGTTATCAAACAGAATCCATTTTTCATCGCAGGTAACAATGCGGTTCAAAATTCCTTCATTTGTGTGTCTGTTGAGCAGTGCAAGGCACGTCTCGACGCGTACTTCGCGCTGGCGATCATTGAGTTCATGGGGCACCCATTTGTCAAGCTTTTTTACCTTGCCAATTTGACGCAAATGGACCAATATTGTTTTGACGCTAACGTCGAAAGCTGCTGCTAATTCAGCCGTAGATTGTGTATCATCAGCTTCCACAATCGCCTTTAATTCGTCATTGTCGACCAAAGTCTTCGGACGACCGCGAGGTTCATTTTTCAGGTCGAAATTTCCAGAACGGAAGCGAGCAAACCAATAAAAAGTGGTGCGTTGGTTTGTAGTGTTAGCTCCGTAAACGTCGTTGATGTTGCGTGCCGCTTGTGCCGCGTTGCTGCCACGACGGTACTCATATTCCATAATTACTCGAATTTTTAACGTATCCATGATGACGAAAAAGATTGAAATGCGATGAAAATGTAACACTAATCAATAAACAAATGACTACTTTTGGAAAAAAAATCCATGTTTTTAAAATAAAATTAATTTGAAATTAGAATTCTTAGCCAAACAAAAAATATTTTGATTTGAAATGGCCAGTACTGCATAACGGCAATTTCATAGGTATAGACCTAATATTACTACAAGCAGAGTACAACCGGAATTGATTGCCAAATTTTAAATTAATGCCGGTGAAGCCGCGGGCAAAAGCTAGTTTATTATAAACTGTACATTTCCGTTGGCCAATGGTTTTCCGTACAAAGTAGTTGAATATACAAACATGTAAAAGTTTCTGACCTCAGATGCTCATCTGTACCGTATTCACATTATGACGAGATATTGAGACAAACCCTTTGTTACAGACCGGTCAACCGATTTTGACTTCTATTTCGTTGGCGGCATGACAAACGGCAGCTGCGGTAAACAGTTGGCATTGTAACCACTTTTTTGACTTTAATGCCATCCTTAAGCCTACGCAATAGAAGTCAGAATCGGTTGAACAGACTGTAAAAAAGGTTTGTTTAAAATCTCATCTTATTGTGAATGGAGTTGAACACCATGCCCAATGTAGGAAACGGTTTGTTGGAATCATATATTGCAGAGTTCATTGAAATACGCAGTCTTCTTTGTTGTTTGTTTAAAGAAAGAAAGAAAGAAAAATATTTTATTTGGGACACGCACAGGAAATACAGTTAAAAAGGAGTATATAAAAGTAACAAAATAAACATTAAAAAACAAAAAAAAAAAAAGAAATCAGACTAAAAAAAAAATGAGACCTGTGCGAGGCCAAAAAGGCTCCCATCCCAGCATAAAGCTGCGATATTTAAAAAATAAATACCGCAACGCTGGTATTCTGATAGGGCCTGTGTGATGCCACGGACATACCCACGGATATCAATTAAAAATAGCAAGGGGAATAAAATCAAATAAAATAAAATACAAACACTAGAATACTTGAAAGGAAAAAACAAAAACCGTCAATAAGGTGTAAAGTTCGACTCACGCTTGACGCCCGACGGTCCAACCTCACTTGTCTATGCTATAGACTATTGTCTATATTTCTATGACAAGCGATGAGACCATGCATGAGACGCGGGCGCAGGCGACTGGCTGTCAATGTGCATTAATGTAAAAAAGGAAGTAAAGTCTTGACACAAATAAAACAAAAAAAGGATATTTCATGACTTTGTGTACGATGTTAGGTGATGTTGAGGTGTTAAATTTGGTCCAATATATGTATTATTGTCATCATTGATTACCTTGCCTATATTTTCGGTTGAAATGATTTAAAGAATAGAATAGAATATAACACATTTATTGTAAAACATGAGTATACATCATAATAATATTATGTGCAAGGTCATAAAATAACAGGTATGCATTCGTCTTCCCAATCACGCTTGCGCAGATAATTATGACTATATGCAATAGAACTATACCTAATTTACTCCTCTTATGGATTTTGTGCCATTTTATCTATTCTTTTATCTCTCTCTTTAATTAACGTTACAATTCAAGTTCCAACATTCGACAAACTACATGAAAATATTTTGTTCTGAACTGTGTTTTCTATCCAAGAGAAAACAACAGGAAACTAAAATAAACCTTCAAATTCAATAAAAACAAATGAATGCTTACATAGTGCGAATGAAAAATGAACAATAAAAGCAATGTGCAAAAAATGAACGTGAAAATACACGAATAAAAACTGCAGCTAGAAATAAAAATACAGCTGTCTACACAGTTATACAATCACGTTGATGTAACTTGTTTTATTCTGTGTTCGTGTTCTCGACTTTCGTCGGTGGTTCGTCGTCTATTAAAAGATTGCCGAACGCCAAGCACCATCGGGACTAGTTAAACCACAGAACAGAGTGTTCTGTGAGTTAAACATGTCGAATCAATATGTTAACAGTTTGCATTCTGTCAAAAACCCTAATAGGTTTTCTATTCGACATATTGATTCGACATTCAAACTTTTTCTAGTTCACTGAGCGCCGAAAATAAGTTTTTGTAACGTGGCGTTTATTTCGATTAGTTTTCGTTCATCAACTGGTTCCTCGTCGTTTTTATTCGGCACAAAAGTCAGTTCATTTTATGATTTATTACTTTTTTACATGGCGTTCAACATTTAAGCGAGATCTACGGTAACACGTTATTTTAAATAATCCTACTATCCTACTAATAATATTATAAATGTGAAAGTTTGTGAAGATGTTTGGATGTCTGTTACCCAATCACGCAAAAACGGCTGAATGGTTTTGCATGAAATTTGGCACACAGATAGTTTATAACCGGGATTTAAAACATACTCGTATGATACTTTTTATCTCGGTAGTAGGTTCCCGTGGGATAAGTTTTGCGACAGCCACGCGGGCGAAGCCGCGGGCAACGGCAAATAATAGAATAGAATAGGAATTTGTAGGTAAAAAACGCAATTTTTTTTTTGTATATCTCTAAAGTGAGCAATTAGCATGAGTTATATTCATCAATTAAGGGCTGATTGTTCCATAAGTTGATAACTTTTACCTGAAGAATAAATGTGACAGTTTGACATATTTTCCATAAAAAAACTGTCAAACCGCCATATTTATTCCTCTGATAAAAAATAACTGACTATTGAACAATCAGCCCTTAGTAATATAAGCATTGTTACAGTTTTCAACAAAAGAAGGTTTAAAGATCATTCATTGATTGAACCAGAGGCTTTGTCTTATTAAACGACCGTACCAATTGTTTTTTTTTTCAGTACTTATACATGAACTGTCTGTTTATCATATACCTAGGTACGTAACTATGTAGGTACCAGCCATAATAAAAAAATAATAAGATCCGAGCAGAACCGTATGCAAATCTAGTTAATAGTTTCATGTATTATATTATGCGCAGATCAAACTGTCCAAAAAACTACTTTACAAAAAAAAAAAAAAACAACTGACTTCCAAACAAAAAACTGCAGTCGGTGTCTTTGGATCTGTATTTTAGTTTTTTGCCACTTTTTGGAAGTCGTTTGTATTTTTTTGTAATTTTTAGGGTTCCGTACCTCAAAAGGAAAAAACGGAACCCTTATAGGATCACTTCGTTGTCCGTCTGTCTGACTGTCTGTCTGTCTGTCAGTCTGTCAAGACTCTTTTTCTCAGGAACGCGTGGAGGTATCAAGTTGAAATTAATATCCAATACGTAAGTCTATGTTCTCTTGGACTCCTAAAAAACTCAAGCTTCTAAGTCAACGCAATAAAAACGCAAGTAGATCAAAACCTATAGAGTACTTTCCGTTGACCTAGAATAGTGGAATTTGGCAAGAAGCAAGGTCTCCTAGCACAAGTAAAGGAAAAAGTCCGAAAATCGTTAATTTGTAATTCTATGATATAAAAATAATTTTCAACTCTGTCAGTCTGTCATGACCCTTTTTCTCAAGGACGCGTGGAGATATCAAGTTGAAATTAATACCGAATACGTAAGTCTATGGTTATTTAGAGTTCTAAAAAATCAAGCTTCTAAGTCAACGCAATAAAAAATACGGCCACATTTTGATATTCGCAACTGTCGCAAGTAAATCAAAACCTACAGGGTACTTCCCGTTGACCTAGAATAATGAAATTTTGGCAAGAAGCAAGTTCTTACTGCACAAGTAAAGGAAAAAGTCTGAAAAATGTTAATTTGTAATTCTATCGCATAAAAAGAAAATTAAATTTGTCTGTCTGTCAAGATCCTTTTTCTCAGGGACGCGTGGAGATATCAAGTTGAAATTAATATCGAATACGTAAATCTATAGTCCCTTAGAGTTCTCAAAAAAATTAAACATCTAAGTCAACGCAATAAAAAAATACGGCCATTTCGCGACACTTTTTGAAACTCGCAACTGTCGCAAGTAAATCAAAACGTATAGGGTACTTCCCGTTGACCTAGAATAATGAAATTTGGGAAGAGGTAAGGTCTCCCAGCACAAGTAAAGGAAAAAGTCCGAAAATTGTTAATTTGTAGTTTTATGACATAAAAAATTTTTTTTTTGAGATCCATTGATAAGTTTGTTTTTAACCGACTTCAAAAAAAAGGAGGTTCTGTATTCAACCCGTATGCATGTATGTAAGTATGTATGTTTGTTGGTCTGTGATTTTCTCAAAAACTAATGAATCAGTTTTGATGATTCTTTCACTGACGTGATCTACATGCTTTCAGGAAGGATTTAGTAGATAATACATTATGTAGTTAGTCTTATGTACAAAGTTATATGCATAAATATACTGTATCTCCGGCATTTCTAAGCCGGTTTTGATGATTCTTCTTTTCGTTCGTCTTGGGCTTACTTATTAAATGTAATTGAATATTCAACCTTTGTTATTATTTTTTCTAATATGTATTTTACTTAAATTGAATTTAAATTGTTGACATTTTCATTTAATCCTATGTTTTTTTTTATTTATATTTTTCCTCTTTGTAAGTCATTGTTTTAATTTATTATTAACGATTTTATAATTATCTTTTTGTAATAGTTGTCTTAGTGCGACTAATTTTGTACGCCATGATTGGCAAAACATGTAGCTACCTCTTATTATTTTTAAGACCTGTATAATTCTGCACTCATGTTTTACAAAATAAATATCTTGTATCTTGTATCTTGTATCTAACTAAAAATGGAAACATAAATTTACTTTAAAAATGTATAAAATTTAAAACATTTAACAGCTTCTGAAGACGGTGTCTTTAGTCCTTCAATGCACTTTAACTTGACACCGACTTTAGAAGCTGGTAAGTTTTTCGAGAAAGTTATTTTATTCATTTTTGGTTTTTGAAGTCGGTTTTCACTTTTTTACTGGGATAAATTCTTTTCAATTACGGAACCCTTCATTGTGCGTGTTCCGACACGCACTTGGCCGGTTTTTATTTTATTTTTCACTTTTTAGTGGGTCAGTTCAGTTTGTAATTTATCTAAGTTACTATAGCCTTATGTCAACTGCTCATCATCTTTTACAAAATATTGCTTTTCCCGATGCAGGGACATTAATTGTAGTAAGAACTAGGAGCACTGGAGCTGATGATAAAGTCACAATCAGCTCCACTTCACCGTATGTATTGTGACGAGCATAAATTCGTAATCGAATCGCAACCTAATCGCAACTTATATACACTCACACACCAGACACACTCACACACACTTACATACTCACACACACTCACATACTCACACACACACCCCCTCACTCTCTTACTCACTCATATACATATTATTGATTAGTTCCGATGGCCATATGTGGTCTTCATCATCAGTTCCACTTCACCAAATGGTGCTTTCCGAGAGCAAATGCACGATTTACTATAAAAAATACTCAAATCTATAATATATAGGTGTGCCTATAAAATTTGAGGGTTTCCTTCGATTTCCATGGGATCCCCTCATCAGATTCTGACTTTGTGACAATAGGACTATCGTGCTACCTTTTGAAATAAAAAAAGGATTTTCGAAATAAGTCTACAATTGACGGAGAAATCAGTGTACATAGATAAAAACATATATATAATATATATATGTATATATATATAGCGACGAACTTCTCCCAGTCTGCTCCGACTTTCGGTATCTCGGTTCACCCGTGCAGAGCGATGGCGAAGTAGATCGGTTAAGCACAGGATTAACACTGGATGGATGAAATGGCGGCAGGTCACGGGGACAATCTGCGACTCCCGCATTCCCCTTAAACTTAAGGGGAAGATATATAAAACAATGGTTAGACCTGCTGTCTTGAATGGATCATAATGTTGGGCCACAAAAGGGATGAATGAAAAGCAATTCATGCAGCTGTGATGAGAATGCTAAGAGGGGTGTGAGGCGTTACACGAATGGATAGAATAAGAAATGAGTACTTAAGAGGAAGTTTGAAAGTGGCACCGGTGACTGAAAAGTTGTGCGGAAATCGGTTGTCATGGTATGGGCAAGTGATGCGGAGGAGTGAGGAAAATGTCGTGAGGAAAGTTTTGAGTATGAATGTCGATGTCTATAAGAGTAGGGAAAGACCAAAGAAACGATGGATGGATTGTGTGAAAGATGACATTGCTAGAAAGGGGGTGACTACCGAGATGACGACTAATAGAGAAGTATGGAAAAAAAGGACATGTTGCGCCGACCCCAAATAGATTGGGATAAGGGCAGGAGAATGATGATACGCGACGAATTGATAACCTCCTCCTTTTTTTGAAGTCTGTTAAAGACAGGGGGTGAGCGGTAACAGTAACAGTGAATGCAAATTGTTTAAAACCACATTCTCTGGTTCAAAGAAACTTTCGTTAGACCTTCAGCGTAGCTAGCCCTCGGGGAAATTAGTTTAATGCAGCAGGTACAGGTAACTAGGTAAGCAGATGCTACGTATTTTCTTTCCGAGAAACGAAGACAATCTAATTACTGATGCAGTTCACTACAATATAAAATAGAAAGATATCGTTGTACACCCACTTGCTATTGATATTGAAACTCCTGTAAATCGACGTCTATACAAACAGAATGTGACCCACATATAAACAATAAATTAAACCGCATACTTCTTATCGCCTTTGCTGACGATATACAAAAAATAAAAAAAAAATAGTCCAATATTTAGGTCAAAAAGTAGAGTTTTTATTTTGAGCAAATTTGAACACTATAGAATTAAATCACTAGGTCAAAGAGTCAATGAACTTGAATTCTTGAAACAAAAAAGAAACCAAGTTCGCCGAACAATGAATTGGGCACTATGGTGCACCGGAAGTTGGCAGCTTGATTGTATAAACAGTGTGATTACTTTTACTGAATTTATTTTGATATTTATTCTGTTTAAAATTAAGTTTTTTAATTTACGGTTTTTTTTACATTTAATTTTGTTATACTTCTGTGCACTAGAATTATTTGTGGTTTAATTTATCGCATACTAGCTTTTGCCCGCGGTATGTACCGTTGATCTTAAAGTGTAGATAGGTACTAAGTGACAGGGTTTGTAAGAATTAAACTGAATCTTTCCTGGCAGAATTAAGGTTCAATATTGAATAATTATTAGGATTAGGATTAGGCGCAGTAGTTTTATTATGTGTGCGTGTGTATGAAAGTCGCATTGTCCAGTCAGTGAAAACTATTTAAACCGCACAACAAAACTAAAATTAACAAAAAAAAAAAACTAGATCATTTTGTTTGACTGGATCTGGGAATTTAAATAAATCCGATTTGTTGGAACCGTAGGCATTCGTCCGTTTTAAAAAAAAGATAGGTATTTGATTAAAAGCTTTGTTGATGTTTGACACCTTCTTTGTTTAGTTAGTTTTGTGAAAGTTGGTTCGCTGCAGATGGAGCTAAAGGCACACACAGACTCAATGCGACATTGCGACAGCCAGTCTTAGTAAACGATGATAACTCACGCGTGTCTACATAGACAGTTATTGTCTATAAAAACCCGACGCGACTCGAGAAGGTATCTCGTTAACTTAAGTCACATTTCAAGCAGTGTTTAAGGCGCCATTCCACTGCGATGTAGCAGTGGATGGTCAACTTCACGCATTTTATGCACGTAGCTCCTAACTCTCTGCCCTCGCCAGTAGCATACTTAACTCAAAACGATGTCGTGTGGTGTCAGTTTTTAAAACTGCATCTTCAAATACGCCTATCTGACTCTGACTATGACTTACAAAGCAAGCTGAGAGACCGTCAGTCTAATCACATTGCATAATTCGATTTTAAAATCGATCGCTAGCAAAGCCGATGATCAGATATTGAAGGCTACCTCGCAAGAGCATGAGGAATACTTCGATCCAAGTTACCATATAATCAGCCTACTTAAAATGAGATGACCCGGGACTTCATTCGCAATTTCTCAAAGATACTCAATACTCAATACTCAATACGTTTATTGCATTCCACAATGTGAACTTAGGTGGTAGGTACATAAAAATTACATACAAAATTTTGGAGCATTGTGGGCCCTGTCGGGCATAACAACATAAAAATTAAAAATTAGGAGGAGGGCTACTATAAATATTTGTTTACAACTTCAATAATAAAATACTTTTCGTTTTGTGTAGGTAGGTGGACTTAACTACTAATTGTATCATATAATTTGTACAACTTATATATTTAATTTATGCATTAATATTTATTTAATTTATACATTTATTATTATTGGTATTATATACTAGTATTGCATTTTTTTGGTATTTTTATTTATTTATTAAATTTATCATTTAAATATTCATGCACATTATAATAACATTTACTGATTAGAAATTGTTTTAGTTTATTTATAAAGATATTAAATTTTTGTTCATTTTTGATGTCATCTGGTAATTTATTATATATTTTAACTGACATGACTAAAGTGCTTGTGGAGTGTATTTTTAGCTTAGAGCCTGGCTGGTTAAGTCTGTTTTTGTGTCGTAGTGTGTAGTGAGTCTGTATGTTTTCACGTGTTGTAAAGAGTTTTTCATTATTTTTAACAAATTTACAAATTTCCAAGATTTAAATACAAGGTAGGGTTAGAAGTTTATATTCTTGAAAATAGGGTTTGCAGCTGTCTGTGTTTTCTATATTGGCTAGTATTCTAATCAGTCGTTTTTGTAGTGTGAAAAGTGTTGGTGCGTCTGTGCTATTTCCCCATAATATTACGCCGTAGCTTAACCATGCGTATGCATAGGCGTAGTACGTAACCAGAGCAGTAGGGAGATTAGTCGATTTTTTTATTTCACGGAGGGCATAGGCAAATTTTGACAACTTTGTCCTGATTTTTTTAATATGCGATTTCCAATTTAAATGTGTATCTATGGATAAGCCGAGTAGGTTGAATTCTTTTACTGTTTCTATTTTTTCGTCATTGTAAATAAATGTTATGTCTAATGGAGTTTTCTGATGTGGATAGAAGGATATGATTTTAGTTTTTTTGAAATTTAGTTCAAGGTTATGTTCTGTCATCCAAGTTATAATTTTGTTGAGTATACCTGTAAGTGTTTCAGTTAAGTTGGTATTATCGTGACAAGAAGTTAATACTGAGATATCGTCGGCAAACAGAACACATGACTCATTTATGATTGTAGGGAGGTCATTTATATAGATGATAAATAGTAGGCATCCAATAACACTCCCTTGGGGGATTGAGGCGTTAATTTGCTTGCTATCCGAACGAATGTATTGAATTTGTTTTGCGTGTTCGTTGTAATATTCTACTTCGACTTGGTGTTCTCTATTTTCTAAATATGATTTGAACCATTCGTAAGACTTTCCGCGGATCCCTATTCCTTGTAACTTTTTAAGTAGGATGTCAAATTGCACTTTATCGTAAGCTTTTGTCATGTCTAGCAGTATACCTACGGCATATTTTTTCTTATCAATTATATTAATAGCTTCCTGGATAAAATTATATACTGCTAGAACTGTAGAGTGGTTTTTTCGGAAACCATTCTGGGATTCATTAAAAATTTTATATTTTTCGCAAAACGAATATACGCGATTACACATCGCTTTCTCGAATATTTTCGAGGCTGTAGGTAAAAGAGCAATAGGGCGGTAATTAGAGGGGTCGGTTTTTGAGTCTTTTTTATGAATTGGCTTTATAATGGCTTTTTTTAGGTAGTTTGGAAATCTTCCTTCCTCAAAAGACTGATTAACTAGCAAGTAGAAGGGTAGGGTCAGCTCATCTGCACACTGTTTGACTAGGGTTGGTGGTATTTCGTCTATTCCATAGCTGTTTTTGTTTTTAAGGCTTTTTAATATTAAATTTATTTCACTGGGACCTGCTGAACTTAGGAACATGGTATTTTCTGTGCGGTGGACCACAGAGATGTTTCGCGGTTCTTTGCCGGGGGTTTGCACGTTTCCTTCTCCGATAGACGCAAAGAAGTTATTAAATATGTTTGCTGTCTGCTTTGGGTCCGAGATAGCTTTGTCATTTAGGTGTAGCGTTATGTTTTTTTTTGCCTTTTTTACGTTTTTATTCGTTCGTTCGTTTATAATTTTCCACATAGTCTTTACTTTGTTATTAGATTTCATTAATTTATTTATGTACTGCAGTTTTTTAGCTTTTTTTACTATTTGTTTTAAAGTTTTTTCATATATTTTGTAATGTTGTTTAATTAAAGGGTTATTTGTTTTAATGGAGAGTATTTTTTCAAGCCTTTTATTTTTACAAGAAATTTTGATGCCTTTTGTTAGCCAATGTTTTTTATAGTTTGTTTTTAGCTTTAATTTTGTTTTTGGTATGCATTGATTAAGTATGTCCGTAAGTGTATCGTTAAATGATTTATAGTTTTCATCAATGTCCCTACCGTGCTTTATTATATCGTTCCATTTTATTTCTTTTAGTTTAGATTTGAAACTTTGTATGTTTTTACTATTGAACAGCCTCTTTTCAACGCACCAGACTATCTGTCTAGTTTGCTTGGGTACAGCCAGTTTTATTATTGTACTACTATGGTCAGAGAACCCCAACTCTTCCACAGTGGTGCGTGATTTTATATTGCAATTTGTAAAAATTAGATCTAGACACGTTGAGGTGGTTTGGGTCACTCGCGTTGGTACTTTTATATGCTGTACAAAATTAAATTCTAACATGAGATCTAAAAATTGGTTTGTTTTTAAGCTACTATCCAATATATTTATATTAAAATCTCCTCCTATAACAATATTCAGTCTGGAGTCTTTCTTATTTAAATAATCTAATATTTGTTTTAATTGTTTATAAAATATAGTTTCCTCTCTCCTATTCCAGTAAATAATTATTAATAGTAAATTCTCTATTGGTAACTCTATTGCACACACTTCTATCACATATTCAATTGACATGTCTGTTATATCACTTCTCTCTAAGCACTCTATGTGTTCCTGTAGAAGAATACAGACGCCGCCACCAGCGCGAGTTTTCCGGCAGAATGAAGCCGCAACCTTGTAGCCACTAAAATGTATTAAATCCAGTCTTTCTTTTGATAGCCAGGTTTCCGATACACATATAGCATGGTATTTTGGTGTTTGTTGAATGAAGGCTTCCATTAAGTGGTGTTTATTGGAGAGGCTTTGTATATTTTGAAACAATATTCTAAATTGTAGGTCTTTGTTTTCGAGGTATTCTGTTTCTGTCTCCTGTGTCGGTGTAGCGGCGAAAAAAACTGTTATTGTTTTGAGAAGATGATAAGTCTGCTTGTGTATTCCATTTATTTGTGTTCATTTGGTTGTCGGGTGTAGTATCCATTTTATTTGTAATTTTTCCATCAATGAATAGTTGATTATCGCGGATTACTGCGTGAAGTCCTTGCCTTCTTGCTGTCAACATTTCTTCGCGCAGCAATTTCCTTTCTCTTCGTGCTTCATCATCTAAGAATTCCGATAAAAATAGTCTAGTTCCTCGAAATACATTGCTATTTTCTTTGAGATACGATACCATCCTTTTGCTTAATATTTCTATCACTAATGGGCGGTTCTTCGAGCTTCGTTTGCCAATCCTATAGGTTTCTTCAATGTAGCCCATCAGGTCAACATTCATAAATTCGCGAAATAAGTTGATCAATCTGATGTGTAAGTTATTTACAGGCTCCTTATAATATTCATCAAATCCGTATAAAACTATTTTCTTTGAATAGCTTTCAGTGCAATTAGTTTGGCAAGTGTTACTTCGCGTCTTCAAGCTCTCTATTTCTGTTTTTAACCTTTCATTTTCTATTTTTAAGTTCTCAATTGCCGTGTTTACATGTTGGATGTCCATTTTCCTCTCTTCGTTTTGCCTTTGTAAGTAATTAGTTTCGCGTTCAAAATCTTCTCTTAACTTTGAGATGGCTTTATTTAACTCTAGTTGGATAGTATTCTGTAATTCGGTGATGATTTATCTATTATTTTCTTTTAAGCGAAACATTATCATTTCACCTATGTTCTGCAGTGTTAGTTCTGTTTGTGTAATAGATTGGGGTATTTTACCTTCATCTTGCTCGCATATTGTGTCACCCAATAGACTTAAGTCCAAGGAACTGGTAGTATCATTAATGGGTTTTATTGTTCTTCTAATTGTGATATTGCTTACTTCCGGTGGTGAGGTTGTCGGGCGTGGGTCATGTTCTTGTGGGCGTATGGGTGTGCTTATATTTCCCCGCTTTGGTATTTTGCAGTAACAAGCTAGGCATTTCCAAGTTTCAATGCTCTCTGTTTCCATCATTATTTTAAAGCGCTCATTATTAATATTGGCACACTCCAAATCATATACACCGCTACATAATGAACAGGTTAAGTAGTCAGTGTTTGGTACGTTTTGTTTACAACCAGAACAAACAAGAGCCATTTTTGAAAACAACGCCCTCTAGCGGATATCCTGTGAACTATTTTGGATCGAACTTTTTGCGACTTGCTACTCGCCCACAGATGGCGCTTTACACAATCGTGACTGTCCCCTTATTTGCACTTTAGACTTTCCTTTTATAAGTATGTACGTTGCTTGCCTGCCTAGCCTTTTCCCAACTATGTTCCAGCTTAACCGGCTTCCAGTCTAACCGGATGCAGATGAATACCAATATTTTACATGAAGAGACTGCCTACCAGACCTCCACAACCCAGTTTCTGAGTAATACGCTACCTTTTGGTATGACTGATTGTCAGCCTTTCGGGCTACTAACTACCCGTAATGACTGTCAAATATGCAAATGAAAACCGGGACCAAAGGGTGCTTTCCGAAGCACGGAGGAGTCTCGATATGTTATGTACACCCACCCACGAACCGACCGCGGCAAGCGTAACTTAACCTTCGAAAATGTATCTTCTTAAACAGTTCTGCAACCAAAGGATTTTTGATGTAAATCCAGATCGACCGGATTCCAAATTGATAAACATGAATTTCCGTAGCTTAAACGCTTTAACCAAAGGAAGACCTTTATACCTGAAATATAGACTTTGCACGACGTTGCATCTAATAAACATTCGATATGCTAGTATAGTGCGCAAGAAATTATCAAACGCTATACCAGTCGAACCAAATCTGACCAAACAGGGGGCTAGTTGATCAAAGCCGTTTGGTCTCTGTGCTGCGGTCAATCTGCGAGGGATTACATGCTGTGTGCTTCGCCACCTTCGCCCTTTCAACTTGCGGGAGCCGTGCTATGCATGTAAGCTAGTGGAAACGTTTCAGGTAATTGGTTCATGTCCGCTTGACTTATACTCTATCAGAGTATTGGTGTTTGTCAAGCAGAAGCAAATTGCTTTGTTGAATATCGGTGTGAGTTTTTATAAATAGCTTTAGAGATTGATGTTCACGTATTTGTGTGAAACTATTATTTACCAACATTTTGTGAGTACGATAACATGGGTTTGTGCCAACTAATTTTGGAGAACATAATCTTGGCTTATGACTTTTTAAATCGTACTGAATATAATTCCATATTATTACCATTGTGCCCCTGTATAACATTGGCATGGTTTTATAGTTAGTACGCAAATTTTGTGTTCGTTCTAATATTAGGGATTGGTCATCCAAATCTGAATCACTACATAGGAAAATACTAAGTGTGGAGCTTTAAAACGCATCCTTACTGACGCTCCCTTCGTAAATTATGTAAAAGATTGGAATATTGCTCATTGCGTCCGACGCCCTGGGCGCGTCGCGCGGGACTCCAAGATGCCTTTTGAACAACTTTTGTAATTTCTCTGGTACATTTTTCTCTTCAAAGTAGTTCGAGGTTCCAGCTGTAATAGATTGGAGTACAGTAGTCGATTATCCGAACTAATTAGGGGACAAGGGTGTTCGAAAAACAGATGTATTCGGATAATCGGGCTTTATGAAAAACTGTTCCAATAAAACCACAGAACAGATAAAGAGATTAGAACCTCTTTATCTTTTCTGTGAATAAAACCATGATTATAAGGTAATCTGTCATGAATCTTTTTTATTTATTTTAACAGTAGTAAGTAGTAATCCAGTAAACAAAATAGATATACAGGCTGTAAGTGTAAACATGACAACCTTTTCAGGAGTCATTGTACTTATCATTATGAACAACTTTTACTATGGGACCAAACCTGATATCGCGAAAAAAAAATCAGCTGTTCAGTACATTTATGTTCACATAATTCGTCAAAATGTAGGGAACATTTAGTACAATGACCCCCTTAAAAGGTTGCCACTGTTTACACTTGCACCCTGTATATGTAATACGTACACGAAGAGGAACGAATTACATAATAATAATTTCATTTAATTTATGTCATATTATGTAATTTAATGACTATGGGTACTAGCAGTTCGGTTAAGCGGTCGTTCGGATAATTGACGTTCTACTTAAAAGCTTTAAGTACCAAAGTTTTGACTAGAGATGAGTATGCGATGTGCGGTATATAGAATACATTTTACGTAGTGCTTGTATAACGTAAATTATTTTTTTACTGAAACGTCAGTAAAACTTAGAATTAGTTCTTACATCTTATACCAAAGAAGTGAGAATAATTAGTATGGATGAAGTGAGAGTAGCAGTTAGTGGGATGAAGAATGGTAAAGCAATAGGGCTGGTCGGAATACCAGTCGAAGTATGGAAGTTATTCTTCATTGAGTTGTTGCTGGAAGAAGCCATACCTGATGAATGGTGTAACAGTTCGCTGGTGCTGGTGATCTTTAAAAACAAAAGTGATGTGCTGGAGTGCAACAACTATAGAGGAATAAAGCTAATGCCACATAGTATGAAGACTTGGGAGAAAGTTATTGAAAGGCGACTGAGAGAAGAGAGTGAAATTTCGCAAAACCAATTCGGTTTTATGCCTGGTCGAGGAATAGCAGATGACATTTTTGCTATCCGCCAGCTGTGCGAGAAATACAGAGGTGCGCACATAAACTTGTACATGGTATTTGTTGACCTCGAAAAGGCATACGACCGAGTGCCTCGTGAAGTTTTGTGGTGGGCACTTAAAAAGAAATGTGTGTCAGGGAAGTATGTGCAGTTAATTCGAGCGATATACAGTCGATGCAGTACCCAAGTCCAGTCTTCAGTGGGTACTACTGGCCACTTCGATGTGACTTTCGGCTTGCACCAAGGGTCGGCACTCAGCGCATACCTCTTCATGCTGGTAAATGACGCTCTTAATTCGGATATCCAAGAAGAAGCTCCCTGGTGTATGCTATTCGCCGATGACATTGTGCTGGTTGCCGACAGTGACTTAGAGGTCCAGAGCAGATTGGAGGTGTGGTGGAAAAGACTGGAGACCGTTGGCCTGAGAGTTAGTCGGACCAAAACGGAGTATTTGTTTTGTGATTTTGGCGGTCTCTCCATTCCTGTGCCCATATCTCTTGCCATAAAGCCCTTATCGATATTTTGGTACCTCGGGTTGTTTGTCCAAGAGGATGGCGAAGTAGACCGAGACGTGACGCACCGGATGAACTCAGGATGGATGAAATGGTGACAGGTCACAAGAACAACTTGCGACCCACGGATGCCCCTCAAGTTAAGGGGGAAAATTTACAAGTTCGTGATAAGGCCTGTCTTATTTTATGGATCGAAATGCTGGGCAGTGCAGAAAACGGACGAAAAAAGATTACATGCAGCGGAGATGAGAATGTTGAGATGGATGTGTGGGGTGACGAGAATGAATAAAGTAAGAAATGAGTATATAAGAGGAAGTTTAAAAGTGGCGACAGTGACAGAAAAGTTGAAAGGAAATCGTTTGGTTTAATATGGGCATGTGATGAGGAGGGACAAAACGCATGTGACTAAAATAGTGATGAATATACATATAATGGATGGAAAGGGAGAGGAAAGCCAAAGAAAAGATGGATGGATTGTGTGAGGAATGATTGACAGAGAAGGGAATCAATGATAACGTGACGGTTGACAAGGGAGAATTGAAGAAGAAAACGTGTTGTGCCGACTCCAAGTAATATGGGATAAGGACAGGAAGATAATGATTATGATGATGATATTATACCAAAGAAACAACCATTTTAAGTCGTTAAAAAACCAAACATGTTTTAATTGCTGCAATCAAAAAACCTATCAGGCTAAATCTTTTTAAAGTATTCATATGTTGTTGTATGTGAAGAAGTAAGAAACACAGTTGATAATAAAAAAAAAATATTTCGTGAAACACTGCTGGACAATAATGTATTGATAATCTCGGTGCACACAAAGTTGTTCGGAGCAGCTACGGCATAACACTTGCAGCGGTGACATCAGCTACGTCGTAACCACGCGTAGCCCTTCTTACTCGCCGATTAGAATATCGACTTTGGCCCGACTTGAACAGACACGTTTTTTTGCCATGAAAAACTACGATTGATTCGCCGTCTGTAGTGTAGGCACGTCGAAGTTTGTTGACAGACGCGGTGGTACTACGAAATGGTGCCGTCGCGTATGCGCCGAGTTTGCCAACAAACTTCCACAGTGATCCACAGCAAGAAAGTATTTGTCGTAGTTTATTTTACTCTTTAAAATATTTATTTTATTCGCAACTTGGTTTTCCGTTTGGTCACCGTATCAGTCGAATCACGATCATATATAATTGATTGCGTTTCAGTAATTGAATTCGTCCTTTGTAGCGGATGATTGCCATTTTGATTTAAAATTCTCCGTAATTATTATTCCAAATACTGCAAAAGGTAGGTGTGCCATTTAATATCAAGCTCTTAAGCCTCTTACGTCCCATTCGATACCGTACAACGCGGTGATACAAACGAGTGAAATCCTATTCATTAATATAGGAATTCTACTATTAGGGCATTTTATGTTTATTATTTACACTTATAAGTGCTGAAGGAGGAGGAGCTCGCGGCTAAGTAATAACAGCCGCACGGGTGCCGGGGGGGTGCTTGCCGGGGTGGGTCCGTGGATGGGTGACCATCTTTACACACCGAGACTCCTCCGTGCCTCGGAAAGCACGTAAAGCCGTTGGTCCCGGATGTAATTCGAGGATCTTTGACAGACGTAATGGGTCGTCAGAAGCCCGAAAGTCTGACAACCAGTCGTACCAAAGGGGTATCGTATTACCCAGTTACTGGGTTGTGGAGGTCAAATGGGCAGTCGCTCCATGTAAAATAATGGTACCTATTCAGCTGAGACTGGAAGCCGACACCAACATAGTTGGGAAAAGGCTTGGCAGATTGACTTATTAGTGCTGAAATTATCGAATATAATAAAATTGGATATGAAAGACTGTTATCATATTTTATCTAAAGCAACGGAATGTATGTATTATGCAATAGCTATCACTATATCGCTGGAGGGGAAGAGTTATAATAGTCAAAATGGCTTATATATACTCGTATAACATCTTTTAGTTATAGAGACGACAATGTAGGTGTTCTTGAAAGTTTCGAAACTTTTTGTCAAATTTTAGAAAGATTTCTAATCGAAGCTACGACAGGTGTAGAACTTGCAATATTTAAAGCGTTTCCAACCTTCAGGGAGGGATACATACCTTCCTCAAGATTTTCCAATACATTTTTTTTCAGTACAATTCATGTTTTACGTGTCTACTTATTTGGTTTTTTCTAGAAATCGCGCTCTGAGTGCCAGCGTGACGTGTTGAAACATCAGGCCAGTTGAACTGACTTGACTTTAAATTAATCAATAGTTTTAATTCAGACATACCTTTTAATTTACCTTTTAAAATCAGTTCTAATCGAGATTTTTAAATGTGACATGAAAACCGATTCAAATACCAAGAATCTGTTTGGGTTAAATTTTTAGGCTATTGATTATGTCCTACAGAAAAAAAGTAGGACTTTCACGGGCTTTTTTGCAGGAATCGGTCAATGGGTCATCTATGAAGATAAAACCGCGGAGTACTATCAAATTAGAGGGTGGAAATTGGAGATAGGGGTGAAAATGCACCCTTTTCAGTTTTTTCAATATATCTTGCAAACGAGGCAAAATTTCGATATTGTTTATACGAAACTTTTTGTACAAAATTGAATTTCCCATAGAAATGGCTTGTTTTAAAAATTTCAAACTTTTTTTTATGTCAAAAATACTGAAACAAAAAGATGAAAAAAAAGCAAAATTTTTATTTTTTTTATTTTATTTGTGCTGCTGTGCGAATCGCAATTAATCCATATTTAGAATTTTCCAACCGTAGTTCAGAGAGGTGATTTCCTTGCCACTGCTGGATTTAGAAATACGTTCTTAAGCCTTGCTGTTTGATGGCATCACGTGTTGGTGGTAATTGCAGTTGGACCAATTAGATACTTATTACGCCAACTGATGATACACACGTCAACTCTACCATTAACAATTTAATTAATTCCATTTATTTAGTTCAGAAACAATTCAAATATATTGATTTGAACAGATTAAATGTTGCAAAGTAATGGGTTCCACAAGAATATCATTTAAATTAATTTCACAAAATAACGTTATACAAAAAATACAACCGAGAAGTGAAAAAGAACTTTAATTTCGGAAGTCAGTGTCTTTGGTTTTGTATTTTAATTTTTTGCTACCGACATCAGATAATAGGTCTTTACCTATGAAATTGCCGTTTTGTATGAAAAAATTTAAACGAATTTTTTTCATGCATTTTTTATTTGTATTAATCGAAGTAATCACCCATGCAATCAACGCATCTTTGCCAACGCAGTGGCAGTTTATTGATGCCCTTCTTAAAGAAATCAGCTGGACGGGAGGCAACAAATTCTTCAAAGGCATTTTGTACTGCCTCTCGGGTATTGAATTTTTTTCCCGCCAAGAAGTTATCCAAATTCTGGAAAAAGTAGTAGTCTGTAGGCGCAAGGTCTGGTGAGTAGGGCGGATGACGGAGCGCTTCCAACCCCAGTTCTTGCAACTTGGAGACCGTCTGCTGTGCAGTATGAGGTCGCGCGTTGTCGTGCAGGAGCAGCGTAGACGAGCGATTGACCAATGCTGGTTGGAGATGTGCCAGCTTCTCCATCATTGTGTTCAGTTCTTCACAGTACACATCTGAAGTAATGCTCACCCCGTTTGGTAAGAAGCTGTGATGAATCACACCGGCGCTCGACCACCAAACAGTGACCATTACTTTTCTGGGGGTAAGTTTTCGTTTAGGGCATTGTTTAGGTGCTGAACCAGGATCCAACCAACTTGCTGAGCGCTTGCGGTTATTAAACATAATCCATTTTTCATCGCAGGTAACAATGCGGTTCAAAATTCCTTCATTTGTGTATCTGTTGAGCAGTGCAAGGCACGTCTCGACGCGTACTTCGCGCTGGCGATCATTGAGTTCGTGGGGCACCCATTTGTCAAGCTTTTTTACCTTGCCAATTTGACGCAAATGGACCAATATTGTTTTGACGCTAACGTCGAAAGCTGCTGCTAATTCAGCCGTAGATTGTGTATCATCAGCTTCCACAGTCGCCTTTAATTCGTCATTGTCAACCAAAGTCTTCGGACGACCGCGAGGTTCATTTTTCAGGTCGAAATTTCCAGAACGGAAGCGAGCAAACCAATAACAAGTGGTGCGTTGGTTTGTAGTGTTAGCTCCGTAAACGTCGTTGATGTTGCGTGCCGCTTGTGCCGCGTTGCTGCCACGACGGTACTCATATTCTATAATTACTCGAATTTTTAACGTATCCATGATGACGAAAAAGATTGAAATGCGATGAAAATGTAACACTAATCAATAAACAAATGACTACTTTTGGAAAAAAAAATCCATGTTTTTAAAATAAAATTAATTTTAAATTAGAATTCTTAGCCAAACAAAAATTATTTTGATTTGAAATGGCCAGTACTGCAGAACGGCAATTTCATAGGTAAAGACCTAATATTAAAGTAATTTTTCACTGATAGTATTTTTTTTGGAAGACGGTTGTATTTTTTGTAATAATGTTTTTATTTTCACTTTTTTGTTGTGGTACTAGCTCATACAAATTCGAATACCATTACCTCCAAAAGAAATGAGAACATCATTCACATAAAAAGTGGGAAAAAAATACCTACGTATTATTGAAGCTAATTCAAAAACTGCCCAAGCAAAGTTAAAAAAAAACATGGGACCAACTTCGATGTATACTCTCCCGAATAAAACAAGATTCTTTCAAATCGGACCACTCTAAAAAGTTATGCGTGGTCATACATAAAAAAACTTTTTTACAAAAAAATACAACCGACTTCCAAAAACAACACTACAAAGTGAAAAATAACTTGAATTTCGGAAGTCGGTGTCTAGTTAAATGTATTTTCGTTTTTTGCCACCGACTTCCGAAATTAAAGTTATTTTTCACTTTGTAGTGTTGTTTTTGGAAGTCGGTTGTATTTTTTTATAAAAAAGATTTTATTTTTCACTTTTTAGTTGTGTACCTACCCCACACAAATTCTTATACCACTATCTGCAAAACAAACTAGAACATCATCCATATAAAAGTGGGAAAAAAATACGTATTATTGAAGCTAACTCAAAAACAGCCATCTTCGAGTAATCGGGGAAAAAAAAGGTTCCGACGAATTGAGAGCCTCCTCCTTTTTGAAGTCGGTTAAAAAGAACCTCCTCCTTTTTTTTTCGTTAAAACACAAATTATTTGCAAAGGTATTACGTAAAAGATTCGCAGAAATTAAACGAGTATTATCAGAAGCTTAACCAATACCGTCTTAAAAATACAACCAATACAAACCTGGTAAATATACGTGTATTTACTCATAGCTTAAATGTTTACCCTATCTCGTTTTCAGATATCTAGGTACTCTTTATTTTTGCAACGAGTGATAATTTGAGTGAACGCTGTATTCTAAAACAAATATACAGCGATAAATGTACCTGCGTTTTTGTTACCTGAGGAGCTCGTGGCTAAATAATAACAGCCGCACGGGTCGATCCATCAGGTTAAGCTACGCTTGCCGGGGTCGGTCCGTGGATGGGTCACCATCTTTACATATCGAGACTCCTCCGTGCCTCGGAAAGCACGTTAAGCCGTTGGTCCCGGCTGTCATTCGTGGATCTTTGGCAGTCGTTACGGGTCGTCAGATGCCCGAAAGTTTGACAATCAGTCTTACCAAGGGGTATCGTATTACCCAGTGAATGGGTTGTGGAGGTCAAATAGGCAGTCGCTCCATGTAAAATAATGGTATTCAGCTGCATCCGGTTAGCATGGAAGCCGACCCCAACATAGTTGGGAAAAGGCTAGGCAGATTGAAATGTACCTGCGTTTTCTAATACTCGTACGTAGTCATGTTTACGGTTTCAGTCACATATTTGTATTTGGATTTTCCGACCAGTTTCAACTCAAAGCATTTATTTCAATTAAATCAATTACAGGCACTATTCAATTGTCAAGGGGTCGGCCAGAGTTCTCGCGCACGTGTGGGAGTGGCGCGAGGAGGCGAAACGCCGGGGCGTAACTCCGCTGCCGCGAGAAATCACGGTACAGCGGACAGAGCTCCGGCGGGATCTCATGGCGACATGGAGAGTGCGATTGTCGCAACCCAGCGCTGGGCACGCCACAATTGCGGCGATAAGTCCCCTCTTTGAGGAGTGGTTGGAGAGGCGCCACGGCGTCCTCACCTTCCGCCTAACGCAGGTCCTCACCGGACACGGTTGTTTCGGGAGGTTCCTGTTTCGGATAAGGCGGGAGGAAACGCCCGGGTGTCACCATTGTGTAGATCGCCCGGAGGACACGGTAGAGCATACGGTGGAGGTCTGCCCGGCTTGGGCGGAGCACCGCCGTGTTCTCACGCAGGCGATCGGCGGCGGCGATCTCTCGCGTCCAAACCTGGTCCAGGCCATGGTGCGGAGCGAGAGTGCATGGGAGGCCGTCACCTCCTTCTGCGAAGCAGTAATGCTCGCAAAGGAGGAGGCGGAACGCGAGAGGGAGAGGCAACAGCCGCGCCCTCGCGCCCCTAGCCGCCGTAGGAGACGCCCTGGGCGGCGGGAATCGATTGCCGATTCCCGGCCACCGTAGGCGCGGGCTTGCGGACGACGAGTAATGGGCAGCTCGCCGTCCGGTAAGGACCAGGCCCGGGTCGACGGCGCGTTGTGTTCCACGCGCGCCTCAAAGAGATGTCAGCAGTGACGGGGTCCAATAGGGCCGAAGCCGCCGGGGTCGCGGGTAGTTCGAAAGAGATACCGTGGCCCTGGCACGGGCAACTGAAGGAACACGGGTGGGTTTTAGTCAGTAAAAGTCTGACACGCCCTCCCGCTCTGCCCGGAGCGGGAGAAGTCATTTGATGATTTCCCATCCACAAAAAAAAAAAAAAAAAAAAAAGGGGTCGGCCAGTCAGAAAGATGAAGCTAAATGCCCTTGCCCATTCCAAAGCGTAGCAGTAGTAAGTTCATAATGGAAGAAGAAAGCAAGTAACTCTACGGATACTCGATCTTATTAATAGGCTAAACACGTGAGATTTTTAGCTTCAAGTGCCCACGAGCCTGCCCGGTAACAAACAAATGCTTAGGTGTGTCGTCATCACTTTATAGCAGTCCAATTATGGTCGGCACTGAATGACACCTCCATTAGCCGTATCTCAGTAGTCACCCTTTTTCTTACTATGATCATGTTTTATTGTTTATTTGGTGCCCTTAGCTACTCATGAAGCATCATCATTCTCCTGCCTTTATTCCAATCTATTTGGGGTCGGCGCAACATGTCTCTTTTTTCCATACTTCTCTATTAGTCGTCATCTCGGTAGTCACTCCCTTTCTAGCCATATCATCTTTCACAGAATCCATCCATCATTTCTTTGGTCTTCCCTTACTCTTATAGCCATCGACATTCATACTCAAAACTTTCCTCACGACATTTTCCTCACTCCTGCGCATCATATGCCCATACCATGACAACCGATTTCCGCACAACTTTTCAGTCACCGGTGCCACTTTCAAACTTCCTCTTATAAAGTTAGTTACTCATAAAGCAATCCACCAATAATATTTCTACACTGTCCTCTTTCCCTCACATCCTTTGCCTCCGCAATGCATTTACATGCTGAAACAGTAAATAAATAAATGTTATTGTAAATTCCCGCACGAAGATAATTCAGTGAACGATGTTTGATGATGCTTCACGCTCATCGTTTCCGATTAATGCTGCAACAGAGAATTATGCGTCAGTTTTCACGCTCTGTTGTGTGTGTTGAACGTGTGTTGCCATTATCAGCTTTGTATATTTATTTCATTATTCGAGATGCAATAAACGCCTTGATAAACGTTTATTATTAAAATGGATGATATATTTGCAATATTCTAAAAGCACAAGTTTGACGATTTGTAAAGTTTACTTGGAAGTGCTTGCTATAAAATTTCATTACAGATTTACACCACGTAGTTTTAACTAATATTATAAATACGAAAGTGAGTTTGTTTGTTTGTTACGCTTTCATGCTAAAACGGCTGAAAGGAGCAACAAAATTTAAAATTTAGCAAATTTAGAACATAGGATACTTTTTATACCGGTTGTACGTTCCCGCATTGTGGGCCAAGCCGCGGGCATAAGCTAGTTCTTATTATTTACAAGGGTTTTAGTTCAAGAATAAGGCTGCACGCAGACTGTGACAATACTATCTATTAGGAGAGCAAGAATAATTACGTTTTTAGTAAATCTTAATTTTTTTCATAAACAACGGTATTAGCTAATCTCCTCAAGAGCTACGAGCACAATCTAAGAAATAGCCTCTGCCGACGAAGAAGAATAAACACTGAGAAATTGCATTTTAATTTATTACAAGAACGATTCGCAGTGTCAGTGCCCGAGGCGACCCTTTTCTGCAAACCAAAACTATGTTGCCAGAGCTCTTTACCCTCGCAAATGAGCGGCGTGGCCTTTGAAATGCGCTTTCAAATGAAATTAATATACATTTTTACAATAACTTTCCATATAGTACATGGCGACGTCATGCCTCGGGAAAGGTAAATATTTTAAAGCTATTTGCAGAAGCAGTTTTGATTTTATAATATATAATTTTATTATTCACTAGTGAAAATGTCATGATGGCCCAGCGGTTAAAGCCTCGCCTCTGATGCACGAGGTTGTGGGTACAAATCCGGGCAAGTACTAATGTGACTTTTTCAATTCATATGTACTTTTTGAGTTTATCTTGGACATTACTGACATCGGTGAAGGAAAACGTCGTGAGGAAACCTGGACTTATAGTTAATAAGTCTGAAATCGCCAACCCGGCTTGAGCAAGCGTGGTGATCAATGATCGTGCCTTCTTTGTATGAGAAGAAGCCTTTGCCTTGCAGTGGGACAGTAATAGGCTGTTATTATTATTTCCTTTATTTAATTAATATTCATATAAATTACATTTTTAAATATTAGAATATAAAAAATATAAAAACATTTAAAAATATTAAAATAGTAGCCCACCAGCATCGGGAGCAGGGTCCAAGTTATTGGCGGTCCAGAGAGAGGAACCTCCTAACAATGCGCGCTGTATCCAGAAGTACCACTTTCTGAATCAGGCCCTTAATCCAGCTGCCCAACGAGAGCCGCCTTAGGTGTTAAAACCCATTAGCTGATACGACGCTATAGTACACACATATTTCGCCAGTTTTGTATAAGTCCCATGTAACAGGGGCAGAGCCTTTAAAATAAAATAAAATAAAAATAAAAAATAAAATAAAATAGTCTTTATTTCGGATAAGCATCATCCATATATATGGATGATGCACCCATATGGGTTAGTAAGCAAAAATAAACAAAAAGATAACTTATACCTACGTTAGTAAACTTATAATCTATTTAGCGACAAGGGTGCTATTCGAAAGGCATCTTCGAACAACATCACCTAACAAAGGAGAATCGTACCTCCCCGCTATGGTCTTCAGGATGGAGTTGGAGCTGTCCCGCACTCTGCAGAGCAAAGAGGCAGATTTCTGTCTGACGATGGCGTGGAAGCCATCGACACGTGCTTGTGCAAACATACCAGATGCACTACAGAAAGGGGGCAGCCCCATCAACATCCTGAACCCATACCCTACTATACTGGACCCATACCCTTTGCCATCAATCGGGCCCAAATCCAGACTCCAGGATGCTACTGATAAATTCCAGATGGAGAAACCCTATAACACTTTAGTGTATTCGGGAATCGAATACAGGACCTCATGCACTACCATTAATAAATGCAATTTTGTTAAAAATAAAATTGGCTGTGGGGTCACGTAACGTGCGTAGGTAGTGCAACTTCATTGAGTACAACCTTTATTAAAGTCTATTCTTAGCACAACACTTGTGTAAATATGTTAGTTCCTTACACTTCAGTGCATATTGTGTTGATGCAGCCCACGATAGCTATTTGTATAGCTCGGTTAGTAGGATCTTCTCAGCCTCCGTTCGACCTCGTTACTGTGGATAAACTTTTCCCGCCGGTATTTTCCACTGGCGTTGGTGTTTTGCCGGATAAAAATAAGTTATTAACCACTTAAATTAATTTCGTATCGCAAAAGGAAGTAGGTGGCGTTCTGTAGTTTCTGCCTACCCCAATGGGAAGAAGGCATGAGTTTGTTTAAGTATGTATGTAAAATTAGTAAAATTGAAACGATATTTTTTTTTTTTTTCTTTTTTTTTTCTTTTATCGTAAGGTTTTATAAGCGTAAAAAAACCAACACACTTAAAAAAGTTGTATCATTTTTATCATTTGATAGCAAGTACGCCTGTCAATATGATACATATTTCAGTACCTAGTTGAAAACACAAATTATTCTATTCATATCATATCATGTCGTCCACACCGTATCCGGCGATGGCGACTCCTATATGTTTAATCTGGGTCTTTATTCTATTCATAATATCACCACATACCACACCGCCGTGTCAAAGGAGATGGTTTTGAACCAGCAAAACCTATACTCATATGTTCCGATGTGGCAATTATTTGGAACCACCAGTTTCAAAGCCCCATCTTCGTCATTTATTGTGCACTAGGTTATTCACTTTTTGACCTGATAGTTTCATACTAACGAATATGTGTTTTGCGAATTTGATCCTTATTACAACTAGAAATTGTCCAACTGACAGGTGTCTAAAAGTGAATAACCTAGTGGACAGAGTATAGTGGCAGTTGAAAGCCACTCCTCCACAATTTTACAATGGAACAAACGGTCCGTCAGTTTGTTAGCTTTTCTATGAACAAACCGCCATAATGCAGAGGGGCACTGCACGCGAGCGGTAATTACATACTGAGGGTTGTCATGGTTGTATTACTAAAGCACTTGCATTATGAATTAGGAGAGAATCTTAAGTATTGCTGTCAAAATGCAAACGTAATTTTATCATGCATTTGGTGTAAGTAATGTTTTCATAGAATATCAGCACGTCATGAGTAAAACGACACTTTTGCTTGATGATTTCCATAACGAATTAATTTTTAATGAAACGTGTTAAAATACTACTATTAACTACAAATTATTGTGGCTGGAAGGACCGAATTTTCTTTGAAGCAACCACTCGAGATCTTAAGTAGCACCTAAAGACGCCGTCTCGACTGCAGCCACGTCGATTTCATTAAATTTTCACCGGAAAGTTCTCCATCCATTCTTTTATTTATTTCACAAGAAAATTTAATTATTTTTCCATTTTAAGCTACAGAAAGTTTCCAAGTCTATCTTAACAAATACTAGCTGCGCCCCGCGGTTTCACCCGCGTAGACCGGAATAAAAAGTAGCCTATGTGTTAATCCAGGGTATAAACTATCTATATATCAAATTTCATCTAAATCGGTCCAGCCGTTTTAGCGTGAAGAAGTAACAAACATACAAACACACCCTCGAAGTAACAAACATACAAACACACCCTCACACACACACACACACTCACTCACAAACTTTCACCTTTGTAATATTAGTGTGATTGCATGTTTTTTAGTTTCACCACTTTTACAATGAACGATACATCTGTTGGGTCACCTGAACTAACAATGAATTTGGTTTTGTAGTGTCGTCTATGTCACTCATTCCTGTATAACATTATGATTGCCCCCTTCAAAAACCCCAAGTGCTATAGTGGGTCAAATTAAATTAGCTAGTGAAACTCCACAAACATGATGGGTATCTAACACACGATAAAATTAAAATCAAAATATTTGATAAATTTTTTGGGGTCAATGACCGCAGGTAGTATTGTTACTTGAAATGTGAGTTGATAAAATCTGTTTTATCGTGTTCAGATATCGATACATATTAAGTAAGTACGTCTGTGGAGTTTAAAAAAAAAAGAAGATTTTGAAACTGATATTTTAAGTGACTACCTACCTACACTACCGGCGGTGGTTGATGACCCCAAAAAAAAACATCATTAAATTAATTTATTTTTGTTTTATCATGTATAGATATCGATACTCATCACGTCTGCGGAGTTTCGCTAACTAATTTAATTTCATCATGTGCCTAGCCTTTTCCCAACTATGTTGGGGTCGGTTTCCAGACTAACCGGATGCAGCAGAAAACCAGTATTCTACATGGAGCGAATTCCTTTTTTTTTTTTTTTTTTTTTTGACGCTGAGAAATGCTTTATGCATCCCCGCTCGTGGGGACGAGACAGGGTATGTGGGACTCCCTGTCGGAATGACAGTATACCCACTAAAACTCAGCAGTGTTCCCACATCGCCGTGATGGGAGGGCCATGGGAAACCGGCTCAGCCTTTACTTCCACAACCCTCCCGGCGCATGCCCGCCTAGCTGGCGGGCCCCGCATGCCCCCCGGGATGGGGGGCTACGGGAATGACCGGGAACACCTGGCCATTCCCGTCCGACACTGGTGGGGGCCTGTGCAATACAGGCAAGGATGCCCCCACACCCGTTGCCTGCTGGCCCCCACCTGGGAGGAGTCGTCTGCTCCGACCCCTCCTCCGCCTTCGGAGCGGCGCCGCGTGAGGGTCGTCCTCCCGCGCGCGCTCCGCCGCCATTTCGGCCGCAGAGGATAGGGAGAGCGGCCGACGTCATACCGACACTCCTCTTCCCCTGCGGCCCCACCGCGTCCGCCATCAAACGGTGGCGGCCCCGTCAAGGCCGCGGAAGGTAGGGAGAGCGGCGCACCGCAATACCGGCACTCCTCTCCCGCCGCGGCCTCCAATCCTCAGCCGCGATGCCTCCCATAAGACACCGCGGCCCGCCTCAGTTGCGGTGTCGCCCATACGGCCACCGCAACCTACCCGCTGGCCGCTACGTCGTCGGCTTATCGGCAAAAGCCCTGACGAGCGGCCCCCGCATGGGTTCCTCTTCGCTTCACCGTGGGTGACCAAGCCACGGCTACTGAGCCCCCCCGCCTCGACAATGCGGGAACCCTCCGGGGGGGATGGAGCGAATTCCTATCTGACCTCCACAACCGAGTTACTGGGTAATACGATACCCCTTGAACTTCAAACTGTCACACTTTTGGGCTTCTGGCGACCCGTAATGACTGTCAAAGATCCACGAATGACAGCCGGGACCAACGGCTAAAGCTGAGCGTCCACACGTCCGCGCAGGCCGCAACGCACGCACGGCACGCAATGGATTTTGGTTTGGTTGTATGAAGAAATGAAAATGCGGGCGGTATCGGTAGTGAACGCAGTGCTATACTTATGAACTCGTACAAAGCAAACCGAAATACGTTGCGTGCCGTGCGTGCGTTGCGGCCGGCGCGGACCAGTGGACGCTCACCTTTAACCTGCTTTCCGAGACAAGGAGGGGTCTCGATCGACGGACCAACCGCGGCAAGCGTAGCTTGACCTGATCGGTCGACCCGTGTAGATGTCATTACTTAGGCCACGAGCCCCTAACGAGCTTTAATTTAACCCTGTATAAATGCCAGTGTACTGTACCTGACTTTCACAATATGGAGTAAACAATTCGTAGCAGCATTCATCATCATCATCCACAGCCCGACTTCACCCACTGCTGGGCATAGGCCTTTCTTTTCTTGTGCCAAAACCCTACGCTCCTGTGCCAGCCTCATTCAGGTTTTGCCCGCGTTGGCGACAATATTGTAGAAGAAATTACCTAAATCCAATCACGCTCTCAGCCAAAACACTTCAAAAATCGCATTTCATAACGACATTTTAAATATTCAACCTCTGAAATTCTATTTCCATGCATTTTTAGAGCGAATTCCATAACGATCACTCGAACGTACTGCCGAGGTCAAGCCGAGGTTATGACTGCATATACCACAATCAACGGTTAACCTTACATTAACCTATTTTTGTACTAAGCAGCTCGATACCACCACTTTGTGTACATAAATGCCCCACTTATAGGCAACGGGTTGAGTCACAATTAGAACGGAAAATGTTCGGTAAATGTACAAGTTTTAGTGCCGTTTAGTATTGATTTGGTTGGGAGTAGTTTGGTAACCGATAATCGATTAAGTTACGTAGTGTGATGCTATCTATCTCTTTTTTATGAGGCGATACTAAAGCTACGGTTTCCTAGAGCGGTGGCAACTGCTAACGGCCGCAGTGACGTCATCATGAAAATGATGGCAGTTGCAAAGATTTAAATCGTTAGCTTCGCCCGACCGCTACAAAAGCTAGTGTCATTTCTGATTTGTTTTGACACCTCTGACACACAATGTCGCAAGGACTGCACTTGATTGACATGGAACGCTATTTAATAATGTGTGAGCTCAACTTCTGAGTATGAATACTTTTTCTTGTGAATAAATACGGTGAGGCCAAATCTAGCGATTTAAATCTTTGGGCAGCGGGGTGTGACTTTTGTCAAATACCGGTAAAACGTACAGATTTTCATGGCGGCCGTTATAATATGATTAAACCGCTTTCCTAGGATACAATACAAAGCTTTGGGCACGCCACAATTGCGGTGATAAGTCCCCTTTTTGAGGAGTGGTTGGAGAGGCAACACGGCGTCCTCATCATCCGCCTGACGCAGTTCCTCACCGGACACGGTTATTTCGGGAGGTTCCTGTTCTGGATAAGACGGGAGGAAATTCCCGGGTGTCATCATTATGTGGATCGCCCGGAGGACACGGTAGAGGTCTGCCCTGCTTGGGCGGAGCACCGCCGTGTTCCCGCGGAGGCGATCGGCGGCGGCGACCTCTCGCGTCCGAACCTGGTTCAGGCCATGGTACGGAGTGAGAGTGCATGGAAGGCCGTCACCTCCTTTCGAAGCAGTTATGCTCGCAAAGTAGGAGGTGAAATGCGTGAGGGAGAGGCAACTGTCGCGCCCTCGCGCCCCTAGTCGCTGCAGAAGACGCCTAGGTGGCGGGAATGCGTAGCCGATTCCCGGCCACCGTAAATGCGGGCTGCGGACGGCGAGCAATGGGTAGCTCGCCGTCCGGTAAGGACTAGGCCCGGGTCGACGGCGCGTTGTGTTCCACGCGCGCCTCAAAGAGATGTCAGCAGTGACGGGGTCCGATAGGGCCAATGCCGCTGGGGTCGCGGGTTGTTCGAAAGTGATACCGTGGCCCTGGCACAGGCAACTGAAGGAACACGGGTGGGTTTTAGTCAGTAAAAGTCGACACGCCCTCCCGCTCCGCCCAGAGCAGGAGAAGTCATTTGATGACTTCCCCCCATCCACAAAAAAAAAATACCAAAGCTTTAAAGCCTTGGACACCCAGAGATAGAGACGGGTAACCTTTCCGTGAATCTCTCTGACACTGTGTAGTATCGATTTCCAACTCAAACTCAAAGCTCATTTTAATTAAACCATTTACAGGAACTCAGGAACTTTTGAGTTGTCAATTTTGTAACCAAAGTATCAAAATTATAAGTTAATAATAATAAAATAATAAAAAATCTTTATTTATCAAAAAACATACAGAGTTCGACGTACTGGTTGACATTTGGTTTTAAAATATATTTAACGTTTCAGTTACAAATCTGTACAAAAAAACTAATACTCTACCTCTTGGTTATACCTGTATTTTAAGAGGTAGTTTGTGGTCTAGGTAACAGTGTTCAACAAAAACTTATCTTAAGTGAACTGTGTCATTCTACTGTATGGTATAAAAATGAGAAAGAATAAAATAAAATTGTATGTAGGAGTGTGTTCGTGTGTGTGAGCGGTGTGTGTGTAGACCCTTACACACCCGTGTGGGAGGGGGTATTACACAAGATAGGAAAGTAAAGCCTCCGTGTAAGAGTAGTCCTTCAGGAGCAGCCACTCTGTTAATTTAGATTTAAGTGCATGTGAGTTTAAATTTATAATGTTGAGGTGTTTGTTAATGTTTTTATAAATATGAGTACTTAGAATATAAAATTGATGTTTAGCGAAGGAAGTCTTGTGTTGGATACTTGGTGGAAGGTACGTGCGTTTATTTGTAATAGGAGGTGGAAAGCCTACGTGCTTTCTAAGGGTGGATTGTAGTTGTGGTCCGGCCGCCGAGTATAAAAAGCCGTATATATATATAGTATATAAAGGCATTACGTAGTCTTTATCAGAAGAGGTCATAATATTGCGTGGGTTTGCGGGCGAGGAGATGATAAGTAAATAAAAATCAATGATATTCTGAATGTAAACGACATTCTCCCAAGTACGTAAGCGCGTGCGCCAATCCTTTACTTCACTGCACTGCCAGGGTAATCACCACCATTAGTAACATCACAATCTCAATAAACAATCCAACCGGCTTTTCTTTAAATCTACCTCAATTAGTCTTGAGCCCAAAAACTGTCAACGAGAGGCCGCCAACTTAGTACTTGGGATTACGTCAAGTTGACAGCTGTCATGATCGTTCTAAAATCAACTGCGTCGTAAAACCTTTAGACGCGCCGTCACGGCCACCCTGACTATCACACGTCCTCGTGTGCTTAGTCATCCTGATAATATAGTCCCTCTGAAATACCAGATGCAACAGCATTCCAGTTGCATCAGCTCGTCCATTCCTGACATGCTACGTAAGGATCTCTCATTTAGTAGCAGCACAGGCTCCACACACCGATTACACATTGCATGGGCTGGGCGTGCTAGGCCCCACCCCCAACTTACCATGCGGTGTGGACCGGGCGCACCAGGCCCTTTCGACCAATCACTCTCATACCATGCGGTTTGGACCGGGTGCACAACCCTTTCGACCAACCACTATCATACCATGCGGTGTGGACCGGGCGCACAAGGCCCTTTCGACCAACCACTATCATACCATGCGGTGTGGACCGGGCGCACAAGGCCCTTTCGACCAACCACTATCATACCATGCGGTGTGGACCGGGCGCACAAGGCCCTTTCGACCAACCACTAACATACCATGCGGTGTGGACCGGGCACACAAGGCCCTATCGACCAACCACCAACTGCGGCGTAGACCGGGCGTACTGAGCCCTTCCGACTAGCCACCAACTCACTATGCGGCGTAGACCGGGCGTACTGAGCCCTTCCGACTAGCCACCACTTCACTATGCGGCGTAGACCGGGCGTACTGGGCCCTTCCGACTAGCCACCAACTCACTGTGCGGTGTGGACCGGGCGTACTAGGCCCTTTCGACCAACCACCAACTCACTATGCGGCGTAGACCGGGCGTACTGGGCCCTTCCGACTAGCCACCAACTCACTATGCGGTGTGGACCGGGCGTACTAGGCCCCTCCGACCAACCACCATCTCACTATGCGGCGTAGACCGGGCGTACTGGGCCCTTCCGACTAGCCACCAACTCACTATGCGGTGTGGACCGGGCGTACTGGGCCCCTTCGACCAACCACCAAAGCAACATGCGGCGTGGACCGGGCGTACTAAGCCCCTTCGACCAGCCACCTAAACCATTTGCGGCGTGGACCGGGCATACTAGGCCCCTTCGACCAGCCACCTAAACCATTTGCGGCGTGGACCGGGCGTACTAGGCCCCTTCGACCAGCCACCTAAACCATTTGCGGCGTGGACCGGGCATACTAGGCCCCTTCGACCAGCCACCTAAACCATTTGCGGCGTGGACCGGGCATACTAGGCCCCTTCGACCACGCATAGCAAATCTCACACAAACACAAAACATACGCAACACACACATATACGCAAAGCGATTACATTTGACCTCATGCAAACTAACACCGGCTAAGGCGTCCATTTGACTAGCCATCATCTCATATGACAACATGGACCGTCTATCAGCATCCCTCCGATCACTCACTAGTCCCACACATATCACAATTGATCTCATAGCCTCTCAGACTTTACGATCAGTGCAATAATACGATCCGTAACATTGGCCTGCCTTAGCCTGTTCGTTAGATCATCCAATCGACGTCCACTGCGCAACTACACGCACCATAGGACTTCGACTTGCAGGAGACAGTCCCTCACACTCACACCATAGGACGTCGACCCGCATGAGCCAGTCCTTCACACACACACAAACACACACGCACACCATAGGACGTCGACCCGCATGAGCCAGTCCTTCACACACACACAAACACACACGCACACCATAGGACGTCGACCCGCATGAGCCAGTCCTTCACACACACACAAACACACACGCACACCATAGGACGTCGACCCGCATGAGCCAGTCCCTCACACTCACACGCACACATCACGCACACCATAGGACGTTGACCCGCATGAGCCAGTCCCCTCACACACACACACACACACACACACCATACACAGTTAATCTCACAGATTAGTAGCAGTGTTACCTTTAATTACGTTTCTTCACTCGGAGGCGAACAGCACGGGCTCGGTACGTGAACTACAAATCGACAAGGTATCACTGTCATTACCAAATGATACCCGCTCCAGTCCCCAATCGTGAACCGCCGTCATGGCCTCTTCAAAGTTTTTTTTTTTTTTTTTTTTTTAGTTAAGGTAGTGGCTATATTTACTAAGCCTTCGTAGCCCCTGGATACAGCACGCACATTTTCATGACGTTCGTATCTGTCGTTATCTAAAACGTCAATTATAACTAAGGGATCTCTGAATTTCTTATGAAGTTTAATCTGATTCCTTTCGCTACATTTAACGTAGACAATATCGCCTTAACAAAAATGGCCTCACCGTTGCCCTATCGCGATTTAAACGCGCGACCTTTGACGCAACAGCTTTCTTAATATACTCGGATGCTATATTACGAATTTCATTTAAATCTAACCTATAGACCGTGCCCGAATGCCAAACACGAGTTCTGTTGGTGTGTAGTCAGTTACCCTAGACCATGCACCCCCCAACGCCGGCTGCCCTCCGAAAAGCTCGTCACGCCAGGTCCCACCCGGGTCACGTTACATTATAGCAAGTAAGAACCCCAGCGTCCACATGACTCCTCTACACGAACACTTAAACTGCCAGAGCCGGTAGCAAAAACCATACACTATGGTCAACGCAAAATTGCTCTGTCTGCGCCGATCTCTAACTGCACCAGCCTAAAGAGAAGTTCACTCGAGAAGGACGCATTAATGAAAGAGTCAATAATGACGGAAGAATACTCCTTGCCATAGCTTCCTTTACCTAACTCCCTGCGATGTCCACATATGAATATAGTAGGTATGCCATGGTGCAGAAACCCCCGGCATAGGATGAAGTCTGACCCGTCGATCCATAAAGGGCTTCGTACGCAGCAGGGCTTGTTAACGTTACCAAATAACAAAATAATAACCGCTACGAAACGTCAATTACAATGTGATACCTTACCAATGTCACAAAAATGTAACGCCACTCGATAACATTACCAGTAAAATAACGTTAATTAACATTAACAGAAATACGGTAACTAACGCCAATTTCACTGTTAATCCAGCTACGTTGCCGTTCCGTACGTAGGTTTATGTTCTTGTGCGCTTCGCTCGCGATCGCTTAGCATTGGGTCACGATGCACTGTTGCCGCTCCGCCTCGGACCAGCCGTATTAAAGTTAATGTCAACGATAAAGTTAACGCTATTAAACAATTAACGTTAATAAAGACTAACGATAAAAATAGCATAAATAATGTAAATTCCATTACCGTTATTTTCATATTAACGGTAACTCTGTCAAACAGAGACAACGTTACGAACCTTCACCGGTATTTAAAGCCATGGTCCGCACCAAGGAGTCCAAACTCCGTGTTAACATGACTAATCAAAATCAAAGTTAGTGAGCCCGGGACTACCGGGAGCCAGAAGCCATCGTTGCTGCACTCGACCCTCCTGCACTATAGTCCCCCACGGACGTCGCAAGTATGAGCCACAGACAGCTTCGCCCACCGATGAGTTCCTAGATCTAGAGTAAATTCAACCAATTGGACAATTTAAGCATAACCTGCCTCCCAAGACTGGGACGGAACCATTCACCAACTCCGGAATAGGATTTTTGGACTGAAAATCAGCACGCTCCGTGCTACTCCACTGCCCATGGACAATATCAAAATCATAGACCTGCAAAAAGGCTCACCCACCGTGAACGCGCGGGGCGAGCCCGATCCTTGACCTTGGTGTCTTGAGGGACTATGATCTGTACAGTCAGTGAAATGCCACCCGCACAAGCAATGCCGGAAACCATCTACAGCGCCAACGACAGCCAGGGTATTCAAATTGCAAGAGCGATACTGCGATTATCCTTTCTTTGGAGCAATATTGCCCCGTACCCCTCAGAGCTTGCGTCGGTGTGTAGTTCTATAGGTACGTCATGGTTAAATATAGCCAGAACCGATTCTGATGTTAGTATTTCAACTAGTTTCTTGTGAATGTCATTAATAGGCCCTTTTAATTTGGTCAAAAAAATGATATAGTGGCATAGACGTAAAACATATGTCGTAACCGTAACGCGACACGTAGGTATATTATCAATAAAGAATACACTATACTTTTGTAGTATCTGATACTTTTGTAATATCCGAACTAATGCGAGTTTATCTTCACCATGTCAGTGTGTCAATTTAGTTATACTTGACACACCTGAATATCTTTACGTAAAGAGAATTTCAAACATGACACAACAACACACCTACCACCACCAATGTGGCACAAATCCGGCCTCCGGGCTCCCACCGAGAAAATCAAGATAAACAACCAAAAAAAAAAACAAACATCACCAAGGCCAACACGGGGGTCGAACCCTGAATCACACGCTCAGCAGCCGTACCAGTGACCACCAGACCAATGAGGCAGTCAAACAATTAAGAATCACACAACAAACAAAAAATCATCACTATTAATTTCAATATGAATAGGTACTCGCTGAAACACAAATTATCTGCCTATGAATATTGGGTAATTAATAGTGTGATCAGGCACAAAAATTGAAGAGTTTAGTGATAAGTATCATACCTGGAATTTGAAACAAACTTGAACCTGCGGTTTACTGTCCTCTAAACTTGTTCCCAGTTGATGTTGACAGGGTGCTACAAGCTTGATATCCCAAGCTGGGTTCCACAATACTGATCACTCCGCATGACCCATGTGTCATTAAGTTTAGGCCTATTTTTAGATTCTGGTGTTTGTTTCAGAAGTATCGGCATCCTCTCGGAGTCTCTTCAAGCAAACTAAAGAGTTGAGCTCAAAAACTCAAAGCATTATTATATTTCAAATAAACAACCCACAGATCCTAGTAGAAATGATATGTGAATTTAATTATCTTCATAAAACTTTACTTACTTTACCGTTGTGAACGGACAAACATGATAAAACCCAAAAATAATTAAAATCAAGATTGACTATTCCCTCCATGAGGGTCACATAGCAGCTTGAGATGCTGTTTCAATACTCAATACTCAATACTCAATACGTTTATTGCATTCCACAATGTGAACTTAGGTGGTAGGTACATAAAAATTACATACAAAATTTTGGAGCATTGTGGGCCCTGTCGGGCATAACAACATAAAAATTAAAAATTAGGAGGATCACTATTCCTTAGCCGAAACCTTAACCTTTCATTAAAATAATTCTGAATCTGCATGGGGTGTAGAATTTCTTTAATTATTGGTCATGTTAATACTGATTCTTTGTTTGGTTAGCAAAGAAGCAGCGTGTCCCTTCAAGGAATTAAATAAGGCCGGTAGGTACACAAACCACACAAACTTCTACTATCAACAATAATTCCAATCAGTCAATGTGTGCTTTGGAATTTTCATAATCAAACCAAGTTTAACGAAAGGTGACTTACATGGACTGCTTGTGTTACGTACTTACAAAGATTAGGCGTTATAACAATGCGGAATTCTCCTTACGTCTTCATTGGCAACTTGCACTGATCACTGGTTGTTTTAAGTTTAGTTGTTTCACCGGTCTCCTCACTACCTTGCCCTCGTTATCCCACTTCTGATAAAGGCATTACGTAGTCTTTATCAGAAGAGGTCATAATATTGCGTGGGTTTGCGGGCGAGGAGATGATAAGTAAATAAAAATCAATGATATTCTGAATGTAAACGACATTCTCCCAAGTACGTAAGCGCGTGCGCCAATCCTTTACTTCACTGCACTGCCAGGGTAATCACCACCATTAGTAACATCACAATCTCAATAAACAATCCAACCGGCTTTTCTTTAAATCTACCTCAATTAGTCTTGAGCCCAAAAACTGTCAACGAGAGGCCGCCAACTTAGTACTTGGGATTACGTCAAGTTGACAGCTGTCATGATCGTTCTAAAATCAACTGCGTCGTAAAACCTTTAGACGCGCCGTCATATATATATTTATATAGTATATAAAGTATAAAATGGTTTATTTACTCGAAAATAAACCATTGAATAAATTCTCTCTGCACATCGATACAAACGTGTTTGTACAAAAAAGTTTGTTACTATTTCTTTTACCGTATCGATATAACGTAAAAAGTGGAAACAGTACTTGACATGACCCAGTTCGGCTTGGCATTAGTTGTCCTACGCGATTGCATTGGAAAACTGCGCCACGTATCGCAAAATGATATATGCAAAGAACTTTACATCTGTAGGTTCTCATTATTATATTATTATCCTTCAAGAAATTAATGCAATATTTATTTCTCACTAGCACTTACCGCGCGGCTTCGCTCGCGTGGATGTCGGAAAATATCCCACAGGAACGTACTACTGGGTAATCCTTCCTTATTCCTTGTCTACATTATAAAGGGAACCTCTGTGCAAAATTACAGCTGTCTAGGTTCAAAGGTTTGGGCTGGGCGTTGATGAGTCAGTCAGTCAGTCAGGACTTCTCTTTTTATTTAGATAGATGATTACTTGTAATTCAACGTATTCCTTGCAGGACGTCATAGAAGGATTAAAATGCAACAAATTAAACCACCAAATGTTCTACCGAAATTCAATAGTTTTTGAGTTCTTTAGATGTTTTTTTTTTTATGAAAAATACAATTCAAAAATGATTTACGTCGCGACTTAACTGGAATATAAGATATTATCATAGCTCATGCCGTAGCAGAACTTTGTTAAAAATTAAAAGTTGAAAAATGCCTAAAACTTTGGCAAAGATCACTAATTAAACATTTTATTTTTCGTAGTTTATATTTTTCTTAGACAAAAATTACAAAAAAAAAAAAATACTGAATTTCAGTGTAACATTTGGTGGCTTAATTTAATGCACTTTAACCCTACTATGACGTCCTGCAAGGAATATGTCGAATTACCTGTATAGATAAGCTGCAAGAAGCAATCTGACCAAAACAGAGTTTTTCATACTGACATTAAATCTGTGTATTATTATTCTAAATGTAAAACGTGATTATGTTCACTCAATAAATAGGATTTTCAATAAAGTTTCCTCTCGTACCTAACAGGATAAGGTCGCCACAAACGGTTTAGTTCTCTCGGTCCACACTGCAAACCTGTCCAGGCCTGCCCAGGGACTTAGTAACAACATGACTAAAACTTTTAAGCATGTTCACCACTGCAAACTTATTAAATTTAGTCTGCAATTCTGCAAGCAAAGTTTCTCACTTAATACGCTTTGGAGCTAGAATTATGTAAGCCCTGTACTGGCCACCCGATGTTATTAGTGCAAACGAGGTAAGTATTCTAAGTTAAGATGGCTTCCGTTTAAACTGAGTAAAGTGAGTAAGTAATTTCCATAGATATATTTATATTTCTATGGTAATTTCTAATAACTAAATGCTTTTATAATATTAATGAATATCTAAATAACAAATTTTAAATGAAATGTTTTATAAAATAATTTTGACAGTTGTTACGGGTCGTCAGAAGCCCGAAAGCCTGACAACCAGTCTTACCAAGGGGTATCGTATTACCCAGTTAATTGGTTGTGGAGGTCAATAGGCAGTCGCTCCATGTAAAATACTGGTATTCAGCTGCATCCGGTTAGACTGGAAGCCGACCCCAACATCTAGTTGGGAAAAGGCTAGGCAGATTGATTGATTTATTGTAACATACATACAGACAGATGCGGCGGGGGAGTTTGTTACATATTATAAAACAATGTCCCCCGCCGGGTCTGTCTGTCTGTATGTATGTTCGCGATGATCTCAAAAACCACTTAACGGATTTTCTTATGATTTTCACCAATGAATGGAGTGATTCATGAAGGTTCAGGTAGGTTCAGGTAGGTATATAATTCAATAAGACTTTTTGTAAATTGACTGAAATATGACGATGATTGTTGATGTTGTCGGAAAAAATCGTGCTGACTGGGCGCTGTTGCTGGGCCCTGTTAAAACCCAATTTTGTAATATGCCTCACCAATAACTGCTCTAAAAGCGCGTGTAGCGCGTACAGTAATTTGTCCCGACATCAAAATGTTGGCAGAACACTAGTTGAACAAATGAAGAAGGCAAGCGGTAGGTACATGCGCGGAATGATTATCCAAACTATGCAAAAGATCACAAGAGTTGCGATCACACGCGCGGTGGTGCATCAGAAGTTTGACAGAACTTAAGGCTGGTCTACATGTGTCTTTACTTTCCCAATTTGAGTTGGTTAAAGACTAATTATTAAAGTAAATAGAATACTTTTTTTTTTATATATTTTCCCTCTTACATCTATAATTACAGGGTAAGCTAATGTGGTAGTCTAGTTATGAATTTACTCTTATACTCGTACACGGTTAATTTTACATCGTTCTGGAGCCGAAACACAGTAACTCCAGAGGAGTATTAGCTATTGGCATTGTTATTATTTTTTTAAGACATCTAATAAAGAAGTTAGAAATGTATCACTTTTTTTTCTGTCATTCGAGGTAAATTTTAATAGCGCTTCCACTATTTCATTCATAAACGCAAGATCGTACGGGACAAGGAAGGGCGGGCGGTCGGCTAAACTGTAAGCGAAGGGTGGGGGGGTAAGGGGTCGGGGGCATGGCTTACGGATCATGCTGTCTGATCGATGAATGGATTTTTCAATGGGTACCGTTCGCATGTGTTGCCGTTTGTCGATACGTTTTACACACGCATATGCATTGATCGCAAGGAAGCGTTACTTCTAGTTTAATAAATTTAATTTTTCGTGATTTTTTTTACTGTCACTTTTGAAATTAATAGTCCCAGTCGGTTTCGATGATCGAGTTCATGACTTTCGGTTCCAGAACGGCCTAAAATTAACAGTGTATATAACAGAATAAATCCGTGTCACTATGTAGCTATGAGGTTGATAGTACGGAGTGCACGCGTCAGTGACAGTATTTATTTTCAAAGAATTATCTTCAGTACAGGATTGGCTAGGAGCAGTTTTGTTCACCTAGTACCTATCGTACCTACATTTGTTCATCAAATAAGAATTTACTGCCATTCAGTAAATTCATATTTGATGAACAAACGCAGAAAGAAAATCACGAATTTTCAGATCAGTCACCCTTTAGCTTTAGGTATATCCAGCTTGATCTTTGTAAGAAATACACAGTCTATTACTTCAAAATGTGCATCTAATTAACAATTTCTGTTCAAACTCATTAACTTTCTCAAAATCGAAATCACAGAAGTAGGTACTTGTTTACGCTTTGAAGGACACTATACGGCCGTAGCAGTAATTACAATAAAACTTCTATTGGAACGAAGTTCCTTATCGCGCGTTGTGAAAGGGGGCTAGACGGAAAAATTTGTCACGAAAAGTTGTAACGACACTTTTTGCTATAGTAAGCTATTGTAAGCTGTGCGACGTGCGCATGTTTCTCTGTCTGTCTCTCTCTCTCTCTCTTATAGAAAGCAAGCCAGATATAACAAAAAAAAAAAAAAAAAAAAAAAAATACGTATTACAATTCCTTCACTAATTAATCGAGAGGAACTTCGTTCCATCCGGGTGTCCCTTGACACCTCTCAACTTTTTGTGTCTCGTTTTTGTCCTTCAAAAGTGCCATAAAACACTTTAACTTTGAAATAAGATTAGACATTTAAGTAAACATTTTTTACAGTCCGTTCAACCGATTTTGACTTCTATTGCGTTGGTAGCATGACAAATGGTAGCTGCAGTAAACAGTTGGTACCACGTTTTTGTTTTTAATGTCATCCTTATTTATGCCTACAGAATAGAAGTCATAACTAGTTGAACGGAATGTAAAAATATTGATTTAAATGACTAATCTTATTTCAAATGTAGTATAGGTACTGTGAGGGCTCGAACCTCACAGTAGGAGATTTACTAAATAAATAATGAAACTAGAGGGACTCTGTTTAAATGGGGCTGAAACCCTCTATATTTTAAGCTTCAAATCAATTATATATCACACTCCTACTAAATTAGTTCTACGCGGAGCCCTCACCAGATTCTATCTGTCATCCTGTATTTCTAGGATACATTCCATATTTAAATGTTTAAATGTCAGCCAGTATTATAATAACGAAGCTTGATTAAAGCATCAATCCTTTACAGTACAATAAAAAGTGTGAACGTTCAAATACCTGTATAAACTGTAGATCTATAATTAACTAAGGCTCACGATATTTAAAATATATATTTAAAAATATAGATAAAATTCTAGTAACCTTTTGACGACCAGTGTCTATAACTTGTTGACCCGTGAACACTATAAATAACATAAGAACAGGTTGCAAACACCTGTTAACCTCAGTGTTATTCTTATCACGCCATTGATGACAAAGTTGTTATGAAACCTTTTACTTAGACAACTACACCAAAAATACAAAAATAATTGTTCTGAAATAACAACAAGGTCGATAACTGTAAAGCGTGCACTACACTTCTCGCGAAGTTGATCGAAGTTAAGCGAATAAGAGAGCCAAGAAGGGCACCTAGGTTTTTAACCGCTTTCAACTTCGACGGTTAGTTAGTTAGTTAGTAGTAGAGTAGGAGTTCTAACTATGCGGCCTAAAAAAAGGAAAAAATCTTTGAGAATGTGCAAACAGCACTCTGATGTGATACCCCAAATGCCCCACTTAAAAATTTTAAGACACCCTTTCAGCCTCTGTTGCAAAAAAAATATATACTTATATATTTCTTTCTTATTAGCAAAATAGATGGGCAAACGTCATCTAAAACTGTATCAAATTTCAAGTGGATAGCATTAGTAGTTCTTCAGATATCTATTTCTCTATTTTTGACATCGCACCGTAGGAATCCTTCCACAATCTGTCATTTTGTCTTTTGTTTCTAACGATCTTTGTTTATGTCCTTTTTCTATGTAGACTATTTCGGAAGAAAGTTTTCTATTCAAAAACTAATAAACTCATGAAGGTGAATGCATGCGAGCCAGTCATTGCATTCAGAACGCGAGAATTTATTGAAATACCAACAGCCATGCATGGTGCAAATATTTCGCATATTATCAATACGTGCTAAGCTATTTTATAGTATAATCAACATTTTCCTAGTTTAATCGGTTGAATAAATAAGCCGCGAGTTGGTTCAATGAAATGGAACCAAGCCAACCGTGAAGCGATTCGCATTGTTTTCTGAATAAAAAAAATACATGCAAAATGAAATGAGCAACAAAGTATGCTGTTTTAAAAATAATGTGATATGAAGTACTTAAAAATAAACCTTATTGACGCTTCGCGAATTTTTTTGTAAGCATTCGTTGCGTGGGCTTTTGTAATCTTAGTGTTCACGTTGTTCCCTTTTGTTATTGATACGTTGAAATCTAAAGCCAGATAGATCTACGAACTCACTTTGACAATAGGCACTATTGTAAACATAAAGTTTTTTGGACTCGTCTGCGGGACCTTTTCACAACACAGCTAGAGATCTTTCAGTCTAAAACTGAAATCCTCCCCATTTTCAAATTATCCCCTTCATTAGCCGTGAGGCACACTAAAACTAACTTGTTGTTAAAATATTATTTTCACTTTTTTTTTCTTTTTTTTTTTGTGTTTCACGACCTGTGTCCAAATAAACGTTTTTCTTTCTTTTCTTTGTTTTCTTTCTTTCATTAAAATTTTTGTACAAAAATTTGAAAAGTTTATGCAACAAGCAGTGGAGGAGCGCGCAGTTTTAGATTGAAATATCTCTACCTAACTTGACTAAAATGTAGAACCAACATTGCATTTTTTTCATCTCACAAACTTATGACCTAACTTGAACGGAGATTTTTAATACAGTCTCCGATACTCTGGCAATATGCTATTAATAAATAACTGGTTTATAAAGCTGCTTGCAGCGCTTGGAAGCGGTATTTTGCAGTAATTCCGCAAGGAATCTGTGTTGTTGATGAGAAAATCGCGCATCTTTCTTTAGTACCTATAAGAAAAATTTGTTGACCGTCTCTCATCGGAAATTCAGTTTAAAACATCTTATCAGAAGTTAGTACATCACTGAAAAATACTTCCTAGAGGGCCTATTTCTGTTTTTTTTTTTTTCATTATGGTCTTAAGAGTCCCCGAAACGATCAATTACAATTGTCAATTTTTACGTGATTGATGCACATTAATGCGCAAATTGATTGTATACCAAGTGCAATTTTAAGCGATTGATAATATTAACGATACGACGTTTGTTATTATTATTTCCTTTATTTCATTAATATATACATACAAATTACATTTTTAAATATTAGAATAAAAAAATATATAAAAACATTTAAAAATATAAAACATAGTAGCCCACTGGTATCGGGAGCAGGGTCCAAGCTACCGGCGGTCAGGGCTCCAGAGAGAGGAACCTCCTAACAATACGCGCCGTGTCCAGAAGTACCGCTTTCTGAATCAGGCCCTTAATCCAGCTGCCCAACGAGAGCCTCCTTAGATGTTGGTCGAGGCTCTTGGCAATTAAGCCATTGGCTGATACGACTATCGGCACAATGATTGCTGAGTCCACATCCCACATGTCGACAACCTCGCGAGCCAAGTCAAGATATTTGATTTGTTTATCTTTCTCGGATTTCACGAGAAGTATTATTATTATTATTAACTAATTGGATAAAACCACTAACCTATGACAAAACGGAGACGGTGTTGGAATAAAATACATATAACCCTACACATCAGTCTGCTGCCTGCACCATCCATAACCTCACGCATACACTCTGATTCATTCACATTTATCACTAACACACCTCACTCACACGTACATTCACCTTCACACACTCACATTCACATTCACACACTCTCACTCTCACTCACACACTCGCATGCCTGCGTACGGGCTGCGTATTTTTTTTGTGTTTTAGTTTTTTATTTATTCTTTATATTACTATAGAAAACATGTAAATTAAACTAATTGATTTGGAAGAGCGGAGTCTCCTAATACAGGCTTATTTGCTTAAAAGGAGGCTCCAACCACTAGTTGTTAAGATATTACTTGTAAAATAATAAACCATTTTTTTATTTTATTTAATTTTTTTTTATGAGGCAGTATTATTATAATGTTATCTTAATTTTTCATCCAACATTGCACCCTTGGGGCCGATGGAGTTATAATCTAAAACTTGTTCTAATATGCATTGCATATTAAAAAAAAATAATATAATAATACCTGTCTATCATTGTCCAACAGGAAATAAAAATCCATTTTCCTTAGACAATTTTAGTAAATAATCAATGAATCAAGCAACTCAGCCTATCGCAGTCCACTGCTGGACATACGTTTTTCCTAGGCTGCGCCACAACACCCCCTCCTCTGCCTTCCGCATCCAGTCTGTCCCAGCCACCTTCTTCAGGTCGCCGGTCCATCTAGCTGGGGGGCATCCCACATTACGCTTACCGATACGCGGTCTCCCCGTCAGGACTCGTCTGCTCCACCGGCCATTGGTCCTTCGATAAACATGACCAGCCCACTGCCACTTCAATTTGCTTACTGCAGAGCTATGTCGGTTACTCCGGTTCTTTTCCGGATAACTTCAGTCCTGATTTTATCCTTCAAAGAAACTCCGAGCATAGCCCGCTCTATAACGCACTGAGTGACCTTGAATTTGTGGATCAGCTCGACTGTCAGTGTCCACGTTTCGGCACCGTAACGGGCAAGAAGCACTGGTTGAAAACCTTAGTCTTCAAACATTGCGGGATAAGTGACGATTAGACTTGACGAAGTTTTCCAAATGCTGCCCAACCCAACTGGATCCTTTTGATGGCTTCTTCTCAAAGTTGTGGCTACCGAGCTGGATGACTAGCCCTAGGTATACATACTCCTTCATAACTTCGAGAAGCGACCCTTCGACTAGTAAATAATACCTATCAACCTATTTATTGCTCCGCTGCAGGGTAGAGCTCTCTTCTCATACAGAGAAGGCACGAGCATTGATCACCACGCTAGCTTAAGCCGGGTTGGCGATTTCAGAGTTATATTGACTATAAGTCCAGGTTTCGAGGTTCACGATATTTAGTACTGGGTGTGTAGGGTTGCTAGTGGTGAAAATAAAGCCCTGTTGAACTTGATGATAATTTATTGGCAACTTAACTTATATTTACGTTATACGTTACAATAATTAATTTATCATGTGACGGGTTGTGTTATAAGTGAAGGGATGAAAGGGACTGCGTGGCTATCGCCGTTCAGACCTCCATCAGCTGACTAGTTCCTGAAGACTGCTGACCTATCGAATCAGGAACTAAGCTTACTTAGGATCAGAGAAGGCTTGCGTGGCTACCGAACTCTAACCCTCTAGATAATGAATGTCGATTTGTTCAGTTAGTTAGTTAAGTATGGCATCTCGCAGTTGACCACTGAGGGTCGAGACTGCTCAACCGGGCGTTTCCTGTGGGTTCTTTAAGCGAACTTAAAGCCCCCGGCCAGGCCTAAAACTAGGTAAATTATTAGTCGACTGAGCGTCGCTAATAATAATATGACAGCCAGACGGGGCAGGCTGGATCATGGTGGGGGGGACAAGTGCTACAGGCTCAGCTGTGCCCCCAGCTGGCACAGCTTCACCGAGTAGGGGATAGGGGGGGGGGGGGGGGCGGTTACGATTGCGACCTCGGCGGCGAGGTCGGAATGTATTCCTGGGTGGTCTATGTTTGTAAACCGTACTGGTGGCCTTGCTACTCTCCTGAAGGAGGGTTATGGGGTCATCAGGGTCGGTGAGAATATGTCGCGGACGGCGAGTCTTACTAATTTTAGAGGGGGCATAGCGCGCGGCCTCGACAACCAAAGGGTTGCGATGCTTCGCGGCGGCATCAAAGAAACGCTTCGAGCCGCGCTTCAAAAATTGATGGATCGTGGGGATCCTGAGGTCAAGGTGGAGGTCCGCGTTCCGAACGAACCAAGGGGCGGTCGATTTGTTCGAAGACAGCTCTGCTTATAAAGGCGGACAGTTGACATGTGTGTGTACAATATCTACACGAACACGTAGTCTTCTGTAGTTCTTTGTTGTCTTCTAGTTTATGAAGCCGCTCATCGCTCATCGGATAAGTTACACTAGATGGTGCTGTATGTTTGTTACAGGTGTAAATTATTCATCAAGTTTTAGAAAGACAATCGTGTAGTTTCTCGAAGAACTGACTGACTGAGACTGTCGTGCAAATACCTGTACCTATGTGTGTCGGAGACGATAAAGAGCTGAACCTTTTAAAACAATGTGACGTATTAAGGGCCACGTCCTGCCACAAATTGTTCTTCAAGAACTTCCGTTTAAAGTTTAAAATGTGCTTTCTAAAGTTCTATAACTAATATGTATTTACGCTTGGGCTCTCAGATGTTCACGTTTATGATTCCAAAGCTTTAAGTATCATAAAATGAGGATTTTACAAATACTTAAAAGCTACGTGTTCTAAATGTCGCCTAAGAAAACGATCAAGTCGTGATGCCGTGATGGACTAATTAATAAGTTAGTTTAAACGTTACTAAAATAGTTGACCGACTAGCGGTGTGTGTCCTAAAACGCTACTGGGGCAAGAAATCGAGTTGGCAGATGAAGCTCCGTCCTTGGGAAGTGGTTTAATAATCAGGTGCAACCTATCATGTTAACAGATTATTTACGCCTCCTAGATTTAACGTCATCACTATCCTGTTCATTTTTCAAGTAAGCGGGCTAGTAAACAAGATAAATATTAGATAAATATCTACACTAATATCAAACTCTTGCTGAAGAACTATAGACCCATGTCACTTCTGAGGCACGTCTAGAAGCTGTTCTCGAGGGTCGTCACGTCTCGCCAGAAGACTTGTCGAGTTCCAGCCACCAGAACAAGTCGGTTTTCGAAAAGGCTTCAGTACCGTAGACCACATCCTTACTGTTCGGCAAATTATACAGATGACCGAGGAGTACAACCAGCCGCTGTATATGGTATTTGTGGACTATGAGAAAGCCTTCGACTCCATCGAAAAATGGGCAGTTCCGGCTTCTCTGCAACGATGTTGAATTGACTAGCGCTACATCGAAGTGTTGAGGTGTCTAGATGACGCTGCCATGATGAGTCTGGATCTAAGATCAGAAAACCAGCACCATCCAACTACTCAGAGGGGTGAGACAGGGGATGATATCCCTGAAACTGCGTTAGAGGACGTCTTCAAGACGCTGGACTGAACAGTACAGGATATCAATGTGAACGGCGAGTATATCTCACACCTTCGCTTTGCCTATGAAATTGTTATATTGGCAGAGACGCTGTAACAGTGAGGCCAGATGCTACACAGCCTAAATAAAGCCTCTTGGCGGTTTGGCCTCGGCATGAATTTGGACAAGACGAAAATCATGTACAACTCACACGTCTTGCCGAGTCCAATCCACATCTAAGGTCACTTCTTGAAGTTGTGAAGGAGTATGTCTTCCTAGGGCAAGTCATCCAGCTCGGTAGACACAACTTTTAGAAAGAAGCCATCAGAAGGATCCAGTTGGGTTGGGCAGCGTTTGGAAAACTTCCTCAAGTCTTATCGACACCTAACCCGCAATATTTGAAGAGTAAGGTTTTCAGCCAGTGCAGTTTTGTTTTCAGCTGCCCGTTATGACATACGGTGCTGAAACGTGGACACTGACAGCCGGGTTGGTTCACAAATTCAAGGTCGCTCAGCGCGCTATAGAGCGGGCTATGCTCGGAGTTTCTTTGAAAGATAAAATCAGGAATTCATTTATCCGGAAAAGAACCGGAGTAGCTTGCAGAGTAAGCAAACTAAAGTGGCAGTGGGCTGGCCATGTTTGTCGATGGACCGATGACTGGTGGAGCAGACGAGTCCTGGAGTGGAGACCGCGTATCGGCAAGCGTAGTGTGGGACGCCCCCCAGCTACGAGTAGATGGATTGACGATCTTAAGAAGATAGCTGGGACAGACTGGATGTGAAAGGCGGAGTACAGGGTGTTGTGGCGCAGCTCGGAAGAGGCCTACTGTGATAGGTTAACTTGACCGAATATTATAAAGAGGAAAAACTGCTGGTTTGGAAGTCTTCATCTCTGGAAGTACTCATCTGATTACAAAAATTCTTTCACTGCTAGAAAGCTACATCATTGCCGAGTGTCATAGCATATGTTATAGTTCTTCCACGTGGACTAAGTTGCGGGCAGAAGCTATATAGGTACAATTGTTTTCAAACTACACAGTAAATAATACAGACCTAACTGAGTCAGAGGTGAAAGTAAAAAATAATGGCATTAATGTTAATAACAGAACTAATGAGAGAAATAATAATGTGGAAAGTTAAGCCGTGTATTGAAATTCTCTCATTAGTCATCCGATCCAGCCTAAAATGTTCAACAAAACATTAAATTACGAGGGGCCTGTGGCTAAGTAATAACAGCCGCACGGGTTGATCGATTAGGTTAAGCTACGCTTGCCACGGTTGGTCCGTGGAAGGGTGACCATCTTTACATACCATCAAGACCCCTCCTTTCCTCGGAAAGCCGTTGGTCCCGGCTATCATACGCATCCGCGTATGATACAACCTCGCGTATGAATCTGTTGCCGATGTACAACGGGTTACGATTGAGACAGATATAGAAAAATGCGTGGAGATGAAGGAATATTGCACATTTTATTTAGTTTTCACCTGTTCAACTCACTGTATTGTATGTATTCGATTCCTTATGTTCCTATATTATTTTAAGAAATTTTAGAAATTCATTGACTAAATTTTTTTAAAACATTGAAAGTTTTGTTTGTGTAGTGATAGCGTCTTTTTGTTTCTGCTGTTTGACGATAGATGGTTTTCAGTAAAGAAAAGACTTTAATTTTTAAGGCACGCACTGACTACGATGTTAAACGGCACAACCGCGTAATCTATTGTCACCATTAGCTGGCTTGAAATAGGATTGAAAAAAGAAAATAATATTTGTGTTGCCGAGATGTGACTAAGCTGCGAATGTGCATTTATTTTCCGGGTTTTCTTAAGATTATTCAGAATATACACAATAAATTAAATAAATGTCCGGTTAAAGTTTAAAAAAAGTTAATTCTATTAAATTTATAAAACAAACAATGTCGTCGTGAGATGTTCGACGCCAAAGTTTATTTTTGTGGAGCAACTTCCAATTTTTTTATTGGGAATATCAAGCTATTTTTAATATTCTATTCGGTTAAAACTTTTCTTTAAGGGTTTCTCTGTCCACTGGATTTTTTTGTCGGATAGTTAGTTAGTGCGTTACGTCATACCAAACCAACAAACCAATCCACGAAACCAATTTTTTTGAATATTGATCTAATACTGCGCCTTACGGCAATAAATTAATTTTCATTATTATAATGGTTAGTATGTAAGTTGAAACCGGTTTCTCTCTTACTTTTGTTCACACCTCGCCACTGTGATGTGTTTATGCTTAAAAATAACAGTAAATAGTTGCAGTAACAAAACTACCAAATATCCAATTTCCTATTAGAAAAATAAAAATACATTTTCCATTTTCAAATTATACGAGTACGAGTGGCAAACGAGCCGAACTGTGCCGAGGCCAGATAACAAAGTTATTGGCATACCGCGAATACCACAGACTGCAGAACTTGCAGTGCGGCAGCTACCTGCCTAATGTATGTCTCATGTTTTCTTGCATAAGCGGTGTGTACGGAAATTGGTCCGCGGCCGTGCAGCAGAACTTCGTTCTACTAACTCATTTCGAGATGCAACTAGCTCAGGTTGTGTTTGATATTTACACTTCTACTCGTAGCCACTAAGTAGTGAAGTTTCTGCCGAAACGTAATGTAACATGTTGCGAATAATAAGTACATCTGTAGGAAGAGTGTTGAGAGAACAGGAAGTTGAAACTGATTTTTTTTGTTTATTTATTTATTTAACTTTAATTTAATTCAATTATTATTGTAAAAGACTAACTAACTAACTATACAAATCAATACAAAACAAAAGGACACTTAGGCGTCGAAGTACTCGTCCGCATCGATGTCATCCGGAAACGTGCCCAGAAGACTGGCAGCATTGCCACGTTGAATGGCAATGCTAATTCGTTGGCCAAAGAACGAGCCAGCCCTCTGGTCACGTGAAGACTCGACCAGTCGGCGAGAAATTTCCTTAAAAAGTAGACGCGCACTCGGGCCCCATGACCCGAGCGTTTTGACCCCAAACGGCTCAAAACTGTAGTTACCTATAAGGTTAAACTGATTTAAATTAGTACATATTATGTACTTCCCTCAAAGTAATAAAGAAAGTCCCAGCAAGTCGACTGTTACTGCCAAATTAATTAGAGAAGCAAGAGCGTTATCATGCGATTTGTAGATAATTTAATTACAACACTACAACAGTATACTAACCACAAACTATCCGGTCGCGGTGTGGTCGCGGTTTCAGACAAGTACCTACTTAATTGTAGGAGCACTGCAATCTGAATAATTTATTTAGGCTGTGGCCAGACGTATGTTTTTTTCAAATACAGTATGTATTTTTTTCTATGCTCACGAGAAAATAATAAATGTTTTAAACCGGTAGTTGACACTAGACCGGACATAGATAGTGCGGTCCGTGTGGTGTTAGACTGTGTGGCGGCGCCTATCTATTTGTACCGGACAGGGGACCGGTGGGTGAAGGAAATAGAACGGTACTGACTATAACAGGATACATTCAATCTTTATCTTACCTAGATTACATCATTATAGATGATATTTTTTTCTACAATTCTTATAAACAATATAAACAACAATGAGTCGTCTTTGCCTCCAGAGTCTCGAAAAATCTGTGCAAAAAAAAACGAAACTCGTGATTTTTGTGTCTTTAACAAATACAACCCTGGTTTACTTGCCTACGCATTTTCAATACATCCGAGTTGCACTTGTCCGCCGCCGAATCCAAGCTTAACATTCTAACACTCTCTCAAAGCGCAAATCGAAAGGTATTAAAATCAGATATGCTAGCAAGCGGGTAAACGCGGGACCACCGATCACGCATGCGCGCGCCCGGAGTGAGGTTCCGATTGTAGACCGCTCCACATTCGCATCGCATCTCGGGCCCGCAGTCGCTGCTTCGCCCGGCTCACTCGATCGGTCGTATCGGTCGTAACCTACCTGTTCATTCAGACCGCAAATTCATCTAAGTGTTTTCCCGTTGAGCTGCGCGGTCATTGCAACCTTCCCTGCTTGATACGTAAGTATTAAAATAAAAATGTGTAGTGACAATATGATTATATTGAATACAGGTTTCAAATTTAAACCTGGTTTTTGTCAAAGCAATTTCTTTTTGCTTATCTCGACTTTGATTTTTGTTGTTGTTTTCATTATTGTGTCATCTTTAGCTCTAATTACTTACATGTTTTTATTTTTTATTCAACTGCACATTTAAATTGTTCATTATTGAATAAATGTTAATTAATATCCGATTGATTCTGTGTGACAATTTAATTAACTTTGCTATAATTTTACTGTTCATTATGTAAACATGTCCTTAACAGTCGGCTTCGAGTAGTTCTTAGTAATTTCCAATTACAATGCTTTAGTAAATATTAGCATACATTTTCAAAATTGGAAAATTGGGGCCAAGAGTTCTTAGATATCGGTGCAATAAAAAGAAAACAACAATTATATCTTTTTGAGATATTTGTGATCGGCGACTTAAGATGGTATCTTTTAATACTATTAATATAATAAAACTAGCTGCGCCCCGCGGTTTCACTCGCGTTTACCGATAGTATATGTGTTAATGCAGGGTATAAGCTAACTACATACCTAATTTCATCCAAATCGGTGCAGCCGTTTAAGCGTGAAGAAGTAACAAACATACAAACACACACACACACTCGCAAACTTTCGCCTTTATAATATTAGTGTGATTATGATGACTTTATCACAAAATATTAGTTTTGCTACAAGGAGGGAGAATCCATAAGGAATGCCATAAAGCTACCGATATTCTATTGTTTTTTATAGTTAGGTATTAGCAGTTTTCTTCGATACTTTTTATTTCTCAATAGATTTGGTGGCACATTGTGTTTTTTACAAGCTTTTATTTAATTTCACCTGTCCCGATGTTTGTCTGTAATATACTCTTGCAAGTTAAATTTGATCCACTTCCCGGTTATCGATTGAGCTGAAATTTCGCATGCATGTCTAAATCGGATGACAATGCAAAATTATTTCTAAACATGTAACTTCGTTGTTATTTCATGATTAGGTATATTATACAATATAAATATACGTGTTTATTATTATATATTACCAACATTATCTTTCTTAAAAAATTAATGTATATTACAATATAATCGTCTTCCTTTTCCCAACTATGTTGGGGTCGACTTTCAATATAACCAGATGCAGCTGAATCCCAGTATTTTACATGGAGCGACTGCCTATCTGACTTCCACAACCCAGTAACTGAGTAATACGATACCCCGTTGGTAAGACTGGTTGTCGGACTTTCGGACTTCTGACGACCCGTAACAACTGTCAAAGATCCACGAATGACAGCCGGGACCAACGGCTTAACGTGCTTTCCATGGCAAGGAGGAGTCTCGGTATGTAAAGATGGTCACCCATCCACGGACCGGCCCCGGCAAGCGTAGCTTAAGCTGATGGATCGACTCGTGCGGCTGTTATTACTTAGCTACGAGCTACTCTTCTATATCTTATATAATCGTCTTCATTGCACAATAGAATATATTTGGTTACAAGTACAAAAAGAGCATACAGTTATTTCCCGGATTTTAGGTTTAAACAGAAAATTATTGCTTGAAAGAGTTTTCTATTGAAAAGGCTAATTTATTTCATGTTTTTTTTTTTTTTGTAATGAACAATAGGGGCCAAATTTACGACCCAGTGGGAACAACATTGCGGCAGGCCTAGACGGAGATGGTGGGATGATCTGGACTCCAGATTGGTCTTTGGCAGCTCTGGATAGAGAGAGGTGGCGGTTTAGAGTATGTCACGCTCACTCAAATGTCTCGCTGGTGGTTGCGTGTATGTTGGATCATTAAGTTCCCTCCAAAATGGTTGAGCTAATTGGTGCTGATCCATGCGTCATGTTCGTGAACGGGCGCCGTCAGTTGGGACTGGTCGTCTCTTAGCTGCCATGGCTTATTTTTAATTTTAATATTTAATTTAGTTGTTTTAGTTTTTATCTTTTTATAACGGACACTTTTTAACGTGCACGTCTTTCTACATTGTTCTCACATGTATATTTTCAACATGAATGATGTAACCAATATTTTGTAAAAATACGTATATTATGATTTAAAAGAGTGTCCGTGGAGTTTCTTGCCCGTTCTTCTCCATAGGGATCTACTACGCTTTGGAATGGGCAACTAGCTTCATCTTTCTGACTGACTGACCCATTGGCAATTCAAAAGTGCCTGTAATTGGTTTATTTGAAATAAATGCTTTGAGTTGTGTTGAGTTGGAAAAATAGTAGGGAAGCTTTTGCCCAGCCGTGGGATAATTATGTCTAGTAAAAAATAAAAAAAAACTGACCAGACTGCATCACTTGATCCATAGCAGGTTTTTACTTTACTCAGGGGACGAAACAATTGCTAGATTTTAAACTAGTATCCATATTTTCAACTAACAACAAACAGAGGGGCTCGTGGCCAAGTAATAACATCCGATCGATGAAGTGAAGCTGCGCTTGCCACGGTTGGTCCGTGGATGGGTAACCATCTTTACATACCAAGACCCCTCTATGTCTCGGAGAGCACGTTAAGGCGTTGGTCTCGGCTGTCATTCGTGGATCTTTGACAGTTGTTACTGGTCGTCAGAACCCGAAAGTCTGACAACCAGTCTTACCAGAGGGTATCGTATTACCCAGTAACTGGGTTGTAGAGGTCAGATGGGCAGTGGCTCCATGTAAAATACTGGTATTCAGCTGCATCCGGTTTGTCTGGACGCCGACCCCAACATAGGTACGGAACCCTTCATTGTGCGTGGTTCGACACGAACTTGGCCACTTTTTTTTAAAAAAAAGCTCTGCAACCTGCCAGATCCCAGAAGTGGATGTTTTGCGATCGTTAATGGATGCATTTCCAGTTCGTTTGACGGAATGGTATTGGGCACGAAGGTATACATTATGGTACAGTTGTAGTTTACTTGGTGACCTTCCTGTGAGAGTCACAATAAATACATTTTCTTTCTATCTATCTTTCTTACAAAGATATAATACATGTGTTTAAATCAAACGTTACCTTACGTGAGGGTAAAGTTGACGTTAGCAATTGTGTGCTTACCGCTTATTATGATTTTGTTTATACTTGGTACCTCTATCAGAGTAGAAATAATGTATATCAGTTTTTGATACTGTCTTTGAGTCTGACGTAAGCTGAGTCAGGTTACTGCGTTTAGTTTTTATCTTACTTGTGGTAATTGATTATAAGCCAACTAGCCACTCAAACCAATATTTAACTCTGAACGTGGGTTACCCTTGTTTCATCGAAAAGAAATTGACAAATTATCACTTCCCAAACAATTTCATTTGCCAAATTATTAAAGCAAAAAATCTCTTTACCAACTAGTACTTTTACCAATTTTTATGTACATAGTCAAATATTTCAGTTGGAATAACACATTTTACGCAAAATAAAATAAGCTATATATTTAGTATCGTCAGTTTTCAACTTACCATTTCTATTTAATCAATTGCTTAGTCAGTGAAAAAAAATTTGGTTCTTTTTTAAACAAAAAATTTCCATATTTTTTTCTATAATATAATCTAGTCGTTTCTGCCACTCGCCGGTCGCTGCCGTGGCATCGCTCGCTTCGCTCGCTCGGCTCGTGCGTAGAAGGTCACAGTTATAGCCTAACCTAACCTAACTATATATTTTTTGACATAAAAAATCATTTGACCAAACTTTTATTCTATAAAGATTATTTGATGTAATAAATCATTTGATTAAATACCAAATGTCTTAATGTCATTTTCTTTGGTAATATTCTGCCAAGTAAAAATTTTACCAAATGAAAATATGCGTATTAAAATCATTCCAAATATTGCATTGGTATAAAAAAGGTTGCTAAAATTTGTTTGGGTAGTGAAATTTTTTCAAGATCTTTTCGGCAAATCCCCTCTGAACGTAGGTATTGAAATCGTGGCGCCGGAAATCTACAACACCACATGTAAACTAAGCGACACTGACGTCACGCAAAATCCTGGATCGAGCAAGCAGAGTTTACCACGTGACTAGCATAATTATATGTAACGTCTCGACATAAATCGTCGGGCAGTAGCCCATCAAACACAACACCTGTCTGGTCGGATGATTTTCCCTTTTCTATAGTAGATGAGTGAACTTTACACCCTGTTCCTCATTCCTCTATTCTGGTGACCCCGAATATGAACGTCAACGCAGCCTTCGTGCATCATTATCACTTCCTCAAGCTTTCGAGCGGTGAGTCACACAGCCAGTCAGCACCCACGACTTCAAAGGTATCCTGACCACGAGCATGTAGTAGATGCACATTCCTGGTCATCACCCTCAGCCTCATCAGCACACACACACCATTTTCCGCCGGTGAACAAGAAGACTGGTAATACCTCTCCTGGTCGACGCCAACAGTCAGCTTCAACTGGGCGCTGTACCATATCCGAGTCACTGGAGCATAACGAAGTTCCACCCCAACACAAAATCAAAGCCAAATCATTTATTTCAAATAAGCACGTCACTTTTGAACGTCAAAATTTACAAAAAAATATTTAATTGATTTTTGTCGCCCTTTCCAAAAGGTAGTTTCATATGGAGAAGAATGGGCAAGAAACTCCTCCGTTACTCTTTTAAAATGTTTTACAATATTTTCCCTACATTAATTATACTTATTAGCGGTACCGACAGAGGAGCTCGTGGCTAAATAATAACAGCCGCACGGGTCGATCCATCAGGTTAAGCTACGCTTGCCGGGGTTGGTCAGTAGATGGGTGACCATCTTTACACACCGAGACTCCTCCGTGCCTCGGAAAGCACGTTAAGCCGTTGGTCCCGGCTGTCATTCGTGGATCTTTGACAGTCGTTACGGGTCGTCAGAAGCCCGAAAGTCTGACAACCAGTCTTACCAAAGGGGTACCGTATTACCCAGTTAATGGGTTGTGGAGGTCAGATAGGCAGTAGCTCCATGTAAAATAATGGTATTCAGCTGCATCCGGTTAGACTGGAAGCCGACCCCAACATAGTTGGGAAAAGGCTAGGCAGATTGATTGATTGACCGACAGACGTTGTCCTGTCTGATCGATCCTTGAATACGAGTGCGGCACCACCTACCGAGTTCAATTATGTTTTCAAAACATCCAAGAACCCATAAAATATACACACAAAATTTAACCTAAATCGACCCAGCCGTTTAGGAGGAGTTAGGTGACAAACACACGTACAGAAGAATTATCGGTGAGTTGCACGAAACCAACATTAATTTAACGGATACTTTGATGCTGTCACTTTCTTTTTGATACAAAATGTAAGGGATGGCATGAATTTAAAGTCTCCGTTAAACTAATGTTGGTTTCGTGCAACTCAACGTTAAATTATTAAGATAATTGTGAAGACGTGATGCACCTAAAATAAAATTACTATACTACAATAGGTAAAACTAATTAAAAATGTAGCAACACACTAATATTATAAAGGCGAAAGTTTGTGTGTGTGTGTATTTGTATGTTTGTTACTTCTTCACGCTCAAACGGCTGGACTGATTTGGATGAAGTTTTGTATGTAGATAGCTTATACCCTGGATTAACACATAGGCTACTTTTTATCCCGGTTTACGCAGGAAAACCCGCGTGGCGCAGCTAGTGACAGATAAATTAATTATGTGATAGATACCTACATGGTACTCACATTTATTTAGAAACATAGTAAAAATAAACGATTTTCTTAAAATTTTATCAAGTAATAAGTGTGTGAGTAAGTCACAGAATGTAAAATCAATGTCATGATAATAATAAATTATACAATTAAATTAGGAACCAGTTTGATTTTTAGAGTTCTAGACTCCCCAAAAAAAAAATGACCCCAAGCAACCTTATCTTGGATATAATCCTCTAACTTGTAATTTAAACAAAGTGTACTTTTAAATATGCGGTTTGAATTTTCTTTCCTTTAATGCAGGTATCCCCTCGGCCCATTTACGAAATTTAAAAAAGAATACGACTTCTTGAAATTAAATTTTCGGATCCCATACAGACATGCAACAGAAAAACGTGAAACAAAACGCCGCGAAGAATAAACCCACCATACGATTGTTTTCGGTAGTGAATAGGGCACCTACATCATTAGTTGAGGGAAAATCGTTTCGTAATTAAAACTTTTTGAAGTGCACGAAAATCTTTTGCAAAACGACAATTGCGTAATTTTTTGAAAGGGGTGTTGCGTCATTAAAGCGTAAATGCATCATTAAATCGGGATTTACATTATGAAACTAGTATCGTGAAACAGTAGCTTAACTGTTCTGTTTCGGGCTACAGATAACACCGGGGTTTAAACAACAAGGCTGGGTTGCACCATAACGGTAGTTAAAGAATATAATAAATTGCCCGAAAGTATACGGTCAACCAAAACACTAAGTTTATTCAAAGCTAGACTAAAGTCATTACTCATAGAAAAATGTTTTTATAGTATACAAGAATTTATGGATGATAAAAACCCTTAGAATATGTGAATTATAATTACTTAATATATTTTTTTTTTTTTTTTTGTTCGATGTAAAGCTAGAAGTTTAAATAATAATATACAAATTAAATGTATGTTTGTGAAAGTTCCTAAACTTTATATAATTATGTGATAATACCTACTAGATAATAATAGATTACAGATTATAATTAAACTATAAATGTAATACCTAGTAATAACAGAATATAATGATAGGTAATATAATACAATACAATTTAGTAGGTATAAATATTTAATAATGTAATAAAATTACACAACAATATTCTAGTTTTAAGTTATCTTGCTGCGCCCCAACGGGGTTATGTACTCATTAGTTTTAAGCAAAGCCTGTAACTGTGTGTACATTGTGCAATAAATAAATAAATAGATAAATAAAGTAAAGTTTGAAAAAGTTTATGTCAAATTTGACAATAACTTTAACGCTGACTTTATACTTTACTGCGAAATGTGTTGCACCGGCTATATTCATCAGCTTAGTTAAAATTATCAGGGCACGAAGTGACAGTTGTTTAATAATAGGTTGGGGAAAAAGTTTCTTCGCATTTTTTAAGAAAATTCAAAACATTTTTTAATATACATTATTAACATTTATCTAAAGTATGTAGGTATCATTTTGTTCGATAACTTTTTGCGATCTTGTAGGTAGGAACATGATCCCATTGCTAAAGAAATTTTGGGACTTCTGATCAAAATACCGCGACAAGTGGTTTTGGCAGTCCTCTCGTGATGTTAACCTGACACTGCCTAAAGAATTCTGAAGAGACCGAAATAGGTGGAAATCTGAAGGTGCAAGGTCAGGACTATACGGCGGATGCATTCACTCCTCCCAGCCAAACTCTCTTAATTTTTGCTGAGTGGCTAAAGATGTGTGACGGTAAAACGTTATCATGATGAAAAATCACACCCCTACTGTTGATTAATTCCGGCCGCTTTCTCTCAACTTCTTGCTTTAATCTCATCAGTTGTTCGCAGTAAAGTTCAGAATCGATGGTACTGCCTGGTGGTAACAGTTCATAATGAATAATGCCCTTCCAATCCCACCACACACACAGCATCACCTTGTTGCGAGTTAACCCGGGTTTCGCCACAGTCTGTGAAGCCTGACCGGCCTTTGACCACGACTTTTTTCGCACGTTCTTGTCGTACGTGATCCACTTTTCATCACCAGTTATCAGCTTCTTCAAAAATGGTTAGGTTTTTTTATGAACCGTGTACTCATTTGTGATTCTTTATTACGACGTAATGACGTCGTAATAAAGAATCACAAATGAGTACACGGTTCATTAGGTTTCTTTCAGTGAGCTCGTGAGGTACCCAAATATCGAGCTTTTTTGTGTACCCAGTTTTTTCAAATGCGCCAAAACTGTTTTGTAGTCAATTCCCAGTTCTTCAGCTATGTCGTAACTACTGATATGCCAATCTTGCTCCACTTTTTCAAAAATGGCATCCATTTTATCCGTAATAGGGCGACCAGAGCGACGTGTATCTTTGACATCAAAATTTCCGGATTGAAAATGCTTAAACCAAATTTGTGCTACTCTCACAGACACTGGACTGGGTCCATAAACATCGCAAATTTTTTTCGCGGCTTGCGTTGCATTTTTACCTTTTTTGTAGTAAAATTTTAAAATGTGTCGATTTTCTTCATTAGATTCACTCATCTTGACAGTACGAAAAACAAATGAAAATCACACATTTTCCTAATTTGAATTTGGAATTATGTTTTTTAAAATTTTAACTTTCAATGATACCAAAACCAGCCAGATACAAATAGTATAGCCAAAGAGATTTTATTTTAAGTTCATACATACTATAATGCGAAAAGACTTTTTCCCCAACCTAATATTAACAGTAATATTAACCAGTGAAGCGTGGCCGGTTAAGGTTACAGTTAAAGTTACGACGTCAGCTAGCAAATTGCCAAAAAGAGCAACCCATTTTTTTACTGAAAGGTACTTTAACTGAAGGTGCGATGTTTGTTATTGTTAAAGTAAGATGGTGCAACCCACCCATAATGATACCTATTAATTTCATAAGCGCGAGCTCGGGTCACTTAAAATTTCTAGAACTAGAAAAACTAGTATTGCGCCGCTGGGATGCGACTTTCGCTTTTATTGACATAATTAATAAATGAACGCGACAGGAACGCATTCAAAGCTTCGTGGAAATAACTTTGATGTAAAAATAAATCAAACGTTTGACTAATATTTTTTTTCACATTTTTTCCTTGAAAAAACGGAAAATTGTGTCAGCGTATGGCTTCCTTAATTATCCTTTTTAAAATGCCGTCTCGCCGATGCGGAAAAGTAAATATTAATAAGAAATGTTTAGGATTTTCAAGGTATGGCTTCATTTAATGGATAGTTGTTTTTGAACTCTAATGGCCAGTTTCTTTATCAAAAGCAACAGCCAATGTAACGTCACATTGTCAAAGCGACGGTTAAATTTGTTTCTTCACAATTTTAGCTGTTGCTTTTATTGTTACTTTTGCCTCTAACTTTTGCTACTCATTAAGCTGATGTGAAAGCTAAAGCAATTGTCATTTTCTCAAAGTTGTGCTGTTGTAGGTCGGAATTATTCAACGCCTGTTTGAGCTGTTAGCTAACATAAACCACTGCACATTTATCTGTGTAATAAGAAGTAATAGCCTAGATTTTATTTTATTAATGAAATAAGTATTAAAATGGTATCAAGATCGTCCAGTGAAAGTTCAAGTTCATCAGACGATGAACTTATCATGCATTATTTAACGCATAGGCATAAGACATTGAATATTCGCAAGGATATTTCTTTATGGGACGAGGCTGATTTTCTGTTGCGATACAGAAAGCCAAAGAAAACAGTTACATGCCTCAGTTTATTGTTGCAAGATAACTGACGCCAACCACTTTAAATAAATTTTTAGCTTCAGTTTAAGATCACAGGTCCTAATAATACAAAAAAGTACTTAGGGTATTTCTGAATCGAAAAGAGTATGCCTAGATGGTTTGGTCGTGTTGATAGGATGAAAGGCGACTAACAAAAGGTCAAAGGTTAAGGCAGATGTGAGTGGAAACGCCGGGAGGGGACGCCCTAGGAAGACATAAATATGGTGACCTTATTGGTGATATTCTTCAGAAAGGTCAGATACGTAGTAGGTACTCGCAACCAGCGTGCGTGTGTGGCGGAATCTACATCGCCACATACGAACTACTCATCACACTAACATCACGCAAGACCCTGTATCGCGCAATCAAAGTTTACCGCGCGACTAGCATAATACAATGTCCTGACATCAATCGTCGGGCAGTTGCCACGACACCCGTCACCCGTCTGGTCGGAGGATCCTCCCTTTTCTATGGAGGGTGAGTGAACTTTACACCCTGTTCCTCATGCCTCTACACGTGTATGACCAGATGTATGAACGTAATCGAGGCAAAAGGAGTATGTATTTATGTAAGGATCGTAGCAGAAGGCATTCTGTAGTTTCTGCCTACCCCCATAGGTAGAAGACGTGAGTTTATGTATGTTACTTTTTTTATTAAGCCTAACTGTAATGGATGGGTACCTATCGCATATGTATCCGCCTTAATTATTTACAATTTTCTACAGAAATAAAGCCGCGCGACTGATGGCATGCCTAACTTTGGAAAACGGTACCGTAGGCGCTTTATTGACTAGTTCTTCTTCTTATTACCTTCAAGATAATACCCCTGCTTTAGTACTTTCGGCATAATTGATGGCGATTACAACAAGAAGGCGGCATACGGTTAGTTCCGATTTCAGCCGCGCGCAGAGTTATCTTGCGCGCACTCTAGGAAGAACTTTCACTCTGACATTTTGACACCACTTGACAGTGAAATTGTGGTACTGCCATGTGTAAAAGAAGCTTCCCACGCTTTTTTGGGGAAATTACGACGTTTGTGTAAGGGCAACTCTTTTGACTTTTACTTTAGCTGTAACTTGAATGAAGAAACATTTACCGTAGTATCAGTGAAGGTCAAGTAAAAGTCAATACTTTTACTGATTACTTTGTTGTTGATGAAGAAACTGACTGAAAATAAATAAAAGTAACAGTAACAGTTTAAGTAAGTACAACTTGAGTTTTTTTTTGTACTCGGATTACTGTCATTTTGCTGTTAGGAATCCGTCTAGAGCTTACAAGACTACAGAAGGCTAATTCTCGTACCTAAAAACGTTCAAATTCAAGTCGCAATCTCATGCCAGCGTCAATCAAATGTCAAAAATATAGGGAAACGCTATACAATTTTTGTCAGATTGAGACTGAAACGAGATTGCGAACGTTGTTAAAAATTCGGGAATTGCCCCTCAGGTAAGCAGTTAAATCTATAAGAATTAAGGCGAAAGTATTATCCCTTAATTTTATTTTACTATTTACAACTATCTTTACATTATCTTAGACCTAATTCAATAGCGTGGCTGTCAACTATTATTACCTATTATTATTTATATCTTCCTCTTCATAGATAATAAATTATAGTTTAAAAAAACTAAAAAAACACGCTTTAATACCAATAAACTGAACTAAAAAGTAAAAAATATTTTTTTTCAATGTAAGAATAAAGTGATTAGCGAGAAATTTATGTCATTGTAAAAAAAGCGTGGGATGCTTTGTACGACATTCTACACTAACTCTGTAATTCGAAAGCACCCCACGCTTTTATTTACAATGAAACTAATTTTCTCTTTAATCACTTTATTCTTATATTGAAAAATTTATTTTTTACTTTTTAGTTCAGTTTGATGGTGTTTTTTAGTTATTTTAAACTATAATTTATTTTTCAGTTTTTAGTTCGATCTACTATAAAAGAAAGAAAGAAAGAAATCGTTAATCCTGATGATACTGATCAGGATAATGGGACAAAATTATTAAATTATTGTATTGTCATCGGGCTATGTCATGTGTGCAAAATTTCGAATTAATCAGACCATTTAAAGTAGGTAAAAATCGAGTTCAAAGAATCCGTTACATACAAACATACATACAGGTGAATCTAATAGAAAAGCATGTTAATACTGGGATGGTAAAACTAAAATCAGAGCACATCGTGTCTACCGGCACACCAGCATCGACTGGCAGTACCACCTGCGCCATGAAATTGAGTAGATTGTTGGCGGTTGATAATGTTACTATCGTGGTACGCACGGCTACAGATCAAGCTATACATTTCCAGTATAAGGTGATCTCCCATTGTATAGGATTTCCTTACAATGAGAGGTCAGTGTCAACTGGAAAAGTGTAGCTTGATGTTTAGCCGTGCGTACAGTACGTATGGCCGTCATTTTATTTTTTCAACCGGATTTCAGTAAAAGCAAAACAGACCAAAATCAAAAGAGGCATGAAGTCAAATTTTCCAGTGCACTAAATATGAAACAGGAAATTCATTTACCGCCGTGCTGAGTTATGAACACAAATTAGTTTACGCAATCGGTTCATATGTTACTTAATTAACATAATAATGACCTGTCTGTCGTCACAACCACGACATGTGACGAAATTAATAACTGTTAGTTCAAATTTGTAATGCATTGATTTTAATTAAGTGATAGTAGGGACAATAACGGTATGTGAACCTATTGCCGACAAATTGCTCTGCAGTTTGGCAGGTGTTATATAAAAGATAAAATTGTATCACTCAATCTGCCTAGCCTTTTCCCAACTATGTTGAGGTCGGCTTCCAGTCTAACCGGATGCAGCTGAATACCATTATTTTACATGGAGCGACTGCCTATCTGACCTCCACAACCCATTAAGTGGGTAATACGATACCCCTTGGTAAGACTGATTGTCAGACTTTCGGGCTTCTGACGACCCGTAACGACTGTCAAAGATCCACGAATGACAGCCGGGACCAACGGCTTAACGTGCTTTACGAGGCACGGAGGAGTCTCAGTATGTAAAGATGGTCACCCATCCACGGACCAACCCCGGCAAGCGTAGCTTAACCTGATGGATCGACCCGTGCGGCTGTTATTACTTAGCCACGAGCTCCTCAAAATTGTATCACTACGGATTAAATAAATAAATAAAAATTTAATAACAAAATTATTTGAAGTCTGACTGCAGCAGCAATGGCTATAACTCAATCTGCCTAGCCTTTTCCCAACTATATTAGGGTCGGCTTCCGGTCTAACCGGATGCAGCTGAATACCAGTATTTTACATGGAGCAACTGCCTATCTGACCTCCACAACCCATTAACCAGCTAATACGATACCCCTTGGTAAGACTGGTTGTCAGACTTTCGGACTTCTGACGACCCGTAACGACTGTCAAAGACCCACGAGTGACAGCACAGCAATGGCTATAACTAACTATCAAATAGGTATAGGTATAAATAGGTAATAGGTATAAAGAATTTATTTAGCAAAACAAAATTTCGATAGTGTCTCGTGTGGAACCAGCTACCGTCATCCTCGAGGGTGATGCTCTTCAAAAACGTCTGATGGGCAGCATGCACAATTGACACGCGTGTAAATAGGTACACGCGCGTCGATTGTGTATAGGTATGAACTTGTACGAAGCAAAAGCGTGGGGTAATGTGTTATTGTGTTTTCTATTTGGAAATTCGCAATAGTATCTAAAGTTTGTTATTGTTGCCGATTAGTCATAACAGACTCGCGCCCAATTACGTGACTCTTAAAAAGGCGAAATATGGGTGTTCCATACACGTCTGCCTACGCCATCTCAAATTACAGGCATGATATAAAGAAATCTTATCTTTGTACACCATCTCAAACGTTTTATTATGAAAATCAAAGCCCACTTTATCCAATTAATCAGCTCCTGTATACCCGATAGTTTGCCGTAGGTAATACCGTTAGCTTTGACATCGAAGTTCCGTCGTCGGCGGGAAATACGGCTCGGTTAACAGAGTTAGGAAGCGCAACGTCGAACAACCGCATTATATACCCATCGAGCATGCGATTATGGTTCGTTAAGTCCTGCTACGGATTTAACCGTGCTTTGTAATATTTATTTATTTTATTTATTTATTAAAACTTTATGCACAAGTAAGAAAATACTGTACAAAGGCGGACTTATTGCCTGAGGCATTTTCTACCAGTCAACCTTAGGGTGATGCAGAGAGAAAACATGGCAGGTGCAGCATAAGGGATAGATAACTCGAAAAAGAATAAATACTAATAAATAAATACATATATACATACATATAAACATTCAATATTCACGTACAAACGCACTAAACTTCCTAGAAGAGAACTGTATTACCCTTTGTCTATTACTTGGATCACAGGGATTGCGATTCCAAGTACACCCCACTTCTAACAAAATCAAGTATTGCAAAAAACCAGTATTTCAAAAAAACGAAATCCTGTAAACTTTTTCAGGGACTGTTAGTTTATTTATTCTATGAAAGATGCGTTTTATATTTGGTGTACCTAGCAAGTTGAGAGTAGCGGAGCTCGTGGCAAAATAATAACCGCCGTACAGGTCGATCCTTCAGGTTAAGCTGCGCTTGCCGGGGTCGGTCCGTGGATAGGTGACCATCTTTACATAGCGAGGTTCCTCCGTGCCTCGGAGAGCACGTTAAGCCGTTGGTCCCGGCTGTCATTCGTGGACACTTTGACAGTCGTTACGGGTCGTCAGAAACCCGAAAGTCGGAAGCAGTCTTACCAAAGGTATTACCCAGTAATTGGGTTGTGGAGGTCAGATAGGCAGTCGCCCCATATAAAATACTGGTATTCAGCTGCATCCGGTTAGACTAGAAGCTGACCCCAATATGGTTGGGAAAAGGCTAGGCAGATTGATTTTTTAGCAAGTTGAGAATAATAAAATCTACAAAATTAACTGGTTAGGTATTTTTTATTTAGTTTTTGAGCTTGTGGATTTGTGGTGTTTCTAAAGTACATACATAACATTTTGTAAGGGTCTGAAAGTATGTAACATTTGTAAGTACTTAATTAAAAATATTTTTTTGTGAATTTTATTTTAATTAACTAAATGCATATACTTATTATTAAATAGCAGCCAGCAGAAACAACGAGTAAAACCACAGATGAGTGTCAAGCAGACACAATGTTTTACCATTAATGGATGCGTTCAAAATATTATGTATATTGTATATTATGTATATTGTAAAAACATTAAAATGGGGCTCGTGGCTAAGTAATAACAGCTGCACGGGTCGATCGATCAGGTTAAGCTGCGCTTGCCGCGGTTGTTCCTTGGATGGGTGACCATCTTTACATACCGAGACCCAATCGTGCCTCGGAAAGCATGTCCCGGCTGTCATTCGTGGATCTTTGACAGTCGTTACGAGTCGTCAGAAGTCGGACAACCAGTCTTACCAAGGGGTTTACCCAGTAACTGGGTTGTGGAGGTCAGATAGGCAGTCGCTCCATGTAAAATATTAGACTGTAAGCCGACCCCAATATTGTTGGGAAAAGGCTAGAAGATGATGATATTGTAGAAACGCCAATACTCCAGAGATTTTTGGGGTTTCTGCATTAAACTAATTTTTGTTTTATCCATTTTAATAGAAAAAAACCGACCAAGTGCGTGTCGGACCACGCACAATGAAGGGTTCCGTAGTTGAAAAGAATTTATCCCAAAAACAAACAAGAGGCGGTATACGAAATTTTGTCGATTTCGCTGATTTACGTGATTTTACAGGTATAATACTATATTTCTGTAAGTTTTATTGCACTATATGAATGAGCATTTCAATTATGATCTAATGTATGAGCTTTTTTATTTTTATTATTTAATTTTGATTAATCGACCTAAACCGGCGACTGTTTTGTGAATTTTTGCTGTAAGAGGTTTGGAATATCAAATATTTACGAATTGTTTTGACTTCTAATGGGTAAGGAAGAATTACAATATATTTGTGTGAAAGTTGTTTATACAATGTGTGAATCACTTTTTACTACTTTCATATAAAATTTTTGAGTAAAAAAATATTTTACTGAGTCAAACTATAAAGAAAATGGGCAAAGAATTGCTTTTGATTTCGGCTACTTAGAACTCTCGTTCATAAAATTAAAACAACAGAAATAAACTTCAGTTCAAAATCAATCCATTTCTTAAAAAAAAGCAAAATATTAAAAACATTTGGTATTAAAAAATCTTTTAAAACGACCTAATTCTCGCATTTATAAACTCGACACAAAATAAAAAAGTAGCTCATTCATGAGATCATAATTGAAATGATCTTTCATGTTGTGCATTAAAACTTATAGAAATACAGTATTTTAACCGTAAAATTACGTCTGTAAAATCACGTACTTAAATAGCTAAAGCGGCAAAATTTAGTATATACGGCCTCTTAACATTGTAATCCCAAAAAATGTTTTTTATGGGATAAAATTACAAGTTAACAATTTTCTGACGTTTTCCTCTATTTGTGCTTAGAGACCTTACTTCTTGACATCTTGAAAATATTTTTTTATGTGATAGAATTATAAATTAACAATTTTCGGACTTTTTCCTTTATTTCTTCTTCCCAAATTTCATGATTCTAGGACAACGGGAAGTACCCTATAGGTTTTGATTTACTTGCGACAGTTGCGAGTTTCAAAATGTGTCGCGAAATGACCGTATTTTTTTATTGCGTTGACTTAGAAGCTTGATTTTTTAGAACTCTAAGAATCCATTGATTTCCGTATTTGGTATCAATTTCAACTTGATATTTCCACGCGTCCTTGAGAAAAAGGGTCTTGACAGACTGATAGACTTGAATGTTTTTTATGCGATAAAATTACAAATTAACATTTTTCAGACTTTTTTCTTTACTTGTGCTGTGAGACCTTGCTATTTGCCAAATTTCATTATTCTAGGTCAACGGGAAGTACCCTGTAGGTTTTGATTTACTTGCGACTTTTGCGAATATCAAAACGTGTCGCAAAATGGCCGCATTTTTTTATTGCGTTGACTTAGAAGCTTGATTTTTTTTTAAACTCTAAGGGACCCTCTTACGTATTCGATATTAATTTCAACTTGATATCTCCACCCATCCCTGAGAAAAAGGGTCATGACAGACTGACAGAGAATTTTTTTGTTTTATATGATAGAATTACAAATTGACAATTCGAACTTTTTCCTTTATTTTTGCTGTGAAAGCTTATTTCTTGCCAAATTTCATGATTCTAGGACAACAGGAAGTACCCTATCCGCCTTATTACAAAACAAGGTTCATCTTCAAACCGAGGTTTCAACCATGGACCCTTTTTTGAATTTCGAACTTTATTCCGACACATTAAGTGGTCAGTTTTACAAAACTGACAGCTTAGTACCGGACTATGTTGTCAGTTTTGAATAAAGAACTGTATTTCTATCACAGCTAGGTTATTATTACAAAAACTGGCTCGATGGTTTAAACCATGACAGAAGAAAAACCTCGTTTTGTAATAAGACCTTATAGGTTTTGATTTACTTGCGAGTATCAAACAATGTCGCATAAATGGCCGTAGGTTTTTATTGCGTTGAGTTAGAAGCTTGAGTTTTTTAGGACTCCAAGAGATTATAGACTTACGTATTTGATATTAATTTCAACTCGATACCTCCACGCGTTCCTGAGAAAAAGGGTCTTGACAGACTGACAGACAGACAGACGGACAACGAAGTGATCCTATAAGGGTTCCGTTTTTTCCTTTTGAGCTACGGAACCCTAAAAACCGGCCAAGTGCGTGTCGGACCACGCACAATGAACGGAATGAACGGTTCCGTAGTATGGATGAATTTATCTTAAGAACAAACTTAACATTGTAGTTGAAAAACATGTTCTCCCATACATTCAAACTGTAAATGTAAGTTTGTACTCACAATATTGATAGATTTACCATGTTTATTTAAGACCACAGACTTCTCATAGGTTTTCCTATAATCTACAGGTAAAGATCTATTTTCTGTATTTAAATAAAAAAATGTAGGCTTAGTAGTTTCGGAGATAAGGGGGGAATGGTCAATTTTCGTCTATTTTCTTAAATAACTTTAAAACAATTTATTTTAAAATTATAAAAAATATATATTTAAGACCCTCACAGTAGGCCCTTTCATTTGACATATCACACGGTGTAGTTTGCAAAACTTTTTTATAAATTTTCTTATTTGCCCCCCAAAGTGACCCCCATATTCAAAATTCATTTATTTACTTTACCCGTCCATGTTTGGGTCACAGAAATTCATATGTGTACTAAATTTCAACTTAATCGGTCCTTTAGATTCGGAGCAAATTGGCTGTGACAGACGGACAGACAGACAGACAGACACACGAGTGATCCTATAAGGGTTCCGTTTTTTCCTTTTGAGGTACGAAACCCTAAAAAGGTGGATGTCTCTAAAGATATTTTACCTCTAATTTTTAACCTTCTTCAAAAAAAGGACAAGGTTCTCAATTCTGTTGAATTTTTATGTTGATAACCCATTTTTATATTTTCTTTTCTATGTATGTGGCTCTGCCTATAATTATTGTAATTGGTTTTATAACCGTGATAATTATAGTTAAATATATAAATTAAAAAAATTGGGTAATTGCCAAAATCACAGTGATCTTTACAGACGATGCAATAAGTTTGCTTTCATATTGCACCATTGACAAGTCTGTCAAAATCTCAGTGATCTTTATTTTCGTTGCAATAAACTTGCTATTGGGTTGTTGCTGTCAGAGCTGTCAGAAGTGAAATAACTGTAAACGGTCTGTAACTCAATTATACGTCTAGGACCATAGATTAAAAAAAGTCTGATTATTGGGCTTTTTGAAATAATAAAAAAAAATCCCGATTCTTATTGTTATAATGGGATTGTCGCGAGAATAACTGATGGAAGTATTTTGAATTTACAATAGCACGATTTTTTGGAGCTCTTTAATTGAAACTTGGAAGTCTGAGTCTGGGTGCTCCTTGCGGGGCTCCAAATCGCTGTTAGTGCGTTGAAGCAGTCGACCGCTTCTGACGTCAAGGCCTTTGCTGTAGCAAGAACGCTGGTCGGTTGGCACGGCACGCAAGCGTTAATGACATCATCCGTTGGACTCTTGTCAGCGCTGGGGCGGCAGTTGCCTTAAGAACCCAATGGCTTGGCACGCGACGACGAGAAGAGGTCAGACGGAATTGCCACAATGCCCTGGAAGTTGGGTTGGCCTTTGTTGTGGGATGCTACCTGTGTCGACACCCTCACGCTATCCCATCTTCCTAGCATGGCGGGCTTTGCTGGGGCTACTGCTGCAGGTGCAGAAAACCCCAAACGGCGCAAACATAACAGCCATATTGGGAGCTATATGTTTGAGCGTTTGGGGTTGAAACACTAGGCCGTGGGGTCCGAGTACTCATCGAGTAATTCGGGACATCGCCAAGCGGTTGGTTGACTCTTCAGTGACCAGAGGGCTGGTCTATTTTTAGGTCAAAGAATCAGCATTGCTATCCAACGTGGCAAAGCTAGTTTGGGGACTTTTCCCACTGACAGTGATGCGAACGAATTTTTTGATGCCTAATTACTCTTCCTTTAAATAATTGTACATAATATATATACAATATTTTAGTTTTAGATTGTATTTAAGATTTGCGTTTTATATTATGTGAATAAATAAGTACCTAATATATAAATTTTGTTTTATAACATGTAAGTAGAGGTACCACTTTATTAAAACTTCGGCGAACGCAGCACGCACTACACCTATATTCTATTTGTGCAAGTGACGTGATCATGTTTCGAACAAACTGCAGGCAAAGTTACGTTACTTGAATGTACTATTTATTTATTAGCTCGTATGTAAAAAATGTGTCTAAGCGAGTGAGATGTTTTATAGTTACCAGCACTTTCGGGTTCAGTCGGGCGCGTTGAGTCTACGTATATTAGACAATACGACAGGCAGGCCTATAGTCCGACAGATAGACTGCGTAGTTGGTTTTCTGCTTTAGATACAAAGGATCTATAAAGACCCTTTTTGTATCTTCTGCTTCTTGGGTTCTTTTTTGGTAGATCAAGTTAGACCACGACCCAGTGATTCTAAAGCAGCAGAAAACTTATAGAAGTTTATTGCATCCGTAGAATTACGGGGTCGGAGTCTAACTCATTTCTAATGCATTTCCGACCTGAGCGGAACAGTAATAGAAGTCCCGTCATTCTATGGCAGCACAAGCGCCCAAGTTTCGACCTTCAGACTACCAGATACGGGAACAAACTGACTACTGTCATTGATTGGCGCACTGGCCGCTTTATACCTCAAGATCTCCCATACCCCGTTTGATCTCAGTCTTCAAATTGGTCGTCCAGACAAATATTCGCCAAGGATATTGAAATTCGAGCAGATTGATCGCTCAGTTCGCCAACCATTTAGTAATGACCTCCGGGCTTCCTACAAAGTATATGTTTTAACATTTCAATAATAGTGGTTCTTGTATTGTTACAGACACAATGTCGCCGGTTAGACTGACAACAGTCGTAGTCAAATGACAATAACTAGAATAAAGGTAAATATTTTTTATTATTGTAGAAATATTTTGTAAAGATATGGACTCGAATTCAACGAGTGGGCAAACCAATTTGTAAGGCTGGTGAAAAACTGACAATCATGATAACGTACAGTCCGCGAAGCCTAAGCTGAGCTTTGAATTTGTGTCAGTGATCCAAAAGAAGCCGAGTTGCGTCGCGCGAGGGACGCACCGCGTCACAGGCCGATTGCCAAAAAGTGGTATAAACCGGTTTTAAACCTAGCAAAGGACGCGTCGTGCTCTAGGCCGGACAACACACCTACACTATCTATGTGCACTCACACAAATGCAAAGCAGCCTCGCGGACTGTACGTATAAATATACTTATATTGATCTCAAGTCCATTGCTTACATGTCTATTCCTTCATTGACTTTATTCCCCTTATTATATTCCTGGTTATTTATTTACTAGATTAGATATAGGGTACACTGTACTCGTCTTACGCTTCTGCGATTGCGATTCATCGCTTGCTTATATCATTCGTGCTTTGCGACTCTTTTTTTCATAACTGCGATTCTTTTAATTATTTTACTTCAATTTCGTTTATGAACATCAACTGAACGAAGTAATCTATACCAGTTCGTTTGTCTGTATGCCTGTTTATCTGTCTGTCAGTGTCGGGAGCGCTCATGAGACAGTCGTGTCACCGTCTGCTGGAACATCAACACCCGGGAGGGGAGGAACCCCCTCTGTACTCACCCATAGACCAAATTTCAGGTAAAATCATTATGTACCATTTTTATTCATAGTGCTAAGGTTTTGGAGAGCAATATTACCGTGATGGCAGTAATACGTGATTCAACCAAATTCACTTACGTATATATTTATAATTCAAACTTACGGTTCACTTGTGACTTTCCACTTGGTTGAAGCAATCAGCTTCAACCAAGTCGAAAGTCACAAGTGAACTGTGTATTGCGGCCATTACGACAGACGGTTTAAAGATGTGATGCTTTAGAAAATAATCTGTTGCTGTAAATCAACTTGTTCCACCAACTAATTCAAACCTTTCAATAAAAAACCTGCAACAGAACAACTTAAAATTAATCAGAAACTGAAACTTACATTTCTAATTAAGGATCAGCTCGCTCCAAAACCGTAGCATCAAAGTTTAGATAACTCTATCGAGGTTAAAGTTATCAGCTAACTTAGCGGTTAATAAATGCTGGGCCAAGGATACTAGGCCAAACTAACCGAGGCCACGGCCGGTAACGAGAAGCCACAAGATCGCTCAGATCTAGCGCCTAAGTTAAAGAAGCGTGGCGGGTATAAATGTTTATTTCCATTTTTTTTTTTATTTCTGTTTGATGATGATATCAAGGGCACTTGTACTACTTATAATCGAATACAAGGTGTAACTTAAGTAACACACAACCTCTTATGGGGTCTTTTTACTCATCATTATGAACAACGTTTACTATGAGACCAAACCTGAAATCGAGAAAAAACTTTTATACAAAAAAATACAACCGACTTCCAAAAACAACTACAAAGTGAAAAATAACTTTAATTTCGGAAGTCGGTGTTTAGTTAAATGTATTTTCGTTTTTTGCCACCGACTTCCGAAATTAAAGTTATTTTTCACTTTGTAGTTGTTTTTGGAAGTCGGTTGTATTTTTTTGTAAAAAAGTTTTTATTTTTCACTTTTTAGTTGTGGAACCTACCCCACACATATTCAAATACCACTACCTGCAAAACAAACTAGAACATCATCCATATAAAAGTGGGGAAAAAAAATACGTATTATTGAAGCTAACTCAAAAACTACCAAAGCAAAGTTAATCAATTTTATATGGGACCAACTGTGATGTATAACCCTCTCGAATAAAACAAAAACAATCTAAATCGGTCCAGCCATCTTCGAGTAATCGGGGAACATACATAAAAAATAAATTAAAAAAAAAAAAAAAAGGTTCCGACGAATTGATAACCTCCTCCTTTTTGAAGTCGGTTAAAAAAGAGATCAGCTGCTCCCTATATTTTGACGAGTTATGCGGACATAAATGGTGATTTTTGATCACGATTTCAGGATTGGTCCCATAGTAAAAGTTGTTCATAATGATGAGTACAATGAACTCTTAAGAAGTTGTGTGTTATTTAAGTTACACGTTGTATAAAGAAATAAGATTAAACGTTTTGTTTGGTTTGCAGTTTTACTGTTGAATGATTAATGATTACTATTTGCAGTACCCGAATTAAAGTCTTTGTCGTTTGAATGGACTAAAATACATTTTTGTTTACATCATTTCGGGTTACATGTTTTCCCCCAAACCTACTTGAAGGTAATTTATCATGCATTGCAGTGACAATAAATAATGCTATTGTAATACATAAAATAGACACCTTCTCAGTCCTTTGCACGTCCAGTAGCGATACAATATTACAATAATCTTTAAAGATACTTTATTTACATTTTCGAATAATATTTCTCTTAATACAAAAAATAATGTTCGCTTCCAAATAAAACAAACAACACACATACAATTCACAAATCAAACAACACGATTCATATTTCATTCAAATTGAAAATAATTTACGTATCATTTTTGAATCTCAATTGGAAGCTTTTTTTAAATGGAACTAAATTTTTGAAATGAGGCTTATTGGTCCAACGGCCCTTGGTCTGACTCATTTTATCACCTCTCTCGCTCACATGGAACCAAATTTTTAAGAATGTTAAATAAAAAAATGCTTTTATGAAAAATGTAATCATTTGCGAACTAGTAAATAATATTAATTTAATAGGTAATTATTAAAAACACATTTTTATTCTGGCATCTGATAAACTCATCTCAAAAACAGATAATACTTTTTGAGCTGAGTTTATTAGATAATCAATCAATCTGGCTAGCCTTTTCCCAACTATGTTGGGGTCGGCTTCCAGTCTGACGGGATGCAGCTGAATACCAGTATTTTACATGGAGTGACTGCCTATCTGACCTCTACAACCCATTAACTGGGTAATACGATACCCCTTGGTAAGACTGGTTGTCAGACTTTCGGGCTTCTGACGACCCGTAACGACTGTCACAGTTCCACGAATGACAGCGCGGACCAACGGCTTAAAGTGCTTTCCGAGGCACGGAGGAGTCTCGGTATGTAAATATGGTCACCCATCCACGGACCGACCCCGGCAAGCGTAGCTTAATCTGATGGATCGACCCACGGCTGAATTATTTCTTAGCCACGAGCTCAACTGCTGAGCTGAGTTTATTAGATAACACAATAGAAATGTGTACTATTAAATTAATATTATTTACTAGTTCGCTAATTGATTACATTATTCAAAAAAGCATCTTTTCATTTAATAATGTTAAATATTTGGTTACGTGTGAGCGAGAAAGGTGACAAAATGCCCTCTTAATACGGTCACGGATGACGGTGCTTTCCTGCGTAGAAGAGACTATGGCGCATCTTGTCAAAACTTTGGCTCACGGAATTAAGCACAAGTTAACTGATAACTTCGAGCGCGCTGATAATACTGAGCCTCGAACTTTCTGTTGAATGAAACATTTTAATTTCATGATTTACTTAGAATGCTGGTAGAAATTTTAATGGTTTTTGATACTCGTTTCATAAGTAGAAAATCATAATGTTTGGAATGTAAAATTTTATCATTATTATTTTGAGCTAAAACCATTCAACTTTCGACGAGTGCTTATTGTATACTTCATTATTGCACCATCCTTCGCTCTTGCAGTTTCTATCCACTAGATCATACATGGAGAAAAATGGATATAAATACTTCTTACTTCTTCCCCGGTTCTCGAAAGATTATTTATAAATATTAATATAATATTATGGCGTTTCAAAGATTTTATAAATTGCATATATAATACTACAAAACACCAAACCTATTACTTCTGGATTACCAATCCATTAATACATAATTTCGATACTAAACCTAATAAATCAGTTCAATGAATCAGTTAATTTAATCAGTTTTAATTAAATATTAGGCACACAGATCCATGTTTGGATGCTTGATTAATTTACATAATTAGATGGATTTAAGCCTTCAAATATGTAACTAGCCATTTACTCGATTGATTTAAAAAAAAAACCGGTCAAGAGCGAGTCGGACTCGCGCACCGAGGGTTCCGTTCTGATTTCTGAAAAAGTGTGTTATTTAGAGACATCGTTTTATTTTTCCTGTAATCTGTACTTAAACTTCTATAACATAGAAAAAATTCAGATTTTTCTCTATGCAAACTTCGGAGATAAGAGGGGGAGGGGGGGGGGACACGGTAATTAAAAAAAAAACTATAAAAATAAGAAATAAAATGTTTGAGAATATGCAAACAGCGCCCTTTCATAATAATTATGATACTACACATGGCCTAAGAGTAGCCTTACTTCGATTTTTTAAGACCCCTTTCAGTCGTTGTTGCAAAAAAAATATATATATTTCTTTCTTATTTGCAAAACAGTTGGGCAAACGTCGTTTAAAACTGTTCCAAATTTCAAGTTGATAGCACTAGTAGTTCTTGCGATATCCAGCTGTGACAGACAGACAGAAGACGGACAGACCGACTGAGTCGCACCATAAGGGTTCCTTTTTATCATTTTGGTACGGAACCTTAATAGAACAGAATTTATACGCAGTTTAGCAGCATAACTTTAACAGCTTAACCGGTGATGGTGAGCCTGGCCTTAATTGACTTAATCTACGCAAGAAACTCGCAAATGTTTTTTTGTTTCGCTATGGCTTTCACGAAATAGGCGACTGAAAATAATGCAGTAACAATCACACCAATATTATAAAGGCGAAAGTTTGTGAGTGTGTGTGTGTGTGTGTATGTTTGTTACCTCTTCACGCTCAAACGGCTAAACCGATTTGGATGAAATTGGGTATGTAGACAGCTTATGCCCTGGATTAACACATAGGCTACATTTTATTCCGAAAAAATGTAGTGCTCCCGTGGGATGAGCAAGGAATTTAAATATATTTGTTACTCTTTCAAACTCAAACGGCTCGACCGATTTTGATATAATTTGGTGTGGAAATAGCAGACACCCTGTATACACATAGCACACACAGGCTACTTTACATCCTGAAAAATTGTAGTGTTCCCGTGGGATGAGCAATTTTTTTGTGAATACTTTTCTCACCGATTAAATAATACAAGTTTTAGTGTATCTCATAAGCCGCGGGTAACACCGCGGGGCGCAGCTAGTAACTTATATTTTTACTTCTTCATACTCACTGCAGAGGCAAATCTCGAGGAGGGGTGTGCCTATACCTTGCAAAAGGCAACAAAAGTAAGGGATTACCTAAGGTTGTTTAATAATATTGCATGATAAATGTATTCGAATGTTGTGGCTTAGAAATTATGGATCACAGACTATGACTATCATAATGCATTTATCTCATGCCGCCAATACTGAATAAAATACTGGTTTAGACACCTTGCCAGCTAAAAAGGTTGAATATCTTATTAATAGGTGGACATTAGTGAAAATAATAACGCTGGTCACTTATTCAGCAAATTCAACGCTCATGATAATGCTCTATTAGGCCTTTATCCAATAATTTCATTTTAAACCATAACACTTTTAAGCACCATAATATTAATCCGTGATTTGATTATGAATGTACCTAATGTACCTAATGTACCTAATTCTTATATTTTATAGTTATTTTCTTGTTATCTATCCCTTATGCTGCACCTGCCATTGCCTCAGGCATTAAGTCCGCCTTTGTACGGTATTTTTTTTTACTTGTGCATAAAGTTTTAATTACTAAATAAATAAATAAATAATGTGAATGCGACAAAACCACAATTATCCGCTATTTCCACGATTTCCAGATATTTAGGTAGGAATGTTAGCGTATTGTCCAAGTCATCATTATTTTGTCCAATTTTCGATAATTCATATAAAAATCCTATAGAAAAAGAACGTTCAGTTTTTTTAAATAAAAAAAAACCCCCGGGAATCTTTACCAATTTTTCTTTCCATGAAAACCTAATTCGGATTATTAAAAACATTTTAAAACAATAAAATAAATAAAACATAGCCAAATCAGTCCAGGCGATTTTCTCAAGATTGTTCTCAAGTGATGCGCTTACCAACGAACAGCATTACATTTTTATTTATTTACGAGCGGACCCTACAGACGTTGTCCTGTCTGAACGATCCTAGAACCCGTCTGCAGCGCCACCTACCGGGTCCAATTGGGTTTTCAAACCATCCAGAAACCCATTGAAATATACACACAAAATTTCATCTAAATCAGTCCAGCCGTTTAGGAAGAGTTAGGTGACAAACACACGTACAGAAGAATTATATATATTAAGATAATAGATATAGCTAGCACGTGGCTAAGTAATAACAGCCGCACGGGTCGATCCATCAGGTTAAGCTACTCTTGCCGGGGTTGGTCAGCGGATGGGTGATCATCTTTACATACCGAGACTCCTCCGTGCCTCGCAAAGCACGTTAAGCCGTTGGTCCCGGCTGTCATTCGTGGATCTTTAACAATCGTTACGGGTCGTCAGAAGGCCGAAAATCTGACAACCAGTTTTATTAAGGAGTATCGTCGTACCCATAGATATATGAAAGAAGTGTTTTTTATATTTCTTTGGTCGTACCCTATTACTGGGTTGTGAAGGTCATCTGATCCATGCGTCATGTTCGTGAACGGGCGCCGTCAGTTGGGACTGGTCGTCTCTTAGCTGCCATGGCTTATTTTTAATTTTAATATTTAATTTAGTTGTTTTAGTTATTATCTTTTTATTACGGACGCTTTTTAACGTGCACGTCTTTCTACATTGTTCTCACATGTATATTTTCAACTTGAACGATGTAACCAATATTTTGTAAAAATATTATGATTTAAAAGAGTGTCCGTGGAGTTTCTTGCCCGTTCTTCTCCATAGGGATCTACTACGCTTTGGAATGGGCAACTAGCTTCATCTTTCTGACTGACCGACCCACTGACAATTCAAAAGTGCCTGTAATTGGTTTATTTGAAATAAATGCTTTGATTTTGAGTTTGATGGTACATACAGAGACTCCTCCGTGCCTCGGAAAGCACGTTAAGCTGTTGGTCCCGGCTGTTATTCGTGGATCTTTGACAGTCGTTACGGGTCGTCAGAAGCCCGAAAGTCTGACAACCAGTCTTACCAAGGGGTATCGTATTACCCAGTTACTGGGTTGTGGAGGTCAGATAGGCAGTCGCTCCATGTAAAATACTAGTATTCAGCTGCATCCGGTTAGACTGGAAGCTGACCCCAACATAGTTGGGAAAAGGCTAGGCAGATAGACATAGCTAGATAATAACCAGCTAAAGATTAAGTAATATATTATTTTATTAAATATGCTGTAGTTTTATTTAGATTTACATTGAATATCATAAACTGCCTAAACTGAATCGTGTAAATATAGAAATGAATAATAATATAGTCTCATTAAAGTGAACCAATTTGGTAGAAACGTGTAACTGAACTTTAACATTTAAATGAACCTATTTACGAGTATATAGGGTGACTGGTAATTAGTGACCGATACTTATACACATGACTGTACTCATGGTAACAAACAACTTTTACTACGGGACCAAAACTGAAACCGCGAAAAAAAAATCTGCTGCTATATTTTGACGAGTTATGCGAACATGAATGTATGTGGCAGCTGATTTCAGGATTTTTTTCGCGATCTCAGGTTTGGTTCCGTAGTAAAAGTTGTTTGCTATCATGAGTACAATCATATGTTTAAGTATCGGTCACTTATTACCAGTTACCCTATATGTAAGTCAAACCGACCTACATACCGGATGACTTAAAAAATAGGGTATATTCGGTGAACGGAGTAAAAGCCTATGGCATATCTAGTTTTTTTTTTCTTTTTAATTAAAAAAAAATCTAAATTCAAATCATAATGAAGGTTGCATATGATTTGAATTTCGATAGTTTTTAAGGATTTTTTTTTTAATTTATGTTTTTATTGTTCTAAAATGAAAAGTTTACATCGAATTTGTAGTATTTATTGATACTTAGATATTTTTTTCTGACAAAGTTATTAAAAAAAAAAAAATTAGGTATGCCATACGCTTCTACTCCGTTCACCTAATATACCTACCCTATTTTTTCAAGACGATAAAAAAAGTTTAACACAATAATTCTATAAGCATAATTTCAATTTTGAGTTCTACAGATACCTTAGTAATAATAACCAATCAGCCAACGCAGTTTTTCGCAGTCCACTGCTGGATGTAAGGGTTTCCCAAATTTTCCTTTTACGCCTAGTTAACCGTCATTTGCTTCCAATCCATTCTACTGCTTCCCTTGTTACATAATCCTGACATAAATGTTGTATACTGTAATATTCATGTATTTAAATTAAATTATATTTTTTTAAATTATTGTATTATCAGCGCGGTCGTCATATATTTTAATAATTATGTGAATTTAATTTAATATTAGTATGTTGTGTTATATACTAAGTGAAACTCATGGTGTGTCAACTCGAGTGTTGCTACCTTTTCGATATCGATACTTTTTTCTGTTATCGATATAAACTAAAAAAAAAAACAATTAGTCAATCAAAATACTATCAATGTCGTAAAGGTAGCAGCATTACAGTCTATTTAAGTATCAAATTCGTGTAGCAACATTGCACGCTTTGTTATTTCACTATTTACATCATTTTGTCTAACCTCACAACCTATTATACGAAATTACTATTTAGGTACATAAAAAAACATAATAAAAAACCGGCCAAGTGCGAGTCGGACTCGCAACGAAGAGTTCCGTACCAACGTACAATATTTAACACTACATGTTTAAAAAAAAAATACTTCAGTTTAAAAGAAAACATGTTTTTTGTAAGGGGATCCCTTTTAATTTTTAACATTACTTTATTTTTATTATTTGTTTTGAAAGCGGCAATAAAAATATACAATTTGTGAAAATTTTAACTGTCTATTACCATCGCGCTCTTGTGATTTTTAGTCTGCCGATAGCGCGTGCGCTAGAATAAAACTCCATATTATGTCCATGCTGATTCCCAGAACGATCAAGTATCGCCCGATTAAAAATCACAATTGCGCGCTAGCCCTTACGGTTCATGAGATACAGCCAGCTGACAGCGGCTTAGTAATAGGATTGCGTTTGGCACCTTTCAGGTACGGAACCCCAAAAATTAAGCGCCCGTTACAGCTTCGTCGGGCCGCTGCGCAACGCTTTTCAATACAAAATAGACCGGCGCCGGCGGCGGCGCCTGTAGTGTGCGATGGTTCATATAAAATGTACGGAAATGATTAACTCGTAGGAGGATTTTTGCGATGTGGTGTTGTGTGATCCGCCCAAATGTGCGTCAGCCTAAGGAGGAAGCGGTAAGGTAGCCCTCAAAAATTAAATATTCTTACGTTTTTTGCAATTTGAAGTCAGTGGCGGGTAGTATGTTGATCAAAATATGATTCGCGACCGTAACAATTATGTGCCTCTATATGCCTCTCGCCATCAAACGTGAAATGTTGGCGAGTTTAGATTTAAGAAAGACCGCTGTATTGTAATTTCAGTAAATACACCACTAATTTTTAATTAGTACAAATACATAAAGGGCTCATTAGAGAAGGTCTTGTTATTATTTATGTAAAGTCTCAATAAATAATATTAACAATAAATAATATTAATAATAACAATAAAGTTATTAGCGTTTGTTTATATCCCAAAATGTCACTCAGTTTATGGAAATATTGTACAGGCTACATAGTAGTATTCATTAATCATGGAAAAGCACTGCACGTAGTATTTTCTAGTAGCAATTGTTATGAATCATTGATTCAATTATGAAATTTATGAATTTACCAATTATGAAAAATTTTTGTGGACAATTTTGGGATTTCATTTTTTTGATTTTTGACTACACAAATATGATCAGTAACGGGTACGGATAGAGCCCCATTTTTTTTTGTACTAATTAAAAAATAGCAGTGTATATAAATAATAAAAAAAAAATGTATTTACAAAATTATTATCATTAGAATCAGCACCCACTTAAGTCAGAAATGATTACATGAAATAGTCATTCAATAGGGTTACTTGGTTTTAAAGAGTTGTATTAATAACTTAAATGAATATAATTACGTGAATACATATTTGTTACGGTCTCGAATCATAATTATTTTGATCAACGTACAACCTAATACTGACTTGCAAATTGCAAAAAAAGTAAGAGAACTTAAATTTCGCGGGCTACTCTGGCGCTTTATTTATTTATTTATTTATTTAGGGAAAACAAACAGTAGCACAATAACAAATAGACAAAATAACTTAAATATTACATTTAACAATTATGCTACCCACTACGTTCTCCACAGATTACAATTTATAGTAGGTTTTAAAACTAGCTAGTAACACAGTTATATATTGTCCTAGAACTCAAAATGGATTTTTACATTTAAAAAAAAGAAAAAGTAAATTTGTGTGCGTACATCATTATTAATTATTAAATATTAAACATTACGTTAAATACTATTATTAAACATTAAACATTTTTCATTTTCATTAAACATTTTTTTTGCTTTCGCTCTAACAGAAACGGTTTGACAGTGTGTCCAAAATGATGTGTGTCTATTGACCATTTCGGCCCACTTTTCTCAAACTGGTCAATGTGCTCTTGTCAATAAAACCCAGAATTTGGCTATGTATGTATAAAGTGTAGTGTTGGCTATGTGTGTGTGTGTGTATGTGTGTGTGTGTAGTGTGTGTGTGTGTGTGTGTGTGTGTGTGTGTGTAAGTGTTTTAAAGTTCCACTATAATGATAAAAAATACAATCGGCATTCTCTCATTGAATACTAATAATAACATTGTAGGTACGTCGGTCTGAAAATATTGAAGGCTTTAGAGAAATAAAATATTTTATTCGACGTAACATAAAATAATGAACCACACAGTAAGCTAAATAATTAGTTATATGTACTAGTGTAGTGCATTTATTTTCCCATGAAACATTCTTCTCTGTTCCAAAATGATTATATAATGGACATAATATAAACGCAATAATTATACAAAACAATCAGAAATCCCTATACAATAAATATAATATTTAAACTGAAACGCTCAATTTAATCACGTTTTATCATTCCTCACAATTGAACACTTCATATTTGAGAAAAAGGGCTTTATGCAATAACAAATAAAGTATCATTTCGTTTATTTTGATAAAGTTGAAAGCTTTTGAACATAATAAAGTGGTGGTCAGCTTGTAGTTGTTATGATATATTTATGTTACTTTATATGGACAATTAAACGACACTATTGAATTTTATTAATGCAGATTGTTGAGGTTCTGTTTTCGAAGTTAGGAAAAGTATTAATGCGTTATTACTCTTTCTCGGAATCGAATTCGAATCGAAATCGAAGAGAAGCTCGTGGCTAAATAATAACAGCCGCACGGGTCATCCATCAGGTTAAGCTACGCTTGCCGGGGTTGGATGGGTGACCATCTTTACATACCGAGACTGCTCCGTGCCTCGGAAAGCATGTTAAACATAGTATACTTTTACCCCGGTAGTACATTCTCCCGGGATAATTTCCGACCTCCACGTGGGCGAAACCGCGGGCAAAAGCTATTAAGTAAATTTTCTCACCTCTTTTACGAATGAAAGTGTAATGACAAGTTATGTTAAGCCGAGTTTCAACACTTTTTCGAAGAGGAAAAAATTGAATAGACTTATGCCCGATCAATTTCCTTTATCTCTGTATCACTAAAATCAAAATGAACAGTAGTGCCTTTTATCATTCCGATTTATTCCGCTTTATAGTCTTCCCAGTCTTATAAAAAAAAAAAAAAAAAAAAAATTGAAAACATTTCTCTGTTGTTCTCGTAGTTCGATTTAATTTTATTTAGTTTATTACAAAAACAAGTCGAGTGCCCGATGAATTTCCCATCGGTAAAATTAAAATTTATGAAGTAAGAAAGTCTCGTGCAAAATTTCAAGCTTCTGCACCTAGCCAGCGGTTTAGGTTGTGCATTGTATGTCAGTCAAATAGATTTAATTAATATATTTTTTTAATTCCTTTAACTTTATTAAACATTTAACTTTATTATTGTTAAATTTCATGGTCTTCCTTTTATTTAAGATGCTATGTTATTTAGAAGAAATAAATTATATGATAGAGCGTTTCGATCGATACAGTAAAATTACAGGTTATATTTTTTACATTTAGCGGGTTCGATTCGAAAATTCTTTGAATGCAGTTCGTATTATTTTCAAAATAAAAATGAAGTCTTCATTCAGTAAATTTTTCTATCTACAATATTTAAGGATTTTCCGCTTTCTGGCAGTCGTGGGACGACCTGTATATACAGTTTAAAGTAATAGGTAACTGTTCGATTATGTCGATCATTCCCACCTCTAATTTCATCGGTCCATCAATCAACTGTCATGCTTGAAGTTTCTGATGTCAAGCAAAAAACGTCAAATTTAGGATTTTTATTATTGAGTTAAACGTGGCAAAGATATTGAACGCTTCAGCCTAGTTTTCGAAGTAGAATTTAGAAGTTAAAATTAATGATAGCTTGGAAAACTAAAATATTGAAGTTAGTTGCTGAAATTTTGCATACCGAATTGTTCAGCCTTTCGTGGCATCATTATATAGATCATGATCAAATAATACAACGCCAATGCTACTTACACTAAAATAAATATGTATTATATAATTTTCAGTATTTCGTGTAAAATTCAAATTCAAATATTTACTGTTTACATTTGGTAAAAAAGGAGGGGCGTATAACAGCCGTACGGATCGATCTTCAAGGTTAAGCAACGCTTGCCGAGGTCAGTCCGTAGATGAATGACCTTCCATTACATACCGAGTCCTCTCCGTGCCTCGGAAAGCACCTTAATCAGTTGGTCCCGGCTGTCATTCATTTAGACTGTACAGTTCATTCTATCTTTGACAGTCGTTACGGGTAGTCAGAAGCCCGAAAGTCTGACAACAGTCTTGCCAAGGTGTATCGTGTTACCTAGTAAATGGGTTGTGGAGGTCAGATAGTCAGTCACTCCATGTAATAAGTACTGATATCCAGTTGCTTCCGTTGAGACTGGAAGCCGACCCCAACATAGTTGGGAAAAGGTTAGGCAAATTGATGTGGTAAAAAGTTATTAACTAAAAAATTTACAGTAAAAATATATATATGCGTAATTTTTTTTTTAAACAGGATAATTGGTTGATTTATAAAAGCAAGAACCGACGGCCTGTTAGACAGACGTCGCGTGTTTAATTGTGTACGGGTTAGATCTGAACAAGGCGTGAACTCTACACAAAAGCGAATAGGTTTTCTACGCCAGCTTATACGCACGAGGAAAGTTCCGTTATCCAGTTAACACGTTTTGATATGATACACTACAGAGTTTCAACACAGTTTGATCATATGGTAACGGGCTGATGTCTGCTAGTTAATACTTGTTTGTTGGCTGTTAAAAGTTATGCAGTTTGTGCACTAAGCCGACGTTCGCACGGACGTAAAAGTATCGCGGCGATTTTTTTCACGCACTGGATTTTCAACGCTCTGCTTAGCGCTGAGAGTTGAAAATCCAACAGTGTGTTTTTTCGACGCGCTGGGATGCCGTCTGTTGTTGTTAGGTTGGATTCTCGATGCTCGGCTCAACACCGAGAGTTGAAAATCCAGTGCGCGATAAAATCTCGCCGCGATATTTTTACGTCCATGCGAACATCGGCTATCTCTTCTATAATAGGACGTATTAAACGCATACTTACATTGGCAACTTGGCAACTGTGCCATGCATAGTGTTTTTAGACAAACCTGACCAATATTTAACATTTAGGGAAGATAGGAGTTATACTATTAAATGCCCTTGTGCTTAAACTTTTTACAATACACGGTTCACTTATGTCTTTCTTTTGGATGAATCAACCAAATTGAATCTGAATAATTGGATGAATTTGGTTGAACCGTGTATTATGGCCATTAGAAATTAGTTTGTATTCAAATGTTTTTGTGTTCAATCAGGCATAACCTAATTAAGAGCGTCAATTCAAGCGATGCTGCAGTTTAATGAAAATGGACTTTAATGTCATAGATGGTAAAGTTTAAATTTGGTCTGGAACAAAAGGGGATGCTCGAACACCGCCCTTGCTGCATAGATCTTGTGGCTAAATAATAATAACAGCCACACGGGTTGATCCATCAGGTTAAGCTACGCTTGCTGGGGTTGGTTGGGGATGGCATCTTTACATACCGAAATTCCTCCGTGCTTTGGAAAGCATGCTAAGCCGTTAGTCCCGGCTGTAATTCGTGGATCTTTGAAAGTCGTTACGGGTCGTCAGAAGCCCGAAAGTCTTACAACCAGTTTTACCAAGGGGTATCGTAACCCAATAACTGGGTTGTGGAGGTCACATAGGCAGTTGCACCATGTAAAATACTGGTATTCAGTTGAATCCGGTTAGACTGGAAGCCGACCCAACGTTGTTGGGAAAAAGGCTAGGAAGATTGATTGAACTCTTAGCTAACGAGTAGACTTTCAAACGTAAAGTATTTTTTACACCTTCCACCGTCAGAAAAATCTTACTTGCTCCGCGACATCAGTGTCCTACCAGTAGGTAGCTATTGGCACTCAGGGAAAGTTACGTTACCTACCCGGTTATGAGATTAGTCCACCGCTAGCACCCGGCTTACTTGCAGTTATCCGGAGACAAAGGCCGCTTCAGGTATCCGATTATTCCGAGTGGTATCGAGAATCTTGGTCGGTATTCGATACCTAATGTGCTTATGATTGTTTATGATAATTTAACTTTATTAGTTAGGTATCGATAAACAAAATACAAAATTCAACATTGATAAATTGTGGTTAGTTAAAAAGTGGTTAGTGAGTGTTCATGGGGATAGATTCACTAACTAAGGAATTGTTTTGTCTTCGTATCGTAATTACATATATGCTAATAAAAAGGAACAGCCGTGTGACTCGGTAAGACCTCATTCTAAATTTCGAATCTAAATCCGCTGTGAGTTTCTTGATTGGCATTCTAAAAATTCGGTTGATAATTCGAATTTACACTAGCGCTACCCTTGCGACCGTGTCAGCGAGTTGAACTAAAATGACCGTAAGATTTTGACAGATAAAGTATGAGATGACGTAAGAAGTGGCATTCAGTAAGGTAATTCCACCGTCACTTCGACGCTCACTTCGCACTCGAACCCGATTCAAAGTGTCAAATAAAAAGCAACTATTTTACGAGTGAGAGTGAATAGCGATGCGAGATGCAAGTATTGACAGTCAAAATACGCGTTAAAAACCTTTCATTACGCGCCAAAATCTTAATCATCATTTTTTCATACTTCCGCTCATTTTTTATAAGCCGATTAGGAATAATTCCTTCAAAAAAAAAAAGTTTTTCTTCTAATATTCGCTTCAATAAGCCTTTGGTGAAGCTAATTAGCATTAATTGGCTAACATAATGAGGTTATACAGGAGACTTTTGAAGATTATTAAAAACTCAATTTGAAGTCATAGAATCGCAGTCCACTGCTGGACATAGGCCAAGCCCCAGTTCACAGACATCCAGTCTTTCCCAAGATTGTTGGCGGGATTGGCGCATGGGGAGGTACAAGAAGAAAAATAATAGGACAATATGAAAAGACTTCTTAGACAGTGTATCAGCTACCTACCTACCTATCTAACTTAGCTACCTATGATCAAAGGCATGCATTAGCGCTCATAAGTTCCTTTAATAATAATAATACCGAGATATGTCAAATGCAAATAATAATAATACCAGTCTCTTTCCGTCCCTCTGTCACATTGGTACTTGCCCGATTTCGAACCCACAACCTCGTGCATGAGAAGCGGGCGCTTTAACCACTGGGCCATCACGGCCTCTAACGTGTAAGTAATTCTAAGTAATCCAGCGCTATACACAGGCTTTTCCCCTGTTCCTATTATGACAGTGCCAGGATATCCGCTTCCCACATCCTGTCGAGTTGGAATGTCAGTCTGATTCAGCCTAGACGAATAGCATCTCAATCATCTCTAATGCTGGGGCTACATTCGCGGGATATGGCGAATATTCATATATAATTTATATTTTTATTATTTTTTATTTAATTTTTTTGGCGACAAGTATGGCCGAACAGTTCATCGCATCGCGTAATAAACGGACACTTCGCCACTTCAGTTGTAGTCCAGACTGAACGGAACGGACCTCTCTTTTTCGTATATTGCAAATGATACTCGTACAATAATAACAAATTTGCCGACATACAATACAACGCCACTAATTCCTCCATTTTACTTCGCAACAATTATCACCTACGTCGGCCGCACAACAGGCGAACACGTTGTATGCTTAAGGTGATATGTAAAAAGCAAACTGGGCGGGAATAAGAAAGGGACAGAGTCACTTTCTTACTTACATGCGAAAAAAAGGGAGCGCAACAATGCACTGGAACCAAAAGAAAAGCGCCAAACCAAATAAAATTATTTAAAAATAAATTAAGCTATCTATCAAAATTATTTTCAGTTAGATTTTTTAATTACCTAATACGCACATTTTAAATGCAATTTTGCAATGAAATCACTTGGGATTTTAGAATTACAGAAAAAAATATAAAAAAGTAGTCTTTTCGGAATTAAATTCTATCGAGAAAATTTAACCCAATATCGTTTTCCTTCAGTCAAAAATTAAATCCATACATGCTGCAATAGTGAAATAAATGGTTACGAAAAAGCCTCCAATTTATTTTGGTATCGCCTTAAATGTAGACAAGAACATCGCGTATACCCGTACACGATGTTTATAACGCGTCAATGCGACACGAATATTCGCGCGCTAATGTAGCCCCAGCATTTGACACAATATGTGTAGTCATAGGTTCTGCGAGAGACAAAATCTGCCTTTTTCACCATGTGGCTAAAAATCTTCATAGCCTCATGCCCTCATATATCAGGCTCCTACCAACTCAATTATACAGTTTCCCGCCAATTACCATAAGTTTGGGTTCGGGATTCACTCAAACATTCCACGTCCTTCCGACAGGTACCAGACCGCGATTAATTTCAGCGGACCTCGTAATACATCGTCATCTTAGTGTTCTATAAAGCCATATTTAAGTTTTAAACGGATAATCTTGTTACGGGTCACATACTTACAATTTTATATTGATGAAAACCTTCATTGCAATAGAACTTCTTAATAAAAAAGGTAATCGTAAATCGTAAAGATCACGCCTCATGTTGCAAGCCGTGTTGTAAAAACACGGGTTCTCTACGTTTAATAACATAAATCTAATCTAACCTTTCTAGCGAAATACTCAATCATTCTCAAACGCCAGCTTCACAAATAACTAAATACAAAGAGTACATACTCGTACTAGCAAACCCGTAACACAATGCATAAGTACTTAACTTAAGGGGGACGCGATAAGGTAGCCCGCAAAATTCAAATTTTCTTACGTTTTTTGCAATTTGCATGTCGATGTCAGGTTGCATGTTGATTAAAATATGATTCGCGCCCGTAACTAATATGGCTTTACAAAATTAGAATCATTAGAATCAGAAATGAAATGAAATTATTTATTCTGTAAATTGGATATCGGAATCACTTTTACAACAACAATCATCAAATACAACTCCCTAAGTTAGAATTGACCTCAAATGTAATGATTTCATGAAACAGTCATTCAATAGGGTAATATGAACTTAGAGAGTTGTGTTGATGTTTTTTATTATTATAATTCAATAAATAAATATTAGTTATGGGCGCGAATCATATTTAGATCAATATACAACCTAATACTGACTTGCAAATTGCAAAAAAACGTAAGAAATTTTGAATTTCGCGGGCTACCCTGGCCTTAAACTTCAAACAGAAAGCAAGATAAAATACATCAATAGCCAACAGATTCTATAACAAAAGCTAAAAATATAACTCTACACGTATCAAAAAGATTTATTTAACAAATCAAACAACAATACTTCAAAATAAATGCCTTTAAAAACATCAGATGAGCAATGCACAGACTGTGTGAGTTTGCTGCGGGAACGTACACCAGTGTTTGTAAGCAACCTTAATACTTAATAGTTCGCGAGCTGAAATTAGGTTTCAGACTGGCTTTCATTTCTCGGATACTCTCCCTTGTATTCTTGTATTATGATATTACAATATTCGTACAAATTGAGTTTACGAACACTGGGTTCAGGGGCATGCTCGACGCGTGCTAATAAAACGTATGCAGTGACGTCACCCTGACGTCACATGGACTCGATGCATGCTTGCGATTTTACACAAGTTTTAGGTGAAAATAAAACCTTGATGTCGTGTTTTTAACGTAAAGCGTAGGTTTGTTAAATTGTTATATTTAAAATCTAGGTTACAATCCTTTTTTTCGTGAAATCGTTGTGTGTAAAATAAAGTTATGACAATTTACAAGTAAACTTTATTATTTCAAATGTTCGTGAATTTTCATGAATCAACCTACCAATGAAGAAAAAACCTAGATGTCCCGCAATTTCAAATTAATGAAAAAACCGGCTGGTGGCCTCTCAGGCGATGATCAGAACTAAAGCCATATTTAAGTTTTTTACAGATAATCCTGATACGGGTCACATAAATGTTAAATGAAACTCGAACTTAAGAACCTATACTACCTCAAATGGCTTAGCATGATCCTTCGTTATGTCAAAAATACTGCAGCTTTCATTTTGAAATAAATGTATGGTAAAGTTGAGGATTATTTTTAAGTATTATGTTTGACGAAAACACGATTCCGTAAAATTTTCTTGACAGAAAAATATTCCAAAGTTACCTCCAAACCGAACAATAAACCGCTGGTATTCACAAAATACTTATACAACAAATTAGATCATGAAACTTTGCATACTAACTGAACTTCTATAAAGCAGGTCTTGTTTTTTATTTTTGTCAAATTACCATTATTTTCACATTAATAAGCAATTACCTAAACTATCGGCGCCCAGAACCGCACTAAGTCTCGCTCTCACTCATTCCGCGAGCAGTGTCGTGCGAGCGAGATAAAAAGCTGAGGTAATAAGGGCTTTTAATAAAAAAGACATTACGAACACTACAACATCGTAAAAATCACGTGCGTTTACAACACGCGTTCTTTATGTTACCAACAAACAAAAATTAGCCTTTGGCCGTTTTAACTTGGGCCTAATTTACATAAGAAACAGGCTGAAAAACAGTCAATTAAATTTTATATCAAACGTAACGACGATCTTCTTCTACTACATAATTTCGAATATGTCTTTTATCAATGCACTATATCATTAAAATCTTTTTCGGTGTTATATTAGTATTGTCACGTGCATGGAATGTCTAATACATCATTTACCATCTGATTCAAATACACCTCTTCGGAATGTACTTAATCATACTTTGGAACTCATTTCATCTCTGTTGTAAACACTGATATATGTTTTCATTTATTCAAATTTGTTCTCACAATATCGTGCCATTTTCCAGCAATATTCTTGCCGGCAAATTGCACGATTAAATGCAACGTGTTTAAAATTAAATGTCTAAATTCCACAGGTATTTTTCACTGCTTAAAAACAACATTTTAATTAATACTTTAACTAAAATGGCGTTACTTTGAAAAAATATCCAGACACTATTTTGAAAATAATAAAACGTGCCGATCGTTAAATTGACCAGGGCGCTTGATAAAACATTTTTATTTTTTATTTTTATTAAACAGAAAACCCTTTGTTTCGGTAAAAATTCCGACGTTAATTTTATTTCCATACCAGTTTGTGGGTATCGCTGAACATCAAAATTGATTAGGGACCCTGTCGTGGCCATTGAAGCTAATTGGCAAACGGTGAAAGGTTCGATGCTGAGTAGGTACGCGTAGCACCAACCGTACAAAATTATGAGCCACGCACTCTTTCGGTAATCCAAATTCCAAACCACAAACTCTGCGTCGAAATAAAATAAATAAGAACACGGGAAACCAATGACGAAATGAATTGGGAAGTTAGTTATGTAAAAAATAAAATAAACAAGTAGTTTTGACGCAGTGGTACCAGACCATGTGGGCCGGGAGGCCGGAGGCAAGCTGACACGATATGCGACGACGGAGGAAGACGAGACCACACTCAGGGAGCTACTACTTAGGTACGTGACCATAGCGACAATACCGGATAGCTTTCCGCCTTTAATACTGGCTTCATTTGCATACGATCATAAGGATCTCTCTATGTGTCGATGTGTCTTCTACATTTTGTTTCACCTTGGCTTAGCATCCTATCTCGTATATCGATATGATGATGCGTTCGACGAGTCCAATCGCGGTGGCTGAATCATTCACAGTTCCTATCATAACATCGGACCATGGCACCGTGGTTAGCATCTATGGCCACGACCTTGTTTGTCTCTCGCTGCCCGGAACACATGCGTGCTTAGCACCTGCCTCTGACATTAACCTTGGAATAGGACGGGGTTATGCTTGCATGGGTGTGGTTGTAACGTTTCAATGTAGTGTAATCAAATGTTTTCCTAGAAATTAGAAGGCAATATACTTTCCTAAAAAAATGGTTCATTTTTTTTCGTTTCTCGAAAAACAATGTACAGAGTTTTAGTTACAGATTAAATTGAACTTAACTCACTGCATTTACCTTTTATCTTTGTTCACCTTTCACATTAAAGTTTTGGTAACATTATATATATAAATGAACATTGCTTTACTTTGATTGGCACAATTGTATTTATAATTCACACGAAACACTAAAAATATGCATAAAGAATTTTCGTTTAAAAACTCATTGCAATTCCATTCTGTAAAATCAATAACACTTTAGTTACTAATTATATTTTTTATAGATTCTCTAAAACTACAGAAGAGAATTGTAGATGGAATTTAAAGAATGTTATGACAAAAGTCTTATCATTTGCTTTTTCAATTCTTCAACAAAACTCTAAATAATTTGTGATCTTAATAAAGCAGTTAATGTGGACACTAAGCACTTTCTGCGTAAATTAACAGTGTGATATTGATAAATGCTGATGTAATAATATAACTCATTTATTTTTATGTCTCTCATATATTGTCAGTGTGAGGTCGTCGGGCCTTCCTCGCTTGTCACAGACAACAGACGGGTTGTATAAGTACTAAACTTTATCAACGTTTTTGTAAGTTGGTGATAATAGCATTATTTGATTTAGGTCGGGTAAATTGTTGTGTATTATTTCGCTTCGTCTCAGAGAAATAACAAGTGAGAAATAACTTGGAGGCGCAAGACTAAGTTGGATCGGACCGCAGGATCAAGCTGCTATGTCTACCATCTCGCACCTGGAATTGTCTCTAACTCAGGATTGAACTTTCGACGATCAATTTGATCAGGATATTGTGGCCTGTATATAAGTTTGGACAAACGCGACAAATCTGTTGAAACAATACACACTTGTTAGTTGTCGTGTAGCGAGGAAGGTTCATCGGCTAAGGTCCAAGCCTGCTGCTGGTGTGACTAACATTGACTTTGGCTGTAGCCTACAGAGACAGGTGAGCATAATGAGCATGAATCTATCCGCCAAACTGGATGACCTGCAACGTGGGGACCGCCAGCTCGAGACGACGGTCGCTCTCTGCGAGATCCGCACGCAGCTCCAGGAACTGACCAAGAGCGTGGAGTCATGCCAGAGTGAGGTCTCCGAGGTAAGTGCCCCTGTACACTGCTGCATGGATCTTTTGGCGCTCGACTGACGTTGACAGGGTGACGCTGTTGGTGAACATTTAGTGCAATTATTTTGTGAAATGTATTGAATAAACAAGATGGCGGCGTTAGTTCCTATTTTGGCCACGCGCCAAAAGATCCTTGTACAGCTATATATTGTTTTATTTAGATACAGACTAACGATTGCTCGCATAAAGATAAGGTGTGCAGTGTCAAAATGATGTAAATTAGAGCAAATTTCAAAAGCTATTTAATTTCAAAGTATAGCATATTTGATCAACCATAAAGACTTCCACATAAATATGTTTCTCCCCTATCAAACAAACCCGCTTTTGAATTTTGCTTTGTGTACATGTTTGTGTACGTGACTGTGGACATCCCTTGGGGCGGAGGCAAGCGTGCAGTGAGCTTCCTGTGACGACAACGGCTAAGTTCAGTTCCCAAGCGCTTTGCAGAGAGTTTACACTATCAATTCAAACGCGGTGCTACACGTCACTATTCATAAGAATGAATAGTCTGTAATACACTTATCAACATATCATCACACGTACAAAATGACATATAAACAGATACGGAATGTACATGAATTGGAATCTTGAATAGAATCAAATAGTAGATATTGAACCAAAATCAAAGGATATTGAACACGTTCAGTTTTTACTGCCGCGAACTTTTAATGAACATGCATTTGGTAATTTTTTATTCACCTAATCTACAATAAAAACTGCCGCTTTAAATCAGTGCCTTAAATAACGTAGGTACTCGTTAAATAAGTAAATAAACAATAACGTTTGTCTATTTAAATTCAAATAACATAAAATATACGTTTAATGTCCAGAGGTTTTCTGAGGTAATTAAAATGTATTTTTTTTTTGTAAATGTATATTCATTAAATTTTTTCAAATCGATTTTTTCCCCCTATGGGGTGTATTAGTAGAATAAGACGCTACAGCTATATTTTATCGAATCTGTTAGTTTAGGACATCAAAATTAATTTAGTATAATTTACCAAAATAAAAGTGGCATATAAGCAATATTATGAATATCTTATAAGTTACAAACCAACAAAGATTGATCCGTCATCGAGAAACCTGCTTTGGAACGTGGGCACCGAGTCCAGTCGAGTCGAGTGGGTGGGCCTGGTTGGGCAGTTACCTACTGCTATTTTTCATGTATAAAGGATACAATATTTTATCGTATACTTATACAGAGTAGTGACAGTGATATTTTGTATTCAAAACTGTAAGTTGTTCTCACACAGAGTCAATACGATATAATCATGGATTCGAGAAAATATTCTTGTGTTACTAGCTCCGCAATTCGAGAAAAATCATTACGATTTTATCGCGTTCTATACATTTGGTCGTGTTAGCATAGCGCTTTTGTTTGAAAAAGCAATTTTTTTCCAATTTTCATTGTTGTTGCCAGAATTAAAGTTGTCTATATTAGTATTCAACCGGCAACAGGACACATTATGGTGTAATTAATGTAAGATATGATAGTAGCGAAGTCAGCTCGATCGAAAAAATCTTAGAAAAATGAGAAATTATAATTATGCGATTGGCACTTGACTATAATTTTATCGATAATAATTTGTTGTATCTAACACTATTGTCAGATGATATTTAAACTTCATCATACGCACAGAAATAATCACATTTTCGAAAACAGTATTATGATTAATTCATAACTATAATATAACTACAAGATATTTTTTCTGAGCTGTCTCAATTACGTTAGATTTTTTTTGAACAACAGCGGACAGTGAATTTTTCAATGACGTCCCGCAGGAATCTGCACAGAGTACATTTTTATATATAAGTAGTAGGGAGTTCTGAGCGCGAGCCGATTTAACCCGATTAAACGTTTTTGTATTTATTAAAAAAAAAACGATTAAACTCAAAAATCCAACCGTTAAATTCCCTATAAAATACGGTTACCTCATGGTACATGCAATTTTCATATTATTTTGTGCTGTAATTAGGAAATGAAACGAAAAATGGTTTTGAAATCGACCTTCGATTTCAAAACCATTTTTCGTTTCATTTCCTAATTACAGCACAAAATAATAAAATTCATTAAATTCGTTAAATTTTTTAGTTTCGGTTTTTTTTTCATCGAGCACTACAATTTGTTTATCTTGTTTTGAACTGTTAATTTCTCTAAAACAAGGATGTATCTGAGACATATATTTTTTTCAGGACCTAAATACACTAATTTGACTATTTAAAATTGATTCTAAAACAGGCAAATTCAGATTACCTCACGTTAAAATACAATATGGATGAGAGCAGATAATGACAAGTCAAGCGGATAACACTTAACACGATGTGCATACAAATGTCATCCATCAAAGTATTGAACAAAATACATTGATGGATGATATTTGGATGCAGTTCAATTGTTAATAATCGGTTTGCTGACAAATTGAGCGAAACATTTCATTTTTATTGCAAGCTTTACTTTAATTTCATGGTATTTTATCACTTTAATTCTTCGGAAAGCAAACACAATAAATTAATAGTTGCTGCTTTATATAATCCATCTTATAGTGAATGTACTTCCTAAGATAATTTTGAAAAACTATATCTTGGGCCTATTAAATAAAAAAACCTTTATAATCAGATCACAGAGATCCATACAGAGTTAGTAAAGAAAACCTATAACTAATGTTAGTACCCTAACCATAATCTTATGCTAAAGTCTGGAGTCGGACTTCACACTATCCACATAGTATGTCTACGTACTTGTAGTGACGTAGCAACGGACAATCCCACTTAACACACAACGTGCTCAGGATGCTGTGGGAGCTGGCACGCATTCTGCCAAGGATTGAGGCACAACGGTTTCTGATGATGGCATGAAAGCCGATAATCCTCGCCTCAGCAAATATCCTCGATGCGCTACAAAAACACGGGAGCCGCGCCAGCATCCTTTTTTTTTTTTTTTTTTTTTTGTGGATGGGAAATCATCAAATGACTTCTCCCGCTCTGGGCAGAGCGGGAGGGCGTGTCAGACTTTTACTGACTAAAACCCACCCGTGTTCCTTCAGTTGCCCGTGCCAGGGCCACGGTATCTATTTCGAACTACCCGCAACCCCGGCGGCATCGGCCCTATTGGACCCTGTCACTGCTGACACCTCTTTGAGACGCATCCTGAGCGTATTGCTATACTACACACGCAGAGCATTGTATGAAATTTCCGTATACCCACAGACGTGAGTTCCGAACCTCAAAAGGAAAAAAATGAAACCCTTATAGGATCACTTCGTTGTCTGTCTGTCAGTCTGTCAACACCTTTTTTCTTAGGAACACGTGGAGGTATCAAGTTGAAATTAATATTAAATACGTAAGTCTATGGTCCCTTGGAGCTCTAAGTCAATGCAATAATAAAATACGGCTATTTATGCGACTTATTTTGATACTCGCAAATAAATTAAAACCTAATATATTATATATAGGGTACATACCGTTGACCTGAAATCATGAAATTTGGAGAAAGCAAGGTCTCACAGCACAAGTACATGGAAAAGTCCGTAAATTGTTAATTTGCAATTTTATCACACAAAAAAAATTTTTTTGGTATTACAAACTTATATAATTGCTGTTGGAGAATTGACCGTGACATAATATCAATGTATGGGAGAACATGTTTTTCAACTACAATGTTAAGTTTGTTTTTGGGATAAATTCTTGTCAACTACGCACGCACTTAGCATCTGCAGATCAGCATGTTACATCGGACAGCCAATGCCCTGCATTCCCTCTCAAATTCAAGGTCATCACTCAAATCATCGGTGATCCAGTGACTCAGGTATTTAAACTGCGTGATTCTATTTGGAGAAGTATTACAGATAGTGACTTGTGGCACATTGGAGTAACACTTGCCACGCACTTTAAGCACAAGTAACTCGTTCTTTTTAACCCATTTCAAAAAGGAGGAGGTTGTCAATTCGTCGGAACCTTTTTTTTTAAATTTTTTTTTATGTATGTTCCCCGATTACTCGAAGATGGCTAAACCGATTTGGATTTTTTTTTGTTTTATTCGAGAGGGTATACATCACAGTTGGTCCCATATAAAATTGATTAACTTTGCTTCGGTAGTTTTTGAGTTAGTTTCAATAATACGTATTTTTTCCACACTTTTATATGGATGATGTTCTAGTTTGTTTTGCAGGTAGTTACAATTTGTGTGGGGGTAGGTACACAACTAAAAAGTGAAAAATAAAAACATTTTTACAAAAAAATACAACCGACTTCCAAAAACAACACTACAAAGTGAAAAATAACTTTAATTTCGGAAGTCGGTGCCAAAAAATGAAAATACATTTAACTAGACACTGACTTCCGAAATTAAAGTTATTTTTCACTTTGTAGTGTTGTTTTTGGAAGTCGGTTGTATTTTTTTGTAAAAAAGTTTTTTAGCATAATATCTGAGTCTCTGAGCCACCGCATAACTATAACAAATAAGCTAGGGATACAATGAAACGAATACCCCGCGGGACGCTGTACACGACTGCGCACGTTGATGGTTATAATGATTAGGACGTCACGCGACTATTGGCGCTTGTTTAAAGTCAAAGTCAAAGTCATTTATCCTACTAATATTAGGTCTTTACCTATGAAATTGCCGTTCTGCAGTACTGGCCATTTCAAGTCAAAATAATTTTTGTTTGGCTAAGAATTCTAATTTCAAATTAATTTTATTTTAAAAACATGGATTTTTTTTCCCAAAAGTAGTCATTTGTTTATTGATTAGTGTTACATTTTCATCGCATTTCAATCTTTTTCGTCATCATGGATACGTTAAAAATTCGAGTAATTATGGAATATGAGTACCGTCGTGGCAGCAACGCGGCACAAGCGGCACGCAACATCAACGACGTTTACGGAGCTAACACTACAAACCAACGCACCACTTGTTATTGGTTTGCTCGCTTCCGTTCTGGAAATTTCGACCTGAAAAATGAACCTCGCGGTCGTCCGAAGACTTCGGTCGACAATGACGAATTAAAGGCGATTGTGGAAGCTGATGATACACAATCTACGGCTGAATTAGCAGCAGCTTTCGACGTTAGCGTCAAAACAATATTGGTCCATTTGCGTCAAATTGGCAAGGTAAAAAAGCTTGACAAATGGGTGCCCCACGAACTCAATGATCGCCAGCGCGAAGTACGCGTCGAGACGTGCCTTGCACTGCTCAACAGACACACAAATGAAGGAATTTTGAACCGCATTGTTACCTGCGATGAAAAATGGATTCTGTTTGATAACCGCAAGCGCTCAGCAAGTTGGTTGGATCCTGGTTCAGCACCTAAACAATGCCCTAAACGAAAACATACCCCTAGAAAAGTGATAGTCACTGCTTGGTGGTCTAGCGCCGGTGTGATTCATCACAGCTTCTTACCAAACGGGGTGAGCATTACTTCAGATGTGTACTGTGAAGAACTGAACACAATGATGGAGAAGCTGGCACATCTCCAACCAGCATTGGTCAATCGCTCGTCTCCGCTGCTCCTGCACGACAACGCGCGACCTCATACTGCACAGCAGACGGTCTCCAAGTTGCAAGAACTGGGGTTGGAAGCTCTCCGTCATCCGTCCTACTCACCAGACCTTGCGCCTACAGACTACTACTTTTTCCAGAATTTGGATAACTTCTTGGCGGGAAAAAAATTCAATACCCGAGAGGCAGTACAAAAGCCTTTGAAGAATTTGTTGCCTCCCGTCCAGCTGATTTCTTTAAGAAGGGCATCATTAAACTGCCACTGCGTTGGCAAAGATGCATTGATTGCATGGGTGATTACTTCGATTAATACAAATAAAAAATGCATGAAAAAAATTCGTTTAAATTTTTTCATACAAAACGGCAATTTCATAGGTAAAGACCTATTATTATAAATGTGAAAGTTTGTATGTTTGGATGTTTGGTACTCAATCACGCTAAAACGGCTGAACGGATTTGGATGAAATTTGGTACAGAGATAGTTTATAACCTGGATTAAGACATAGAATACTTTTCATCCCGGTAGAAGGTTCCCGCGGCAACAGCTAGTTTGCTATAAATGCGGTAATACAAAGGTGGCAGGTAAACATTGTTGTGCAACGACACATTTTGCCATATGTTGGAATGCAAATATTAATAGTAGGTAAGGTGCTTATTTTAAGTAATATCCATACCAACAAAAAAAAAAAACAATAAACAAAAACAAAAAAAACAATAAAACAAAAAAAAACAAAACATAAAAACAATACAAACGATTGAAAAAAAAAATAATTCGGAACATGCAATTATTTAAAGTACTAGTCAAACTTCAATTTACACAGCCAATAAAAAAAGAAGAAAATACACGTTTGGCACAACATAAAAATAACAATAAAATTTTAACTGCAATCACGGATTTCAATAATGTTCTACGTCTAGTATACAATGCATTCGTGTAATAATAGGACCAACAAGAAGTTTTTTTTAGAAATTCACCTACTGAATAAAAACTATGTGAAACTATGTTAAACACCTCCTTACAAGTTTACACAACAACGCGAGTGGATTCGTCCCGCATCCCGCGCGGGATTCACGTAACTTTGGCCAGATACTGTATTGTACTTGTTTGGATCTGATGAGGCTCGGAGGAGCTCGTGCCTTTGTAATAACAGCCGCACGGGTCGATCCATCAGGTTAAGCTACGCTTGCTGGGGTTGTCCGTGGATGGGTGACCATTCTTTACATACCGAGACTCCTCCGCGCCTAGGAAAGCACGTTAAGCCGTTGGTCCCGGCTGTCATTCGTGGATCTTTGACCGTCGTTACAGGTCGTCAGAAGCCCGAAAGTCTGACAACCAGTCTTACCAAGGGGTATCGAATTATGGGTTGTGGAGATTGTGAGATAGTGGGCTGTGGAGGTTAGATAGGCAGTCGCTCCATGTAAAATACTGGTATTCAGCTGCATCCGACATTTCATTAGACTGGGAGCCGACCCCAACATAGTTGGGAAAATAAATATGGATAGGCGGATTGATTATTTTTTTTTTTTTATATGAGTACGACTACCGCGGACTTGGTGGTCCGCGCCTTTTTTTATTGATGTATTTTATTTGTGTTTTTTTTTTAAATCTATGGTACAATCATAAACTCCTCTCTCGGACACTTACTCTAATCTTAAAATCTACGTCATTATGGATAATACATATATATACATATATTCATTCTCATAATTCTATCAATCCATCCATTATATATATATATATATATATATATATATATATATATATATATATGTATTTTTTTTCCATACACAATACACATGCTCATGATTAATATATATATTTTCCATGCAATTTTTTTTTTCACAGGCATTACAATAATTTATTACTATCATTATGTTATCTTATTACTACGTTATTATTTTACACAATTATTTAGGACTTATTTCTGTTACTTTACAAAACTGATGAGGCGGATTGATTGACTTGTTTAGATCTGATGCCTACACATTTAGTAACTTGAGATGATATGATGCTGTACCTAGGATCGTTTTCGCATGAAGGTACTCTTTAACGAATTCAAGTACTTATCGTGTCCAGACAGTTTATCAGCAAACGTAGCATGGGAAATGCATACGATACGAATGGATATAAAGGCCTCTTTTCATACAGAGGAGGCACGAGAATTGATCACCACGCTTGCTCAAGACGGAAAATAAAATTAAAGTGTCTGTTTGTCATGTCAAAATAACAGCTTTTTACTAAATCAATCTGCCCAGCCTTTTCCTAACTATTTTGGGGTCGGCTTCCAGTCTAACCGGATGTAGCTGAATACCAGTATTTTACATGGAGCGACTGCCTATCTGACCTCCACAACCCAATTACTGGTTAATACGATACCCTTGGTCAGACTGGTTGACAGACTTTCGGGCTTCTGACGACCCGTAACGACTGTCAAAGATCCACGAATGACAACCGGGACAATGTCTTAATGTGCTTTCCGAGGCACGGAGGAGTCTCGTTATTTAAAGATGGGCACCCACGGACAACCCCGGCAAGCGTAGCTTAACCTGATGGATCGACCCGTGTGGCTGTTATTACTTAACCACGAGCTCCTCCTAGCTTTTTACTAAATGCATATGAAAATATATACGGTACTTAATAAAATAAAAACTATTTTTAAATTTTTTGTCTGTTTGTTCCGGCTAGCCTACGAAACGGCTGGACCGTTTTTGACGGGACTTTCACGGGCACATGGTTGAAAGGAGAGTAGGGAGTAGGAGAGAGTGGAGTAGGGGGTTGTGAGGGAGTAGTATAAGGAGTAACGTGGTTACTTTTCTTTAGAAAAAAAAAATAGGGTCCCGCGCAAAATAAATAAAACGCATGAAATCGTGAACAAAATTCGATTCAAATAGGGAAGTAAGGCCACGACCTGGGTTAGGTTAGGTTAGGTTAGTTATAGGATAAGTACCATCGTGGGATAATTAATTCCCGACATTCACGCGGGCGACGCCACGGGCAGAAACTAGTTAATTACAAGTCCAGGCTTCCTCACGATGTTTTTTCGTTCACCAATGTATGTAATGTCTAAGGTAAACTTAGAGAGTAGGTACATTATTAATTGAAAAATTCACAATGCTACTGGCCCAATACTGTCTAATATTTAATACTCCACTGAAAATTTAAATACCTACTTCACCTCAGAACTGGGGGCCAACCACCACTTCTTAAAGCAGTATTATTTTAATGTTACTTCAGTGTGAGAAAGAGATGGAGCTATACAGGACGTCTAGCTCCATCTCTTTCCCACACTCCTGTAAGATTAAAATAATACTGCTTTAAGAGATGGTGGTCTAGCTCCTGAACCTGATTATATTTGAAATGGAATCATTTTCACAATACATCAAAAACAATAATACAAAACAGTTTGTGGCACACTATCAAAGAGAATTCCTAAATTGAATAATAGATTTGGTAAAATATAATTGCTTTGGTAATTTTGCCATATTCCTTTGTATGGCTTTAGTATATATTGCGTACAAAGGAATAAGGCAAAATTACCCGAATCGAGGACCTCATGCGCAGACGTAGCTACCACTATACCAACAAGGCAGACGACGGCCTTATTAGTAACTAGCTTTTGCCCGCGGCTTCGCCCGCGTGAATATCGGAAAATGTCCTACGGGAACGTACTACCGGGAATTCCTTCCTTATTCCTTGTCTGCATTATAAAGGGAACCTCTGTGCCAAATTTCAACTTTCTAGGTCCAAGGGTTTGGCCTGGGCGTTGATGAGTCAGTCAGTCAGTTAGGACTTATTTTACCAGTTGAGATAAAATGAAACAATTTTCGGATTGAATGACTTATATTGACAGACTAGTTTTTCTTTACCATTTCATTTTGTTAACCTAGTTACAGGTGTCTATGAGCAATATTATTATTGACCAATCACGGACGAGCGGGTCGTTTTTGTACGCAGTATAAATAATATAATATGCGGGTCGCGTCTCGCAGCCATAGATAATATAGTTACTATAAAAATAATACTCGCTGCGTTAGTTGTATGGCCGCGCACAGCCAATTTAATGCCAGCTTTTTATTTATATAAATTTTAACAATAATAATTAAAAGACAATAAACCTAACTTACTTGATATAGTGACCTTATTGGTGATGTTCTTCAGAAAGGTCAGGTGCGTAGTACTCGCTACCGGCGCGCGTGTGTGACCAGAGGGCTCAGTGCGAGTTTTTATACTTGCTCGATCGTGTTTACGTTATCGTTATCTTACGTCAATTTGTATGGAATAATTCATCATTCTCCTGCCCTTATCCCAATCTATTTGGGGTCGGCGCAACATTGCAATTGCAATTTGTATGGAATAATTGTGTTATCTATTCTATAATAGCGTTTTCTGGTGACTATTCACCAGAGAACGCTTATTCAGTTTCAGTACAAAACAAAAGAATATGTAAGGATCGTAGCAGGTGACGTTCTGTAGTTTCTGCCTACCCTTATGGGAAGAAGGGTGAGTTTAGGTATATTAAACAAAAACTGAAATAAAATATTCAAAAAAACATAATGAACAAAAAAATGTTTAATAATTTCTAAAATATATTCTGTTTTAGATAAGATCCGACTGATTACGAAGTGTTAAGTAGTTTTAACCGCAATAACTAATTACAATCTGCGTTAGCTCGATGGAATTCATTATTTTTACTTACATTTATATACATTTCAAAAGTGCTTATAACACAATATTGTAATTGAGGTTTGTAGGACTTGGTAGTTAAAATGCTACGCTTTAGGCTGCTACGATATACACTAAAAAAACTTTTTCACAAAAAAATACAACCGACTTCCAAAAACAACACTACAATGTGAAAAATAACTTTAATTTGGGAAGTCGGTGTCTAGTTAAATGTATTTTCGTTTTTTGCCACCGACTTCCGAAATTAAAGTTATTTTTCACATTGTAGTGTTGTTTTTGGAAGTCGGTTGTATTTTTTTGCGAAAAAGTTTTTATTTTTCACTTTTTAGTTGTGTACCTACCCCACACAAATTCTAATACCACTACCTGCAAAACAAACTAGAACATCGTCCATATAAAAGTGGGGAAAAAATACGTATTTTTGAAGCTAACTCAAAAACTACCAAAGCAAAGTTAATCAATTTTATATGGGACCAACTGTGATGTATACCCTCTCGAATAAAACAAAAAAAATCCTAATCGATTTAGCCATCTTCGAGTAATCGGGGAACATACATAAAAAAAAAAATAAAAAAAAAAGGTTCTGACGAATTGAGAACCTCCTCCTTTTTGAAGTCGGTTAAAAAAGGTTGCTACATCTTCCTACAAGTAGCTGCTACGCGGAGACGCTACGCAGAATGGCTAAGCGTAGCTGCTACGCGCAGTTGCTACGCGGAGCTGCTTCGCTACGAAAACAGCTTGGCAAGTGAAATACACCACGTAACCGTCTTTAAGATATACGAATCGTGAAACCAAGTAATACGGTATATTTATAGTCTTAGTACATTTTGAATAACTTAGCAGCGGAAGTTATGTAAAGAGAATTGGCGGGAACAGACGAGGTGGCGTATATTTCCTTGTGTTTCTCCTGGAGTCAGGCGTTAAGGCTTAAGTTATGAATACGCCTTCAAAGATATGAGCAGGCGGCACTCGTTGTTCGCCCGATAATAGCAAGGTCGTGAGGCGAATTTTATAAAAAAAACTTCACGAATTAAATTGTTTAAGAAATACTTTAAACCTTGTTTTAAACACTGTCTCGAACTTGAATTTTACATTTGAGATAATACAGTAGCATACTCATTTAATTTATCATTAATAGGTTTCACAGTTTGTTTAAAAAAAAAAAAGTTTTTTTTTTCAATAAATTATTTGCTCAAGAAGTGGTAACGGGCGCGACTTACGAGATGTAGGTGGAAGGTTAGAAGCATTTTAGTTTGTGTAAATTATTTCATCACCACTGCTCTCAAAACGGTGAAGGAAAACATCGTGAGGAAACCGGCATGTCCTAGAACCAAACATTGGAAGACATGTGACATCTACCAACCCGCACTGGGCCGGCGTGGTGGATTACGGCTCGCTCCCTCTCACCGAGAGGAGGGAAGCCAGCAGTGGAAACATTATTGGCTGATTATGCTATGCAGTTTTTCAGTAAGAGAATTGTTGTTAATTTTTAATGTTTTATATATAAAAATCAATTACTGTCCGTTAGTCTCGCTAAAACTCAAAAACGGCTTGACCGATTTGAATATTTCTTTTTGTTTTATTTTTCTCTTTACTGGGGTGGATTAAAAGAAAAAAAAAATTGTAATTTTGACAGGCTGACGTCTGGCGGGTCAGCTATTAGTGAGGAATAATAAATTTCTAAAACAATCATTTTAAAATCCTGTATTTTGGGGTTCTGTGTGGTGGACTAAAATATTAATGAAGGCACATTATTTACTTACAATATTATTATTATTGTATTATTGATTGTGCCACTATTGCTGTAAGATTCTTCTCTCTTATTACAGCAATATGCATATAGAAAAGCAATATATAAAATCTTATTACAGCAATATATAGAAAGAGAAAGAGCAATATATAGAAAACTAGCTTTTGCTAGCGGCTTCGCCCGCGTGAATGTCGGAAAATATCCTACGGGGACTTACTACCGGGAAATCCTTCCTTATTCCTTGTCTTCATTATAAAGGAACCTCTGTGCAAAATTTCAGCTTTTTAGGTTCAAGGGTTTGGGCTGGGCGTTGATGTGTCAGTCAGTCAGTAATTAGTCAGTTAGTTAGGATGACTTCACCCACTGCTGGGCATAGGCGTCTCTTCTCTTGTGCCAATCAAATTCAAATTCAAATTCATTTAATCATTTTGTGCACATAGAGTAAAATTATACAGATGTTATATAAAAATAAAAATGTTGGTCCATGCTATGTCCCGCCAGAAGCCATACAAAATAGAATGTCACATTCAAAGAAATACAATAAAATAAAATCAATCAAATGTCACAATTTCATGCCAAACACTATTTACTAATAATAATATGTCAATAAAATAAGACGGTACATAATCAAATAGCTAATATTTAGTCACAATTTCGTATACAATAAATAGAATAGAAAATGTCAGTAAAGAATATTATTATGTTATGGGAACTACTTTTTAATTATACAGACAGATATAAATTTTTATACTTGAATATTATTGCAATATGTCATTAAGATATTCTTTGACAGAATAATACGCCTTGTTAATCAATAATTTAAATAGCTTACGTTTAAACTCATTCATGTTGCTGCTTGATACAATTTGATCAGGTAATTTGTTGTAAAGTTTTGGACCCATTGCATAAATACTATTATATAGAAATTGGGTTTTAGTGCTTAATGTGTGCAATTTTTTTGAGCGCCGTTGACTTTCGACAGATTTATATAAAGACATATTGTTTTTTACAAATATACAGGCTTCATAAATATAAAGTGATGGTACAGTCAATATTTTTAAGTTTTGGAAATGTGGCTTGCAAGAATCCGTTCGTTTTATTTTACATATAGCTCGAACACATTTTTTCTGAGCTCCTGTGCCAGTCTCATCCAGGTTTTGCCCGCGATGGCAACAATGTCATCCGCCCATATCACCGCCGGACGAACGATTCCTCGTCACCAACATCATCACCCCAACAACCTATGTTCGGTAGTCTAGAACCAGATGCAGCTGAAACCAGTGTTGTACTGGTATTGAGCGACTGTCTATCTAGCCACCAAAACTCACTTACTGGATAATACGATACCCCTTGGTAAGACTAGTTGTCAGACTTTCGGGCTTCTGACGACCCGTAACGACTGTCAAAGGTCCACGAATGACAGCCGGGACCAACGGCTTCACGTGCTTTCCGAGACATGGTATTCTTGGTATGTAAAGATGGTCACCCATCCACGGACCAAACGCGACAAGCTTTGCTTTTGTTATTATTTAGCCACGAGCCCCTCGACAAAGCTATATAGAAAGCAAAAATCCAAACGCTACCAACATTGTAATCGTCTTAAAAATGTAATAGCAATTGAACTCAATACTGCTAAGCGCCTTTCAGAATCTGAACAATGAATCTGTGTTTCCCAATAAATTCCTTTCTCAACAGCGGAAAAATATAAGCGAAGGTATTTTTTTGTAAATAAATGCTGAGTTTTTCACTCTTTGTTGAGCATTTTATTTAGCCGACTGGTCGTAAAGTGTTAGGTAATTAAAGCTTTCCGTTGCAGCTGCAGCCTCTGATGGTGGAAATAATTATATCATATTGTAAAGCTTTGTAAATAATATTACTTTTATAGAAAAAGTAGGGTAGGGTGTAGAAAAGGGAGAGGGACGCCTTTGTGCTACAGTGTGTCAATACAAGCTAGATAGAAAAAAACAAAGTACTTGGCGGTTTAAAAAAAAAGTTTATGTAAATGTTACAATGGTAAGTTGTACGTATTCTGTAGTTTCCAAACCATGGTGGCTTAGAAAACATTGAATTTTCGCCACAAATGTTTTGTATAAATTTTTGTTTAAACATCCCAATTATAACGGTCTCTTCGTTATATTATTTACCCGACTATGGCGAAGAAAAAGGAGGGTTATGATTTTTACCGGTATGTATGTTCATCTGTTCCCTCATAACTTCTAAGCTACTTATCATAATTTGACAAATGAGGTATTGTTGGAAGAGTCTTGATCGTCCGCTGGCTAAGTGACGTCACATTAAATTGAATATCTCTCTAGAGGACATGAACAATTTTTTTTTTTTTTTTTTTTAGATGCCGAGTATAGGTGGTAAATAGGTAGGTATAGAAAAGGCTTATTTACTTAGCACATTTCAAAAATATAATATTGTTATCTATTGCTCGCAGCTTTGCCAAGAAAATATTCTCATCTGAAATTGTAAATAATCATAACCCTCCTTTTTGTTTCGCCGTAGTCGGGTAAAAAGACAGACAAATTGAAAATCCGGAGTCACACGTTATGTTTGGGCATAAATCGAACAGATTACTTGTGACTCCGGATTTTTAATTTGTCTGTCTTTTTATAATTTCAGATGAGAATATTTTCTTGTTTCATACTTTTTAGAGCGTGATTTTTCAGTAGTCGGGTTTTAGTTTTTAAACTTACTTTTTATTAATTTAATATCATACTAAGTTTATTCATTGTTAGTATTCCCTATAACTTAATAGTTCCACCTATATAATGCAATGCGTGGACGCAATCTTTCGGGTTTGCGACAACCCGTAACGATTGTCAATCTACGAATGACAGCCGGGACCAACGGCATACCGTGCTTTCCGATCTTTTTTATCTGAAGGGCTAGAAAATTAGCATTCGCTTCGTAGCAATTCTATTTCTACAATCGCTACAGCTTCAAAGTGACATTGACATGACCATATGACATTTCGATAGCTTATGTCAACCCCATACATTTTTTGGCATTTCTACTAGCGTCATCGCTAACCGAATGTTACTTTGTCTAGCCCTCTGTTCTGTGTTCCCTTCAGAAATTGATTTTTTTACTAATAAAAAAAAAATAAAAAAAAATAACATCATCATCATCTGCCTACTAGCCTTTTCCCAACTATGTTGGGGTCGGCTTCCAGTCTAACCAGATGCAGCTGAATACCAGTATTTTACATGTATCGACTGCCTATCTGACTTCTACAACCCATTAACTGAGTAATACAATACCAAGGGGTATTGTATTACTCAGTTAATGGGTTGTAGAGGCACGGAGGAGTCTCGGTATGTAAAGATGGTCACCCATCCATGGACCGACGCCGGCAAGCGTAGCTTAACCTGATGAATCGACCCGTGTGGCTGTTATTACTTAGCCACGAGCTCCTCAGCCAGACAGATTTTGCATTTTAATCTATCACACTTTTTTTTTTGTGGATGGGAATCATCATATGACTGCCGCTCTGGGCGGAGCGAGAGGGCGTGTCAGACTTTTACTGACTAAAACACACCCGTGTTCCTAAGGTCCCTCCCTGTCTTACTAAAACCTGTTTATTAATACCACCTAAATAATCAATAAATAGTCAAATAATACTTTCTACTAAATTAGGGTAGCACTCGTTAAGTTGACAAATTACACGTAATGGCTTATGTAGTTCGTAGTTAGATGGACTGCGGCTCAAGGTGCTGGCGAGTCGAGATACTGGCGACCGACGAGCACTTGACGGAGGTCAAAGTAACAAAGAATAGAGATGCTGGGCTTGAGAATACCTCGTGGAGCCAGAAAAAGAGATTAACACTGAGCCTAGCATGAGTAAGCTGAGTAAATGATAAACGATTATTTTTAACCAACTTCAAAAAAGGAGATTCTGTATTCGACCCGTATGTATGTATGTTTGTTTGTCACCGATTTTCTCAAAAACTAATGAACCAATTTTGATGATTTTTTCACTAACGTGATCTATATACTTTCAGGAAGGTTTTAGTATAAAATACATTATGTAATTATTCTTATATACGTAGTTATATGCATAAATGCACTGTATCTCCGGCATTTCTAAGCGGATTTTGATGATTCTCCTTTTCGTTCGATTTGGGCTTACCTACTTATGTAAATGTATATAATATTATATTCAACTAAAAATGAAAAAATAAATTTACTTTAAAAAAAGTAAAAACCGACTTTTTTTAAAGTAAATTTTCATTATTAAAATCGTTCGGTTCAGTTAAGTTACAATAAGAGTTCATTTAAATGCATTTAAGCAACACTAACGATATGCCAAGATTTAAATGACCAGATAAAAATATCTTCTATGTTCTCACAAAACCTAAAATTGGAAGACTTTAAGACCGACGATATCCTACTTATAAAATGGATGGATGGAAGTTTTGTTACTCTTTCATGCAAAAAACTGCTGAACCGATTTTAGTTTAATTTGGCACACAAATTGTTTATAACCTGGATTAACACATAGAACACTTTTTATCTCGATATTCTTACGGGTTCGAGACTTACGCGGGCGAAACCGCGGGACGCTGCTAGTAAATAATAAATGAAAACAAACCGAAATAATGAATAATAAATACAATTCTGAAACCAGCAGGTATAATTCGCGAAAATGTCTTGGAAACACATATATTGATCAACTACCTTTTAATATCTATACCGCCGGCTTTGAGAGCAGAGCGTTCCGAGAATTGATTCGGAGGGAGTCTCCTATTTACAAATAGTGCATAGTTATATTGTAAAGGATTTTCCACCTAGATTCGTTAGGTTTACACCCATCTGCCCACACACGCTATATTGATGTAATGAGCCATAAACGCATTGTCCGAGTATTTGTTTGATAATAAAACCGGCCAAGTGCGTGTCGGCCTTCGCATATTTAGAGTTCCGTACCAAATCTAATTTATCAATATATTGGTATTTTTTTTAGTAAAATATACATGATATTACATCAAGTTCAAAGGTCAATGGGAAGTTAAAAAATTCTTCGGAACAAAATTTTGTAAAAAAAAGCCGGCCAAGTGCGTGTCGAGACATGCGCAGTAATAGGTTTCCGTAGTGCACGCTGCCGCCCGTCGCACCGTTATTCGAGCGTAAATATTATTAATTTAGAAAACATTAACACATGTATATTTTCAACATGAACGATGTAACCAATATTTTGTAAAAATATTATGATTTAAAAGAGTGTCCGTGGAGTTTCTTGCCCGTTCTTCTCCATAGGGATCTACTACGCTTTGGAATGGGCAACTACTCGTAGCTTCATCTTTCTGACTGACCGACCCATTGACAATTCAAAAGTGCCTGTAATTGGTTTATTTGAAATAAATGCTTTATTATTAATAAGAATGTTATGATTTTATTTTTGTATATTTTTACATCGTTCATAAACTTATATTTACTACCTGTTTTATACAACTAACAACGTTATATAAGTAATTTTTAATGGAATTTGTACGAAATTTTTACTGTTCCAAGTACATTTTACAAGTTGGTTGACTCGTGAACTTGAAAAGCCTACTTAGCTGTGATAGTTTTCCATTTAATTTCGTTATATATTCTACTACCGTGAATTTTTTTTCACCCATCCAAAACTAACCGTTTAGCTGGCAGGGGGGGGGGGGCGTCATTTGACGCTAACAAAAATTAGGACTTTAAAGCTTAATATTTCAGAAACGGATCCCTAAATCGAAAAATTGTTTTCACAAACCCGCAATATTTTTGAAAGACCTACCCAACAACACTCCACACCATGGGGTAGACGAGAAAAAAAAACATCCCAACTTTATGTGTACAGAAGGCTTTTTCTTCTTCTAAAAGCATTTTTTTTTCATGATTTTATTTTACCACTTTGTCGACGTGATAAATATGTGTAGCCATGCCAAATTATAGCTTTCTAGTACTAAGAGTCTATGAGCTAAGCCGCGGACGGACGGACAAACAGACGGACGGACATAACGAAACTATAAGGGTTCCTTGTTGACTACGGAACCCTAAAAGGCTGACTTTCGTGGCTTCGCATTCCTTTGTTTTCCAATAATTTTGAAAACAAAAATACAGTATTTATCTACTCAACGAAATCTAAACAACAATACGCCAATACTCGATGTGGTGGTCAATTTCTTTTTTCGCGCCCCCCTTTAGCTGTATGGAAACCCCCTTCAAAAATATATAAATATTTTTTGACATTTATAAAGCTCACAGTACAAGCATCTTATTGACACAAGTCAATAAGATTAGAATTTGAAGACTGTAGCTCCAACCGTTTGGCTGTAAAATCTGTGTGACAGACAACAAATAGACGGACGAATTTGATTGAATAGTAAAAATGTGATAGGAATAAAATTAATTTTTAACAACTGCTTTATATGGTGCTATTAGAAACTTGTTTAAGTGACTAGTTACGTTTATAATTTAATTCAATTATTATTGTAAAAGACTAACTAACTAACTATACAAATAAATACAAAACAAAAGGACACTTACACCCATATTCTAAGTCAAATCCTCATGATTTCCTCGACTCGACTCAACCTCACTTAGGTAGTTTGATATTCATAGTTGCAATTTTACTCCTCATCTCGAACAGTTTCCTCAGTTGAGGTGAGTTTGAGTTGAGGAACCAACTGTCAAATATAAGGTACGTCGGCATCTACCTTGAGGATTGAGGTGAGTTGGAGTTGAGAAATCTTCTGTCAAATATAAGGTGCCTTGAAGCTATAAGAGTAGGGGAAGACCAAAGAAACGATGGATGGACTGTGTGAAAGATGACATGGCTAGAAAGGGGGTGACTACTAATATGACGTCTAATAGAAGTATGAAGTATGGAAAAAAGGGGCATGTTGCGCCGACCCCAAATAGTTTAGGATAAGGGCAGGGAAATGATGAGTAACTTAAATACCTAGCTTTATTTTTAATATATTTTTGTACCAATATGTTTGTTAAATAATATTGACAAAAGTATGTGAACGACATTTAAATAAATAAGTACCCAACTTCTAATTTTTATTTTTAAATTTTCCCAAATGCAATTGCCTCTTCCCTCTAAGGTATATTGCAGTGGAGAAGTTCGTCTACAGCTTCCCTCTCGGCTTTAGATTTGTAGATGTTCTGTTCTGCTGCCTTCACCATCCACTCTTTCTCCACTATTTTCATTTCAATTTGTGACGTCTAGAGAATTCCTCTTGGATAACTCGAGACCGCATATTTCTAGGTCCTGTAATGTAACAAATAAAATCCATGTTATTAACGTTTTCAAGGACACTGAACGAGACAGTAGAAGTTTTATTGTTACGACGGCTATGGCCGGTTAGGGTCCGTGAAAGCGTTATGTACCGATATAGAACACTAGCTTTTGCCCGCGGTATCGCCCGTGTGGAGGTCGGAAAACGAGAAACGTTAAAATTATCTCATAGGAATATTGCGGGAATGTAGGTTTGTCTTGTATGTACGATTAATGTTTACTGAATTATTATTTATTGAATGATAAATACATTTTTCGATCTGCACTGCACTAGGTACGTACTTACTTTTGTTTTTTTTTTCGATAGTATTGTATTTGTGTTCTTCCGTTAGGCGAGCCCATGCAGCTTTTTTAACTACTGGGCTCCCCATAGTCGTTGCCACATAGTTTAATTTATATTTTATGACCAACTCTTGAAGACAAATCGTTCCAGATTCACTAAAAAACTGTCTTCCAGTTTCAGACATTGCGAACAAGTACAGCAAACACACAATATGACGAACAACACAGCACTGATTGACCGATACGATAGGATACGTTATTATAGAAGTATTTTTAAGTTCCCAAGCCATCCAATTACCTTATTTTTTACCCAGGACATGGCTTTTGGTTCAGTTGTTTATTTTTCAAATATTCGCTCACTTTCTTTGACAAATATGACACTTCCTTCAAGTTGAAAACCACAGACAACGCGCTCACAGACTGTTCAAAAAACTAAAGTTGTATACGGAATATTTCTCCAAACAATGACGTCTTCGTGCCGTATTACCTCGACTCACACTCATTCGAGGAACCTCATAATTTCCTTAATCTTACGACTGTGAATACCAATTTTGAGGATCTTTCGAGGCACGGCTTGAGGTCGCCTCGAGCGAGTTGTGAGTCGAGGAGCTTTCGAGGCTACAACTTAGAATATAGGTGTTAGGCGTCGAAGTACTCGTCTGCATCGATGTCATCCGGAAACGTGCCCAGAAGACTGGCAGCATTGCCACGTTGAATGGCAATGCTAATTCTTTGGCCAAAGAACGAGCCAGCCCTCTGGTCACGTGAAGACTCGACCAGTCGGCGAGAAATTTCCTTAAAAAGTAGACGCGCACTCGGGCCCATTACCCGAGTGTTTCGACCCCAAACGGCTCAAAACTGTAGTTACCTATAAGGTTACAGTATTTGCGCCGCTTGAGGGTCTCAGCAGCCGCAGCAGCGGCGCCAGCACAGCACGTCGTGCTTGGAACATGAGATGGCGCTAGGGTGTCGACACAGGTTGCATCCCGTCGTTTATAATTGTATTATTCTAAGCATTACATTTGAACAGTGTTCTGATAGATGAACAGACGAAGCGAAATGCAAGGATTCGGGACTATAGGGGATTGTTGGACGCAATCTTAGTTTTTTTTTTTGCTGTATCTGACTTCCACACTAAGTTTTGTTTCACTATAATATTACTAACAGCAGTAATGAAACAAATTACACAAAGTGTTCGGCAGAACCTTAACACCACTGGCGAAATGTGGGTGTACCCAAAATGTGTGTGTGTCTGTGTGTAATGTGATCGCAACGGGTGGGATTACAGCCGTGATGTTATATTATGCTCGGCAGCCTATGTTCAGACCCACGACCTAAAATGCATAAACCGGGGCTGCTACCACCAAGGTCGGCTTCCAGTCTAACCGCATGCATCTGAATACCAGTGTTTTACATGGAGCGACTGCCTATCTGACCTCCAGAACCCAGTAATTGGGTAATACAATACCGGGGCTGCTACCACCACTAGCTCTAAAAGATTTACGACAGTGAAAAATCCTCGAGTCGAAGCTTCATTCTCGTACGATTGCCCACATTCAGGGCACTTACGTGCCGTAAATAGCTCGATGCTTGTGCGGCCGTACCGCAGCGGTATTGGATCGCGTGTGTAGCGTGCAAGACCGTGCACCTCGCTGGAAAACCTACGTCTCGCTGCCTCGGCACAATAACCTGTAACGGGTTCTGATTTATTTCCAACTAAGTCTGTACAGATGTGGCTGTGTTGGCTTGACAGCAACTGTTTTAAGTATTAAGTTGGAAATTGGAAATTGATTATTACTTTCATAAGTGGAAAGCCCCTCGCCACATGGGCTCGTGGCTAAGTAATAACAGCCACAATGGTCGATCGATCAGGTAAGATACGCTTGCCACGGTTAGTCCATGGATGGGTGACCATCTTTACATACCGGGTTATACCGGATTACCGGGATTTATCTTTACACAGAGGGGCCGTGCCTTGAAAAGCACGTTAAGCCGTTGGTCCCGGCTGTCATTCGTGGATCTTTGACAGTCGTTACGGGTCGTCAGAAGCCCGAAAGTCTGACAACCAGTTCTGTGCTAAAATGACTTTATTGAATGTAATTTTCACGCTTGCTTGCAGACAGAATACAATAACTTTTAGTGTTTATGATCTTTCTTTGTTAAATAAAGGATTTTCTGGCAAATAAATATTTTGTATTTGTATTTGGATTTGAATTTAGGGCCCCTTGGGAGCCGAGCAAAAAGAAAAAATTGTCAGATAGGACGCTAAGCGCAAACGAAGTAATAGCGCGGGCAGGCGATGCGATGGGGTGGGTCGGAGGCGGGGGCGGGGGGGGGGGCAAGAAATTTCACGCAGACGAAGTCGCGGGCAAAAGCTAGTAGTATAATTATAGAAACGTCTTGCTGCTGCTGTTAATTCTACAAAAGATCTTACATGATGTTGAATGTTCCTGGAGCTTACAATTAAGCTTTGTATTGAATATTTCGATGGAATTGGTGATACCAACATACTACCTAATATAACCCTAAAACTTGCTGCAGATTTTAGTCCCATCCGAATAAGAGTAGAAATAAATTAGAATGAACTCTGTTGATGAGGCTAACTTGTAAGAATACTTTAATCATAATGGTAACTCAAACTCAAACTCAAAGCATTTATTTCAAATAAACCAATTACAGGCACTTTTGAATTTTCAATCGGTCAGTTAGAAAGATGAAGCTAGTTGCCCGTGCCAAAGCGTAGTAGGTAGGGACCAGGATCGACGGACAATCTTTTAAATCAAAATATTTTTACAAATTATTGGTTACGTCGTTCATGTTGAAAATATACATGTGAGAACAATTTACACGTGTACGTTAAAAAGCGTCCGTATTAGAAGATAAAAACTAAAACAAATAAATTAAAAATAAGCCGTGGCAGCTAAGAGACGACCAGCCATAACTGACGGCGCCTGTTCACGAACATGACGCATGGATCAGCACCAATTAGCTCACCATTTTGAAAGGAACTTAATGATCCAACACACACGCCACCACCAGCGAGACATTTGAGTGAGCATGACATACTCTCAACCGCCAGGGCACACTCAAGTCATTGAAAGACATAACAAAAAAGTATATTACGTTCGAATGTAGACCATATTATTATAATAATATAATAAAAAATATATAATAATAATAATATAATAATAATTTGTTATTTAAAACAAACAACAAATTAAATACAATTATAACAAAATGGTTATTAATCAATTCATTCATCAAATCTAAAAGATCAAACAAATGAAGTTTGAACGATGTATTGTTTCTATATAAATTGATGGATTGAGTATCATTTATTGTACCTACACATTTCCGAGTTAGATAGATGACTGATGAATTGATTGGTAGCATGTAGGTGAAAACTACAATGAAGTTTGAGAGCTAGGACATAAATGTATATAATAATACCAGCCTATACCCACTGCAGGGCAAAGACCTCTTTTCATACGGCACGAGATGCACGAGCATTGATCACCACGCTTGCTCAAAACGGGTTGGCGATTTAAGATTTATATTAAGTATAACTCCAGGGGGGCTCGTGGCCAAGTAATAACAGCCTCACGGGTCGATCCATCAGGTTAAGCTACGCTTGCCGGGGTCGGTCCGTGGATGGGTGACCATCTAGACATAATACCGAAGCTCCTCCGTGCCTCGGAAAGCACGTTAAGTCGTTGGTTCCGGCTGTCATTCGTGGATCTTTGACAGTCGTTACGGGTCGTCACAAGCCCGAAAGTCTGACAACCAGCCTTAACAAGGGGTATCGTATTACCTACTCAGTTACCGGGTTGTGGAGGTCAGATAGGCAGTTGCTCCCTGTAAAATACTGCTATTCAGCTGTATCCGGTTAGACTGGAAGCCGACCCCAACATAGTTGGGAAAAGGCTAGGCAGATTGATTTTCTCGTATTGAGAATGTTAGTATCTATTTTAGAATTTTAGTGTTGGAGTAAAATAGACCATTGACCATTTAGAATATTACCTAGTTCTGGGTTGTGGAGGTCAGATAGGCAGTTGCTCCATGTAAAATACTGGTATTCAGGTGCATCCGGTTCGACTGGAAGCTGACCCCAACATAGTTGGGAAAAGGCTAGGCAGATTGATTTTCTCGTATTGAGAATGTTAGTATCTATTTTAGAATTTTAGTGTTGGAGTAAAATAGACCATTGACCATTTAGAATATTACCTAGTTCTGGGTTGTGGAGGTCAGATAGGCAGTTGCTCCATGTAAAATACTGGTATTCAGGTGCATCCGGTTCGACTGGAAGCCGACCCCAACATAGTTTGGAAAAGGCTCGCCAGATGATGATGATGATTAACTATAACTCCAGGTTTCCTCACGATATTTTACTTGAGAGAAGTGGTGGCCCAGTGGTAACGTTCGCGACTTACGAGTTGTAGGTCCTAGGTTTGAACCCTGACAGGCGCTTTACTTTGTGTAAATTATTTCATCACCATTGCTCTCAAAAAACGGTAAAGGAAAACATAGTGAGGAAAATGTCTTAGAAAAAAAAAAAAAAAAATCGAAGACATGTGACATATACCACCCTGCATGTTGGTATATAATAAGATTGACAAACTCGCAACATTTTTACACGTAACACTATGAAAGTTGGCAAATATAGGTATTTTCATCGAGAAGTTATATAATCATATCGATTTTTTATTCTGACCTCCACGCGGGCCATGCCGTGGGCAAAAGCTAGTGGTATATAAGATATAATAAAATCAAACATAATGACAATCGCATAATCTTGAACGATGCCGAGAGCGTGTTTGGTCGTGACTTTCGATCGAGTTCCAGTAGTGCGCATAGCATCTACCATCCTCCCGCATTCTCCAGTCTCCCCGCGGTCATGGAGCTTGCAACAGCGTCCACACATTGGGATCTGAATTTAACGAAAAAACACGGACGACATCTCGTAAGTGTCAATAATTGTCGTGTAAACTATACAGGAAGTTCAAACTTACGTTGTATGTGTGCCAAAATCCTTAGAAGCAGCTCGGATTCTAAATAATGTGCCCAGTTAATGGCCCCCTATTCCTGGGCATTTAAAACATAATTAACGAAAAGTGTGTAGGTACGAGGCCTATAGTTCTGCCTACCTTATAAAGGAAAAAAGAAAGAAAGAAAGAAAGAAAGAAAATACGTTTATTTGCGGTAAACATGACGCAAAGGACAAAAAAAATAAAATAAGCAATATAAAAAGCAAGTTTTGGGGAAAATATGCGTCACATCTACGCAAAACGGAAAACAGGAGTGATGTTTTGTACGTGTGTTACAGCAAGTTTATATGCCCTAACTTATCAGCTACTATCAACAGATTATCGTGACCGCATGAATGTGAAACAGTCAATGTCCCATCGGGCATCGGCTTATGCATAACTAATCGAGGGTGTGGTGACAATAATCTATCTTATATCTACGCCCATCACAGTGATTGCTGTGGTCAGCCTATTGATTAGTAATGCCTAAAGCTTAATTGGCATATCACCGCAGATAAACCTTGACACAGTGACCGCTGTAGCGAGCACGATCTTTGCGGCAACTTGGTTCAATTTTAGATGTGAAAAGTGTTGAAGATATAAAAAAACTTTTATACAAAAAAATACAACCGACTTCCAAAAACAACACTACAAAGTGAAAAATAACTTTAATTTCGGAAGTCGGTGTCTAGTTAAATGTATTTTCGCTTTTTGCCACCGACTTCCGAAATTAAAGTTATTTTTCACTTTGTAGTGTTGTTTTTGGAAGTCGGTTGTATTTTTTTGTAAAAAAGTTTTTATTTTTCACTTTTTAGTTGTGTACCTATCCCACACAAATTCAAATACCACTACCTGCAAAACAAACTAGAACATCATCCATATAAAAGTGGAGAAAAAATACGTATTATTGAAGCTAACTCAAAAACTACCAAAGCAAAGTTAATCAATTTTATATGGGACCAACTGTGATGTATATACTCTCGAACAAAACAAAAAAAATCCAAATCGGTCCAGCCATCTTCGAGTAATCGGGGAACATACATAAAAAAAAATAAAAAAAGTTCCGACGAATTGAGAACCTCCTCCTTTTTGAAGTCGGTTAAAAAAGAAGTCATAGTTGACATTAATGTAAATGATTAATATTTGTCTGGAAACAATTTGATAGTTTAATAAAGCAAACAATATCAACTTATACAAGTAATTACCACTTTCTTATCCGATGATATTACAATCGACAGCAGATGTTTTAGCAGTTTGAATAATATAATTACCCAATTCACGACAATAACAAGCTGCAAAATAGACACTAAATTCGTTGCAAATTAATTATAACTGGCTTCCTAGCTATAATATTAATGACATAATATTACTCAGCCTATAAGGGCCTATTTCACGATGTCCGAATAGCCACTACTTACCGAATAAATTCAAAAATGGAACAGAATTTGTATGAAATTATCTGCCAAGTAAGTTAATAGGAACTTAATCATAGGTGGTGAAACCAGGCCCTTATAGTCCTAATTATGCAACTGGAACCTGTTACAAACTATACAAACTAATCAAAGTGTTAGGCTCTGTAATCTGAACTTGGCCGTTAGTTGTGTACTGGCTCACTTATGACGTCAACATCCAATCCGTTTCCGAGAAATGACAGTCCGAAGTAGACGTAATACTATTTGCATGAACATTTGTGTACTAGTTCAGAATTACAACAACATTTAATTCAGACCGTAATTTTTCGGACGAATACAGTGCGCAAACGCTCTAACTATGAAATCTTCCGTATTGTTCCAGCTGATATGAAACTAGAGCTAATTCACAGGTGAAACGTGACATGGTCGCCATCAAGCAAGAGTTAGACACAGTGCAGCAAGTAAAAGAAGAGATAGAAGAGCTGCGAGAATACGTGGACCGGCTTGAGGAACACTCACAGAGACGGAAACTCAGACTGCTAGAACAGGTACGTAGACAAGCGATGATGATGAAGGTATGGAGAAAACACGGTAAGCTGCTTATCTACGAGGCAAATTGAGGCTACGCGAGGCCCTAGTAGAGACGATGCTTACCAAACAGATGACTCTAGTAGCTCCTTTGAGCTCCACATAATATGCAATACGCAACTTAAATACTTGACAAATTCCTAGTATAAGAAGTCCAAATATCAAAGGTCTTGGAACATGTTTGCGTAACAAAACAAGCGCAATATAGTCCTTGGCTTTGATTAGGCAGATTATCAATGACAGCACGTATAGAATACAAGGGAAGAGCACGAGTGAAGCGTCAGACAACTGGATCAGGTAATCAATTAGTTAAAATGTTTTTAGTTATAAATAGAAACAATTTGTCTTTTTTAATTATTAAAGATGTTTTATTTTCATTCTTTTAGAACTGTACAATAGCTACTAATATTTACTTTGATGTCGTGCATGATTGTTAAAATGAATTAATCATAAATGGTACAAATACTTAACACCAAGAAACAAGGAATCAAAACGATAACATTCGATTCGGGCTCAAAATTTGGGATGGAACTTGGTATATTCGGAGGGCGAAGACTTTACACAGAAGCAGAAGATCAGGGCCGTAGAACAGGTAGGTAACTTATGATGAATTGGATACCAACAGGTTCAAGACATCAGAAGAGAAGCAAAGTACGCCACTGCTAGTTGCCTGAAAGTAAACCCATCAGCAGTAAGTGATGTCATGATGTACTACAGATATAGTAAATACAAGACATCGACTAATGTTCGCAAGGTTCGAAAAGCGAAGACAGTTCGCAAAAGCTGTTTTACGATACAGGTTGGTATCACAATATTGTAGAACCAACAACAGACATGTTCAAACATTGGCTTCGATAGATTCTGATATCAGGGAGACTAGGTTAAAACTTAAAATGAACATCAACATTTATAGTCAACTCGAGTGACTTTGGATCATCCTGATAACATTGGACCACAGCAAACACATTGAGGCCATTTCTTTCTTATGACACGTATAATCTAGAGGCTATGTAGGGTGACTGGTAATTAGTGACCGATACATAAACACATGATTGTGCTCATGATAACAAACAACTTTCACTATGGGAACAAACCTGAAATCGCGAAAAAAAATCTGCTGCTCCCTACATTTTGACGAGTTATGCGAACATGAATGTATGGGAGAGCTGATTTTTTTTCGCGATTTCAGGTTTGGTCCCATAGTAAAAGTTGTTTGCTATCATGAGTATAATCATGAGTTTTAGTATCGGTCACTAATTACCAGTCACCCTATTTAGGTTTCAAGGTTGACAATTGACATTCTGCCAAACAAAAGTATTTAAAACAAAAAAAGAATCTGAGGACCAGTTTAAGACCAAAATGTAGCAATCGTGGACTGTAGGTTTTTCTTCGGTGCTGGAGACAGTGGAGGGAGACTCTGTGGCTTAATTTAAACTAGTTTTCTCTATGAAGACAACAAAAGCGAACACGTCTGTATCACACCATTCCACCAGCCATTTCGAGAGAGCGCCGGTATATTCAGTGAACCGAACGAATGAATTAATTCTAATGTTAGTAAACTAAAAAATTAAATATCTACAGATATAATTGCATGTTATGTTTTGTTGGTGTGCTATTTTATTAAACTAAAGTTCATAACTACGATCCACTGACTTCCTGTTTATAAAATGATGGCATCACTGTGTTAAAGGAAAAAAAACTGAACCCTTATAGGATCACTTCGTTGTCAGTCTGTCTGACTGACAGTCTGTCAAGATCCTTTTTGTCACGTGTTGTTTTTGTTTTTGTTTGTGTCTTTGTGTGTTTTTGTCCTTTTTGTCTGTTTTGTTTTGTTATGTGTTTTTGTGGAACGCGTGGTGAAGTTGAAATTAATATCAAATACGTAGGAATACGGTCCCTTGGAGCTCTAAAAACATCAGGCTATAAGTCAACGCAATAAAAAATACAGCTATTTATGCGACATATAATGATACAAGAAAGTAAATCAAAACCTATAGGTTACTTCCCGTTGACCTAAAATCATAAAATTTGGCAAGAAGTAAGTACATGTAAAGGAAAAAGGCCAAAATCGTTAATTTGTAGAAGTTTTATCTCAAAAAAAAAATAGTTTTTTGCGGTTAGAAACTTAAATTTGCAGTTGTAGAATTGACCTTGACGGAAGTCACTGTATTCTCATACATTGATATACTTCACATGTGTTTCAATTACAAGGTTAAATTTGTTTTTGGGATGAATTATTTTCAACTTCAGAACCATTCATTGTGCGTGGTTCGACACGCACTTGGCCGGTTTTTTTGCCATACTATAACAGATACAGTCATCACCATTTTCCTGCCCTTATCCCATATTACTTGGGGTCGGCGCAACACGTTTTCTTCTTCCATTCTCCCCTGTCAACCGTCACGCTATCATTCACTCCCTTCTCTTTCATATCACTCCTCACACAATCCATCCATCTTTTCTTTGGCCTTCCTCTGCCTCTCCATCCATCAACATGTATATTCATCACTTTTTTAGTCACATGCGTTTCGTCTCTCCTCATTACATGCCCATACCAAGACAAACGATTTCCTTTCAACTTTTCTGTCACTGGCGCCACTTTCAAACTTCCTCTTATATACTCATTTCTCACTTTATCCATTCTCGTCACTCCACACATCCATCTCAACATTCTCATCTCCGCTGCATGCAATTTTTTTTCATCCGTCTTCTTCACTGCCCAGCATTCCGATCCATAAAGTACGACAGGCCTTATCACGGACTTGTAAAATTTCCCCTTCAACTTGAGGGGCATCCCAGATATCCCTTCAACTTGAGGGGCATAACACATACAGTCTATTTTGAAATAAATATGGCACAATATTAATCTGTGTTTGTAATTCACGTAAAATCCCATTTTCTCATTGTAGTGGGTAATGGTTTAATGTTACCCAAAAATCAATGTAACTTTGGCCACCCAGAAATCAGCAGTTTTATCCACGATCTCTGTATTTTCACATTTATTTTTCGTTTGATCCATAGCAATAAACTATAACGATCACATATACAACTGTCTTCCACGTCTAGAGTAAGCCCAGCTCCACGATAAAACGGAAACTATCCCAAAAGTGGTCCAAAGTTACCAGAGATGACTGTATGTTTTCCGAGTTGACAAGATAAAAATTAACTGCATCAAAAATATTGCAAAAAATATAGATATTACACAGTGCAGGGCCCTCCTAGCTCACAACGTTGTAGAAACCAATTGAGTTAGTTGCCGTGGAGCGCGCACTAAATAAACTTAAACGTTGATACCACAAGGCCATAATTATATCAGTTGGCACAAATTGCATAAAAACGCGTCTCCTATTTTCTCAGAACTGCGTTATAATATTCATTCCCATAGCAAATAAAGTAAGTCTGCTCCAGTTGAATGTGATTAGTCTATGCTCTGTGGCCCACGACAGTTACATTTTTCCCGTCGCGTCGCCGAGACGCTTTTGAAAAGTGTCTCGGCGACGTTATTTCAATAGTCATTGCCATTCCGCTGAAGAACTATATTATGAGCACTGAAATCTATGTCTAGTCAAGCGAAATCGTTTTTAAATGTCCCTAAGAGATTTGATACTGTTTTCAACGATATTCGGCGAAATCCAAAATTTAAAAATTTGAGCATTAAAACTAGGAGCTTATTTTTGATTTTTAAAAGCTTGTTTATTTGTTTAATTTGTGTTGTCATGTATTTTTTTAAATATGTTTATAGGTACTGTAGATTTTATTTCAGTGGTTGTCTTCGTGTGGATTTGTCACCGCAATAAATTAAGAAATAAACTCAAGATCTTAAAGCGCTGAAAATCACGTCATTTATAACTAAACTAAATTAACTAAAGTGCACTTTTTTCGAATTTTTATGTTGTGTTCTTGTTCTTTGTTGAGTGTTATCAAGTGGTATTGTTTCAGGGCCTTACCTTCTTCCTGTCATACGCAATACTGGCGGCGGTCCTGGGCATGTTGCAGTTCGGGTACAACACTGGTGTCATCAACGCTCCTGGCAAGGTCAGACATACACTCTAGTATTCTAAAATAATAATACCAGCTTATTACCCGCCATCATACAGTCGTCCGACGAAGCCCGAGCTGCATACGAAGTTCGACGAACTACGTAAGCAGCTCGGGCTCTCGTCGGACGACTGTATGATGCTATTACTGTCCAAATCCACATATTCTCATACACATAATCATAGATGATCACCGCGCTTCCTGGTGGCTTATGCTCCTAATAAATCCAGGTTTCCTCACGAGATTTTCCTCCACCGTATGTAGTGTATATGTGTTTATATTCATTCTAAAGGAGAATAGATATATTTATTTCGTCTTATGGTCGAATAAGGACAAAACTGTGTTCGGAGATTTGGCAGCTGAAGTGGGTAGATGGAAGTCGATAGAGACAGTAATGATGATTATGATATGTAGTAAAGTACACCAATCTCAGTAAAACACTCTGAAGTAATTGTGTTCAACAGCAACATAAAACAGAATGCCGAACCGTATAAAGTGGGTTTTCACGTTAGTTTTTGAAGCCATTCCGAAAGAAATGAAGTTATCGCTTGACTTACCGCAACTAACATTGTTATCCAAAACTTGACTTTTGTTGAGAGCCATCTCGATACTGATATCTGTAGGTTCAATCTGCCTAGCTTTTTCCCAACTATGTTGAGGTCGGCTTCCAGTGTAACCGGATGCAGCTGAATACCAGTATCATATATGGACCGACTGCCTATCTGACCTCCACAACCCAGTTAAGGTAATAATACGATACCCCTTGGTAAGACTGGTTGTCAGACTTTCGGGCTTCTGACGACCCGTAAAGACTGTCAAAGATCCACGAATGACAGCCGGGGCCAACAGCTTAACGTGGTTTCCGAGGCACGGAGATGTTTCGGTATGTGAAGATGGTCACCCATAAATAAACCTGCCGCGGCAAGCGTAGCTTAACTTAATGGATCGACCCGTGCGGCTGTTGTTACTTAGCCACGAGCTCCTCGAGACACTGAAAACTGTAGGTACTTTTTATAAAACACTAGCTGCGCCCCGCGGTTTCACCCGCGTAGACCGGGATAAAAGTAACCTATATGTTAATACAGGGTGTAAACTATCTACATACCAAATTTCATCCAAATCGGTCCAGCCGTTTGAGCGTGAAGAAGTAACAAACATACGAACACATACACTCACAAACTTTCGCCTTTATAATATTGGAGTGATTAATATTGGAGAAATATCACACACTATTGCAACTTGTGAACCCACTCGATAAACACGAAGCAGTAAGTCAATTTAGTAACGAAATAGTTATACACAGTGAGTGAACAGGTTAACTCAAGCGACGTGCCGACTTTATGTTCATTCCAATAGACTTGTAAACTAGATGCATGCAAACATTGGAAAGCCGCCAACGGTGCAACCCAACTCACTGTGTTTCTTAAAGATCCAAGTGATTCAATTAGAGAAACCGTCTCGATTGCAGACAAATTAATCCTTCCACGCAGTGCACTGTCACTTTTACTCTGATTTGTAATCATAAGATAGCACGAAGTGATCTTGAAATAGTTTAGACTTTGAAAATCTAGATAAAAATGTTTGCTTATCTGCGCAGTCCATATTAATTCCTTGTAGTTCCGACTGTTCAGGTAAGCGGCAGCACGATCTGCTGACGCTTCAGTAAGTGTCATCAGTAATGTGACATAAATCAATCTGCCTAGCCTTTTCCCAACTATGTTGGGGTCGGCTTCCAATCTAACCGGATGCAGCTGAATACCACTGGTATTCAGCTGTATTTTTACATGGAGCGACTGCCTATCTGACCTCCACAACCCAACACACCAACAACTGGGTAATACGATACCCATTGGTAAGACTGGTTGTCAGACTTTCGGGCTTCTGACGACCCGTAACGACTGTCAAAAATCCACGGATGACAGCCGGGACCAATGGCTTAACGTGCTTTCCGAGGCACGGAGGAGCCTCGGTATGTAAAGATGGTCACCCATCCACGGTCCAACCCCGGCAACCTGACGGATCGACCCGTGCAGCTGTTATTACTTAGCCACGAGCTCCTCCGCATCAGTAATGTGACATCTTCAAGATATTTAGCCTCTGAATCATCAGGTTCACTTCATACAATATTGATCTTGGTACATACGATAGCAAGTGTTAACATCTTTCCTTAAATTAAATTAAAAAAAAAAAAAATTAAATTCCTTCATGTTAGTCAAGTTACATCGGAGTACTTATTGACTCGTGATTGTGAAAACATTACTCCCCTTTAAGGCTCCACCGCAGTCGGATAAAAAAAAACAATCATGCCGCTGTTTGTGTTCGATCCCATTTCTGATAACCTCGCAGGATAGTCTTTACCTGAAGTGGTTATCGAGTTAGTGGTTCAACAGCTTCAATATCATCAGAATTGAGCCGGTAAAAACAGACAAAAAATTACAAGCACTTTCTAAAGGATTTTTTTTTAATATTATGTCACATTGCTGGAGTAAAGAAATAGCTTGCCGTGAGTGACGGCTTTAATTTTGTAAAAACTATGTACATTGCAACTACTTTCCAAAGCTTGAAAATTCATTTGAGAGCAGTATATATATAATATACTGCTCAAAAATTAATTTTCTGGTTTAATATAATTAACAGTAATACCGGGCGCGTCAGTCAGTAGTTGCAAGGTTGCAACTACTGACTGAGGCATCTGACCTTTGACCAAACCTTCTCAGTGATTTCAGTAACTTCGTAACAAAACGAGGCGGTGCTAGTAAACTTGCTGCGCCGTCATATGTATACAAACTTTCATTCAAACGGTGTTGGAGTTTATCAATCTCATATACTTACTTAAACCAACATCCATTTTTATATATTTAGATTATGCATGTTTAATGCAGCTAAAGATAAACTAGAACAACTTCTGAATTATCGTGAGCAAACCTACGAGTACTTCATTATTTAAGGCGAAGATAACTGACTTTTAATTATTTTAAACTGAAGATCACCTATAAACGATCTAGTGTTAATGTTTTGGAAAAAATATATGTTAAATTAGAGCATTTTCTTAATAACTTAGTAAGTGAATATTTTAGATTATATTTATATTATATAGTGTAATTAGTTTGTAAAGTTATGTCTAACGCAGGTAAAAAACTGAGAATCACGCAAAAATGATCAAGCGTATTTTTATGTAACCTTCACCATTTTAAAGATAATTTCGATAGAGATCTTTTAGTAGACATGTTTAATAATAATACCTGGAGGAGCTCGTGGCTAAAGTAATAACAGCCGCACAGGTCGATCCATCAGGTTAAGCTACGCTTGCCGGGGTCGCTCCGTGGATGGGTGACCATCTTTACATACCGAGACTCCTCCGTGCCTCGCAAAGCACGTTAAGCCGTTGGTCCCGGCTGTCATTCGTGGATCTTTGACAGTCGTTACGGGTCGTCAGAAGCCCGAAAGTCTGACAATCAGTCTTACCAAGGGATATCGTATTACCCAGTTAATGGGTTGTGGAGGTCAGATAGCCAGTCGCTCCATGTAAAATACTGGTATTCAGCTGCATCCGGTTAGACTGGAAGCCGACCCCAACATAGTTGGGAAAAGGCTAGGCAGATTGATTTAGTATCTGTAATTTCTATGGTGTACATAATAAAGAATATTTTATCTATCTATCTATCAAAGTAACCATTATCTTCTCCACCAGAATATCGCAAACTTCATGAAGGATGTATACAAGAACCGGTACGGAATGGATCTACAAGACGACACCGTTAACAGACTGTACTCCATAGCGGTCAGCATCTTCGCTATTGGTGGCATGCTCGGCGGCTTCTCTGGTGGCATGATCGCGAATAGATTCGGAAGGTAAGGATGACGTCTTTGTTCTATGTTCTCTATGTTAAGGATTTGGTTTCCGCACTTAGTCCTTCATATGGACCATTGTGCGTGGGCCATGGTGGCCGTCGGGGGTTATCCCAATCAGCCCACCTCCCTTCAGAAATTAATCAAATCTCTGGGTCTGATTAGAACATCTGTGAAAGATCGGGTACTCCAAGAGTTTCTGTTCTAATCTGGGTGACGCCTGTGCTTTCAATGAACACATGAGCAACGGTTTCCTCAGCCTCCATGCATACCCTGCACAGAGGACTATCCGTTATTCCTATTGTGTGGAAGTGTTTGTTTAATGAGCAGTGTCCTGTGATGGTCCCCGTCACCAGGCGCAGCCCGTTCCTTCCCAGACGTAATAACCACCTGGTAAGCGTATCGTCAGCCTGCAGCCTGGTGTCGAGGACCACCAACTCTCCGCTTGTGTGTGGGTGAACTCCTGTAGCCATCTGTGTAACTGGTTGAAGGGAATGGGTACGATTGCCTTCTGCTATTCCTTATGCTGACGAACTAGCTAGGAGAGCACTCCTAGCTAGTTCGTCAGCTCCGTCGTTACCCAGTGATCCGTCCTGTGTCCGTTTATCGTTACCGTTTTGAGAGCAGTGGTGATGAAATAATTTACACAAAGTATAGCTCCTGTCTGGGTTCGAACCTACGACCTACAGCTCGTAAGTCTACTACAACCACTGTGTCACCACTTCTCTAATCGCTTTTGAATCTTGCGTAAGTATAAGGTTTTTACATGCTCGTGACTGTGCAGTCGATAAAAGAGATAAGCAAACAGGCAGTAAATTTGAAAGTATTTTAATCTGTTGACCTAGGATGTCATGTCTTTGACCTCCCTCTTCTGAGTGAGTCTTCAGTGTTGACGAATCAAGTTGCTAGTAAAACTGTGCTAACCTTTACTTTGGCTCAAGGGTCACTCGTAGATCAAGTGCTTAAGATTTTTAGACTATCTGATCTGAATTATTGGTTGTGAACTGAAATATACGGTGTCAAAGATCATACTTATCTAGATATATTTCTAATTAGAATTTGAAAGCGCCAAACCAATCTGTTCATTTCAATTTGAAATCACAGTTTTCTCTAGAAATTAAAATTAACAGATTTGATATCGAAGAAATAGTACTATTTCAGTTTATACAAGTATGATATTTTCGAATTTTGCCATCCACGCCCACTTGAAAAATTCACCCTGTATGTATATTTTTGTGTTCTAACGTTTTCGATGAAGGTTGTAATGGAATTACGGGGGCAAAAAATCGATCTAGCTAGGTCTCATAACGGAAAATTCGTTTTCTCTATTTTCACCCGAGCAGAGCTCGGTCGACCAGGTACTAACAATAATATGTGTTAGCTAGCTTTTGCCAGCGGCTCGCCCGCATGGAGTCGGAAATTATTTCACGGGAACCGTAGATTTTTCTGAAATAAAAAGTAGCATATGTGCTGTTCCAAACTATAATCTCAAGATCCGTTCAGCCTGATTGAGTAGCACACATCCATCCATCCATCCAAACTTTTGCATTTATAATAGTAGTAAGATAAATGTTCAATTTCACGATTGAAACGCCCACAATTTTCGAAGAACTTCATTTTACCTCGACATGACTTCGACAGCCAGTAACATAATATGGCAAGAAATCAATTACTTACCCATTAGACATGACATTAAGGGCCCGTTTCACCACCTACGATTAAGTTCCTATTAATTTGCTTGCAGATAATTTCATACAAATTCAGTTCTATTTTTGAATTTATTTGGTAAGTAGTGGCTATTCGGGCATCGTGAAATACGGCATGAAAGAGACAATGTGAGAACCACATGGGGTACTGTTTAAAATGTTACAATAAAATACCTCCACACATACTTCAACTCAATGAGACTAAATTCAAAACTTGTATAAAACGCACACTATGCAGGCAGGCATATTATAAGTTTGGGGATTACATAACTGATAAAAATGCTTGGCTCAATGCTGGTCCTGCTCCACAACCACAACTAATTAATTAACATTTGAAGATACTGTTGGAGCTGCTGAAGATTGTAAGACTATCATTGCATTGTATAGACTCAATCTCCATTGTATTATATAATTGCATAGCACATGTGTGAGTACTATGTACATACTCTAAAGCTACCATTTACTGGGTACGTCTTTGTTTGACTTGAATATGCCCTGGCGGCTGAGAGTGTGTGACGCTCACTCTAATGTCTCGCTGATGGTGGCGCGTGTTGGATCATTTAGCTAATCCATGCGTCAGGTTCGTGAACAAGCGCTGTCAGTGAAGGCTGGTCATACCTTAGCGGCCACGGCTTATTTTAATTTAATTTAAATATTTGAATTGTTTGTTTTTTTAGGACGCTTTTAACGTTCTGCATCGTTCTCACATGTAAAATTTCAACATGAATGATGTAACCATTATTTTGTAACCATATCTTGATTTAAAAGAGTGTCCGTGGAGTTTCTTGCCCGTTCTTCTCCATAGGTACCTACTATGCTTTGGAATGGGCGCCTAGCTTCATCTTTTTGACTGACCGACCCCTTGACAATTCAAAAGTGCCTGTAATTGGTTTAATTGAAATAAATGCTTTGAGTTTGAGTTTGACAGAACAGCTAAAAGAGGTTTCTGTGGTGAGAACAGCCTTGATGAAGAACGCTACGTATTTGTACGAGTAATAGCTAAAAGAGAACAACGGCAAACATCTTGCAGACGTGGACACAGCAACTATCATTAGCAGTTACAAGACAATAGTGTATCAGCACATAGAGTTAAGAGGATATATCGTAGCGTGGTTTAGCTCGGTGTGTAAGTGAAATGGCGTTATGGCTGTCTAGTTTGACGCGCGAGATAGAAGACTCTCATGCGCTCCGGAATTTAAATGCGTTTCGTTTAAATGTAGATTTATGACAAAAAGTTATACTTAAATAAATTTTTAATAAGTTTTTAACATATTTGAATACCTTCGATTTAAAGCAAATTTTACTGCACAATAAGGAACTGTTTACGTAGAATCATAGAAAACAAAAAATTGATACTGCTACTACAAATACAACCGTGATAATGAAAACCGTATCCAAATCGGTTAAGCCGTTTCTGAGATTAGTGCGCACATACGCACAGACAAAAAATCTAAAAATCATTGTTTTGGGTTCTATTGCGTTAATAAAGACCCCCAATAATAGTTTTTCTCAAATAACTTCCATGTACAGACAGCGATCAGTTACACTTTTATTATTTAAGGTGACTGGTAATTAGTGACCGATACTTGATGAAAACTTGCTTGTTATGACAAACAACTTTTACTATGGGACCAAACCTGAAATCGCGAAAAAAAAATCAGCTGCCCCATACATTCATGTTCACATAACTCGTCAAAATGTAGGAAGCAGATGATTTTTTTTTTGCGATTTCAGGTTTGGTCCCATAGTAAAAGTTGTTTGTTATTATGAGCACAATCTTGTGTTTAGGTATCGGTCACTAATTACCAGTCACCCTATATGTAGATATTTATTTATTAACAACCAACTTAAACTAACAGTTTGCACCACACATACAAGCCACAAAACCACAAGCCACAAGACTAAAGAAGCGAAACTTATGTACATTACTCTACCTATTAAAATCCTACTGTATAGTTTCTGCCACGCCCCGAAATTGCAAGCAATTCCGTCAAGAGCGAAACTTTCGGTTGTATACATTATGTTTATTATATGGTATTCAGTTGCACCTACCACTAACGATTGTTGAAATGAAATTAAAGGGAAATGCCCATTTGATAAAGAGGTTTTGGCCAAGTGACGCCCACGAAAGAAACAAATTAGAGGCATTAGGGTTGACATCATAGATAAAGATACAAACACAATTTTTTACATAGAACTCGGTTGGACTTTTAAAAATCATAGTATAAAAATTCAAGGTTAATAAAAGACATACTTAAAGATTTCCGATTTTTTATTCGTTCTCATTTAAATATATGACGAGCACGTCATCTAGAAATTGGGCTGGGGGCATATTCGATTGAAACCTTGCCCAGCCCAAGAACCCAGGTTCCATATTCGCGTCAGGTCCTTCGTGAGAAACAGGTACGGTATCCATTGGCAAGCCGGTGTCGTCGAGAGAGGCGGGTACAGAATCCAATATAAAGCCAAGGTCGTCATCGGAAGCGGTTACAGGGTCCATAATCGTAATCAAAGTCGTCGGAATATTAAATAGAAAAACGCAGTAGAGAAAAAAATAACGAGTCGCAAGAAAACAGCACCAAACAAAATGTGAAATGTCAATGTCCATCAGTTGTCAATTACGATTATTATTGACGTAGGGATGTCTTTAAGAAATCGATTTATCGAAAAATCTATAGTTTTGTAAAACTTGAAACACGGAATCGGTTAAATGGATCGTATTTAGAAGCCCGAAAATAGACAAACATTTTTTTTGTCTCTAAAGAAAATAAAAGCGAAACAACTATATAACGTCAAAAATAGATTTTCCTAAATACGTATTTTTGGTAACCGGTTTTAGTGTATCGTTATTTCAGTAAATGTTGTCATCCCTACTTTGACAGGTTTGACCAACGACCGGAAGTGTAAATACGATTGAGTTTCTTGATTAAATCGGCTTATAATTCCGGAGGTTTCAATACAAATAAGTACTAGCAATATTTTAGTTACTAAATGGGTATTTTTTTTGTATTTGTCACATTGATGGGCAAAACATGGCCAAGAATAGGCGTTTCCCTTTAATGGTAACAATTGTAGTACATTATAGATGGCCGAGTTTTTAACAGTTTCTAAACTAGCATGCAAAGTAATTGATTACATAAGTTAAATATAAATGAAGCTAATCAAATTGGAACATTTTAAGAAAAATAATGTTAACCATTTATCAAATTATACTAGTAATCAGTGTTGATCTTTAAAGTTTAGGTAGGTCATTCACAGATTATATTGATTTTTCTCTATGCCATTTGAATAACGCTGTATTTATTAAGCGATTGATTGGCAGTTCCCTATACGATTTTGGTAATTTGTTATATATCCTTACAGCCATTGGAAAGAAACTTCTGTGATATAAGTGGGTTTTCATTGGAAGACTAATTAGTCTATCAGGATATCTTGTTTTAAACGTAAATGTCTCCAAGACTTGAAATATTTGGAGTACATTTTAACACAGTATTCAATTTAGGTACATACCGGGAACAGTTAATATTTTGAAATCTTTAAAAAGAGGTTTAATATCTTCGTTCTTTCAGGAAAGGAGGCTTACTGCTTAACAACATCCTTGGCATCAGCGGCGCTAGTCTCATGGGGTTCACAAAGATATCACACTGTTACGAGCTCCTCATATTTGGAAGGTTCATCATCGGAGTCAACTGTGGTAAGTAATCATCATAATTCTCCTGCCCTAATCCCAATCTAATTGGGGTCGGCGCAACATGGCCCTTTTTTCCATACTTCTCTATTAGTCGTCATCTCCGTAGTCACTCCCTTTCTAGCCATTGTCATTTTTCACACAGTCCAGCCATCGTTTTTTTGGTCTTCCCCTACTAGAAAGGGCCCCACACATTTTCAGTTCTCCGGCAGATATCAGCCTGTCAGTTAATCGCTATAGATCACAGACTCACAGTTCACTTTAAAGTTATGGATTGACGACCAATGCGATCCCAGAGTATGTGGCCTGTTGCCGGCGCAGGTCTGCGTCGACAGATATCGGCCGGACATGCTCTGTGGGCCGGACAGTCCATGGTCTCAAGGCCAAATCATGCCGGTATTCGGCCGGCGGCAGTGTTGCCAATTTAGCTTTTTTAATTTGGTTATCATTTTAAAAATATAATATAATTCACTACGATGTTATCCTAACCAGTGAAAATAAAAAATAGCACATCGTTTTTTACGTAACATTATCATATTGTGAACTGACACCGAACCGCTGTTCAGACCAGTGCCGGCAGGCGATATTGAGGTGTGAAACTGCCGGCTGACGCCTGCTAGTGTTTGGACCCAGAGCCGGCATCGACCGTTGCCGGCCTTGGACGGCAGGCCGCCTGTTGGGACCAGAGACTGCACGCCAACTGTATAATGTGTGGGGCCCTTTTTAGCCATCGACATTCATACTCAAAACTTTCCTCACCACATTTTCCTCATTCCTCCGCATCACATACCCATACCATGACAACCGATTTCCTCACAACTTTTCAGCAACAACTGCAACTGCAACTGTGATAAGTAATCCAATGTAAAAAATATTGTAACCAGTACTATCAACCTGCCTAGCCTTTTCCCAACTATGTTGAGGTCTGCTTCCAGTCTAACCGGATGCAGCTGAATACCAGTATTTTACATGGAGCGACTGCATATCTGACCTCCACAACCCAGTAACTAGGTAATACGATACCCCCTGGTAAGACTGGTTGTCAGACTTTCGGGTTTCTGACGACCCGTAACGACTGTCAAAGATCCACGAATGACAGCCGGTACCAACGGCTTAACGTACTTTCCGAAGCATAGAGGAGTCTCGGTATGTAAAGATGGTCACCTATCCACGGACCAACCCCGGCAAGCGTAGCTTAACCTGATAGATCGACCCGTGCGGCTGTTATTACTTAGCCACGAGCTCCTCCTGTGCTAGTATTGTAACCAGTACTAGCACAAATAATTTTGATGTTAACGTAGGTATCGTTTCAAATGTTTGCCAAATTGCCAAATGCAACACACATAAAATGCCTGGTAACTTGCACAAAATAAAAAATGCATGTCATTGTGACATTGACCAATCACAAGTTGTTACTGTGCAACGGCATTCAAGCAACTTGCATAGTTGTGTGCATATAAAACCTGCACTACACCACAGATTAACACATATGGGACACTACACAAAATCATTTAAATTAAAAGCGACTCTTGCTACGACACAATAAAGTGCAATTCAGGTCGCACAACACTTCATTACCTACCTACCTACCTATAAGTTGACTCGCTTTCCATCGCGTAACTCCATCTGACTCGTTAGGGTTGTCTTCTTTTACAACACGGCGTGTGACTATCGAACTAACGTGCGAGCCGGCCGATGCGTGGCAGCCCACACTGTATTGACCCAGTGAGATGAGCCCGCCGCGTACTTGTAGCTTCATATCTAAACTGCGGAGTTTCCCATCTATATTAATCTGTGACTACAGTAGATACTCGCGAAGTTACTTCGACGAAGTACGTGACTAATAATACACTGATGCTAATAATTCAGGACGCTTCGAGTCCTTTGACTCCGGCGCAAAAACCGACAGCGATAGGAACTCGCATGAGGTTGCACGAAGCAAACCAGTGTCTACACTCTCGTATTCGCAAAACTTTCACCAACTTCTCGAGTAGTGTAATGCAGGTTTTACAGGCAAATCAATTTACCTAGCTTTTTCCCAACTATATTGGGGTGGGCTTCCAGTCTTACCGGATGCAGCTGAATACCAGTATTTTACATGGAACGACTGCTTATCTAACCTCCACAACTCAATTACTGAGTAATACGATACTGGTAAGACTGGTTGTCAGACTTTCGGGCTTCTGACGACCCGTAACGACTGTTAAAGATCCACGAATGTCAGCCGGGACCAACGGCTTAACGTGCTTACCGAGGCATGGAGGAATCTCGGTATGTAAAGATGGTCACCCATCCACGGCCCAACCCCGGCAAGCGTAGCTTAACCTGATGGATCGACCCGTACGGCTGTTATTACTTAGCCACGAGCTCCTTTTTTTTACAGGCAATAGATTAACAATACAATACGTCAAAATGATTCCTGCTAGTACAGCCGGTCTATTCTGAAAAAAATTCACCGTGAAGTGAGCCGTCAACAGTGTCAATCCCTAGCATCAGATGGAAGGACAGCTCTGTACAAGCTTGCTTCACCTGAGTTTTCACGATGAAATTTTACAGAATAGACCGGCTGGTTTATATTTTAAAAACCTTATTTTATCCTTAAAGGTCCCGAAAGTCACTCGTTGATGTTTTTAGTGCAGGTGGAAACCAATACAAGCACACCGACACTGATTCATTAAAAATTAAAATAATCATCATCATTCGCTTCACGATACACAATTTATTACTTCAAACTTTACACACTTTTTTTTTTTAACTAGACACAAGTATCATCGAAGTATTCTATAATCTTGTTTGTCCAGGGTTAAACACATCATTAGTGCCAATGTACATATCGGAGATCGCGCCGCTAAACCTGCGCGGTGGCCTGGGCACGGTCAACCAGCTAGCTGTCACTGTGGGGCTACTCCTCTCGCAAGTCCTGGGCATCGAGCAGATTCTCGGCACTGATGAAGGATGGCCTATTTTGCTTGGTGAGCTGACTTTTGAGATTTAAAGGTCTGTGCGTTAGTATAATAAGAAGCGACTTTTTTCCACTTTAGCTTGCAAGATTTAATTCTAAGTTACTCGTACTAAATTGACATTGGACCGGTCTCTACCAATTCTGGTTATCTGTTTGCAAATCGTCACATTGGACTAATAAATATCCACTGCTCAACCTTTTAGAAATCTGCTGTAGTAAATTACTGTGGTTATAATCCATACAAACATAAATGTATTTATGATCTAATAGGTGCAACCACCCATATAGTAACCAAATGTATAATAATACCAGCCTATTATCGTCCCACTTCAGGGCAAAGACCTCTTCTTATACAGAGAAGGCACGAGCTTTGATCACCACGCGTGCTCAAGACGAGTTGGCGATTTCAGACTTATATAAACTATAAATCTAGATTTCCTCACAATGTTTTCCTTCACCGATGTCAATAATGTCTAAGATAAACTCAGAAGAGTAACCAAAAACTGAGATTTTTCTATATCGGAACCACGTATAAAAAATAAATCATGAAACACAACAAATAAACGCATTCATCAATATAAACACGAAATAGAGGTATACGAGTACTATCGTAGATATGAACTACAACTGACCAAGGGGCGTGGGCATGTCGCCGGACAAATAACGCCCATTTACCTCTATATAAAGTTTATGTGCTGTACATAAGCGGAAACTGCATGAGACACAGTAAGATGTCTTTTATTGCTTGTTTTAATGTATTCCAAGGCTTACAACAGTTCCAAATGTATTTCTAAGTTTTAGAACAGTAATCATCAGGTGTTACTTACACCAATAATAATCGTAATAACAATTATAAACGTAGTATGTATGTTTCTTCTCCACAAAATAATCTCAAACAACATATAAACTTTCAGAAGCTAAATTACGACGAATTCAAAGTGTGTTCAGAACTTCCTGTCACACCTAGGCCTTGACACTATGAAATAACAGATTGCAGTAATTAAAGATGAAAGGAAAAGTGAGAGTACAAAGTTGAAGAAACACGGCTGTTGCAGGTGCGAGATTCGAAAGTTAAGGAGAACTTACAAGTTGGTAGTTGACATAAACGACGCGACGTTGAAGCTTCAAGAGCATTTAAAGTTGGGCTTGGGAGATATTTTTATCTATCTTGACTCGGTTACAGGAATTTTGATGTATGTCTGATGAGGATGGAAATTTTGCAATTAGTGTGCTTGTTTTAAGAGTCAAATTAATATGTTTGAGGACTTTAGACAATATGGGTATTACTGTTTACACAAATAATTATAACGTTAACTGAACAAATAAAAACAAATTTATTTTAATTAATATAGGCGATTTTAAGTGCTGTATTTTGGAGATAATATCCTTGTGTAATCGTATATATCGACTCTACGTCACACTATATTGCCATGCACAGAGTGATGAGCAAAAATTACAAGGTAATAAAAAAATGTTTAAGAGTAAGTGGATATTCAGTTTACCTACTATCATGTTTAGGTCTGGCGATCTGTCCGGCGATCCTGCAATTATTGTTGCTGCCTGCCTGTCCGGAATCGCCACGTTACTTACTTATCACACGCCAATGGGAAGAGGAGGCTCGACGTGCTCTCAGACGACTACGGGCTAGCAATCAGGTAGGAAGTAACTAATGTTAAATGAGTAAAATACAAGTATATCATCAAGGTAAGTCTAATGACTTACCTTGATGATATGTTTGTATTTTCGTATGTATATTTGTTAGAAGTACGGCGACTAACATTAAGCTTTTGAATCAATTTTGTAAAGACTATCAATAGTAAAATCTTCATGTACAACTGCTCAATATCCTAGGTGGAAGAGGATATTGAAGAAATGCGTGCCGAGGAACGAGCCCAGCAGGCGGAAGCGTCAATTTCAATGAGGGAACTTCTATGTTCCCCTACGCTACGCGCTCCCTTGCTCATCGGCGTTGTCATGCAGTTGTCCCAGCAGCTCAGTGGCATCAACGCAGTAAGTATAACTCTATGACAAGCCTATTTTCTATGTTAGAGGATTTGGTTTCCGCACTTAGTCCTTCAGTTGGATCATTGTGCGTGACAGGCTTATGGTAGTAAAATTTTTGGTCTTTAGATGAAAGAGTTCTATATACATTCTAAGGATAAAATCTATCCGTATAAGATTAAATGTTCCTACTTATTCATCAGACAGTAAATAATTGAGTACCTACTTACTTCCACTGCGATTGGATTTACTGATGCTAAAAGTATGATCTTAGGCATTTTATCAGTTTTCTATCTCGGTAACATTAAATATAGAGGAGCTCGTGGCTAAGTAATAGCAGCCGAACGGGTTGATCCATCAGGTCGAGCTACGCTTGCCGAGGTTGGTCCGTGGATAGGTGACCATCTTTGCATACAGAGACTCTTCTTTGCCTCGGAAAGCACGTTAAGCCGTTGGTCCCGGCTGTCATTCGTGGATCTTTGATAGTTGTTACGGGTCGTCAGAAGCCCGAAAGTCTGAGAACCAGTTTTACCAAGGGGTATCGTATTACCCAGTACCTGGGTTGTGGAGGTCAGATAGCAGTCGCTCCTTGTAAAATACTGGTAGTTAGGTGCATCCGGTTGGACTGGAAGCCAACCCCAACATAGTTGGGAAAAGGCTAGGCAGATTGATTGGGTAACATTAAATATGTCTGAAGTTACTGCGAGACCTTCATTTGCTCCATCGTATCCTCAGGTGTTCTACTACTCCACTTCACTGTTCACTTCTTCGGGCCTTACGGACGAATCAGCGAAGTTCGCGACCATGGGGATCGGGGCCATCATGGTCGGGATGACCCTGGTCTCCTTGCCTCTCATGGATCGCACTGGAAGACGGACACTGCATCTCTACGGCCTCGGGGGAATGTTCATCTTCTCTATTTTCATCACTATTTCATTTCTAATAAAGGTGTGTCTTATAAAATTGTGGTTGTTTTCTTGAAGGTACTCTGTTTGAGCTGAAACTGCTGTTTGTGAAGTTACAAAAATATATTATATTCATGAACTATTAAATTTTTTTGTTGTGAAGTTAAGAATATGCTCGAACGTTATAAGCGTTTAGACAAGAAAATAGTTGGAGATTTGCATAATAACTTACACGTCGACCTCCGCAACATATACAGCAATAACTATCTCAAAACAATAACTAATCAATGAAAACCACCACAAAATATCTCTAAAAGTACAAACATTCACATTTTCCTAGAACTTGTGTTGACCATGGACTTTAGTTGTGTAATTTAAATTAAGTTGGGCCAGTGTTTCGGTTTGTTATACTGGCCCTAAATGTGTTCCTTGAGAGACGCCTCTTCCTTACACAATATAATATAACTTAAGCGTTGTCTCGATCAAGGATTACATTTGAAAAAAGCTTTGGCACGCTTTCTCATCGCTTTCTCCACCTACTATCTGTTACCGTTCTTGACTGTCAATAATTCATTACTGATATTTTCTCTCATACCCTAATTGGTTGCTCGATCTCTTCCAAATCAACTTATTAAATTAATATTTTCGAAATTAGATTTACTTTCCTTGGTTTATTTAGAATTTTGGACGTCAGAATACGGAGACGTCGTCTATTAGATTATACTTTTTAGAGTCTTTTCACTTGAAGATGATTTGTATGACATACCACAGGCCAAGTGATTTTTTTAGAGCTGAGGAATAACGTGAATTAAAGTCTGTTAGTGATTTAATTAAAATCATTTTCGATTCTTTTACAGAATAAACCAAGAAAAAAACAGTTATATCGATGTAATGAAGCAATGTCAATATAACTTAAAATGAGGTTTATTGAGATTTGTTTGTTTTATGACATCGTTGATGAATTTTATGTCACTGCTCGCTTCAAATGTATACATTTGTTGATACGGCCGTTGGAAAATAAAGATACATAACCATTCTTTCGATGTGTCTTACAAATCATCACTTCGTGAATACCAATATGATATAATAAGTAATGTTTTTTCAAACTAATCATTATTACATCTCCAAAATTATCAAAAATCATATCATATCATTTATATAGTCTAGTTACACTATGCATGCACCTCATATTTAATCCCTGGTTTATTTCTCACACACTGTCATTTGCTTCATCGGGTGTATGTGTCACCAGTGGTCTTAAAAACTGTTATTACTTTCAACAAATCATTGCCATCAACGACCGTTGTTGACTTTGGTTTGTTCAGAATAACAGTGTTGTTAACAATCACTGAGACACATAAACTCGTCGCTTCGCTAGCCCTCCCCCCTCTTCGACTTTCCTGTTTCCGAAACCGGACTCTCGGTAGGAAAGCATTGTAAATAATGGGAATAAATTCTCAAATATAAATGTTAGGAACATCACTCACATAGCACTAACACTATTTTTTTGACCACTAAATTGTGGTAAAAGTTCACGGGGAGCTCAGCGCACGCGTTTTTAAATGAAGCGAAATTTATAATCACACAAACACTGCTCAAAAGCAGGATGGCACTTATCACCAGCATTCGCAGTACATACGATAGATGGACGACACTACGCTACCAGCACTCAACAACTGAGTCGGAACTCCTCGCATCGCGCGGAGCATGACAGACACACGGACAGACTAGTGTGTGATGTGCATTTATGTTTGTGGTTTATTTCATAATCCGGTCGGCGACGGGAAAGGACACCATTGCTATCCCCTGATAGGAGTTTTTCGGCTATGTGCAGGAAATGATCGACTGGATGAGCTACTTGTCGGTGGTGTCGACGCTGAGTTTCGTGGTGTTCTTCGCGGTGGGCCCCGGCTCCATCCCCTGGCTCATCACTGCCGAGCTGTTCTCGCAGGGCCCCCGCCCTAGCGCGATGGCTATCGCCGTATTAGTTAATTGGATGGCCAATTTCGTTGTCGGAATCGGTTTTCCTAGCATGAAGGTAGGTCTCTATGTGTGTTTGCCCAACAATGTGTGTAGGATTCCAATTGCCATCTGTTAATTAATATTGGTACAGGCGCACTGATCTTATAATTACGGTCAGTTATATTTGCTGTCAATATTGATTCCAATCAAGTAATACTGAAGTTGAGTGTCGGACCCAAGGCTTAGGGCCTTGGGTAAACAGATTACTTATTCCTTAAATGTTGGTTAATGATGACCATCAAATAATAATTATTTCATATTCTATTTATATTTCAGTACAATGCTAATTATGTTTACTTTGCAGGCACTACTGGAAAACTATACATTCCTGCCTTTTAGTGTATTCCTTGCAATTTTTTGGATATTTACGTATAAAAAAGTTCCTGAAACAAAAAATAAGACCTTCGAAGAGATATTGGCACTGTTCCGGAATTCCAACGGGAGGTAAGAAACGGCAACTGTTACTTTGATATATTTTGAATACTTATTGGCACTGACTGTGTCCTACCATTACATGACACATGTTTCATGATTTTCCTTATAATCACGACACAGCACTAAACCAGACTGGTGCTGGTCATCCATGAGCACGCGTTGCACGTGATGTTTGTAAAGCATTGTGTACATATCACTGGAACGAACGATGTTACCCTGTCTCATAGAGAGGGCTGTTGGAACATAGCTCCTACCCACTATATACCGTATTTCAGATCTAAATTATATCAAACAATACAACCATGTCCCTAACTATAATATTTACATGTATACGATGGCAAATATTTTTTTTTATAACAATCTTATAAAGATTAGAATTGTTTAATTTGCATCTAAACTTTTTTTACAAAGAGAGTTAAGATAAAACTCTTAATAAAATCAAGACACTTGTAATATTTAAATAATGTGCAAGAAATTATTTAATCAATTTTGATAATTAATTAGTGGAAGGCATATAAATAAAGTTTTGTAAAAATGTGTTCTAGTAAAAAAAAAATAACTGAACTTACTAGTGGGGTGACTAGGCTAAAATATTGAAGCAGGATTAACTATATTAGACAACGTGAAACACAGTAAATAATCAATTCCGAAATGATATTTCAAAGTACATGAAACTAAAAACATAGTCTGAACGGTGAAAAACTGAGACTTAGAAGCGTATATTAGTAATGATCTTGAAAACGTGGGGGTTATTGCATAATCGGTCAATGGGGATGATTGGAGACTGTGTGCAGGGACAGTTTTCGCGACAGCCGCCTCTACGGGAGTATGATGAACTGCGTGAACGCCTTGGAACAGCAGCTGCCACCCCCGCCACCCCCCGCCCCCGTTGACGAGAAACACGATTCCCGTGAGTACCACGCTTTACGTCACCGCATTCACGTCACTCTGGTGTCTACAGTGTCTGCCTTAGTTGTCTCATCTGGTAAACAAACCCTATACGAAGAGGTTTCGCATCAACCACACTTTATGAGCGTATTAATCTTTGTTGCGGTTTGAGTTACATCACAACCTGATTCAAATTAACCATTCTTAAAATTGAGACCTTAATAGAAACCAAGTTTGTTTACCAAATCAGACAAATAATGAAAAATACTCACACATTTTACTTTACGGAGTTGTTATAAATGGAGTGAACCATGGTTGAAGAATAGTTTAATCGGCAATCAGATCGTCATCACTGTCACTTTTAGGTCACTTAATCTAACAAGAAATGTTCGTAGTACCTCTCCATTTGTTAACTTCTCTGTGAATAATATTATGATATCAATTATTTACATAATGATTGGCTACTCAACATTTTATACAGCAGATGCTACATTCCTTTTTCAAAATGTTGACTCTTGCTTTTGTTTTGAGGTTTTTGAATTTATAGGCATCAGTCATTTTATTCCACTTATATCATTACTCATTGTCACTTCATCTTACAATAATTATGCTTGTGTGGAACTATACAACTTTCCGTGTACATACAGGTGTTAGCATGATCTTTTGTGTTGTTAAAAGTAACTTTAACATGTTGTGTGAGTGTTAGCTCCGGTACCCACGAGGCCGTCTCATTGTTTGAACCAAGATCACAAAAAAAATTGATCTTTAGTTGTCGCGAATTGTTGAGCTTCATCGCGAATAACGGAAACTGCCTTGTGGAACCCCGCGCTCAGCTTTTATGCTTTTCTAGATTGCCGATATGGTTCTGGATGTTATGCAAGGCTTTAACATGCAATACTTCCTTTATGCTCCCTATTTTAAGCCTGTATAATTTAACAAAAGAGACTACCTTTCTTCTGGAATTGTACCTACTGTTAATTTGTAATTTATATGTTTCTACTTACCCTTCATTGGTTCAATTCTGTCTAAATTTTATTTTTCTAGACTTCTTGGTGTGGGCTAAGCTACGTTATTTGTCAGTTTAGATGTGTTATTTTATTAAAATTTATATAAAGGGCTTGTTTCAAATGACTTGGCGTTACTTAAAGGAGTGTGTGTGTATAAGATAACAGTTCTATTAAAGATACCCGATACTACATTAAAAATCCGATAACTAAAGTAAGTTTTTACTTTTTTAAGTTACCTTCAAATCCCAATATTATACGGTGAAGAAGAAAAAACAAGGAAACGGTATAATAGTCCAAAATCGGCCACGTACAGTAAACAGGTGATGAATGCTGTTCCTAGTTTGACTGACTAAGGACTTGTCAAGTAGTTGGGAAATTCCACATCGACACAAACCTTACAAAGTTTTGCCAGGTAATTTAAAGTAGCCCTGTATGTTTATATGAACTGAATAATGTAACACATATTTCTACGATAGGCAAGTGTTCATGTGGGGAGGACTCTTCGCAATGGAGCGCAGAAGTCCATGCTGATTTTAAAATCACCCTGAAAAGGGACAGCGCTGAAAGCAGATAAGAAATAGGTTAAGTTATTTATAACTAGGATAATCAGGGTTATTAGCATCAATGCTCGTACTACAGCCTAACAAAGCATTTATGATAAATAATAGGCGCAAAATAAGTGAAACAATGAGATGGATGCTCTGATATGATGATCTATATTTCCGTAAAATTGGAATACGAGATGACGCATAAAACATCCCACGTGAAACCTATATCTGACCTTCGGCTGACCGGTTATATGCAAAATAGAATAACCGTGAGTGAACACACTTGTAGGGATGTTCCTTTCTGAGAGCTTCGAATATTTTCGTTTGTAGTTAGGAAAAATAACCGAGCTAGAAACTATCGTCTGCACTACGTCGAGGTTCAGACGACCGAAGGTTCGGTTATGAGATACACTCTTGATATGATATGGTACAGAACTGCCCGAATACCTAGCTTGCAACACTGAGAATTCTTAGAGATACTTAGGAACCCCCTTTATTAGAGATAATGAATAGGATCGAGATGTGAGACAGGATTGTAGTGGCGATAACTGAGCTATGTATTTCAGTATCGGAGCAGTCTTCGGGTGGGGGGGAAGCGGGGCGGCCGCCGCCGCCGCTGCCTCCGCCGAGGTTCCCCGCCACAGGCAATGTCTGACAATGGGAGACCGCTGCGAGGGCGCCTCTAGTCGCCCCGATCAAGGCCGCCGCCAGCTTCTTGTTTCATGGGCTCAGACGTCAGGCCGGCGGCCGTGCCACCATTACTACCACACAACAAATGTTCTAAATCGATGTGATTAGGTATAAATCGAAACTAGGTAATAAGTCACGGCGTAAATTAAACATACATAGTTCTTTAGTCGTCATTTTATGACATAATTTATGAAAAAAAAAATTGCATAGGTACCCTGTAAAGTGCCATCGTTTCTTGTACCCATTTTAATTAGATCTTCTCATGATGAATTTTATTGAGTACTTCGGTCGGGTCTGAGGTTCGGTATTTACGGTCTACAGATTATAGCTTCTGATACCTATTTATAAATTTACTGATAAGTACGTTTCGACGGTGAAGGAGATTCATTATAAAATAGTAGATTTTTATCGACTACTTAGGGGCAAGCCGGTTAAGGATCGAGAGAGGGGAACTCTCTATTCTGGCTGTCTGTACGCACTGGTCTAAGCGAACTAATCCAATGTAGAAAAATACACTTAAAATGGGTACGATGACTGTACTTGTGCTGACGTTACACGTGGCGTCACGAACATGTATAGAAACATGTAAATACATGCTGTGACTTTATTGTATTGTTGATTTTTATTATATTTATCTATTTATATATTATTGTATTATTTTAATAACGTTTGTATTATCTTTTTACTCATAATTATTGTTATATACAAATGATGATAATTTAAGTCATATCCAGATGACCGATATTATTAGTTATTATGACAGATTTGTAATAAATAAATATTTTGAAACAGTAACAGTGAACAGTTTGCAATAGTTTGCATTCGGGAATTGATTACGATAAATGTGAGAAGTATATCTGTATGTTACATAGCAAAATATAACCTGATATACACTATATTATGTTGGTTTATAATTATGTTAAAATTCTTTTGTAGCATAAGAGATAATAAGAGAAATTATTATCTTTTTAATTGATGAATAAAAATGAATAGCGTTATAGTAAGTTATACAATTTTGTGGAGACTTTAATAATGTAATGCTTTTAACTTATACGCCCCTAGAAAGAGAAAAAATTAATTACTTATTAGTTAGGTTTGAGTAGTTACTACAGGGTTCTAGTCAATTTGTGCGTCCGTGCGTCCGAATACTGCTCAATTCAATATATTAGGACTAAGATGATCTGTAGCGTGTCGTGATTGGTGCAGTAAGCACGGCCTAATATTAAAAAATGTGTGTTGTACGTCACTGACGATGACTGCTATCATTTAACGCAATAATTGGCTCAAATGATTTGTCATCTTGTATATGTGTGGTCTCGAGTGAGTCGCGTCAAGTCGTGACTAATGCAACTCGCAGTCGAGGGATATATTAAATAAATCGATAGACTTCAGGGTGTCTTACACAGACGCGACGCAGCGCGACAGAATCGCGCGATCGAAGCGTTCCCAAGTCGCAGCCGTGTAACACATCCCGCGGTCGTCTTAATTCTAAATTAACTATAAGACTAAAATATTTTCCAAATAAAATAATATTAAATAATAATAAAAATGTATAATTGTACAATTTGCAACAATAATGTCATTTTTAATTTGTAAGCAATAAGTAGAGAGGAACGTAATTTTTAATTGGTGTAGCATTCGACATTTTTGTATTGTAATAAGTCACAGTAGATTTTTTGTAAGTTATATTTTTATGGATAAAGTTATTATTATGTTAGAGGGGTTGTGGGGTGGCACTCGATGAGATCGGTGCGCCCGGGCCGGGCGGTAGGGACAGCTCGGAATTATTATCGCTAGATCTCATAGCGGATGCTATTGGCGATAGCAATAGAGACTGTGTCTCGAAATCAGATAGTATAAAATAAATTAGACTAAAGCAACGTTTATTGGTTGTTCCGATATTTCGGTGTTATTATAGTTTTACGGTCGAAAGCCCGAAGATTGTTCGAATTCGAAGTCCGCGCAAAATTAGCACAAGTTTGTTCTAAAGAACGCACAATCTAGGTTTCAGTTTACATACGCATATAAAAATAACGAGCGTACTGATTTGTAATTATTTTATGTAATTTACAATTTTAATTTAGGTTACATTTGGTAAATGTAACATCGCCACAATGCCGTGTCACACTAGACTGAGAAGTACATTAAAGGGACGTAAATTTAATTTATGATTGAAATAATAAAGCCGATAAATAATAAACAATTCAATAATTATTCGTAAATGTAACATTGCCGTCGAATGAAAACGGTTAATGTAACATTGCTACCGGTCACTGCGCATCACACATAACTACTTTAGTTACATTTCTGAAGGCTGTGATCTCTGTGAATGTGCACACAATAATGCCCCTATCATTAGGTAAGTTCACACCTCGAGCCATCGAGGCGCGTGAGCACTGAACATGTTTCCGTTTATCTTCGGGCAGGCGATAGCAAGTAACTTGTAAATAAATTTAATATAAGTACAAATCTGTACAAGATTCAGTCGAGCCAATGCGACAGCTAAGAAGTTTTCCATTTTGAATAATGATGTGTTACAATTATCAATGAATATATTGCGTTGAATTTTTAATAATATGTAGCGTTGTGATACATTGTTGCGTTACACATTGTTGAACTTTAAATATTAAACTATCAATTATTGTGTTATCGACTTAAATTGAATTATCGTTGTTCATTAATATTAATGTTTATAGTCAAATTATATTATAGCTGAAATGTTAGGTTTGAAATATTCAAGCTTTCAATTGTTTGTATCATGTTGCGAGGAGTAAGGTGAATAGTTCGAAGTGGTAAGCATTGGATCGATTGAACTTAAGAGCCCATTACAATTGTAACCAATCAATGTTTTAGAATACTGCTACCAAGATGGTGAGAGGCTTTATGTTGACGCAGCGTGACGACACGACTTTCGCGAGCTCTCGTGAGCTCCGGTCATACGAATTGACGATTTAACATTTTGATATTGGATGACATTCCCAATTTTTGAGCGCTCCATGCGTGTCCGCATAAATTAAACATTCATCAAACCATTTACATGAAAGCTCACTCGAGCTCGCGTTTTCACGTAACCACGTCGCAGTACACAGCCTCAGATAGCACCATCCACCTTGGTTCAAAAACTTATTTCATAAAAGTTACAAAGAAACTGATCTAATTAGGATCAACATTACAATACGATGAGATAAAGACTGCAATATGGCTGTAATTTTCCTGAAAATTGAACTGAAGCGTTTCGATGTATTAGATTTTAAAATCTCCCAAAGTTCCCAGCGTCCTAAGTAGGTACGAATGGTTCATACATTTTCGAGTCTGTAACATATTTTATGAGATAAGTTCGTTGGAACTGCTATACGAACAATAAAGGAATATAATTGTATGCAGCTTTGACGATTTTGTCCTTATTTTGTACTAGTTATTCATCCTTTTAAGGAGTTATTGTTCTCATCATTATGAACAACTTTTACTATGGGAACAAATCTGAAATCGCGAAAAAAAAATCAGCTGTTCAAAAAAAAACATGGGAGAATCAGCAACATGATTCTGAAAAGAGCAAAAAGGGATAATATGATAGATTTTGGAATTGATTTTTTAAAGTTGGTTATATTATATATTATATCATCTACACGATATTATTAAGGGTTGATAGTATTGGATTGCCTTGATGAAAACGGTGATGTATAAGAAAAGTCGTGTTGCTAATTTTTCTGAGTGATAAGTTTGTTAATTTACTGCAGAAATTTTAAATTCATGCAGACTATTAAATTAGGCAGTTTATTGAAATTATCCAACAAATTATATGAGATTGCATTAGGTATAAACTTTAGTCAGTATAAATAAAGACGAACATTATTTTGAACAAAATTGACATCCTAAACTAATTTTTTTACCTTTTTTCTGTATGTTTCTGCAGTAAAATGACGAACGCTCATACAAACAGATGTTGTCCGCGTTGGTTGTAATGTGATGGGCTCTCGACCACATTGATGTGTGTATGTAAGGTAGGTGATCTTGACTCGTGGCGACGATCGCCGTACGGACGTACAGATCGACAAACGCTAGTATATGCCCTGTTACTTTCTAAAAAGCACTCTCCGCAAATTATGCCACTATTAAATATCTGATGCGTTTGAGTTTCAATAAACGGAGGATACTCCGTACTTGTACAAAATAAACTTGTAAAATTTTATTGGAACTACTTGTTATAAAAACGTAAAAATATACAAAAAAAAAAAAATCTGTGGTTTTCTTTTTTTCCCCGTACAATCCAATCAATCGTCGTTAATTGAAGTTCGATAATATTTTTCTTTTTAAAGCAGCATAAAACATGTTGCGCCACTACCACTTTTGCTAGCCATGAATACGAGGCTTCTCACTATCTAGCTAGACACATCACACTCCTAGCGACAATATTTTTTAAGCGACTTCAAAAAAGGAAACCTCCTTTTTAATTAGTTTTTGAGAAAATCGCGGACATACAAACATACATACATACGGGTCGAACATAGAACCCTATATCCGACCCGTATGTATGTATGTTTGTATGTTCGCGATTTTCTCAAAAACTAATTAACCAATTTTGATGATTCTTTCACTAACGTGATCTACATACTTTCAAAAAAGTTATAATATATAATACATTAGGTAATTATTCTTACAAACTTGTACTGTATCTCCGGCATTTCTAAGCAGATTTTGATGATTCTTGTTTTCGTTCGTCTTGAGCTTATGTAATTTAACTAAAACTGGAAAAATAAAACTTTAAAAAGTTAAAACCGACTTCAAAAACGTAAAACGAATAAAATAATTTTCATAAAAAACTTAACAGCTTCTGAAGTCTACAATTCTTCAATGCATCTTAGCTTGGCACCGACTTCAGAAGCAGTTAAGTTTTTTATGAAAGTTGTTTTATTCGTTTTACGTTTTTGAAGTCGGTTTTAAATTTTAAGGTTTATTATTCATACAACACAGCAAAAACTGGCAAAAACCACATAAAATACTGCACCTTAATTGCGTAACACACTAAAATCTCAATTCCTAATCCATTGCTTCATAGGTTAGAAAAAATCGTCTGCTCGGCAACGTAAGTACGCATAAAACGTGGCTGAACTTATCAAAATGAAAGACGTTGTCATCGATTGACATTACATTTGTATTGCGCAATTTACCCCTCTGGTGTGTGTATTGTAGTACAAGAGCAACACAATGTATAGTGAACCTTGTAACCGCTTTACGACTTGTTAGAAACTTCCACTGAACTGAAACTCACCTAAAGTTGCACTATCTAACTGTCATTTGTCACCCTATCTCTTTAAAGCAAAAAAAAAAAAAAAAAAAAAACGACTGCCATGCCAAAAATCGAACTAAAAAAAGTAAAAAACAAGTTCTATTCTCAGACTAAACAGACAAATAAACATACCATTGCTGTCGGGGGACCGTTCTGTGAACACTTTTAAATCTAAGAGGTCCCCCGACTATAATGACAATTTTATTTATCTATTTAGTCAGGGAATACAACTTGTTTTTAGGTTTTCGTACCCAAAGGGTAAAACGGGACCCTATTACTAAGACTCCGCTGTCCGTCCGTCTGTCACCAGGCTGTATATCATGAAACGTGATAGGTTGAAATGTTCCCTCAACTGTTGAATAACCTTATCCAGGGGGGCGCCCATACAACAAACGTGATTTTTTTACTCGTTTTTGCTCAATATTGATAACGGCAACAGGTAGATGTTTGAAATATTCTCAGAATATTTAGTTATATATTCACTTTAAAAATAAATAATTAAATTAAAATAAAACAAATATTTAATACCATACAACAAACGTGATTTTTTTGCCGTTTTTATAGATAATGGTACGAACCCTTCGTGCGCGAGTCCGACTCGAACTTGGCCGGTTTTTTTTAAATTTTTTTAGTTCATTTCTGGCATGGCAGTCATGTTTTTTTATTTTTTTTTTATTATTTATTTTTATTTTATACATTTTAGTGGCAATTCAGACGTTCGCAGTCTTACTAAAGTCTGATTAAATCGTTTGCAACTAAAGTGAAATCTTTGTTTCGCATGAACAGAACACCCTAATTAAATAATACTTATGTCAAAAATTACATAGGTTTTTGTAATGTGCTCATCAAAGCTTTCTATTTGAAACACATATTGTAATAATATAAGTTTTTTCTTCACATTTGAAAATGGAGTCATACTGCCGCTATACTAATTTAAAAAAATATATAGCCAGTGGTGCCGATTCTCTTGTCACAAATGCCTCTAAACTAGACTTAAAATCACTAAAATTTAGTTTATTCCTGTCAAACGGCGATTTCCCATTCTGAATTTGACTAAAGTGACACAACTTAACTATATTTTAGTTTGACAGTACTAAGATTGTACGGAGTTATTAGTTTAGTGAAAATGGCAATTTTGCTATTCTGAATCTGACTGTTTTCACCTAAAATTTGAATTGTCAAACTAAATCAGACTATGTTTAATCGCGATTAAAAAGGTGTGGAACAAAATTAGTTGACATGAACTAAAATTCACACCGAGACCTTGACTTCGGATGCAAAAACAGTAGTGTATTTTTTTCTTTTCTTTTGCATGTATCTCGAAAACGGTGAGTCCTATCGCAAAAATAATGAAAATTTGGCCCCCCTTTTAAAGCCCATAAACCCCTATGACTCAACATGTAGGTACCAAAAAAAAAAGGTACAAAAAAAAAAGGTACCAAAAAAAGGTACCAAAAAAAAAGTACCTACATTCCATATAAAACACGTTGAAGCTGCCCCTTCCCTGCGCCCCTCCAGCTCTAAAAGTTATTTGACCCGGTAACGACAGCGATGTCGGTGAACAAAATATGACAAGCCTGTCACTTCATAGTGATTTCGTTAGTTCCAATTAAAGCCACCGGGTCAAATATACTACAGGCCCTATACCACGCGGAGTCACGATTGTCAAACTCGATTTTAGTTGTGTCAAAATTGTTATTAAATTTAGAGGGTTTTTTTTCCAGAATAGCTCTAAGATTCTCATAGCAAAAAGTAAGGAATTTTAGTGATAGTTTAGTTAGTTTAGTTCGGTGTACAACAGAATCGGCACCATTGTCACTCGGGATGATGTAAGGATTCTAACGATACGAAACCTAAAGAATAAAGAAATTCACAAATATACATGAACCCTGAAAACATTACACTCCTTTTTGGGGCAGTCGTGTAAAAAAACGGCCAAGTGCGTATCAGGCTATATACAATGAAGGGTTCCCTATTTGAAAAGAATTTATCCCAGAAACAAACGTAACATTGTAGTTGAAAAACATGTTGTCCCATACATTGATATAAGTCACGGTCACTCACAGAAACGATTTTGTTTATGTGATAAAACTACAAATTAACAATTTTCGGACTTTTATCTTTACTATAGTGCTGTGAGACCTTGCTTCTTACCGAATTTCATGATTCTAAGTCAACCGGAAGTACCCTATAGGTTTTGAATTACTTGCGAGTATCAAAATATGTCGCATACTAGTTTATTGCGTTGCCTTAGAAGCTTGATTTTTTAGAGCTCCAGGGGATAATATATCTACGTATTTGATATTAATTTCAACTTGATATCTCAACGCGTTCCTGAGAAATAGGGTCTTGACAGAGTGACAGACAGACTGACAGACAGACTGAGAACGAAGTGATCCTTTAAAGGGTTCCGTTTTTTCCTTTTGAGGTACGGAACCCTAAAAAGACCTTGTCATTCATTATAATACCTACAATTCTAATTTCAATTCTTTATTAGTGGCTTTTGTAAATTATTTCATCAGTGGTAATGAAAGAATTATTGAAGCCCCCAAAGCGCTGAATCAAAACATCATGAGGAAACCGACATGTCCTAGAACCAAAAATTCGAAGCCATGTGACAACTACCAACCCGCACTGGGCCCGCGTGGTGGATTACGGCCCGCTCCCTCTCACCGAGAGGAGGCCTGTGTAAACATTATCTAGGCTGATTTGATTATTGCTATTAGTGGGTTTTGTGGACATGATATTTATTCATATTTGTTAGAGTGGTAATGGCAATCATGTGATTTGGTTTAAATAGGTTTTTATTATTTTACTAGCCCCGCGGTTTCACCCGCGTGAGTCTTGAACCCGTGGAAATATCGAGGATAAAAAGTATCCTATGTGTTAAACTCAAACTCAAAGCAATTTATTTCAATTTAACCAATTACTGGCAGTTTTGAATTGTTAAAGAGTCGGTCAGTTAGTCAGAAAGTTGAAGCTAGATATAAACTATCTGTGCAAATTTCATCAAAATCCATTTAAAGTAGTTTTTGTGTGAAAGAGTAACAATCATCCATTCATCCATCCTCACAAACTTTCGCGTTTAAAATACTCGTACTATTAGGATTTATCTTTTCTATTTTGTGAATGTGAGAACAGATTTCATTTCGGTGGATTTTCAAATAAATATTTTTTTAGTGAATAAGAAATAATAAGAATAGATATATTTATTTCACTAAAATTACATTACATTTTATTTTGTGAATGTGAGAACGTTTTAGGCCTAGTAGACTAGATTTGTTGACGTTTTCCTATTTTGTTAAGTACCTGGTACTTGCTGAAGAGCTCAGAACGGTATAGCGAATCACTCTTCGCCGATGGTACGGTTCGCCGAATTCACTCGTAGTGGACGGTTGGTTCCACGAATAAATCCATCGCCGATAGAACTATTCGCCGAAAACACCGTTCATCGATGGTCGCTTCAGCTACAACACCCTTTACCGTTGGAACGGGTCGCCGAAATACTTCAAACACAAATAGTTTCACATCAGCTGCCTGGTGTAGGTCTTATCATAACATACAGTGATTTCCTCTTTAGGATATGCACAATATTAGTCATTTTGCGGTGTATGGTTACATACATATGAAAAACAAAACATTTCGTGCATTTAAGGGTTGTTGAGAAAAATGAATGCGTACAATTTAGTAAGATCTAAGCGCGGCGCACATGGCCTAATAGTGGATGGATTTTCTTACCGCCTAAATAAAAAAATAAAGACAAATATTATTGGAGGTGTACAAGAAACAGTTCCAGTGGTTGTGGTGTAAGTGTAATAACTTTATTGCACCCTCATGGTCACACAATTGTCAGTCAGAATCACCATCATGGCATTCGGCGTGCCGTTCATGGCAGACATGTGTGCCGCGCTTAGATCTTACTAAATTGCACGCACTCATTTTTCGCTTTGCACGAGTTAACCGAGATACCGAAAGTCGGAGCAGACTGGAAGAAGCGCGACATCAAGCGCTATGCCTCCAGAACTGGGGATACCGCCGAAATCGCAGAACATACAGGGTGTAAGTGTAAAAAATGGTAATATTTTAAGGGGTCATTGTACTCATCACTATAAACAACTTTTACTATGGGACCAAACCTGAAATCGCGAAAAAAAATCAGCTGTTCAGTACATTTATATGTTCGCATAATTTGTCAAAATGTAGGGAGCAGCTGATTTTTTTCGCGATTTCAGGTAATAATAATAATAAAATAATAAAAAGCATAAAAAAACTGCTCTAACGGCTGTGAGTTAGCCTGAAAAAGAAAATAAGTATCTTGAAAAAACAATGGCTCGATTATTTCCGTTAGTCGACGTTCGCACGGACGTAAAAATATCGCGGCGATTTTGATTCGCGCACTGAATTTTCAAGGCTCTGCTAAACACCGAGAGTTGAAAATCCAGCAGTGCGTTTTTTCGATGCGCTAGAATGCACTCTGTTGTTGTTATGTTGGATTCTATAAGCTCGGCTCAGCAACGAGAGTTGAAAATCTAGTTCGCGATAAAATCCTGCCGCGATATTTCTACGTCCGTGCGAAAGTCGGCATAGACTACCAAAAAGCCCAAATTCATAACGTACTATCGGCAATACTTAAGCATGCTCACTTTAGAAAATATTTCTGCGAAAGCTCAGCTAGTGACAGACCATACCCCTTCCTGGTTTCGCCCAATTAGAGACAATGTGCATTTGTGTGAGTATACGGCGCCTAGTGTTGAGTGTCACACTTCAATACGTCATTATATTAATACGAACAAGACTAAAATACGCTTCGTGCATCCTATTAGTCAAAACGCATGCATCGGGCGATCGAGTCGTGAACCGTGCTACGCGATTATTGTCTTAGAGATGAGCATGCGGAAGTTTGGCGGATAGTACGTGGCACTGCGACTCACCGACCCACTAACACAATTACACCTTATTGGATAAACCCTGAAAAACTGTCCTGAAATAATAACAAACGATTTTAGTACTTGAGCCCATCCAAAATGCCTTCCTTAAAATAAAACAAGCTGATATTTCCCGACTCATCGAACGATAACCCGAAATTGTGTCTCTTTACAAACTCCCGACGCAACACGGGCGAAGCTTAATAACGGACACAGATCCGATTGGGCGCTATACAAAACCTTTTTATACGCAAGCCTAAAGCCCCGGATAAGTAAAACAACAAAAAATGTTAAAAAAAAAACTATTTTATGCACTCGCTCGCGATGCACGCGGCCTGTGTTATGCAGAACTTGTATTTAACATGAAACTTCATAAACTTAACGACACGTGCATCGAGCCGAGGTCACCCGAACCAGAAAGAAATGTAGCGATTTAAAAGAGCCAGCATGCTACCTCGTGGCCACTCGTGAAGCTGCGCTGCTGCATCTATCGTCCTCTCGCTCGTTTTGCAGCTCGCTATCTCACCTAGAGGGTGGAGCCGACTGTTATATAAAGTTGATACGAAATATATGGTCCCGCCTGAAAACCCTGAAAGAGAATCAAGGCTGAGCAAACCGTTGAGTGATCGTCCAACGCCATCTATGAGTTAGAGATGCAAATAAAAAGTTTGAAAATTTCTGTAACATTCTGCAGAAGAGTTAAATTCACGCTGTCGATGTGGAGGTAAGGTTGATACGAGTATTTGATATCATTCTTTGAAAGTATAACTGAAATTTCAAGGACTTTTTTTCACTTTAAATCAATTTCAGCATTCCTTCCAATGTTTTTGTTGTTGCTACTCGATAATAGATGACGCTGTATAAAATTTTAATTATATTCATAAAATACGTTTCAAAGAGATTATCAACCTCATTTAATCAGCTACCCGATACTAGATGGCGCTAAATGATATCCTTTTTAGTACTTATTCGATCTCAACTTACATGAAATTAAATTAAATCTGTTGCTTGTCCGTGACTTTGTGTGCGCGGAGGTAGGTTATAGCGGTACTGAAAAAAAAATTACCTTCGTACCTCAACCCGTAGGTAACGGGGCTTCAACCTACCCCGTCTCTAGCCTTCAATCTAGTCTGCTATTGGTAGTAAAAATCCGTTTGTAGTGTAGCCGACAAGACGTTATAATTTACTATGAACCATTCTCATATTTACATACACAAACGTTTTAACTTATAGACGAGTATTTTTCAGAATGTGACGCTGACCCAGGACGTCGAACATGATGGTGACGACGTCAACTCTACGATGAAGACATCAGCGAGTACTATGTCAACGACACTGACGACGGTTTATGATTGAGTATCGCGTTTAGCCAAGGACGCTTTTTGAAGTTTCCTACTGAGAAACAGGCTAGAGAATGTGAAAATTGAAAGAGGTCAGGTACTCATGGGATACTGGGAGCCAGGGGATCACCACACTGTATCAGTAACAGTTGTATTTCACCATATTTTAGTGTTATATGAAATACTTACTAAGACTCTATTAAAAAAGCACCTAATTACATATAGGTAGTTAATTGAATTTTTTAGGGTTCCGTAGTCAACAAGGAGCCCAAAGTTTCGCTATGTCCGTCCGTCTGTCCGTCTGTCCGTCCGCAGCTTAACTCAGAGACTCTTAGTACTAGAATGCTATAATTTGGTATAGATATACATATTCATCACGCCAACAAAGTGGTAAAAAAAATCATGAATAAAAAAAATTTTTTTTAGGATACCTTCTGTACACGTAAAGTGGCGATGTTTTTTTTTTCTCGTCTACCCCATGGTGTGGGGTGTTGTTGGATAGGTCTTTCAAAAATATTGTGGGTTTGTTAAACAATTTTTCGATTTAGGGATCCGTTTCTGAAATATTAAGTTTTAAAGTGCTAATTTTTGTTAGAGTCCAGAAGTGCCCCCCCACCCTGCCAGCTAAACGGTTAGTTTTGGATGGGTGAAAAAGTTCACGGTAGTAGTATATAGGTATAACGAAGGAAAATTATCACAACTAAGTAGGCTATTCCAGTTTCCGAGTAATAGTCAACAAACTTAAATTTGCAGTTGGAATGTGTAGCTACCACTGACCAGCACGTTTTGACCCTCAGTTTAAAGAAACAGTGAAACCAACAGTTCTGAAAAGAACTTTTTCTCGCAGCACGTTTGACGCTCTGACCAAGAAACATGGAAGCAAACAGTTCTGAAAAGAACTCAAATCTGCTAAAGAAATAGTTCAGTAAAGAAAGAAAGAAAGAAAAACGTTTATTTGGACACACTTCGTGAAACACAAAAACAAAAGAAAAAAAATTAAAATAATGTTTTAAAACAAGTGTGTGCCTCACGGAGTATAGGAACTGCAGGTGGCACACGCGCACCGGCCGGCATTCATCAAGGCGGCAGTGTGCAGTGGAGACGTGTGTGTTGTGCTCGCGCGCGCGGTTGAAGGTTGGGGCGAAGTCCGACGGCGGCGTGTGGCGTCTGCACTTCCTACTGAACTATCTTTAGCAGATTTGAGTTCTCTTCAGAACTGTTTGCTTCCTTCTTTAAACTGAGGGTCAAAACGTGCTGGTCAGTGGTAGCTACAAATGTATGGGAGACCATGTTTATCAACTACAGTGTCAAGTTTGTTCTTAGGATCAATTCATCCCAACTACGGAACCCTACATTATGCATGGTCCGACACGCACTTGGCCGGTTTCCTTTGATTTATTTTTATTTATTTATTTGCTCTCATGCACATCACACATTTTACAATATTACCTACTGTTGGTTTTTGTACATGAAGGGTTCATCAATTTCAGATTGTCAGAGCACTGCAAAACACAATTTTATCCGATCTTAAATACGTCTTAAAATCTAAACCTGCCTCAGGAACAGTCTTAAAATAATTGGCATATGGTTTGTACAGAGTTACATAAATACACCCGCGAACCTGACATTCAGTTGTCAGTGAATGGCAGGTTCGCGTTTGACATTGAAAATGACATTCACGATCTTGGACCATCTTACAAAGCTGTGCGGAAGTCGGTTTAAAGCAAGTTGCTTAACGGCAGGTTGTTCGGGCCTGTCGGCCTTTGAAACGCTACCTCCGCCTCCCCCAAATGTAGCGCGACGTGTTTATTTACGACGCGCTGCCGACGATTTCGCGGAAAATCTATGCTACAGTGTAAAATATTTGCAGTTGATCAACTTAATTAGTTTTTCATAGGTCGATTTTTTTTCCTTAGATTTACATTTTATGGTGTCTACGGTGGAGTGAACTAAGATTATTACATAAAATGTCATTTTGTTTTCACATTATCAGATAACTACACCAACACGATTCGATAACAATAGGTACAATTATTATCAGCCCCATGATATTGGTGAATATCGATAACCATCGCGACACGACAAACAACCACACTACTAAGTCGGCGGCAGTTTGAATAAGTTTGTTCAATTGAAAGAATGCCCGCTACTCTCACCCCGCACTGTCTTCGCCGGTAGATATCGTGCCGATATCGGTATCGGCGTGTGTGGAAATCGGTTATCATGGTATGGGCATGTGATGCGGAGAAATGCAGAAAATGTCGTCTGGAATGTTTTGATTATGAATCTGGATGACTATACGAGTAAGGGAATACCAAAGAAACGATGGATGATCTGTGTGAAAGATGATGTGGCTAGAAAGGGAATGACTATCGAGATGACGACTAATAGAGAAGTATGGAAGATAAAAACAAGTTGCATCGACCCCAAAAAAAATTGGGATAAGGGCAGGAGAATGCTGATAATCGGTATCGGTCGTTGTCTACGACGATATAAGTGACTTTAAAACACAATGTAAAAGCGAATTATTCCATTAATTCATTGGGCTGAGTAGGAAACGAATATAGCAGATAGTTACAGATTGAACCTTTAAACGGCTATTTTAGTAAACTTTCATCAAACCAAATAGCTTAACGGTTCGACGACTGCTTTGCAAACCCGTTGTTAAAAGTTTGATTCTCAACTGTTATATTTTTTTCGATTATTTTTTTTATATTTTGTTATATACCTACTGTTATTTGATTGTTCGCATAACGTTCACAGAAAACATAAAGTTTAGGCCTCTTATACCATCTATATCTATAATAAAAATAAATATTAGGTCTTTACCTATGAAATTGCCGTTCTGCAGTACTGGCCATTTCAAATCAAAATAATTTTTGTTTGGCTAAGAATTCTAATTTCAAATTAATTTTATTTTAAAAACATGGTTTTTTTTTCCAAAAGTAGTCATTTGTTTATTGATTAGTGTTACATTTTCATCGCATTTCAATCTTTTTCGACATCATGGATACGTTAAAAAATCGAGTAATTATGGAATATGAGTACCGTCGTGGCAGCAACGCGGCACAAGCGGCACGCAACATCAACGACGTTTACGGAGCTAACACTACAAACCAACGCACCACTTGTTATTGGTTTGCTCGCTTCCGTTCTGGAAATTTCGACCTGAAAAATGAACCTCGCGGTCGTCCGAAGACTTTGGTCGACAATGACGAATTAAAGGCGATTGTGGAAGCTGATGATACACAATCTACGGCTGAATTAGCAGCAGCTTTCGACATTAGCGTCAAAACAATATTGGTCCATTTGCGTCAAATTGGCAAGGTAAAAAAGCTTGACAAATGGGTGCCCCACGAACTCAATGATCGCCAGCGCGAAGTACGCGTCGAGACGTGCCTTGCACTGCTCAACAGACACACAAATGAAGGAATTTTGAACCGCATCGTTACCTGCGATAAAAAATGGATTCTGTTTGATAACCGCAATCAGCAAGTTGGTTGGATCCTGGTTCAGCACCTAAACAATGCCCTAAACGAAAACTTACCCCTAGAAAAGTGATGGTCACTGTTTGGTGGTCTAGCGCCGGTGTGATTCATCACAGCTTCTTACCAAACGGGGTGAGCATTACTTCAGATGTGTACTGTGAAGAACTGAACACAATGATGGAGAAGCTGGCACATCTCCAACCAGCATTGGTCAATCGCTCGTCTCCGCTGCTCCTGCACGACAACACGCGACCTCATACTGCACAGCAGACGGTCTCCAAGTTGCAAGAACTGGGGTTGGAAGCTCTCCGTCATCCGCCCTAATCACCAGACCTTGCGCCTACAGACTACTACTTTTTCCAGAATTTGGATAACTTCTTGGCGGGAAAAAAATTCAATACCCGAAAGGCAGTACAAAATTCCTTTGAAGAATTTGTTGCCTCCCGTCCAGCTGATTTCTTTAAGAAGGGCATCAATAAACTGCCACTGCGTTGGCAAAGATGCATTGATTGCATGGGTGATTACTTCGATTAATACAAATAAAAAATGCATGAAAAAAAATCGTTTAAATTTTTTCATACAAAACGGCAATTTCATAGGTAAAGACCTATTATTAATGGTTAGCTGACAGTTAATGAGAAATCCCGTGTGTACAATCTACTGTTATATTTTTTAGCGATAGCCGGGTTCGTCAGAAATAATTTGTAAGAATCACTCAGTGTATTCGTGTTATGCCATTAGGTATTACTCCTGTTCGTGTCGTTCCTATGCAGGAACGACACGAACAAGCGTTTGTTTATTTATCCACTAAAAACGAAAAACTTCGCAAGCAGTGGGAAATTGCTACTGAAGGCTGCGCGTTTCGACCTCAGGACAAGCTGCTTCGTCGTCGATCGCTTGCTCCCGCGTCACCAGTCCTAATTCTCTGTGTATTTTGGCTACTGAGAGAGACCACAACTACAAACGTACTGTAAAGGAAAGTTTTATAAAATGTGGCTGTTGTTTTAGTATATTGTGTGTCTAACTTGCATCCCCTATAACCCCTTTAGTGACTGAATAAAAAAATTTTTTTTTTTAGAATGGGCTAAAAATGGTCGTACTGTTTTGCTTATGCTGCAAACATATTCTTTTGTTTTTGATGTTGACCACTGCTCATGAAGATCAGTAATTATTGACAACTACATATGAAGGAACAATTGCCGTACTTTATTATCAAGGGATGTACCTACTGCTACAGCTATAATTTATCGAATCTACTATTCTACGACATCAAAATTAATTTAGTATATTGTCTAACCGGCCCCGCTCATGTGGGATTGGCGTCCCATAGGACTATTTACCTAAACAAAAGTGCAAGTGTCAATATGTTAAAAGTTTCAAACCGACAATAGGATACGTCATCGACGAACTTGCTTTCGAACATGGGCACTGAGTGATACGGTTACCGCCTAGCCATGGCTACGTTCACAAAGCGCTATTTTTCGAATGTATAGAACACGATATTTTATCGTATACTGTGACTTTTTGTACTCAAAACTGATCATGGGGTGTCGTTTTTATGGTTTTCGAGGGAGCCAAAGCCGGTAGTGAAGTCAAAATGAAAATTCAAGATGGTGGATGTGAAAATTTTGTGTTTGTGTTTTAAATCATACGTTATAAGGAACTTCATTCCTGACGGTGGTCCCCGACCGCACATTTTTATTTTTTTCTAATTTTCACTGTTGTTGCCAGAGTGAAAGTTGATTATTATTAGTATCCAACCGACAACCGGACACATTGTATTTATGTTATGTGTAATTTATGTAGGATATGGTAGTAGACTAGTAGTGAAGACAGTTCGATGGAGAGTGAAAATACTAATGTGGATGAATCTGATGAAAAATCTTAGAAAAATGTGTTTTAAAACTTCTTCATAAAGGACCACGATAAAAAATTATAAACTACTCGCGCTTGACTATAATTTTATCGATAATAATTTGCAATGTGTCTTAGCACTATCGTAAGATGACAATTAAACGTCATCATACCACATATAAATAATCACATTTTCGAAAACAATATTATGAATTAAAACTATAATATAATTACGAGATATTTTTTCTGAGCTGTCGCAATTTCATATATAATGTGTTCGTCTTTTGTTTGAATTTTTTTGAACAACAGCAGGGAGAGCGAATTTTTAAAAATTTTGACACAGGTCCAACCTCGATGACGTCCCGCAGGACTCTGACCGCGAGCGGATTAAGCCAAATTGACTAATTTTGAGTTTATTTAAAAAAAATCTATTAAACTCAAAAATCCAACCGTTAAATTCCCTCTGAAATACGATTACCTAATGGTACATGCAATTTTCATATAATTTTATGCTGTAATTAGGAAATGAAACGGAAAATGGTTTTGAAATCGACCATGTTTTGGATTTTTTTTTCATCGAGGAAATTACAACTTATCGTGTTTTGAACCGTTAATTTCCCTCAAGCAAGGATGTATCTATGGCATATATTTTTTTCAGAACCTTAATACAATAATTTGACCATTTAAAATTGATTCTAAAACAGGTAAAATTCGGATAACCTCCCGTTAACCTCCGAGCTATTGCGGCATAAATAAACACTAAACATTTTATTATACTGTAGAGGCACGAGGAACAGAGTGGAAAGTTCACTCATTCTCTATTGAAAAGGGAGGATCCTCCGACCAGATGGGTGTCGTGTCCGGTGGGCAACTCCCCGACGCAACGTCCCGACGGTTGATGTCGGGACGTTGCATATAATAATATGCTAGTCACGCGGTAAACTCTGATTGCGCGATGCAGGATTGCGGGACGTCAGTGTGACGCGTAGTTCGTATGTGGCGATGTAGATTCCGCCTCAATACCGCTTGAAAAAAAAACACGCAATAAATGTAAGTAATAAAAGAGACTGCTTTATAGTTTATATATTCGTTTGTATATTTGTCGCGCGGATATTGTGAGGCTTAACACCTAACCGAAAGTGATCGTCCCGCGAGTACGCGATTTCCGCGCTCTTTTATCCGAATATGACTTACTCGCGTGACCAATGTCGCGTTTGAACGCACGGCTACAGATCAAGCTATACATTTTCAGTATAAGCTGATCTCGCATTGTATAGGATTTCCTTGCAATGAGAGGTCAGTGTAAAATGGATTTTATAGCTTGATCTGTAGCCGTCTGTACGTCAGTATTCATACAAATGGTGTCGATCGTGTACTCGCGTGACTCGGCTTCAGTTGGAACTCGGCATTCTTGTTATAAAGTCGAAGAGGATAGGAATTTTGATACGGACGGGCAGGTCTTGAAGACCACCAATTCTCCTCGACCGTGTCAGTATGTGTAAATACCGTGCTGGAAACAAATAATGTAGGTAAGTATGATTAGAAAAATATTCGAATAAACTAAACATAAATAACTATGAGTACTAACTTGCACAAAAGTATGCAAGTAGCTTGCTTGTCATTGGGATACACCCATGTTATCAATCGTAAGCTATTAAGGCGCAATGCCTATACTTGCATACTTTTCTGCAAGTAAGTTACCTGTCCCACCGCCAACGATTAGCGAGAAGCAAGTAGGGCTAGCAACTAATATAAACGAGTTGGCGAGCCACGAGCACTGAGTGTGTAGTTAGGATAGTTTTGACGCTGGGCTATGAGCGAGTGTGCGAGTGCGACCAGCAGAATCACTGCCGAGTCACTTGCTGGTATGCGTATAATTATGCACCAAGCGAAAGTCTCTCAGGGAGTGTTCTGCCCGCCAAGCGAGCATCCCTTAACGAGCATTTTCTTTGATAGCTTTTGACACTGCATCAAACAAGTGGAGAGAGAGTTCTCGCCGGTGGGTGGTGTGAACAGTCAGTGATCAACTATTAATATATGTAACTTTTTACTGACACGGGACCTATAATCTGATGAAGGTCCCATATGTCTCAGTCAAACAAACCACTCGTTTTTAGTTGCTAGCTCTACTCGCTTCTCGCTAATCGCCGGCGGTGGGCCAGGTGCCTTACTCCCGCTGCAAGCTCACATAAACATGACTGAACCGACACCAAAAAAGAACAGGAGAAATATTTGTTAATATTACTAAGACTAAGTACACGACAAGTTTCTTTGGTCATTTCAAGTATGGACAATGGCATTAGATCAGTTATCACAGCTCGTGACCACAGCTAAAGAGTGGCAGGGACATCGACGTGCAACCTATTAGCATGAATTTAGTAATTACATGATTCTGGACCCCCAGCGGTGAAATATTTCGTGAGTTATTATAAAAAATCTGTTGTTTCCTACAAAACGCCCGCTTTTCTCTGATAATAACCCACCCTAAGCCCTTCCACCGAGATCATACCACACATTCTGCACCGACACAACACACACACCATCACCAAAACAAACACACGATCACCACAATACACACACACACACCACCCCCCACACGCAAAAAAACACGAATATTCCAAATATCAAATAAATAAATACCTAGTAATTTTCGAGTGGGTATTTTTGAATAACTTAGTAAGGGTGCTGGTTGAAACACCTATTTAAATTGTTAACTAGCATAAATCAAGTGTACCTACATAATAATGTTAACATTATTGTTATTTATGATTAAATAATTAAATTAAAAGTGCAATAAGCGGTCAAAAAGTATTGAACAGCTTTTTTTTAGGGTTCCGTACCCAAAGGGTAAAACGGGACCCTATTACTAAGACTCCGCTGTCCGTCCGTCTGTCTGTTCGTCTGTCACCAGGCTGTATCTCATGAACCGTGATAGTTAGGCAGTTGAAATTTTCACAGATGATGTATTTCTGTTGCCGCTATAACAATAAATGCAAAAAACAGAAAAATAAAATATTTAAGGGGGCTCCCATATAACAAACGTGATTTTTGCTTGTTTTTGCTCGATATTGATAACGGCAACAGGTAAACGCTTGAAATATTCACAGAATATTTAGATAAATATTCACTTTAAAAATAAATAATTAAAATAAAACAAATATTTAAGGGGGTCCTATACAACAAACGTGTTTTTTTGCCGTTTTTGTAGGTAACGGTACGGAACACATCGTGCGTGAGTCCGACTCGCATTAGGCCGGTATTTTTAATAACCGACAGAAAATTGTAAAGCAGTGCGGTCCAGAATCATGTAGGTACCTACTGAATTCATGGTAACAGGTTGCGTGACGATATCTCTGCCACCCTGATTAACAAAACATCATCATTCTCCTGCCCTTATCCCAATCTATTTGGGGTCGGCGAAACATGTCCTTTTTCCATACTTCTCTATTATTCATCATCTCGGTAGTCACCCCCTTTCTAGCCATGTCATCTTTCACACAATCCATCCAACGTTTCTTTGGTCTTCCCCTACTCTTATAGCCATCGACATTCATACTCAAAACTTTCCTCACGACATTTTCCTCACTCCTCCGCATCACATGCCCATACCATGACAGCCGATTTCCGCACAATGCTTTCAATATGTACCAACCATCATGAAACCACGTTACAACAAATTTAATAACAAAAATATTCTGCGGGAACTGACGGCCTACATCTAATGTATTGTTGCACAATATTACGAATTGCGCAATGTTTTTTAAAATACTATAATTTTATATACCATACTTTTATTTGCCATAATTTCATTAGACATAACGCTTCAGTTGCCATAATCGTGAAATGACATAAAATCATTTTCACTAATTTCATTGGTCATCATAATCGATCAAGTGTCATAATAATTTTAATCCATAAATTTACTCGTATTAGATACATTTTCCATTTTCAATAATCTCGTTTTCTGCTGTTTCAATAATATTGTGCAATAAAAATACTGTCTTACTTGTTGCTTACCTTGAAATCCATTGCTCGGTTATTAACAGTATGAAGAATAAATGCACAATTGTCTTGCTAAAGATCGTAATGAAAACTACAAAATTTGTTACAAGAAAACAGATGAGAATAGCGACATCTTTCACTATGTGACTGAAGTAGTTCCTGTTGTGCTTTATGAATCCTGTGTAGGGGCAGTACCTAAAACATACGTTCATTTAAGTTTACGTTTAAACCGGAAGATGGAGCCACCTGAGTTTAAGTAGCATTTCGCCTAAAACTAGGGATCCATCATCTCGAAGTTTCTTTCACTGTAAGTCTGTGAAAATAATTTTCCCTCGAAGGAAAAACAGAAACAGTAGGTACTCTCCACTACAGAAACAGCTACCTTATGTCCATAAAAATTTACAACCACATTCCAAAATTAATAAGAGAACTGCCATTTAATTGTTACAAAAAAGAACTAAAAACATGGCTTATTCAAAATAACTTTATACATTAAAAGATTTTAGTTATTTTAAGGGTTAAATTAGATTTATTTAGATTTATAATTAGGTTGTTTGTGTAAGTTATTGTTGTGTTTTTATTGTTTATTTTATAATACCATATACCTACCAGAGAATAGTAGTTAATGTGTCTTTAAGTCTATAGTTGTGTTTTGTATTGTTTTGTAGAGTATAGGAGTATAGGTAGGTAAGTTTGGTTTTATACCCATGTGCACATACAAATTATTCTAAATATTCGTATGCCGCTTTTAGCGGCGGATGGACCCTGGACACAATTATTATAAATAGCAATTTTGTTGCTACCATATCCGAGGTATTATTATATAGGTTACAAAAGTTACTACACAAAGTCACCTTAAATTGTATCCAAGACATGTTTCATAAAAGGCTTCGAGAGTTTTCACAACAAAAGTGGAATAGGATTCTTCTGTAACATCTAGCAAGCGATAACACAGGGAATCGTTCCTAAGGTCCAACAAGCGCCGAAGGTTCTGGCTCTGGGTCGTCAACATAACACCACCTGTCCCATAGGGCCCGTACCTCGTATGAGGAACTTGACCTAAGCATCTGTACGAATTATATGCTTTCCTACGCGGTATTCTTGTCATGTCCTGTTATTTTCTTAGACTGCCTCTTTTATGTTTTTTACTGAAAAGTTGAAGCTTTTTATCTATTGCAGGATATGCTGAATTCCTCGTGAATTCTTTGGTAGCGGTATAGAAGGGAAAGACGTGCTGCACTCACCCCAAATATATTGGGATGAGGGCAGCAATTTAATTAGTTATCGGATTTGTTAATGCATTGCAAATACAAATCTCTCATTGTTTATAGACTAGATTGTCAGTGCTTTAAACCATAGAATTCGTTGAAGAAACATACTACACAGCTGTCATAACCAATGACACTAAAAAGGTTGCTCGAGATGAGGCTATTTATTTTAAGCTAGGGCACAGATGAATAAAGATGGAACACTCCTCAAATTATTTAAATAAAAAGCGACTCTTGCTACGACACAATAAAGTGCAATTCAGGTCGCACAACGCTTAATACCTGCAGTTATATTCACCTACAAGTAGCCTCTCTTTCTATCGCGTAAGCCCCCGTTCCCACGGACGTAATAAAATCGCGGTGGAATAAAAACGCCTAGCGCGATTTTTTCCCGCCTTCAACAGTGTTCGAACGAGCGTTAAAAATCCACTTCGAACTGATTCTTCGTACAGTGCGGACGTACGATTTGTTCCGTAAAATTATTAGCGGTAGCCATTTGTGAGAGCAGGAGACCACAAAAGAATCAAAGAAAATTTTGGATGCATCCCTTTAATAATTTACTTGAATAATTAATTATTTAAAAGGCCTGTGCTAAACTATTTTAGTACTTATAATTATATCATTATGAAGGTAGTAGGTACATAATATTCGCGTACCTACGCTATCATGACGTCCGATAACTAACTCCAAATAAATTACTTATTATTCCAAAGTTTTATTTACCTACGCGTTCTTCGGCTTGGCATCGACGTGCATGCTGCCTTGAGCATGCGGCACGTCTGCTATTCTATGTACTCTGTGCTGACCAACGCGCGCGACTTTTTCGCGTCCGTGGGAACACAAGTACAGAACTTCGTATGTCGTATTCAATCTACGCTAGAACTACGAAAATAGAACACCGCGCGATTATAAATCGCGCTGGGAAAAAATCGCGGTCGTGTGAACAGGTGTACAGCTTTCTGTTTGTTCTATTCCAAGCGCGCCACTCGATTTTATCCCGCCGCGATTTTTTACGTCCGTGCGAACGTACACTGAACTCCCGTTCGCACAGGCGTAATAAAATCGCGGCGGGATTTTATAGCGCACTGGATTTTCGACTCTCGGCGCTAAGCAGAGCGTTGAAAATCCAGTGCGCTATGAAATCCTGCCGCGATTTTATTACGCCCATGCGAACGGGGGTTTAAAACTTCTGACTCGTTAGGGTTGTCTCCTTTTACGACGCGGCGCGTGAGTTAGTATCGAATAAACGTGCGAGCCGACCGGTGCGCGGCAGCCCACACTGACTTGACCCAGAGATGAGCCCGCTGCGTACTTGTAGCTTCATAGCCTAAACTACGAAGTGTTCTACCTGTATTATGCTGTGGCTGGGGTAGAAAAATAGTGATATTTTTAAGGATCTTAGCACACAGTGAATCCGCAGTTAAGACCGCAGTAATTTATTTCAACTGACTTGCATGATCAGAGGAACATGTTTTGCAGTTTCACGGCGGAGATATCCTAATGCTAAGACGCTGAAGTCTGACATGGCCTCCCGCTCTGCCCAGAGCGGGACAAGTCATTTGATGATTTATTTCCCATCCACAAAAAAAAAAAGACGCTAAAGGGCGTTTGGTAGAAGTACCAACATAATATTCTTAGGGATTGGCGCCGTCATATCCTAGTTTTCACCCACAAAACTCATTTAAGTGTCACGGTAGCGGTAGGTTATCAATACCTACGTATACTCTACACAAATAAGGGCTGATTGTTCAATAGTCAGATAATTTTTATCAGAGGAATAGCTATGGCGGTTTGATAATTTTTGTATGGAAAATATGTCAAACTGTCACATTTATTCTTCAGGTAAAAGTTATCAAGCTATTGAACAATCAGCCCTAAATAAAATTGAAGTGTCTGTTTGTAATTTCAAAATAGCAACTTTTTACTAAATGCATATGAAAGTATCAGTCTATCTATTCATACGCGAAATATCTTAAGAAGTCATTGTACTCATAATATGAACAACTTTTAATATGGGAACACACCTGAAATCGCGAAAAAAAAACAGCTGTTCCCTACATATATGTTCGCATAACTCGTCATAATGTGGGAAACAGTTGTTTTTTTTTTCGCGATTTCAAGTTTGTTCTCATATTAAAAGTTGTTCATATTATGAGTACTTACAATGACTTCTTAAGATATTTCGCGTATGAATAGATAGACCTTAAGGCCAATTCTCGTACTTAACTCTTAAAATGTCGATTGCACACCATGTGTACAGATAACAATAGAATTTCAATTGTGTCTGCTAATTAGCGCGCGACGGGTTAAAAACGTTCAAATTCAAGTCACAATCCCATGCCAGCTACAATCAAATGTCAAAAATGTAGGTAAACGTTAAGCAATTTCTGACATTTGAGTATGAGATGAAATTGTGAATGTTGTTAAAAAATTAAATAAAATATTTAAAAAACCCCGAACGCAAAAAAGAAAAGCGAACATTTAAAAAGTCAAAAATAATACCTACCTATCGTTGAGCCATCAAATTCGATTGAGTAATACCCATAGAAATATAAAATACCTATATAATATTTGAATGATAGAAATTGATGGATGGCACGATAAGGTTTGCTCATTGAAATGACGCTATAATTTCTTGGCGGGGCACCGCTTAAGTAAGTCAGACCCTTCATTTGATTGACTATCTACATAATTATACGCTTGATGTGATAGCCTTTAGACTTTACTCAATAAAGTCTGAGTGCTTTTTATTATTTTAACGCAAAATGTTTGTATATGTGGCAATATCTTCTATGTGATGTTAATATCACATAATAGCAACGTGCTGCCTAAAAAAAAGCCAAAATGTGATTGAAAAACGAAGATGTCGCGGAGAAACAAACATACATTCATACATACGGGTCTAATACAGAACCTCCTTTTTTGAAGTTGGTTAAAAATGGTTTATAACGCAACATCAACGTAGCTCAGCTAAAATCGTGGCAGAAATGTATGACAGATAAAATATAGGACTAAATAGCCTATAAATTAAGCGTGTAAGTATCCTTAAAGAAAGCAATATTGTCGCGTGAATTGCGTACGCTGGACCAACGCCTAGGGCCAGGGGCTTACTATGACGCCTACTATAATAATAATCGTTTATTAACCAAATAATGTTTTACATTTCCTTAAAAGTAATACAAAAATAAACTACTCCTTAAAATAAAGTTAGTAATTAAGGAAACAATTTTAATAAATTAACTTGTGGACTCCACACTAGGTCAAGTCTGTCTCGTGGAGTCCTAGAGAGTTTTAAACAATCTGAATTTTCAGGGTAGATAATGTATTTTAATTTTAAATTTATTTATTAGGTAGGTACATATTGTTTTGAAAAAGACAAAATTAAAAATATTATAAAAGACTTGAAAAAATTAAATAAAATCGTAACAACAACTAAGAAGCATCTTAAATGTAGGTAAGTACTTATTATTCACAATTTAGCAAGGATGCGTCCAAGAGAATGTTACAGTACTTGTATGTAAGGGTGACAGCTGTCAGTTGTCACGATAATACAAGCTCAAAATTGTGTAATTCACATCTGAACTGTGAAGAGTGTAAAATAGTGAACGTGGACTAGAGGAGCAGTAAAAGTGTTATTCCTAGTTTCTGATACCAAATAACAAAGCAGAACCTGATTATTAATCTCCATTAAACATAGACTTATATAATAAAAACAAAGTGCAAATACTAACAATATAAGTGATATGTGTTAATGAACTTCAGTTTTCAAGTGTGTAACTATACTATGACACATACTATATGCCATCATTTTTCCAGTGTGAGAGAGAGACGGAGCTACCGATCGACCGATAGCACCATCCTTTTTTCACAACGGAATCATGATGACATTTATTATATGGGGATACAATAAACTTTTAACTCTGAAAACTCAATCTGCAATATAAACGCCTGAACTGGTTACTGGGAAGGCAATCACCTTTGTCCTAAAGCAATAAGCTCAACATTTTCAATACTCTGTATTGAGATCCATATCTGATGCGATTTGGTTCACTAAAATCTCTGAACTTGCTACATATTACTAATCTGTGACTCTGAAATACATGACTTCTAAAGCTTTGGTTTCTGTATCTCTGTCATTTTCACCAATATTTGACATTAAGTCAAACCCGGCCTCCCAAAGATTTATATCGCTAGATTTGTTTTCATCGTACTTGGTCACGCTACCTAACTACGCTAACCTATTATAAATACCAATGCGCTTATAACTGCCTACCATGGTATTGTCGGTTCCATATTGACGTTTGGAGTTATATTTTGGGGAAATTCTACTAATAAAGAAATAATTTTTATGTCACAAAAAAGGTGTATTTGGGCTATGTTTGGTTTGAAAATAACTGATAGTTGCAAACAGTATAAATGTAACATTTTATGTCTGCCTTCCTTATTTATTTATGAAATAAGTACCTAATTTTATACAAACCAATCCTAACCTATTTAAAAAACTGTCAGACGTTTCTATTCGTAATCGGCGAGATAATAATAAATTATGCGTACCAAGATCAACCACGGCATTGATGCGTAAAAGTATTTTTTGTTTAGCACCAATCATTTCTAATAAAATCCCAAAACCTATTAGACAAATGCCTACTGCCCTGTTTAAAATACACTTAAAAAAATATCTCATAGCCAAATGCCATATCCGAATTTTTAAATGACCGCAGTTGATTAAATAGATTCCTATAACTCAAATCTGTAAAAACAAAACTTTATTTTTTAACTAACATTAGGATTAAGTTTTTTAATTTCATAGTTTGCTGTGTACACTCAATTTTTTATTTTTTATGCCGTTTTATACGTCACTATAATGTTGTTTTGTACGCCATAAGTGGCAAAACATGACCTATCCGTAGAACAGAGTTCGATGTGATCATGAATGAAAAACGAGAAACCCTGAAGCTAGCTGAAGGACAATCGAAGGTGGAAGCTCAACGAGCGCCGGAGCAGACCAAGGTACGTAAGTGCATTTTGTTCGCTGCGGCCTATGTCGAGTTATTGAACATCGTAATTATACGTAAACCGTTTTTTCCCAGTGTAGTATCAAAGCCACCCCTATTTCGGTTTAATGCGTATGCTACACTATCGGAGTCGGCCAGCTCGCTGTACCTACAAGCCGGCACGCACACATTCACACATCAGTCAACCATTCGTAATATGGTAACGTATTCGTACGTAATATGGTAAGGTATATACAGTATGGATTTCACACCTATGCAATAAATCCAACTACATACTTGATATCGCGTTTGCTGACGATATACAAAAAAATAACGAAATCGGTCCAGTAATTAGGTCAAAAAGTAGACTTTTAATTTTAGTAAATTTGAACATTCTGTAGAATTGGATCACTACGTCAATGAGTCAATGAACTTGAATCCTTGAACATGTGTGCAAACGAAAAAAAACCCTGTTTGGTGAACTATGGATTGGGCACTGTGGTGCACCGCAGGTGGCCAGCTTGGTTTTCTAAACAGAGTGGTTACTTTTACTGAATTTATTTTGATATTTATTTTGTTTGAAAAAAGAGCTTTTTTAATTTATGGTTTTGAATTTAATATTTAATTTTGCTATACTTCTGTGGACCTGTATTGCTACTAGTTTAATTTCTTTCACATGGTGTCAGTTCCATACTGTATAAAAGGTAAAAACTTTTTTACAAAAAAATATAACCGACTTCCAAAAACAACACTACAAAGTGAAAAATAACTTTAACTTCGGAAGTCAGTGTCTGATTGTATTTTTGTTTTTGCCACCGACTTCCGAAATTAAAGTTATTTTTCACTTTGTAGTGTTTTTTTTTGGAAGTCGGTTGTATTTTTTTGTAAAAAAGTTTTTATTTTTCACTTTTAAGTGGTTCACATGTGCTTACCCCTCACAGCGTACCGGCGTGATGTTATGTTATGAACTGGTGTAAACAATAAACAGACATGAGATTTCAGCAATCCCAGTCCATTTGCTATCATTTATTGAGGAGTTCCGTTGCCTAGCTCAGAAGTTCTTCATCAGATCTTTACCAAATTGAAATGGGACCACTCCGAAAAAGTACTCTTCCAACAACTATCCAAATCGCTTCAAGTGTGCCTATAAAATTGGAAGAGTTCTCTCTATTTCTCCAGGATCCCATCATCAGATCCTGACTTGATGATCATGAGACCACCTGGGAAGTATACCCTTTCAAACAAAAAAAAAAAAATAATCCAAATCGGTCCAGCCATCTTCGAGTAATCGGGGAACATACATAAAATACATACTTAGTCACGCAAAAATATATCCGCACTGAAAAGAGTGAGCTAGCGTTTCCATGACTATCAAGTCGAGTCACTGCGTCGTTCTGTTTCAAAGGTGTCACAAACCGAAAGTGTGCATCCACACTGCAGGCCTAGCGCGGTGGCGACGACGGGCGCGAAATATCAAACATATGAAACCGCCGTTTGCGTCCATAGTGTAGTGATTAAGGCGGGCGCCTAGCGCGACGGGCCCGAGCGAAAGAGCGCGCGTAGTTTTCAAACGTTCCTATCCGCGTATTATGGCTACACTATGGGCCTAGTCAGCAAGCGACTTAACGCGCGGGTGCTAGGAGTATCAAACCAGTTCAGTCTTGTCGCTCGGCGTAAGAGTCTGCAAACATATTTTTTTTTGTAAAATGGCGGTAAATACTAAAGTATTTATAAATACGATTCAATCTAAACCAGTTATATGGCACAGTAAACATCCACACCACAGTAATTGCACAATAACAAGAAAATTATGGAGCAAAACATGTAGCAAAATAAATTAAAGTTTGAATCTTCTCTGGAGATTTTAGGTGATATTTTACTCAGGATGTAGTCAAATGTTGACACGGGCTATCTAAAAATACCAAATCCACGTCCATGGTTTGCAACACCTGAAATACGTCATAAACGCTACAACAGCTCGCTCGTCACTGTGGCCACCGCACGGCCCCGCTGTCGCGCCCGCCTTAGACCCTAGTCACCGCGCATTCACTGTGGACCATTCTTACATTATTAAAATACAAATATTACATTATTAATTCATTTTGAGTCAAAACTATGATTATACTGATATACATAATATACATAATTAATTATTTTTTTAATTTATGATATACATATTTAATTAATTTTTAGTCAAAACTACTAATACGATTTACGCAAGACAAAAAAAAAATATAATCAGTATGTCAAATACAGCAATATAATGTCAAAAGGATTTCATAGGAGATTGGCAGAAACCGTAGACAGAGAATTTCTCTGTCTACGGCAGAAACCCATGTATTTTCAGTATGACATACAGGCTTACCGTTCCATAGAATGAATATATGGATTTGAATGCTACAAATTATAACAAAATATGTAATGGTGAGATATACATTAGACTTGGGGATATTAAATTGATTTATACATAAACTCAAAATGGACCAGCAAAAACATTGAGGTAATATGTACTAACGTACTAGAGGAGCTATCCTAAACAAAAGACATGTTCCATTTTGACAAGAGTTTAAACCAAAGTTCGCTTCAGCGCTGAAACAATAGTTAGTCGTCTAACAAAACAGTATAAACACGCACCGCTAGAACGCTTTTAGGGTGTAGTTTTCTCGCGACCGGGTCGGAAGCGCCGAGATTTTCATGGCGCTTACGCGTTTCGTTCAACGTTCTGCAACAACTTGTCACTCATATAGACTAAACTGCTGACTGACTACAGAAGTGACACAGCTTTTTAGCTAACAAGCTTCATTCGCACTTTTTTTTTCATAATATATTTTTATTTGAATTTAACCTTAGTAGGTACTTAAAGTAAAACAACCTTTTGTTTTTTTAAATAATCAAATGCTGTTACAATTAGTTATAACATATAAAATTGGAAAAGGTAGAGAAAAAAATTCGCTTGGAACACGAAGCTTCTATAATATGTTTTATAATATAATGTTTATTTAGTTACTCCTAAACAATATAAGTTTAGTTAACTTTTGCCGCTTCGCTTTTGTACGTTAGTACATATTACCTCAATGACCAAAAACAATACTTCTCTCTCGGTCGGTCTCGGAGTCTCCTACCTACTTACGTAACTCAAAACAGACCTGATAAAGTGGATACATTGTATCTTGATACTATAGAAGCATTTTTGTGTTAGTAGTAAGCTAGTAAGATTTTAAAGTAGGGTGTTATATGTCGAGTAAGAAAACGGCAATTACAGGCAAGAAGATTTTGAATTATTTTAGGCCATCCAATTGCTATGACGTCACTTATAACGCCTTTTGCGGGATTCGAATCCGCATACAAGATGGTCTATGGTCCATCCACAAGGTGGTCGTCAACAGGATAAAAGTTAATGAATAATTTAAAAAAGAATACGTAAAAAATAAAACCATTACTAGTATATATACCAACTTTTTAATCTACTGTTAACAATACATTGTCAAGAAATACCGCAGGGGGGGGTTGTTCCTTCGTGTCGAGCGTAAGCTAAAATTATACCACACTACACGCATGACATGTGAACAACAACCCACGGTTCTGAGTCCTACTATGCAATAGCCGATGATGGCGCTCCTACCTTGCTGTTCCCTTTCAACGGCTATGAAAACAAAATATGTGTTCCGTCCCACATGACGGGATTTTATTTCTGCTCTTAAAAAAAAAGGATTTTCTCCTCCTAAACTGGTCAAATCCAGCTGGTCGCGACCTATCTAGTGTGTGAATTCCGTGAAAGCGGAAATGTTCTCCAACGTATGATCTAGCTTGACAGATCTGGTATATGCCACACGCAAACAACACTAATTCTTCTACGGAGACCTATGGGAATGATATATAGTTACGAAGTTATCATCCTCAGCAGACAACACATGATTATCGGCGAAGGCGTGATAAGCGCACATCACAGTTTGTACACCGAAGTCAACTGGCGACATTGTTATAGCATGAACAACATTCACAAATCATACATGTGCACCAAAACAATGTAAAATAAGAGTCCTATCTCAGTCCTGCGCAGAAGTAAGTACACTCAACTGAACGCAAATTGTAATGTTATAGCAACGCGGAGTGGAGTCTCAAAATAAGAGTTCACACGTCACTTAGGCCTCGGTCACGAAGTCAGCGGGAGCGGGGCGGCGGCGCCAGTGGCGCGGGGAGCGGTTCGTTTCAATGCATACATTTATATGGAACTGGCCTCGTAGGCAGCGGCGCGGAGAGCTGGCGGCGGCGAGCGTTGCCGCGCCGCGCCGCCGCCGCCGCCGCCCCGCTCCCACTGACTTTGTGACAGAGGCCTTAGGTCTCTGCCTCGAATTTCGCGGGCAGCGAGGCGTCGGCGGCGCATCTCGCACTGTCCCGCCCCGCTTCCGCGCCGCTATTTTCGAGGTCCGGTCCATATGTTTTTACGCATAAAATCCGGCCGCTCCAGCGCCGCCACCGTTGCCGCCCCGCTGCCCGCTATATTCGAGGCAGACGCCTTAAAGATGCAGAAAACATTATAAATATCACAAAAGATGAATTATGCATTTGACTTAGGTGACAGTTGCTATTTTTTTGTATTTGACATAAGTAGCAGCTATTACTTTCTAAAGTGGCAGCTGTGTTGCTATATATTGATTAACAAATTCTATTTTATGCGTTTTGTTTTGCAGTAGTACGTTTTGTTTCCGTAACGGGGCTGCACCCTAAAATCATGGTTTTTAATTACTCCCAACAAATATTAAAACATTTTAGCTTGGAAAATAACTACAGATAAAATACCTATAATTTGCATTTAACTAGATTTTGGCATAGGTGGATTTGATGGGGTACCCAAATCGCCAATCTTCCTTATACATTTTGATACATTAGGGCGAATCTAACGATTTAAATCGTTGCAACTGTCATCATTTTCATGACAGCCGTTACTGCGCCTGTTAAGTGCGGTGAAAGGTCTTCTAAGTAACCGTAACCGTCTTCTTCTTTACCGTCCGCTAATTAAACTACAAGAAAAAACACCCTCTGAGCATTTAGAACATACAATAAATTGTACTACACAGTACTTACTAATTCAATTATATATATGTGTACATACTAATTTCATCGGTAAAAACGCAAAAAAAAAAAACGTTCTAAAAAAATATCTGTCACATGCCATTTATGTAACATAAATAGTTTAAGAAAATATGGCTTTACATTTTTACATAATGTATTAGACCAACAAAAAAATCTAACAAAACCTAAATAAATAAAAACCTATGTTGTTCATCACACAATAGTCCATAATAATGACGTTACTAACAAAGAAAACTATAAATCTGTAAAAAGTATCCGGGAACAAAATGGTACGTTATTTTTAATTATTATGATTATTGTAAACAAAAAAAAAAAAACAATCATATTAAGTACTAAGAGATAAGCATAATCAGCCTATAACGATCCCACTGGTGTCTGTCAGAGGGAACGAGCTGTAATCCACCACACGGGCCCGGTGTGCATTGGCAGCTGATGTTACTGATCTTCGATTTTTTAAATCTAGGGCATGCAGGTTTCCTCACAATATCTCACCGGTCGGTCGGTCGGTCGGTATCTTCACCGGTTGATAGCAATGGAGGAGCTCGTGGCTAAGTAATAACAGCCGCACGGGTCGATCCATCAGGTTAAGCTACGCTTGCCGGGGTCGGTCTGTGGATGGATGACCATATTTACATACTGAGACTCCTCCGTGCCTCGGAAAGCACGTTAAGCCGTTGGTCCCGGCTGTCATTCGTGGATCTTTGACAGTCGTTACGGGTCGTCAGTAGCCCGAAAGTCTGACAATCAGTCTTACCAAGGGGTATCGTATTACCCAGTTAATGGGTTGTGGAGGTCAGATAGGCAGTCGCTCCATGTAAAATACTGGTATTCAGCTGCATCCGGTTAGACTGGAAGCCGACCCCAACATAGTTGGGAAAAGGCTAGGCAGATTGATTGGTTGATAGCAATGGTGATAAAAAATTACAGTAAAGTGCCTGCCTGACTGGGAATCTACGACTTAAGTCGCGGCCGCAGCCAGTGTGCCAGCACTGCTCTCGAGCATAACATTATTTTAGCTGATCATTATGATGTGTGATAAAAAAAACTTGTGTAACTGCATATTATGGCTTCAACTTTTTTCTTTATTGTAGTTATCGATGTAAGTTGAATGTGGCGATTTTATTGTTAAACTGAGCATTTCTGTCGTAGCTTTTATAGAGATAATAATAGGTCTTTACCAATGAAATTGCCGTTTTGTATGAAAAAATTTAAACGAATTTTTTTCATGCATTTTTTATTTGTATTAATCGAAGTAATCACCCATGCAATCAATGCATCTTTGCCAACGCAGTGGCAGTTTATTGATGCCCTTCTTAAAGGAATCAGCTGGACGGGAGGCAACAAATTCTTCAAAGGCATTTTGTACTGCCTCTCGGGTATTGAATTTTTTCCCCGCCAAGAAGTTATCCAAATTCTGGAAAAAGTAGTAGTCTGTAGGAGCAAGGTCTGGTGAGTAGGGCGGATAACGGAGAGCTTCCAACCCCAGTTCTTGCAACTTGGAGACCGTCTGCTGTGCAGTATGAGGTCGCGCGTTGTCGTGCAGGAGCAGCGGAGACGAGCGATTGACCAATGCTGGTTGGAGATGTGCCAGCTTCTCCATCATTGTGTTCAGTTCTTCACAGTACACATCTGAAGTAATGCTCACCCCATTTGGTAAGAAGCTGTGATGAATCACACCGGCGCTAGACCACCAAACAGTGACCATCACTTTTCTAGGGGTCAGTTTTCGTTTAGGGCATTGTTTAGGTGCTGAACCAGGATTGCTGAGCGCTTGCGGTTATCAAACAGAATCCATTTTTCATCGCAGGTAACAATGCGGTTCAAAATTTCTTCATTTGTGTGTCTGTTGAGCAGTGCAAGGCACGTCTCGACGCGTACTTCGCGCTGGCGATCATTGAGTTCGTGGGGCACCCAATTGTCAAGCTTTTTTACCTTGCCAATTTGACGCAAATGGACTAATATACGTTTGTTTTGACGCTCACTTCGAAAGCTGCTGCTAATTCAGCCGTAGATTGTGTATCATCAGCTTCCACAATCGCCTTTAATTCGTCATTGTCGACCAAAGTCTTCGGACGACCGCGAGGTTCATTTTTCAGGTCGAAATTTCCAGAACGGAAGCGAGCAAACCAATAACAAGTGGTGCGTTGGTTTGTAAAGTTAGCTCCGTAAACGTCGTTGATGTTGCGTGCCGCTTGTGCCGCGTTGCTGCCACGGCGGTACTCATATTCCATAATTACTCGAATTTTTAACGTATCCATGATTACGAAAAAGATTGAAATGCGATGAAAATGTAACACTAATCAATAAACAAATGACTACTTTTGGAAAAAAAAATCCAGGTTTTTAAAATAAAATTATTTTGAAATTAGAATTCTTAGCCAAACAAAAATTATTTTGATTTGAAATGGCCAGTACTGCAGAACGGCAATTTCATAGGTAAAGACCTAATATTAATTGTGTAGGTGCCTAGTATAATGGTTATTCCTTAAATATTTTTGCAGCATAAATGAATCCAAAACAAATTAATGAAGATAATAGTAAAATGAATCGTAAAAAGGTATAAGAAAATGCCATAACAGCTAGTAAAACTATTTTCCTCGAATGGAGATCTAATAAGAAAACAAAAGTACGATTTGAAAACCTGACGCTGTTCATATAATCAAAATGAAAGACGTGGAAAACAAAATGAAGCGACTGCAATTTCAATTGCAATACAGTAAGGAAGTTAGTCCATGCAATGGGATAAATGACGTCAGTATAATGGTTCATAAGAAAAAATTAAAGAACCGCAAAAAAATCGATCTAGTAAAATATGGCCAACAGCCAGCAGTAGCTTTCCGGTTATCACGCTCCGGTAGGAATAAAACCCAAAAATTACTCACTAAGCATATCAGCATGACCGAAATTAATAAGCGGAAAAAACTATCCAAGCAAAGTACTAGAAGCACTGAAGCCATAAATAAAAAATCCCATTTCAATCCAAAATTCGTAGTAAACCGAGTGTCAGAATACCATTTTAACGACTACATGAATCCGTTTAATTTTCCAACTCAGAAGAAATGGAAAGTTTACCGTTGTCAAGTAAGTAAACCGGAGGACAGCTGCTGCTGTTCATGCAACTCAGATGCAATGTTTGAAGTAATGAAGAGCCTCTACGACTGCTACAAAAAGAAAAATTGTGATAATTGTAATTGCATACTTTGCAGTCATTTATTACAAGAAGATAGGCGCCTCGGGTTAGAACGGAAGTCTTTAGCATCCCTAAGTACCAAAGAAAAGAAGAAAAGAGCTGAAAAAATGCTAGAAGGGAAGACTCCAGCAGAAAAAGAAGAGATTTTGAAAGAATTAGTCAAAACTGGACAACCTCTACCGAAAGGAAAAACAGCGTCTGAAAAAGCTTTGATCAAAAAACTAAAAGCCGAATTGGGAGTGCCAGAGTCGAAAACGACAACAATGTTAGAAAGAATTAAAAAAGCTAAAGTTGAAAAAGTGACAACACCATCAGAGAGAATGAAAAAAGCTAAAGCTGCTGGACTACTTACGCCAATAGAAGGAAAATCTCCTGAACAACAAGAAAAGATACTAAGAGGATTAGCGATGCAAGGACTGCCTCTTCCTGAAGGCAAAACTGCCTTTGAGAAAAAACTCATTGAAAAGGTACGCAAAGAACTTGCCCTTCCACCGGAACCTAAAACTGCATCCATGAAAGAGAAGTATGCTAAAGCTGCTGATGCCGGATTAATGCAGCCACTTGAAGGTAAATCACCGAGAGAAAAAGAAAGAATTTTGCAAGGTTTGCATGACAGAGGGATCCTATTGCCTGAGGGACGCACGGCATCTGAGAAAGCTCTTATAGCTAAAGTAAAAGCAGGAGTACGTGCGCCGTCTGTTACGCCATCTGAAAGACTTCGAAAAGCAGAAGCTGCTGGACTACTTACGCCACTAGAAGGGAAATCTCCTGAACAACAAGAAAAGATACTGAGAGGATTAGCGATGCAAGGAGTGCCTCTTCCTGAAGGCAAAACTGCCTTTGAGAAAAAACTCATTGAAAAGGTACGCAAAGAACTTGCCCTTCCACCGGAACCTAAAACTTCATCCATGAAAGAGAAGTATGCTAAAGCTGCTGATGCCGGATTAATGCAGCCACTTGAAGGTAAATCACCGAGAGAAAAAGAAAGAATATTGCAAGGTTTGCATGACAGAGGAATCCCATTGCCTGAGGGACGCACGACATCTGAGAAAGCTGTTATAGCTAAAGTAAAAGAAAAAGTACGTGCGCCGTCTGTTACGCCATCCGAAAGACTTCAAAAAGCAGAAGCTGCTGGACTACTTACGCCTATAGAAGGAAAACCTCCCAAACAACAAGAAAAGATACTGAGAGGATTAGCGATGCAAGGACTACCTCTCCCTGAAGGCAAAACTGCCTCTGAGAAAAAACTCATTGAAAAGGTACGCAAAGAACTTGCCCTTCCACCGGAACCTAAAACTGCATCCATGAAAGAGAAGTATGCTAAAGCTGCTGATGCCGGATTAATGCAGCCACTTGAAGGTAAATCACCGAGAGAAAAAGAAAGAATTTTGCAAGGTTTGCATGACAGAGGAATCCCATTGCCTGAGGGACGCGCGGCATCTGAGAAAGCTCTTATAGCTAAAGTAAAAGCAGGAGTACGAGCGCCGTCTGTTACGCCATCTGAAAGACTTCGAAAAGCAGAAGCTGCTGGACTACTTACGCCACTAGAAGGAAAATCTCCTGAACAACAAGAAAAGATACTGAGAGGATTAGCGATGCAAGGACTACCTCTCCCTGAAGGCAAAACTGCCTCTGAGAAAAAACTCATTGAAAAGGTACGCAAAGAACTTGCCCTTCCACCGGAACCTAAAACTTCATCCATGAAAGAGAAGTATGCTAAAGCTGCTGATGCCGGATTAATGCAGCCACTTGAAGGTAAATCACCGAGAGAAAAAGAAAGAATATTGCAAGGTTTGCATGACAGAGGAATCCCATTGCCTGAGGGACGCACGACATCTGAGAAAGCTGTTATAGCTAAAGTAAAAGAAAAAGTACGTGCGCCGTCTGTTACGCCATCCGAAAGACTTCAAAAAGCAGAAGCTGCTGGACTACTTACGCCTATAGAAGGAAAACCTCCCAAACAACAAGAAAAGATACTGAGAGGATTAGCGATGCAAGGACTACCTCTCCCTGAAGGCAAAACTGCCTCTGAGAAAAAACTCATTGAAAAGGTACGCAAAGAACTTGCCCTTCCACCGGAACCTAAAACTGCATCCATGAAAGAGAAGTATGCTAAAGCTGCTGATGCCGGATTAATGCAGCCACTTGAAGGTAAATCACCGAGAGAAAAAGAAAGAATTTTGCAAGGTTTGCATGACAGAGGAATCCCATTGCCTGAGGGACGCGCGGCATCTGAGAAAGCTCTTATAGCTAAAGTAAAAGCAGGAGTACGAGCGCCGTCTGTTACGCCATCTGAAAGACTTCGAAAAGCAGAAGCTGCTGGACTACTTACGCCACTAGAAGGAAAATCTCCTGAACAACAAGAAAAGATACTGAGAGGATTAGCGATGCAAGGACTACCTCTCCCTGAAGGCAAAACTGCCTCTGAGAAAAAACTCATTGAAAAGGTACGCAAAGAACTTGCCCTTCCACCGGAACCTAAAACTGCATCCATGAAAGAGAAGTATGCTAAAGCTGCTGATGCCGGATTAATGCAGCCACTTGAAGGTAAATCACCGGGAGAAAAAGAAAAAATTTTGCAAGGTTTGCATGACAGAGGAATCCCATTGCCTGAGGGACGCACAACTTCTGAGAAAGCTCTTATAGCTAAAGTAAAAGCAGGAGTACGTGCGCCGTCTGTTACGCCATCTGAAAGACTTCGAAAAGCAGAAGCTGCTGGACTACTCACGCCACTAGAAGGGAAATCTCCTGAACAACAAGAAAAGATACTGAGAGGATTAGCGATGCAAGGAGTGCCGCTTCCTGAAGGCAAAACTGCCTTTGAGAAAAAACTCATTGAAAAGGTACGCAAAGAACTTGCCCTTCCACCGGAACCTAAAACTGCATCCATGAAAGAGAAGTATGCTAAAGCTGCTGATGTCGGATTAATGCAGCCACTTGAAGGTAAATCACCGAGAGAAAAAGAAAGAATTTTGCAAGGTTTGCATGACAGAGGAATCCCAGTGCCTGAAGGACGCACGGCATCTGAGAAAGCTCTTATAGCTAAAGTAAAAGCAGGAGTACGTGCGCCGTCTGTTACGCCATCTGAAAGACTTCGAAAAGCAGAAGCTGCTGGACTACTCACGCCACTAGAAAGAAAATCTCCTGAACAACATGAAAAGATACTGAGAGGATTAGCGATGCAAGGAGTGCCTCTTCCTGAAGGCAAAACTGGCTCTGAGAAAAAACTCATTGAAAAGGTACGTAAAGAACTTGCCCTTCCACCGGAACCTAAAACTGCATCCATGAAAGAGAAGTATGCTAAAGCTGCTGATGTCGGATTACTGCAGCCACTTGAAGGTAAATCACCGAGAGAAAAAGAAAGAATTTTGCAAGGTTTGCATGACAGAGGAATCCCATTGCCTGAGGGACGCACGGCATCTGAGAAAGCTCTTATAGCTAAAGTAAAAGCAGGAGTACGTGCGCCGTCTGTTACGCCATCTGAAAGACTTCAAAAAGCAGAAGCTGCTGGACTACTCATGCCACTAGAAGGAAAATCTCCTGAACAACAAGAAAAGATACTGAGAGGATTAGCGATGCAAGGAGCGCCGCTTCCTGCAGGCAAAACTGCCTCTGAGAAAAAACTCATTGAAAAGGTACGCAAAGAACTTGCCCTTCCACCGGAACCTAAAACTGCATCCATGAAAGAGAAGTATGCTAAAGCTGCTGATGTCGGATTAATGCAGCCACTTGAAGGTAAATCACCAAGAGAAAAAGAAAGAATTTTGCAAGGTTTGCATGACAGAGGAATCCCATTGCCTGAGGGACGCACGGCATCTGAGAAAGCTCTTATAGCTAAAGTAAAAGCAGGAGTACGTGCGCCGTCTGTTACGCCATCTGAAAGACTTCGAAAAGCAGAAGCTGCTGGACTACTCACGCCACTAGAAGGAAAATCTCCTGAACAACAAGAAAAGATACTGAGAGGATTAGCGATGCAAGGACTACCTCTCCCTGAAGGCAAAACTGCCTCTGAGAAAAAACTCATTGAAAAGGTACGCAAAGAACTTGCCCTTCCACCGGAACCTAAAACTGCATCCATGAAAGAGAAGTATGCTAAAGCTGCTGATGCCGGATTAATGCAGCCACTTGAAGGTAAATCACCGAGAGAAAAAGAAAGAATTTTGCAAGGTTTGCATGACAGAGGAATCCCATTGCCTGAGGGACGCACGGCATCTGAGAAAGCTCTTATAGCTAAAGTAAAAGCAGGAGTACGTGCGCCGTCTGTTACGCCATCTGAAAGACTTCGAAAAGCAGAAGCTGCTGGACTACTTACGCCACTAGAAGGGAAATCTCCTGAACAACAAGAAAAGATACTGAGAGGATTAGCGATGCAAGGAGTGCCTCTTCCTGAAGGCAAAACTGCCTTTGAGAAAAAACTCATTGAAAAGGTACGCAAAGAACTTGCCCTTCCACCGGAACCTAAAACTGCATCCATGAAAGAGAAGTATGCTAAAGCTGCTGATGCCGGATTAATGCAGCCACTTGAAGGTAAATCACCGAGAGAAAAAGAAAGAATTTTGCAAGGTTTGCATGACAGAGGAATCCCATTGCCTGAGGGACGCACGGCATCTGAGAAAGCTCTTATAGCTAAAGTAAAAGCAGGAGTACGTGCGCCGTCTGTTACGCCATCTGAAAGACTTCGAAAAGCAGAAGCTGCTGGACTACTCACGCCACTAGAAGGAAAATCTCCTGAACAACAAGAAAAGATACTGAGAGGATTAGCGATGCAAGGAGTGCCTCTTCCTGAAGGCAAAACTGCCTCTGAGAAAAAACTCATTGAAAAGGTACGCAAAGAACTTGCCCTTCCACCGGAACCTAAAACTGCATCCATGAAAGAGAAGTATGCTAAAGCTGCTGATGCTGGATTAATGCAGCCACTTGAAGGTAAATCACCGAGAGAAAAAGAAAGAATATTGCAAGGTTTGCATGACAGAGGAATCCCATTGCCTGAGGGACGCACGGCATCTGAGAAAGCTATTATAGCTAAAGTAAAAGCAGGAGTACGTGCGCCGTCTGTTACGCCATCTGAAAGACTTCGAAAAGCAGAAGCTGCTGGACTACTCACGCCACTAGAAGGAAAATCTCCTGAACAACAAGAAAAGATACTGAGAGGATTAGCGATGCAAGGAGTGCCTCTTCCTGAAGGCAAAACTGCCTCTGAGAAAAAACTCATTGAAAAGGTACGTAAGGAACTTGCCCTTCCACCGGAACCTAAAACTGCATCCATGAAAGAGAAGTATGCTAAAGCTGCTGATGCTGGATTAATGCAGCCACTTGAAGGTAAATCACCGAGAGAAAAAGAAAGAATTTTGCAAGGTTTGCATGACAGAGGGATCCTATTGCCTGAGGGACGCACGGCATCTGAGAAAGCTCTTATAGCTAAAGTAAAAGCAGGAGTACGTGCGCCGTCTGTTACGCCATCTGAAAGACTTCGAAAAGCAGAAGCTGCTGGACTACTCACGCCACTAGAAGGAAAATCTCCTGAACAACAAGAAAAGATACTGAGAGGATTAGCGATGCAAGGAGTGCCTCTTCCTGAAGGCAAAACTGCCTCTGAGAAAAAACTCATTGAAAAGGTACGCAAAGAACTTGCCCTTCCACCGGAACCTAAAACTGCATCCATGAAAGAGAAGTATGCTAAAGCTGCTGATGCTGGATTAATGCAGCCACTTGAAGGTAAATCACCGAGAGAAAAAGAAAGAATATTGCAAGGTTTGCATGACAGAGGGATCCCATTGCCTGAGGGACGCACGGCATCTGAGAAAGCTCTTATAGCTAAAGTAAAAGCAGGAGTACGTGCGCCGTCTGTTACGCCATCTGAAAGACTTCGAAAAGCAGAAGCTGCTGGACTACTCACGCCACTAGAAGGAAAATCTCCTGAACAACAAGAAAAGATACTGAGAGGATTAGCGATGCAAGGAGTGCCTCTTCCTGAAGGCAAAACTGCCTCTGAGAAAAAACTCATTGAAAAGGTACGCAAAGAACTAGCCCTTCCACCGGAACCTAAAACTGCATCCATGAAAGAGAAGTATGCTAAAGCTGCTGATGCTGGATTAATGCAGCCACTTGAAGGTAAATCACCGAGAGAAAAAGAAAGAATATTGCAAGGTTTGCATGACAGAGGGATCCCATTGCCTGAGGGACGCACGGCATCTGAGAAAGCTCTTATAGCTAAAGTAAAAGCAGGAGTACGTGCGCCGTCTGTTACGCCATCTGAAAGATTTCGAAAAGCAGAAGCTGCTGGACTACTGACGCCACTAGAAGGAAAATCTCCTGAACAACAAGAAAAGATACTGAGAGCATTAGCGATGCAAGGAGTGCCTCTTCCTGAAGGAAAAACTGCCTCTGAGAAAAAACTCATTGAAAAGGTACGCAAAGAACTTGCCCTTCCACCGGAACCTAAAACTGCATCCATGAAAGAGAAGTATGCTAAAGCTGCTGATGCTGGATTAATGCAGCCACTTGAAGGTAAATCACCGAGAGAAAAAGAAAGAATATTGCAAGGTTTGCATGACAGAGGGATCCCATTGCCTGAGGGACGCACGGCATCTGAGAAAGCTCTTATAGCTAAAGTAAAAGCAGGAGTACGTGCGCCGTCTGTTACGCCATCTGAAAGACTTCGAAAAGCAGAAGCTGCTGGACTACTCACGCCACTAGAAGGAAAATCTCCTGAACAACAAGAAAAGATACTGAGAGGATTAGCGATGCAAGGAGTGCCTCTTCCTGAAGGCAAAACTGCCTCTGAGAAAAAACTCATTGAAAAGGTACGCAAAGAACTTGCCCTTCCACCGGAACCTAAAACTGCATCCATGAAAGAGAAGTATGCTAAAGCTGCTGATGCTGGATTAATGCAGCCACTTGAAGGTAAATCACCGAGAGAAAAAGAAAGAATATTGCAAGGTTTGCATGACAGAGGGATCCCATTGCCTGAGGGACGCACGGCATCTGAGAAAGCTCTTATAGCTAAAGTAAAAGCAGGAGTACGTGCGCCGTCTGTTACGCCATCTGAAAGACTTCGAAAAGCAGAAGCTGCTGGACTACTCACGCCACTAGAAGGAAAATCTCCTGAACAACAAGAAAAGATACTGAGAGGATTAGCGATGCAAGGAGTGCCTCTTCCTGAAGGCAAAACTGCCTCTGAGAAAAAACTCATTGAAAAGGTACGCAAAGAACTTGCCCTTCCACCGGAACCTAAAACTGCATCCATGAAAGAGAAGTATGCTAAAGCTGCTGATGCTGGATTAATGCAGCCACTTGAAGGTAAATCACCGGGAGAAAAAGAAAGAATATTGCAAGGTTTGCATGACAGAGGGATCCCATTGCCTGAGGGACGCACGGCATCTGAGAAAGCTCTTCTAGCTAAAGTAAAAGCAGAAGTACGTGCGCCGTCTGTTACGCCATCTGAAAGACTTCGAAAAGCAGAAGCTGCTGGACTACTCACGCCACTAGAAGGAAAATCTCCTGAACAACAAGAAAAGATACTGAGAGGATTAGCGATGCAAGGAGTGCCTCTTCCTGAAGCCAAAACTACCTCTGAGAAAAAACTCATTGAAAAGGTACGTAAGGAACTTGCCCTTCCACCGGAACCTAAAACTGCATCCATGAAAGAGAAGTATGCTAAAGCTGCTGATGCTGGATTAATGCAGCCACTTGAAGGTAAATCACCAAGAGAAAAAGAAAGAATTTTGCAAGGTTTGCATGACAGAGGAATCCCATTGCCTGAGGGACGCACGGCATCTGAGAAAGCTCTTCTAGCTAAAATAAAAGCAGGAGTACGTGCGCCGTCTGTTACGCCATCTGAAAGACTTCGAAAAGCAGAAGCTGCTGGACTACTTACGCCGCTAGAAGGAAAATCTCCTGAACAACAAGAAAAGATACTGAGAGGATTAGCAATGCAGGGACTGCCACTTCCTGAAGGGAAAACTGCCACTGAAAAAAGGCTAATTGAAAAAGTACGCGCTGATCTTGGCTTACCTCCAGAACCCAAAACTGCATCTATGAAAGAGAAATATGCTAAAGCTGCAGATGCTGGATTAATGCAGCCACTTGAAGGAAAATCACCGAAATTAAAAGAAAGAATTTTACAAGATTTGCATGACAGAGGAATCCCATTGCCTGAAGGACGAACGGCATCAGAGGAAGATCTTATAGCTAGAGTGAAAGCAGGAGTACGTGCGCCATCTGAGAAACTACGTAGAGCAAGAGCTGCAGGGCTACTAACGCCTTTGGAACGAAAAAGTCCCTCACAGAAACTAAAGATAATAAAAGGATTAGCAATGGAAGGACTGCCTCTTCCTGAAGCGACAACTGCTTCAGAGAAAAATATTATAGAAAAGGTACGCGCTGAACTTGGCCTTCCTCCGGAACCCAAAACTGCATCCATGAGAGAGAAGTTCGAAAAAGCTGCAGATGCTGGATTACTGCAGCCACTTGAAGGTAAATCACCGAAAGAAAAAGAAAGAATTTTACAGGGTTTTCATGACAGAGGAATCCCTTTGCCCGAAGGACGAACGGAATCAGAGAAAGATCTAATAGCTAGAGTGAAGGCAGGAGAACGTGCGCCATCTGAGAAACTACGTAGAGCAAGAGCTGCAGGGCTACTAACGCCTTTAGAACAAAAAAGTCCCTCACAGAAACTAAAGATAATAAAAGGATTAGCAATGGAAGGACTGCCTCTTCCTGAAGCGACAACTGCTTCAGAGAAAAATATTATAGAAAAGGTACGCGCTGAACTTGGCCTTCCTCCGGAACCCAAAACTGCATCCATGAGAGAGAAGTTCGAAAAAGCTGCAGATGCTGGATTACTGCAGCCACTTGAAGGTAAATCACCGAAAGAAAAAGAAAGAATCTTACAAGGTTTGCGTGAAAGAGGAATCCCATTGCCTGAAGGACGAACTCGATCAGAGAAAGATCTTATAGCTAGAGTGAAGGCAGGAGTACGTTCACCTTCTGAGAAACTACGTAAAGCAAAAGCTGAAGGGCTACTTACACCTTTACAAGGAAAAACTCTATCACAAAAAGAAAAGATACTGAAAGGATTAGCAATGGAAGGACTGCCTCTTCCTGAAGCGACAACTGCTTCGGAGAAAAAGATTATGGAAAAGGTACGTGCTGACCTTGGCCTGCCTCCGGAACCTACGACTACATCCATGAGAGAGAAATATGCTGAAGTTGCAGATGCTGGATTTCTGCAACCACTGGAAGGTAAATCACCGGAAGAAAAAGAAAGGATTTTACAAGGTTTGCATGGCAGAGGAATCCCCTTGCCTGAAGGACGAACGCGATCCGAAGAAGCTCTTATTGCTAGAGTGAAGGCAGGAGTACGTGCACCATCTGAGAAACTACGTCAAGCAAAAGCTGCAGGGCTACTTACGCCTTTAGAAGGAAAAACTCCATCACAAAAAGAAAAGATACTGAAAGGATTAGCAATGGAAGGTCTGCCTCTTCCTGAAGCAAAAACTGCGTCCGAGAAAAAGATTATGGAAAAGGTACGTGCTGACCTTGGCCTTCCTCCGGAACTCAAAACTGCATCCATGAGAGAAAAGTACGCTGAAGCTGCAGATGCTGGATTTCTGCAACCACTGGAAGGTAAATCACTGAAAGAAAAAGAAAGGATTTTACAAGGTTTGCATGACAGAGGAATCCCATTGCCTGAAGGACGAACGCGATCCGAAGAAGCTCTTATTGCTAGAGTGAAGGCAGGATCTCGTGCACCGTCTGAGAAACTACGTAAAGCAAAAGCTACAGGGCTGCTGACGCCTTTGGAAGGAAAAACTCAATCACAAAAAGAAAGGATAATGAAAGGATTAGTAATGGAAGGTCTGCCTCTTCCTGAAGCAAAAACTGCTTCCGAGAAAAAGATTATGGAAAAGGTACGTGCTGACCTTGGCCTTCCTCCGGAACCCAAAACTGCATCCATGAGAGAAAAGTACGCTAAAGCTGCAGATGCTGGATTTCTGAAACCACTGGAAGGTAAATCACCGCAAGAAAAAGAAAGGATTATACAAGGTTTGCATGACAGAAGAATCCCATTGCCTGAAGGACGAACGCGATCCGAAGAAGCTCTTATTGCTAGAGTGAAGGCAGGAGTACGTGCACCGTCTGAGAAACTACATAAAGCAAAAGCTGCAGGGCTACTTACGCCTTTAGAAGGAAAAACTCCATCACAAAAAGAAAAGATACTGAAAGGATTAGCAATGGAAGGTCTGCCTCTTCCTGAAGCAAAAACTGCTTCCGAGAAAAAGATTGTGGAAAAGGTACGTGCTGACCTTGGCCTTCCTCCGGAACCCAAAACTGCATCCATGAGAGAAAAGTACGCTGAAGCTGCAGATGCTGGATTACTACAGCCACTAGAAGGTAAAACACAAAATGAAAAAGAAAGAATTTTACAAGGTTTGCATGACAGAGGAATCCCATTGCCTGAAGGACGAACGGCATCAGAGGAAGCTCTTATAGCTAGAGTGAAGGCAGGAGTGCCAGCACCATCTGAAAAACTACGTAAAGCAAAAGCTGCAGCTTTGTCAATTACCACAGAAAAATTAAAAATGGCTAAAGCAGCTGGTTTATTAACACCTCTCGAAGGAAAAACTCCTGAACAAAAAGAAAAAATACTAAAAGGCCTTGCTGAATCTGGTTTGCCATTGCCACAAGGTAAAACTGTTTCTGAAAAAGCAATGATAAAAAAAATAAAGGCTGAGTTAGGAGTATCAGAAAGGACTCCATCAGAAAAAGTTAGAAAAGCTATAAAAACTGGTTTGTTGACACCTTTAGAAGGTAAAACACATTCACAGAAAGAGAAAATACTTAGAGGTAGAGTAGCGGCAGGTTTGCCTTTACCAGTAGGTAGAACACCATCCGAAAGAGCTTTAATACAAAAAATTAGAGCAGACACAGGTTATGTATCGCCTACAATATCAGAAAGAATGAAAAAGGCAAAAGATGCAGGACTGCTAACCCCTTTAGAAGGTAAAACACCTTCAGCTAAAGAAAAAATTATTCGAGACAGATTCGCCGCGGGTGTCCCTATTCCTGAAGGTAAATCACCATCTGAAAAGGAAATTGTGAGAAAAATCACTGCTGGAGAGCCCCCTGCGGAGAAAAGGACATCACAAAAGTTAACAGAAGCCAAAACTGCTTCGGAAAAAGAAAAAATATTGATAAGTCTTCGTAAAGCTGGAAAACCCTTACCTGAAGGAAGAACAGCTTCGGAAAAAAAACTTGTAGCTAAAGTAAAAGCGGAAAGACCTTCAAAAGTAACCGCTGAAAAATTACGAAAAGCAAGAGAAGCCGGTTTATTGACACCACTTACGGGAAAGTCTCTAAAAGAGAAAGAGAGAATATTAAAAGGCTTAATTGAACAAGGCTTACCACTTCCTGAATCTCAAACAGAATCAGAAAAAGAGATAGCGGAAAAAGTTCGAAAAGAAATTGGCCTCCCACCTGAACCTATAACATTATCAGAAAAAGTAAAAATGCATAGAGCTGAAGCTGCTGGTATTGTAACGCCTCTTGAAGGTAAAACACCATCTCAGAAGGAACGCATTGTGAGGGGCATGATTGCGGCTGGATTACCACTACCAGAAGGAAGAACTGCTTCTGAAAAATCTATGATAAAAAAAGTTAAAGCAGAAGAAAAACTATCGGCGAAAGCAGCTGCCGGTCTACTCACACCCTTGGAAGGAAAAACACCATCTCAGAAGGAAAAAATTATTAGGGGTCGGGCTGAAGCTGGAATGCCGTTACCCGAAGGTAAAACTCCATCGGAAAAAGCTTTGATACAGAAAATTCGGACTGAATTAGGTATGCCTCCACCAGCAAAAACAATCTCGGAAAAGGAAGTAGTCCGCAAGGCTAAAGCAGATGGGCTATTAACGCCAATTGCCGGAAAGTCAGCTAGAGAAAAGGAAAGGATACTTAAAGGACTGGCCAAAGCTGGGTTACCATTGCCTGAAGGCAAAACAGCTTCTGAGAAAGAATTAGTGAAAAAAGTTAGAGCTGAAGCTGGGTTGCCACCGGAGCCAACGCCTTCTGAAAAAAGAGGAGAGATAAAAACCAAATCAAAAAAAATTGGCATTACACCATCAAAGCGACGTGTTAAGACGAAGGTAGCTGGTATTAGCGAAAAGTTTGAAGACATCATTAAAACAACAACTTGCGATCGTGGCTGCGGTTGCGATAAAAAGAAAATTAGATTTAAACATAGCTACATCAAGATTAGAGTGACATCTCCGGATATCTCTTCTCTGTGCGATTGTTCAGACGAGTGTCTTCCTGGCGTTAAATCTGGAGCCTTTATTGACAACGAGGGTATAAAAGTTACTGTTGGGAGAGTGAATGGCGCCACTTCCTTCACCAGTCAGTTCAGCAACTACAGCTTAGAAACACCTAAAAATGTTATTACTCTGTATGACAAAATACTAACAGGTAGCTACAGTAGTAATACATCTATTGACACAGTCGATACTTCCTTTGTTAATAAGTTTGGGACAAGTGATACAAGTGATTTAAAAAAGTCTTTATTCAATGCATGTCCTCTCCTAAGGCGTCCTATTAGTGTTGATACATTTAATACTGAGCTTGATACTTCATGTACGTACACCAGCGGCTCTTACGAAAGTTATACTTACGACAAGAAAAACAAAATAGAAAGTGATAAAAGTAATTACTTCTTTGAAAGTTCTACCTACGTAAATAACAACGACGAATTTGATAGATTTTTGGATAGTTCTAGAACTATTGAACATTCGGCAGACATTTGCAGAAGCTCATCTTACTCTTTACATGAATTTTCCGTCAGTTATGATTCGATTCTTGTTATAAAAAGCGAATCATTGCTATCCTTGAACACAGTCTCAAGTGATAATATGGATGTAACTAGCGTGATATCGTTATCAAATAGCAGCTGCTATGCATTAAGTTCTTCTCTGTATTTAAACTGTCCGGTATCCAACGGTCATTTCAGTGACAGTACAGTTGAAGAAACTGAGCTATTTACGAACAGAATAGATTACAGTGAGAAAGATGCCAGTGCCAATGACACAATGATGAGGTAAATGTTGTTATTCACATTGATTTACGTAATGCACGATAACTTTTTGGCTAGAACGAAACATATTTCGTATAAGGGCTTTGAACCTTAGTGGCATAGTCACATTAGTCACCTGTCACCCCATACCCTATCGATGTTTAGGGTTCCGTACCTCAAAACGTTTTTTCCTATTGGATTTTTGGGTTTTTTTGGGTTCCTTTTTTGAGGTCCGACAGACGGAAAACGAAGTGATCGAAGGATCACTTCGTTGTCCGTCTGTCTGTCTATCTGTCAAGACCCTTGCTCTCGGGAACTCGTGGAGGTATTATGTTGAAATTAATATCAAATACTTAGATCTATGGTCCCATGGTGTCCTAAAAAATCACGCTTCTGAGTCAACGCAAAAACAAAATACGGCCATTTATGCGATAAATTTGATTCTCGCAAGTAAATCAAAACCTTTATGGTACTTCCCGTTGACCTAAAATCATAAAATTTGGAAAGAAGCAAGGTCTTACAGCACAAATTATGGAAAAAGTCCGAAAATTGTTAATTTATAATTTTATCACATAAAAAAATATTTTCAAATATGTCAGTCTGTCAAGACCCTTTTTCTCAGAAACGCGTGGAGATATTAAGGTGAAATTAATATCAAATACGTATCTTATGGTCCCCTTAATATTCTAAACAAATCAAGCTTCTAAATCAACGCAAAAAAAAATACGGCCATTTATGCGACATATTTTGATACTCGCAAGTAAAACAAAACCTATGCAGTACTTCCCGTTGACGTAGAACTATAAAATTTGACAAGAAGCAGAGTTTCACAGCACAAGTAAAGGAAAAAGTCCAAAAACTGTTAATTTGCAATTTTATCACATAAAACATTTTTTTTTTGAGATTATAATGTGAAGGCTGGGTGGTTCTGGCCTTTAGGCCTTTGAAACTCTACCTCCACCTCCCCCTAGAGGGGGTGAAATAGGGGATGAAAGTTTGTATGAGAAACCCAGCATTCCTTAAGTTAGGGCTATGCAAATTCAAATTTATGCTTTTGGTAGAAAATGAAGGAATATGTGGTTTAGCGTAAAAAAAAGCTAGTACCTAATAAAAATCTTTATTTTTTTTTTATTCAGTCGCTAAAGGGGTTAAATAGGGGATGAAAGTTTGTATTGAAATTCACCATTTATATTGATGGGACATACCATTGGGCACACGGCTTTTCCACTTGATAACAATCTTATATTCACTGACAGACAATGCACAGCCTAAAGCACTGGGGTTTAGAAGCATGAAATTTTGCACAAGAGTTCTTTTTGTAACGAAAGAAGTTCACATTTTCTTGATTTCTCCGCATCACATGCCCATACTATGATAACCGATTTCACTTGAGCACACTTTTTTGCACTGCCGACTTCGAGACGTTGATACTAAAGTGTGTTTGTTTGTCGCGTCCCGATGGTTATCGATATTCACCAATATCATGGGGCCGATAATATTTGTACCTATCGGTATCGAATCGTGTTGGTATCGTTATCTGATAATGTGAAAACAAATTTACGACATTTTATGTAATAATCTTAGTTCACTCCACCGTGGACACCACAAAATGTAAACTTAAGGAAAAAAATCGACCTAAGAAAAACTAATTAAGTTGATTAACTGTAAATATTACACTGTGGCATGGATTTTCCGCCAAATCGTCGGCGGCGCGTCGTATATAAACACGTCGCGCTACATTTGGGGGAGGCGGAGGTAGCGTTTCAAAGGCCTAAAGGCCCGAATAACCTGGCCTTAATTAACTGAATTAGTTTTTCTTAGGTCGATTTTTTTTCCCTTAGTTTTACATTTTTTGGTGTCTTCGATGTAGTGATGTAAGATTATTACTTGAAATGTCGTAAATGTGTTTTCACATCAGATAACGATACCAACTCGATTCGTTACCGATAGGTATAATTATTATCGGCCCCATGATATTGGTGAATATCGATGATTATTGCGACACAACTAACAACCACACTACTAAGTATCGACGTCTCGAAGTCAGTAGTGCCAAAAAGATTGCTCAAGTGAAAGAATGCCCGCTACTCTCACCCTGCACTGACTTCACCGATAAATATCGTGCCGATATCGGTGCCGGTGTGAGTGGAAATTGGTTATCATGGTATGAAAATAAAACTCGATTTTCATTTACAATAAAGGGTCTTTTAATTACTTTCTTGTATCGAATTTGTTGCACAATTTATTTCACAAAAAGAAACTATTTTGTATTTGTCTTATCTTTCATACGATAAGCATATTAGAACAAAAACAAAATAAAATGGAGGACTGAGGGCCCGAATTTTATCAAGGTCATAACTTTCAAACAACTAGAAGTGGTGACCTGTTCTTGCTTTCACAAATTTTTACAATTTATTTGGTAGTTTAGAGGATTTCAAACAGTAGCTGTAAGTTAGTGGTTTCATTTTATTTGCGCAATAAACTTTTACGTCTATGAGAATTGAAGGCCCATTTTGAACGAAGATATATTATATTAAGTAGGACAGTGTTAATATCTTGTTTTCACAAATTTTGTTTGATATTACCTTAGATTTGGGCATAAAGACTTTTTCTGTAGTGTCCATAGTGTATCAGGTACAGGTGGGCCGTCAATCCTCTATGTGAGAACTGAGGGCCCAACTTTCATATCTCGCAAAGTTGACTTTCACAAAATCTGATTCCAATTTTCACAATTCTTTGGGTATGTTCACTAAATCCTAAGCATATTTTCAAAGAATTTTAATAAAGTGGCCCTCACACCACACGCACATTATTTTTCAAAAAGTTTTAATAAAGTGGCCCTCACACCACACGCACATATTTATTCTGTGGCTGTGGTAACTGTGCTGTGCTGTGTGTGTGTATAACTATGCTGTAACTGTATTCGCAGCACAATAGCCAGCCGCATCGATAGGGCGAAGCTACAGGATGACCTATGCCACCTAATGAACAACTACAACCCATTTTCCCAGAGCCTTAATTTAATTTCTTTCGTTATAAAAAGAACTCTTGTGCAAAATTTCAATTTCATGCTTTTAGACCCAGCGGTTTTGGCTGCGCATCGTCTGTAGTGACTATAAGAATTTTATCAAGTAGAATTGCCGTGTGCCCGTTGGTATTTCCCATCGACATCAATGGTGAATTCGCAAATTTCAATACAAAATATTCCAAATATAAATATAATCCCTGTTAGCGACGCGCTCATACTTTTAGATTCATAGATATGTAGTAGTAATAACATTATATGTAACTAGTATAGATGTATGGGTCGCTGGACCCCTACCAAACACGCCGGCAATTCAGTCTGTGCGAGCAATGCAGGTGGGTGCGCTTGTTCTTGTTGCCTATGTAGTTTATAATTTTTTATCGGTGTCTTTTCAAAATATAAGTTCTACAAGCTGCCTTCTCGTTTCACTTCGCCGGTTACCACCTACTACCATTTTTTTTACAAAGTGGTCAATCGAACCGGATCAGCTAAAACTAATGTTTGTCACGCCACCAGTGAAAAAAATGGTGGGCACGCGAAACACGGTGCGACGCGAACGCGCGCAACGTAAACATGAACAACAACATGCCTCAAGAAACAAATACTGAAGAGTGTCAGTCTTCAACCAGTGCAGCAATCAAAAATATGGTATTCAAAACACCTGCGGCATCGCCGAGCGTCAAGACAGACACAACGTTACCAAGGTCAAAAGGTCATTCCGACACATCACCGGTAAAAGCGCGAAAGCCGCAGTTGCTTTTGGATGCTGCAAAGCAAAAGGCACAGATACGATTGGAGCTCATAGGTAGACAGCTAGAAGCGGACTTAGCTGATCTAGAGGAAGAAGGAAAATACAGTCCACACGAAGAACGCGCTCGCGACGTGGAGCAATGGCTGGAACGGAGTCACCACGAATTAATGCAATCGGCCCCCGATCATGGCAACCCCTTGGGCAAGTTGCATCCGCCTGAGACAGAACCAGCCGCGCCCGCTAATGCCGCCCTGTTTACGGCATCAGCAGCACCACCTGGTCTAACTACGTCACCTCAAGAGCCGCCACCTTCAGTGCCACATCAGCCGATGGAGTCGCACTCACACACTGTACCCGCGCCGCCACCAACGGCGGAGGCCCCCAGTATGCAAGCGACTATTCAGATGCTAGCCGGCGCGTTGAAAGACCTGGCTTCTACGAGTGCACCGAATACAAACCTTATTACTCGATTAAGCACGCCGAAGGATCTTCCAGACTTTTCGGGAGACCCACTGGAGTTTCTGCAGTTTAAACAGGCCTATAAAGAGTCAACCAAGCTCTGTAAATTTTGTCCTGAAGAAAACCTGTGGAGGTTGAGAAAGTGTCTCCGAGGAGCTGCCAAAGATGCTGTCGCAGTGTTCGGGTCAATCACCGAACAATAATTTACCAAACCAAAACCAAACGAAAAACCAAAAAACCAAACCAAACCAAAAAAAACCAAACCAAACCAAACGTCGGTCGTAGAAGCTGAATTTAATCTCATGAAAAGGATGGAGAAAACTATAAACAAGCATCATAAAATAATAAATCAAAAGCTTAATTATCTCGAAGATTCCTATAAAAATCTCGTTCAGCAAGTGCAAAACATAACTATGGTCACAGACTTTATAACCTCGGCTTTCACTGCCAACAACTTGTTGTATACCCTTCGACGAATCCAGGACTCGATTTTAGATACAGTAACTGATATTTATAGTGGAAAATTAGATTTTCATTTGTTATCTCCGAAGCAACTCAGATCAGAGCTAAGCATAATATCAGCACAAATATCAGGAGACTTGGTAGTTCCTGTCGACAACTTTAATCTTAAAGATCTTTACGGCTTGCTCAAAGTAAGAGCCAAATATTCTGGCAAATACCTAATTATAGAAATAAAAATACCCCTGATTGAAAGAGATCTTTACGAGGTATTCAATCTTATCTCGGTTCCACGCATTGTGAAAGATAACATGATGATGAAGGTCGAAACTATCTCTGAATTAGCCGCCATCAACATGAGAAAGGATTCGTATTTAACTATCACAGACACGGATCTGCAGTCATGCGTGTTACAAAACCCTGTGACTATTCTGTGTCATATCGGAAGGCCTATTCACCACATGAAAGATGATCATAGCCTATGCGAGACGATCCCAGGAACAAGAACTTGTAAAACTAAAACTACCTCGTGCAAGAATGACTGGAGAGAGTTAACATCGGAAAACAAATATTATTATTTATGCTGTAATAAATGTAACGTCAAACTTCTGTGTGAAAATAAAGTTGAGGTAGTTAGGTTATCAGATGCTGGTCTGTTGCGTGTTGGGGAAGGCTGTTTAGTAAAAACAGAAGATATTATGGTGTATTCAAATAAAAGATTGTCTAGTATAATTAGCACGACGACAAAGATTATCTCACCAGAAATATCACCAATCAATCACATAATAAATATCACTATGCCAGAAATCTCATACGACCTTGATCCCAATAACTCAGACAACCTCAGGCAATTTGAAGCTATTAAGAGAAGTCTTGAGATTATGAAGCAGAGTGAACCTTTGAGCACCAATATCTCCTACCATGACGTCCATCAGTATACTGCTATATATCTCATCTTATTCACCTCATTAGTTTTAATCGTTATCCCATTTGTACTGAAATATAGTCTTTTTATAATCTTTAATCTTAGTTTATATTTAAACTCACCCCAACCCCGAACACGCAGTCTTACTTATTTCTGCGAGTCCACCGTGCAAAATCATGTCAACTTTGGAGTTACGTTTTGGTAATGCTGATCTAATAATATCCAAAATAGTGCAGGATATCAAGAAATTGCCCTCAATGTCACAAAACTATCATAATGAAATCGTGCCATTTTCAGTGAAAGTGCAAAACCTTATACAAGCAGTGCAAGCAGTTGGACGCGAAGAGTACTTACAAGGTATGAGCATTGTTTCAATTATATTGTCCAAGCTGCCTACAACACTGTTATCTAAATGGTCTGGTTATAGTTTCCCGCTCATTGATGAAGGACAGAAATCCCGTATGGTCATTTTATCTGATTTCTTGCACAATGAGGCCGTAAAGATATCAGTTACATCAAATATCTCTTTTACAAGTCATCGCACTGACGAAAATAAAAACAGTCATCATAAAAACAAAGATAGTTCCGGCAATCGATCTCAAACTATATTATTGCAAACAGATGATGATATTGATAACTGCAAATTCTGCCGTACCTCAAAACATAAATTAACTGAATGTAAACAATTCAAGAAGGCGTTACGCAAAACCAGATGGGAATTCGTAAAACGAAACGGTATTTGTTATAAATGCCTACTATCGCGCCACGCACGAGATACGTGCTCAGCACCGCCATGCGACAAGAATAGCTGTGGCGAGGCGCATCTCAACCTACTTCACTACGTCGGAAACAAGGCGAAAAATGACGCTGGAAGTAGCCAGGTTTCGGAGCCGAAGTCAACGCCTGTGCAAACGTCGACGACGACGGCGACGTCACCGATGTCCTCCACCGATAGTACACAAACAGTGACGCATATTAACGCGAGTGAAAACAAGGTGTTACTTAAAGTCGTACCTATACGTATACATAGTGCTAACGGTATGTTCAGTGCAAGTGCCCTCCTTGATGACGGATTGACCGTTTCGCTTATCAGTGCGGGGCAAACGAAGCGCGCAGGGCTTCGTGGCCGCTCAGAGACGATGCGAATTCGCGGCGCCTGGTCTGACGATGAACTGGTATGTGAAACGACCATCGCGAATGTTACATTATCAGGTATGGACAATAAGATGCATAATATAAAACTTCGGTGTGTAGATAAATTAAACTTACCTTTGCAACAACTGTCTGTTGTCGATTGTAATAATTACAAAAACCTGTTTGGAATAAATGATAAGTTATGTAAACATGATGTAAAACCTAACATTTTAATAGGTCAAGGTAACTGTCACTTATTGTTACCTCTCAAAGTTATAGTAGGAAAATTATATGAGCAGTCCGCTACTTTAACTCTCCTAGGTTGGTGCATGCACGGTATGTTGCGAAGGCCGCACACTCGGCGCGCGCAGGTCGCCGCTGGCGCCGGCGCCGTCGAGGCGCACGCCACTCTGCTGTTGAGCTCGGCAGCTACCACCACTGCGGGCAGGGACGAGTGCATACTACGGGAGCTCCACGAGGAGGTGAGGCACTCATTTGCTGTAGACGGCTTGGGAGTGTCAGGTAAGCCGGGACAAAATATTAATGATACTCGTGCCGTCGCGCAGCTGGAGAAGTCTGTCGAGCTCGTCAACGGTCGTTGGCGTGAAGGTTTGCCTTGGAAGGATGAGGCTTGCACCATGCCCGACACGTATCCTAACGCCCTGAAAAGGTTAAAGGTTCGCCGACAGATACCGCGAGCGTATAAATCATTTATTACAAAATGATTACGCTCACAAGATGGAAAAACGACTGCCGGCACCCAGAACGTTGTATCTACCCCATTTCGGGGTAGATAACCCCAACAAAAAGTCACTTAGGCTAGTGTTCGATTCTGCCGCTCCGGTTGGTGATAAATGTCTCAATGACCATTTACTCACAGGGCCGGACTTGTTGTCATCTCTGTTTGGTATTATGCTGCGCTTTAGGGAATATTCAATTGCAGTAACTGGTGACATCAAGGACATGTTCCTTTGGGTCAAAATTCGCCCTGAAGATCAAGACGCGTTTAGGTTCCTTTGGCAGGACAGCCCTTACGAGCCAGTAGATATTTACATTATGACGTCACTTATTTTCGGCGCTAACTGTTCTCCGTTTGTAGCTCAGTTTGTTAAAAATATAAATGCGCGTCGTTACGAGTCCTCATTACCAGCCGCTGTTAATGCAATATACAAATCACACTATATGGACGATTATATTGATAGCCTGCCGGATGATACGACGGCGAAAGAAATGGTTAAAAATTTAACTAAGATTCATAGCAGTGGTGGTTTCGAAATCCGTAACTGGACAAATAATAGCATCGCTGTTTTAGATAGTGTTCCAAAGGATACCTTAGGTACCGCCAGCGTAAGGTTCAAATTTGAAGAGGAGTGCCATGGCGAGCGCACCTTGGGACTCATCTGGTATCCTGGAGAAGATGAATTAGGTTTCGACGTGTCTCTGAAACGAATACCTGGAAATATTATTTTAAATAAGGATAGGTGATTTTTGATGTACTAGGTTTCTTAGCACCATTCACTATTCAGGGCAAAATTATGTTGCAAGATACTTGGCGCTTAAACATAGGCTGGGATGACATAGTACCCGATACAATAAATGGTGCAAATGGATTGAGTTATTAAAGGATATAAAGCAAATACGTATACCTAGGTGCTATAATAAAACTATTGTGTTACAAGGTGGGAGCGAGACGGGACGATAATCGGTCGCCGAGCCTGTGTTGACAAGGCTCCCTCCTCCCGCCGCCGCGTCCGCGACCCCCGCGTTGGATTTATCTGCTACGAGACGTGTGGATCGTCTACGACAACCGCTACGTGTGCTACGCCGGCAAGTAATAATTATACATGCTTACAGCTGCATTTATTATGCGACGCATCTGTTCAAGCTATGTGTTGTGTGGCGTACTGGCGATGGATAGTCAATGGGAATGTTAACGTTGCATTTATAGCAAGTAAATGTCGTGTTGTACCTGTTAAACCCATGACTGTGCCCCGAGCCGAGCTACAGGCGGCGCTGTTGGCTGCACGATTGGCTGATACCATTCAGAAGGAACACAAATTAGCACCTGAGCGAGGATATTTTTGGTGTGACTCTACTACCGTTTTACAGTGGATTAGAAACAACACACGTAGGTATAAAACGTTCGAAGCGAACCGATTAGGAGAAATAGATGAACTCACGCGTATTTCCGAATGGAGATATGTACCTACCAAATTAAATGTAGCAGATCTTGGTACTCGTGATGAATTTAACCACACAATGTTTCACAGTGAGTGGGTAACAGGGCCTGATTTTTTATACAAAGAGGAGTCCTTATGGCCTACTGACGTCGTGAATCCCTACATCGACAGAGACGAAGGGAGTTTAGAGTGTGTAGCTGTGACGCATGAGCCTACATGTAACTTACCTGTACCTGAGCCGCAGCGGTTTTCCTCCTGGCTCCGCTTGCTGCGATCTACGGCCGTCGTTCTGAAATTTATTGACAGGTGCAAGAGACTTACCGGTGAGGTTGACTGCGATGCGATGACTCGCTGAGATCCTGCTGCTGAAGAAGGCGCAGGTGGAATCGTTCTCCGCCGAAATATCTGCAATCAAAAAAGGAAAACACATATCACGTGATCGTAAGTTACTTACCTTGTCACCGTTTCTAGATGAAACTGGTTTACTCCGACTCGGTGGCCGCATCGATGCTGCGTCAGACGTGGACCTAGAAATAAAGAGACCAATTATATTAGATGGAAAACATGATATAACGTGGCTTCTTGTCCGGTACTTTCACATTAAGGCAGCACACGGAAACCAGGAAATGGTCGACAATAACCTAAAACAGAAATATTGGATTGTTAGAATAAGGCCAACAGTTAAAAGGGTGGTTTCGAATTGCATGCTTTGCCGCATAAGGAAATGTAAGCCTCAAGTACCCAGAATGGGTGACTTACCTCATGCTCGAGTAGCACATCACCAACGACCATTTTCATTTTGTGGCCTGGACTTATTTGGTCCAATGGAGGTGACTGTGGGCAGAAAAAGGCAGAAGAGGTATGGTGTTTTGTTCACCTGCCCCACTATACGAGCGATTCATATCGAGCTTGTTCCGTCACTCACGTCAGACTCTTTGATTATGGCGCTGCGACGCATGGCGGCTCGGCGAGGATGGCCCTGTCATCTATACTCTGACAATGGCACCAACTTGAGAGCAAGCGATAAGGAGCTGAAGCAATCAGAGCAGGCACTTAACATCACTTCTCTCAAGGACGTCGGCGTGAACAACGCCATGCAGTGGCATTTGATACCCCCTCCAGTCCTCACTGGGGTGGGGCCTGGGAGAGGCTGATACGAAGTGTTAAAACATCTCTTCGAGTTATAATGAACGAACGTGCTCCCCGCGAAGAAGTGCTGCTTACTCTGATGGCGGAAGTGGAGAATATAGTAAATGGTCGTCCATTGACACACGTCTCCGTGGACCCTGAAAGCTTAGAATCTTTGTCTCCTAACCATTTTCTTTTAGGTAGCTCATCCAACACACCTATCATTGGGACTTTCGATGATTCCGACATATACTCGTATCAACGCAAACAATGGAGAAAGTCACAAGCGTTAGCGGATATGTTTTGGCGTAGATGGGTGAAAGAGGTTCTCCCTGACCTATTGCCCCGAAGACAGTGGAACGAGCAGGTACAACCTCTGCAGGTAGGTAACGTAGTGCTAGTGGTTGATCCTAACAGTCCTCGTGGTACCTGGCCGAAAGGTGTTATTCAGAAGACATGTCCAGGAAAGGATGGACGAATCAGACTGGTCGAAGTGAAGACGAAGACTGGTGTCTGGAAGCGACCTGCAGCCCGCGTCGCGCGTATTTCACTTATTGAGGAGTGCTGAGCCAGCACTTGGGAATGTTAGCGACGCGCTCATACTTTTAGATTCATAGATATGTAGTGTAGTAATAACATTATATGTAACTAGTATAGATGTATTGGTCGCTGGACCCCCACCAAACACGCCGGCAGTTCAGTCCGTACGAGCAATGCAGGTGGGTGCGCTTGTTCTTGTTGCCTATGTAGTTTATAATTTTTTATCGGTGTCTTTTCAAAATATAAGTTCTACAAGCTTCTCGTTTCACTTCGCCGGTTACCACCTACTACCATCTACAATCCCTCTTTAGTGGCTGAATTTTCAAAAATCCTGAATTTTTATTTTTGTTTTCTTTATTACGTACACACACAGAATAAATAAAAGGCTAAAACCGGTCTTACTGTTTTTCTTACACTGTAACCACATTTTTTTTGTTTTGATGTTTGCCACCGCTCTTGAAGATCCGTAAATATTGACAGCTACATCTAAAGGAACAATTGCCATACTTGGCGGCCAAGTGACGTACCTACTGCTACTTATAAATTATCGAATGTACTATTTTAGGACATCAAAATTAATTAAGTATATTTTTTAACTGTCAAAACAAAACAAAACAAAAGTGTCATACATGCAAGTATCAATAGATATGTTTAAAGTTACAAACTATTACAGATACGATACATCATCGACGAACTTGCTTTGGAACATGGTCACCGAGTGATACGGTTACCGTCTATCCAGGCTACGTTCACAGGGCGTTATTTTTGAAGTGTACGGAATACGAATTTTATCATATACAGTGGTTTTTTGTACTCAAAACTGACAGAGCCAAAACGATAAAATCTCGGATTCGAGAAAATATTATTGTGTTGCTAAAGCTCCGCTATCCGAGAAATGTCATTACGATTTTTATCGTGTTCATGCATTAGGTCATGTTAAGTATAGCACTTTTGTTTGAAATAGCTATTGGAACGAAATTCTCTAGTACAGATAGTGATTGCACGGGGCGCGTCTTCGTGGATTGCCACGAAGACGCGCCCCACGATTCCTCCTAACTGTTTATAGTATATGTGTGCAAGCTTCCGCCAATGTTTGAGTGTTATCGTTACACACTAATTACCTTGTACTAACTATAGTATGTACCGATATCACTTAAACATTAAAATCGGTTCATTCATTTCATTATAAAACTTTTTTACAAAAAAATACAACCGACTTCCATAAACAACACTACAAAGTGAAAAATAACTTTAATTTCGGAAGTCGGTGTCTGGTTAAATGTATTATCGTTTTTTGCCACCGACTTCCGAAATTAAAGTTATTTTTCACTTTGTAGTGTTGTTTTTGGAAGTCGGTTGTATTTTTTTGTAAAAAAAGTTTTTATTTTTCACTTTTTAGTTGTGGTACCTACCCCACACAAATTCTAATACCACTACCTGCAAAACAAACTAGAACATCATCCATATAAAAGTGAGGAAAAGAAACGTATTATTGAAGCTAACTCAAAAACTACCGGAGCAAAGTTAATCAAATTTATATGGGACCAACTGTGATGTATACCCTCTCGAATAAAACAAAAAAAAATCCAAATCGGTTTAGCCATCTTCGAGTAATCGGGGAACATACTTAAAAAAAAAAAATAAAAAAAAGGTTCTGACAAATTGAGAACCTCCTCCTTTTTGAAGTCAGTTAAAAAAGAAACTTTTGAATTAATAATAAATTTAAAAGATGACAGTGAAGAAGAAACTGACTCTGAAGAAGAGTCTAGTTACGATTCTACTCGAAATATTAATTTAAATAAAATATAAATTGTATTCAAAATATTGCTAAAATTAAATGTTTCTTGAATATAAGTTTCTATTTTATTGTACAATGTCTTAATGTCTTATCTATACATAGCAAAAATCTAATAACTTTATTATTTTGTTCATTAGCGATGAGCTTGCTAACGCTACCTGTAGTTACGCACACAAGAGCGCGTGTCTATACGCATTACAACTACAAGTATGGCTCACCCGCTTTCGTGAGATAAAACAACTGTATCATTGTGCGTCGCAACGTTTAGTATAGGTGAGAGCCTCCCTCGCAGACTACCTATAGAAAGTCTGTAGTTTGCGGAGGTTCTAAAGACACTGGAGGAAAAAAAAATGTCCGGAGATAATGGCACTATAAAGTTGCCGAGATAAGCAAAGATCGATAATTATGAGAATGAGATCTTTACATCTAATATATCGGCAATGTGAGTTAGGCAGTGTTTGTTTTATGATAATCTGGCCCCTTTATAAAACTAACGCATCCATAATGCTAAATGCAGAAAAAGCAAAATGACGGTTGGGTAGCTATGCCAGCTTTCAATGATTTTTTTTTTAAAACTTGATGTTTCTTAAACAGATTGTAAATTTTTATAGTACGGGAGGTACTGCTCGATTTTTGCGATGATTTTTATACTATTTAAATTTAATTTCTAGTACCTAAGTCAAGTAATCATCAAAGTGAGAGTCAGTCACAACACCCAAGTGGGAATTCGAAATTACAGCATGTCAAAGCTGTAAAAAAAAAAGAATTATAAAGTAATTTCATACCGCTCCAAAATCATAAAGGACTGTTTTTGGGATATTTTCAACCCAAAAAAAAAATGGAACTGCATGGAAGTGAGGCGAATAATATAAGGTGTTTCAAAATTAACCTGACAAACTTTAAGGAGTGCTTTAGACCATCGAACTGAATAAATTTTAGTATGGGACTAACTTTGAAATCGCAAAAAATAGCAGCTGTCCCATACAGTTAATAGTAGGTTTAAAGTTTAGTATGAAACAACTGATTTTTTTCGCGATTACAAAGTTGGACCTACAGTAAAAGTTATTCAGTTCCATGGTCTATAACACTCCTTAAAGTTTGTCGAGTTAATTTTGAATAACTTTATACATTATATCAGTCGTGTAATTGAACACGATTGTTGTGACGGCACATCCGGGCTAAATTGAAAACTATGTGTCAAAGGATCTCTATGATCTCAATTTTGAACGAAAATAAAACTGCATTTTTGTTTTTGAAAAAGCTTCAGTTTGAGCCCAGTCAGTTGAGTTTGAGTCAGGAATCGAGCCCTTTTTATGGTTCCGCACCTCAAACGGAAAAAATGGAACCCTTATAGAATCACTTCGTTGTCCGTCTGTCTGTCTATCTATCTGTCAGTCTGTCAAGATCCTTTTTCTAAGAGCTCGTGGAGGTATCAAGTTGAAATTAATAGCAAATACTTAAGTTTGTGGTCCCTTGGAGTTCTAAAAAAATCAAGCTTCTAAGTCAACGCAGTAAAAATATACGGCCATTTTATGCGACATATTTCGATACTCCCAAGTAAATCGAAACCCATAGGATACTTTTCGTTGACCTAGAATCATGTTTGGCATGAAGCAAGGTCTCACCTCACAAGTAATGGAGAAAGTCCGAAAATCGTTCATTTGTAATTTTATCTAAGTGCCATCGGAATGGTACCTATTGACCGTCATTCTGTTCCTGAAGAGTTACGCAAGTCGTCTCCTGAAATCCCCTGAAGACTTATCAAATTGCTGTTATTATTTTCATCAACAAGAAACCCTTCCCCGTCAAAACTTCACACATAGCTACTGGTCGCCAGTCTGCAGATATCATGAGCCTATAGGTGCAGGACGTCAGCGCCGTTTGGACTAGGAGGCGTAACCTCATATAGGGATACACCTGGATAGGCATTACACACTCCTTTCAACACACCGTGTTTAACGATCACGCCCGCCCTGTACATTTTCTAAGTCGTCGTCGTTTTCTAAGTTTTTCGTTTTTTTTTTTTCATTTTTTTCTTTTTTTTTTTTTTCTTTTTCATTTTTTTTTTTTATACCGAGATGACGAATAATAGAGAAGTATGGAAAAAAAGGACATGTTGCGCCGACCCCAAATAGATTGGGATAAGGGCAGGAGAATGAATGAAAAAAATTTTTTTTTTATTTGTAATATTATTTTAAGTGAAAACAGTCAAATTCAGAATAGCAAAATTGCCATTTTCACTAAACTTATAACTCCGTACAATCTTAGTGTTGTCAAACTAAAATATAGTTGAGTTGTGTCACATTAGTCCATTTCAGAATGGGAAATCATCGTTTGACAGGAATAAACTAAATTTTGGGGATTTTTAGTCTAGTTTAGAGGCATTTGTGACAACAGAGTCGGCGCCATTGTTAAGTTTCTATTTGGTATAAAATATTTTCAACTACGGAACCCTTCATTGTGCGTGGTCCAACACGCAGTTGGGCGGTTCATTTTTTTTAAAAGCACCCTGTTGACCACCTTATTGCACTGACGGATAGTGAAGATGGTTGGATGAAATGCTGTGCACAAATATAATGTGACAAATCGAAGGACAACAATCAAAGGAGTTTTTATGAAACATAAAAATTGCAAAAACTGGCACTTCCTTTGATATTACGAACAGCTGACAAGAATCAAATACTACACAGGCTAACGCTCAGTATAAAAATACAGGACGATTCCTGGTTCAAGCAGAAGCTTTTGTAGAAAGCAAAAACTGCAGTTTTATTTTTTATCAAAATTGAGTTCATGGTTCCTTTGACCACTTTGCCATACTATGTTTCGAATATAGCTCTGATGTGCCCTACATAGCAACAATCATGTTCATTTACACGACTGATATAATACATTCTTCCCACTTCCATGCAGCTGACTATTATTTTGGGTATCTTCAAACTAAGGCAACCGCCCGTACTATCATAGTATCTTTAATTATCTTATATCTTTGAACCAGAGTCACTAAACTCTGTTAATTATTAAATGTCCCGTTATGCATTGGACGTACTGTCTCATTCTTAAGTAACTCTTCGTCAAAATATTTAAAAGAATTTGGTGAAAATCGACTTTTGTATATCAAATAATGCGTGTATCAAAATCATTTTTTTCCATTAGCGAAAGCGACAACCATGTGAGTGTGGCGCACTTTAACAGAGCACACATAGAGAATAGAAACTACGGAGCAGATTATATCAGGAGAAAACGAAATTATACATTATCTGAAACAAAATTGCTCAACGAACACAATACACAAATGAACATGTACTTAACAAGAAAAACGAACAATGGGGAACCTGTCGTAGTGATAAGCAACTTGGACAATGAGCAAGACATAACAGCGGTGGTGGACCATCTTCTGTCGAAGAATGAATTTTCTGACACTTCCTCAATATTTGTGGTAGTGCCCACATCAGACGACGATGACTCAGAGCTCTCGTCAGACTGTTCTACTTTAAGCATCCAGTTGTCTAAACATTATCCCAATTGGAATCAAAATCAATGTAAAATCACAGAATCGGGTAAGCATTTATCTCATATCAAATAATTTTAATTTACTGCCCTATGGCCCTAGCTGCCCAGTTAAATAGGAATCTAACCTCGGAATGAGGCATAATAAGCTCAAATACTTACACAGATCTTTCTTTTCACACGTACCCTAAATTACATACGGAGATCCTTCCGTGCGTGGGAAATCTCGCTAAGCCTTTGGTCCCGGCTGTAGTTCGTAGATCTTTGACAGTCGTTTTATCCGCAACGACTGTCAGACTTTCGGGCTTCTGACAACCCAGTCAGAAGCTTGAATGTCTAACAACCTACCAATGCCAAGGAGTGTCGTTTTACCGATTAACTGAGTTGCGTATGTGGGTTATGCAGTTGCTCCATTTAAATTACTGGTATTCAGCTGCATCTGGTTTGTTTTGAAGCCGAACCCACCTAAAGACCGACGGAAACTAGTTTTATTTCGGCCGCAATCGCAAATAAAAGAAAAGTTTTTTGCTGTATACCAATAAGTTTTTGTTTGGTAAACGTAAACAAAAATCTTTTCACCATTGAATTTAACCGTTTTAAGTATAAGAATGGGCCGTAATTAAAATTGCTTATCGTAAATTTGATTTTTCATGAAATTGATTTATATTCCGAGAGACGAGCGACAAAAAGAATGATGTCCATTTTTGTATGAATCCTAGCCAGCACGCGCAGCATGGCCACTTCTATCTCTACCAAGAATAGACACATCTCTTTCTACAGGGTTACTGGTAACTCGACGTATTCCTTGCAGGACGTCATAGTAGGGTTAAAATGCAGCAAATTAGGCCACCAAATGTTCTACTGAAATTCAGTAGTTTTTGAGTTAATTCGATTTTTAGCTTTTCTATGAAAAATCCCAGATTAAATCATTTGGAGCCAATTTAAAAATGATTTACGGCGCGACTGTACTGAAATTTAAGTTAACATCATAGCTGACGCCGTAGCAGATCCTTGTTGATAATTCAAAGTTCAAAAATGCCAAAAACTTTGGCAAATATCACTAAAGAAACATTTAGTTTTTTTGTGAATTTTGCTATTACTTCATACAAAATGTTGTCTAGTGAAAAAAAAAATTACTACGTCTGATGTACAAATTACTAGGAAAATATCCTTGTCTTATCAGCTATTCAGAAAGGTATGAAAGTTAATACAAAGTTAAGGACTACATTATGTGCGTCTCACAAAAAGGTGATTATTCGGAAAATCAATAAAACTATTTCGTGAATATTAGCATTATTTTTAATAATAAAATATCAGTTTAAAAACTTTTACTACACTTTCACACGTCTTGTTCGATGTGCTGCCCTCGGTTTCTAATACACGTTCTTATTCGCTTCCTCACTTCAGTTTTTGTGATTCTTGATGTGATTGTTGCCCTCATCTGGTCCGCTGCATCTCTTATTCTCTCCCTTAGTTCTTCAATTGAATTTACTGGGGTCACATAAACTAGGTCTTTCATATGACCCCAGACGTAAAAGTCTAGTGGCGTAAGATCAGGGCTACGTGCAGGCCACGGAATTGGCCCACCGCGCCCTATCCATCGGTTTGGGTAGGTTTCATCCAGCAATTGTCGAATTGTGATTCGGAAGTGGGCTGGACATCCGTCATGTTGATACATCATGTTTGCTCTTCTGTCTTCCGGTACATCCGTGAGCAGTGGTGTTAAATGATTTCTTAGGAAATCTTCATAAAGTTCCCCATTTAATGTTTGGGGTAAAAAATGTGGGCCAATTAATTTGTCGGCTATAATACCCATCCAAACATTAAGCGAGAATCTACGCTGGGATGCGGTTGGTTTCAGTTTCTTAGGATTTGCTTCTGCCTTCGGTGCCCAGTAATGTAAGTTGTGGTAATTTGTGATACCATCACGGTCAAAACATGACTCATCGGTCCACAGAATGTTTTTTAAAAAGTTTTCGCTTTCGGCGTCGGCATTTAGCATAAAACGACAAAATTCAAGCCGTCTTGGCGGATCTCCCTCTTCTAATGACTGGACAGGTTGATAGTGGTATGGATGTCGGCCTGATAAGTGAACTACAGACCAGACTTTCCACTGTGACATAGCAAGCTCACGCGCTACGATGTTTGTCGATATGTTGGGGTCGTCAATAAAACGTTGAAGAAGCAGCTCTTCGTCCTCAGCCGTGTATCTCCGAGAACGACCAGTGTCAATTTGCCTGCTTCTTTGGACGCTGCCAGTTTCAGATAATCGCCGATAAGTCGATCCAAAAACACTAACGTGTGGGAGTCGGCGGTTGGGAAAACGAAGTTGATATTCTCTCCGCGCCTGAGCAGCGTTACCGTCACTAAATCCGTAACAGTACATTATGTCAGCGTATTCAAGGTTAGAATATGCAGCCATAGTCAGCACTTATGAAGGCACAGCACAGCACAAGAGCAAGATACGCAGTATCAGTTAAGGAAATAGCCAGATAACAAAACACGAGCTTGCGCGACGTAGAGTTGAAACTAACTGACTCTGACGACCAGATTTTGTAAAGTCGCACCCCGTGTCATGCCGGGAGAACAATAGTGACCAATCACAAAGCTTGCCGAGTGTTTGGGGTTCAAGCGCAGGTAAAAACTACGAATAATACGAATATGAAACAATAGGTTGACCGTCTCGCAATTTTACCTGCTCCTCATAAAACTCATTCTTTCCCTGTCACACATGCAAAAGTATTGACAATCATACCTTTCTGAATAGCTGATAAGACAAGGATATTTTCCTAGTAATTTGTACATCAGGCGTAGTAATTTTTATTTTCACTAGACAACATTTTGTATGAAGTAATAGCAAAATTCACAAAAAACTAAATGTTTCTTTAGTGATATTTGCCAAAGTTTTTGGCATTTTTGAACTTTGAATTATTAACAAGGATCTGCTACGGCGTCAGCTATGATGTTAACTTAAATTTCAGTACAGTCGCGCCGTAAATCATTTTTAAATTGGCTCCAAATGATTTAATCTGGGATTTTTCATAAAAAAGCTAAAAATCGAATTAACTCAAAAACTACTGAATTTCGGTAGAACATTTGGTGGCCTAATTTGCTGCATTTTAACCCTACTATGACGTCCTGCAAGGAATACGTCGAGTTACCAGTAACCCTGTATACACGGTGACATTTCATAGGTATCTCCATTTTTGACATCGCATCGTAGAAATCCTTCCATAATCTTTCATTTTGTTTTTCGTTTCCAACGATCTTTGTCTAGCTACGTCCTTTTTACCCGACTACGGCAAAGCCAAAAATGAGAATTATGATTTTAGAAGAAATTATTTATTAAAGCTATTTCGGAAGAAAGTTTTCTATTCAAACTGTCAAAATCACACTGACAACTGACAATTCTATGTCTAGGGTCAGTGATATTATATTAAACAGGGTCCATAGTACGCCATCATGATTCCGTTGCGAAAAAGGGATGGTGATATAGGTCATGTATAGCTCCGTCTCTCTCTAGCACTGGAAAAATGATGGCATTGATTGTTCATAATACGGCCCCAGATATGTTAAACACTCACAAAACAACCGAAAAAACTGTTCCGTGCTTCAGCGGCAGCACACAAACACACTTTTCATTCATTTTACATTTCACTACAAATCTAAATGATAGAAAAGGGATGGCTTGATAAACCAATAAGAAAAAAAAGAGAGTTATAGTTGTCAATTGCGCATGAATGTAAACAAACATTATTCTGGCCACCAATCACAGCATGTTGGCATCATAGACTAACAAATGTAACGAGACAGAAGGTACAAACCACGCGTACAAAATTTGTACACGCGGTTTGTACCTACTCGTGTAACAACTAACTAAAGTTAGGCAATAAAACACGATGTAAAAGGAAAATAATATTTATTTTCTAATAAAATCAGTCGTACACCTTCGAAAAGATTTAATTTACTTATTTCTTTTCTGTCTCTTATTTCGGGGCCACATTATACGGGATGTGCCGTTAATTACCGCGTTGAACGGCGTTAACCGTAGGTGTAGCCACCACATACCGCGATAATTTGACCGAATCTAACTGCCGCGATGTTTATGGGCATTGCCGTTGACGTAAATGTGGCCGCGGCAGTAGAGTTTGTTTATTTCGGGATTATTTTTATGAGCGGAGTGGAAGCGAACTGTTGTTTATTTATCAATTATGGTTATATTTAACCAATCTGATTAATTTCTTTGTTTACGAACAATTGCGATCTATGTCTTGAAGCCGGACCTCATTGGTTGGAAACCTTAACGAAGAAATACAATAAATAGTTAAACTCGCTGTTGTCCCTCAGTAAACTAATATTTACGATTCTGACTTGAAAGTTGTTAAATGTGGTGATAAAAAATAGAAATATATAATATGTAATAGAAAATAGCTATATTTTAATATTCTCAGTGATATAAGCTATTTATATTTTCTTTTCCCGCACATGACATGTTTAATTTCTAATTAAGTATATAAATGATTACATAACAAAATTATTAAATAATACAAGGTTAGAAAAAAGGAATACAGAACTTTGGGGTAACTATGACATTACTGCCTACGATGCTCGCATCTGTACTTTTATTCTATGTCTGGAGTGAACGCATCATTGTCGTACTCACGACAAAAAGTGTATTGGAACGAAGTTCCTTATCGCGCGTTGTGAAAGGGGGCTAGACGGAAAAAATTCTCACGAAAAGTTGTAACGACACTTTTTTCTATAGTAAGCTATTATAAGCTGTGCGACGTGCGCATGTTTCTCTGTCTGTCTCTCTCTCTCTCTTATAGAAAGATTAAGTTTATATTACATTATATTTGTTAATAATAAAAAAAATATTATTATAACTTAAAAAAAAAATAATATTACAATTCCTTCACTAATTAATCGAAAGGAACTTCGTTCCATCCGGGTGTCCCTTGACACTTCTCAACTTTTTTCTATTTCTTTCTTTTTTCTAACCTCCAAATATCAGAATGTTAGGAAAATAAATAAATCGAAGTATATTGCGTACTTACGTGTGGTATGAGATCCCTTGTGTTTTATTAACTTAACACACGATGGCATTTTTAAAATGTTTTAGCTTTTTCAACAAAGCGTAACTCGTCGCCATACGTGTCGCAGACTAAAGGCAATACGTCCTAATTAAGATGTTTTCCAGTCTTCACGATTGCACGCTCATAACATATCTGTTAATATAATATCATTGTCTAGGGTAGTGAAGACATTGATTTTGTAATCGCTATGCTACAGACAGTAGAAAACTTTCTACTCGACGGCCGCAAAGTCGGTTATCTACAAAATCATGATTTTACAAGAGAGCGTTTTGAATGCAAAACTGTGATATTTAATAGAAGAACAAAGCTATCTTCTTCTATTTTACATCATTTAGCTAATAGGGCATTACAATTATACCAAGGAAATGGTTAAGGCCAATATTACTGCAATATAATCCCTTCCCAAAATACGTTTGTTCGTCACCTTGTGAAAAATTGGTGTAGTTGTCTTTAAATACGTCACGTTTGTGTTGTCTTTATATTAGTAAAAAATATGGAACTAAACAGAAAAAAAAATCCTATGATAAAACAAAGAACTCCAAATCAAATTATGCAAAAAAGTGAACTACGTAAAAAGTGCAGTTGACTCTCTGCAGTGGTTTTACTTTGTTGCCGTCTTACTATCTACACGGAAACGTCGTTTTTGTCTATTCTTAAGTCGACAAAACCCTTTTCTATGCTGATCATGCTACGCGTGCTGATGACCAATAAGTTACTTATTGCTTATAACCTGCAATTACTGTAACAAAACACTTTATTTCAAAAAGCAATAGAGTTTGTACAGTCATATATTTTCTTATGACGATTTCTTTGTAAAAACAAATAAATCTATAGCTGTTTATGCTGGGCCCATGTGCTGACTGTTTTGGCCAGATGTTATCACTTTTGTAAGTACCCTTAGGTGGTTAACAATATTTTGGTGCTATTTTGTTCAACTTTTTTCAGCAGTCTCGGTAAAATATGAAAAAGGTGTGTCATTCGATTCGGAAAAGCATGTACCTACTTAAATGATTTTTGATAAAAATAAAGTTCCGCTTGCAATAATTGCAAAAGATACAAACAATTTTCTGTAAAAACAAAAAGAGTTGTGGTTTTTTGCGAATATCTCAAAAACTAATTAAAGCCTTTGAAATTTAAAAAAAAAAAAGATTCAAAAAGAAGAGGAAATTTTCCAAAAAAAAATCTTAGCTCTCGGAACTTTAGGACCAATATTTATAATTTTCCCAGAGGGGTGAAAATACGTCCGAAAACGAGTACACTGGCTTGCGCAAGCCACGCCCACTTCGAAAATTCAGGCACTTACTGCCGTTCTATTCTGTAAAAATCTCACCGTGAAAACTTAGGTAAAGTGAGCTGTCATTCCACCTGATGCTAGGGATTGCCACTATTGACAGTTCACTTCACGCTCACTTCAACTAAGATTTCACAGTAAGATTTTTACAGAATAGATCGGCTGGATAGATGAATGAACAATAATCCGCCGGCAAAAAATTTTTATCGCGATTTTCCAATTAGTTATGCAAAGCTTTTTTATTTACCACTTTTTCTACCACTTGTAATTAATTATTAAGGAACCATTTTTTTATGCAATTTTGCTGCTTGATTCATGTTCAAGCATTGCAACTGTGATAATTGTTAAACTATAAATCTGAGATTTTTTTCCTTCCTTGCAGCTATTCTTGAAAAACTCCAGAATAGATCGTTGAAAAAATTAGAAAAAAATATTTTTCAGTTTTTTATTACTTAACAATTAAAAACTTTAATTAATCATAAAAAAAAATGTTACTGCTTTTATGATCGGTTTTTAATTATTGGAAGCTGCATCGAAATCTTTTTTTTTTAATTTTTATCTCCTATTGTTTAAAAAATTGTTATAAACAAATGCGTTGTTTCTAATCTTTGATGCAAATGATGATTAATAACGTATTTGTTAATTAACAATTTTATTTTACCACTTCATCATCTGCCTATCCTTTTCCCAACTATGTTGCGGTCGGCTTTCAATCTAACCGGATGCAGCTGAATGCCAGTATTTTACATGGAGCGACTGCCTATCTGACCGACACAACCCAGTATCTGGGTAATACGATACCCCTTGGTAAGTGTGGTTGTCAGACTTTCGGGCTTCTGACGACCCGTAACGACTGTGTGATCCACGTATCACAGCTGGGACCAACGGCTTAACGTGCTTTCCGAGGCACGGAGGAGTCTCGTTATGTAAAGATGGTTACCCATTCATGAACCAACCCTGGCAAGCGTAGACTTGATCGACCCGTGCGGCTGTTATTACTTAGCCACGAGCTCCTCTACCATTTTTTCTACCACTTGTAATTAATTATTAAAGAACCATATTTAAAAAAGTATATATAAGTAGTTTATCTTGTTTTTACCGATATAAAAAATCTATTTATATTATATTTATATATTATTATTTTTTATTATTATTGTTTTATATTTATTTTTTATTTAATAAACAATTTGATAAAAACAAATAAGTTTTTACCTCATATTTTTTTTCTTACTCTACCTAATGTAACAAAAACAAATCGTGGTTCGTGGATGATGTTTTTTCGTTATATTAGCCCTGCTGGTGTGGTTAAATACTGTAAGTTATAATGTCACGCAGACATCGGAATCTATCTCTCACAATATAAAAAAAAAAATTGAATTACAGAAATATCGTCTAGAAGGAATTCATCTGCCGCATGCGGCTTGAAAATATCTACTAAAGGCAAAGAGTATTACATGGAAGGGATGCAGGAGACCGTATCATCTTTTCAGGAGAATGAAAGCGTATTCCACCATACACTACCAAATTCCTGCGCACCTGAACAAAAAGAAAACAGAAAAAATAAACTTTGCCAAGTTTCTACACCTAACCAAAATATGATAGTGTATCATAGCGTTAGCACTGAAACTACATCAGACGTGCAATGTTACTGTGCTCCTAAAATATACGGAAACCATAATCTTTTGCCTGATCATCGATGTGTAGCAAATGTTGATTCTGAGCTGGGTAGGAGTTTTCGTGTAAATCAAGGTACGTACTAGCCCAGTCCTATTTGACACAAATAAAATGCAAACATCGCAAACGCGCATGTAACTACGATTCTCTTAGGTATATGTTGGTAGGTCCCCTGAGCTCTATAGGTACCTAAGTTTGCAACACTGAAAACCTTGTGCTACTCCCATGGTGCTCGAAAAACTGCGAAATTCTGGCACTTGTTTCAGTTTTTTGAAAGATATACCTTACTAGCTTTTGCCCGCGGCTTCGCCCGCGTGTAGGTATGTCGAAAATTATCCCACGGGAGCGTACCACCGAAAGCAGCCGTGAAACTGTTATGCTATTTGCTTTGTTGAAAGCTGAATAAAATAACCGTTCTTAATTATAATATACAGGGTTATTGTTAAAACACTAGCCACCTCTTAAGAGGTCATTGTACTCATCATTATGAATAACTTTGACTACGGGACCAAACCGAAATCGCGAAAAACAATCAGCTGCTCCCTACATTTTGATGAGTTTGATGTAGATAAATGTACTGAACAGCAGATTTTTTTTTTCGCGATTTCAGGTTTTACCAATAACCCTGTATAACCCGTCCCGCCCCTTGGCAACGCCCACTCTTGGCCCACTCTATAGGGTAGGGAACGTTGCGGCGGCGGCGGCGCGCGCCGTCGAACGGATCGCATATTGTATTTATATTCTCGTGATAACTTCGAAATGAAATGTCCGATTCGAATTAATTAAAAAGTATTTTACTGCTTCATAAATACGCTTGATTATAAAACTATTTATTTGAATAAGAATTAATACTACGAACGAAAGTAACCAAGTTTTGTTTCTACCGGCGATCTAATTATATTTTAGAACACAAAAGCTGCTATTGTGACTTAACTGTGATAATGATAGATATTCCCTCGCGGACTTTTTTGTAGGTAGATACTAATGAGTACTTTAATAATGTAGTACATAATTTTAATGTATCATCAAGTTTTCTCAGCGCACGCCAAATAATGAATTTTTCCTATGCAAAATTTTGCTACTTTGGGTTACATTATTGCAATATTCTTAAGGATCTCTAATTTTTCGGAAATAAATTATAGTATATATGTTATTTCCTGATAATTTAACTTTCTATTGATGAAAAATGGTTAAAATCAAATACACTTCTGGACACATCTATTGGCCCACCTTAGAGTTTAGGTTTCGATGGCCCCTACCGAAATATGATTGCTAGATTGAACAAAAACTGTTGATGCAGTTTTAAACCTGATACATTTTGCCATCTTTTTCGATCGTATTGTTTTAAATTTGAATTCAGAATACCATACGACATGGACCTACGCCTAACAAGTCGGATATGCGCCTTGTTAAAGGCAATTGATTTTTGAATAAAAAACATGTTTTATCAAATAAAGGTTTAATTTAATAACGCGTGTTGCCTCCATGGGCATCTACCACAGCTCTCATACGATTAGGCATAGAGTTTATCAACCGCTCTATGAAATTTTGAGGGATCATCTCCCATTCCTCTTCTATGGCAGTTTTCAACTCCTGCATCGTCTGGGCAACTGGCTGACGAGCCCTAACACGTCTTTTTAGCTCGTCCCACATGTGCTCAATGGGGTTCATGTCTGGGCTTCTGGCTGGCCAGTCCATAACTGTGATGTTCACATCCCGAAGATATTCCCTGACGATGCCGGCCGCATGGGCTCTTGCATTATCATGCATAAAAAGGAAATTTGGGCCCACATAGTCCGCGTATGGTATCACGTGAGGTTCTAAGCACTCACGAATGTACCTTTCAGCATTTAATGTTGGCAGCCATGGTCCTGTAACAACCTCAAGTTGAGTTTTGCCGCTCGCGGATATACCGCCCCAGACAGTCCATGAGCCACCGCCATAAGCAACCCTCTCTTCAAAGCAGCATTGTGCGAAACGCTCTTCCTTACGTCGGTAGACCTTCTTCCTTCCATCATTGCCATGTAACACAATTTTAGACTCATCAGAAAAGAGTACACGGCTCCAATCTTGCTGTGTCCAATTTAAATGACTGCGTGCGAAATGAAGGCGCGCTGTTCGGTGGGCTCGCGTTAGTTTGGGGCCATTAGCTGGCTTGTGTGGTACCATATCGCGTTCTTTTAACCTTCTCCGAACAGTTCGAGCGCTCACAGATACTCCGTGGAAGTCGCGAAGTTGGTTTTGTATCTCAATGGAGGTAAGGTGAAGATTTCTCAAGCTGGTCGTCACGATGAATCGATCCTGCCTTTCAGTTGTGACCCGAGATCGTGGCCTTCCTTGGCGACGAACAAAGCCGCCAGTCTCTAGGTACCTCCGATAAACATTTCGGACCACAGATCGACTTAAATTAAGTTGAGCACTCACGTTTCTTTGGCTGTGTCCGGCCTGAATAAGTGCCACAGCTTGGGCGGCGACTTCAGGTGAAGTATCCATAGATTATTGATAGAACCTCACCTTAATGTTAAGAATAAGTAATGTTTGTTGCAAAACCAAAGATATCAATCACTTTTTCAAGAATTAAATCCAAGTAAACCAATAAAACCAAGTTTTCTTAGTATTCGATTGTTTGATATCAACAAACAGGCTCCAAATTGTCTTTTGTTTCTTTAAATTCTGTGTTCGAAATTCAAAAAAAGACTATTGAATGAAACTGTGAATGTGCCAGGTTCAAAACTGCATAAAAACTTTTTGCTCGACCTAATATAAAATTTTAGCTAGGACCAAACGAAACTGAAAATACAAGGTGGGCCAAAAGATGTGTCCAGAAGTGTAGTTTCGGAGCGTATTCGGTACAAACAAACAAACAAAAAAATCTTGCCTCTTGATAATATTAGTATAGAAGGACGCGTTTTTAAGGATCTTTGTTTAATATTTTGCAAAATATTAAACAAACATCCTCTCTAGGTCTATAAGTTGCGAAGATATAACAAGTCAAATATGGGCATTTTTTTTTCCAAAAAGTGAAAAATTACCGATAGGGTCATTTGGCAAGACACGAACCGGCTGAACTGATGGTCCTAGAGAAAAGTCATCAAATAGGAAGTTGTAGAGAATTAAATTAGCTTTAAGTAATTCTAAAGTAGGTGCCTCTAGGCATCAAAGTTTCCCAAAAAAAAATAATTGTATAATGTCGGATTTTGGGTAAATCATGAAAACATTGCCTACTGAATAATGTTAGTATGTATTTAAAAAAAAGAGCAATAATGTGAATTTGACATTCTAGATGTCACATGGCTTCAAATAAACATACACTTAACAAATAAATGCAAACATAAATGTAAACTATAAAATACTATTTACACAAACACAGCTTAGACTTTCGCCCATTTTCGAGGGAGGCGCGCTAGGTTGACTTTGGCCATTGCTGCCGTTTATCAAAGCCATTCTTTCCACCATTTCCTACTTCTTCCTGGTTGGAGTTTGGATCAAGGAAAATGCAGGCGAGGTCTATACACTCAGGGTTTTATTTTAGAATGTTGCACCATTTCATCTTGCCCTGCCAGAAAAGGGCAGAGGTGGTGTCACACCCACTGGCATGCAGGAACAAAACCATCCTCGTGGGATCACATTTATTTTTAAAGAAACCATGAAGCCTAGAGGCGCCACTTTGAGGGACACTAAACGCCCATCGGCGTTATAACAATGTAACTGTGTTGTGTTGTTATGTCATGTCAATGTAACTTCTGTTGTTTCTCGAGTGAGTGAACTATTTTGATGAATTTTGCTCTGGAATTAGTTCAGCCGCCCGGTACGTTTCTTGGCAAATGTATCGATAATTTTTCACTTTTTGGAAAAAGTGCCCATCTTTGACTAGCTGTATCTTCGAACCAATAGACCTAAAATGCTTGAGTTGGGCTCAAATTGTACCAAATTTAATTTGCTTCACCAAAATATAGAACAAAGATACTTAAAAACGCGTCCTTAAGGTATATTTTTCTAAAAAACTGAAACAAGTGCCAGAATTTCGCAGTTTTTTGAGCAGCATATTTTCAGTGTTGGAAACTTGGATATAGACTACTCTTAGGGGACCTAACAACATATAAAAAATAATAGTTCATGCGCGTTTCTGATGTTTGATGTTGTTATTGACTGGGCTATACTTCCCATGCTAGTTTTAAATAATTTTCAACCAGTAAATACCAAATAAAATTTTATTTGTATTGTTGTGTGGCACTACCATCGTATAGGTAGAAAACCGATGTAATGTATTGCCTCAACAAAGGACTTCCCATCAGCTCATAGCGCGATAATTGAATCATAAATTAAAGCTAGATCTAAATCAGACGGTGACTATAACAATGTGTTTGTGATTTTTGTGCAGTGTAATGACCAAATAATACAAACGCATGCACCGTGTTGCGTGTAGCAAATATTATTAAGAATGAAATCCGCTTTATGGATGAGGAAGAGACTCACTCTGCTGCTCCTAACGGGGTCTAATGGCAATCTAGATTAAGCTGAAGGTAGATTGATTCAGCCACTATAACATAGCATTCATTATATTTATTTTTCATAAGTGTCAATATTTTTAGGCCTGAACTACGACGAGTACCACCGGTTACACAAAATGAACGTGATTCAACAAACATCATTTGTGTCCATCAACAGAGCTCCATTGTCAGTGAGTCCGTGTGCAATATCTCCGTGTCACGGACATCTTGGCTATCATCATCCATCAGCTAAGCTCCAAATTCCTTATGGCACACCCAAATCGCGACCCGTGCTTGAAACGATAAAGCCTGTTTGTGGACCAAACCAATTACAGATCACAGAGCTTGTCACAAAGCCCATACCTGTTTCGGAACAGATGCAATCAGAGTCATGTCAGTGCAGTCCAGACAAATTAAATGAAATGTTCGAACAAGTACTTAAAGCACCGAATGCTAATTCAATAGGATGTGATGCTGGTGTTGATAACCCACCAACCTTCCAAGCAACCATCAGCAATAAGCCTCTTGAACTCCTTATTAGTGATTCAGGTAAATATATTTTTGTAAACGTTTTTAATTAAGTTTTTTTTTTTTTTTTTATTTAAGTTTTTAATATACTTAAACACAATAACATAGGTAAGTGCTTTAATAAACAATAATAGGATTCGGTACGAAGATACAGTTTTGTAAAAAATATCTAAAAAGTACACAGCCCAGTTGACGGTTGACAGACATCTCACTTGTCAACGACAAGACTGTGCGTCATTTGTTCTTAAGAGAAGCTTCTAGAATCTTCTAGAAGCTTCGACTCGCCCTTATTGGCCGAGCGGGTAATAGGGGCGTTACCCGCCAAAAGCGTGCGGATTGTGGCGGGAGTGGTTAGAAAAGCATTTGCGTTATAAGTTTATTTTAACTGTTTCCGAACTTTCTCTATGACTACCGACTGCCGATTCTCACTCTGAAGATCCATCTTATGATTTTAACAGCCGTTAAAATCGTTAGTGTTTTCTGATAATGCTGCTCGCCCAGTTAAGTAAGCTTATCGATATCGGAAACCTCGAAAAACTAAATGACATGACGTTCAGTGCCCATTTTAAGATTTAGGCAAGTTCTCAATTTATCGTTTCTTTTTTTTAAATAAATCGCCTTAAAATATTATGTAGCAAATTATAGCAAACATTTAGAATATTTTAAGTTAAAATATGATTTTTTGTATTTTTAAACCTCAAATAGCAACGAAAGGGTTAAGGGTTGACCCACATCTGTCAGCACGGAATCGCCTTTTTTCGTGCTTTATCCTTTTCTATCTCTTAGGATCATCATTTCCTAGAGCGATAAAGATAGAGACCGCGCGGTGGAATCGGCGATGCGCTCGACACCACGGCCAAAATGGCTGAGAGGCGCTGGAGTGCTGACGAGTGCTATCGAGCGCGATATCATGCTTCCATTGCATTGCATGATCGTATTCTACAACACTCAACAGCGACGGCGTGCGATGTTACGTTGAAGCACGCGATAGCACGCTGCAGCACACACGGCATAAATGCTGTTCCGTGCTGACAGATGTGGATCAACCCTAATTGTATACTCTCTTTGTACTAGTTAAAAATGTTGAAGGTGTTATTCTTATTTCCCACAAGAACACGTTTTTTTTTATCTGGCTTTATTTTTTTGGTACGAAATGATTGATGTCTTATAGCATTTAGCACTCTAAACTCATTCACACCAACACCAACGATACACCTCTTCCTGGAATGTTATATTTTTACTTGGGAAATTGTTTTTGTGAACCGTTAATGTGTTTTTTTTGTGAAATATTTATTATTTTTATATCCTTTATTACATCATAAATTATATTTTAAAACATTATAATTTAAAAACGTTTAAAAATATAAAAAAATAGTAGCCCACCGGTGTCGGGAACCCTTGGGTGATGGTTGAGGCTCTTGGCAATTAAGCCATTGGCTGATACGACTATCAGCACATTGATTGTTGAGTCCACATCTAACATATCAATAACCTCGCGAGCCATGTCAAGATACTTGATTTTTTTATATTTTTCGGCTTCCACGGGGTTCCCGTCAAGCGGGACCATTATGTCAATAATCATTGCGCGCCGCTCTATTCGATCCACCACCACTATATCAGGCTTATATAGTGGCAACAATAGTCCTGTCAGTGATGATGGATCGATCTCAGTGCAATGTGATATTATTTCCATTCTCAAGAACTAGGCAGGCACATACCGCACCATACGGCGCATACGGCACTTCCAATTCCGCAAGGCTGTATTTTAGTGCAAGTTGTTGATGGATAATCCTGGCTACAAGGTTGTTTTTATGCAAGTACTCATCGTTAGCTAGAGAGAACGCCCGGAGATAATGTGTCGGATTGATTCTCCTCGACGGTGGCATGCCCGACAGATGTCAACCGTGCCGTCCTTCTCATTAAATCTCCGGTGATTGTTCATCAACTTCGTCCATAATTACACAGAGAAAACCTTCGATTTCCCCAAAGAGGTTATCGGAACGCAGAAAGTCTACGGACGCTAACAAATCTACATCAAGTCCATGTTCAAAATGCGTCCGTGAAGCTCCTTATTCTGCACTACAGGCTTACGCCAGTTCTCTTTAGCCAAAGAGAGTGGGGTGAGGCCCTTGTCCACTGCCACCTTATCTCGAGGCATCACCACGTCAGATTCTAAGAAATGTTCCCTGAGACTGCATATCTCGAGATTGTGGAGGGTCTTAGCGTTTAAAAAGCCTCGACCTCCACATTTTCACGGGATATACAGTTTGATAACCGATAACCTAGGTGGTGGATTCGATATGCAGTCAGCAGCATGCGGACCCTGCTATCCAGGGCGTCGAGTTCGGTCTGAGTCTATTTGAGTATACTGAACTATCTCCTATTTTGGCTATTACTAGTTTTACGCACGGGCCGTAGGATGGATAGTTTTCATGACTTTTTAAGGATATTCGGAACTTTTGCAATTCAATGGTACTAGGCAAATATTCTCGTGTATGGCTTCTATTCCACTTACACAATACACCATATTATTTTCGAGACGGTAAAAAATTTCATCCGGTATAGTCTACTAATATAAAACCTTGTACAAATACTCACTGTGTCACGTCGCGGTCGTTTCGATGTGAACTGACTTTTAAATGTAACGCTAACTATTTCAGATGACGATGAAGATTGTAGAAACTTTTACCATCATAAGTACATACAAGGATACAAAATGAAATGTGCATGTAGCGGTAAGAGCAGTACTATTAAGATTCGACCTTTATGCCCATTCGAACAGCATCAGCCACCAGTGTCAAAGACAACAGCTGGACCAAAGGCGGGGGGGACCGGGTTTAGAGGCTTTCAGTGCTATTGTTACGACGACTCCACGATAAAAGGTCGCCAGAAGCTAGAAGTGCAAGTTCCACCCGGTAGAGTGTGCCAAATGGAACCAGGAGGAACTTACAATCAATCAGGCCATGTTTTGGCACCCACTTCCACTAACCCAAAAAAAACCGTGTAAGGACTGAGTCAAAAGTAAGCGTGGTAAAAAGAATATAATAATATAAATTGTGAATTTTGTCATTTGGAACCAGAACCTGAAACCAAACTAGAACACTGCCTGTACCAAAGCTACCAATGAGTTGATGAGAAGCAAATTTTGAGATAGAAATCAGTGTGATAGACACAGGATTCACAGTATTTTTAAAGAAACTACTGCCAGTACAACTTGAGCCCGAATTTACAGTGAAAGAAGCAGTCAGGTACTACGCATATATGAACCCAAATCTAATAAAGGATTGCCCCCCGCCGCCGGAACCCAAACACTGTCCATGTATCGACGATAACACTATACCAGAAAAGAAAGGTAGTTTCGACTGCGAATTTTCACCCGGTCCGCCCACAAACTATGTTCCTCCCTCGGGTATAACTCCCTCGCGTTATACTCCCACGCTTGTTCCTATTCCGCCGCCTATGGAGCCTGAGGATGAGGATTGAGTTCTCTAGAGCAGGCAAAAGTTCTGGATCTAAGAGTCTTAGCAGTGTCTATTGTTCGATTAAATTCAAGAGATGAACATTTCAAGTACAATACTAAACATTCCAAATAATTCCAATTTTTAGCACTATTTTGTGTAAATAGTTTTAAAGAAACTTGGTAAATATGTATTCATGACAGTATAGTTCGGTAAAAGTGTAAAAAAAATCACCGGTTTTTGTATTTTTAAACAGTCAAGTATCATTATGTAAGTAAACAAGATTTGGAAACAATTTTTTGTTTATCTTGATCCTTACACCCTTTTAAAACAACGTATCTGTCTGTTTCTGTCTGTTAGTGTGCTTCTTAAGCCGTGACTCCTGCGCATCTTTTTGTGAAACATTACACAAAAACATCTAAACAAAGAGGCGTGGCTTAAAACCGTGTCTCCTGCGCGTCTTTTTTGCGAAATTTTACACAAAAAACCTTACACTTATATATTTATTTGCATACACAAGCTGTCTCCTGCGTATTCAAATGTTTAGTCACACATTTTGTGTTGACGTCAGTAGATAACATTTTTGGTTCGGGAGGTAGCGTTGCAAATACAAAAGTCATAGTAAACTGGCTGATAATTATTGACATCGATAGTAATTGATCTTAGATTACTAATAAGTGAACCGACCGTCAGCTGCTCAAGTAGCGTGGGTGTGGGTGTGGGAGGTTACGAAAGTGGAAAAAAAAGAAAAAGTAATAGTAAACTTCAACTGAAACTTTTTTCATAAATAGTTGAAATCATACTGAGCTGAAAAAAAATCATCAGCTGCATCGTAGAGAGGGGACTATGCGTCAGCTGCTCGCATGAACTTGTAAAATTATTGAACTGACATCTACACAAAATGTGTAACTGCTGTGTGTGTGTTCGGGTGTGTGTGAGTGGGTATGTATGTGTGTGTCTCTATATATTTTTCTGTGTACCTACATAAATAGTAAAATAAATAAATAATAAAAATATTTCCATACGGAGGAAACAGCTTGTGTATGATAATAAATACCTATTTATAATATGTAAGGTTTTTTGTGTAATGTTTCGCAAAAAGACGCGCAGGAGACACGGCTTTACTTCGTCATTTTTGCTTTATGGTAAGTACTGACACACATGCTAGTAAAAAGCATGCTCATAAGCATGCTTACTCGAAAACATACTCGAAATAAGCATGCTTATTTCAGTATAGTTGTGACACATGCTACTAAGTAGCAATTGCTCAATAAAATAATGATTTCAGCTACTAATGAGCAGTATGCAGTAGCTTTATTTGGTAGATAATTGAATTTTATTAATTAATAATGTATACAGGGTGGAATTTTTTAACCCCACCTAGAGGAAAAGTACCTACTCTAAATACTGAAGATAGAAAATTTTACTAAAAGGAAACATTCCTTTATTTTTTAAAAGAAACAAATCTGCGTTCAAAGATTTTCGAATATTCGCTTGCCAAAATCGGGAATCAAACCGGCTAAAAAACATCATCATCATCATCATCTCTTTTTATGATTTTCCTTTTATATTTAATGTCTCATGTTTGTTAGAGAGATTTGATCCTCATGATTGGCCCTATCGATTGATGCCATAAAAGTACAACGTGTTATTTTTTCGGATTTTAGCCGGTTCGATTCCCGAGTGAGGCAAGCGAATTTTCGAAAATCTTTGAATGCATATTTGTTTCTTTTTAAAAATAAAGCAATGTTTTCTTTAAGCAAAATTTTCTATTTCCAGTATTTCCCTCCAGGTGATTATAGAAAATTATATACCTAATAGGTTTATATATTGTTGTGTTGGCAATATGTAGTGATAAGAGTTGACACTACAGTGGTGTAGTAATAAAATTTTGTAAAGAAGTACTATTATCCTGCAGCAAAACGTGAACGGAACTTTATGGTTTTGCCAGGTTTTACCAAAGGCGACGTACTATTAGGTATTGTGCCAATTGCAAGTACTTTGATTAAATAGATATTATTATGTTGTATGAGCCCAGTAGGTGGTTGATTGCATACGCAAAGGCTCGCGCACTTTTGGCCAGGCCGCGCACCGCATTGCAAAACTCTTCCTAGATCTACAATATGATTTTTGATATGCGTTGCGATGAGCCGCGGCTCGCCCAAATGTGCGCAGCCTTATTGCTCCGGAGTGGAAACAGTTCAAATTCGAAATTGAAATCTGTTTGTAACAACTGCAATGCGGCTCGATGCCATTTTATAAAGTGTACAATGGCGCCATCTCATGCGCTGCACACTTCCGCCGGGAGCTGGGACCCTTTCAGAAGCCGGTGAGCCTCGAACTCCTAAGTAATCCGGCGGCGGCGGCGAGGCGGAGCTGAGCGACAAGTCCGGAGGTGGTAGGCGTGCTCTTCGTGCAACTCACAGATTAGTAATATGTAGCAAACTACAGATGTGACAGTCGAATTTGCTTAGTTCCAACACTATCAGTTATGGCGCTGTTGTCGCTTCAAATTTGACATGGTGCATGACACACACACACATATAATAGTGCTTTCAATTTAATAGATATTCAATATGGCTATTATCGATAATTTTTAGTGTAGTATAGTGATGTACCCGATATCGACAAAATCTGCTAGGGTCTAGGGGTTTTTATCATTAATTCTGCTATGTAAATAAATAAATTAAACAAATTATCATACATTTTGTAGTCATTTATTAGTTTTCTTTTGCTTATGGGCTTTATGTGTCGCCGTCATCTTCTTCACAATTTGAACATTTTTAGTGTTGACTCAGTAGGTATACTAGACATAAGGAAAGACTTGAAGGCGTACATAAAACTATTTCCATCGGGATTCACGTTGCGATAATTTATCGCTCTTATGCGACCAAAGAAATTCTCAAGAGGATCTCGATTTATTAATCTGGGGTAAAAGTATTTTACTCCAAATTCTGTAAATAATAATTTGGACAGACCCAAAAAGGTCTGCAACGTAGTAATCCACTCTTCAAGGCATGGAGGACGCACAAGTCTCGGCTTTGCAGTCTGCCTAGCCAATTTACTATTGGTATCGATATATATTTAATATTTTTAAGGGATTTCGTCGCTTTTTGCCAAAATTCTTGATGAGACGAGTTTGGTTTCACTGCGCATCTAAGTTTGCCATTTGATTGACCTGGCGATCCATTGACATTAACAAAGAGGTCCTCAAATAATGTCACAACTACTGCTGTAGTCTCCATTGTCTCTAGGAGTGTTGAGCCGCTTATCTGAAATATTTAATTTGTTTTAAATAAAAATATTACCGTCATTTATTGCTTCAGGGATGTCACTACCTACATATATATAAACTCGAGTATTTAATTTTTTGTAAAAATATAGTGAACAAGTGATTTTTACATTCGTAGCTAATAAAACAGTTGTAATTTTCATGCATATGTGGCAGCCATTCTTATATATATGCAACTAACTTAGCCTTTTAACTAAAAGGCAGCCGTTCAACTAGTGGCCTCAATGTTATTCAATTATAGGTTAGGTTGGAACTGTGACCAACCACGCGCGATCCGAATTTTATTGGTCACAGTAACTAAGCTAGGGCACCCTAACCAAATGGGTTAGTTTAGGTTAGCACTACTTCCAAAGGCTAGACGGTTAACTAAACGGCTAATTAAACCAGTTGGCTGCGATACGTACATCAGACAAGCATTAATTTATTCAATTAAGTTGAGGAAACCGGCATGTCCTAGAAACAAAAAATTTGAAGACATGTGATATCTACTAAGCCGCACTGGGCCCGCGTGGTAAATTACAGCCCACTCCCTTATCACTATCCTTAATGAGACTGGTGAGTCTTTGTTGAAAAATCTCTGGAGAGGAACTCAGCCCGAACGGGAGACGCAGCCATCTGTAACGACCAAAAGGTGTCCCTACCCACCTGTACCCACCTGTCCCTAGCCTACTGCTTTTTTCAGAAAGGCGACATTGCCAGAACCCTTTCTTTGCATCCACAGTGCTAAATACTTTAGCTTTACTTAGCTCTGGTAACATTTCATCGAGTGTAGTGAACTGAAAATTTGGTCTTTTAAGAGCTTTGTTCAAGGAATGGGATCTAGACATATTCTAAAGGAGGATGGCAGCGGTGGACTCAAAATTACCGAAGCGCCATTCACTTGCAAGTTTATATTGATTTTAATAACAATTTTATAAGAGTTTTATAAAAAAAATATTGAGTCACTAGGAGCAGGGAATTAAAAGTTAGAAATGATTTTGATTTATTAAGAAATAATATTATATCGTGCAGTTACGAAACGCAAGGTATTTCGGATTCCATTTCATTCAACAGAAATTATTACAATGCATTCACCTTTTACACTTAGGTACGTTTTTACTTTAGGGTTTTCCTTTTTGATATTTAAATCATGTTAAATATTACAAAAACATATAAAACCAAACATTAAAATAAAATGTAAACAGCTCATAATAAATACAAATAATTATGATTATTTTGTGATAATAACTGATGATAACTGAAAACGGAACGTTTTGCTGTCAATATAGACTAGCTGTCACGCTGTCATTGTCAATTCTTATTCCATTAAAAATCAAAAAATCCCAAGAGTACAAACTTTCACTTGGGATTTTTTGATTTTTATTCAATAAACCTCTTGTTGAAAAATTCAAGTAGATCTACAGCCGACCATCAGATCAGAGCACCCCGCGACAGTCGCCCGCGGCCGACGGCTGTACGGTCAGTCTAGCCGCGCGCAGCCGTTGCTCGACGTGTCTTGTTATCTTGTAATAAAAATGTACTCCGTATTGTAATAATAATAATAATATAGTGTAATGTATTTGTATTGTTGCGAGCCGCGCGGAGACACGATGTCTTGGAAGAACTTTTCTCTTCGAGAGGATGAGCAACTAATCAATGTGGTTGCTCAGAAACCTATCTTAAATAATCCAGCGTATAAAAATTCATTTAAAAGGAATAAAGTGTTGTGTGTCATGTTTTAGATTTTCTTATCTTCGTAAATTAAAGATAATTATAACGAAATTGAACTGTTTCTTATTTAATCTGCAAAACTTCCAAAACTTTTCCTCATCAGATTTCAAGTGTCTTTCAATTAAAATGCTAAATGCTTCGTCATTTCGGCTTTTGAACATCGAATGAATTGGTTTTCTGTTTAAGCTATCATAATAGAGCAATAACAACAGCTCATCATCGTCCTCTTCTTCTTCAAGGATGTCCAGATTATGCTTGATTAGGCCATTTTTCAAATAACGACACGACTGCAAGTGATGGACGAACAACACTGACTGGGGAGCGATTGATGCGCAGCTGGGGTGTGTCGTCGGCCCCGCGCGTCTGACGCGAACGACAGACGCCCACCATGGAAGCGGTGTGTCGTCGGCCGCGCGCATCTAAAGGCATCTAAAGAGCCCCACACATTTACAGCCCGCTGGCGGCCTGTCAGTTAATCGCTATAGATCACAGGCTCGCAGTTCCTTTTAAGGTTTTGGATTGACGACCAATGCCTGCCAATGCGATCTCAGAGTGTGTGGCCTGTTGCCGGCGCAGGCCTGCGTCGACAGGCACCGGCCGGACATGCTCTGTGGGCCGGAGAGTCCGGGATCTCAAGGCCAAATCGAGTAAGCAGGTATTCGGCCGGAGGCAGTGTTGTCAATTTAGCGACTTTTATAATTTGGTTATCATTTTAAAAATATAATAAATAATTCACTACGATGTTATCCTAACCAGTGAAAATAAAAAATAGCACATAGTTTTTTACGTAACATTATCACTTTGTGAACTGACACCTAACCGCTATTCAGACCACTGCCGGCAGGCGATATTGCGGTGTGAAACTGCCGGCTGCAGCCTGGTAGTGTTTGGACCCAGAGCCGGCATCGACCGTTGCCGGCAGGCAATAATCGCTGTAGTGTGTGGTCTATGCAGACCTTGGATGGCAGGCCGCCTGTTGGGACCAGAGACTGCAGGCCAACTGTGTAATCTGTGGGGCCGCGCGCATGAGATGCGCGCGTCTGATGTTTTGGCCGCATGCCTCGGAAGTCTACCTTTATGGAGACGCGAGGTGTCGCGCGTCGCGTGCGGCGTTACATTTCGCGGCGCGTCAGATGTTATTTCAGTTTACAGCCGGTCTATTCTGTAAAAATCTCACCGTGAAAACTTAGGTGAAGTGATCTTAAAGTGAACTGTCAATAGTGTCAACCCCTAGCATCAGGTGGAATGACGGCTCACTTCACGCTCACTTCACCTAAGATATCACGGTGAGATGTTTACAGAATAGCACTACAGATAGGCAGCACGTGCAGCGGCCCGCCATCACACGCGCAAACACAAACATATGCCAATGTACTATGTTTTTTATGAAGATGCGGGGCGTGCGACGCCGCGGGTGTTGTTATGTTTTACCGTGAATGGAGAATTGCAGGAATAGCTGGCTGCAACGCTTCGTGCGCCACCGCGATAAACGTCGCGTGCGACGCGGTGATGCCTTCCGCGGGCTGCGCCTGCATTTTAAGCAAACGCGTGTAAAATCGGTTCTCCGTAAACGCTCTCATACAACGTCAATGTTAGAATTTATTTAGTGCGGGCCGCGCCGCCCAACGCGACTTGCGACGCCCCTAAGCCCCAGCGCGCACTGCGCTGCGATGCCTTGCGGTGCATTTTTTTCGCCGCAACGAAAAGTGTTTGTAAAAGCCTACTTGCAAAAAAATAAGACTTCTATTCTAATTCCACATGTTTAGTACATCATAAATAAAAATAACATTCTCCTGTAGAGGCACGAGGAACAGGGTGTAAAGTTCACTCATCCTCCATAGAAAAGAGAGGATCCTCCGACCAGACGGGTGTCGTGTCTGGTGGGCAACTGCCCGACGATTGATGTCGGGACGTTGCATATAATTATGATAGTCGCGCGGTATACTCTGACTGCGATGCAGGATTTTTCGTGACGTCAGTGTGATGCGTAGTTTGCATGTGGCGATGTAGATGCCGCCACACTACTATTAAATAATGTCCTTTAAGTACTCTTGGATTCATTTTAGGTTATAATCTTCTACCTTGAATATCTTTTTTCTCCCAACTTCTCTATCTTACTTTCCATTTGCTTTTTTGTTAGTTTTATATCTTTCTTAAACTATTTACAAGTTTCCATTATATACGCTACCCCTATCCCCGAGTCCCAAATTACATGCAGTTTCGCCATTCTCCTTTATGCTCACGGCTGACTATCAAAATATTATTTACCCATTCTGTGTGCTGTATCTCTTTGGCAACAATTCCATCCCGTTCCAAAGTGTCAAGTTCCTCACGTAGCTTCTTTCTTAGACATACTGGAATGCGACGCGCCGGCTGGATATGTGCTGGAACTGTTTCATCTATTTCTAGAGTAACCTCTCCTGGCAAGCTCTCATATCCCTCAAACACGTCACTGTATTTTTGCATGATATTCAATGCTTCTGTGCGGTCAAGCTGATTTGAAACAGTGACTTTATCACAGTACTTAACGAAAGCCAATACTACACATGCTTTTTCTGACAAGAGTGGTTCATGATCAATGTCCACATTAAGGAATTTCATATTGAAAACTTTTTCTTGACTGGTTTTGCTTATGCATTCAAAAAGGGCTGTCCCTAGATTTGGTATGTCAGATTCATTGAAACATTTTAACTTCTGATATGCAGGGTTCAACGAACTGAAGTCATCCTTACCCGTGATCTTTTTATAGAAATTGCCTCCCATGACACATACTTGTGCTCCTGTGTCCGGTGTGCAGTAAAGCTCATTCCATTTATTAATATCAGTTTTAAAGAACAAGGGCGCTTCCTTGTGGCCACTGGAGTTTGTGCGTATCTCTGATATTATGACGTTGTCACTATCTAAGTCGTTTTCCACATTTATTGTTCTAACTGACTTCTGTTTCTTTTTACACATTTTCTGGAAGTGATTCCTTCCACCGCATTCTTCGCATCTCTTCCCCCAAGCAGGACAGAGCTTTTTATCAAAAACATGTGTCTGTGCACAAAACTTGCATAATTTCAAAACAGGTTCCTTTGAACTAAGTTTTTTAACAGTGATCTTATTTACCTCATCTTCCTTTTGCACAGTTGAAACGTGCATCGACGCTCTTTCTGCAGATCTGCATAAATTTATGGCTGAATCTATTGTCAGACTTTATTGACGAAGTAGTTTCTTCATTATATCTTTGTCTCTAATGCCCACTACCACTCTGTCTCGTAACAATTCAACGTTAATAGATTCCGGATAATTGCAAGGTTTGATTAATTTTCGGAGTATTAAGAGGTAATCATCAAAAGACTCCTCAACCAATTAAATAAAAAAAAAAAAAAAAAAATATTTTATTGACATAAAAAATGGAGACATTTTCAATTGAAGCCCTAACTCCTGTGCTAGGTGGTACCTGTGTTACAGGAGTCAGTGTCTTCACCCGATTTTGAAACATTAACAAATTATGCAACAAAAATTAAAATTATTTATTTATTATTTATTTATTTAACCATTCATGTACACACAAATAAACAGACAAACAGAAAGGAACAGAAAAATACGTACAAAGGTGATGCTTATTTCAAAAGAAATCTCTTCCAGCATACCTGCGATAGGACAGAGGATAAAAAGAGATGTAGACAACGTGTGTAAGAGTAGAAGAGAAAATAAAATACATAAAATCCAAAACAATTAACTCATTAAATAAAACATATAATAAATACTTAAATACATAATACATAATACTAATTAAAATATATCATAAAACGTACATGCATGCTCTTGAGTGGTATGTATGTGTGTGTGTTTGTTGTGTTTTGTGTGTATGTGTTGTATTATGCGTGTGTGACGTGGGGTGTGTGTGTGTGTGTGTGTGTGTGTGTGTGAGTGGTTGTGCTTCGTGACTGGACATTGGGTTAGATATCTGATTTTGATTGCCTACATTATTATTTAATTATCACGTGTATTGTTCTCTAAGTAAGTTTTTCGTCTGTTGGTAATCTAGTGTTTGAAGCCATGAGTTTAGTTTTATCTTAGTTTTATTTTTTGTTAGTGGGTTGAAGTTGAGGATTCTGTTAACTTTATTATAAATATAAGTAGCTAGATATAGGCGTTGACGTCGAGCGGATGCGGTATTACATTTGACAGCGCGACAAACATTCATTACAGTTCTCCTGTGACTCCTTATATTGAAAATATATCGAGAGTAAATGACATTGGCCTTCTTTTCTTAATAATTTCCGATTCCATCTTCTTAAAAATAGTATTCTCATTTTTTTTTATCGCTATCCATTAAGTTGAAATCCAAATACTTTCTCATAGCGGCGTTGCCGATCACGTTAAGAAGAATACCGGCCTTGATTTCTTCTTTGTCTGAAGCCCATTTGTTCATGCCTGTAGCGAGGCAGTAATTCTCCCAGCTTGTACGGAAACACTGAAAGTTTTCGAATGGATCTCCAGAGTTCACTTGCAGGGGTTGAGGCCACGGGACGCTGACACTGCTCCTAACATCGGATGACCCATACGACGGCATGGCGGCATGTAAAAGTTGTTGTTGCATTAGACCCATTTGCTTTTGCATCGCATCTAAGAGGTGGGCCTGCTGCTCGAAGAGCTTCTTGAATGACTCTTCCGCCATCTTCTGACACCATGTATGAAAAACACTTATTACGATTGTTCAATCTGGTTTATTAATTTATGTTCCACAAGTTCACAAGTATTACATCTCTTGCTCGCCATCACTCATGTCTACCACAGATAATACAAAAACCTCCAAGTCCAATAAAGCGTTTGGATACTACAACACTTGAAGTAATAATTAATTCGGAAACACGTACCATAAGCAAAACTATTGAATGGATGTATGATCAAACCAAATAGCGGCGTTAATTTCGACTTTGGTCACGCGCCAAAAGATCCTTGTACAGCTTTGCTAGGATAACTGGCCATAACCGAACCACAAAACCAGCGTCAATGTGCCAAAACCACTGACAAGTATCAAAGCTCCGTGCAAAACTGATCATAGTGTCACATGGTCTCATGACAATTGTAACGTTTTCACATCCATTCCTACTAAAATTAACTCATAACATGAGTCCGTAGTTTTCAATGGTGTTCATGTATTTCATACACAGATTCAGGAAAACATGCGTAATGTTTTCAAATAATCACATGTCAGTGTCAGGTAAAGTATAAAAATATATTACACTTCCTTTTTTATACTATTGAAACCGATCTTCTTAAATAGATTTATCAATGATGTAGTCATCATCCACTTCATTTCTGCTAGTATTTGGTAGTTAAGTATGTAAGTACCTAGTTCATCAACACCTTCCGTAGCCCGACATTACCAGCACCCTAATTGCGTAACACATTATCAATCGGAGTTGGTTTCATTTTGAAAGTTCAACAACATTCATTGCGTTATTTACATTGTCGAGCAGACAAATTTTTCGAACATATGAAGTATTGGATTAGCAATTTGTTTCAAAATGATTCAAATTCCGTTGGATAGTGTGTTACGCAATTAGGGTGCTGGTACTACCCCGTATGTCATAGGGCCTATGGCAACAATGTATTTGGTTCAAAATAATAGCTTACAAAACCCTACCCCGCGACTTCGTCCACGTGAACACTACGAAAACTATTTTTCTATTAATAATAGAATTTTCATAATCGGATCAGGTTGCCATATATTGTTTTCAATTTTAAATAACCGTTTAGGCAGCGCATGCAATTAGTATAGATAAAATTGTTTTTTTTTTTTATGCAGACGTTTGGGCAAAATCGGGTATTAGGTACAGACTTGCCCAAACGTCAAACAGCCGGATTTGTCAGCCAAATCTTCTATCAGTCAGTCAGTCAGGACTTTGAATTTTATATATGAAATATATGACTTGAAATTTTGCAAAAAAAATCCTAACTTAATGGACTACGTGGAGGTAGTTAAGTAAGTTAGGATTTATGAAAATTTCATCCCTAAGGGGGGGCTGAAAGTTTGTATGAAAAACCTTATGCCTCGAGTTAATAGACTCGAAACTTGGTACGAATACTTATCTATTTTTAGTTTTTCTAAACAACCCCCTAAGGAAGTATTGGAGGATGTCAGGGTTTGCATGGAGGAATTTTAACGCGCGGCCCGATTAACTTGGAACTCAGTATTATGTCTTGTGACCAAAAATTAAGAATAACATATTATCAGGGTTTTTCAAAATCTACCCCTAACGGGGTGAAAAGGGGTAGTCAATTTTACAGGTCCCAAACCAAACCAAAACCAAATGAATAAGATTTTTCATATAAACTATATTCCCTTTTTTCACCCCCACAAGGGTAGAATTTAAAAAGACCGTTTGGGATATTTCCGTAACTTGATTGAAAGATTATTTACAACAATTTTCGAGTTAATCAAGCCCCGCAGAAAAACCTGCCCTGTAAAATTGACTACCCCTCTTCACCCTCTTATAGGTAAATTTTTAAAAACCCCTAATGCACGTTATGCTTCATTTTTGTCTCAAGTATAAATAACGAATTTCGAGTTAATCGGACCGCGCGTTAAAATTACTCCATACAAACTTTGACACCACCCAATCCCTCCTTAGGGGGTAGTTTAGGAAAACTAAAGTATCATAATCCCCTGATTAAGTGATAAGGATTCTTCGCAAAATGCATAAAACCTAAATTACCTAGAGTCCTAGATGATATAAAATAATAATTTTAACAACAAAATTGTGCCGACCTTGACCGAGCGCCTCGCATCCTCCGCGTCGCTGTGCTAGAGGGACGAACTTATCGGATGTGAAAAAGATGGAACTATTGTTTATCTGTTCGAATAATTACTGAAAACTTTCTTCTCATTACGCAGTGATTGTTTTCTATGCGCCCGGATATTCGGTACTTCTAATTATGTCTTGCGTAATATGCGGAAAACCCTTAGACGGTGATTCAGTCATCGTTGGCAGTAAAGGTTTTAAAACTCTATGTAAATTTAATGAGCTTCGGAAAGACAATTTATTTAATTTCTCGGACAACGTGCCAGTGATTTTATATACAAATTAACGAAAAAGTACATAATGGAAAATGCGAAAGGTATATCTAGCAACATGGACAATATTGTACCTGAATCCCCTGAAAGTAGTACAAGTGACTACATTGTAGTCCATCTTTCATTGCACTACTTTGCCACATTGTTCAAAGACTATAAAAAAACCGGCCAAGTGCGTGTCAGAACACGCACAATGAAGGGTTCCGTAGTTGAAAAGAAATTTATCCCAAAAACAAACTTAACAATGGATCCCAAAAAAAAATTGTATGTCATAAAACCACGAATTCACAATTTTCGGACATTTCCCTTTACTTGTGCTGGAAGACCTTGCTTCTTGCCAAATTTCATTATTCTAGGTCAACGGGAAGTACCCTGTAGGTTTTGATTTACTTGCGAGTATCAAAATATGTCGAATAAATAGCTTTATGTTTTTATTGCGTTGACTTAGAAGCTTGAGTTTTTTAGGACTCCAAGAGACTGTAGATTTACGTATTTGATAATAATTTCAACTTGATACCTCCACGCGTTCCTGAGAAAAAGGGTTTTGACAGACTGACAGACAGACAGACGTACAACGAAGTGATCCTATAAGGGTTAAGTTTTTTCCTTTTGAGGTACGGAACCCTAAAAATATTAATTTGATAGTCTTTATCATCTGAGATGACGAATAATAGAGAAGTATGGAAAAAGAGGACATGTTGCGCCGACCCCAAATAGATATTGGGATAAGGGTGGAGAATGATGATGATGAGTCTATATCATCTGTCAGCTGTCACCTCATTCGTTTTAGAGCTCACTGCTTACTCTATTCCATAATAATAAGGGGGTAATGGATACGATGGATGGGTAGGTTGTTAAATCTCTTCGGATGCAACATTTCGTATAATTTTGATTGAAATACACATAAGTTCAATTAACTATACATTACCAGTCGATAGTCATTACCAGTTATCAGTCTTCTGGGCACGTTTCCGGATGACATCGATGCGGACGAGTACTTCGACGCCTAAGTGTACTTTTGTTTTTGTATTTATTTGTATAGTTAGTTAGTTAGTCATTGAATTTACTACCTTGTGTAAATAGTGTTAACTTGTATATTGTTTGTAAAAGAATAAAGTAAAAAAAATAAAAAAATAAATCAATGTTGCATCCTCGAGATTTAATATTATATACATTGTAGATGTTTAGAGTATGTTTATTGTGAAATGGAAAAACCTATATGTTCATGTTCACATGTGAGTACTTCGTAGATTTAGTATAGGTACACTAACATTATATCTATGGAGTACATAGTTTGGCATCTGCTTTTAAAACAAAACAAATCTGGTCAGTAATCGGGCATTTAGTCGGTCAGTTTTATTATAAAAAGCTAACATTTGCTAACAAACCAATAACAAAGCGGATTATGAATAGAAAACTATTCTTACAGGGTTATGAATTGAATATGCCATCAGCAACCACCCTGTCTTTTTCAGAACCAATAACAGGTTGGTTGTAAAATTTTGCAAAACATATTGACTTACCAGTCGAGCCAGCAGTCTTTTTTTATTATTTCCATTGAGATGACAGATTTGAAAGCCACTGACGTCGATGCATGCCTAGTGCTGCAAGCAGGGAACACATTCAAATCCACGCCACTATCACTAAGCGTTTCTTTAATCCAGCGGCTAATGGACTGGGAGGTACAAATTGTGTCGGTTTCAATAAAGTTAGGATTGTTTTATCACAATTATGAGTATTTCTAAGTGGACTAAATTTTTCCATTTAAGAAGTTAGGGTTTTTGCTGGACATAAAGGATTGTTTATTATTACAGAAAGGTAAAACCAGGCGGGTATTTTTTCTGTTCGGTGTTGAAATTTAATCATGTTCCAGTTACATGAATATCATTAACTTTGATCAAAAATAACGTTTGCTTACGCTGTCCCGTGGATAATGTAAGCAAAGTTACAAGATTTTTAGAAATGTAGATATAGACTTTCATTGGGATATATGATCTAGGACCAGATCAGAATTTCAAGTAGCACAATAATTAGGAAAAATAGGCTTAATTTTAAAAACATCTTTGTTAAAAAATCTACGAATATAATGATTTTCTTTTGACTTTTTGGTAAAATTAGTTTTTAACGCAGAGCGACAAGAATTTAACGTCCAATAACTTGCACTTTTGTTAAAGTCCTCTATTAAATGTTTTAGGATATATATTATAGAGCTATAATGAAGTTATCAATATTTTTAGTTTTATAAAAGAAATACCAACGTTTAAGAGCAAAATTATACTGGCGCATGATATTATTAGACAAAGAATTCATCATAATTATTTGTATTGCTTCAATTGGATTTTTTCTTCTTATTTAAAAAGTTTTGAGTAATTTTGTAAATACTAGTAGCGTCAGGCTGAGGCCTTACGGTAAGCAATCAAATTCATATAAAATGCTATTATTATAATGGAAACCCAAATATTTCCTATGTGAGATATCCATTAGAAAATAAGATTCTTTTAGGTCTGTTGTTGCTATGAATGAATCACGTATTATTAATTTGAATACGGTACGTATATCATTCATTTTAAAATGTCGGGTTGGTAAGAACTTATTAAAGGTCTTCAAATTTAAGATAAATCTATAACCGCCTGTACTCTTAGGCGTTAAGAATACAGACGAAATAAACTGTTGTGGTAGATCAGAACATTTAGAAATCGTCCTTTAGTTCGTTAGTTTGGAAATTGCATATTCCATTTCTCGATTAGGAGATAACGGAATTTTATAACCATTAACAAAAAATTATAGGATCATCAGTTAACAGCATCCAATTTTTATAAAATATCTAATTCTACCGGCGGAGTGTGAGGTACATTTTATTAATAATTATGTATTGAGTATACATAAACTTACAAGTTTATGTATTTTTATATATCTATCTAATTCTGAATTGTCACCCCAAGAGCATTTATACCTAATCCATAAAAATCGATTTATTTTTACTGGACCATACGGCCTGCTTCAAAGAATAGGATCGCGCTACGAATTCATTGATAAATTCCGCGCATTTAGTAGTGCGCCTATGATTTGAATTTCGATATTTTTTCATCGATATATTAAGTTTTTTTTTCGATTTGTTTTTATTGTTCTAGTATTAAAAGTTTACTTCAAATGTGTAATATTTATTGATAGATCAATTTCTTTGTATGTTCTTGAAAAATAAAAAAAATAAAAAAATTCTATGCCATAGGCATCTACTCCATTCACCCATTATGCCCTATTTTTGTCAAGACGGTAAAAAAAGTCATCCGGTGTAATTTTATTTATTCCATAAATAAAAGTTATCTCACGATTGAAAAATTAGCCGTAAGTTCATAAGACAAAAATAAATCACAAATAGAAAATTACGTCCGTACAAGGTTACTTCGTTAACTACGTGCGCGATGATGGCAGCGCGCGACATGGCCGCCATTGTGGATTTCGGTAGTAAAATTATCACTTTAAAAAATGTGTTTATTTAAGAATTTAATTGCAACAAAAGTAATGCAAGGTTACCTACGAATGATACGATATCCCATGTTCCTTTTTAATATTTGTATCGTAATTTTTGCAGCCTTCACAACGCAACTTGGCATTTTTTTGACAGATTGACTTTTCCGCGCGCGGACCGCGGTCACTGAGTCGCATTGGCTCTAAACTTTCATTTCAGGGCCAGCGAGCTGGTGCCATTTCGTCGCGCGGTTGGCCCGGTCCTTACTATATAATTCAATGCATTCGACAGTGTTAAACATTTAAGCCCTCAAATTAAACTACTCTTTCAGCAACAGTTTTACTAAGAAATCTACAATGCGCAGAGAGGAATGAACTATAATTAAACACAAATGGTACCAAGTTTTAAGATTGTGTCATACACAATCTAATCAAAAAGAAAAAGAAGAGTCATCAAACACAACACAATAAGCAAGACAAAGAAGGGCATAAGAAATAATCAAGTTAGAAATAAAATAAAACCGTGAACCCACTCAACACACGACTTTCATCAAATAGTGTACCTAATAAAAAAAAAAGCAAGAAACATTTGCAGTTCTGTCCGACGCACTTTATTTGTACAATCAAAATGAAATCCGTCGAAAAAAAGGATAAACGAGTACAATATGTATTGCACCCGTATGATATAAAAAATAGTCAATGCAATGAGATAAATGATATCGGCATAAAGGTTCATCAGAAAAAGGTGAAAATCCACAAAAAGGTTAATCCAGTTAAACATGGCCAACAGCCAGCAGTCGCTTTTCGGTTATCACCCTCCGGATGGAATAAAACCCGAAGGCTCCTCACTAAACACATCAGTGTCACAGAAATTAATAAAGGAACCAAACTATTCAATCGAAGTACAAGAAGCTCTGAAGCAATAAAAAAAAAAACATTTTTCAATTCTAAATTTGTAGTGAATCAAGTATCGGGATACCATTTAAACGAATACTTGAATTCGTTTATTTTTCCTACGCAGAAGAAATGGAAAGTTTACCGTTGTCAATTGAGTAAACCGGAGGACAGCTGCTGCTGTTCATGCAACTCAGATGCAATGTTTGAAGTAATGAAGAGCCTCTACGACTGCTACAAAAAGAAAAATTGTGATAATTGTAATTGCATACTTTGCAGTCATTTATTACAAGAAGAAAGGCGCTTCGGGTTAGAACGAAAGTCATTAGAAGCCCTAAGTACCAAAGAAAAGAAAAAAAGAGCTGAAAAAATGTTAGAAGGGAAGACTCCAGCAGAAAAAGAAGAGATTTTGAAAGAATTAGTCAAAACAGGACAACCTTTGCCAAAAGGAAAAACAGCGTCTGAAAAGGCTTTGATCAAAAAAGTAAAAGCCGAATTGGGAGTGCCAGAGTCGAAAACTGCAACAATGTTAGAAAGAATTAAAAAAGCCAAAGAACCCGAAAAGATGACTCCCTCAGAAAAAATAAAAAAAGCTAAAGCTGCAGGACTAATAACAACTTTAGAAGGAAAAACTGCCTCACAAAAAGAAAAAATAATAAAAGGATTAGCGATGCAAGGACTACCTCTGCCTGAAGGGAAAACTGCTTCAGAGAAAAAGCTCATTGACAAAGTTCGCGCGGACTCCGGTCTTCCTCCAGAACCTAAAACTGCATCGATGAAAGAGAAGTATGCTAAAGCTGCAGATGCTGGATTACTGCAGCCTCTGGAAGGTAAATCACCACAGGAAAAAGAAAAAATTTTACAAGGTTGGCAAGATAAAGGAATCCCACTGCCTGAAGGGCGAACACCATCAGAGAAAGCTCTTATAGCTAAAGTGAAGGAGAAAGAACGAGCGCCGAGTGTCACACTGTCATCTGCAAAGCTACGCAAAGCAAAAGCTGCAGGTCTACTGACGCCATTGAAAGGAAAAACTCCCTCACAAAAAGAAAAGATCCTAAAAGGCTTAGCAAAGGCAGGAGTGCCTCTTCCTGAAGCGACAACTGCCTCAGAGAAAAAGATTATGGAAAAGGTTCGCGCTGACCTTGGCCTGCCTCCAGAACCTAAAACTGCATCCATGAAAGAAAAGTACGAAAAAGCAGCAAGAGCTGGATTACTGCAGCCACTCGAAGGCAAATCGCCAACAGAGAAAGAAAAAATTCTGAAAAGTTTACAAGACAAAGGAATCCCATTACCTGAAGGAAGAACGCCATCAGAGAAAGCCCTTATAGCTAAAGTGAAAGCAGAAGCGTTAGAAGGAAAAACTCCCTCACAAAAAGTGAAGATTGTTAAATCATTAGCAATGCACGGACGGGCACTCCCGGAAGGGAAAACCGCTTCCGAGAAAAAGCTTATCGACAAGGTGCGCGCAAACCTTGGCTTACCTCCGCAACCAAAAACTGCATCGATGAAAGAGAAGTATGCTAAAGCTGCAGATACCGGATTACTACAGCCACTTGAAGGTAAATCACCTGAGGAAAAAAAGAGAATTTTACAAGGACTGCATGACAAAGGCATACCATTGCCTGAAGGGCGAACGGCATCTGAAAAAGCCATTATAGCTCAAGTGAAAGCAGTAACGCCTTTAGAAGGAAAAACTCCTTCACAAAAAGTGAAGATTGTTAAATCATTGGCAATGCATGGACTGGCGCTCCCGGAAGGGAAAACCGCTTCTGAGAAAAAGCTTATTGACAAGGTGCGCGCAGACCTTGGCCTACCCCCAGAACCAAAAACTGCATCGATGAAAGAGAAATATGCTAAAGCTGCAGATGCAGGATTACTACAGCCACTTGAAGGGAAGTCATCTGAGGAAAAAGAAAAAAATTTACAAGGTTTGCATGAAAAAGGTATCCCATTGCCTGAAGGACGAACGGCATCAGAGAAAGCTATTATTGCTAAAGTAAAAGCTGGAATTCCTGCACCGTCTGTAACGCCTTCTGAAAAACTACGTAAAGCAAAAGCAGCAGGACTACTGACGCCTATGAAAGGAAAAACTCCATCACAAAGAGAAAAAATTCTAAAAGGATTAGCCAAGGAAGGATTGCCTCTTCCTGAAGCGAAAACTGCTTCAGAGAAAAAGATAATGGAAAAGGTTCGCGCTGATCTTGGCCTTCCTCCGGAACCAAAAACTGCATCCATGAAAGAAAAATACGAAAAAGCAGCAAAAGCTGGATTACTGCAGCCCTTGGATGGTAAATCACCATCAGAAAAAGAAAAAAATTTAAAAGGTTTACAAGAAAAAGGGATCCCATTACCTGAAGGAAGAACGCCGTCAGAGAAAGCCCTGATAGCTCAAGTGAAAGCAGAAGCTTTAGAAGGAAAAACTCCCTCACAAAAAATGAAGATTGTTAAATCATTAGCAATGCACGGACTGGCGCTCCCGGAAGGGAAAACCGCTTCCGAGAAGAAGCTTATCGACGAGGTGCGCGCAGACCTAGGCCTACCTCCGGAACCAAAAACTGCATCAATGAAAGAAAAATACGCTAAAGCTGCAGATGCCGGATTACTAAAGCCACTTGAAGGGAAGTCACCTGAGGAAAAAGAAAAAAAATTACAAGGTTTGCATGAAAAAGGTATCCCATTGCCTGAAGGACGAACGGCATCAGAGAAAGCTATTATTGCTAAAGTAAAAGCAGGAATTCCTGCACCGTCTGTAACGCCTTCTGAAAAACTACGTAAAGCAAAAGCAGCAGGACTACTGACGCCTATGAAAGGAAAAACTCCATCACAGAGAGAAAAAATTCTAAAAGGATTAGCCAAGGAAGGACTGCCTCTTCCTGAAGCGAAAACTGCTTCAGAGAAAAAGATAATGGAAAAGATTCGCGCTGATCTTGGCCTTTCTCCGGAACCAAAAACTGCATCCATGAAAGAAAAATACGAAAAAGCAGCAAAAGCTGGATTACTGCAGCCCTTGGAAGGTAAATCACCATCAGAAAAAGAAAAAATTTTAAAAGGTTTACAAGAAAAAGGAATCCCATTACCTGAAGGAAGAACGCCGTCAGAGAAAGCTCTTATAGCTCAAGTGAAAGCAGAAGCTTTAGAAGGAAAAACTCCCTCACAAAAAACGAAGATGGTTAAATCATTAGCAATGCATGGACTGGCGCTCCCGGAAGGGAAAACCGCTTCCGAGAAGAAGCTTATCGACAAGGTGCGCGCAGACCTTGGCCTACCTCCGGAACCAAAAACTGAATCGATGAAAGAGAAGTATGCTAAAGCTGCAGATGCAGGATTACTACAGCCACTTGAAGGGAAGTCATCTGAGGAAAAAGAAAAAATTTTACAAGGTTTGCATGAAAAAGGTATCCCATTGCCTGAAGGACGAACGGCATCAGAGAAAGCTATTATTGCTAAAGTAAAAGCTGGAATTCCTGCATCGTCTGTAACGCCTTCTGAAAAACTACGTAAAGCAAAAGCAGCAGGACTACTGACGCCTATGAAAGGAAAAACTCTATCACAAAGAGAAAAAATTCTAAAAGGATTAGCCAAGGAAGGACTGCCTCTTCCTGAAGCGAAAACTGCTTCAGAGAAAAAGATAATGGAAAAGGTTCGCGCTGATCTTGGCCTTCCTCCAGAACCTAAAACTGCATCCATGAAAGAAAAATACGAAAAAGCAGCAAAAGCTGGATTACTGCAGCCCTTGGAAGGTAAATCACCATCAGAAAAAGAAAAAATTTTAAAAGGTTTACAAGAAAAAGGAATCCTATTACCTGAAGGAAGAACGCCGTCAGAGAAAGCCCTTATAGCTCAAGTGAAAGCAGAAGCTTTAGAAGGAAAAACTCCCTCACAAAAAATGAAGATTGTTAAATCATTAGCAATGCATGGACTGGCGCTCCCAGAAGGAAAAACCGCTTCTGAGAAAAAGCTTATCGACAAGGTGCGCGCAGACCTAGGCCTACCTCCGGAACCAAAAACTGCATCAATGAAAGAAAAATACGCTAAAGCTGCAGTTGCCGGATTACTACAGCCACTTGAAGGTAAATCACCTGAGGAACAAAAAAGAATTTTACAAGAACTGCATGACAACGATATTCCATTGCCTGAAGGGCGAACGGCATCTGAAAAAGCCATAATAGCTCAAGTGAAAGCAGTGACGCCTTTAGAAGGAAAAACTCCCTCACAAAAGTTAAAGATTATTAAATCATTAGCAATGCAAGGACTGGCGCTTCCTGAAGGAAAAACCGCTTCTGAGAAAAAGCTCATTGAAAAAGTACGTGCAGACCTTGGCCTTCCTCCGGAACCAAAAACTGCGTCAATGAAAGAGAAATACGCTAAAGCTGCAGATGCTGGATTTTTGCAGCCACTTGAAGGTAAAACACCACAAGATAAAGAAAGAATTTTACAAGGTTTGCTCGACAGAGGTATCCCATTACCTGAAGGACGAACAGCATCAGAGAAAGCTATTATTGCTAAAGTGAAAGCAGGAGTTCCTGCGCCGTCTGTTACGCCTTCTGAAAGATTACGTAAAGCAAAAGCAGCAGGACTACTAACACCTTTGGAAGGAAAAACTTCTTCACAAAGAGAAAAAATTCTGAAAGGATTAGCCAAGGAAGGACTGGCTCTTCCTGAAGCGAAAACTGCTTCAGAGAAAAAGATAATGGAAAAGGTTCGCGCTGACCTTGGACTTCCTCCAGAACCTAAAACTGCATCCATGAAAGAAAAGTATGCTAAAGCTGCAGATACCGGATTACTACAGCCACTTGAAGGTAAATCACCTGAGGAAAAAAAAAGAATTTTACAAGGCCTGCATGACAAAGGTATTCCATTGCCTGAAGGGCGAACGGCGTCAGAGAAAGCTATCATAGCCAAAGTGAAAGAGGGAGTTCCTGCACCATCTGTAACACCGTCGGAAAAACTACGTAAAGTAAAAGCAGCTGGACTACTAACTCCTTTGGAAGGAAAAACTCTTTCACAAAGAGAAAAAATTTTGAAAGGATTAGCCAAGGAAGGACTGGCTCTTCCTGAAGCGAAAACTGCTTCAGAGAAAAAGATAATGGAAAAGGTTCGCGCTGACCTTGGCCTTCCTCCAGAACCTAAAACTGCATCCATGAAAGAAAAGTACGAAAATGCAGCAAGAGCTGGATTACTGCAGCCCTTGGAAGGTAAATCACCATCGGAAAAAGAAAAAATTCTAAAAGGTTTACAAGAAAAAGGAATCCCATTACCTGAAGGAAGAACGCCGTCAGAGAAAGCCCTTATAGCTCAAGTGAAAGCAGAAGCTTTAGAAGGAAAAACTCCCTCACAAAAAGTGAAGATTGTTAAATCATTAGCAATGCATGGACTGGCGCTCCCGGAAGGGAAAACCGCTTCCGAGAAAAAGCTTATCGACAAGGTGCGCGCAGACCTTGGCTTACCTCCGGAACCAAAAACTGCATCGATGAAAGAGAAGTATGCTAAAGCTGCAGATGCCGGATTACTACAGCCACTTGAAGGTATATCACCTGAGGAAAAAAAGAGAATTTTACAAGGACTGCATGACAAAGGCATACCATTGCCTGTAGGGCGAACGGCATCTGAAAAAGCCATTATAGCTCAAGTGAAAGCAGTAACGCCTTTAGAAGGAAAAACTCCCTCAAAAAAAGTGAAGATTATTAAATCATTAGCAATGCATGGACTGGCGCTCCCGGAAGGGAAAACCGCTTCGGAGAAAAAGCTTATCGACAAGGTGCGAGCAGACTTTGGCCTACCTCCGGAACCAAAAACTGCATCGATGAAAGAAAAGTATGCTAATGCTGCAGATGCCGGATTACTACAGCCACTTGAAGGTAAATCACCTGAGGAAAAAAAAAGAATTTTACAAGGACTGCATGACAACGGTATTCCATTGCCTGAAGGGCGAACGGCATCTGAAAAAGCCATTATAGCCGAAGTGAAAGCAGTAACGCCTTTAGTAGGAAAAACACCCTCACAAAAAGTGAAGATTGTAAAATCATTAGCAATGAAAGGATTGGAGCTTCCTGAAGGGAAAACGGCTTCTGAGAAAAAGCTTATTGACAAGGTGCGCGCAGACCTTGGCCTTCCTCCGGAACCAAAAACTGCGTCAATGAAAGAGAAATACGCTAAAGCTGCAGATGCCGGATTACTACAGCCACTTGAAGGTAAATCACCTGAGGAAAAAAAGAGAATTTTACAAGGACTGCATGACAAAGGCATACCATTGCCTGTAGGGCGAACGGCATCTGAAAAAGCCATTATAGCTCAAATGAAAGCAGTAACGCCTTTAGAAGGAAAAACACCCTCACAAAAAGTGAAGATTGTAAAATCGTTAGCAATGAAAGGATTGGAGCTTCCTGAAGGGAAAACGGCTTCTGAGAAAAAGCTTATTGACAAGGTGCGCGCAGACCTTGGCCTTCCTCCAGAACCTAAAACTGCATCCATGAAAGAAAAGTACGAAAATGCAGCAAGAGCTGGATTACTGCAGCCCTTGGAAGGTAAATCACCATCAGAAAAAGAAAAAATTCTAAAAGGTTTACAAGAAAAAGGAATCCCATTACCTGAAGGAAGAACGCCGTCAGAGAAAGCCCTTATAGCTCAAGTGAAAGCAGAAGCTTTAGAAGGAAAAACTCCCTCACAAAAAGTGAAGATTGTAAAATCATTAGCAATGCATGGACTGGCGCTCCCGGAAGGGAAAACCGCTTCCGAGAAAAAGCTTATCGACATGGTGCGCGCAGACCTTGGCTTACCTCCGGAACCAAAAACTGCATCGATGAAAGAGAAGTATGCTAAAGTTGCAGATGCCGGATTACTACAGCCACTTGAAGGTAAATCACCTGAGGAAAAAAAAAGAATTTTACAAGGACTGCATGACAACGGTATTCCATTGCCTGAAGGGCGAACGGCATCTGAAAAAGCCATTATAGCCGAAGTGAAAGCAGTAACGCCTTTAGAAGGAAAAACACCCTCACAAAAAGTGAAGATTGTAAAATCGTTAGCAATGAAAGGATTGGAGCTTCCTGAAGGGAAAACGGCTTCTGAGAAAAAGCTTATTGACAAGGTGCGCGCAGACCTTGGCCTTCCTCCAGAACCTAAAACTGCATCCATGAAAGAAAAGTACGAAAATGCAGCAAGAGCTGGATTACTGCAGCCCTTGGAAGGTAAATCACCATCAGAAAAAGAAAAAATTCTAAAAGGTTTACAAGAAAAAGGAATCCCATTACCTGAAGGAAGAACGCCGTCAGAGAAAGCCCTTATAGCTCAAGTGAAAGCAGAAGCTTTAGAAGGAAAAACTCCCTCACAAAAAGTGAAGATTGTTAAATCATTAGCAATGCATGGACTGGCGCTCCCGGAAGGGAAAACCGCTTCCGAGAAAAAGCTTATCGACAAGGTGCGCGCAGACCTTGGCTTACCTCCGGAACCAAAAACTGCATCGATGAAAGAGAAGTATGCTAAAGCTGCAGATGCCGGATTACTACAGCCACTTGAAGGTAAATCACCTGAGGAAAAAAAAAGAATTTTACAAGGACTGCATGACAACGGTATTCCATTGCCTGAAGGGCGAACGGCATCTGAAAAAGCCATTATAGCCGAAGTGAAAGCAGTAACGCCTTTAGAAGGAAAAACGCCCTCACAAAAAGTGAAGATTGTAAAATCATTAGCAATGAAAGGATTGGAGCTTCCTGAAGGGAAAACGGCTTCTGAGAAAAAGCTTATTGACAAGGTGCGCGCAGACCTTGGCCTTCCTCCAGAACCTAAAACTGCATCCATGAAAGAAAAGTACGAAAATGCTGCAAGAGCTGGATTACTGCAGCCCTTGGAAGGTAAATCACCATCAAAAAAAGAAAAAATTCTAAAAGGTTTACAAGAAAAAGGAATCCCATTACCTGAAGGAAGAACGCCGTCAGAGAAAGCCCTTATAACTCAAGTGAAAGCAGAAGCTTTAGAAGGAAAAACTCCCTCACAAAAAGTGAAGATTGTTAAATCATTAGCAATGCATGGACTGGCGCTCCCGGAAGGGAAAACCGCTTCCGAGAAAAAGCTTATCGACAAGGTGCGCGCAGACCTTGGCTTACCTCCGGAACCAAAAACTGCATCGATGAAAGAGAAGTATGCTAAAGCTGCAGATGCCGGATTACTACAGCCACTTGAAGGTAAATCACCTGAGGAAAAAAAAAGAATTTTACAAGGACTGCATGACAACGGTATTACATTGCCTGAAGGGCGAACGGCATCTGAAAAAGCGATTATAGCTCAAGTGAAAGCAGTAACGCCTTTAGAAGGAAAAACTCCCTCACAAAAGGTGAAGATTGTAAAATCATTAGCAATGAAAGGATTGGCGCTCCCTGAAGGGAAAACCGATTCCGAGAAAAAGCTTATTGACAAGGTGCGTGTAGACCTTGGCCTACCCCCGGAACCAAAAACTGCATCGATGAAAGAGAAATATGCTAAAGCTGCAGATGCCGGATTATTACAGCCACTTGAAGGTAAATCACCTGAGGAAAAAAAAAGAATTTTACAAGGACTGCATGACAATGGCATTCCATTGCCTGAAGGGCGAACGGCATCTGAAAAAGCCATTATAGCTCAAGTGAAAGCAGTGACACCTTTAGAAGGAAAAACTCCCTCACAAAAAGTAAAGATTATTAAATCATTAGCAATGCAAGGATTGGCGCTTCCTGAAAGGAAAACCGCTTCTGAGAAAAAGCTCATTGAAAAAGTACGTGCAGACCTTGGCCTTCCTCCGGAACCAAAAACTCCGTCAATGAAAGAGAAATACGCTAAAGCTGCAGATGCTGGATTTTTGCAGCCACTTGAAGGTAAATCACCTGAGGAAAAAAAAAGAATTTTACAAGGACTGCATGGCAGCGGTATTCCATTGCCTGAAGGGCGAACGGCATCTGAAAAAGCCATTATAGCTCAAGTGAAAGCAGAAGCTTTAAAAGGAAAAACTCCCTCACAAAAAGTGAAGATTGTTAAATCATTAGCAATGCATGGACTGGCGCTCCCTGAAGGGAAAACTGCTTCCGAGAAAAAGCTTATCGACAAGGTGCGCGCAGACCTTGGCCTACCTCCAGAACCAAAAACTGCATCAATGAAAGAGAAATATGCTAAAGCTGCAGATACCGGATTACTACAGCCACTTGAAGGTAAATCACCTGAGGAAAAAAAAAGAATTTTACAAGGACTGCATGACAACGGTATTCCATTGCCTGAAGGGCGAACGGCGTCTGAAAAAGCCATTATAGCTGAAGTAAAAGCAGTAACGCCTTTAGAAGGAGAAACCCCCTCACAAAAAGTGAAGATTGTTAAATCATTAGCAATGCGAGGACTGGAGCTTCCTGAAGGAAAAACCGCTTCTGAGAAAAAGCTTATTGACGAGGTGCGTGCAGACCTTGGCCTACCCCCGGAACCAAAAACTGCATCGATGAAAGAGAAATATGCTCAAGCTGCAGATGCTGGATTACTACAGCCACTTGAAGGTAAATCACCTGAGGAAAAAAAGAGAATTTTACAAGGACTGCATGACAACGGTATTCCATTGCCTGAAGGGCGAACGGCATCTGAAAAAGCCATTATAGCTGAAGTAAAAGCAATAACGCCTTTAGAAGGAAAAACTCCCTCACAAAAGGTGAAGATTGTAAAATCATTAGCAATGCAAGGACTGCCGCTCCCTGAAGGGAAAACCGCTTCCGAAAAAAAGCTTATCGACAAGGTGCGTGCAGACCTTGGCCTACCCCCGGAACCAAAAACTGCATCGATGAAAGAAAAGTATGCTAAAGCTGCAGATGCTGGATTATTGCAGCCACTTGAAGGTAAATCACCTGAAGAAAAAAAAAGAATTTTACAAGGACTGCATGACAACGGCATTCCATTGCCTGAAGGGCGAACAGCATCTGAAAAAGCCATTATAGCTGAAGTGAAAGCAGTCACCCCTTTAGAAGGAAAAACTCCCTCACAAAAAGAAAAGATTGTAAAATCATTAGCAATGAAAGGATTGGAGCTTCCTGAAGGGAAAACGGCTTCTGAGAAAAAGCTTATTGACAAGGTGCGCGCAGACCTTGGCCTACCTCCAGAACCAAAAACTACATCGATGAAAGAGAAATATGCTAAAGCTGCAGATGCTGGATTATTACAGCCACTTGAAGGTAAATCACCTGAGGAAAAAAAAAGAATGTTACAAGCACTGCATGACAATGGCATTCCATTGCCTGAAGGGCGAACGGCATCTGAAAAAGCTATTATAGCTCAAGTGAAAGCAGTCACCCCTTTAGAAGGAAAAACTCCCTCACAAAAAGAAAAGATTGTAAAATCATTAGCAATGAAAGGATTGGAGCTTCCTGAAGGGAAAACGGCTTCTGAGAAAAAGCTTATTGACAAGGTGCGCGCAGACCTTGGCCTACCTCCAGAACCAAAAACTACATCGATAAAAGAGAAATATGCTAAAGCTGCAGATGCTGGATTATTGCAGCCACTTGAAGGTAAATCACCTGAAGAAAAAAAAAGAATTTTACAAGGACTGCATGACAACGGCATTCCATTGCCTGAAGGGCGAACAGCATCTGAAAAAGCCATTATAGCTGAAGTGAAAGCAGTCACCCCTTTAGAAGGAAAAACTCCCTCACAAAAAGAAAAGATTGTAAAATCATTAGCAATGAAAGGATTGGAGCTTCCTGAAGGGAAAACGGCTTCTGAGAAAAAGCTTATTGACAAGGTGCGCGCAGACCTTGGCCTACCTCCAGAACCAAAAACTACATCGATGAAAGAGAAATATGCTAAAGCTGCAGATGCTGGATTATTACAGCCACTTGAAGGTAAATCACCTGAGGAAAAAAAAAGAATGTTACAAGCACTGCATGACAATGGCATTCCATTGCCTGAAGGGCGAACGGCATCTGAAAAAGCTATTATAGCTCAAGTGAAAGCAGTCACCCCTTTAGAAGGAAAAACTCCCTCACAAAAAGAAAAGATTGTAAAATCATTAGCAATGAAAGGATTGGAGCTTCCTGAAGGGAAAACGGCTTCTGAGAAAAAGCTTATCGATAAGGTGCGCGCAGACCTTGGCCTACCTCCGGAACCAAAAACTGCATCGATGAAAGAAAAGTATGCTAAAGCTGCAGATGTCGGATTACTACAGCCACTTGAAGGTAAATCACCTGAGGAAAAAAAAAGAATTTTACAAGGACTGCATGACAACGGTATTCCATTGCCTGAAGGGCGAACGGCATCTGAAAAAGCCATTATAGCTCAAGTGAAAGCGGTAACGCCTTTAGAAGGAAAAACTCCTTCGCAAAAGGTGAAGATTGTAAAATCATTAGCAATGAAAGGATTGGAGCTTCCTGACGGGAAAACGGCTTCTGAGAAAAAGCTTATTGACAAAGTGCGCGCAGACCTTGGCCTACCTCCAGAACCAAAAACTGCATCGATGAAAGAGAAATATGCTAAAGCCGCAGACGCCGGATTACTACAGCCACTTGAAGGTAAATCACCTGAGGAAAAAAAACGAATTTTACAAGGACTGCATGACAACGGTATTCCATTGCCTGAAGGGCGAACGGCATCTGTAAAAGCCATTATAGCTCAAGTGAAAGCAGTGACGCCTTTAGAAGGAAAAACACCCTCACAAAAAGTAAAGATTATTAAATCATTAGCAATGCAAGGATTCGAGCTTCCTGAAGGGAAAACCGCTTCTGAGAAAAAGCTCATTGAAAAAGTACGTGCAGACGTTGGCCTTCCTCCGGAGCCAAAAACTGCGTCAATGAAAGAGAAATACGCTAAAGCTGCAGATGCTGGATTTTTGCAGCCACTTGAAGGTAAATTACCTGAGGAAAAAAAAAGAATTTTACAAGGACTGCATGACAACGGTATTCCATTGCCTGAAGGGCGAACGGCATCTGAAAAAGCCATTATAGCTCAAGTGACAGCAGTAACGCCTTTAGAAGGAAAAACACCCTCACAAAAGGTGAAGATTGTAAAATCATTAGCAATGAAAGGATTGGAGCTTCCTGAAGGGAAAACGACTTCTGAGAAAAAGCTTATTGACAAGGTGCGCGCAGACCTTGGCCTACCTCCAGAACCAAAAACTGCATCGATGAAAGAGAAATATGCTAAAGCTGCAGATGCCGGATTACTACAGCCACTTGAAGGTAAATCACCTGAGGAAATAAAAAGAATTTTACAAGGACTGCATGACAACGGTATTCCATTGCCTGAAGGGCGAACGGCATCTGAAAAAGCCATTATAGCTGAAGTGAAAGCAGTAACGCCTTTAGAAGGAAAAACTCCGTCACAAAAAGAAAAAATTGTTAAAGGATTAGCAATGCAGGGATTGCCGCTTCCTGAAGGGAAAACTGCCTCTGAAAAAAAGCTTATTGCTAAGGTGCGCGCAGACCTTGGCCTACCTCCGGAACCAAAAACTGCATCGATGAAAGAGAAATATGCTGAAGCTGTAGATGCCGGATTATTACAGCCACTTGAAGGTAAATCACTTAAGGAAAAAGAAGAAATCTTACAAGATTTGCTTGTCAAAGGTATCCCATTGCCCGAAGGACGTACGGCATCTGAGAAAGATCTAATAGCTAAAGTGAAGGCAGGAAAAATAGTGAAAGAACCATCTGCCAAAAAAGTTGCTTTATCCATTACTACAGAGAAATTAAAAAAGGCCAAAGCAGCTGGCTTACTTACACCTCTTGAAGGAAAAACGCCAGAACAAAAAGAAAAAATCCTTAGAGGCCTCGCTGATATTGCTCTGCCGTTACCAGAAGGTAGAACTGCTTCCGAAAAAGCATTGATAAAACAAATTAAGACTGAGTTAGGAGTACCTGAAAAGACCCCATCGGAAAAAATGAGAAAAGCTAAAAAATCTGGTCTTTTGACACCTTTAGAAGGTAAAACACATGCACAGAAAGAAAAAATACTAAGAGGTAGAGTAGCGGCAGGTTTGCCGTTACCAGTGGGTAGAACACCATCAGAAAGAGCTTTAATACTAAAAATTAAAGAAGACACCGGTTATGAATCGCCTACACCAGCAGAAAGATTGAAAAGAGCAAAAGATGCAGGACTGCTTACTCCCTTAGAAGGTAAAACACCTTCAGCTAAAGAAAAGATTCTTCGAGACAGAGTAGCCGCAGGTGTCCCTATTCCTGAAGGTAGAACACCATCTGAAAAGGAAATTGTAAGAAAAATCACTGCTGGAGAGCCCTCTGCGTTATTGCAGCCTTCAGAAAAGTTTAGACTAGCCAAAACTCCATCAGAAAAAGAAAAAAATTTAAAAAGCCTTCTTAAAGCTGGAAAACCCCTACCCGAAGGAAAAACAGCTTCGGAAAAAGAACTTATAGCTAAAGTAAAAGCGGAACGTAAAATACCATCGAAAGTTACCTCTGAAAAATTACGAAAAGCCAAAGAAGCCGGTTTGTTAACACCTTTAACAGGAAAATCTCCAAAAGAGAAAGAGAGAATATTAAAAGGCTTAATAGAACAAGGCTTACCACTTCCAGAATCTCAAACAGCATCAGAGAAAAAGATAGCAGAAAAGGTTCGTAAAGAACTTGGTCTTCCACCTGAACCTAAGACATTATCAGAAAAAACAAAGATGCGTAGAGCTGAAGCTGCTGGCATTGTTACACCTCTTGAAGGTAAAACACCATCTCAGAAGGAACGCATTGTGAGGGGCATGATTGCGGCTGGATTACCACTAGCAGAAGGAAGAACTGCTTCTGAAAAATCTATGATAAAAAAAGTTAAAGCTGAAGAAAAACTATCGGCGAAAGCAGCTGCCGGTTTACTTACACCCTTGGAAGGAAAAACGCCATCTCAAAAGGAAAAAATTATTAAGGGTCGAGCCAAGGCTGGTATACCGCTACCCGAAGGTAAGACTCCGTCGGAAAAAGCATTGATACAGAAAGTTCGGACTGAGTTAGGTATGCCTCCACCAGCACAAACAATCTCGGAAAAGGAAGTAGTCCGCAAAGCTAAAGAAGAGGGGTTGTTAACACCTATTGCCAGAAAGTCAGCTAAAGAAAAGGAAAGGATACTTAGAGGACTAGCCAAAGCTGGGTTACCATTGCCTGAAGGCAAAACAGCTTTTGAGAAAGAATTAGTGAAAAAAGCTAGAGCTGAAGCTGGGTTGCCACCGGAGCCAACGCCTTCTGAAAAAAGAGGAGAGATAAAAACTAAATCAAAAAAAATTGGCATTACACCATCAAAGCGACGTGTTAAGACGATAGCCGCTGGAATCAGCGAAAAGTTTGAAGACATTATTAAAACAACAACTTGCGATCGTGGCTGTGGTTGTGATAAGAAGAAAATCAAATTTAAGCATAGCTACGTCAAGATTAGAGTGACATCTCCGGATATCTCATCTCTGTGCGATTGTCCGGACGAATGTATTCCTGGCGTTAAAGCTGGAGCATTCATTGACAACGAGGGTATTAAAGTTACAGTTGGAAGAGTGAGTGGCTCTACTTCGTTTACCAGTCAGTTCAGCAACCACAGCCTAGGAACACCAAAAAATATTATTGCTCTGTATGACAAAATACTAACAGGTAGCTACAGTAGTAATACATCTGTTGATGTAGTCGATGCTCCGTTTGATATTAAGTTTGAGACAAGTGATTTGAAAAAGTCTTTATTTGATACATGTCCTCTCCTAAGGTCTATTGATGTCGATAAATTTAATACTGATCTTGATAGTTTATGTACATACACCAGCGGCTCTTACGACAGTTACACTAACGACAAGATATGTAGAATAGAAAGTGATTTAAGTGATTACTTACTTGAAAGTGCTACCAATGTAAACACCAACAATGAATCTGACAGAATTGGCGATTGTTCTATAAATACTGGACCATCGGAAGACATTTGTAGAAGCTCATCTTTTACTTTACAAGAATGTTCCGTCAGTTATGATTCGATTCTAATTTTAAAAAGCGAATCATCGCTATCCTTGAACACAGACTCAAGTTATAGTATGGATGTAACCAGCGTGATATCATTATCAAATAGCAGCTACTGTGCATTGAGTTCTACTCAGTATTCATACTTTCCGGTATACAACGATAATTTAAGTAACAGCACAGTTGAAGAAACAGAGCGCAACCCGAACTGTATTTACTATCTAAGCGAGAATGATGTCTGTGCCGATGACACGATAAGGTAAATCTTATAATATTGTTCACTTTGATATTCGTAAAGCACAATAACTCTGATTCAAATTTCAAACTCTCTTATTGGAAATCAGTAATCGTGCGACGAATTTATTAAAATGGATCTCATAGTAACTATAACTGCTACAGGGCCATTGCGATATTACCAGCCATATGCATTTAAGGCAGTAGAAAAATACGTGTGTCAACAAATTCTGAATGTTTACTTTAAAAACGATGTCTTATCGGGTTCGCAGTTTGGATTTCAACCTAATAAATCCCTTTTTTCCCACTAGTACCACCGAACTGAACCACCGGTGGTACAGTCAGCGTCAAAAATATCGAGACGAACAGAATCTTAATTATCTCAACAACTAAGAAAATTAAACTTTATCTCAATGGGATAAAGTTCTTGTCGGAATGACAGTTGTCGTGTTCTGTCTTCATTCTGAAACATCCCTTGTGTCATTGAGTTAATATTTCATTTTCTTATTTGTTCAGATCATTTTGAACAGTCTCTTCGTCCCGATATTATTGACGCTGTCTGTATGACCGGGAAATTTTGTTCCCTATAGTACCATCATTTATCCTTTGTTCCCACTAGTACCACCGAACTGAACCAGAGATGGTTCTAACGGAAAATTTCGTTCTCTTTAATAGCACCATTTACTTAGTGGTACTAATGAGACTGTTTTTGTTCCCAATAGTACTTACTACGTAAATTGTGTAACCTTATTTTTTACCGACTTTAAGCTTATGAGACGAAATACCTACCATATTGATTAGACATAGAGTAGTATATTTCCCTCAAGCAGGAAGATAGTCACAATGTTGTCCACTTACAAACTCCGCATAAAACCTCAGACAAATCATTAGTCAAAGCTGTCATTGTTGGTTTGTTACAATTGATATGTTTCAACGGTTTTAACCTTGTTTCAACCATGGAACTATTATACAAACTGGAATGCTGACTAGTGCCGAAGAGTCGATCTAGAGAGAGAAATAGTTGATTGTTGCATGGAGCGCAAAGTGAGTTATTAATGTTCGAGGCACTAAATTAACACGAGTGCATTTATTACTCACTTTAGCAAGGTGCGTAATCTACTTTTCTTTCAACTACCAATTTCTTACCGTTTTAAAATATACCTTTAAGTAGGTAAAAATATACCTACTTAAAATAAAAACACAAGTTAGTGAAAACAAAGTTTAATTCATCTTCTCCTCAAACATTTAAAACTTACAATTATTAAGGTCAGGTTGTTCGGGCCTGTAGGCCTTTGAAACGCTACCTCCGCCTCCCCCAAATGCAGCGCGACGTGTTTATTTACGACGCGCCGCCGACGATTTCGCAGGAAATCCATGCCACAGTGTAAAATATTTGCAGTTGATCAACTTAATTAGTTTTTCTTAAGTCGATTTTTTTCCTTATGTTTACATTTTATGGTGTCTACGGTGGAGTGAACTAAGATATTTACATAAAATGTCGTAAATTTGTTTTTACATTATCAGATAACGATACCAGCAGATTCGACAGCGATAGGTACAATTATTACCGGCCCCATGATATAGGTGAATATCGATGATCATCGCGACTCGACAAACACACTACTAAGTATTGACGTCTCGAAGCCGGCAGTGCGAAAAAGTTTGCTCAAGTGAAAGAATGCCCGCTATTCTCACCCCGCACTGTCTTCGCCGGTAGATATCGTGCCGGTATCGGTGTCGGTGTGTGTGGAAATCGGTTACAATGGTATGGGCATGCGATGTGGAGAATGAAGAAAATTGTCGTCTGGAAAGTTTTGATATTGAATCTATCCAGATTTCCCTTACTCATATAGCCATCCGGCTATACGAGTAAGGGAAGACCAATAAAACGATGGATGATCTGTGTGAAAGATGATATGGCTAGAAAGGGAGTGACTACCGTGATGACAACTAAGTAATAGAGAAGTATGGAAGATAAAAACAAGTTGTATCGACCCGAAAAAAAATGGGATAAGGGCGGGAGAATATAGATGATCGGTGTCTGTTGTTGTCTACGACGATATAGGTGGCAATGAACACAATATAAAAGCGAATTATTCCATTACTTTACTGGGCGGAGCAGGAAACGAATATAGCAGATACTTACAGATTTAACCTTTAAATGATTATCATCGCGCTAAATCTTTATAGAGTTAAGGCTTAGCGGATGGAAGGATATCAATCGTGATATAATAATAACTTAAGAACGGCTATTTTAGTCAACTTCCATCCAAGCAAATAGCTAAGTGGTACGACGACTTCTTCGCAAACCTGTGGTTAAAAGTTCGATTCTCAACTGTTGATATTTTTTTCGATTCTTTTTTTACATTTTGTTATACTGTTATTTCATAGTTCGTAGAACGTACACAGAATCCATGAAGTTTATTCCTTTTATATCATCTACGGTTATAATAAAAATAAATATCAATGGTTAGCTGACAGTATTAATGAGAAATCCCGTGTGAACAATCTACTGTTATATTTTTTAGCGATAGCCTGGTTCGTCAGGAATAATCTGTAAGAATCATTCAGTGTATCAGTTTTGTGCCATTAGGTATTAAATGCAGGAATGGTATGAACAGGCGTTACGAGTATTTATTCACTAAAAACGAAAATCTTCGCAAGCAATGGGAAATTGCTACTGAAGGCTGCGGGTTTAGACCTCAGGATGAACTGCTTCTCAAACGGCGTCTCTGTATATTTTGGCTGCTGAGACCACAACTACAAACGTACTGTACAGGAAAGTTTTATAAAATATGGCTGTTGTTTTAGTATATTGTGAACAAAGTCGCGGGCGGAAGCTAGTTAGAGATAAACATGATTTTGAGGTAGTAAGGTAAAAGTTTCAAATTGCAATGGTTCTACTGGGTATCAAAAAGTCACGCAAAAGTTAATGTTAATAGAAATTTAATTTCTTTCGTTAAAAAAAGATCTCTTTTGCAAAATTTCATGCTTCTAGCCCAGTGATTTAGGGTGTGGATTGTCTGTCAGTGAATATATGAATTTTATCAAGTAGACAAGCCGTGTGCCCGATGGTATTTCCTATCGACATAAGTGGTGAATTTTCATCCCCTATTTAACCCCTTTAGTGACTGAATAAAAAAAAACAATAAGATTTTTATTAAGTACGGGCTAAAAATTGTCGTACTGTTTTGCTTATGCTGTAACCATATTCTTTTGTTTTTGATGTTGACCACTGCTTATGAAGATAAGTAAATATTGACAACTACATATGAAGGAACAATTGCCGTACTTTATTGTCAAGGGACGTACCTACTGCTACAGCTATAATTTATCATATTTTCGATCGTCAATTTTTATCGTGTTCATGCATTAGGTCATGTTAGTATAGCACTATTGTTTGAAACAGCTACGAGTATTAGAACGAAATTCTCTGGCAGAAAATTGCACGTAACGAAAAATGCCCCCTTCATGCGACTTTCTGTCTTTGTCTCTTTCTATTATATCTTGAAAGAGACAAAGAGAGAGAGGACAAAACGACGACAGACGAGGACGGAGAGGGGGAAAATTTTCGAATTTTACATCATGGGTGTCGTTTTCATGGTTTTCGAGGGAGCCAAAGCCGGCAGTGAAGTCAAAATGAAAATTCAAGATGGCGGCTGTGAAAATCTTGTGTTTGTGTTTTAAATCATACGTTAGAAGGAACTTCATTCCTGACGGTGGTTCCCGACCGCACATTTTTATTTTTTTTATAATTTTCATTGTTGTTGTCAGAGTGAAAGAGAGGATATTAGTATCCAACAAACAACCAAGTACATTGTATTTATACATATTATGTGTAATTAATGTAGGATATGGTAGTAGCGAAGACAGTTCGATGGAGAGTGAAATAGTAATATGTATGAATCTGATGAAAAAATCTTAGAAAGATGTGTTTTAAAACTTCTTCATAAAGGACCACGATAAAAAATTATAAACTACTCGCGCTTGACTATAATTTTATCGATAATCATTTGCAATGTGTCTTAACACTACCGTAAGATGATGATGATGAGATTAAACGTCATCATACCACATATAAATAATATCACATTTTCGAAAACGATATTATGAATTAAAACTATAATATAATTACGAGATATTTTTTCAAAGCTGTCACAATTTCATAACCAATGTGTTCTTCTTATATTTGAATTTTTTGAACAACAGCAGGGAGAGTGAATTTTTAAAAATTTTGACACAGGCCCAACCTCCATGACGTCCCGCAGGACTCTGATCGCGAGCGATTTTACCAAATTTACTAATTTTGAGTTCATTTAAAAAAAATCTATTAAACTCAAAAATCCAACCGTTAAATTCCCTCCGAAATACGATTACCTTATGATGCATGCAATTTTCATACCATTTTATGCTGTAATTAGGAAATGAAACGGAAAATGGTTTTGAAATCGACCATGTTTCGGATTTTTTTTTTCATCGAGGAAATTACAACTTATCGTGTTTTGAACCGTTAATTTCCCTAAAGCAAGGATGTATCTATGGCATATATTTTTTTCAGGACCTTAATACAATAATTTGACCGTTTAAAATTGATTCTGAAAACAGGAAAATTCGGATAACCCCCCGTTAAATGTGCAGTTATTAAAAGTAAAATTTGCACTTTTACTTGGAACATTTATTCTAGTATTCGATTGGTTTATTTGTGAATAATAATTATTATTATCAGAATCAAACTATACACGTAGACGCGGGCTCAATTTCAAATAATTTCCATGATAAGTAGACGGACGTGGTGGTGTTGATCGGTGCAAATGAATTAATTTCGGTATGTTTTGAGTGATTTTATTTTAATTTTGTACCGATTCCTCTATGTAACCTTCTACTACTTGGTCCGACTTCTATCTACCGTGACGCTTGAGCGTAGTCAAATTAGTACCGGAATCAAATACGTTATAAACACACGTTTGGACTTTCGGACAGTGATTTTACACGTCTTACGTTTCTCCACTTAATAAAATTGTCATAAGCTTTTAAATATTTATCCCGCGACTTTTGCGGCAAAAGGTTATTTACAATTTCATTTGCAGTTGTTTTTATACTTTCTGGAGTTGAATTCATATCGCTATCGCTGTCTATTTCCATTTTTTAAAACTTTTCTTGCTAATTATGAAGTATCAAGTTTTACAATGGTACAAAATGAGCATCATTTGTTTTTTTTTTTTTTCACCAAGTCGGTTGTATTCATCCGATTTTTATTTTCAACCAGTATCTTTTTGATCTAATTTTGTATTAAACTTAATGGGAGACATTAAACCTCTGTGGTAAAATTTTAACTAAATAAAAAACATTGCAGTGAAAATCTGTGCAACCATGAGATTTTATATAACATTTCTACACTGTTTTGGTTTTAAGCGAAAAATACGTCCTTTGTGATCGGTTTTGTAGGGATTAATGATAACATTACTACGTTGTTGACAGAAACCTTCTTGCTAGCGGTGTCCTTTTCTAACAAGGTGACCATACATTTACTTATATAAAAGTAGAACAGGTTGGAGTGACTAATTAAATTACGTTAGTATTACGCTTTAATTGCAAATATGAAAGACTAGCTGCTGCCCGCGACTTCGTCCGCGTGAAATTTCTTGTTCCCTCTACCCACCCCGTCGCATCGCATTGCCTGCCGGCGCTATTACTTCGTTTTCGCTTAGCGTTCTTTCTGACTTTTTTTCTTTTAGCTCGCCACGTAAATATCCAATAGTGATGTTAAATATGCCTACAGCCTTCCTGAACATTTGGACTATAAAATGCAAAAAGATTTTTCAAAGTCCGACTGGTTGGACAAAAAATCTTAGGGGATGCGGTGAACGAACGTGCTAATCTCTGGAACTAGACTGGTAGATAGTTCTCACACCCTCTTCACCCCATCCCCTTTCACCTCTCCCTCACCACCCTGTCCCCTCCCCCTCACCCCTCACCTACCCTTCCTCTCCTCACCATTCCCCGCCCCTGTCCTGCTCCCCTCTCCCACCTCACCACCCATCCCATCCCTCACACCCACTCTCTTTTCCCTTCCCTTCTAACCCTTCCTCCAGGGTGGTTTTGAAAAACTATTAATGACAAACTTTATTACTTACTTAGGCAAGAATCTGTGCCAAGTTTCAAGTTAATTAACCAAATGAATAAGATTTTTCATATCAAAAACTGTATTCCCTGTGGAATTTTAAAAAATCGGTTCGGTTGTTTCCATAACTAGACTGAAAGATTTATTTTTACTAATTTTCGAGTTAATCAAGCTCCGCAGTAAAATCCTCCCCAGTAAAATTTACTACCCCTTTTCACCCACCTATGGGTAGATTTTTGAAAACCCTGATACACGTTATTCTTCATTTTTGGTCTCAAGAATAAAAATACTGAGTTTCGAGGCGCGTCGTCGAACGGAACGCATAAGTATGGCATTTTTATACTCGTGATAACTTCGAAATTAAATGTCCGATTCGAATGAATTAAAAAGTATTTTACTGCTACATAAATACCCTTGATGATAAAACTACCTATTTGAATAAGAATTAATACTACGATACGAATGTAACCAACTTTTGTTTCTACCGGTGATCTAATTAAATTTTAGATCACAAAAGCTGCTATTGTGACTTAACTATGATAGTTAGATATATTGCCTCGCGGACTTTTTTGAAGGTAATAATAAGTACTTTAATCATGTAGTACATATTTTTATATATCATGAATAGTCTTCTCAGCCCACACCAAATAATACAATTATTATTTATAGGCAAAATTTTGCTACTTTGGGTTACATTATTGCAATTTTCTTAAGGATCTCTAAAGTTTTTGAAAATAAACTATAGCTTATGTTACTTTCTGATAAATTAACTTTCTATTGGTGAAAAAATGGTTACAATCGGTCCAGTCGTTTTGGAGCTTATTCGGTACAAACAAACAAACAAACAAAAAAATCTTTCCTCTTTATAATATAATATATACGTAATACGTAATTAGTAAAATTAGTAATTAGTATAGAATACAAACATTTATTTTGAATTTTCATTCACCAGGTACCTAAATATGAAATACAGAAACCACAAAGATAGATTATTGAAAGTTTTCGAAAGTCTATCGTCTGTTGCTTGTAGGGAAAATTACAGATTAAAAAACTTTTTTACAAAAAAATACAACCGACTTCCAAAAACAACACTATAAAGTGAAAAATAACTTTAATTTCGGAAGTCGGTGTCTGATTAAATGTATTTTCGTTTTTGCCACCGACTTCCGAAATTAAAGTTATTTTTCACTTTATAGTGTTGTTTTTGGAAGTCGGTTGTATTTTTTTGTAAAAAAGTTTTTATTTTTCACTTTTTAGTGGTTCACATGTGCTTACCCCTTCACAGCGTACTGGCGTGATGTTATGTTATGAACTGGTGTGAACAACAAACAGACATGAGATTTCAGCAATCCCAGTCCATTTGCTATCATTTATTGAGGAGTTCCGTTGCCTATCTCAGAAGTTCTTCATCAGATCTTCACCAAATTGAAATGGGACCACTCCAAGAAAGTACTCTTCCGAAAACTATCCAAATCGCTTCAAGTGTGCCTATAAAATTGGAAGAGTTCTCTCTATTTCTCCAGGATCCCATCATCAGATCCTGACTTGATGATCATGGGACCACCTGGGAAGTATACCCTTTCAAACAAAAAAAAAAAAATCGGTCCAGCCATCTTCGAGTAATCGGGGAACATACATAATTGATAACCTCCTCCTTTTTGAAGTCGGTTAAAAAAGAATAAGCCCATTTGTAGGTTACATTCTTAGATTATTATGTAGAAAAAACCAGATGGAGTTACGATCTTATTTTCATACCGCGCACTGTTAGTTTGAGTTGCCTCAATTTTATGCGCATTTGCACCATCTAGTTTGTTCTGTAATTTGAGATTATATCATTAACAGTTTTTTTAAAAATTAAACAAGGATATAGAGAAATGCAGTATTTAATACATGGTTCAATAATATAGTTTGCATTGTGCAATATCGCATCCCCGGGCAGTTGAAGGATGTCTAAAATATCTAGATTTTTTGCACGGAACTCTAATTCATTTTCTGAAATCAAAGTAGCCTAAGTTACTGCTTATAACATCAGCTATCTGCCAGTGAATGTCCCGTCAAAATCGGTCTAGCCGTTTCGGAGATTAGCCGCGGAACAAACAAACAGACTGACAGACAAAAAGTAGGTACCGTATATACCTACTTTCATATGCATTTAGTAAAAAGCTGTTATTTTGACATTAGAAACAGATACTTAAATTTTATTTATTTGTATAGACTAGCTTTTGCCCGCGCGGAGGTCGGAAAGAATCCCACGGAAATGTACTATAAATATAAATGTACGTGGGTATGTCCGTGGCATCACACAGGCCCTATCAGAATACCAGCGTTGCGGTATTTATTTTTTAAATATCGCAGCTTTATGCTGAGATGGGAGCCTTTTTGGCCTCGCACAGGTCTCTTTTTTTTTTTTATTCTGATTTCTTTTTTTTGTTTTTTTGCTTTTTAATGTTTATTTTGTTACTTTTATATGCTCTTTTTTAACTGTATTTCCTGTGCGTGTCCCAAATAAAATATTTTTCTTTCTTTCTTTCTTTCTTACTATCGTAACGCGCACGCCAATAAGGCTGTTTATCCACCAGAGATGTGCTATACCGCTATACTGTGAGGATGTGAAAGCTAAGCTACAAAACTATGTTAACGTTACCGTTAATGCTAAGCTGTGCAGCGGAGTGAGTAAGATGTAATGAGGAGGTAATGTGCTAGGAAAATGCGCAGCTCGAGCTATGCGATGCATCGACAGCAGCCTACAGTAGGTATATACTCTGTTCTGCACATAGCTACACCACCCGCGCATCCATAGGTTCCACCCATAGCACACATCCATAGCACGCATCCATAGCACGCATCCATAACACGCATCCATAGCATGCATCCATAGCATGCATCCATAACACGCATCCTTCTATATAAAAAACATAGCTTAGTTGAACCCGTTTCTACCAGTGCTATGCTTTATGGACCAATGAATATGATTGGTGGATATCAAACATCCACCAATCATATTCATTGGTCTACAGATTATAGCATCAATAGCAACGTACTAGTGGAAAGCTGCCACGCTCCCAGTCGGCATGATTTTTTCCGACATCTGCAACAATCCTAGTCATATTTCAGTCAGTTTGCAAAAAACCTTAATAAATTATGTACCTAAACCTTTCTCATGAATCACTCCGTCGATTGCTAAAAATCGTATGAAAACCCATTCAGTAGTTTTTGAGATCATCGCGAACATAGATACATAATTATAGACAATCAGACGCGGCGGGGTACTTTGTTTTTTAATATGTCGTGATGCCTACCTGTTATTTATTATTAAATCGACTATGCAGCATACATAACATAATATTATTTCTCTTAAAACCACAAAATTAAACAAAATATCAATTTTCATGTTTTATTTTTACATTTTTGAACTCGACTATCTCAGTACTCTTAATGACATGAGATTCATCACTGAATGTTTTTGTTTGTAATCACTTAGGGCCTATTTTACTACCTACGAAACGAAGTTCCTGTTACCTTACTTACTTGGCAGATAATTTCATACAAAATCTGTTCCATTTTTAGGGTTCCGTACCTCAAAAGGAAAAAACGGAACCCTTATAGGATCACTCGTGTGTCTGTCTGTCCGTCTGTCTGTCCGTCTGTCTGTCTGTCTGTCTGTCCGTCTATCACAGCCAATTTGCTCCGAATCTATTGGACCGATTAAGTTGAAATTTGGTACACATATGACCCAAACACGGACGGGTAAAATAAATAAATGAATTTTGATTATAGAGGTCACTTTTGGGGGGCAAATAAGAAAATAAAAAAAAAAAAGTTTTGCTGGTTTCACCATGTGGCATGTCAAATGAAAAGGCTTACTATGAGGGTCTCAAATATATTTTTTTTACAAGTTTAATATAAATTGTTTTAAAGTCATTTAAGAAAATAGACGAAAATTGACCATTCCCCCCCCTTTATCTCCGCAACTACTGAGCTTAAAATTTTGAAAAAAATACAGAAAATAGATCTTTATCTGTAGATTACAGAAAAACCTATAAGAAGTTTGTGGTCTTAAAATAACATGGTAAATCTATCAATAGTGTGAGTACAAACTTACATATACAGTTGGAATTAATGGGAGAACATGTTTTTCAACTACAATGTTAAGTTTGTTTTAAGATAAATTCATCCCAACTACGGAACCCTTCATTGTGCGTGGTCCGACACACACTTGACCGGTTTTAAATTACTCTGCCAATTGACACATGTTTCTCTTGCCGCCAAAACTAGTTTTTTTCAAAATGACGGAAGGTGTAGCCAAGGTGTTTTGTGTAATGCCAAAAAGTTCGGCTGTTCTTACTGGGTTTTTTGTGATGTTTCTGTTATATTTTGTTTTTTACAATATAAAAGGATAAAACGAAACATCGACCGTTTAATATGTTTCGTAAGAGATTTTTAATCTTTACAGTTTCTATGATTATCTTAAGATATTTTAATCTTCACTCTTAGATCCAATAGCGGTGTTTACACGTACAGTTTGGACTGCTGGAATTCATTTTACCGAAATCATTCTTTTATACCGTGAACATCATTGTTTATGAAGGCAAAACTTTTAAAAACGATCACGATCCAAGCGCCAGTCCGAATGCAGTCGAAACTCTCAAAAATCATTACTCGCACAGTTTGGACCGTAGGCTTCCAACATGTACGATTCGCCCACGGTCCAAACCGGGGACACAATTTTAATCTCAGTTTGATCCGCAGTCCAAACCGCACAGATCCATCCGTGGTTTGGAACGTAGTCCACGGATCCGTGGTCCTAACTGTGTGTGTAAACCCCGCTAATCGAGTATCACCAAACTCTGTTAGTTAGTAACTGTCCCAAATTAAGAACAGAACAGAATATTTTTTGGTGAAAATGTGTTCTTGTATCATAAATTAAGCTTGTTTTAAAATCATACTTTCCTATTAGCGAAACCGACAACCAAGTGAGTCTGGCGCATTTTAATAGAGCACACAAAGAGAACATAGACTTTGGACCAGATAATATCAGGAGCAAACGAAATAATTACTTTACATATTTATTGCCTGGGACAAAGCTGGACCACAAACCGAATATGAAACAAATAAGTGCAAGAAAAACTAAGAACGGAGAACCTGTCGTAGTCATAGGCAATTTGGACAGTGAGCATGATATAACAACTGTGGTGGACCAACTTCTATCTAAGAATGAATTTTCTGACTCTTCCTCAATATTTGTGGTAGTGCCCACGTCAGACGACAGTGACTCAGATGTCTCGTCAGACTGCTCTACTGTATGCATCCAGTTACATAAACATTGGCCCAATTGGAATCAAAAGGAATGTAACATCGAAGAACCGGGTAAGAATTTATTTTGTATCAAATCATTATAATTTCCTGCCCTTACATGCCTGCCTTTAGTTTAATAATAGTTTGCCTTTAGTGCGTAAAAGGTATGAGCGTCAACTGCTCCAGTAGTTGTAAAAAAAAAAAAATCATACCTCACCAAAACTTTATGAAACGATTTTTGGGATTATTTTCGACCGAAAAAAGTAGTCCAAAACCACAAAAGGTAGTAAATAAAACCACTTACCACAGTACAATATTCATTATTTACAAGTTTCCGAAGTTGAGACAAAAACTTGTTAATGTTTACTTCAGATTTCATGACATAGTTGGGGAACAAACTTCCCGCGGGCGCGCAAGTGGATAGTATAGCCAAAGAGATTTTATTTTAAGTTCATACATACTATAATGCGAAAAGACTTTTCCCCAACCTAATATAATGAAGTTAAGACCAGGTTATTCGGGCCTTTAGGTCTTTGAAACGCTACCTCCGCCTCCCCCAAATGCAGCGCGACGTGTTTATTTACGACGCGCCACCGACAATTTCGCGAAAATCCATGTCACATTATAAAATATCTGCAGTTGATCAACTTAATTAGTTTTTCTTAGATCTGTTTTTTTCCTTAGGTTTACATTTTATGGTGTCTACGGTGGAGTGAAAGATTATTACATGAAATGTCGTAATTTGTTTTCACATTATCAGATAATACCAACCCGATTCGATACCGATAGGTTCAATTATTATCGGCCCCCTGATATTAATGAATATCGATGACCATCGCGACGCGACTAACAAACACACTACTAAGTATCAACGTCTCGAAGTCGGCAGTGCGAAAAAGTTTGCTCAAGTGAAAGAATGCCCGCTACTCTCACCCCGCGCTGTGTTCGCCGGTAGATATCGTGCCGATATCGGTGTCGGTGTGTGGAAATCGGTTATCATGGTATGGGCATGTGATGCGGAATAATGAAGAAAATCTCGTCTGGAATGTTTTGATTATGAATCTTTTTTTTTTTCTGGATACAGATTTAACCTTTAAATAAATATCATAGCGCTAAATTTTTATGGAGTTAAGGCTTAGCGGATGTAAGGATGTCAATCATGACATAATAATAACATAAGAACGGCTATTTTAGTCAACTTTGATCAAAGTAAATAGCTTAGTGGTTCGACGACTGCTTTGCGAACCCGTGGTTAAAAGTTCAATTCTCAACTGTTGATATTTTTTGCGATTTTTTTTTTATACTTTTTATTTTACTGTTATTTGATAGTTCGTAGAACGTACACAGAAAAACATGAAGTTAGGCCTCTTCTGTCATCTATGGTTATAATAAAAAAAATATATCTATGGTAAGCTAACAGTTAATGAAATCTAAATCAAAAAAATCTTAAATAATGAAATCCCGTGTGCACGGTCTACTGTTATATTTTTTGGCAATACCGGGTTCGTCAGGAATAATTGTAAAAATCACTTAGTGTATGTAGTGTTGTGCCATTAGGTATTTTATACAGGAACGGCACAAACAGGCGTTTATTTATTCCAAAAAACAAAATCCCGTGTTTATCTGTGTCGGATCGTAATCATAGTGCAGAAGCGCTGTAACAGCCATGAAAGAAAAAGAGATTAGATGAAAATTTAAAAAAAAAAAAAACAATTGTAGGTAGGTTCATACTAAAATAAATTATGTTGTTTAATAAATTTATTTATAACGTTTTACTCATATTTCCCTAAAAACTAAACCCCCGAAATATTAACATGAATTCCGTAAAACAAAGTTAACATGTCCGCAACATTTGACTGTGACGCAACATTTTTGCAGAGCGGGGTCAGTGAGTTCATTTGAACTGCGCGATCGCGCGACTTGCCACGTGAGGAGGGAGGTAACGCTAAATGCCTCCTGTGCTCGAATATCTTGGCCTTATACCTTATTCCTGATTCGTTACAAAAGAAACTTTTGTACAAAATTTCTTGCTTCTAGACGCAGCGGTTTAGGCTGTGCATTGTCTGTCAGTGAATATAAGAATTTTAATATATCAAGTAGACAAGCCGTGTGCCCGATGGTATTTCCCTTCGACATAAATGGTGAATTTCCATACAAACTTTCATACCCTAATTAACCCCTTTAGTGGCTGAATTTTCAAAAATCCTGAATTTTTTCTTTATTTAGTAGTATAGGCTAAAAATGGTCTTACTGTTTTCCTTACACTGTAACCATATTCTTTTGTTTTTTGTTTGCCACCGATCATGAAGATCCGTTAATATTGACAGCTACATTTATAGGAACAATTGCCGTACTTTATTGCCAAGTGCTGTTCCTACTGCTACAGCTATAAATTATCGAATTTATTATTTTAAGATATCAAAATTAATTTAGTATATTTTGTAACCGTCTCCGGACATGACAGATTGCCATCCCATCGGACTATTTACCAAAACAAAAGTGACTTTAATGCAAGTATCAATAAATATGTTTAAAGTTACAAACCAACAAAGATACGATACGTCATCGACGAACTTGCTTTGAAACATGCCCATGTTTCAAAGCAAGTTCGTCGCCTGGCCTGGTGCCCACCTAGTGATGCAGTTACCGCACTAACCAGGCTACGTTCACATAGTGCTATTTTTCAAGTGTATAGAATACGATATTTTATCGTATACAGTGTACTATTATTATTTATTGTATACTTATTATACTCAAAACTGAAAATTTTTCACACAAAGCCAAAACGATACGAGAAAATTTTCTTGTGTTAGCTATAGCTTCACTATTTGAAAAATATCATTACGATTTTTATCGTGTTCATGCATTAGGTCATGTTAGTATAGCACTTTTGTTTGAAACAGCTATTGGAACAAAATTCTGGTAGAAAATCGTCACGTAACGAAAAAGCGTTTAAATGCCCTCTCCATGCGACTTTCTCTCTCTGTCTCTTTCTATTATATCTTGAAAGAGACAAAGAGAGAGAGAACGAAAACGACGACAGACGAGGACGGAGGGGGAAATTTTCGAATTTTTCATCGTGGGTGTCGTTTTCATGGTTTTCGAGGAAGCCAAAGCCGGTAGTGAAGTCAAAATTAAAATTTAAGATGGCGGCTGTGAAAATTATGTGTTTGTGTTTTAAATCATACGTTAGAAGGAACTTCATTCCTGACTGTGGTCCCCGACCCCACATTTTTATTTTTTTCTAATCTTCATTGTTGTTGCCAGAGTGGAAGTTTTTATTATATTAGTATCCAACCGACAACCGGACACATTGTATTTGTATTCTGTGTAATTAATGCAGGATATGGTAGTAGCGAAGACAGTTCGATGGAGAGTGAATATAGTAATATGCATGAATCTAATGAAAAAATCTTAGAAAATTGTGTTTTAGATCTTCTTAAAAAAATATAAACTACTCGCACTTGACTATAATTTTATCGATAATAATTTACAATGTGTCTTAACACCTATCGTAAGATGACAATTAAACGTCATCATACCGCATATACATAATCACATTTTCGAAAACGATATTATGAATTAAAACTACAATATAATTACGAGATATTTTTTCTGTGTTGTCGCGAATTCATAGCTAATAATAATATAATGTGTTCGTCTTTTATTTGAATTTTTTGAACAACTTTAGGATGAGCGAATTTTTAAAAATTTTGACACAGGTCCAACCTCGATGGCGTCCCGCAGGACTCTGAATGCGAGCGGATTTAGCCCGATTTACTAGTTTTGAGTTTATTTTAAAAAAATCTATTAAACTCAAAAACCCAACCATTAAATTCCCTCTGAAATACGATTATCTCATGGTACATGCAATTTTCATATAATTGTATGCTGTAATTAGGAAATGAGACGGAAAATGGTTTTGAAATCGACCATGTTTTGGGTTTTTTTTTTTCATCGAGGAAATTACAAATTATCGTGTTGTGAACCGTTAATTTCTAAGCATGGATTATTATGGCAAGGATCTATGCCATATATTTTTTTCAAGACCTTAATACACTAATTTGACTATTTAAAATTGATTCTAAAACAGGAAAATTCGGATAAACCCCCGTTAAAAGGAAAACTATCACAGCAAAGTAGACTTTCAAGTTAACGAGTAATAGTCAACCAACTTACATTTGCAGTTGGAAAGTATAAGAGACTATGTTTTTCAACTACAGTGTTAAGTTTCTTTTTGGGATAAATTTCTCCCAACTACAGAACCCTTCATTGTGCGTGGTCCGACACGCACTTGACCGGTTGTTTTGTAACTCCTATGGATACTATTTAGTAATATTGTCATTTGAAAAGGGAATAGTTTTCGAATTTCGGTCAAAAGATGAAAATCTTCTGTCAAGTCGTATTCCTATATAATTCTGCTACGGGTTTAAGGTCAAATTAGTATTTCTGCCATAATTTTGAGTGGAATCGATACAAAAGAACGTTAAGACGTCATTTGAGCCGAGAAGAAATTATCAGAGCCATGGGAATGTTAAACGAGACGAGAAGGAAATCTCGGCACTACGCAGAGTGTTATAAGTCGACTTTGGACACGTTACCACAACACTGGCGGCGTGGCAGAGCGACATGAACGACGATGACTGTAAAATCTCGTAAATCAGCGAAATCGGAAAAAATTCGTGTACGGCCACGCCTCTTTTTTTCGATGTTTTGTGTAATGTTTCGCAAAAAGACGCGTAGGAGTCATGGCTTTAGATAGCCCAGAAGATAAAGATGTTTTTCAAAGAATTTGTTTGCTTAGTGACATAGTAAAATTTTGAAATAAACAGCCCTGTATAAGGTGTACTCCGACGATGTTTTAATTTTGCTACTTAACTTTTAATCATTACTTTTCAATCATTATTATTTTCAAATTTCTGAATACCAAAAGTATCAGCTTCAAATTCAAATAGAAATTAGAGCTATAGATTTATTGATTTAGAGATAAATACAAAATTATGACCACTTTTAGGTACTTACATAAATCAATTAAATTTCGTTATATTTCCCAAAAGGATCCATCAATTTGTCAGATTTTTATTATGTTCACTATCAAGACGGTTACACTATTGCACAGAATAACTTATATTTGCGCCGAATATCCTTTAAAAACCGGTAAAGGGCGCGTCGGACCACGCATAATCAAGGGAGTTGTTAGTTGGGATGAATTTATCCCAAGAACAAACTTAACATTGTAGTTGAAAAACATGTTCTCCCATACATTGCAACTGTAAATGTAAGTTTGTACATACAATATTGAGTGATTTACCATGTTATTTTAAGACCACAGACTTCTTAAATGTTTTTATGTAATCTACAGGTAAAGAACTATTTTATGTATTTTTTTCAAAATTTTAGGCTCAGTAGTTTCGGAGATAAGGGGGGGCAATGATCTATTTTCTTAAATAACTTTAAAACAATTTATTATAAAATTATAATAATAAAAATATTTGAGACTCTCATAGCCATTAATTTGATACGTCACACTCACACGGTTATGGTTTGGTATGTCGAGTCTGCAAAGCAATTTTTTTTTCGAAAATGTTCTTAACTAAATTTTTAGATCTATGTATCCTGCTTATGCGTAACATGAAGTTTCATTAAAATCAGTTCATTCATTTCGATAAAAAAAGGACTTGAAAGTTTGTGCGAAATGCCGTACGGAACCAACGCTCTTAAACACAACTAATAAAAATATAACAATTACAAAAAAAATGGGTGTACTCTCAAGTACACTTCTGCCTAACCCTTTGAGGAAACAGGCGTGAATTTATGTAACGTAATACATAATTAAATCAGCAGACGTGTGTACAGTTTTCTACCGACTGTACTTTGACTAACGAAGGGAACTGGAAAACATTAGAAACTATTGAGTTGACGCAACTGTCTAATCCGCAAAACGGACCAATCCGTGAAACTTATTAATCAAAACTGACTAATCAAAACTGACTAATCAACAAAACTGCCGAATTAAATAAACTGACGAATGAGGGAAACTGACCAGTGAATCAGTGATACGTGGACCCCTCTTCCACTCCTGACGTGCTCTAAAAGCTATCTAGGCTAAGCAGAAATACTCAATACTCAGTATTTTATTGCATTCCATAGTGTGTACATATAATAGTTGGTATGTTAAAACATCGAATCAATTATGGACCCTGTCGGGCACAGCAAAGTTAATTTACGTATAATAGGAGAGAGGATGAAGGCGCTTTTTGTTAAATAAATATTAAATTAAAATAGTATCAATCAAATAGTAACACTTGCTTTTGCGGTATTTATATATTTGGTTTTAAGTTATATATTATATATTGCACGATTTACATAATTAATACTATAAATTATAATAAATAGTTAAATAGGATTGACTCAGCCGCTATTACATCGCATTAATAATTTTACAGCTTTTATCTCATAATGTGACAATGTTTTTAGGCCTGAACTGCGACGGGTACCACTGTTTGCCCAAAATCAACGTGACTTAGCAAGCACCTATTGTGTCCATCAATAGAGCTCCAACGTTAGGAGTCAGTGTGCAATACCTGCGTGTCTCAGACATCTTGGCGGTCATCATCCATCAGATATGCTCCAAGTTTCTTTTGCAAAAACGCTAAAACCTGTTTGTAGACCGAAATAATCATGCCAATGACAGCAAATAGCAGAGGCAATCACAGAACCCAAACCTGTCTCGGAACCGAAGCAATCAGAGCCATGTCAGTGTATTCCAGAAAAAATTTAAAAATATTCGATCAAGTACTTACATATAGGAAAAACATCTATTTTGAAGCCAACGGGATGTGATGCTGCTGTTGATGAATCAGCATCTAACCATCTGCAATAAGCCTCTAGCTCTTGAACTCGTCAGTAATGATTCAGGTAAATATAATTTTTAACCTATTTTATTGACTGCTTCTGAACATGACATGAACACCGATGATTTTTCAATTTGATCGTTCTGCAGTCCCATCCAATGAAACTTTTTCTGTTAAATCACAAAAGCCAATTACCAAAGCGTAGTCCACAGCTCAGAATCTCTTTTCAATTTATAATTTAAGTTCAACTCAATCAATCTGATGCAGCTGACTACCAGTATTTTACGTACATGGAGCGACTGCCTACCTGACCTTCACAACCCACTTACTGGGTAACACGATTCCCCTTGGTAAGACTGGATGTCAGACTTTCAGGCTTCCGACCCGTAACGACTGTCAAAGATCCAAGAATGACAGCCGGGACCAACGGCTTAACGTGCTTTCTGAGGCACGAAGGAGTCTCGGTTTAACTTTACATAAGTAATAAAACTTTACATAAGTTTCATTCATCCACGGACCGACCGTGGCAAGCGTAGCTTAACCTGATCGATCGACCCGTGGGTCTCTTATAACTTAACCACGAGCCCCACTTAAGTTCAACTACTTACTACTACATTTAAAATATTAACTCTCTTAACCACCACGACAGCATCTTTAACTTTGAATCTCAACGAAAACTGTAGTCTGCAGCTCAATGGCGGCTTTTTGTGCCTGTAGCGTGTGGCTCGTGTACGAAGCAATGGGCCGCTAGGCGTGTTGGTGTATTTCCACGCTTTTTGTTTTCATGCTATCATAAAAAGTCTTCACCGTGTTACGTCGCGATCGTTTAGATGTGATATAAACGGTCTTTTAAATGTAATGTTATCGTTTTCAGATGACGATGAAGATTGTGGAAAGTGTTCACATCATAAAGTACATAAAAGGACACAAAATGAAATGTTCATGTTGTGGTAAGAACAGAACTAGTTCGATTCGACCTTTATTCCCATGCGAACAGCATCAGCCACCAGTGTCAGAGACCACAGCTAGACCAAAAGCGGGGACTAGGTCCACGGGCTGCCAGTGTTGTTGCTGCGACTCCAAGACAAAAGATGACTAGAAGCTAGAAGTGTTAGGTTCTGATGGAGGAACGTGCCAAATGGACCTAGGAGGAACTTACTGTCAAGCAGGCCAAAGACCTTCCACTGACCCAAAAAAAAACGTAAAGACTGTGCCTGTGTAAACGGTAAGCGTGGTAAAAAGAATAAGAATATAATTTGTGGACGTCCTCCCTCGGAACCCGAACCCGTACCTGAAAGTTACCAATTATGCGAGAAGTAAATAAAATTATGAGACAGAAATCAGATATGACGTAGACTCAATCAGATTCAGAATATTAAAAAAGAAGAAACCGCTACAACTTAAGCCTGAATTTACAGTGGAAGGTACAGTCAAGTATCCTACGTATCTATGAACCCGAACCTTATAAAGGACTTTTGCCCTCTGCCACCGGAACCCAAAGACTGTCCGTGTACCGCCGATAACAATAGATATCCATATATAAAATGAAAATTATAAATAATGATATAGAATACGAATGTCCATTCGGTCCGCCCAAATACGGTGTTCCTCCTCCTCTTCCCTCGCTTGTTCCTGACACGTCTGTTCCTCCCGCGCTTGTTCCTCCCGCGCTTGTTCTTCCCACGCTTATTCCTACTGCACCGCCTGTGGATTTGAAATTTTCTATAAGTTCTGGATCTGATCTTAGCGGTGTTTGTTGCTTCAATATGATTCAAGAGACGAACATTATAAGTACATTCCAAAGAATTCCAATATTAGCATGTCTTGTAATAGACAGATTTAAAGAAACTTGTTAAGTATTTTGTATTCATGATAATACAGTTCGGTATTAGTGTAAACATTTCCCATCGTTTGTGTAGTTTTTTATCAGTCAAGTTTTTTGGGAAATAATTATTAGTAAGTAAACAAGATTTGGAAACAAGTTTGTGTTTATTTTAATCCATATACCCTTTTAAAAAATGTCAACGACGATTATACCAAAGGCAACAACTACTTTTACTGCAACAAAAATGTGAAACTACGCAAGTAGAAACTAGAAACCTTAAGACAAACGAATACCTACTAGGGAGTAGGTTTCGTGGTTAAGACGAAAGTTTAACAGAAAAAGGAAGAGTTGTTTAGAGTGACGCCGCCGAGTTAGTTAGTTGCTGTATAAAAGTAATATTTAATGTCTTTGTGCTGTATTTTACTTACTCTCAGAAGAACATGTTGTCTTTTGATAGTGATAGTGAGGATGAATTTGTCAGTAAGCGGAAAATGGTGGCTACTTGCAAGTGCGCCTAATCGGCAGCATAGTACACGCCCAGTGAATCAAATAAGGTAAAAGCTGGGTCAATATCATCATCTTTTTCTACAATTGAAGGATGATCCGGAGAACCGATTTGGTCAATCACGAGCCAGATTACATCGATGCTTCAAACTCAAACTCAAACTCAAACCGTCTTATTACAAAACAAGGTTCATCTTCAAATCCAGGTTTAAACCATGGACCCTTTTTTGAATTTCAAACTTTATTCCGACACATTAAGATGTCAGTTTTACAAAACTGACAACTTAGTACCGGACTAAGTTGTCAATTTTGTATAAAGAACTATTTCTATCACAGCTAGGTTCTTATTACAAAAACTGGCTCGATGATTTAAACCGTGACAGAAGAAAAACCTCGTTTTGTAATAAGACCGAAAGCATTTATTTCAATTAAACCAATTACAGGCACTTTTGAATTGTCAAGGGGTCGGTCAGTCAAAAAGATGAAGCTAGGCGCCCATTCCAAAGCATAGTAGGTACCTATGGAGAAGAACGGGCAAGAAACTCCACGGACACTCTTTTAAATCAAGATATGGTTACAAAATAATGGTTACATCATTCATGTTGAAATTTTACATGTGAGAACGATGCAGAACGTTAAAAGCGTCCTTAAAAAAAAAAACAATTCAAATATTTAAATTAAATTAAAATAAGCCGTGGCCGCTGAGGTATGACCAGCCTTCACTGACAGCGCTTGTTCACGAACCTGACGCATGGATTAGCTAAATGATCCAACACGCGCCACCATCAGCGAGACATTAGAGTGAGCGTCACATACTCTCAGCCGCCAGGGCACATTCAAGTCAAACAAAGACGTACCCAGTAAATGGTAGCTTTAGAGTATGTACATAGTACTCACACATGTGCTATGCAATTATATAATACAAAGGAGATTGAGTCTATACAATGCAATGATAGTCTTACAATCTTCAGCAGCTCCAACAGTATCTTCAAATGTTAATTAATTAGTTGTGGTTGTGAAGCAGGACCAGCATTGAGCCAAGCATTTTTATCATTTGCCTTTCACCTCTTTTACTAAAAAGATGTAAATTTTTCCTTACGTACATGATATTTTCGTAGATATATTGACAAGGTACCGTCATGATGTTAATTTCCTTAAACAGTTCCCTTAGAGAATCGCGCTTGCGGAGATTATATATGGCTCTGATGGCTCTTTTCTGCAGAATAAAAATTGACTCGATGTCTGCAGCCCGTCCCCAAAGTAAAATACCGTAAGAGATGATACTATGAAAGTAACTAAAATAGACTAGCCACGCGGTATCTACATCAGTAAATTGACGGATTTTTCTGACAGCATATGTTGCTGAACTTAGCCGTCCTGCAAGGGATGTTAAATGAGGACCCCATTGTAGCCTTGAGTCGAGCGTGATCCCCTCGAGCCTGAGCTTGCCATCGACAGTGATATAAAAACAAAATGTTTTGTTCTCACGTGGGCATCGAGGTTTCTCCAAGCAGAAACCTGCAAGCAGCCCGCGATGTATCGCAGTGAGGTAATCTTCGGTATGTGCGTGCGTGTCCTAACATGCATTTTTAACGAAACTAAAGGACAATGGGGGACTTTGTATGGACCCCGTCCGCACCCTCCAACAGTCACTGGACACATGTCAATATGTTTATAGGAATTCAGAAAAACACTTACTGTCATTTTCAATGGCAAAATCGATGGGATTTTTTTTTGTATTGACAAAAACTTTATGGTTAGGTTATGTTAGGTTAGGATAGGTAAGGTCCCCCCCCCCCCCCCCGGAGGGTTCCCGCATTGTCGAGGCGGGGGGGGGCTCAGTAGCCGTGGCTTGGTCACCCACGGTGAAGCGAAGACGAACCCGAGGAGGGGGCCGCTCGTCAGGGCTTTTGCCGATAAGCCGACGACGTAGCGGCCAGCGGGTAGGTTTCGGTGGCCGTATGGGCGACACCGCAACTGAGGCGGGCCGCGGTGTCTTATGGAAGGCATCGCGGCTGAGAATTGGAGGCCGCGGCGGGAGAGGAGTGCCGGTATTGCGGTGCGCCGCTCTCCCTACCTTCTATATAGAGTGAGATCTGAATCTCTATCTAAACTCTCCTGGCTTCTATGGCATAACACGCTTGTATGATGCCCACACACTCCGCCTGGTAGACAGTGTTGAATACTCCAAGCGGACTGGATATGTTAATGTTAAGGTCGTATGAGAAGACTCCAACCCCGGTTCCGGAGTCGGTCATTGATCCATCGGTGTATACTCTCAACTCTTGCGGGCCTGAGTAATCACACCGTTCTTCCGTGATTATTATGTTATAATGTTTCTGATAGCAGTGTTGTTTCGGGGCTCTATCGCATGGTGATCCATCATTGGCTGTCGTCTGATCGCATCCTCTTTTATGCGTATGTGCTTAACTCTAGAGTCCTTGCTCAGTGTTCCTACTAAACTGAGCCTAAAGGCGGCCAGGGCCGCCTCTTCACGCACGATGAAGTGTAGTGGCGGCAGTCCAAGCATTGCCTGTAGGGCAGCAGTGGGTGTAGTTTTCATGCAGCCAGTTATTGCTACACAAGTGAACCCTTGCAGTTTCTCAAGATCTTTTCGAGCCAGCAGATGTGCCGGACGGGCGTGATCGATGGACACGATGTGTTGAAAGGAGGGTGTATGCCTATCCAGGTGTATCCCTATATGAGGTTAGGCCTCCTAGTCCAAACGGCGCTGACGTCCTGCACCTATAGGCTCAGGATATCTGCAAGCTGGTGACCAGTAGCTATGTGTAAAGTCTTGACGGGGAAGGGTTTCTTGTTGATGAAAATAATAACAGCAGTCTGATAAGTCTTCAGGAGATTTCAGGAGACGACTTGCGTAACTCTTCAGGAACAGAATGTCGATACATAGGTACCATGCCGATGGCTATGAAACTATATTTTTGCTGGCGCGCTTAGGTACCTCGTAACTTTACCTTATTGAGAGCCGCGAATCGTCTCCTGATTTCAACTTTATTTTGACCAGAATTTCATTATTAAAGTTTACAAAAATTGCTTATAAATAGCTTAAATCAGCTTAAATATAACTATAATAATAATAATAGAACCCATGGCTGAACGCTGACCCCCAAAATACAGGTCCAGGCCTAGTTTGGGAGTTAGGATCTGATTGTTACAATACATTAGTGTGCTATTATTATAACTTGATTGCAACATGTATTTCCTAGTGTCAAATAAATATTTTTTATTTTTATTTATTTATTTATTATAATTATGACAGGTTATACATTGCCAAAATAGTCATTAAATTATCCAGCGATTGAGACACCTGTAATTCCTGTAACTTTATTTACTGAAAAGATTTTACTGTGTAAACACAAAAAAGTTTATCATTTCGATTTAAAATTATTTTTCAAGCTAATTCGGCTCAGGTCTGTCCTGGGCCACCACACCAGTGAGCCGCATGTGATAATTGGTTATAATACTTTGGTGTATAGTCAGTAGGTGACCTTAGGGCTAATCCTCCAATTCCTGCCGAGCAGTCGCTTGCACTGCCACAGGGATATACTGGCTTTTGTGTTGATGTAGTTGGTATGTTTCGCCCAATTGAGCTGTTTGTCCAAAAAGATGCCCAGGTTTCAGTTGATAGGATTAGGGTAGTTCCAAAGAAACGCGATAGTTGTAATGTTGTCAGCTTCCTCTATTTTGTAAAGAGAATCAGGTCGGTTTTTGTAGGGTTCACTGATAGTTGGTGTTTGTTGCACCAGTCTTCTACTATTTTCAAAGCTTGGCGCATGAGGTTACATAGGGTATTTTCATGGGTGCCATTTATTATTATGGTTATGTCGTAAGCGTAGAGTAAAGTATCCGTTGTCATTGAGGGTTTTGATGAGACTGTCTACAACCAGGTTCCATAGCAGCGGAGAGAGGACGCCACCTTGCGGGCAGCCCTTTGCCACAATGGCCCTTGTAGTGTCGTTCACAGTCACTTGCACAGCTCTCATTTTGAGCATGTTGGTGATCCAGCCTCTCAGTGTTGAATCTATGCCATGTCTGTCGAGGGCCATGCTGATACTGTTGAACATGGTTTTGTCAAAGGCGCCTTCTATATCAATAAAGGCGGCCAGTTATGAGCACTTGTCGTCCACCGCGCATTCAATTTTAGAAATTACACTGTGTAATGCAGATTCCGTTGATCTGCCAGTGGAGCATGCACGCTGTTGTTTATGGAGAGGTTTTACCCGAAGAGGTCCGTCACGGATGTGTCTATCACAGAGTCTCTCAAGGGTTTTCAGTAGAAATGTGGTGAGGCTTATAGGCCCGTAAGCCTTGGGTTGTGTATAATCTGGTTTTCCGGGTTTGGGTATGAAAATGACTTTCACTTCTCGCCACGCAAGAGGTATGTATCTGAGTGCTATGCAGGCTTGATAGATCTCCACCAGCCATGGTGTCAAAAGATCCACCCCCCACTGCAGTAGGGCTAGAAATATGCCATCTAGCCATGCGGACTGATATGGCTGAAAGGCGTCTATAGCCCACTTTATCCGGTTTTTTGTTACTATGTTGTGTGCTCTCGACCAGTCATGCTCCATTGGGGTCCATCCTGGTTCAACCTCCCACTTCCTGTCATCTAGGAGTCTACAGTCTGGAAAGTGAGTCTCAAGAAGGACCTTACTGGTTTCTTGGTCGGTCAGTTTGTATGAGTTGTCAGGTTTTTTCAGCGCGCCAAGAGTTTGGTCCTGATCAGTTGATAGGATCTTCCTTACTCTTGCAGCTTCATTGTTTGTCTCGATGGATTCACAGAATTTCCGCCAAGTGGGTCTTCTGGCAGTTCTGATCTGATTTTTATATGTGGACTGGGTCTCTTTGTATACCTCACAGTCATCCTGGAGTCTAGTGTTTTTAGCTCTGTTAAATTGCTTACGCAATGCATCTCTGGGTTTACATAGTTCATACAGTAGTTTACGTCGCTCCCGTGCCGGGACCTTCTCAGCTTCCTCCGGTGGCATACCTATGGTCAAATACGTCCCATAGTTATCACCACCGACGGTAGTTGCCCTGTACAGTGACCACCTGGCAATGTTAAACTAAATATTCTAACGGATCCAAATATTGTGGAGCCTGGCCACGTCACCCCTGTATCGAGGGATGAAGAGCGAGGCTCGGATACGGGTGGGCACGTCGGACTGTTTCAGTACCGTTAAAGTCTGGTCAGTGTCTGGGAGTCTTATTCCGGGTTCATGCTGGATCAACCAAGTCAGGGCATTATCATCCTCGCACCACATCTGCACAGTGCCTTCCGCTACCCGTGGGTATCCACGGAAGGCCGGGAGCTGTGTGGTCGAGTTCGTGTCCACATTCAGTAACAGGTCTTCCAGGCTTGTCTTGACAAAGTCGGCCTCTCCCTTAGTCAGGTCTCAGTCAGGAAGGGGCAGGGAAGCAGATCGCTACAGCCAGCCGCGCAGCAATATCCTTCGTGGCTCGCACATAAGTTCTCTGCTCCCCCTGAGCGGAGTGGACCTTCACCCGTTTGGCGTCCCCCTGAAGCGTATTAGGTGACGCCGTATCGTCAGGGCGCTCCCTCTTTGCCGGCCCTGTACTGCTTGGTCCAGGCTGCGGTTCGGAGGTGCCTGGCAAGGTGTTGCGACTCCCGGCGTGAGGCTCCAGCTCGCTTACCCCGGTTCCTTCTAGGTGGAGGCCCGTCGTGAGCTCTGTCCGTGTCGTGGGGTCCAAAAAATACCCGAAAAAACCATAGCATACCCAATTGGTTTATTTGAAATAAATACTTTGAATTTGAGTTTGATTCACGTAGTAGACTGAGACGTTTGCTGTCCCCGACAACAACATGTTGCGCAAAAAAAAAATTGTTCACAGTGTCTGCTTTAGTTTACATTGAACCTCAATGAGGAAAACATATCAACTTACACTCCTACCAACTTATCTGTAAATGCCGAAAATTGGAACTACGGCCGGCCGTCATGTTGAGATGTCTTCGATTGTGCCGACGCATGTCATTCGATTGTGTCGACGCATCGACGGTGGCGTCCTCTTTCAGTTCACAGATAAGTTGGTAGGACTGTACTTGCATAAATAACGTTTTAGGGACGTCATTCTAGGAAACAGTAGCTTAAGACCAGTAGTGCTGCCAACTAGCGCCACCATTGAGAAATTAATTATAAGTCTAGAGATAAATGTGTTCCATATCCTCCAGACTAATTATTTTTTTCTCAATGGTGGCGTTAATTGGCAGCACTACTTGTCTTAAGCACCAAGCGAAGCTCCTTCATTTGTAACTTCTGCCATAATAATAGGTTGGGGAAAAAGTTTCTTCGCATTTTTTAAGAAAGTTCAAAACATTTTTTAATATACATTATTTACATTTATGTAAAGTATGTAGGTACCATTTTGTTCGATAACTTTTTGCCATCTTGTAGGTAGGGACATGATCCCATTGCTATAGAAATTTTGGGACTTCTGATCAAAATACCGCGACAAGTGGTTTTGGCAGTCCTCTCGTGATGTTAACCTGACACTGCCTAAAGAATTCTGAAGAGACCGAAATAGGTGGAAATCTGAAGGTGCAAGGTCAGGACTATACGGCGGATGCATTAACACCTCCCAGCCAAACTCTCTTAATTTTTGCTGAGTGGCTAAAAATGTGTGAGGTCTAGCGTTATCATGATGAAAAACCACACCCCTTCTGTTGATTAATTCCGGCCGCTTTCTCTCAACTTCTTGCTTTAATCTCATCAGTTATTCGCAGTAGAGTTCAGAATCGATGGTCCTGCCTGGTGGTAACAGCTCATAATGAATAATGCCCTTTCAATCCCACCACACACACATCATCAACTTGTTGCGAGTTAACCCGGGTTTCGCCACAGTCTGTGAAGCCTGACCGGCCTTTGACCATGACCTTTTTCGCACGTTCTTGTTGTACGTGATCCATTTTTCATCACCAGTTATCAGCTTCTTCAAAAATGGTTCGGTTTCATTACGTCGTAATAAAGAATCACAAATGAGTATACGGTTCATTAGGTTTCTTTCAGTGAGCTCGTGAGGTACCCAAATATCGAGCTTTTTTGTGTACCCAGGTTTTTTCAAATGCGCCAAAACTGTTTTGTGGTCAATTCCCAGTTCTTCAGCTACGTCGTAACTACTGATATGCCGATCTTGCTCCACTTTTTCAAAAATGGCATCCATTTTATCCGTAATAGGGCGACCAGAGCGACGTGCATCTTTGACATCAAAATTTCCGGATTGAAAACGCTTAAACCAAATTTGTGATACATTTTAAAATTTTACTACAAAAAAGGTAAAAATGCAACGCAAGCCGCGAAAAAAATTTGCGATGTTTATGGACCCAGTGCAGTGTCTGTGAGAGTAGCACAAATTTGGTTTAAGCATTTTCAATCCGGAAATTTTGATGTCAAAGATGTACGTCGCTCTGGTCGCCCTATTACGAATAAAATGGATGCCATTTTTGAAAAAGTGGAGCAAGATCGGCATATCAGTAGTTACGACGTAGCTGAAGAACTGGGAATTGACCACAAAACAGTTTTGGCGCATTTGATAAAAACTGGGTACACAAAAAGCTCGATATTTGGGTACCTCACGAGCTCACTGAAAGAAACCTAATGAACCGTGTACTCATTTGTGATTCTTTATTACGACGTAATGAAACCGAACCATTTTTGAAGAAGCTGATAACTGGTGATGAAAAGTGGATCACGTACGACAAGAACGTGCGAAAAAGGTCGTGGTCAAAGGCCGGTCAGGCTTCACAGACTGTGGCGAAACCCGGGTTAACTCGCAACAAGGTGATGCTGTGTGTGTGGTGGGATTGGAAGGGCATTATTCATTATGAGCTGTTACCACCAGGCAGGACCATCGATTCTGAACTCTACTGCGAACAACTAATGAGATTATAGCAAGAAGTTGAGAGAAAGCGGCCGGAATTAATCAACAGAAGGGGTGTGGTTTTTCATCGTGATAACGCTAGTCCTTACACATCTTTAGCCACTCGGCAAAAATTAAGAGAGTTTGGCTGGGAGGTGTTAATGCATCCGCCGTATAGTTCTGACCTTGCACCTTCAGATTTCCACCTGTTTCGGTCTCTTCAGAATTCTTTAGGCAGTGTCAGGTTAACATCACGAGAGGACTGCCAAAACCACTTGTCGCGGTATTTTGATCAGAAGTCCCAAAATTTCTATAGCAATGGGATAATGTCCCTACCTACAAGATGGCAAAAAGATGTTGAACAAAATGGTACCTACATAGTTTAGATAAATTTAAATAATGTATATTAAAAAATGTTTTGAATTTTCTTAAAAAATGCGAAGAAACTTTTTCCCCAACCTATTATATAGGGTGACTGGTATGGCCGATACTTAAACACATGATTGTACTCATGATAACAAACAACTTTTACTATGAGACCAAATCTGAAATCGCGAAGAAAAAAATTTGCTGTTCCCTACATAACTCGTCAAAATGTATCGTGGAGCAGCTGATTATATATATATATATATATATATATATATATATATATATATATAATTCCTTTATTTCCAGGCAACTAAGACCCATAGATAAAATACACAAATGATTGATACAAAATTATAAACTAATACATACAAAAAAAATATTTAACAAACTTAAAAAACTACCGCACACGAAGTGACGGCGTCGTGTTACCCTGCGAGGTATCGCGTAGCTGGCCGCGGAAACGCCGATACAGCACACCTTTCGGCCAAAACTCTTCCTTGAGGAAGGTCAGCAAATGGTGAGTTGGAACGCGCACCACGAACGACTTGAAATTGCTGTTATGGCGCACCTCCAACTTCTCAACCCTCAAGGTCCAGTTGCTCTTCACCCGCATGTACTCTACGATGTCCTCAGGCTTCGTAGAGTGGTACAACCGGGACACGTACAGCTGCGTCGTCGGTACTGCAGGACGTAGCAACATGTTAGAACCAGCCGGCGCCGTCCCACACTGGTTGCGATAAGTAGGCTTCTTCTTCTTTCTCTCCACCTTGATGAAGCCGTCCTCATCGCATGTGTTCTTCGGTGGAACCTGCTGTTCGTGGTCCATCACAGCGCCTTTAGTCGAGCTCTATGCTGAGCGACTCTGCTTTTCCCCTTTTGGTTTTCCTGCGTGTCGTTTCGTTTGCGACACAGCAGTTTTGGTGTTGGCGACAGTTGCAGAATAGGTACTGTCCGACTTGGTCGAGTGATTGAAATAACAGCAACTTGGCACTGCATACTCTTTGATGGACGACTTGCAGATCTGCAAGATGCTGACCTCGTCCATGTAAAAATGATAAAAGCTCGCTGGCAATGAGCTGTTTCGTTGCCATTGCGTATAAAATCGGGCAGCGGTTACCACTTCGCAAAACGCGAATAAAATATTCGTGCTGTGTAGCGCAAACGCGTCCGTTTCCGAGCGCGCATCGCACAACACTGCAGATTAGTCTAAGGCTTAGTAGTCACCAGCGCTTGAGATTCATCATCATAGATTGTAGATAATCCGCTGTCAGAAAAATCTAAATTATCAACCTGGCCGTAACTGGCCATAACCAAAACTTTGTTCGGATCATCTGTCACATCGTGACATTTGTACAGTTTTCCTTTTCCTACCCATTCCTACTTCCTATTTTCCAACAAGTCTTACCAATGAAACAAAATTATACTCAACATGAGTGCATAGGTTTCTAGGGTATATAATTCGTACCCAGCTTCAGACAAAATAGACGTGATGTTTTATTGTTAGTGCAATATAAAATCATAACATGACAGGTAAAGTGAAAAAAATTACACTTACTCTTCTTAAATAGATTTAGTATTTGGTAGTTATTTACTCATCATCACAGCCTGACATCACCCACTGCTGGTATTTGGTAGTTACGATAGCATTTTGGCCCAAAATAATAAGTTAGATATCAGGAAAACTCCAGAAGCTGAACTTTTACCTACCTAATAGTTTGGGATACTTTAATTTGAAATGAGGGCATTTCAACGTAATTTATGGGACAACTTCGGATGTTCTTCTTGCAGCATATTTGCTTTCATTGTAGTCAAAGACGTTCAAGTAATAGTACCCTCTAGCCTCAGACTATATAAAAAACCCAGACATAGCGCTGCAGTGAAGCTTGCGCAAAACTACACCTCGCTCTGTGCATACACGCTCACAAGCACACACCAAACTACAACTAAACCACTTACACCTTACTAAGTGCACACATGTTTACGAAACCGGCCTCACGTCACTGTCGACAGCGCTTTGTCTTGGTGTTTTATTTAATCTGAGCCTCTAGCAAGCATAACTAAATACAATTATTATAATTGTGATGTCACCTCTAATTCCACGCATTATTTTGGTTACCAGCTATACAACGATCTTTTGAGCCATAGCTCCACTGAAGACTCACACTTCTCCCCTAATAGAAACGATGCCGATGGGAAAATAACTAGGTACCTAAGGTTAAAACCATTTGGTTCATATACATATCAATATGCAAATTACGTTTATTATTAAGTAGCTGTTGCACGCAACTTCGTTTACGATCCAAGATGAAAAGTAGCCTATGTTCTTCTTTAAGTCATGGTCTACCCATGTGCCAAATTTCATCCGAACCCGTATCTGTCCACCGCTAGACAATGGTGTAATGAAATTACGAAAAAGAAATTATAGGTGGCACTGGCACCCCATGTATGTAAAGAGGGATGAAAAAAATGAATGTAATGCACATAAGCGTGTAACGTGGGTATCGTTGGAACTCATAGTTAAAAACATTATTATGTTTCTAAGTGACTTTGCTATCTACGTCAGTAGTTTTTGAGATGTGTGATATTTCCAGTTATAATCGCAGTGTGTGGTCTGACACGCACTTGGCGTTTATTTATTTATTTAAATAACATGAGAGACTTACAGCTAAAACAAACAGCTCAAGGACAGTACATTAGTCTAAAAGCCAAATACAGATATCAACTTATAAAAAAAAAAAAAAAAAAAACAAAAAACCTAAAATTCTAAGGATATTCACACCCAGTTACTAAGTATACAGCATAATTGCTATGCTGCTCGCACTGCTTAACAACCATCATAAGATTTTTTTTACTTGAAAAAGTTACGGCTTAAGCACTTCCTGGCTGACGACACGCTAGTTAGGAACGGATCTATATCATATTGTTTACAAAGCTTATTTTTTTTTATAAATTAATTATTTTAAATATGCTATACCTAAGCCGCCGGTATACCGCCGTTTACCCGAATTTTATTTGCCCTAATATCATTTGCCATAATAGTCAACAGCCATAATATCATACTCGTACGACATAATACTCATTTGCCCTACTCTCATTTGCCATATTAGTCACGTGCCAGAATCATTGTTTCCCATAAAGTCACTTACCATTATATCATTTGTCATAATCATTGTAAGCCCTAATTATCACATGCCCTAATTATCACATGCCATAATTATGATATGCCATAACATAATTTGCCATCGACATCGGGTGTGTAACGGTTGTTTATATCAAGAGAAATTGGATGCAATTGGGACTTTAGGGCACCCCGACTCGGACAGGTTAGGTTAGAAGGGGATGGCGGGGTCGTGTGAGCGAACGAAGCGAGCGAATAGACCCCGCCATCTCCTTCGTGGTTATTTTTTTATAAACCACACAGAAGTAGGAGCCCCGCGAAGCGGGGCTCCGTCGACCTAGCCCACCATCAACCATGCACAGAAAAAAAAACCATGCACAGAATAAATAAGTTTATTCTGTATGCCATTTAAATATTATGTCTAATAATTATTATGGCACATAAAAATAAGGCAAACAATACTTATGGCATTCGTATCTTATGGTATCTAAAATTCGGGCAATTAAAAGTATGTCATATGTCTTTTAGGGCAAATGAAACATTCGGGCAAATGAAATTCGGGTAAATGAAATTCGGGAAAATGATGATTATGGCATATAATCTTCGGGCAAACAATAGACAACCCTAAGCCGCCATGTTAGATTTTATGTGACGTCATATAGCCTTTAACCCACGGAACAACCTGATGCTTCCAACGATACCTCGTTTTCAAGTGACGAGTTACGTTATATTTTGTTTAGGAGTTATGATGGAACAGATGAACGTACTTAATAATAATATATTTATACATATACCTAGCCTGTTAAAATCATAACCCTCCTTTGGCTTTGCCGTAGTCGGGTAAAACAAGTACTTACAGTACCTGGCGATAAATATTGCACATCGACCTTTGGAAAGAGACAATCGGCTAATTTCGGCTTCGTAGAGCGTTATCTCTGTCGTACACTACCTTTGTGACGTTTTGTCAGTCGTTGTTCAAGTGCGATAGAGTGCGGTCGCGTGCAGTTCAAAATATATATTTAGAGTTGTTAACACCCCCAAAGGAGAATGGGCATTTTGGTACTCGCTCCAATAGCAATCATTGTGGTGTCATTGGATAGGTCTTTTAATCAGGAAAAATATTTACTATGGCGACATGTCCCAAATCCTTGTCTGAAAACCACGGCAAGCCCCCAAAGTTCCAGTTTTAGTTAATATCATAATTGCAAGTACGATAATATTACATACCTATCATGGTTGAAATACGAAAAAAACAATGTAAAACAACATTATTTAAAACGAGAAATGTATTGTGTTACTCATAGACTCATAAAAAAAGGAGGACTCCGCGCCACGCATATCGAAAGTGAAGCACAGTAAGTATGCCAGGACCGTTTGTACAAACACGCCTCACGCACACATTTACATCATAGTATGCCAACCGGACGCCATTACGTGACACAAGCGACGGCGTCTTTGCAGGTACTCATATCACGCACACATAGATCGGTACGGTGCTTCACTTTCGATATGCGTGGCGCGGAGTCCTTCTTTTTTTTATACGTCTATTGTGTTACTATTCATGCATTATATCGTGATATGATATGATAATGGTGAACACTTTTGAAAATATGTTTTTTTACATAAAAAAGTAGTATTATCTTTAACATTTCTGTTTTTTGTTACAACGGTGACTATAGACCTCGGGGATAGGGAACCAGCCGCGGGGTGGGGTAGGTGGTGCGCTGTGCCAGTGGACAGCCTTTTGTGCCGCGACATTCACTAGTCGTTGTATCGTTCTGTGCGTGAAACGACGTTCCGCAGCTGTTTATTCTACCTAGTACTTTGTTATACCGTTTTCATCACTGACCCCGGCGCCCCTTTTGGACATTGTTACCCGCTACAAACGTTTATCTTGGCTAGTGTTGTGGACTATTGTAGTGCTTATCGATTTGGAACATCGTTATGGAAGAAAATCGCAACTGTGTGATGTGTCGGCGAGGCCTACATCATGCTAGATACCAACAGCATGTTTTAACTGATGATCTTCCAAGAATGCACCCCGAGTTTGTGGCTTACATACGAGAACATGCCATTTTGGAGGTTAGTACATACTTCATTAAACTATTTCGAACTTTACCAGCTTCAGTTTTTCTTTTTAGAAGCGGTTTGTTTATATTATTATTGTCTGTTATATTTTTATACCTGAGCTATTACAAACGTGCGAATTGAGCCCTAAATCATTTTAATCGGACCTCTTGCTCGCACTTACAGGTCTTATTGAACTACTCTAGTGTTGTGTGTAAAAGTGCGTTTCCGAACCGAGCTGCAAACTACCAACTGCAGTGTTTATTTTCTATGTAGCGCGGCTGTATGGTCCGTAGCTAAGGGTGTTCGCTTCATAGAAAAAAAAAACACGTGCAGTACTAGCTACCTGCTTCCGAGCGGCATCCCTTTATATCAGTAATGACTTGTGCAGCTTTCTCACAATCCTTTAATCCTTTTATGACTCAGTTCGCACGTTTATAGTTCTTCTTATTAAAACACTTCTCTGACCACCTATTGTGTGTTTGCTATTGTTATCTATTCACTAAGCCGTCACATCGGCTATACATAAGATATATTTTTACTTGCATTACTTAAAATATGAAAACAATACAAGTATGCCATGACTTTAGACCTGAACACCTACATACCGCATTGTTTTAAATGTTTTCATAAAAATACAACATAACATCAGCAAGATCGTATTCTACCATTTTCAGGTAGAGTTCGACAACACACGACGTGTGTGTCACCGATGTTGGCAGAGAATTGACAACGTTGTAGGAAGACCACCTGTCATACCAGAAGTAGAACAGAATATACGAGACCAGACTACACTCGAGCTCCAAACACTCCAGGGCATTGTATCTTTAACACTTGCCAAAACGCAACCCGCCATCGAATACCAGAGACGATCAAGATTCACATTTTCTGTGAATATAAGTTATATATTCCTGACGGTGCTAGAGTATGTGGACAACACCTTGAGAGCAATGCTTGGGAAGAGCTGCCTCAATTCTGCAATGTCACACATAACTTCAATGCGCAACAGTTTAGCGACGTTTGTGACATGTTGAGAATGGCTTTAAATCGTGGACCTAGGCTAGATTTCAACACAAGAGGTGCTTTAAGCAACGAGGATATGTACTTTTGGACAGGACGCAAATGCGAACAGTTTGATTCCATATTAGAACAAACACCCTCACTAAGTGGGAGGTGCAAGGAGCCTCGAACTGCGTTAGGCATATATCTGACGAAACTACGTACCGGAGACTCAGATGAAAGACTAGCGACGTTATTTAATATGTCACGAAGAAAGCTGGAACGTTTACTAACTATTGTGCGCGAATGCCTCATGAATGAATATGTAATATTACACTTGGGAGTGGACCATATGAATAGAAACGACGTTTTAGAAAAGAACCTCACTATACCAAGAGGGTTATTTGGCAATGAAGAAAACAATAAAGCTATCGTTATATGCGATGGGACTTATATATATATCAATAAAAGCTCGAACTTTTTGTTCCAGCGTCTATCTTATAGCCTGCATAAGTTCCAGAACTTGCTGAAGCCGTTTTTAATTGTGTGTTCCAATGGCTATATAATCGATGTTTTGGGACCATACGCTGCCACTAAGACTGATGCGAACATCATGAGCGATATAATGAATGATGGAGAAAACCCATTGCATTGCTTTCTTCAACCGAACGATGTCTTCATATTAGATCGCGGCTTCCGGGACAGCTTAGATGCTATCGAAGCATGGGGATATGAATCCTACGTTCCACCATCTAAAGACAGATGGGAGACACAGCTAACTACTGAGCAAGGTAATGAAGCTCGATCAGTTACACTATGCCGGTGGGTAGTGGAAGTGGTGAACGGGAGGTTCAAACGAGATTTCAAGCTTTTGCGGCAAAAATATTTTAATAAAACACTACCAAAAATGTTCATTGATTTTAAAATCGCCGCAGCTATGTTTAATAACTTCCACATACCCATCGATGACAACATTCACGCAGAGGCCTTCCTAAACATAATCAGGGAGAAAATAGATTCCCCGAATCTACTTTATGATTATGTTGAAAGAAAACATTTGAATAACCGAAGAGCGGATTTTCAAAGAATAGAAAGTCACGAAATACAGAACTTCCCACTACTGACGGAAGAACAGATTATTTTACTTTCATTGGGCACCTATCAACTGAAGCTAGCCCGATCCTACTGCAGCGAGCATTTATCAAATGGACTATACATTCTACAAGTATATAGAGAAAGCGCACTCCAAGATTTAAATGAATATGGTATAAACGAAGATGCCTGGCTTTTACGCGGACGCATACAGTCGCGTCACGTACGGTCAAGAACTTATTATTGTTATGTATTAGTAAAAAACAATGTTAATGATAACGAAACCAATATCCATAACATTTTATGCAATTATTACTGCACGTGTTTGACCGGACGACGAACAATCGGCACTTGTGCTCATATAGTTTCAATCGTTTGGTATCTAGGATATGCCAGACATGTAGGCTTCACTGCTCCTGCAGCGTTCTTCAACGATGTCATTATTGTTGATAATAATGTTTAAAAAAATAAATAACGTTTCTTACTTTTTCAATTTTTTTTTTATTCCTGAGTGTTTATTCATTTTAGTATCTATAAATCAACAAACACAGGATTCTATAGAAGAAAATTATTATTATTTAATTATTATTATTATCTTAACAAAATGAAACAAAAACAAAAAAAAAAAAACTTAACACAAAATAACTCCGTTCCGACAGCAGATGGAGACAAGCGACTCGGTTATCATTAATCCTTGTAAAAAGATCTTTCCAATGATATATATATTATGGCTATTGGACCGAGTACCAGGCTTCATATATTTTTGCCCATGATCCTTTAAATAATTTAAAGTTGTACTATGGCATCTTTAGGAAAAAGAGGGAACCTTTACGAGGTCAGTCACGCGAAATTATCTACAATGTTTATAAATATTTTGTAACTGAAGCTGACAAATTTAAAATAAATGAAGATGAAAATGTAAATTGTTATTTTAAGAAGGTTCAAGAGCGAGTTGCAAATGCCACTGGAATTTCAAGAAGTCAGTACTGAAACACATTCTACTGAAATTAAGTTCAGCACTCCAAAAAAAGGGAGACCAAAAAAGCAATTTCGTTTGGATATGATAGATTTTGATTATGATGTTGTTCGAAGAATGGTGTATGATTTTCACTTACGATTTAATGAACTGCCAACAATAAAATCATTAAAAGCTAAATTATCTGAAGCTATTAATTACAATGGGTCTGAAAAGACGTTGAGAAAAATACTTCACGAAATGGAAGATAATCGAAAAGTTCTAATGGAAAAGCACGATGTACAAACGAATGGAATACCTCGATAAAATACGCAAATTTCGCGAATCAGGAAAAAATATCGTCTACATGGATGAGTCTTACATACACACATCTCACACTAAAGGGAAATCTTGGAAAAAAGGAGTAAAAAAGCCAATTTCAAAAGGTCAACGATTGATTGGTTCATGCGGGAAATGAAAAAGGCTTTCTTTGTACCCGGTGCCTTTTTAACGTATAAATCCACGGACACTATCGGTGGCTATCACAATGAAATGAATAACGATAACTACAAAAAATGGCTGGTTAATCAATTATTCCCAAATAAACCCAGTGATTCTGTTCTAGTTATCGACAACGCACCCTATCACAACAAATATGTTGAAAGACCCCCCAACTCAAACACCAATAAACAGGAAATGATCAACTGGTTAATTAGACACGAAATTCCAGTTGATCCAAAATTAACAAAAAACCCATATTTACGCTATTATATGTCAGCACAAGGAGAGGTATACAGAGTTTTCCGTGGACAAAGTACTTGCCGAACATGGGCACACTGTGTTGCGATTGCCACCATATCATCCGGAGTTTAATCCAGTTGAAAATATATGGTCTCAACTGTAAGGCTATGTAGCCTCTAGAAATGTGGGTATGAATTTAACTACAGTAAAAACATTATTGACTGAAAAAGTAAACATGATCGGGGCTGAAGAGTGGAAAAAGGTTTGCGATCATGCAATCAAACGTGAGAATGAATATAGAAGCATTCAACACGGTTTAGACAATTACACTGATAGACTAGTGATAAATACGGCTGACAGTGACAGTGATATTGACCTCTTTGAGAGCACAGATAGTGAAATGGAAGTAATTGAGAATTAGAATTATTATTATTTTTATTACAATGTCTCATTTTAACAGTAGGTATAATGGTGTTTATTATGTATACTACAGCTGTAATTTTCCAAAATAATTAAATACGTAAACATAATGTGAACATGTTTTTTTTTATTTTATTTTACCCGAACCTAAAGCCATCACTTATAGAAAAATTGGTGTATTTTATACAAAGAATAAAAAGAATTATCAAAAGAAGCAAATCATAATTGTTTTAACAGCTCCTAATAGATACCGGACTGTTTGTATTTCGTGCGACAGAGATAACGCTCTACGAAGCCGAAATTAGCCGATTGTCGGTTTCCAAAGGTCGATGTGCTATATTTATCGCCGGGGACTGTAATTGGTTGTAACGGTTCTGTACTAGATCTCAACATCGTGCGTTCGTACGAGTATTTCCGGAAATAGACGATGATTTCCGAAGTGCATTTTTTCTTAGGAAATCTGTACTTGTGTAAGTATACAGACAAAACGACTTTTATTATTTTAGCATTTCAACGTTCCATTAACAATAACACCCCCCTCAATGTAATACATACATACAATACAAACAAAAACTTATTATTATTATTCAATGCCTTTGTAAACATATCAGCAATCTGATCTTCTGTTTTTAAGTATTTCAAAATCAATGTCCCTTTTTTAATCAACTCTTTAATGAAATGGAATGTTATACCAACATATTTCAATCGCTTAATATTGTCAATGTTAGCAACCATTATGGCACTTTGATTGTCACAATACATCTTGACAGGACAAACATTTGCAATATTAAAATCTTTAAGTTAATTTTATAAGCCAACAGGCTTTACTTGAGGCCATACTAATCGCTATGTACTCCGATTCTGTTGAAGACAGACTAACACTCGCTTGTTTCTTTTTTACCAGGAAATTAAACAATTTGCAAACATAAAACAATAACCCGTGGTGGACTTTTTCTATCCATCAAATTGCCCCCCCTCCCCCCCCCCTCCCCCCCTTCCCCCAATATGCATCACACAATCCCACTAGCATGTCACTATTACATTTAATATATCTAAGTACTCTTTTTAAAACTGATAGCAAAACAACATTTGCTTTATTTTGATGTCTGCTTGAAAATTGATAAAGCAACACAAATATCTGGCCTTGTTCCTAATCTAAATACTCGTATATAAAAGAAGAAATTGACTGACATATCAACGCAAAGCCCAAACCGCTGGGTCTAGAGATTTCAAATTTGGCATGTAGGTTCCTTATGAGGTTTAAGGGTGCACTAAGAAAGGATTTTACAAAATTCACCCTCTAAGGGAGTGAAACGGGGGTCCAAAGTTTGTATGAAAAATCTTATTCCTGGAGTTAATACACTTGAAACTTGGCACGAATATTTATCTAAGTAAATTATAAAGTTTTTCATTTTTAGTTTTCCTAAAATACCCCCTAAAGAGGGATTGGGGGGTGTCAAAGTTTGTATGGAGTAATTTTAACGCGCGGTCCGATTAACTCAAATTCAATATTTATACTTGAGACAAAAAAAAAATTAAAAGAAAAAAAACTTTTTAAAAACATGCTTTTATTACTTGTTAAAAAAAAAAATAAAAAGTTAAAAATAATTTAAACCTGATAAGAAAAATACCATTATATAGGTACCTACATTGCAACCTTTAACGATAATAAACCTTCTTCGTCTACGTCACAATAATCCCCTAACGTACATACCTAATTAAATATTTTATTAAACTCTAAAACTTTACACATCTTTGCGTTTTTATCACAGACCCAATTTTTTATAAATAAAAGCGTATTACATTGTTATTGCTTAAGAAAACTAATGATGTTCTTTAATGTTCCATCAAAATGTAACACGCTTTTATTTATAAAAAATTGGGTCTGTGATAAAAACGCAAAGATTTAATACAAGGTGTAAAGTTTTACCGTCTTATTACAAAACGCGATCTAAATTTAGTACTAGGATTCTTACTAGGTTTAAACCATGACTAAATAAAACGTTATTATAAAATGAAGTTTATCACTAGTTCATGAACTATCCATGGTACTAAAGTTAAACCACAGAGACCCCTAGTTTATCTATTGGACTAACTGCGGTACTAATTTATTTGAGGTTAGCGTCGTTGTCAGTTGTCGTTGTTGTGTGTCGTTTTACTTACAAATTGTTAAAAATGGATATTAATAGGATTGATTTGATGGATTTGGAAGATTTGGATATGCTGGAGACGTCTCGGCGATCTTACAGACAACGTTATCGCGTGAATCCTTTTGAATTGAGTGACGAAGATTTTAGATACAATTAAAGGTTCACAAATCCGTATATTCTTCCACTCTTTAGTTTTCTACATGTTTACTGATGTTTTCGTGGACTTATCTTCTATAATATGTGCTGATTGAGCAATAAGTTGACGTAATATATCCTATAATAATAAGAACATCACGTTAAGTAGTCGAAATAAGATGATACATAGCATTGCTTACCTAATAATAATTTAAAATCCATGTTTTAAGTACCAACTTCATAACAGTAACAGTAATACTAAAAACAATTAATAAGAAGTGCATTCAGGTATTTATTAGTAGGTAAGTATAGGACGCAACAAAAACATTCGTCTCAACTCTCAAATTACGCGCGCCGCCCGCAGTATTTAAATCACTCCACTTCACGCTGGAGGTGTTAAAAAATATGACAACTTGTTTACAAAATGCACGTCAAAAGTATAAGTTGTGCTTGTTCAATATATTGTAACTTATACAAAGAACAATGTTTGACCTATTTTTGTATTGATAAATAATTATTTAAGCATTTCAAGTGATACTATTATATCAATATTTAGAGAAACGGAACGTTGCTTCAAATAAATACTATACGATCTTGGTACGAAAGAATGAAAGAATGTCATTTTTGTTTCTTATCTGTGGTTATTTTAAAAGCATGGACCTTCATTGCTATAACCATGGTACTAACTGATCCTCGGATGGTCTTCGTTTTGTAATCGGAACACATTTTGATCCTGGTACTAACTTTAATACCGTAACAATCCTAGACCTTTTAGCCTTGGTTTAAACCAGTACTTAAGCATTTTTTTGTAATAAGACGGTTAGGGTTTAATAAAAATAATTAATTAGGTACCTATGTAAGTTAAGGAATTATTGTGACGTAGACAAAGAAGGTTAATTATCGTTAAAGGTTGCAATGTAGGTACCTATATAATGGTATTTTTCTTATAAGGTTTAAATTATTTTTAACTTTTTGTTCTTTTTAAAAACAAGTAATGAAAGCTTGTTTTTAAAAAGTTATTTTTTCTTTTAATTTTATTTTTAAGTTTTTAGTATTTTTGATGCGAGATTGACTACGGCGTAGTTCGTAGCGCGTAGCAGTGTTTTACCGTTATGTAACCCGTAGTACGCTCACAATGTGTTGTTTTGAGCACTTAAAGCTGCATGTATTTTATATTTTAATAACTTTACATATCAACTAGTTATGTAATTACGGGTTAGTTGTTTGTAACATTTCTCATTCTATCCATTTCATTTAATGCGTCAATATTACACGGTTCTTTCGAAGTATTCAAATTTTTGTAAAACATTTTCAAGATATTCTTTTTGACTCAACTCAGTAATACCATTTTCTAAATCCTGTTTACTCTTATACCTAAGTAATTTGAAACTAACCCCAAGTCTTTCATTTTAAATTCACTGTTGAACATTGACTTAAGGTCACATATAAAAATGCCCCCGTCCATCATCGATAAACAGACGACATCCATCTGATAAACAGGTAAATTTAACTTTGTAGCTATGGACAGAAATAACCTTAAAGTAGATAACTTAGCTACTGGCGTATAAATCTCGCATAAATCAAACATATCATCCTGCTAATTCTTTTAATTGCCTCCTTCCACTTACTTGTGTACCTCCTTTTCATAGATTTATTATGCACAAGTGGATCACTCTCTACACTTTCTAGATTGAGACATTCATAGAATGCCGTTTGTTTCCTCACTCGTCTGCTTCTTTTTTGGACTTGCAATAGTTCGTCATAAGCCTCTGATGATCCATTATCTATGGGTTCAAATTCAGTTTGAGACTCGCTTTCACCTGTAGGTGTGTCAATATTATGAGTATCACTTAGAGCATTTTGAGATCCTTCACATCCAGTTACTTCATTTACTATCACTGTTTCTTGCATGTCATCTTGACTATCTTGTGTAGATTGTTCATTCAAATCCAACATTACTGCCGATTCCTTCTCTTCATTTCCATCTTTGTTTAAGAAAACAACACATCCCTTTTTGTATCTACACAGTTTGTCTCCGATAAGTGCACTCTATAGCCTTTGTTATTTTCACCTTTCTTAAATGGCAACCGGTGTATCTTTCCTTTCAAGCAGCTTTCACTTTGAGACACATAAGTTTGCTTTATTTCAATGTTATTTTTCTCCAGCACTTTCTTCAAATAATCAAATTTTTGATGAGCAAGTTTTTCATGCGACCTCGCACTGCACACTCGCAACCTCGCATTTACAGCGAAAATCCATATAGTACATTTCTCCGTTACGCCTAGCCACCGCAGATAGTTTGTTTTGTTTGTAGAATTTACACAAAGAACATCGGTCAAACATGACCTGACCAAAATATAAAACGACCACCAATGATTGATACGTCAAAAAATAGTGGCATAAGTGTTTATTAAATTACGGGGTTCAGCTTATTAATTGGGGCCGGTTAAAAAATTTAGTTTTGTAATAAAAATCTCATTTCCTTACTACTTTTTATAAGTTTTGAACGCATCTAAGCCCGTCCCGTTTTCATCTGTGGTACAAGTTTGATCATAAAACTACAATTAAGCATTTACTTTTTTTAAATACTAGATTTCACACTGGAATTTTTATTTATTTTTGTAATTTATTATCAATAACATCATTTTTACAAGAAGGATTAAGTATTCCGAAATAAGTTGCAAATAATAGGTTGACAGTAAATAGAATACACTAATATATAGAACGCAACGTATTATGACATGACATGAGAGCTTTCAAAGCGCAGTCCACCGTTCGATCCTCTTTCTTTGTTGTGTACTGTGCGATTTCTTGTGGTTTTAGTATGTTATTTGTGACTTGGCTACTATTACGGACTCCGACTGATCTTTCAACTTTTGACAATCCTCTGGTATCGGTGCCTGTACACCGATAACGCTCACACCTGACGACCCTCTGCTGCTGATCTCTGGACACCGATTGCACTTTATGAATTGGTTTGAATGCCGAATAACGCCATAATGAATCCAAAAAACGGAGCAACCCGTCGACATTTACAGTGTAATAATGCAATATCGTCGTTGATACACTCCCGCACTTCTTTGTCTTGGAACTTGACACCAGAGTCATATCGTCATATTATGGGGAGCACATAAGGTTTCATGGCGGGTACAGAATAGAAATAACCAGCGATAGCATAGATACTTCAGAGTACAATTTGAGAGGCAGTGGCAACAATACTCTGATACGGGGGAAAATCAAGTCTAGACTTATATCAAGAAAGTAATAATATGTTTGTATTTTAACAGAAAATGGTATACTCGTATCAGGGAGAGACGGAATACCAGAGTATTGTTGCAACTGTTTGGGTTTGTTTGGTAGGACGACACAAAGTTGAATGTTGTTGTCATGTTATGACGATTGTGTGGTGCGTTGGTTGGTGTGATCTCTGCTCCTGCTGAATATTTACATTCCGTTTTTGTAAGGGAAATCAAATCATTGTGGTATTTTATTTAAGGCGCCATTTTATTATTTAAATACTTATCTATAAATAAAACTATTATTTCAGCAATAGCTTTACTGCACAGAGAGAAATGAACTAAAATTAAATACAAATGGTACCAAATTTTAACAATGTCTCATACACAATCTAATAAAAAAGAAAAGAAAGGGTATTCAAACAAAACCCAATCAGCAAGACAACGGAGGGCATAAAAATAAAGAAAAAAGTTAGAAATAAGATAAAACCGTGAGCCCATTATTAACGAACAGAGCTTTTCATCAAACAGAAGTGTAATAAAACAATTAAAATAAAATTTACAATTCGGTCCGACGCGGCCTGTTCATTAAATCAAAATGAAAGACGTCGAAAAAAAGGATAAACGACTACAATATGATTTGCGCCAGTGCGATCAGGAAAATAGCCAATGCAATCAGATAAATGATATCAGCCTAATGGTTCATAAGAAAAAGTTGAAAATTTGCAAAAAGGTCAATCTAGCAAAATATGGCCAACAGCCAGCAGTCGCTTTTCGGTTATCACCCTCCGGGTGGATTAAAACTCGAAAGCTCCTTACTAAACACATCAGCATGACCGAAATTACTAAAAGGACAAAACTATCCAATCGAAGCACAAGAAGCACTGAAGCCGTAAAAAAAAAATGCTTTTTCAATTCTAAATTCGAAGTGAGCCGAGTATCAGGATACCATTTAAACGAATACTTAAATATGTTTAATTTTCCTACCCAGAAGAAATGGAAAGTTTACCGTGTTCAATTGACCGCACCGGAGGACAGCTGCTGCTGTTCATGCAACTCAGATGCAATGTTTGAAGTAATGAAGAGCCTCTACGACTGTTACAAGAAGAAAAATTGTGATTATTGTAATTGCATACTTTGCAGTCATTTATTACAAGAAGAAAGGCTTTTCGGGTTAGAACGAAAGTCATTAGAAACCCTAAGTACCAAAGAAAAGAAAAAAAGAGCTGAAAAAATGTTAGAAGGGAAGACTCCAGCAGAAAAAGAAGAGATTTTGAAAGAATTAGTCAAAACAGGACAACCTTTGCCAAAAGGAAAAACAGCGTCTGAAAAGGCTTTGATCAAAAAAGTAAAAGCCGAATTGGGAGTGCCAGAGTCAAAAACTGCAACAATGTTAGAAAGAATTAAAAAAGCCAAAGAACCCGAAAAGATAACTCCCTCAGAAAAACTAAAAAAAGCTGAAGCTTCTGGACTAATAACACCTTTAGAAGGAAAAACTCCCTCACAAAAAGAAAAGATACTGAAAAGTTTAGCAAAGGAAGGACTGCCGCTTCCAGAAGCAAAAACAGCTTCAGAGAAAAAGCTAAGTGAGAAGGTACGCGCTGAACTTGGTCTTCCTCCTGAACCTCAAACTCCATCTATGAAAAAAAAGTATGAAAAAGCAGAAACTGCGGGATTATTGCAGCCATTGGAAGGTAAATCACCGACAGAAAAAGAAAAAATTCTGAAAAATTTGCACGACATGGGAATCCCCTTGCCTGAAGGACGAACACCATCAGAGAAAGCGCTCATTGCTAAAGTGAAGGCTGTATCCCGTGCGGCGTCTATCACACCATCTACGAAACTGCGTGAAGCAAAAGTTGCCGGACTAATTACGCCTTTAGAAGGAAAATCTCCGTCACAGAAAGAAAAAATAATAAAAGGATTAGCAATTCAAGGACTACCTCTGCCTGAAGGGAAAACTGCTTCAGAAAAAAAGCTCATTGAAAAGGTTCGCGCTGACATCGGTTTTCCTCCAGAACCTAAAACTGCATCCATGAAAAAAAAGTATGCTCAAGCTGCACGTGCCGGATTATTGCAGCCCCTGGAAGGTAAATCACCACAAGAAAAAAAAAGAATTTTACAAGGTTTGCTTGACAAAGGTATCCCATTGCCTGAAGGACGAACGGCATCAGAGAAAGCTCTTATAGCTAAAGTAAAGGCGGGAGAACGGGCACCGTCCGTTTCACCATCTATGAAACTACGTGAAGCAAAAGCTGCAGGATTACTAACGACTTTAGAAGGAAAAACTCCCTCACAAAAAGAGAAGATACTGAAAAGATTAGCAATGGAAGGCCTGCCTCTTCCTGAAACGAAAACTGCTTCAGAGAAAAAGCTCAGTGAAAAAGTACGCGCTGACCTCGGCCTTCCTCCGGAACCTAAGACTGTATCTATGAAAGAGAAGTACGCTGAAGCTGCAAGTGCTAGATTACTGCAGCCGCTGGAAGGTAAATCACCGTCGGAAAAAGAAAAGATTCTAAAACGTTTGCAAGACAAAGGAATCCCTTTGCCTGAAGGACGAACGGCATCAGAAAAAGCTTTAATAGCTAAAGTGAAGCAGGAAAAACGTGCGCCAAGTGTAACGCCGGCTGCAAAATTACGCAAAGCAAAAGCTGCAGGTCTATTGACTCCGTTGGAAGGTAAAACTCCCTCACAAAAAGAAAAGATACTTAAAGGATTAGCAAAAGAAGGATTGCCTCTTCCGGAAGCAAAAACTGCTTCAGAGAAAAAGATAATGGAAAAGGTTCGCGCTGACCTTGGTCTACCTCCAGAACCTCCAACTGCATCAATGAAAGAGAAGTATGCTAAAGCAGCAGATGCTGGCTTATTACAGCCCTTGGAAGGTAAATCTACGTCAGAAAAAGAAAAAATTCTAAAAAACTTGCAAGACAAAGGAATCCCATTGCCTGAAGGACGCACAGCATCAGAAAAAGCTCTTATAGCTACAGTGAAGGAGGAAGAACGTATGCGTAAAGCAAAAACTGCTGGTCTATTAACGCCGTTGAAAGGAAAATCTGCCTTACAAAAAGAAAAGATACTGAAAGGATTAGCAAAGGAAGGTTTACCTCTTCCAGAAGCGAAAACTGCATCTGAAAAAAAGATTGTAGAAATGGTACGCGCAGACCTTGGCTTACCTCCGGAACCTAAAACTGCATCCATGAAAGAGAAGTACGCTAAAGCTGCAGGTGCTGGATTACTACAGCCCCTGAAAGGTAAATCACCCGCCGAAAAAGAAAAAATATTACAAAATTTGCATGACATAGGTATACCATTGCCTGAAGGACGTACAGCATCAGAAAAAGCTCTCATAGCTAAAGTGAAAGCAGGAGTACGTGTACCATCTGTGTCACCATCTGAGAAATTACGCAAAGCAATAGCTGCTGGTCTTCTGACGCCATTAGAAGGAAAAACTCCCTCACAAAAAGAAATTATAGTTAAAGGATTAGCAATGCAAGGAATGCCACTTCCTGAAGGGAAAACTGCCACCGAGAAAAAGCTCATTGAAAAGGTACGCGCTGAACTTGGCCTTCCCCCGGAACCTAAAACTGCGTCTATGAAAGAAAAGTATGCTAAAGCAGCAGATGCTGGATTACTGCAGCCTCTAGAAGGTAAATCGACACCCGAAAAAGAAAAAATATTACAAGGTTTGCAAGACATAGGTATACCATTGCCTGAAGGACGAACTGCATCAGAAAAAGCTATTATAGCTAAAGTGAAAGCAGGAGTACGAGTGCCATCTGTGTCGCCATCTGAAAAACTACGTAAAGCAAAAGCTGAAGGACTGCTTACACCTTTAGAAGGAAAAACTCCCTCAGAAAAAGAAAAAATAGTAAAAGGATTAGCAATGCAAGCACTGGCGCTTCCTGAGGGAAAAACTGACTCTGAGATAAAGCTTATTGAAAAGGTACGCGCTGACCTTGGCCTTCCTCCGGAACCTAAAACTGCATCAATGAAAGAGAAATACAAAAAAGCACTTGATGCTGGTTTAATGCAGGCTTTGGAAGGAAAATCGCCGTCAGAAAAAGAAAAAATTCTGAGAAGTTTGCGAAACATAGAAATCCCATTGCCTGAAGGACGAACGGCATCAGAGAATGCTCTTATAGCTAAAGTGAAGCAGGAAAAACGTGCGCCAAGTGTAACGCCGTCTGCAAAATTTCGCCAAGCAAAAGCTGCAGGTCTATTGACTCCGTTAGAAGGTAAATCTCCCTCACAAAAAGAAAAGATACTTCAAGGATTAGCAAAGGAAGGCCTGCCTCTTCCGGAAGCAAAAACTGCTTCAGAAAAAAAGATAATTGAAAAGGTTCGCCATGACCTTGGTCTACCTCCAGAACCTAAAACTGCATCAATGAAAGAGAAGTATAAAAAAGCTCTAGATGCTGGACTGGTGCAGCCGTTAGAAGGTAAATCTCCGTCAGAAAAAGAAAAAATTCTAAAAAATTTGCAAGACAAAGGAATCCCATTGCCTGAAGGACGCACAGCATCAGAGAAAGCTCTTATAGCTAAAGTGAAGGAGGAAGAACGTATGAGTAAAGCAAAAGCTGCTGGTCTATTGACGCCGTTGAAAGGAAAAACTGCCTCACAAAAAGAAAAGATACTGAAAGGATTAGCAATGGAAGGTTTACCTCTTCCAGAAGCAAAAACTGCTTCTGAAAAAAAGATTGTGGAAAAGGTACGCGCAGACCTTGGCTTACCTCTGGAACCTAAAACTGCATCTATGAAAGAGAAGTACGCTAAAGCTGCAGATGCCGGATTACTACAGCCCCTGGAAGGTAAATCACCAGCCGCAAAAGAAAAAATATTACAAGGTTTGCATGACATAGGTATACCATTGCCTGAAGGACGTACGGTATCAGAAAAAGCTCTCATAGCTAAAGTGAAAGCAGGAGTACGTATACCATCTGTGTCACCATCTGAGAAACTACGCAAAGCAATTGCTGCTGGTCTTCTGACGCCATTAGAAGGAAAAACTCCCTCACAAAAAGAAAATATAGTAAGAGGATTAGCAATGCAAGGAATGCCGCTTCCTGAAGGGAAAACTGCCTCTGAGAAAAAGCTCATTGAAAAGGTACGCGCTGAACTTGGCCTTCCCCCAGAACCTAAAACTGCATCAATGAAAGAAAAGTACGCTAAAGCAGCAGATGCTGGATTATTACAGCCTCTTGAAGGTAAATCGACACCCGAAAAAGAAAAAATATTACAAGGTTTGCATGACAATGGGATACCATTGCCTGAAGGACGAACGGAGTCCGAAAAAGCTATTATAGCTGAAATTAAAGCAGTAGTGCGAGAGCCATCTGTATTGCCATCTGAGAAACTACGAAAAGCAAAAGCTGCCGGATTGCTAACGCCACTAGAAGGAAAAACTCCCTCACAAAAAGAAAAGATAGTTAAGGGATTAGCAATGCTAGGACTGTCACTTCCTGAAGGGAAAACTGCTTCAGAGAGAAAAATGATGGCTAAGTTACGCGCTGATCTTGGTCTACCTCCAGAACCTCAAACTGCATCAATGAAAGCGAAGTATGCTAAAGCTGCAGATGCTGGATTATTACAGCCTTTGGAAGGTAAATCGCCACAAGAAAAAGAAAATATAATACAGCGTTTGCATGACGAAGGAATACCTTTGCCTGAAGGTCGAACGGCATCCGAAAAAGCTATTATAGCTAAAGTTAAAGCAAGAGTAAGAGAGCCAGCTGTGTCGCCATCTGAAAAACTACGCAAAGCAAAAGCTGAAGGACTGCTTACGCCTTTAGAAGGAAAAACTCCCTCACAAAAAGAAAAAATTGTGAAAGGATTAGCAATGCAAGGACTGGCGCTTCCTGGAGGGAAAACTGACTCTGAGAAAAAGCTTATTAAAAAGGTACGCGCTGACCTTGGCCTTCCTCCAGAACCTAAAACTGCATCAATGAAAGAGAAGTACGCTAAAGCTGCAGATGCTGGATTACTACAGCCTCTCGAAGGTAAAGCAACACCTGAAAAAGAAAAAATATTACAAGGTTTGCAAGACATAGGTATACCATTGCCTGAAGGACGAACTGCATCAGAGAAAGCTATTATAGCAAAAGTGAAAGCAGGAGTACGAGTGCCACCTGTTTCGCCATCTGAAAAACTACGTAAAGCAAAAGCTGCAGGACTACTTACGCCTTTAGAAGGAAAAACTCCTTCACAAAAAGAAAAAATAGTAAAAGGATTAGCAATGCAAGGACTTCCGCTTCCTGAAGGAAAAACTGCTTCAGAGAAAAAAATTATGGAAAAGGTACGCGCTGACCTTGGCTTGCCTCCGGAACCTAAAACTGCATCTTTGAGAGAAAAGTATGCTAAAGCAGCAGATGCTGGATTACTACAGCCTCTTGAAGGAAAATCGACATCAGAAAAAGAAAAAATATTACAAGGTTTGCAAGACATAGGTATACTATTGCCTGAAGGACGAACGGCATCAGAGAAAGCTATTATCGCTAAAGTGAAAGCAGCAGTACGCGCACCATCTGTTACACCATCTGAAAAACTACGTAAAGCAAAAGCTGCTGGTTTGCTGACGCCATTAGAAGGAAAAACTCCTTCACAAAAAGAAAAAATAGTAAAAGAATTAGCAATGCAAGGACTTCCGCTTCCTGAAGGAAAAACTGCTTCAGAGAAAAAAATTATGGAAAAGGTACGCGCTGACCTTGGCTTGCCTCCGGAACCTAAAACTGCATCTTTGAGAGAAAAGTATGCTAAAGCAGCAGATGCTGGATTACTACAGCCTCTTGAAGGAAAATCAACATCCGAAAAAGGAAAAATATTACAAGGTTTGCAAGACATAGGTATACCATTGCCTGAAGGACGAACGACATCAGAGAAAGCTATTATAGCTAAAGTAAAAGCAGCAGTACGCGCACCATCTGTTACACCATCTGAAAAACTACTTAAAGCAAAAGCTGCAGGTTTGCTGACGCCATTAGAAGGAAAAACTCCTTTGCAAAAAGAAAAAATTGTGAAAGGATTAGCAATGCATGGAATACCGCTTCCTGAAGGGAAAACTGCCTCTGAGAAAAAGCTTATTGAAAAGGTACGCGCTGAACTTGGCCTTCCGCCGGAACCTAAAACTGCATCAATGAAAGAGAAGTACGCTAAAGCAGCAGATGCTGGATTACTGCAGCCTCTGGAAGGTAAATCACCGAAAGAAAAAGAAAGGATTTTACATGGTTTGCATGACAGAGGAATTCCATTGCCTGAAGGACGAACGCGATCCGAAGAAGCTCTTATTGCTAGAGTGAAGGCAGGAGTACGTGCACCTTCTGAGAAACTACGTAAAGCAAAAGCTGCAGGGCTGCTAACGCCTTTGGAAGGAAAAACTCCATCACAAAAAGAAAGGATAATGAAAGGATTAGCAATTGAAGGTCTGCCTCTTCCTGAAGCAAAAACTGCTTCCGAGAAAAAGATTATGGAACAGGTACGTGCTGACCTTGGCCTTCCTCCGGAACCCAAAACTGCATCCATGAGAGAAAAGTACGCTGAAGCTGCAGATGCTGGATTTCTGCAACCACTGGAACGTAAATCACCGAAAGAAAAAGAAAGAATTTTACAAGGTTTGCATGACAGAGGAATCCCATTGCCTGAAGGACGAACAGCATCAGAGAAAGCTCTCATAACTAAAGTGAAGGCAAGAGCGCGGGCACCGTCTGTTTCGCCATCTGCAAAACTACGCAAAGCTAAGGCTGAAGGATTACTTACGCCATTAGAAGGCAAAACTCCCTCACAAAAAGAAAAGATACTAAAAAGATTAGCTGATGAAGGACTGCCACTTCCTGAAGCAAAAACTGCTTCAGAAAAAAAGATTATGGAAAAGGTTCGTGCTGACCTTGGTCTTCCTCCAGAACCTAAAACTGCATCTATGAAAGAGAAGTACGCTAAAGCTGCAGATGCTGGATTTCTGCAACCACTGGAAGGTAAATCACCGAAAGAAAAAGAAAGGATTTTACAAGGTTTGCATGACAGAGGAATCCCATTGCCTGAAGGACGAACGCGATCCGAAGAAGCTCTTATTGCTAGAGTGAAGGCAGGAGTACGTGCACCGTCTGAGATACTACGTGAAGCAAAAGCTGCAGGTTTGCTGACGCCATTAGAAGGAAAAACTCCTTCGCAAAAAGAAAAAATTGTGAAAGGATTAGCAATGCATGGAATACCGCTTCCTGAAGGGAAAACTGCCTCTGAGAAAAAGCTTATTAAAAAGGTTCGCGCTGAAGTTGGCCTTCCGCCGGAACCTAAAACTGCGTCCTTGAAAGAAAAGTATGCTAAAGCAGCAGATGCTGGATTACTGCAGCCTCTGGAAGGTAAATCGACACATGAAAAAGAAAAAATATTACAAGGTTTGCATGAAAAAGGTATACCATTGCCTGAAGGACGAACACAATCAGAGAAAGCAATTATAGCTAAAGTAAAAGCAGGAGTACGAGTGCCACCTGTCTCGCCATCTGAAAAACTACGTAAAGCAAAAGCTGCAGGACTACTTACGCCATTAAAAGGGAAAACTCCCTCTCAAAAAGAAAAGATAGTTAAGGGATTAGCAATGCAAGGACTTCTGCTTCCTGAAGGAAAAACTGCTTCAGAGAAAAAAATTATAGAACAGGTACGCGCTGATCTTGGCCTACCTCCAGAACCTGAAACTACATCAATGAAAGAAAAGTATGCTAAGGCAGCAGATGCTGGCTTATTACAGCCCTTGGAAGGAAAATCGACATCCGAAAAAGAAAAAATATTACAAGGTTTGCAAGACATAGGTATACCATTACCTGAAGGACGAACGGCATCAGAAAAAGCTCTTATAGCTAAAGTGAAGGAGGAAGAACGTATGCGTAAAGCAAAAGCTGCTGGTCTATTGACGCCGTTGACAGGAAAAACTCCCTCACAAAAAGAAAAGATACTGAAAGGATTAGCAAAGGAAGGTTTACCTCTTCCGGAAGCGAAAACTGCTTCTGAAAAAAAGATTGTGGAAAAAGTACGCGCAGACCTTGGCTTACCTCCGGAACCTAAAACTGCATCTATGAAAGAGAAGTACGCTAAAGCTGCTGATGAAGGATTACTACAGCCCCTGGAAGGTAAATCACCAGCCGAAAAAGAAGAAATATTACAAGGTTTGAATGACATAGGTATACCATTGCCTGAAGGACGAACGGCATCAGAAAAAGCTATTGTAGCTAAAGTGAAAGCAGGAGTACGAGTGACATATGTGTCGCCATCTGAAAAAGTACGCAAAGCAAAAGCTGAAGGACTGCTTACAACTTTAGAAGGAAAAACTCCCTCACAAAAAGAAAAAATAGTGAAAGGATTAGCAATGCAAGGACTTGCGCTTCCGGAGGGGAAAACTACATCTGAGAAAAAGCTTATTGAAAAGGTTCGCGGTGAACTTGGCCTTCCTCCGGAACCTAAAACTGCAACCATGAAAGAGAAGTATGCTAAAGCTGCAGATGCTGGAATATTGCAACCCCTGGAAGGTAAATCAATGCCTGAAAAAGAGAAAATATTGCAACGATTGTATGATGAAGGTATACCATTGCCTGAAGGACGAACAGCATCAGAGAAAGCTATTATAGCAAAATTGAAAGCAGGAGTATGCGCGCCTTCTGTTACGCCATCTGAAAAACTACGTAAAGCAAAAGCTGCAGGATTGCTAACGCCTCTAGAAGGAAAAACTCCATTCCAAAAAGAAAAGATAGTTAAAGAATTAGCAATGCGAGGACTGCCACTACCAGAGGGGAAAACTGCTTCTGAGAAAAAGCTTATTGAAAAGATACGCGCTGATCTTGGCCTTCCTCCGGAACCTAAAATTGCATCCATGAAAGAGAAGTACGCTAAAGCAGCAGATGCTGGATTACTGCAGCCACTTGAAGGTAAGCCACCAGAAGAAAAAGAAAGAATTTTACAAGGTTTGCATGACAAAGGTATCCCATTACCTGAAGGACGAACAGCATCAGAGAAAGCTCTCATAACTAAAGTGAAGGCAAGAGTGCGGGCACCGTATGTTACGCCATCTGCAAAACTACGCAAAGCTAAAGCTGAAGGATTACTTACGCCCTTAGATGGCAAAACTCCCTCACAAAAAGAAAAGATACTAAAAAGATTAGCTGACGAAGGACTGCCCCTTCCCGAAGCAAAAACTGCTTCAGAAAAAAAGATTTTGGAAAAGGTTCGTGCTGACCTTGGTCTTCCTCCAAAACCTAAAACTGCATCTATGAAAGAGAAGTACGCTAAAGCTGCAGAGGCCGGATTACTGCAGCCACTTGAAGGAAAATCACCAAAAGATAAAGAAAAAATTTTACAAGGCTTGCATGATATAGGTATTCCATTGCCTGAAGGACGGACGCCAACAGAGAAAGCTCTTATTTCTAAAATAAAGGCGGAGGAACGTGAAATCAAAGCAGTTGAACCAAGAATACCAATAGCTGCTGGATTTGGAGCTCCTACTTTACCACTAGAGAAAAGACGAAAACTTGATGAAAAAACAGCAAAAGTAATGAAAGAAGGCAAGGGGCCCGCTGATGAATGCATATGTGGACTTTTGTCACCAGAATCAGAAATAGCTTTTGAGAAATTAAAAAAAGCAATTGCATCTGGCTTATTATCAGTAACACCTCTCGAAGGTAAATCACCATCTGAAAAGGAAAAAATTCTACAAATTTTGCAAGACAAAGGAATCCCATTGCCAGAAGGACGAACAGCATCAGAAAAAGCTCTCATTGCTAAAGTAAAGGCAAGAGAGCGTGCACCGCTTGATACTCCATCTGCAAAACTACGCAAAGCCAAAACTGAAGGATTACTTACGCCATTAGAAGGAAAAATTCCATCACAAAAAGAAAAAATAGTAAAAGGATTAGCAATGCAAGGACTGCCGCTTCCTGAAGGGAAAACTACCTCTGAGAAAAAACTTATTGAAAAAGTACGCGCTGACCTTGGCCTTCCTCCAGAACCTAAAACAGCATCCATGAAAGAAAAGTACGCTAAAGCTGCGGATGCCGGATTAATGCAGCCACTTAAAGGTAAATCACCACAAGATAAAGAAAGAATTTTACAAGGTTTGCATGATCATGGCATTCCATTGCCTGAAGGACGGACGCCAACAGAAAAAGCTCTTATAGCTAAAGTGAAGGCAAAAGAACGTGCACCGTCTGTAACGCTATCCGCTAAACTACGAAAAGCAAAAGCAGAAGGTTTACTTACACCATTAGAAGGAAAAACTCCCTCACAAAAACAAAATATAGTAAAAGGATTAGCAATGCAAGGACTGCCGCTTCCTGAAGGGAAAACTGCCTCTGAGAAAAAACTTATTGAAAAGGTACGTGCTGACCTTGGTCTTCCTCCAGAACCTAAAACTGCTTCTATGAAAGAGAAGTACGCTAAGGCTGCAGAGGCCGGATTTCTGCAGCCACTTGAAGGTAAATCACCACAAGATAAAGAAAGAATTTTACAAGGTTTGCATGACAAAGGTATCCCATTGCCCGAAGGACGAACGGCATCTGAGAAAGCTTTTATAGCTAAAGTGAAGGCAGGCAAAACTGTTAGAGAACCGTCTGAAAAACTACCGTCCGTCAAAAAAGTAGCTTTATCAATTACTACAGAAAAATTAAAAAAAGCCAAAGCTGCTGGCTTATTAACGCCTCTTGAAGGAAAATCTCCTGAGCAAAAAGAAATAATCTTAAAAGGCCTTGTTGAAATTGGTCTACCTTTACCAGAAGGTAGAACTGCTTCTGAAAAACTATTGATAAAAAAAATTAAAACTGAACTAGGAGTACCTGAAAAGACCCCATCGGAAAAAATGAGAAAAGCCAAAAAATCTGGTCTTTTGACACCTTTAGAAGGTAAAACACATGCACAGAAAGAGAAAATTCTGAGAGGTAGAGTAGCGGCAGGTTTGCCTTTACCGGTAGGTAGAACACCATCCGAAAGAGCTTTAGTACAAAAAATTAAAGAAGATACAGGTTATGTATCGCCTACACCAGCAGAAAGAATGAAAAGGGCAAAAGAGGCAGGACTGCTTACTCCCTTAGAAGGTAAAACACCGTCAGCTAAAGAAAAGATTCTTCGAGATAGAGTCGCCGCGGGTGTCCCTATTGGTGAAGGTGAAACACCATCTGAAAAGGAAATTGTAAGAAAAATTACTGCTGGAGAGCGCCCTGCGGTTAGGCCTTCAGAAAAGTTAAAACTAGCTAAAACTCTATCAGAAAAAGAAAAAATATTAAAAAGTCTTCGTAAAGCTGGGAAACCCCTACCCGAAGGAAATACAGTTTCGGAAAAAGAACTTATAGCTAAAATAAATGCGGAAAGTAAAGTACCGTCAAAAGTCACCTCTGAAAAATTAAGAAAAGCAAGAGAGGCTGGTTTGTTGACACCTTTGTCAGGAAAATCTCCAAAAGAGAAAGAGAGAATATTAAAAGGCTTAATAGAACTAGGCTTACCACTTCCAGAGTCTCAAACAGCATCAGAGAAAAAGATAGCGGAAAAGTTTCGTAAAGAAGTTGGCCTTCCACCTGAACCCAAAACATTATCAGAAAAAACAAAGATGCGTAGAGCTGAAGCTGCTGGCATTGTTACACCTATTGAAGGTAAAACACCATCTCAGAAGGAGCGCATTGTGAGGGGCATGGTGGCGGCTGGATTACCACTACCAGAAGGAAGAACTGCTTCTGAAAAATCTATGATAAAAAAAGTTAAAGCAGAAGAAAAACTATCGGCGAAAGCAGCTGCTGGTTTACTCACACCCTTGGAAGGGAAAACGCCATCTCAGAAGGAAAAATTAATTAAAAGTCGAGCCGAGGCTGGAATACCGTTACCCGAAGGCAAAACTCCTTCGGAGAAAGCTTTGATACAGAAAGTTCGGACTGAATTAGGTATGCCTCCACCAGCAAAAACAATTTCAGAAAAGGAAGTAGTCCGCAAGGCTAAAGAAGAGGGGTTGTTAACACCTCTTGCCGGAAAGTCAGCTAAAGAAAAGGAAAGGATAGTTAAAGGTCTGGCCGAAGCTGGGTTACCATTGCCTGAAGGCAAAACGGCTTCTGAGAAAGAATTAGTGAAAAAAGTTAGAGCTGAAGCTGGGTTGCCACCGGAGCCAACACCTTCTGAAAAAAGAGGAGAGATAAAAACTAAATCAAAAAAAATTGGTATTTCACCGTCAAAGCGACGTGTTAAGACGATAGCCGCTGGAATTAGCGAAAAATTTGAAGACATTATTAAAACAACAACTTGCGATCGTAGCTGCGGTTGTGATAAGAAGAAAATCAAATTTAAACATAGCTACGTCAAGATTAGAGTGACATCTCCGGACATCTCTTCTCTGTGCGATTGTCCGGACGAATGTATTCCTGGCGTTAAAGCTGGAGCCTTCATTGACAACGAAGGTATAAAAGTAACTGTTGGGAGAGTGAGTGATGCTACTTCGTTCACCAGTCAGTTCAGCAACCACAGCCTAGAAACTCCTAAAAATGTTATTACTCTGTACGACAAAATACTAACAGCTAGCTACAGCAGTAATACATCTATTGATGCAGTAGATACTCCGTTTGATAGTAAGTTTGGGACAAGTGATACAAGTGATTTAAAAAAGTCTTTATTCGGTGCCTGTTCTCTCCTATGGTGCCCTTTTGATGTCGATCAATTGAATACTGATCTTGATACTTTATTTACGTACACCAGCGATTCTTACGACTGTTATAATATAAGTAATTCCGTACTTAAACGGTCTACATATAAAAACTACAGTGATGAATATGACAGATTTGTGGATTGTTCTAGAAATATCAAACCATCAGGAGACATTTGTAGAAGCTCATCTTTTACTTTACAAGAATGTTCCGTCAGTTATGATTCGATTCAAATTCTAAAAAGCGAATCATCGCTATCCTTGAACACAGACTCAAGTGAAAGTATGGATGTAACTAATGTGATATCATTATCAAATAGCAGCTACTGCGCATTGAGTTCTACTCAGTATTTATACGTTCCGGTATACAACGATAATTTAAGTAACAGCACAGTTGAAGAAACAGAGCGCATTCTGAACAAAATTTACTACAGTGATAATTATGACAGTGCTGATGATACAATGATGAGGTAAATCTTATAATATTGTTTACTTTGATGTTTGTATTGGTTTGATGTTTAATTACTCTTTGGATAAACGAAACATTGATCTTCTAATCAAATGTGTCGTACCCACTCGCTTGCTTTTCGCAATGATCGTTTCCAATACTAAAACAAACATTCATTCCCAAAATTTAATTTTTATTAAACGAGCCTGAATCTAATAAACAGTACGTAAAGCCCTTCCTAAACGTTTTATAACCAAAGACTAATATTTAATTTTTTTAAAGATTATCTAACATCTGAACGCAAGTTTGCAATATCTTAAAGCGGATTATTGTTAACAATTATTGAGTGATGAACATTGATATAAAAATGAACATTAAGATACGGTCGTCCGAACATTAGCCTGAAGCATTGGCCGTACAGAAACACTAACGCTATCTATCCTAACTACGATGTGGATCGGCGTAGGCTGCTTGTAGACGTAACCTTGTAAGAGCGGCGAGGTATTATTTAGGTATAAAGAAATTAAGAAAACTTTTATTTTCCAAAAATTTTATTTATTGCAGTTTGTTTGTATAAATAATAAAATTTTCATTGACCTTCAAAAAAAACAATTTTCTTAAACTTTTGCCCGTTTGTTATTCTTGACATATTTTCCATTTTGGATTCGTAGTGTTTTCTGACATTGGCATAACTTTTAATTATTGACCTAATTAAACGTAACCTATGATTAAGTTTAAGTGTCACCAGTTGTTCCATTGAGTGAGGGTTTAATAGAATAGAATAGAATTTTATTCAAAAATAAAAATTGGTAAAATACAGTATAAATCTTAGAAATAATGTAGGTACGAGTATTACAAAGTACAATGCCTGTACTAGGATAAACCTGTATCACAGGCGGCATTCTTACGATTACTAGGACTACTAATTTTTTAACAATATATAGGTTTAGTTTTGAGAATAGTGATATAGTTATCTATTTTATTGCGTCTGCAGTACTTATTATTAATTAGGTTAAAACAAATATTGCTGTAAGGCTACATTAGATTTTTGAAGTGGTTGGCTAATTGTGCTTAGACAGCGACAAATCGATGGTAAGTAGGACAACGCAGTGGTCAGGTATATTGTTGAGATAGTAACAAGCGACACGGAAGTCTGGCCTTGAGTATGATGCACTAGGTGCCCTCATAATCGATGGAGTTAATAAATTTGTATTCTGCTATTTTCCTAGTAGGGCATTCAGCGTCTCCCGTTTTGTGATCACTGGGCGTTTTAAAGCGTGAGCAAGTTGCACATTTTGGAATGTCGGATTTCTTCGCGCATTCGGACATCGAATGGCTTGCGTCACCACAGTGACCAAACGTAGAAATGATCTCTCGGCAAGGTTTTGCTGCATGGCCATCTTGTTAGCATTTATAACACCTTGTTACCAATGTAAAATCCCTGATGGGACAAGACGTCCAATTTATAAAAAGCCTTGATTGAGGGATTAGGGCTTTACGAATATCGGCTGAAACTTCAACAACGTAGTTGCAGGTCGTGGCATCTCTCGTCCCCGATTTGTGGCTTAATTTTATGAAGTTCAAGAAGGATTCCAAGGACATCGCTGGTATTTTGTCGGCTATGTTTTGATCGAAAACGTACCTGAACACCTCATTTTCAGCCAAGGAAGTCGGCACTCTTACAACCACGATCCATGGTTTGCGCTTGCTGGGTTCGTCGGCGGTAAGTCCAGATGTAGAGAGCTGGACTGCGTGCTTCAGTTTATCAGCGTCGTGTTTTGCCTCTGTACTAATAATTACGCCTCCATTTTTGGTTTTTCTGACACCACGAACGTGCAGCTTCATTTGCTCGGGCTTTATGATTTTTTGCACGAGTTCTTTCATTTCGTCATTAGATTTAAATTTATCATTGGGATAAATGGCAACAGAGCTTAGGTTATTGGGTCAAACAAAATCATTTGATCCCTTTTTCACCATATCGGAAAAAGAAGCATTTCCCGCAGAACTAGAGTCTTTTATCGCCTGCTTGAGCTCCGAAATATGTTCCGTCAGGTCACGCTTTTCTCGAAGGGCATCCACCATGTTATACATGTGAATGGCTTTCTGCTTGAGCGACTGATATAGGACTGCCATTTGTGAGGCTTTTGAGTCGTCGTCTTCGACGGTGAGGTGGATTGCACTGGGCCCCTTGGGTTAAAGGGTTAATTCTCCATTTTGTTTTATTACAAGTTCATTATTTTGTGTCCATTATGGACAAAACTACACACTAAGCAAAAATTCTACAGATGCATTACGACAGTAATGCACTAAAGGAGGTCACTAATATTAAATAAATTTATTAAATACTGCTAACGAGTACGTCTGTGCGCTGCAAGTGTCGCGAATGACTATTTTGTTGTTGTTATAATTAAACTAACTACTTTGTTTATAATTAAATCTTATTATAATAATAGGTCTTTACTGAAATTGCCGTTTTGTATGAAAAAAATTTAAACGAATTTTTTTCATGCATTTTTATTTGTATTAATCGAAGTAATCACCCATGCAATCAATGCATCTTTGCCAACGCAGTGGCAGTTTATTGATGCCCTTCTTAAAGAAATCAGCTGGACGGGAGGCAACAAATTCTTCAAAGGCATTTTGTACTGCCTCTCGAGTATTGAATTTTTTTCCCGCCAAGAAGTTATCCAAATTCTGGAAAAAGTAGTAGTCTGTAGGCGCAAGGTCTGGTGAGTAGGGCGGATGACGGAGAGCTTCCAACCCCAGTTCTTGCAACTTGGAGACCGTCTGCTGTGCAGTATGAGGTCGCGCGTTGTCGTGCAGGAGCAGCGGAGACGAGCGATTGACCAATGCTGGTTGGAGATGTGCCAGCTTCTCCATCATTGTGTTCAGTTCTTCACAGTACACATCTGAAGTAATGCTCACCCCGTTTGGTAAGAAGCTGTGATGAATCACACCGGCGCTAGACCACCAAACAGTGACCATCACTTTTCTAGGGGTAAGTTTTCGTTTAGGGCATTGTTTAGGTGCTGAACCAGGATCCAACCAACTTGCTGAGCGCTTGCGGTTATCAAACAGAATCCATTTTTCATCGCAGGTAACAATGCGGTTCAAAATTCCTTCATTTGTGTGTCTGTTGAGCAGTGCAAGGCACGTCTCGACGCGTACTTCGCGCTGGCGATCATTGAGTTCGTGGGGCACCCATTTGTCAAGCTTTTTTACCTTGCCAATTTGACGCAAATGGACCAATATTGTTTTGACGCTAACGTCGAAAGCTGCTGCTAATTCAGCCGTAGATTGTGTATCATCAGCTTCCACAATCGCCTTTAATTCGTCATTGTCGACCAAAGTCTTCGGACGACCGCGAGGTTCATTTTTCAGGTCGAAATTTCCAGAACGGAAGCGAGCAAACCAATAACAAGTGGTGCGTTGGTTTGTAGTGTTAGCTCCGTAAACGTCGTTGATGTTGCGTGCCGCTTGTGCCGCGTTGCTGCCACGACGGTACTCATATTCCATAATTACTCGAATTTTTAACGTATCCATGATGACGAAAGAGATTGAAATGCGATGAAAATGTAATACTAATCAATAAACAAATGACTACTTTTGGAAAAAAAAATCCATGTTTTTAAAATAAAATTAATTTGAAATTAGAATTCTTAGCCAAACAAAAATTATTTTGATTTGAAATGGCCAGTACTGCAGAACGGCAATTTCATAGGTAAAGACCTAATATAATTAAATCTTTATTTCATCGGTTACAATGCACGGTCTTGTGGGCGTGGCGACGCGAGGTCGTCTAAGACAATTTACTTGAAGTAGGAAAGAAAATTGTTTTAAATAATGTTAGAAGTTGATGACATAGTTTTGACTTACTGGTGATATGAAGTGTTATATTTTTTTGTTGTGTTTTTTGTCGTAGTTCACGCAACCCCCACGACACAATTTGGCATTTTTGCCTTTAAAATTTACGACCGCATCCGAATTTTAGGAAGACCGTTCTTGGACCACGTTCGTGGCGTTATTTTAACATGCCGTCCGCCCAGTCCTTACGCAATAATATATAAGTCAATGGAGGTGTAGTTTGAAGTAGCCATTTTGTGATTTTCTGTGTTCAGCGATATACATCGTTTTTTTAAAGATTTTCTACCACAGATATAATTGTTTCTAGTTAAATAGAACAAATAACTATTTTAGTTTAGTAAAATGATGAAAAACTATATACTTTTCGCGCAATTTTTATCGCAATTTCACGTTATTCGACTGAAACCGACAAAATCAATAAAATATGCTTGACTTTAATTTTAGTCTCATTAAAAAATATTATGCACACATCTTTTCCCAAAATAACAAACGTTGCTTTGTTTCTTAACTTATAATCTACACAAAACAGTAAACAAAATTACGCTAGGCCACTCGAATCGATTGTACATCAAGTTTTAGTGAGGGAGGCGGCAGCGCGGCGTGCCGAGTGTATAGTGTCAAATTTTACGAGCAAGTTTCGACGGCTTTGTTGAAATCAAAAGCAAGCGAGTGGTTAAGAGATTGTTAACCTTTAAAGTTTCTCTAATTATCTTAAGATTTAAATCTTACGTCTTAGACCCAATATCACCATTTATTTACTGTCCCAAATTAAGACAGAAAACACAACAGCATAGAACATAATAATATTTTGGTCAAAATGGGCTTTTGTATTTTAAATTACGCTTGTTTTAAAAATCACACTTTCCTACTAGCGAAGCCGACAGCCAAGTGAGTGTGGCGCACTTTAATAGATCACACGCAGGGAACAAAGACTATGGAGCAGATTGTTTTAGGAGAAAACGAAATGATTACTTTACATATTTATTGTCTGGGACAGAACTGGACAATGAACAGAATACTACACAAATAAGTGCAAGAAAAACTAACAATGGGGAACCTGTCGTAGTCTTAAGCAATTTGGACAGTGAGCATGATATAACAACTGTGGTGGACCATCTTCTATCGAAGAATGAATTTTCTGACTCTTCCTCAATATTTGTGGTAGTGCCCACGTCAGACGACGATGACTCAGATCTCTCGTCAGACTGTTCTACTATATGCATCCAGTTATCTAAACATTATCCCAATTGGAATCAAAAGCAATGTAACATCGAAGAACCGGGTAAGCACTGAACTCGAATCAAATCATTTTATTTTAATTTACTCCCCTTGCCTAGGCAAATAGGAATCTTACTTCGAAATGTGGCATATTAAGCTCAAGTTTTGCATAGACCATGCTTTTGACTTTTCTAACACTACTGCTACTCGTAAAATACACGGGCGGTGGCGTTAGTGTGAAAAAGTAATTTTATACGTATTGGGGGCTTACTATGAGCTCTTATAGCAGGGCAGAAGTTGAAGGTTTTCAGTGAGAGAGAGAGAGAGACGGTGCTATAGGTCGTATATTCCCGCCGTCTCGGTCTCGGTTTCGGCCGTCTCTCTCTCTCTCACTAGAAACATTCAACTTCTGGATCTCATAGTAAGCCCCTTGGCTGAAAATCGTACATTAAAAAAAAATTCCTTAGTGCTTATGAGATCTGAGCGTCAGCTGCTCCAGTAGTGCGGGAACCCAAAGTTTGAGCATGTAGGGGTGAAAGGGTAGGGTTTTAAAATTAACTTCAAGAAACATTTACAAAAATCGATCGGTATATAATATCAACTTTAAAACTCAATTAATCTAAGTTGGTTTTTGAATGAAAAAAACTATCGATAAACGTCATAATTTCAATTGCAATGGAAACAGAAAAAGTATGAAATTTATCTCGATTCGTTGGCGTTACTTTAGTTATAGTATTTATTTAAATTTAATATAAACTTAAGCTAAAAATAACAAAAGTCTCTTGGGTAAATTACCAGTCGACAGCGATGCAGATGAATTTTTCGATGCTATGTTTTAGTTTGTGAATAGTTTTAGTTATAGTTAGTTAGTATACTGTATAATCTGTGAACATATATCCTTTTCTTGTAATCAATATAAGGTTAAGTATATATAACATAGATACTGAATCACTTACATACACCTTATACGTTCCGAATTGCGATTTCAGATGTTCGTTCTTAGACGGGCTTCTTTGGTCTTCTCCTACTCTTATAGCCTTTGACATTCATACTCAAAACTTTCTTCTCAACATTTTCCCCATTACTCCGTATCACATACCCATACTATGACAACCGATTCCCACGCAACTTTTCAATCACCGGTGCCACTTTTAGACTTCCTCTCTTATGTACTCATTTCTTATCCTATCCATTCGTGTAACACCACACATCCCTCTTAGCATTCTCATCTCAGCTGCATGCAAATGCCTTTCATTCATCCCTTTTGTGACCCGACAAGACATTCTGATCCATACAAGACAGCAGGTCTAACCATTGTTTTGTATATTTTCCCCATAAGTTTAAGGGGGGTATGTGGGAGTCGCAGATTGTTCCCGTAACCTGCTGCGATTTCATCCATCCAATATTAATTCTGTACTTAACCGTTCGTTCTAACTCGCCATCGCTTTGCACGAGTGAACCGAGATACCGAAAGTCGGAGTAGACTGGGAGAAGCGCGCCATCGAGTGCTATGGCTCCAAAACTGGAGATACCGCCAACATCGCAGAACATTATTCAGTTTTAGTTCTGCTGATTTTCAAGCCAACATTCTCCAGCGTCTATTGCCACTTCTCCAATCTGCTCTGGATCTCAGATTCATCTTCACTGACAAGAACATGCGCCAGGGTGCCTCATTCGGTATGTTTGAATTCAGAGCGTCCATAATAAACAGGAAGCGGTAAGGACTTAAAGCCGACCCTTGGTGCAAGCCTAAAGCCACACTGAACTCGTCGGTATTGCCAGTAGCCAATCGGACGTACGTACGTAATTGACTGAATATAGCACGAATTAACACACCTCTGGTGCTTGTTGGAAGCAGACGTGTTGAATATCTTTTACGGAAAGTATTACTTTTAATTATAAATTAGACATTGGAAAGTGATTCTTAGTCTCATAAACTGTAAAATAAATGTAAGTTATACTTATAAAAATTAGTTACTTTAAAATTATTTATTTATTTATTTAACATGTGGAAAACCAACAGCTTATCTTATAAACAATAAATATACTGAAATAAGAAACATGAAGCCAATTACAGGTTTTCACGGCTAGCTATACAGTAATTATAATAAGAGATCTTACACACGACAAGACATCAAGAAAAGATGAGCACCAATCGTCAAACCGGCACCGCCAAACATAAGGAATAGATTACAAAAAAATTAAATAAAATAAGAAACAGAACTATTATTAACACTAAGAATTAATTTTGAAAAATTCCAGGTTCAGCCCATTGCGTACGCTTGAGCCTTTGGTTGAAAACAAGTCAAAAGAGAACTGCTTGCATAGGTCATTAAAGTCTTTACTCACTCGCACTAAATATGAGTTTTGCCTGTAATTGGAAGAAGACAACGGAATAGCTATAGGAGGATTAAATCTGAGAGTTCGCTGGGAAACATTAAAATACAGCTTACGTAGAAGCTGCGGACAGTCCACCTCATTTGATACAATTTTGAGCAAAAATGTACAATCTGCCAATCGACGATGGTTAGTAAGTGGTTGTAGGTGAAATTTCCTGCAGAGATCTAAATATTCACAACTGTGGTATGGTATGCGCAAACGATAGCACAGAAACCGAACAAATCTTTTTTGCACACCCTCTATACGATCAATGTGCACGCCATAACGCGGGTTCCAAATTTGAGAAGCATATTCTAAATGACTTCTCACAAATGAGCAATACAATATCTTAATAGTTTTTACTTTCTTAAAACACGCTACTAGTCTCATAACAAAACCTAATGCTTTGGATGCTTTAGCCACTATTTGCTCAACGTGAACATTAAACTGAAGTTTAGAGTCATGATATACGCCCAGGTCACGAACACCGCCACATCTCTGCAGTAGCTGACCTTTCAGCTTATAGGCGGTATGAAGTGGAAAGCGTTTTCTGCTAAACGAAATTACGGAACATTTAGTAGGGTTTAGGTCTAATTTATTGACGCGACAGTATTTATCAAGTCTTGATAGGTCAGATTGGAGAGCATCCATATCACTAAGTGATGATATAGAAGAAAATATCTTCATATCATCAGCAAAACAAAGAAGGTTAGAGTTATGGAAACACGTGTCAATATCGTTTACGTAAATAATGAAGAGTAACGGGCCCATCAGGGAATCTTGGGGAACACCACTGGGAACCGAAACCCAGCTCAAAATGTAGTTGCTGACAACTACAGCTTGAGACCTGTTATCCAAGTAAGACGAGAACCAGCGAAGTAGGTCACCTCTAATACCGATGTTAAATAGTTTTGCTTTAAGTAAGTCATGATCAATTCCGTCAAACGCTTTACTATAGTCCGTATAAACGACGTCGACCTGCGCCCCTTTGTCCATACTAAGTGTTAAAAAGTCATTTAGCAAAGCTAGGTTGGAGACTGTTGAACGACCCTGTAAAAACCCGTGCTGTAAAGGACAAAAAGATGAACTAAGTGCTGCGTAAACCTGATCATAGACCAATCGTTCAAAAACTTTAGCCAGCATACACAGTTTGGAAATCGGTCTATAATTAACTATTTCGTTTTTGTGGCCTTTTTTATGGACTGGTGTTATAAAGGCAGACTTCCAAATATGAGGCACGGTACAAGTTGATAGGGTTTTTTTAAATAATAACGATATCGGTAAGGCAATAGTTTTAGCACAACCAATCAGGAACACAGATGATAAATGGTCCGGGCCTGCTGATTTTGAGGAATCTAGTTTACTAAGTAGCTTACCTACATCATCAATATTAATTTCAATGGAATGAATATCGGAGAGTATATTAGGATTAGAAGTAATTTGGGAAGAACAATTACCATGGGATGGGTCAGAGTAGCTGCCAGGACTGAGAAACGTAGAATAAAAGTGAGAAGAAAAAGCATTATATCAATCGTTTATAATATTAACTGATCATTATGTAAAATAAAATTATAGATTCAGTTGTTATATCTTGTAAATATTAGACATTTTGTAATTATATCATATATTACTTATCCATAAAACAAAGTTCCCCCATCGCGTCTGTCTATCTGTTTGAACTCGATAAACAACTCAAAAACTACCGAACGGATTTTCATACGGACGGAATGATTAATGAGGAAGGTTTAAGTGCAAAATTCATTAAGGTTTTGTGTAAATTGGCTGACGACGATTGTTGAAGATGTCGAAAAAATCAAGCTTTACTGGCGTCAAACTGGCATACGTTTTTTTTACAACTTTGACATGCTGTAACTTCGGATTCCCCCTTGCGTGCAGCGGCTGACTCTCACATTCATGATTATTGAATATTAAAATATTAGTTCTACGAACAGTGTAGACCTCACGAGCACAAACTTTTTTGCAACGATTAATATACCGCTAATCTTATTTATTTTAGAGAATTCTGATAATTATTTTCAGTATTCTGTAGTTTTATGATGAGAAGGTGATTTCAGGTGCTCCATCAATACCTAGTTATTAAAGGGCCGATTTCACTGGTAGAAATCTTCTCCATCTTCTTCTTTCTTCTGTCATCGGAGAAAGGTTAAAATAATGTCGCTTGAAAATAAAAAGTCGTTTTTAAATAACTACTTACAACAATATTTATTCTAAAATGAAACTTAAAGCTTAAGCAATAAGGTTAAAAACATTATGTTGACAATTTCGTGCTTACTCTTTTTTGGAACTAGACGTAGTTGTTGGTATTACATTTCAGTACTCAGAACACAGTAAGTATTGAAAGTCGAGTTGAAGAATATTTTTTTTAGGCGAAGGTTCGTCGCCGCGTCGATAAAAATATTTACAAAATTAAAATTAAAGTAAAATAGTACATAATGTAGTTATTTATTAAGACATTACTATTAATTGTGTGCGGGTTGGCTCATTGTAATCAACCTGTATAAAAAATGGGTGCGTCTACTTATGTAGGTTAGGTTATGTAGGTGTAGGTACGCGATTTAGAAGTTATAAAAAATTTAGTATTAAATATTGATTTAAATCAAATTATTTTGCCATTTAAATTACCTGCAATTTGGGAACCGCTGTTTTGAGAGATAGATAGAGAGATAGAGATAGAGATTATTTATTTGTCCTAAACATTAGTATGCACACACAAAGCATGCCAGATGTTAACATTGCAGGAAGGATCACAGTCATGTTTTACCTTAACGGCGTACAAATATATATTATAATAACATTCGATTAATTGTAACTATTAATTATTATACAAGCATAAATACAATTAATTGAAATTAATTCGTTAACAATTACAATAAATTAAATTTGTATATAATATAGGTAGGTTTTTAGTAATTTACACCATTGCGTGTTCCCAGTTATGTCCAATCTATCAAAAAGGATCGAACATATTGTCGAATTTTTATAAGGTTTGTTTTTCTCCTCTTTCTTTCGCGACAGTAGATACCCACCCATTCTGCACAGCGAAATGGGTCGCTAGGAAATCTACTTTTGTAATACCTTAAAAAATAATAGTACTTACTCCATGCATTCCCTGTTCCAGAGCAGTCGATGTTTGTAACAATAGATGTCGTTGTCGCAAACATTGGTTAAACGATATAATATTTACTAATTGATTTATATTTACTATTTAATTGTTTTTATTTTATGAAAATCACTAAATTATATACACTTACCGAAAAAAAGATATTCCTTTCAAAATCTAGGTGTTGCAGTATTTATTTACACCATTTTTGAGCGCGCGCTGCGGTAATTTGACGTCTTAATGTTGGCCATGATTGGATCGTACTAATTTGAAATAAGACCACAAAAGTATTTGTGCTCTTATTTTTTGGGCCGTTTTTGAAGCGCTTATCCGGAATGTAGTATTAATATTGATCGAAGAGTATCTCCCCTAGAAAGTAACTACATAGAATCACGTGTCGGTGCGCAACATGTCTTTTTCGAGTTATTCCACTTTGCCCCACCAATCTGTCGTCCCTGTGGGACAAAGTGGAAAGTTCACAATTATGTTGTCCACTGTGTCACCCACTAATTGATTTTGGTGGGGCAAATTACACTCGTAAAAACTCTCGAGTTCACTGTCTCCCACTGGATCTGCCAATGCTGGATTTAATAAAATATCGTGGCGAATAGTCATTGAGTTATAAATCACAAAACGTTGTAAAGGTTTATGATCAATAACGAAAATAACATTTCGACATATTGTTAAGGTCAAAAGTGACTTATTGAAACAAATGGGTTTAGAAGGCTAAGATCAATTTAATAATATACAGGGTGTAATTGAATTCATGGGCAATATATTAAGGGGTCATTGTACTACTCATCGTTATGAATAACTTTTAATATGGGAACAAAGCTGAAATCACGAAAAACAAATCAGCTGTTCCCTACATTTTGACGAGTGATGCGAGCATATGATTTGTATGTAAGGAACTCGCAATGCGAATATGGAACAGCTGATTTTTTTACGCTATTTACGCAATGACCCCTTAAAATATTGCCATTTCAATTTCACCCCGTATACTCTGAATAAAGACACGTTGCACCGACCCCAAATAAATTAGTATAAAGGCCAGAGAATGATGATGATTCTGTCGTGGTAAAAAAATAAGAATCTGTAGCCCAAAATAACGAAAATATTGAATTACAGAAATATCGTCTAGAAGGAATTCATCTACCACACACGGATTGAAAATATCTGCAAAAGGCAAACAGTATTGTATGCAAGGAATGCAGGAGACCGTACCATCTTTTAACAACAAAGAAACCGCGTTCCACCATAGACTACCATATTTCTGTTCACACAGATTGGAAGGAAAAGAGAAAACAAAAAATAAACTTTGTCAAATGTCTACACCTTACGAAAATATGATATTGTATCATGGCGTTAGCACTGATACCACATCTGATCGGCCATGTTGTTGTGCTCCTAAAACACATGGAATCCATATTGATAAGCCCGAACAACTGCTATGTGTACCAAATACGGTTTCAGAGCTGGTTACACCGCTTCTTATAAGCCAAGGTATGTACTACTCAAGCTATATTTTAAATTATTTTCACCAACGAGTAAATACGAAATAAAAAATTACATTTGCCGACTAGCTGAAGCGCACGGTTTTACTTGCATCCTAGGGGAAATTCCGGGTTGGAGTGAACGTAACTGAGGAAAAAAGACAAATTTTTAGCCAAAAAAATTTTGTTTTCGCTAATCGTTTATTTCCTCGATTCTATCGTATATAAAACCTAAAATAGAAGGCTAAAAGCGTCTTGGTGTTTTCGTCTTCGACCAGACGTTTGTCGTAAAATTTATGTCGAAGGGATCGGTACAAAATGCAATATACTGTACTAGGAAAATTTAGGATGCAAGAGCGAGCAAACTGACTCTGACAGGTTAGGTTCGTGGTTATTTTTTTTTAACCACCCAGATGTAGGAGCCCCGCACCACCGGCGACTACGCCTTATTATTATTGCCATTCAGTAATATGATGATCTCCAGGGTCACTTGACCTTGCCTGGGAATAGAACATGATATCTGCGCGTCACTGATTGAAAATGCGCTAGCATACGCATATTGTTATCATCAGAATCACTTTTCCGTCATGTGGATCACCACAAAACTATTAAATAATAGGTTTTTACCTATGAAATTGCCGTTTTGTATGAAAAAATTTAAACGAATTTTTTTCATGCATTTTTTATTTGTATTAATCGAAGTAATCACCCATGCAATCAATGCATATTTGCCAACGCAGTGGCAGTTTATTGATGCCCTTCTTAAAGAAATCAGCTGGACGGGAGGCAATAAATTCTTCAAAGGCATTTTGTACTGCCTCTCGGGTATTGAATTTTTTTCCCGCCAAGATGTTATCCAAATTCTGGAAAAAGTAGTAGTCTGTAGGCGCAAGGTCTGGTGAGTAGGGCGGATGACGGAGAGCTTCCAACCCCAGTTCTTGCAACTTGGAGACCGTCTGCTGTGCAGTATGAGGTCGCACGTTGTCATGCAGGAGCAGCGGAGACGAGCGATTGACCAATGCTGGTTGGAGATGTGCCAGCTTCTCCATCATTGTGTTCAGTTCTTCACAGTACACATCTGAAGTAATGCTCACCCCGTTTGGTAAGAAGCTTGATGAATCACACCGGCGCTAGACCACCAAACAGTGACCATCACTTTTCTAGGGGTAAGTTTTCGTTTAGGGCATTGTTTAGGTGCTGAACCAGGATCCAACCAACTTGCTGAGCGCTTGCGGTTATCAAACAGAATCCATTTGTCATCGCAGGTAACAATGCGGTTCAAAATTCCATCATTTGTGTGTCTGATGAACAGTGCAAGGCACGTTTCGACGCGTACTTCGCGCTGGCGATCATTGAGTTCGTGGGGCACCCATTTGTCAAGCTTTTTTACCTTGCCAATTTGACGCAAATGGACCAATATTGTTTTGACGCTAACGTCGAAAGCTGCTGCTAATTCAGCCGTAGATTGTGTATCATCAGCTTCCACAATCGCCTTTAATTCGTCATTGTCGACCAAAGTCTTCGGACGACCCGTAACGACTATCAAAGATCCACGAATGACAGCCGGGACCAACGGCTTAACGTGCTTTCCGAGGCACGAAGGAGTCTCGGTATGTAAAGAATGGCCACCCATCCACTGACCAACCCCGGCAAGCGTAGCTTAACCTGATGGATCGACCCGTGCGGCTGTTATTACTTAGCCACGAGCTCCTCTTATAACTTATTTAATTGTATATTGAACTAAAAATGGAAAAATAAATTTTCTTTAAAAAAAGTAAAAACTTACTTCAAAAACCAAAAACGAATAAAATAACTTTCATAAAAAACTTAACAGCTTCTGAGGTCGGTGCCAAGCTAAGGTGCATTGAAGAATTGAAGTCACCGACTTCAGAAGCTGTTAAGTTTTTTATGAAAGTTATTTTATTCGTTTTTGGTTTTTGAAGTAAGTTTTTACTTTTTTTAAAGAAAATTTATTTTTCCATTTTTAGTTCAATATACAATTAAATAAGTAAGCCCAAGACGAACGAAAAGAAGAATCATCAAAAATCGGCTTAGAAATGCCGGAGATATGTTATGCATATAACTTTGTACATAAGAATAATTACATAATGTATTATATATTAAAACCTTTCTGAAAGTATTTAGATCACGTTGGTGAAAGAATCATCAAAATTGGTATATGAGTTTTTTGAGAAAATCGCGGACAAACATACATACATACATACTTCTCTTTTCCTTTTTTGAAGTCGGTTAAAAAAGCACGAAGGTTATTTGCTGAGATTTAAAAATCGCACATCTCTCAGTAGTATATTATAATAGTTATCTGTGACATACTTTCCAGCTCTAAAGCGGCAACGCAAAGAAAAAGGCACGAGTGTTAAAAACACTTGATTGTGAACATAGATGCGGTGCAAATGAGCCAATTTTCAAGCAAGTATGTTGAAAGTGTATATGTTTTTTTTTTATCAACCAGTAGATCTTTCAGATAAATTTATGGTGCGTTGCTCCATATTTCAATTAGGTTGGTACATCAGATGTAAATTTTTGCACTACCTTAGGAGTAGTAGATGTTGTGACGCACTCTTTGAGGAAGGCAATGCTTATTATATAACAAGTGTGGCAGATTGTATATAAATCAATTTCGGAAAAAATGTTAGTTGTGCCCTTTTTTTTATGACGGCAGAATAGTACGTAATGAGCTGATGTGATAACACAATTCATTCTGATCTCGCTGTTTTGTGTTTGCAGTATGTACCTATATTTTCAAAATGGATGATGTAACCGAAATAGTCTATAACAATATTTCGATTTAAATGAGTGTCCGTGGAGTTTCTCGCCCATTGTTCTCCATAGGAACCTACTACGCTTTGGAATTGGTAACTAGCTTCATCTGTCTGACTGACCGACTCCTTTGTCAATTACAAGTGCCTTTAAATTGTTTAAAATACCTAAATGTTTTGAGTTTGACTAACAGCAATTGGAATCTAATTCGTTTGGTAAACAAGTCGGTGAAATAAAAAAAAAATTACTTACAGTATTTTCAATTAATTAAACCCATGAACATATTTAATGAGGCAACCCATTTGTAATATATTTGTTAACAATATTTGTTAAAACATAATTTTCTTCCGGTAAATAGATTGGTGAAGGACGATCTTACCTCGGATTTTAGACTTTAAAGAAAACTAACCTTATCTCAAAGTTGCAATCTTCAAGTGTAAGGTATTTAAGTATTTATTTATCAAATCAAATCAAATATATTTATTTCGGATTCTGTTATATCCATAGGTGTTAGTAACAATAAACTTATCCTAATGTTAGTACAGTTAATTCCTAGGTTTATTATAAAAATTTAATTTAAGCATGCGCCGGGCTGGGCACCCGTCACATGTACACTCATCCACTGCTTCAACAGCGGAGAATCCCACCGGTTTGCCAACGCGTTCAGGATGCCGTTCGCAGTGCCACGTACGCGTCTGAGTATCGAAGCGCTTCGCTTACGGATGATTGCATAAAAGCAATCAGTGTGCGCCTCAGCAAACATAGTTGATGCGCTGCAAAAACGAGGCAGCCCAAACAACACCCTAAACGCGTTGTTATATTGAACACGCAAAGTCCCGTACACTCGTTGCGTGTAGTTGACCCATAGACCACACGTGTAGAATGACTGACAATACGCTTTAAAAAGCGTCAGTTTAACTTGCTTACTACTACTACTACTACTACTACTACTTGTTTAACTTGTTTTGCTTGCTTGCTTACTTTATTTATGTATTTTGTATTTATTATTCTTTGTAAGCTATACATGGTGGATTTTTGAGAAGGGTCACTTCACCGTTGTAGCTACAGGAAAACATTCTTAGGGGGCTGTTCTTAACTTTTTGAAACAAAGTTCCTCTAACGAGGCTTGTAGTAGTCTGGGTAACTGGAAGAAATAGTGGCGTAACGAAAAAGCGTTATGCCGTGAGTTTCAAGCCACTTGAAACCATGAAACCATACTAGATGGATCTGTGTACCTACTTTCTACCGACTTTTTGATTAATTGCCAATTGAATTCAGAGATTTTGGAAAAATCGTACAGTTAGCAAGATAATATTTTTCCCACACGTCTTGAGTTTTGTGGCATTTCTAGTACTCTAACCTCAGTTGGTACAAGAGAGTCTTAATCCTTATGAAACTGCATGAATTGGCATCTTACGAGTATACATAAAACGTGAGAATTTACGTTTTAATAGCTGGCTGCATATTTTTTTCCTAAATCTGTGAATACGAGAAGAAAAGAAAGAAAAGAATTAGAATTTACTCAAAAAAAAAAACAGAACAGTCCTTCCAAAAATACCGGCCTAGTGCGAGTCGGACTCGTGTACGAATGGTTCCGTACCATTATCTATAACAACGGCAAAAAAAAAACGTTTGTTGTATGGGAGACCTCTTAGATATTTGTTTTATTCTTTTTTTTTTAGTATTTTTTGTTATAGCGGGAACAGTAATACATCATCTGTGAAAATTTCAACTGTCTAACTATCACGGTTCATGAGACAGACGACAGACAGACGGACGGACAGCGGAGTCTTAGTAATAGGGTCCCGTTTTTTAAGAATTTAATAGAATTAGCATTTTTTTTTAAACTTTAACCGGAAAATTATTTAATTTATTGTGTATATTCTGAATAATGTAAACAAAACCCGGAAAATAAATGCACATTCACAGCTTAGTCACATCTCGGCAGCACAAATATTATTTTAAATTTTCAACCTTTTTTTGACAATAGATTACGCGGTTGTGTGCCGTTTAAAATCGTAGTCAGTCTGCGCCTTAAGAATGAAATCTGCTTCACGCCTGAGGAAAAGAATCAGTCTTCACTCTTGACGTGTTCGAAAAGCAGTCTAGGCTAAGCAGAAATAAGGATTCACTTAGCCTTACATTGATCATTTTACAAATCTATATCTCAAAAGCCGAGATCGGAACAGTAGAGTATATTTACCTAAGCTTTGAGGGAGTAAGTCTCTTAAAGAGGACTATATCTCTTCTAAAATTCCGGAATGATGATAATGACTTTTTAATCCCGGTAATAGTTGTATTAACTATTAATTAACTAACTAACTAACTAGTACCTATTAGTAGTAACTATTAATTTGAAGAATCATAATAAATTTTTTAGGGTTCCGTACTAAAATCGTGTCAAATTCAAATGTTTTTTTTAAGGGGGATCCGCAGTAGTAGCCGCGAAATTTAAATTTTCTTACGTTTTTTGCAATTTGCAGGTCAGTGTCAGGTTGTATGTTGATAAAAAATATGATACGCGGCTATAACAAATATGTATTTACATAATTTTAACTACAAAAATCATCAATACATCTTTCTAAGTTAGATTTCCTGCGGATTTGTTTGATTTCGGAAATTAGACGAATACAAAGGAAATCAAACTTAGAAAGATGTATTGATGATTTTTAAAGCCGCGTATCATATTTTTGTCAACATACAATCTGACACTGACCTGCAAATTGCAAAAAAAAAAACGCAAGAATATTTTAATTTCGTGGGCTACCACTGCGCAATCAGCAACCAATCTGCGTAAGGGCTGATTGTTCAATAGGTTGATAACTTTTACCTGAAGAATAAATGTGACAGTTTGACATATTTACCATACAAAAGCTGTCAAACCGCCATATTTATTCCTCTGATAAAAATTATCTGACTATTGAACAATCAGCCCTAAGTCAAATAAATTTATCTTTTCTGATACACGTACGAGTATATGTGCTTATTTGTTAAAGTGCATATTAGGTAAATTAAGGGCTGATTGTTCAATAGTCAGATAATTTTTATTTGAGGAATAAATATGGCGGTTTGACAGCTTTTGTATTGAAAATATGTCAAACTGTCACATTTATTCTTCAGGTAAAAGTTATCTGCCTATTGAACAATCAGCTCTAAAACGTATTATTTATTTATTAATTTTATTCTAAAGTTTTTGTAACATTCCTGCTTCATTTTCAAGAAATAATCAACCTTAAGACTACTGGTTCGATGTTATTCAAACACCCTTTTGCTGATCTAACGAATCAATAAGGCCGCGTTGAGCGCGCGCTGCCGCCGACGACAGTACATACTCGGAGAGCAACCGGGTGCATTCGCCATCATTTTAGCGCAATAAATAAATTGTTTTTAGCAAGTTAAACTCAGCGTTTTAGTAGCCATCCCAATAGTCAATAACATTGTAGGTCGCGAGCCGGACAGGCTATACGTATATCGTAGTTTACTTTTGATTTTTCTGAATTTTAATATTTTCTTGTGACATGATATTTTATGTCGCTTGTCAAATTTTTTTCACTGAACAATTACAGATTATAACTTCGGACTATCAAGTCATGAATTCATTTGAAAGTAGCAACTTTTACATATCGATATAAAAGTCATTGACATCGTGTGATATTCTAGTCAATATAAGGGAATGCATCAATTACGACCCCAGTCATATTAAAATTTTAATACAGCTGAGGTACCCAATCGATTACATTTCTTTTTGCTGTCGTTGGATTTTTAATTTTAAAGAGACGTTATAACTTTCGTTAGTGGAGCATGTGCCTAAGTAACAACAGCCGTTCGGGTCAATCCATCAGGTTAAGCTACGCTTGCCGGGGTTGGTCCGTGGGTGGGTGACCATCTTTACATACCGAGACTCCTCCGTGCTTCGTAAAGCAGTTAAGCTGTTGGTCCCGGCTGTCATTCGTGGATTTTTGATAGTCGTTACGGGTCGTCAGAAGCCCGAAAGTCTGACAACCAGTCTTACCAAGGGGTATCGTGTTACCCAGTTACTGGGTTGTGGAGGTCAGAAAGGCAGTGGATTCATATAAAATACTGGTATTCAGCTGCATCCGGTTAGACTGGAAGCCGACCTCAACATAGTTGGGAAAAGGCTAGGCAGATTGATAGACGTTATAACTTTCTTCACGTGCTTTCAAATTACAGTCGCATTAGCTTCTTGCAATCAGGAGTAATTTTATCCGGAAAGCAATCTTCCTCATTTTTATTAATTCAAGGGTCCGGCTTGCAGCTCGCCGTCCGGTAAGGACCAGGCCCGGGTCGACGGCGCGTTGTGTTCCACGCGCGCCTCAAAGAGATGTCAGCAGTGACGGGGTCCAATAGGGCCGAAGCCGCCGGGGTCGCGGGTAGTTCGAAAGAGATACCGTGGCCCTGGCACGGGCAACTGAAGGAACACGGGTGGGTTTTAGTCAGTAAAAGTCTGACACACCCTCCCGCTCTGCCCGGAGCGGGAGAAGTCATTTGATGATTTCCCATCCACAAAAAAAAAAAAAAAAAAAAAAAAAAGGGTCCGGCTTGTCACCTGGTAACTTATCCATTATTTTTTTATTTCGGAGAGTCTATCAAGCCAGATTTTGGACCCAACGCTACTGGCTTACAATTAATTAATTTTGATTCTTTAACACATGTCAGTATTTTTAATACTTTTCCTTGAGAATTAACTTGACTACATGACTACATTAACTACTTTTTAAAAGTTGTACCGTGTTTTTAAGAGTTATAACTAATTTAATTGATTATTCACACATAAAGGGGGATTGGGGGATAAACTTAAATTCGTACTATTTAACTCTCGCGGCTAAAGTTTACCTCTAAGTCTTCTTTACTAAAAATTAACTAAATAATCAGTACTTATTTTTTTAAAATTAAAACTTGTTTTAATCAACCAATTCGTTATAGTTAAGTCTTTTTAAAAAATCATGTGATCTTTTAATTTATTTTGTCTTTTTTAGCCTTTTTTATATTTTCCTGTATGTTTCTAATATAATTCGAAATTATATGTGTTTTCAAAGCTGCTTCTTTACCTACCTCATATTGTTCAAAATAGGGGTAGGGGTAAAAGTCGGTTTGTTTTGTTCCTTTTGTTTAAAAATAACTACTTTACTCTGGTTCTTCGTGTTAACAATAAAGTTTTGTAATTGTACACATAGTTACATATCAAGCTATAAATTTCCAGTATAAGCTGACCACTTATTGTAAGGAAATCCTATACAACGCGAGATCAGCTTATACTGAAAATATAAATCTTGATATGTAGCCGTGTGTACATCGATATAATATTGATTTTTTTTAGATATTTTGCTTTTTATTTTTAAAATTACCCTTTATAACGCGATATAATCAAGTAAATGCACACAATAACCAGCTAACTTTTCATGAATTTATTTTCCTTTATTTAAAGCAAAGCACTTCGATCCGGCCTATTGCGGAACCCTAAAAACGTATTATGATTCTTTGAAATAATAATTTGTTACGAATGTGTTATAAATAAATAATTTGAAATTCCTTAAATCCCGGAACTTCAATCGTCATGTTTATGGTTGCGGGATTTTAGAAGCGTTATTATCCACTCTGTTACTTACTTCAGGTAAATATACTCTACCTATTCCGATCAATGCTCATAAGTGACAATATTTTTAGGCCTGAACTGCGACGGGTACCACAGTTTGTCCAAAATGAACGTGGCTCAGCAAGCATCTATTGGGTCCATTAGCAATGCTCCAATGTCAGTGAGACGGTGTGCAGTACCTTCGTGTCTCGGACATCCAGGCTGCCATACATCCATGTCAAAACCGCCAAAACTTGTTTGTATTTCGAACCCGGAACCAGAGCATGTTTGTAGACCGAATTCGGAGCCAAAGCATGTTTGTAGACCGAACCCGAAACCAGAGCATGCTTGTAGTCCGGACCGAAACCGACCGGAGCCAAAGTTTTTTCGTGGACCGAACTTGGCGCCAAAGCTTGTTTGTAGACCGTTCCTGGAGTCAAAGGTCTGTGAGCTTAAACCTGTTGCGGAACCGAAGCAATCAGAGCCATGTCAGTGCAGTCCAGAAAAATTGAAAGAAATATTTGAGCAAGTACTTAAAGGAAAAGCATCGAATTTGAAGTCAACGGGATGTCATGCTTGTCCTGATGAACCAGCAACCAACCAACCAACAATCTGCAATAAGCCCGCTCTTGAACCCGTCTGTAAAGATACAGGTACACATAACTTTTAACCTCTTTTATTGACTGTTTGCGAACATCCTCTATGACCGCCGATGATTTATCGATTTTTTTTTTTTTTTTTAATAAACTTTTTCTGTTAAATTATAAAAGCTAATGACCCAAGTGTATGGAGCAGTTTGGTCAAATATTGTTCTACGAGAAATCATAAATGGCGGCGTCGCGTCATTGCTCTAGTGGTCCAAGCGCTACTGCATGGTCCTGGCTGCGATTCTCAGGTCGGGCAGTGTTATCGGGTTTTCCCAATATGAATTTCTCAGTAGCAGCCGAGAGTCAGGATTTGTACCCGGTCACCGGCAATAGACTCGCTTAGCACATGTGACTTAAGCAAAACTGATGAAATATGGTTATAGGTACTATATGTAGAGCTGAACCATTCTAAAAATGAACGCCCTTCCACAAAACGTGATTATTTAAATGTGTGAGAGGAAATACTTATTGCAACACTTTACTTGTGTGCGTGCGGCGACTTTACTGTCCACCGGTCGACGTCATCGCGTCAACGCCGGCTATCGCTGAAAACCAGCGCTGGGGCTCCGTTTCGCATGGAGTCGCGGCATTATGCTGAGCGGTAGCCGTTTTGCGTAGATGTGACACATATTTTCCCCAAAACTTGCTTTTTACTTTGTTTATTTTTTTTTTGTTGTCCTTTGCGTCATGTTTACCGCAAATAAACGTATTTTCTTTCTTCTTTCTTTCTTTCACATGGACTTGTAGCCGCATTTAGAGGTCAATTCGTGCGATCACGCCAGGTAACAACATTGTACGGCGGGGAGCATGCGCTTTGAATGGAACGACACGTTTGCTCTGTCGCACGTTCATGTCATTTATACACTAGTTGGCCGACAAATCTGACTGTTTGACGTTAGGGCAAGTCGGGTAGGTAACGTTTGCGTAAAAAAAAATCTGTGTTAAGTATTGTGTATTTATTTTTGTGTATATGTTAGTCTGTAAGGTATTTATTTAGTTTAGTTGTTGACCGTAGTCGCCGATCACTGAGCAACCAACGACGAAGACCAATTATGTGTATTCAGTCTATACACTTCTTTGCATGTGATCGTAGCCGCTGTGGAGGGGCGTTCATTTTTAAAGTGGTTTATTGCTACAACTTTGCCTAACCCTTCGGAGATTACAGGCGTAATATTTTGTTGTACCATGTGAGATATCATAAAAATCAGTCTTGAGTTTTATATCAGTTTTTACGGCATAGTAAAAATCATCAGGGCTAAATATCCGAAACTAATAAAACACGAGAGCCCATGAGCAAAATGTATGCCTTATCGTTTTACGACCAAATACCATACCATAAATACAATTTACCATAATAGAATCGATAGATTTGGTTAATCCTAATTTTAGAAATTTTCCGCGTCGCGTCTGACCTAACCGCATTTTAAAATAGTTATCAAAATCAAAGTCAAAGATCTTTATTGTGAGACAATGGTTACAGAGTTGTTATTGAGTTATTATGGTGTGCGTTTGCACTACTCCATCATGTAAGGCATACAATAGTTTGAACAATTTGCTATCTTAGATGAACCTAAGTTTATGTGATTTATTCAAAATAGACATTTTAATTGAAATAGAGCTATATTTTGCATCAAAACATAAACACACTTTGGCACTAACTCATCACGAATCTATTAGACAAAAATTTATGTACTGTATAATATGATCTATTTACCAAGAAGTCATCTATTTTTTTTCTTAAACAATTTTATCTTTTCAATTTCTCTTGTTTGTTTAGGAATTTATTATAAATTCGCGAAGACATTTTGAAGAAACTTTTAGATAGTAGGACTGTTTTTGTGGGCATATTTCCTATTTTGTCGGCATGTCGGCAGGAGTGCAGGTTACCAAACTTGTCCTTATTGATTTTTACGAATGTATCGACCTCATATGTACTATGGGCCAAAGTTTCGCATGATCACCTCAAAGGCGATAATCGCATGCACGGCTCACGACTCGATCGCACAATGTTTGTTTGTCACTAGCTGCGCTCTCACAGGAATATTTTCTTAAGTGAGCATGCTTAAATTTTGTTCATAGTATGTATAGGGCAGGAAAGCTTTTTAAAATATGGCATACAGCTATCTGGGGCACGTATGCTACAAACAGCTCTAAAAACGAGTTCCCTATATATAGCATTCTCCAATAAATTAGTGCATATCTAAGCGTAGACGTTACATACAATTTATGTATGTCAAAAACAATTACCGAATTGCACCCTAATTGCTTAACACACTTTCGATCAGAATCTGAATAATTTTGAAGCAATCCATTGCTTCATAAGTTTGAAAAATTTGTCTTCTCAACACCGTAAATAACGCAATGAATGTTGTTGAACTGTCTAAATGAAACCGATTCCAATTGATAGATAATTACGCAATTAGGGTGTTGTAATCTATAAAATATTTTCAGAATGTAGTTGAACAATAGATTTTATATACCACTGAAGGACTTTTTTAATAAATTAGACAAAAAGAAACTACGATAACTATTGAAAAAAAATCCTGGTTTTTAATCATCAGCGAACATAAATGGAGACACAGCAGATTTTTTTTCGCTAATTCTGGTTAATAAAAGTAGTTATATATATATACATATTGTATTTATTGGTGGCGCCCCAATTCACACGGTTGTATGGAGGAGCCGCATTGAACGTCCTGTAACTTTTTATGGATTTTCAAATTCCTAGATTGGCCAATTTTCTACTAAATATTGGTAGAATTCGCGTTTAAATATGAGACATGGCTCCTCAGTCCGTACAAAGTAAAATACCGGTGCTTATTCTATATTTGAACGAGACGCAGTTTTTGGATTGTCATTATAGTAAGGGAGCCCCAGTGGGGATTTCGGGATTTACTAAAGCGCGGCAGATTAACATACAGGGGGATACCTTGTACCCGGTTAAGTACCTCTACCAAATATGAGCCCCTTATACTGGATGACTTTTTTACCGTCTCGAAAAAAATAAGGTATATTCGGTGATCGGAGTAGTAGCCTATGGCATATCTAGTTTTTTTTTTTTTTTAAATTAAAATTTTTTTTTCTGACTAAGCTATTAAAAAAAAAAACTAGGTATGCCATACGCTTCTACTCCGTTTACCTAATATACCCGATTTTTTTCAAGACGGTAAAAAAAGTCATCCGGTATATGGCCGCCCATCAAGGATAAAGGATCAGATTAGTAAAAATAAATTGATCATCAGAAATTCTCGAGCGCGTCAGATTAAGGTAGGATGAGTTTATTACATGCTAAAAAGTGTAAATTCTAATATAATAATATAATCATAATATATATATTATAATCTGACAATTTGTGAGTGACGTACATTTTTTTTTACAAGTTTGTAACCCTCCCAGGGTTACAAACTTGTAAATAAAATGTCATCTCGACATTCTCAAGCGTGGCAAATTTTTTTTTTTTTTTTTAAGGAAATAATTCAAGGATAATGAAAAATATATAATCTGACGATTTCGACAAGCCCAAGTAACAAAAATTCGTCGATAAAGTTTAATACGTTCAGGTGCTTGATGCCTATATTCCCCACTCCGCGTTTCTATTCCTCTCTCACTCTTTCTCTATCTATTACTCTCTCACTACGTCCCCACTCTGGTTTCTGTTGCCATGACGCCATTACAGCTGATCATACAGACAGTCACAGAGTTTTTCGTGGCATGATATTATTTACAACGTATTTCCAACGTTTTGGTAGGTGTGGGCCCAATCACGTAACGGATTTTCGCGAAACGTAACGTAATTAATGACTTCGAAGGCGTCACCAGGGTTGAAAACACGTGATTTTAGTAACTAAATATTTTTCAAATTCTGTTCAGTGATTCAACATGGTGATTCTATCAAAGTGTTACAGTTATTTACGAAACGAAAACATTAAATGATTACCTAATGTAATTACATTACATTACATTACAGTGACATTACAGTGACATATCATTACAAGTTTAGTTTTTGTAGCTATGCAGTTACATCATTAACGTAATACCACACAAATAAATTCTTCATACTTTATTCAGGCGTAAGACTGACTGCATTGAATAATTTATTATAATGAAAGTTAGGTTAGGTTAGTAGTAACTAAACACTTACTATACACTTTATCTTACGAGTTTTAACAAAGTATTGCAAAAACATGCATGAGAATCACTTTCGCAATCAATAATTCACGAGCGAACTAATTCGAATTATACGTAATTAAACAAACCATCAATAATATATTTCTTTTTCTTATAGTTAAATGTATTCTACTTAAAAGACATACACTTTTTATTTGCATGCTATTTCCTGAGTTTTTCAATTAGTTAAGTTCAGTGACTTAAAAAAATCGAAAAAACAATTTTTTTTAATTGTCAGATTAGACGAATCCCTCCAGATAATCTTCAGATTATGGGACAGCACGTCTAGGATATAAAGATGAATCATATACACAATATCTTAATCTGACGCGCTTGAGTATTTCAAAATGGCGAATGCACATTCTGATAATGGTCGCGAGTTTGCGTCACATCCAAATCGTCAGATTATTGAATAAGAGTTTTTTTTTAGATTGATTTAACATCCCCTTAGAAAATCTGAGGCGCTCTATTAAATTTTTTTTTTCTCATTTTCAACCCTTACGTCGACCACCCCCACCATGCAAACGTTCAGATTAACATACGTAAAAATCAACGTATACGTAAAAATCAACCTCCGCACAAACTGCTGTATAATCGGAGAGCCAAGGCTCTCGGCTACAGGTTTCAGGATGCTGTTCCGACTGCCCCTCACTCTCCTCAGTAGCGATGCCGTTCTTTTGCATATAATTGCATAGAAGCCGTCAGTGCGGCCTTGCGCAAACATTTCCGATGCACTACAGTAACGAGGCAGCTTCAACAACATCCTGAAAGCATTGTTTTATTGGACGCGCAGGACATCCAGCGATCTCTTAGTGCAATTGACCCATAGACTGCCCGTGTACAAACTTTGGCAGTAAGCCTTGAAAAGTGTTACTTTTACTTGCTCTGTACACCGTGCAAATCTACGGGACAACATATTACTCCGGACCGATGGAGCCCTGCGCTCCCTCTCAATATCAACATCGTCCCTGAGGTCAGCGGCAAGACAATGCCCAAGGTATTTAAAAGTTGACAGCCTATTAATTGGTGACCCGTTCATAAGCAACTCGGGTCCTTCTTCACGTCGTTTGCCGCGGACCTCAAAGACCATGTACTCACATTTGTTAACATTATATTTTAATCCATGTGCGGCAGCGTAGGTCTCACACGTTTTCAGCATCTCTCTGATTGCTCCCGCCGACGGACCCAGCAGCACCATGTCATCTGCATAGCTGATGTTGTTAATTTACCCCCATCAACACTGCATCCGACACGCATGCTGCTGAGTGCGACTATCAGGTCATCCACGTAGAGGTTGAAGAGCCTGGGAGAAGTCAGACCACCCTGTCTCATCCCGCACTCCAACCTATACGGCTCAGAGACTGTATCATCCCATTTCACTTGATTGACTTGATAACCGTACCAGTACTGGAAAAACCCACATGTTTCCGCTGGCATACCCCTGTCTCCCATCTTTCTCCAAAGCACATCATAATGACCTTGTCACCATGTTAAATATTAACCAATACTTTGTTATTCTGCTGATTTTTATTTGTCGTACTCATCATAGTTTACACAGTTGTTACCCCTATTTGTCCCGGTTCAACTTGGATTTTAGTTGCTTAAAATTAATTTCTACTATAAGGATAAATACAAAACTAATTGTCATGTTAAATATTAATCAATACTTTGTTATACTACTAATGATTATTTGTCGTACCATATTTTATTCAGTTGTTACCCCTATTTGCCTCGGTTCAACTGGGAGTTTATTTGTTTAAACTTATTTTCTAATATTGGGATAAATATAAAAGTATTAGTCAAGTTAAATATTTATATTATGCGCACTCATACATACCTACCACTCAATTCCACACTCATTCAACCTATAACACACACATCAAACACTCATACACTAATTGCCTGTATAGTTATGTTTTCCTGCACTTATAAAACCTATAATTATGGATAGCACCTTACAGACTTTAAATGACATTGACAATCATATTATAATAGCTCAAATGTTCGACTGTGAGCTCAACAACTTTACCAACCATATTAAGCCTAACTCCTCTGGATTTACCATTATTTCGCAAAATAATAGGTCTTTACCTATGAAATTGCCGTTTTGTATGAAAAAATTTAAACGAATTTTTTTCATGCATTTTTTATTTGTATTAATCGAAGTAATCAGCCATGCAATCAATGCATCTTTGCCAACGCAGTGGCAGTTTATTGATGCCCTTCTTAAAGAAATCAGCTAGACGGGAGGCAACAAATTCTTCAAAGGCATTTTGTACTGCCTCTCGGGTATTGAATTTTTTTCCCGCCAAGAAGTTATCCAAATTCTGGAAAAAGTAGTAGTCTGTAGGCGCAAGGTCTGGTGAGTAGGGCGGATGACGGAGAGCTTCCAACCCCAGTTCTTGCAACTTGGAGACCGTCTGCTGTGCAGTATGAGGTCGCGCGTTGTCGTGCAGGAGCAGCGGAGACGAGCGATTGACCAATGCTGGTTGGAGATGTGCCAGCTTCTCCATCATTGTGTTCAGTTCTTCACAGTACACATCTGAAGTAATGCTCACCCCGTTTGGTAAGAAGCTGCGATGAATCACACCGGCGCTAGACCACCAAACAGTGACCATCACTTTTCTAGGGGTAAGTTTTCGTTTAGGGCATTGTTTAGGTGCTGAACCAGGATCCAACCAAACCAACTTGCTGAGCGCTTGCGGTTATCAAACAGAATCCATTTTTCATCGCAGGTAACAATGCGGTTCAAAATTCCTTCATTTGTGTGTCTGTTGAGCAGTGCAAGGCACGTCTCGACGCGTACTTCGCGCTGGCGATCATTGAGTTCGTGGGGCACCCATTTGTCAAGCTTTTTTACCTTGCCAATTTGACGCAAATGGACCAATATTGTTTTGACGCTAACGTCGAAAGCTGCTGCTAATTCAGCCGTAGATTGTGTATCATCAGCTTCCACAATCGCCTTTAATTCGTCATTGTCGACCAAAGTCTTCGGACGACCGCGAGGTTCATTTTTCAGGTCGAAATTTCCAGAACGGAAGCGAGCAAACCAAACAAACAAACAAACAAGTGGTGCGTTGGTTTGTAGTGTTAGCTCCGTAAACGTCGTTGATGTTGCGTGCCGCTTGTGCCGCGTTGCTGCCACGACGGTACTCATATTCCATAATTACTCGAATTTTTAACGTATCCATGATGACGAAAAAGATTGAAATGCGATGAAAATGTAACACTAATCAATAAACAAATGACTACTTTTGGATAAAAACATCCATGTTTTTAAAATAAAATTAACTTGAAATTAGAATTCTTAGCCAAACAAAAATTATTTTGATTTGAAATGGCCAGTACTGCAGAACAGCAATTTCATAGGTAAAGACCTAATATTAAAAGTACGCATAAATATAAAGTAAGAGAAGTAAAGCTAACTCACGCGCCTTGCTTGGAGATCCATATCTCACCTGACCTTACAGTCATTGCAGTTTATCGATCTCCCTTTTTTTTTGTGGATGGGAAATCATCAAATGACTTCTCCCGCTCTGGGCAGAGCAGGAGAGCGTGTCAGACTTTTACTGACTAAAACCCACCCGTGCTCCTTAAGTTGCCCGTGCCAGGGCCACGGTATCTCTTTCGAACTACCCGCGACCCGTCACTGCTGATATCTCTTTGAAGCCCGCGTGGAACACAACGCGCCGTCGACCCGGGCCTGGTCCTTACCGGACGGCGAGCTGCCCATTACTCGTCGTCCTATCGATCTCCCTCAACCGCAAATGCTGACGAATTTATCCATTCCCTAAATAATCATCTTATTACCATTGCATCAACTAAAAATATAATTGTAATTGGGGACATTAATATTAATCTGATATTAAATCACGGCGAGCAATCACAAGAGCGCACAGATAGACTTAATTATCTTAACATGCTGGCTATGCATGGGTTTCTCCCTGTTCACACGTTACCCACGAGAGACAAAAATTGTCTAGACCATATCAATATAAAACTAAAACCTACTGGTAAAACAGCGACCATTGCAATTATTCACACAACTATGACGGATCACTTCATGACTTTCTTAAAAATTACGAACCATACAAACTTAATAAAACCTACTAAAATAAAATCAGATTTTAACTTTGAGAAGGGACTCGCCGTCTTAAAAGATAGTAACCTGGCAGACCTACTAAAGCTTACTAACTCTAATACACTTACTAATAATTTAATCGAAATTCTTCACAATTGTATCACACTTAGTACTATCACTAGGTTGATCCCGATAAAACATAGAACCCTAAAACCGTGGATGACTATTGGTTTATTGCGCTGCATTCACAACCGAAATAACATGTAACGGAGACTGAGACTTGACCCGTTCAAAGAGGTACTAAAAATAACCTACAAAAGATACCGAAATTTCTGTAACTACATCATCAAAAAACAAAAACGTAAATATGACCAACTTGCTAAAGCACACAAAATTCCTAAAAAAACTTGGGACATCAATAATAATATCACACAGCGAAGACCTAAAAATACAAATAACTTATCTCCTTGAAACATCCAATAGCCCGCAGAACTCTATCAACAAGGTGAATAGCTTTTATATAGGAAAGCTTCTTGCGGATAAAATCACATTGCCTCCGTCTGCTTCAGTTAATAACAGTGACCCTAACCCATCCTTTTCTGACTATACATCGTCCTCATCTTTTGCTCTACTCGACACAGACTCTTATGAAGTTCATGCTACACTAATGGGCTTAAAACTCGACAGCGCCCCTGGATGGGACAATATTCCAGTATTTTTTTTAAAAGCTGCACACGAACACATTGTCCCAATTCTAACTTACTTAACAAACCTATGTTTTGAGCAAGGATTTTTCCAGGCTGCATTGAAAGTAGCCCTAATAACGCCAGTGTACAAGAGTGGAGACGGGTCAGACCCGTCGAACTATAGGCCAATTTCAGTACTGCCATCTATCTCGAAAATCCTAGAAAGACTCCTAAACTCACGCTTAATTAAATATCTTTCTAAACACAACATTCTTTCGCCATCTCAGTTTGGGTTTCGGCAGGGTAGGTCTACTGAAGATGCAGTCCTGTCACTAACATCTACTATAGTTGACAATGTGAATAAGGGTAGCAAATGTCTGGCAGTTTTCCTTGACCTCAAAAAGGCCTTCGACACAGTATCTGTCCCCATACTTCTGCACAGGCTCGAAAGCATCGGCATAAGGGGGCCTCCTCTTGAATTATTCAAATCCTACCTGACTAATCGCAAACAAACAGTAAAAATAGGGGAGTTTGTTAGCTCAGAAGAAACGACGTCGTATGGCGTTGGGCATGGGAGTGTCCTTGGTCCGACGTTGTTTCTCATATATATTAATACCCTTTGCAATTTAAGCATTGACGAGGGTCGTATTTTCTCATACGCGGATGATACCGCCATAGTCTTTGCTGATAAGACATGGGCAAAAGTTAAAAGATCAGCCGAAATTGGCCTGTCTAAGATTGCAGTCTGGCTCAATCGTAACCTCCTTACACTAAATGCCAACAAGTCCAATGACATATGTTTTTGCAATTACACACTCAGCCTCCGGTTGAATTTCAAATTAAGATCCACTGCTGTTCCGATCCCACAATTCCTGACTGCTCTTGTACAAAGATTGACAGGTTACAATACACCAAATACCGGGGCATCATGATAGATCAGCGCCTGTCCTGGCATATGCATACTGAACTAATCATGAAAAGGATTAGGAAATTAATATGGACTTTCAAATCATTGCGACACGTTGCCTCAAAGAATCTTCTGCAAAAAGTTTATGTTTCATTGGCACAATCGAATCTTACGTACTGTTTGCCATGCTGGGGAGGGGCAACAAAAATTAAATTTTTGGAACTTGAGAGGGTGCAGCGTTCTCTGCTTAAGGTTATGCTCTTTAAGCCTTATCGATTCCCTACCCAAAGTCTTTACCTAGCCTCTGGCCTTCTATCTGTAAGGAAACTTTACCTACTCCATCTTATCCTGAGAAAACATAAATCCATTCCGTATGATCCCATAAAGCCGCGTAACAGTGGCAGAAGAGGTTATTTAGTCGCTCCATCTGTCCCAGTCAGATCTGTTTTTGCTAACAGGCAATATGAAAAGCAATCTTCCCATGTATACAACCTGCTAAACAAAGAGCTACACATCTTTCCTATGAAACTCCGCGACTGTAAATTAGCTGTGTCTGATTAGCTTAAGAATAAATCCTATGATGACATTGAGGCTTTGGTATCAACGCTTCCTTAACCTGTCCTGAAATTAATAGGACCATGGTAGCCAAACTGTTAGTGGAGGAAGCTGTACCAGCTTCCTCCGATCCCAAGACATTGTTGTAGGGCTAACCTAACCTAATCCTAAACAGAAACCTAAAGTTTATATGACATAACACACACACACACACACACACACACACACACACACACACATTCAAAAACTCACTCATATACAACACACAAATGCGCTTCTTGCTGTATTTTTGTATTTAATTTAAGGGCGGAGGAGGCTTTTATTTAATATAAGGTGATCTCCAACTCATGTGTGTTTACAATATGTTTCAATGCAATAAACATTTTTATTTTATTATTATTTTTTATTTTTTACATTTTTATTCAGATGAGGTAGAATTTTTTGTATCAAAAAAATCATCACTAAACCTCCTAGATTCGAAGTTATACCAGTTAACGCCAAAAACAAAATGTTCCATATCTCCAGACTTATTCATTATTCAATGGTGGTGCTGGCGATTAGCAGCTATACTCGCCTTAAGCCGCTCGCCGCTATTAGGTACTATAATAATCCAAGCTATCGGCGCCACGCTTGTTGGTGTACTTATGCTTTTGTTTTCGAGCTGTCAAAAAAATTGCTCACCGTGTCACGTTGCGTCCGTTTCAGTGTGAATGACTTTTAAATGTAATCTTATAATTTTCAGATGACGATGAAGATTGTGGAAAATGTTCACATGTTAATAAGTACATAACAGGAGACAAAATGAAATGTTCATGTAGTGGTAAGAGCAGATTTTTTAAGATACGACCTTTATGCCCATGCGAACAGCATCAGCCACCAGTATCAAAGACCACAGCTGGACCAAAGGCGGGGACCAGGTCCACGGGCTGCCAGTGCTGTACCTGCGATTCCAAGACAAAAGGTGACCCGAAGCTAGAAGTGCTAGGTCCCGCCGGAGGAACGTGTCTAATGGACCCAGGAGGAACTTACTGTCAAGCAGGCCAAAGACCTTCCACTGACCCAAAAACAAACCGTGAGGACTGTACCTGTGCAAACGGTAAGCATGGTAAAAAGAATAAGAATATAATTTGTGAATGTCCTCCCTCGGAACCCAAACCCAAATCCGAAACCGAACCCGAACCTGAACTTGAACCCGACTTAGAGCCATACCTGTACCAAAGTCCCATCCAATTATCCGACAAGCAATTTTTGAGACAGAAATCAGATATGACGCAGACTCAATCAGGATTCAGAATATTTAAAAAGAAGAAACCACCGGTAGAACCTGAGCCAGAATTTTCAGTGGATGATGCAGTCAGGTACTATATAGCTATGAATCCGGCTCTTATAAAGGACTTTTGCCCTCCGCCGCCCGAACCCAAAGACAAAGACTGTCCGTGTAGCAAACACAAAAGTGTGCTAGCAATTAAAAATAATAATAAAAATAATGATGTAGAATGCGAATGTCCTCCTGATCCGCCCAAATACGGTGCTCCTCTTCCTTCCACGAGTGTTCCAACTCCTACTCCACCGCCTGTGGAACCTGAGGGTCCCACCGGAGGATTCAAGTTTTCTATAGGAGGCAAAGGTTCTGGATCTAAGGGTCTTAGCGGTGTCTGTTGCTTCGATATGATTCAAGAGACGAACATTTTAAGTACTAAATATTCCAAATAATTCCAAAAAATACCACTGTCTAGTGTTAAACAGGTTTAAAGAAACTTGATAAATATGTAGGATGGATGACAATACAATTCGGTATTAGTGTAACCATTTCCAATTGTTTGTGTATCTTTTAATCGATCTAGCTTTCTGGGAAATAATTAAGTTATTAATAAGTAAACAAGATTTGGAAACAATTTTATTTTGTTTTATTCCTTAGATCATTTTAAAACATCGTCTCTGTCTACTAGTGCGGTACTAACTGACACTCGTAAATTGATTTTCAGTAGGTAATAATAATCTTAGAAATAATTTACAAAGGTATTAAATATTATGTTAGGTGCCTGTACTAGGATAAACCTGTAGAAAAATATATCACAGGCGGCATGAGCTCCTAATCTATCTATAGTTATATAAATAAAAATCAATTGCTAAATGTGTGTAAGCTACAGAACGGTTGCACGTATTTGGTAAATTCTTTTTTTTGATATGTTTGTAATTGTCAGGACAAGGTTTGTACAACAGACTTTTTTTGGAAAACTCACCGGAAAAGTCGGAATTTTGGATGGTATTTTTGAATGAAAATAGACGAAACACAGCCTAGACTCCCATTGGAGATAGAGGTATGAAATTCACCCGGGCGAAGCCGGAAACAAACAGCTAGTAAGACAAAATGTAATCAATTAATTAATCGAACTTTTATTTTTAAATGAAAACACTTCTATTATTTCCTGGAGCTAACGCAATTTGGGAACTGATGTTATGTTAAAAACAATAAAATTGAACATGAAGCAATTCACATACAAATACACCCTGCCTAGATATCTCTTTTGTTGACTGTGTATTTTCTTGTATGTACATACAAGAAAATACACAGTAATACAAAGTAAAACGAATGAACATTTTATTCATTCATTCTAACTCACTAATTGTATCACATCAATAGCACTTTGTGTTTGTTTTGTTGTCATAGGACAATTGCATAGATACGCACAAATTTGTCAATGTGTGTGTGTGTGTTTTTATTGTGTGGCTATTACTCTTTCGTGTGCGTTTGTAACAATAGGGAGCATGTATCTGTATGTGGTTGTCAAATTTTCGTAGTGTGCTCTATGTGTTTTCCTCGCCTCCCGCAGAAAGTGGCAGAAAATGTTGTTCGGTGATTCACTGCTTGCCATCTCCATAGGTTAAATGCTCTAAGTCCAACGATGACAAAATCCTAAGCACAAAGCGATGTTCCTCCCTGTGTAGCTTCAGCCTTAGCAGCTTAGTCTAAGGCTTAATAGTCACGAGCGCTTGAGATTCATCATCATAGATTGTAGATAATCCGCCGTCAGAAAAATCTAAATTATCAACCTGGCCGAAACTGGCCAAAACCAATACTAGTCATATGGATCACCTGTCACATGACATTTGTAACGTTCATTCCTACCCAGTCCTATTTCCTATCTTCCATCCTATAAGTCTTACCAATGAAACAAAATTAAACTCTTAACATGAGTGCATAGTTTTCTAGGGTACATAATTTATACCCAGCTTCAGGCAAAGCAATCTGGATGTTGTTATGTTAATAAAATCTCAACATGTCAGGTAAAGTGAAAAATATATCAAACTTACTATCGATGTTATTAAAATCGATCATCGTAAATAGTTTTGGTAGTTATGTAGATATTCATCATCCAAGCCAGACGTCACCCACTGCTGGTATTAGGTAGGTGGTTAGGTAACTGTATATTTTGGTCCAAAATAATAAATCAGATATCAGGAAAACTCCTGAAGCTGAACTTTTACCTACATAATACTTGTACGTATCAAATTATCGGGACACATTTGAAAAGAGGCCATTTCAACGTAATTTATGTGACAACATCGAATATTTTTCTTGCAGCATATTTACGTCCGTTCTAGTCAAAGACGTTCATGTATGTTCATGTACCTATTATTTTGCTATATTACACCATCTAGCAAGCATTAAAATAGAATTATTAATGTAATGTCACCTCTAATTCCATCCATTATTTTGGTTAGCTATCCAACGATCTTTTGAGCCAGAGCTCCATTGAAGACTCGCACTTCTCCACTAATAGAAACGATGCCGATGATGGGACAATAACTTGGTAAGATCCAATGATATCTAAATAAAACATCATTGGTAAGATCAAAAGTAGTTGCTTCAAGGTACTGGTTGATTTCCAAACAAAGTTTATCATGAATTTACAATGTTTTTAAATAACATTTAAAATTAGGGAAAATAATTGTTTATCACATTAACTAACTACCTACTAGCTCAAATGGTCCGTATATTCACAACTGTCATTGTTTGACAGTTATAGGTTTTAGGTAATACGGGCTGGTATCCGCAACTCCACGAAAATGCGCGAATTTTGCGTATGGGTGGGAAAATCGATTATTCGATCCACCCCAGCTCCTCAAAGAAGCCCAGCAGTGCCTTGATGTTACTGACAACCTCACGGAGAGTACCTGGGTTACCGATGTACTTTGCCCTGTATGCGACGACCACCGGGCAGTTTAGAAGCACATGAGCTGCTGTCTCGTCGTACTCCATGCAGACCCTGCACAGCGGACTGTCTGTGACTCCTATGACAAAGAGATGATTATTAAATGACCCATGGCCAGTTAAAGCAGCTGTAACTATACGCAGCTGTTGTTTAGTTAGTCGGAGAAACTGTTTCCTGAGGTGGCCGTCAATTGTAGGAAGTGCTTCCTTAGCCTGCCTACACTCACTTTAGTCCGACCATAGTTTGTAATGTTAGTACGTTTCCTTACCAGAGTGCGCAAGTACCCGAAGGGGAGCGGCACTATGGGTTCTGGTCTCACTGGTGCCATGCTCGGCCCTCTTTTGGCAAGTTCGTTGGCTGCGTCGTTGCCTATCAAGCCGCTGTGTCCTTTGATAAATGTATCAAAGGACACAGCGGCAGACCCAATAATATAACCATTCAATGGAATGGTTATATTATTGGGTCTACCCACCTGGTTGAGACGCTGGTGGCACTCGTATATTAGCCCAGAGTCCACTGTGTGACTACTTAGCGCTTGCAGGACAGCCATATTATTATTATTATACTCTTTGACAGCCATGCTGTCTAAGAGTATGCGGCTCGAGTGGTCCTTCACTTTATACAGTTTCACAGTTATATGAAATGGCGCAAAATTAACGTAGGAAAATTAACGTAGGGTGTTAATTTGATGAACATTTAATTTCCCTGACTGTACATAAGTGGAGGTTACCTATTACTTTAAGCAATTTACACTCGATTTGGCAAAGGTGGAAGAAAAATTGAATCAATCCTAGATTATTATAATTAAGTATTGTAATAAAATACTATCTTTATACTTAGAATAAAAGTGTAACTAATTGCTGTCTGTACTAGGGGTCATTATTAATGCAATAGAACCCAAAACAATGATTTTTAGAATATTTGTGTGTTTGCCGGTTTGTCTGTGCGTTTGTGAGCGCTAATCTCAAAAACGGCTTAAGCGATTTGGGTGTGATTTTCACTAATCCACTGTGGTAAGCTTTACTTAAAATGTAGTGTTTATTATATTTCAATCGGTTTATAAATATGAAAGTTATGTCAGTTTGGAAAAATGGAATAAAAATGCTATAATAAAAGTACTTAGCAAGTCGGAAAGAAATACCTCCGTAACCTAACAAAAAGTACTAGGATGGTATGAATTCAAGACACTTGAGGGTAATAAAATCGCACACCCCTGTAATTTGGTTTATTACTGATTTTTTTCTTAAATCTAAAGATATTGAGTACAAATCATTAGGCAAAATTAAAGAATACAAGCTTAGCTTTAAAAAAACACAAAATTAAAATCATTGACCTTCACGTAACTTACAGAAACCAGCCGTACACCAAATTAGCCAAATTCACCCGTTAGCATTGTCACTACTTGCACCTCTTACCCGCAGGTATAAAAGGGTCGGTTTTTTTGGATTTTTAATCAGTTGCATACCGAAGGTCAACGTGATAACATCTCTACTGAAAGCATACGGAAAAATATAGATACCACGCCTGCAGAAGCCGCTCAAGTTTATTGCCTTGCTCGAAGCAGGCCATAATCAAAGTGAAGTTGCTCGACGACTAAATTTGAGCCGCTACTCTGTTCATCGTGTCTACCAGAGGTTTCAAGAGACCGGTGGCTACATTCGGCGACCAGGATCTGGCCGGCGACGCAGAACATCAGAGCGTGATGACCGCTTTGTGTCGAGGTCTTTGAGAAATCGGCAACTGAATGCGGTTCAACTGGGACAAGAGCTTCAAGAAGTTCGCATTGTCAGTATAAGTCGGTGGACAGTCAGAAGAAGACTTGGTGAAGCAGGACTAACTTCACATCGCCCAGCAAATGGTCCCAAATTGACCACAGCTGGTGAGCTGTCAGCCCGACTACAATTTGCCAGGGAACATTTAAACTGGACGCATCTGATGAGTGCAGAATGACATTACATGGTCATGATGGACGCTCTAGGGTCTACAGAAGGTCATCAGAGCGAATTTCACAATACTGCATAAGCGCACGTGTGCACGTGCACGCTTTTGGCGGTGGATCGTGTATGTTTTGGGGTGGCATCACTGGGGCGAATACCGGCCCGAGATCGAGAGGTTTGACGGCTGCGCGATACGTCGAAGAAGTGCTCGATGGACATGTGAGGCCGATTGCGTGGCTTATGGGAGAAAATTTTTCTCCTAATGCACGACAACGCCAGACCGCATGTCGCTAGAACAGTTTGCGACTGATCTCAGTCCGATTGAGCATGTCTGGGATGAGCTAAAAAGAAGAGTTCGAGCAAGAAGCCCTGCTCCTACGGGCCTCCGAGAGCTTCAACTTGCCATTGAAGAGGAGTGGAATGCTATATCACAAGATTTCATGGTAAAATTAATATGGTCCATGAAAAACCGATTAAGAGCTGTAATTAAGGCTAGGGGAGGGAATACACCTTATTAATAAACAATTTGTTCAAGAATTTTGAGTTTGATTTTCATTATTTCTTAAGCGAAATTGGGTAATTTTACCCGTTTGTTGGGTTTTGTGCCAAAACACCTCTTATGGGTACTTTTTAAAGAGAGAAAGAAAGAAAAATGCGTTTAATTGGCATTACAGCAAAAAAAAAATACACCTTAAAATACACTGTATTTGATATCATTAGAAAGGTAATGAGGTACACTTTCAATTAATGTGTGTGTGTTTTTAAATATTTATTCAGATTAATGAAAAAAACTGCCTTAACAAAAAAAAGTCAAGGTGTGCGATTTTATCATTGCTCTCAAGTGTATTTCAATACACGACACGATACGTTGTGCACATTTTCTGAGCAGTAAACCTAACAAAAAAGTGCTATACTTGCATGAATTAACGCTTAGTACTATGCTTACGAGTATAATAGGATTAGGATAAAATTTGGCACAGATAGTTTATAACATTGATTAACACATTGGATACTTTATAATCCGGTAGTACTTTTCGGTGGGTTAATTTCCGACATTCTCGCCGGCGAAGCCCCTTGCAAAAGCTAGTACGTAATATACAGCGAAAGGAATTTCGTTCCAACTGGGTGTCCCACAACACCTTCCAACTTTTTAATTTTTTTTATATACTATGTAAATGGAACAAATAATGCGGTGAAAAGATTAAACATACAGCACGAGTCTGGCCTGATTGAAGTAATGTTGAAGGACACCAGCTCTGGCTTGCCTATAATAGCCGGCTGGAGTGAACAATGACGAGGAACAGAGCTCCCACCTCTTTCTTGCCTTTATTGGCTGGCTTGAGTGGAGATTCGCAATAGCAAAAGTGCTCGGAGGAAGGAAGTATTCCAGTAAGATGCTGGTAGGGATTTTGATCGTACTTCCAGGATTGTCCTGATAGCCGTGGAATACTTCTCTACTCCTCAAGCACCTTCGGACACATTGCCCCCTTGCCGGTACGTTACTATGAGCTAGCGACGGTTTCCGGGGGTCCATTATTGAGTATGAAGTCACCCCCTGCCATTTTATCCGTGTATTGTATATATTGGTCAGGCAGTGGCCATAGTCCAATATATTTAGAAAGAAAAGAAAGAAAGAAAGAAAATACGTTTATTTGCGGTAAACATGACGCAAAGGACAACAAAATAAAATAAACAAAGTAAAAAGCAAGTTTTGGGGAAAATATGCGTCACATCTACGCAAAACGGCTACCGCTCAGCATAATGCCGCGACCCCATGCGAAACAATATATATCTATATATTTGTTTCCTTCCTACACCAACCAGGGGTTGCCCTTGGATTTACTTGCATAGTGCGTACAGGGATAATCGTTGGTTGGTGCCTCGTTTCATCGAAGGCTTCTAACGGGCCTCTGCGAGTTGACTTCGGCCCCTGGTACCTACGCATTCCAAAGGACCGGGACCCCAGGGTCCCGAGATAATAATTATGTCAAAGACACAATAAAAGTATTAATATAATATTATTGTTACGGACAATGCGTAAAATGCTTTATTAAAGCTCAATCATAGCTAACTGCCGCGTATATAAAGAAATAGCAAGTACGTCTATAACTTCGTTATGTACATAGGAACATGCGTGGTTTATTGATAACGGGAAGATATACAGACTTGCTAGTATGTCCATCGGTTTTATTAGCTATTAGGTACCTTCCCCACTATATACGGGTCAGGTACATAAGGTCCTTATATAGTTTACGAGAAGCTTGAAGGAAACACATAAGAAAGTAAATAGTTCTTGGATTTGTAAAACTTTCGAGACTTAAAGTAAGCTATGTATCATAAAAAATAACCACTAATGAGCTATATATTTCGGCCAATGGTAGGGCAGCTGAGATCAACCGTTGTCCGCTTGTCGATTTAAGATGCGCGCGTATGAGACGCTGTTTTTCGAAAAACGCGTGTCTATAAATAGGGGCGTCGTCCGTTCCCCCGCACTCACTTACGACGGGACGGCGGCAAGAATACTTCAAGACTCAAGGTGGCACCATGACTTCTCACACGACACTGTAGCCCTAGTGGAACCTGTATCTCTCCTTGAGCTACAAGAGCTCGAAGAATTATCAATTGCAAGAAAGAAGAACGTCAAGAAGTCTGTTGTTATGACCAGTATATTTTTATTCTATTTACAAGTGTTACGAAGTTGTGTGTTACAAGAAAATACAGGGTGGAAACTTTCAGCGGGGCAGTAAGGGGAAGTACATTATCCGTTGCAGTTACGCGAAAATGGTCTTAGGAGACTATCCATAATTTTTATGGCATTTTGATCCCAATTCACAGATTAAAAAAAAAAAAATACAGTTAGCAAGAAAATAGCCATTTTACACAAAAACATTTTTTGATGCCAATCGATCCTGTTTCTAATACTGATTAAAAACTTCTATGGGACCAACCATCGTTGGAGTACTCAAAAAGGCACAAATTGCATAAAACTTTTCCCGTACATTTTGTATGAAAATTTTACGCAAAAGCTTTTTTAGTGACGGCTGAGATCGTTTTGTTGACTGAATAAAAATATAAGTTTAAAAACAATTCAAATTACGAACTCGTTATTATTAAATAAAAAACAATCTTGACAGTTTCTTCAAGAAAAATTCTGTATTTGATAATTTCTGTTCTTACACTTGTCGAAGCTTATCCCGAAATATCATCAAGAGCAGTCGCTGAAGAAGTAGGTGTCTCACATCGTTTCGTACTAAAGATATGGAAGAAGTATGGTTATAAATGTTACCGACAGGGGCGACTAGTTCAAGCCTTACATTCAGGGGATGCCGCTCGAAGACTTACTTTTTGCAGGTGGTTAAGAGGAAAAATAAGCAGAGATTACCATTTTCTGAATTTCATATTATTTCATTTTATTTAAATAAGAATAACATCATCAAGTTATGTTAGTTAATAAAAAAAGAAAATTAATACGCCTTCTTTTTGATGTGTAAAATTCTACGTGATCATTTGTCTTTTATTTTATTTTTGTATTTCAGTTACCTACACAAATTCTTTACAAAATGTACGGGAAAAGTTTTTTGCGATTTGTGACTTTTTGAGTTAGTCTTACACCAACGATGGTTGGTCCCAGTATCAGTATTAGAAACAGGATCGATTGGCATCAAAAAATGTTTTTGTGTAAAATGGCTATTTTCTTGCTAACTGATATTTTTTTTCAAAATCTGTAAATGGGGATCAAAATTCCATAAAAAAATATGGATAGTCTCCTAAGACCATTTTCGCGTAGCTGTAACGGATAAGGTACTTCCGCTTACTGCCCCGCTGAAAGTTTCCACCCTGTATAGTGGCATGTGCCTTTCAATAGACCACGGCGTTTATTTTACATTTCCCTACTGTCCCCTACAATTATTGTACATTATACAGAGTGTAAGTGGAAACAGTGGCAACCTTTTAAGGGGTCATTGTACTCATCATTATGAACAACTTTTACTATGGGACCACACCTGAAATCGCGGAAAAAAAATCTGCTCTTCCCTACATTTTGACGAATTATGCGAACATAACTGTACTGAACAGCTGATTTTTTTTTTCGCGATTTCAGGTTTGGTTCCATAGTAAATGTTGTCCATAATGATGAGCACAATGACCCCTTAAAAGGTTGCTACTGTTTACACTTACTCCCTGTATCCCTGTGTGTCTGTTCCGTATCTTGTACCCTGGTCAAATTAAATTAGCTAGCGAAATTCAGCAGTCATGATGGGTATCGATCGATATCTAAACACTACAAAATAAAAAAGATTTAATGAATTTATTTTGGGGCTGCGACCGCTGTTGTTCAGTACTTGGTAGTATGAGTTGAAAGATCAGTTTTTTTTTGTTTTAATCAGCATCAGCATCTCAACAACAAAACAACTACATCTATGAAGTTTACACACAACAGAACTGATTTTTTAAACTGATATTTTAACTACACTGGCTGATGACCCAAAAAAAAATCATCAAATCAATTAATTATTTGCTTTATCATGTTTAGATATCGATAGCCATCACGTCTGCGTTATAAATTATCTGTGTGCCAAACATCCAAATCCATTCAGCCATTTTTTCAATCTGAAACACATCCAGACAAATAGACAAACGGACAAAATTAAAAAAAGAAACGTTGTTAAACTTCTGATCCACACCTCAAATTAAGTATAGAAGTTAAAGATTTGTTACTGTTTGATGGAGCGTGGATATGGCGGTATGCAAATGTTAAAAGTTCTTGCCAAGATTGTGGGTTATTTGATTGAATTTGTATGCAGTTATTGATGGCAGCGAATAGTGCCTCAGCAGCTAGCGACACTCTAGCTCCCTTCGGGATTCTTTCCACTATTGGCGCTTTTTAATTTAGATCACTGAGGTGTTTGTCGAAATATATATTAGAAGTGGCATAAAGAAGTAAGTCGGAGGACTGAGAAGTCGAAGGGTTGAGATTATGGGAAGATGAAGGTTTCAATAAGAAAAACTAAAACTTAAAAATTTACTGCTAATTTTAAAATAGTAATCAGATATTTCATTATCAAATTATGGAAGTTACAATAATTATACCTATTAAATATTTAAATTTAAAAAATATGTTATTTTACTCATTTTTTCTATTTAGCCATTTAAAATTCATATTTTAGCTAGTGTGCATTAAATACACAGAACAAACACTATTTACATTGTTATACGGGATGAAATTTAAAACAAGTACCAAATCGAAATGGGAGATTGTATTCATCATTATGAACAACTTTTACTATGGGACCAAGCCTGAAAACGCGAAAAAAAAAATTAGCTGTTCAGTACATTTATTATCAACATCAAACTCGTCAAAATGTACTGAACAGCTGATTTTTTTTCGCGATTTCAGGTTTGGTCCCATAGTAAAAGTGACTACCAAACTGAACTTCGACAAACCGAAATATGACAAGATTTTATTTCGACAGTACGGAACTCCGACTAGTCTTCAATTCGACAATACATTAGTTCGAAATACCTACCAACTACTGTACTCCGACAAAGCGTTTCCGCGACGTGACTTAACTACGAAACAATGCGACTTCAACGACATACTTCTTCGACATCAATGCTAGTCCGATATGAGCCGATTTCGACATACTCTACTCCGGCATGCTGCAAATCGACAATATCTTAAATCGACACGACGCTACTTTGAAATTATTCTGCGACATTGGGAAACAACTGAACTTGTCAAACATGATATGGCTAGCTAGAAAGGGAGTCATTACCGAGATGACCACTAATAGAGAAGTAGGTACAGACTAATAGAGAAGTACAGACTAATAGAGATGGAGATGGAAGAAAAAGACATGTTGCCCCGACCTCAAACAAATTGGGTTAGGGGCAGGAATGGAAGGATGAGGAATGGTGATAAGGATTAAATAATAACATGTATTTTAAAAGAACATTTTTTTTTTAAGTCTTTATTAGAGTATTAGACATTCCTGCCCCTAACCCAATTTGTTTGAGGTCGGGGCAACATGTCTTTTTCTTCCATCTCCATCTCTATTAGTCTGTACTTCTCTATTAGTGGTCATCTCGGTAATCACTCCCTTTCTAGCTGTCCAAATAGATTAGCGTTTTGTGTTGTGAGCCTATAGATACGTTTAAGTAGTAGTTAATTGGCTATCTATAATACATGTATAGTTACAGTCCACTATGTAGTCAGTTGTGAATAAACCTGCATTCTAAGTACACGTCGTTTTCTTAAAAAAATCAAGGCAAACGAAAGTCAACCTTATATATTGATCATTTTGGTCCATATTCGAGCCGGATTATGTTAATGAGCGTCGAGTCCGGCCGATCCGCGAGAACAAAAGAATAAGGAGTCGTCGGTGATACGTTTTGCTAATATTGTTATTTCAAGTTATAAAACGTTTTCTAGCAAACGAATCATTACAGTGAAATTGATTGACTTTAAACTGTTACTTGTTTACAAGGTGTATGTGACTTTTGGTGCAAATCATAATAACAGTACATTGAGTGAGTGATTTAAGAGATTAACATTAACAAACTGTTAGTTTTCGAGAGTTTATTACCTAAAACAAGTGACCGAGGAGTGTTGTTTGCCGAGATTGCTGTGCGAGTTTATTTGTTTTTACAATTGAGGCACTTCTTTCGTTACAAGATGAGTTGTTCGAGAATTTAATGAAAGCTGAGAGAAATTTTAAGAAGACTCCGAAAGAAAGGATTAAACGTCAGTACTTAGAAACGAGATTAGAGTTGTTAGAACAACAATTTATAGATTTTAAAGACGGACACCAGGAATAAATAAATAAATAAATAAATAAATATGTTTGGACATATCACACAACGCCATCTAGCCCCAAGCTAAGCAACCTAATGCTTGTGTTATGGTAACGAGATGGCTGATAAACTACTTATATACTTTTTTTTTTTTTTTTTTTTTTTTTTTTTTTTTTTGTAAATACATACATATTATAGATAGAAAAACACCCAGACTCGGAACAAATACTAAATACGGAAGGAAATAGTTGCAAAAGCGAAAAATAAAAAGGACGCAAATTATTTTACAGAAGGGAAATATGAGATTTTTGAGGAGCTATATGTACAGTATAAATCAAGTTTGCGGGAAGCTTTGCAACAGTTTTTGCCACCAGTTACCGAGTTACCTAACCCAGCAGTTGCCAATAGCGCAAACAATAATTGCAGTGATGTGAAACTACCCCGCATAATATTACCTACTTTTGGGGGTAAATATGCAGAGTGGTCGACCTTTTACGACATGTTTTCCTCATTAATACACAATAATAAGAATATTTCATTGGTACAGAAATTACATTACCTCAAGTCCAATTTGAGTGGAGAAGCATTCAATCTACTAAGTAACTATTCGACGACTGATGCAAATTATGAGGAAGCATGGAAGCAGTTAGTTCGGCAATACAATAATAAGCGTTATAACTGCAATGCTATTATGAGGTCTTTATTTGGCACAAAGAAAATTCAAACCGAGTCAGCCAATGCAATTGGGAATTTGTTGGATACGACGTCTACCTGTCTTAAATCTTTGGAAAACTTGGGCATTAGTACTGAATCCAGTAACGCTAAACCGTCTGTCGTTCACTTAGTCGTTTCAAAATTGGACACAGAATCGGTTAAACAGTGGGAACAGCAATTAAATACGATGGGTGATGAGTTGCCCACTTGGATACAATTGAGAGATTATTTGGAGTACCGATTCAGGACGCTAGAAATGATAGATACGAACGGGAACAGCGCCGCGCAACAAGCTAAGCCTGCTGCGAAGTCGAAATCTTTTCATGCATCAGTAGAGAAGGAGAAAGAGAACTAAGACTAAGGCTAAACAAGAGTGTCCGATGTGTCATGAAAATCATTATCTCAACCAGTGCAAGCGTTTTAGCCTTATGACACCTAAGGAAAGACAGGACTTCGTTCAAACGAGTATTAATACGAGTACGAGAGTTTTAATTGCTTGGCACCAAACCATGCGGTAGTTAAGTGTCGTCAGTCATTCAGCTGTAAGAAATGTGGGAGAAGACATAACACGATGTTACATTTTGAGAGAGAGAACCAGGAGCCAGCCAGTAGCCTGGAGCAGGCAGCCGCAGTGTCACCGAGTGAACCACAACAGGAGAGAGCGAGTACAACACGAGGTGACACAAACATAACTGCTACGTATTCTAGAGGAGATCTACACCCTAACAGCGTGCTTCTTGCGACGGCTAAGGTTAAGGTATTCCGTTCTAACGGTTTTAAACAAATAATTCGTGCGTACTTGACCAAGGGTCACAGGCATCTTTTGTGTCTGAGTCAACTGTGCAATTATTAGGTCTTGTACGCAAACCAGTAAGTGGCTGGGTGTCAGGGCTGGGAGATGGTCGTATGAGGATAAAATACACGGTTTCATTTCGCTTGGAATCACGTCTTAATCCAGCTAGCTACATCCTAGTTAACGCTTATGTGTTGCATTCCGTAACGTCACTACTTCCTTCGACTAACTTGAGCACTTCCAAATGGGTAGAAATTGACAATCTTCCTTTAGCTGATCCTACATACGCGACGCCAGGTAAGATTGATATTTTGCTAGGTGCAGAGGTTTATAGTGAAATATTACTTGATGGCGTTATGAAGCATCCTGATTGTAATTTAATGGCTCAAAATACAGTGTTTGGATGGATTTTGTTAGGAGGAATCTCAAAGGGATCTCGAACGTTAGCAAAGGATAATCTCATTAGCATGCACGTACAGGTTAATGAGGATGAGTTACTTAAAAGGTTTTGGGAGATGGAAGATGAGCCTAATTTAATAAAGAAAGAGATGACTAATAGCGAGAAAGTATGTGAGGATTTGTTTGACTTAACTACAGTGAGAGATAATGAAGGGAGATTTATAGTGAGCTTACCATTTGCAACGGACGATCCTAAGTGTCAATATAGTAATACAGAAGAGAGAGAGCAGTGAAGAGGTTAGAATATTTAGAAGGAAAGCTATCGAAAGATTCAAAGTTGAGAGAAGAATATAATAAGGTGAGTATTTGAGTATGAACCACATGAGACTGGTTTCTGAGAGTGAGTTGCAGAAGTCTAAAGCTGTCTATCTTCCTCACCATGCGGTGGTGAGAGAAGACAAAGACACCACTAAAGTGAGAGTTGTCTTTGACGCTTCGAGCAAAGGTGACAATAATGTGTCACTAAATGATGAGCTTCTTGTTGGACCAAGGTTACAACAGGATTTAAGGCACATATTGATGAGATGGCGTCATCATAAAATCTGTATCGTAGCCGATATTGTGAAAATGTATCGGATGGTGAGAGTGGCGGACAAGGACACAGATTTCCAGAGAATTGTCTGGAGATTTGATCCGACGGAGTCCATACAACGTTACAAATTGTTACGTTTAACGTTTGGTACAGCATGCGCGCCATATCTAGCTGTCAAGGTGTTACACAGACTTGCTAAGTTAGAAAGAGATAAGTATCCATTAGCGGCGAGAATAACAAAACAATGTTATTATATGGATGACTTAATGACCGGGTCTGACACGGTTAATGAAGCAATAAAAATTTATGAAGAGATGAATAAGTTAATGAGGAGTGGTGGTTTTGAATTACAGAAATGGCTTAGCAATAATGAGAAGTTTTTAGAGCAGATTGGGTAAACTGAGTTGAGTGAAAGACTAAAAAAAACTAAAAAAAAAAACTAAACTAAACTATTAAATTTAATGATCTAATCAAGGTGTTAGGTTTGAGTTGGAATAGGAAGAATGATAATTTTGAATACGTAATAAACTTACCTGAACCTAAAGATTTAATCACTAAAAGACAAGTATTATCTGAAGTAGCGAGATTGTATGATCCTTTAGGCTGGATTGCCCCAGTGGTAGTTAATGCTAAGATTTTAATTCAGAATCTGTGGAAATCTGGTCTTGAATGGGATGAGAGTTTGACAAATGAATTACTTGGTGAGTGGCTAAAATATAGACAAGAGCTAATAGATTTCAAAAATCTTAAAATACCTAGGTGGGTAAATTTTACACAAGAATGTAAGAGAAAGTTACACGTATTTTCGGATTCTTCAAAATCAGCTTTTGCGGCAGCGGTTTACATACGAGTAATTGATAGTTCAAATAGAGTGTATGTACATCTTCTGTCTGCAAAGACTCGAGTTGCCCCAATCGTAAAGGAGATTTCTATATCCCGACTTGAACTGTGTGGCGCCACCTTAGCAGCCAAGCTTATATGTGAAGTATCACAAGTTCTGGAGATACCCAAGGAACACCTTTATGGATGGACCGACTCCACCATAGTGTTAGCATGGCTGAAAGGAGGCTCAAGTCGATAGGCAACATTTATTAGTAACAGAGTGTCCACCATATTAAATATTATGGATTACCACCAGTGGAGTCATGTCTCATCAGAGACAAACCCTGCGGACTGTGCTTCGCGTGGTGTGCAGCCCAAGGAACTGAGTGAGCATACACTGTGGTGGAGACGTCCGCTGTGGTTGTCAGAAACTACAGTACACACAGAGAGTAAACTGATTGTAGACACACACGAAGAGGAACGAATCCAGTCTTTAACCGTTTTATCTGATGTTTACGAAGAATTTGTTTGGTCAAAATATTCATCTTTAAATAAACTATTAAAAATTGTATCCTATTGTAGACGAGTTTTGAATTATAAATTAAAGAAAGACAATAGACCTAAACTACCTAAATTTATCACACCAAGTGAAATGGACGAGACTTTATTAGCGTGCATTCAACAAGTACAAGAGCGCGAGTTTTCATTGGAAATAAAACAGTTAAAGACTGGAGGATGTGTGCCTAAAAAGAGTAAATTGCGATCTCTTTGTCCCTTTTTGAGCCAAAAGGGGATACTAAGGGTAGGTGGACGCATAGCACAATCGGACGCGTGTTATGACACGAAGCATCCGATAATTATGCCTGGTAACCATCATTTTACCGATGTTTTAATTGCGGATGTTCATGAAAAAACATTGCACGGAGGCCCACAGGCTATGTTAAACTTTCTTAGAAGTAAGTACTGGGTCTTACGTGCTAAGGATTGTGTCAAAAAATGTTTTAGAGAGTGCACTATTTGTTTGAGATACTCCACAAAGAAGACTACTCCTATAATGGGCCTGCTTCCAGAGGCAAGGTTAAAACCCAGTAAGCCATTTAAATCTACTGGTGTGGATTGCTGTGGTCCTGTTTATATCAGATTTTCGCCAGGCCGAGGAACGAAGTCTTATAAAAGTTACATTTGCATATTCGTGTGTATGGTTACACGAGCAGTCCATTTAGAAGCAGTAACCGACATGACTGCCAAAGGGTTTATTGCTGCGTTTAGGCGATTTACTGCTCGTAGAGGCCATTGTCAGGATTTATACAGTGACAATGGCACTAATTTTGTTGGCGCCGATAAGCAAATGCGAGAAATGTTTAATAGTGCCCGGTCGTCTCTTCCTGGAGAAATAGCAGAGCTACTTTCTTTAGAAAGAACCAACTGGCATTATATTCCTCCCCACTCGCCTAACTTTGGCGGGCTGTGGGAATCATCGGTGCGCAGTACTAAGACCCATTTGAAAAAAGTAGTAGGAAATAGTACACTTACACACGAAGAAATGTCGACTGTTCTGGCGCAAGTGGAGGCATGTTTAAACTCGAGACCGATTTCCTTGTTGAGCAATGACCCAAATGACCCTCTACCCTTGACACCAGGTCACTTCTTGGTAGGCGAACCATTATTAAATATTGCAGATGAGGATTACACTAATTGTAATGTTGTTGGGTCAGATAGATGGCGTTTGACGCAAAAAATTGTAACAGATTTTTGGAATAGGTGGTATAAGGAATACCTAGTTAATTTAAATCAGAGGTATAAATGGAACACTAAACGTGATGAACCAGAAATGGGGGATATTGTTGTTTTAAAGGAAGACAATGTACCTCCAGACAAATGGTTACTTGGTAAAATTATCAAAAAATATCCTGGACCTGATAATGTAACCCGAGTCGTATCCGTGAGATGTAAAACCGGAGAATATAAGCGTCCAGTAAGCAAAATTTGTATTTTAACTGAGTGAAATTTGTTTATTTTTTCTGTAATATTGTTATTTTAGTTGTTTTCAAGTTCAGAGTTTATTTATCTACCTGTCCAAATGAAGTTAAAAAAAAACCCAACGTATTTATGCTAAACTACTCTTTACCTGCATCATTAAGTTCAGTTGAGCTATGTACTAATGATCTACTTAGGAAACGTGTTTGTTATCAATATACCTAATTGAATACTGAATGTATTTACTTATAAAATTAAGAACGATACAGGTTGTTCTAATATTCATTCAATTGTATTTTTTACTAAAATGTTGAGAGGCATGTTTCTTAGAAGTTTGTATTTACATTTATTTGTTATTTGTTAAGTTTACGCATAAGTATTTCTATTTTGTAAAGTGTTTGATTTTAAGTTAATTTTCTTTTGTTAAAGTGTTGTTAAAGAACCTATGTTCTTTGGCGGGCGGAATGTCCAAATAGATTAGCGTTTTGTGTTGTGAGCCTATAGATACGTATAAGTAGTAGTTAATTGGCTATCTATAATACATGTATAGTTACAGTCCACTATGTAATCAGTTGTGAATAAACCTGCATTCTAAGTACACGTCGTTTTCTTAAAAAAAATCAAGGCAAACGAAAGTCAACCTTATATATTGATCATTTTGGTCCATATTCGAGCCGGATTATGTTAATGAGCGTCGAGTCCGGCCGATCCGCGAGAACAAAAGAATAAGGAGTCGTCGGTGATACGTTTTGCTAATATTGTTATTTCAAGTTGCCCATGAAATTGCCGTTTTGTATGAAAAAATTTAAACGAATTTTTTTCATGCATTTTTTATTTGTATTAATCGAAGTAATCACCCATGCAATCAATGCATCTTTGCCAACGCAGTGGCAGTTTATTGATGCCCTTCTTAAAGAAATCAGCTGGACGGGAGGCAACAAATTCTTCAAAGGCATTTTGTACTGCCTCTCGGGTATTGAATTTTTTTCCCGCCAAGAAGTTATCCAAATTCTGGAAAAAGTAGTAGTCTGTAGGCGCAAGGTCTGGTGAGTAGGGCGGATGACGGAGAGCTTCCAACCGCAGTTCTTGCAACTTGGAGACCGTCTGCTGTGCAGTATGAGGTCGCGCGTTGTCGTGCAGGAGCAGCGGAGACGAGCGATTGACCAATGCTGGTGGGAGATGTGCCAGCTTCTACATCATTGTGTTCAGTTTTTCACAGTACACATCTGAAGTAATGCTCACCCCGTTTGGTAAGAAGCTGTGATGAATCACACCGGCGCTAGACCACCAAACAGTGACCATCACTTTTCTAGGGGTAAGTTTTCGTTTAGGGCATTGTTTAGATGCTGAACCAGGATCCAACCAACTTGCTGAGCGCTTGCGGTTATCAAACAGAATCTATTTTTCATCGCAGATAACAATGCGGTTCAAAATTCCTTCATTTGTGTGTCTGTTGAGCAGTGCAAGGCACGTCTCGACGCGTACTTCGCGCTGGCGATCATTGAGTTCGTGGGGCACCCATTTGTCAAGCTTTTTTACCTTGCCAGTTGGACGCAAATGGACCAATATTGTTTTGACGCTAACGTCGAAAGCTGCTGCTAATTCAGCCGTAGATTGTGTATCATCAGCTTCCACAATCGCCTTTAATTCGTCATTGTCGACCAAAGTCTTCGGACGACCGCGAGGTTCATTTTTCAGGTCGAAATTTCCAGAACGGAAGCGGGCAAACCAATAACAAGTGGTGCGTTGGTTTGTAGTGTGAGCTCCGTAAACGTTGTTGATGTTGCGTGCCGCTTGTGCCGCGTTGCTGCCACGACGGTACTCATATTCCATAATTACTCGAATTTTTAACGTATCCATGATGACGAAAAAGATTGAAATGCGATGGAAATGTAACACTAATCATTAAACAAATGACTACTTTTGGAAAAAAAAAATCCATGTTTTTAAAATAAAATTAATTTGAAATTAGAATTCTTAGCCAAACAAAAATTATTTTGATTTGAAATGGCCAGTACTGCAGAACGGCAATTTCATAGGTAAAGATATAAAGACCGTCGTCTCAACATGACTTGTGTGACTCTCTCTGAAACACAAATGGGATTGCTAATGGGCAAACAAACTCAATGGGCCGTGACGTGACCGCAAACGTATCTGCTCCGCAATTATGTAGCTTTAATAAGCTTTGGCCTCGATAAAAGCACTCAAATACAACTACTCTTTCAGCAACACTAGGAAACTACAATATGCAGAGAGGAATGAACTAAGATTTAACAAGTTTTAAGAATGTCTCAAACACAACCTAATCAAAAAGAAAAAGAAGGGTCATCAAACACAACCAAATCAACAAGAAAAGGAAGGGCATAAAAATAAAGTGAAAAATTTGAAATAAGATAAAACGTAAATTAACACAGAGATTTTCATCAAAAATAGGTGTTATAAGAAAATAAAAGTAAAATTTGCAGTTCAGTCCGACGCTGTCTGTTCATAAATTCGCAATGAAAGACATTGAAAAAGAAGACAAACGACTTCGATATGATTTGCACCAGTGTGATCAGGAACATAGTCAATGCAATGAGATAAATGATATCAGCATATTGGTTCATACGAAAAAGGTGAAAAACCGTAATAAAGTCCATCTGATAAAATATGGACAACAGCCAGCTATCGCTTTTCGGTTATCAAGCTCTTGTAGAAATAAAACACGAAAGCTCCTCACTAAACACATTAGCATGGCTGACGTTTATAAACGGACTAAACTATCCAAGCAAGGTACCAAAAGCTCGGAAGCTATAAGAAACAAATCCTTTTTCAACTCCAAAGTCATAGTGAACCGAGTATCGGGACACCATTTAAACGACTACCTGAATTCTTTTAATTTTCCTACGCAGACGAAATGGAAAATTTATCGTTGTCAATTGACCGCACCGGAGGATAGCTGCTGCTGTTCATGCAACTCAGATGCAATGTTTGAAGTAATGAAAAGCCTCTACGACTGTTATAAACAGAAAAATTGTAACAATTGTAATTGCATACTATGCAGTCACAAAGTACAAGAAGAAAGGCGCCTTGGAGAAGAAAAGAAGTCGTTAGCTGAAATATCGTTGAAAGGAAAGACTCTATCAGAAAAAGAAATGATTTTAAAACAACAAGCAATGAAAGGCCTGCCTCTTTCTGAAGGCAAAACTGCTTCAGAGAAAAAGCTCAACGACAAAGTTCGCGCTGAGCTTGGCCTGCCTCCGAGACCTAAAACTGCATCTATGAAAGAAAGGCATGCTAAAGCAGCAGGTGCTGGATTACTGCAGCCCTTGGAAGGTAAATCACCTGCTGAAAAAGAAAAAATATTACATGGTTTACATGACAAAGGTATACCATTACCTGAAGGAAGAACGGCATCAGAGAAAGCCCTTATTGCTAAAGTGAAGGCTAAAGGAGTTCCTTTAGAAGGAAAAACTCCATCGCAAAAAGATATTATAGTAAGAGGATTAGCAATGCAAGGACTGCCGCTTCCTGAAGGGAAAACAGCCTCTGAGAAAAAGCTAATTGAAAAAGTACGCGCAGACGTTGGTCTTCCTCCAGAACCTAAAACTCCATCCATGAAAGAGAAGTACGCCAAAGCTGCAAGTGACGGCTTAATGAAGCCCCTGGAAGGTAAATCACCAAAGGAAAAAGAACAAATCTTGAAAGATTTGCACGACAGAGGTATCCCATTGCCTGAAGGACGAACGCCATCTGAGAAAGCTCTTGTAGCTAAAGTTAAGGCAACGTCACGTGCGCCGGCAATAACACCATCTGCGAAATTACGTGAAGCAAAAGCTGCAGGACTACTCACACCTTTAGAAGGAAAAACTCCCTCACAAAAAGAAAAAATAGTAAAAGGGTTAGCAATGCAAGGACTTCCTATTCCTGAAGGAAAAACTGCTTCAGAGAAAAAACTCATTGACAAAGTACGCGCTGACCTTGGACTTCCTCCGGAACCTAAAACTCCTTCCATGAAAGAGAAGTACGCAAAAGCTGCAAGTGATGGATTAATGCAGCCACTTGAAGGCAAATCACCGAAGGAAAAAGAAACAATTTTACAAGGTTTGCAAGACAAGGGAATACCATTGCCTGAAGGAAGAACGGAATCAGAGAAAGCACTTATTGCTAAAGTGAAGGCTGGAATCCGTAAACCATCTGTAACTCCAACTGAAAGACTACGCAAAGCAAAAGCTGCAGGACTAATCACACCTTTAGAAGGAAAAACTCCGTCACAAAAAGAAAAAATTGTAAAAGGATTAGCAATGCACGGACTACCACTGCCTGAAGGTAAAACTGCTTCGGAAAAGAAGCTCATCGACAAAGTCCGCGCTGACCTTGGACTTCCTCCGGAACCTAAAACTCCATCCATGAAAGAGAAGTACGAAAAAGCTGCAAGTGATGGATTACTGCAGCCACTTGAAGGCAAATCACCGAAGGAAAAAGAAAAAATATTACAAGATTTGCAAGACATGGGAATACCGCTGCCTGAAGGAAGAACGGCATCAGAGAAAGCCCTTATTGCTAAAGTGAAGGCTAGGCCATCCGTAACTCCAACTGAAAGACTGCGCAAAGCAAAAGCTGCAGGACTAATAACGCCTTTAGAAGGAAAAACTCCCTCACAAAAGGAAAAGATTGTAAAAGGATTAGCCATGCATGGACTACCACTGCCTGAAGGTAAAACTGCTTCAGAGAATAAACTCATTGACAAAGTACGCGCTGACCTCGGACTTCCTCCGGAACCAAAAACTCCATCCATGAAAGAGAAGTATGCCAAAGCTGCAAATGACGGCTTAATGAAACCCCTAGAAGGTAAGTCACCGAAGGAAAAAGAAAAAATCTTGCAAGATTTGCACGACAGAGGTATCCCATTGCCTGAAGGACGAACAGCGTCTGAAAAAGCTATAATAGCCAATGTGAAGGCTGGAATTCGTGCGCCGTCTGTTACTCATACTAAAAGACTGCGCAAAGCAAAAGCTGCAGGACTAATAACGCCTTTAGAAGGAAAAACTCCCTTACAAAAAGAAAAAATAGTAAAAGGATTAGCAATGCACGGACTACCACTGCCTGAAGGTAAAACTGCTTCGGAAAAGAAGCTCATCGATAAAGTACGCGCTGACCTTGGACTTCCTCCGGAACCAAAAACTCCATCCATGAAAGAGAAGTATGCCAAAGCTGCAAGTGATGGATTACTGCAGCCGCTTGAAGGCAAATTACCGAAGGAAAAAGAAACAATTTTACAAGGTTTGCACGACAGAGGTATTCCATTGCCTGAAGGACGAACGGCATCTGAGAAAGCTATAATAGCTAAAGTGAAGGCAACGTCACGTGCGCCGTCAACAACACCATCTGCGAAACTACGTGAAGCAAAAGCTGCAGGACTACTAACGCCTTTAGAAGGAAAAACTCCCTCACAAAAAGAAAAGATAGTAAAAGGATTAGCAATGCACGGATTACCACTGCCTGAAGGTAAAACTGCTTCGGAAAAGAAGCTCATTGACAAAGTACGCGCTGACCTTGGACTTCCTCCGGAACCAAAAACTCCATCCATGAAAGAGAAGTATGCCAAAGCTGCAAGTGACGGCTTACTGAAACCCCTAGAAGGTAAATCACTAAAGGAAAAAGAAAAAATCTTGCAAGATTTGCACGACAGAGATATCCCATTGCCTGAAGGACGAACGGCATCTGAGAAAGCTCTTATAGCTAAAGTAAAGGCTGGGATTCGTGCGCCGTCAATAACACCATCTGCGAAACTACGTGAAGCAAAAGCTGCAGGACTACTAACGCCTTTAGAAGGAAAAACTCCCTCACAAAAAGAAAAGATAATAAAAGGATTAGCAATGCACGGATTACCACTGCCTGAAGGTAAAACTGCTTCGGAAAAGAAGCTCATCGACAAAGTACGCGCTGACCTTGGACTTCCTCCGGAACCAAAAACTCCATCCATGAAAGAGAAGTATGCCAAAGCTGCAAGTGACGGCTTACTGAGGCCCCTAGAAGGTAAATCACCAAAGGAAAAAGAAAACATCTTACGAGATTTGCACGACAGAGGTATCCCATTGCCTGAAGGACGAACGGCATCAGAGAAAGCTCTTATAGCTAAAGTAAAGGCTGGGATTCGTGCGCCGTCAATAACACCATCTGCGAAACTACGTGAAGCAAAAGCTGCAGGACTACTAACGCCTTTAGAAGGAAAAACTCCCTCACAAAAAGAAAAGATAATAAAAGGATTAGCAATGCACGGATTACCACTGCCTGAAGGTAAAACTGCTTCGGAAAAGAAGCTCATCGACAAAGTACGCGCTGACCTTGGACTTCCTCCGGAACCAAAAACTCCATCCATGAAAGAGAAGTATGCCAAAGCTGCAAGTGACGGCTTACTGAGGCCCCTAGAAGGTAAATCACCAAAGGAAAAAGAAAACATCTTACGAGATTTGCACGACAGAGGTATTCCATTGCCTGAAGGACGAACAGCATCTGAGAAAGCTCTTATAGCTAAAATAAAGGCACCGTCACGTGCGCCGTCAATTACACCATCTGCGAAACTACGTGAAGCAAAAGCTGCAGGACTACTAACGCCTTTAGAAGGAAAAACTCCCTCACAAAAAGAAAAGATAGTAAAAGGATTAGCCATGAAAGGACTGCCGCTACCTGAAGGAAAAACTGCATCAGAGAGAAATCTCATTAACAAGGTTCGTGCTGATCTTGGTCTTCCTCCGGAACCAAAAACTCCATCCATGAAAGAGAAGTATGCCAAAGCTGCAAGTGACGGCTTACTGAAGCCCCTAGAAGGTAAATCACCGAAAGATAAAGAAAAAATTTTGCAAGATTTGCACGACAGAGATATTCCATTGCCTGAAGGACGAACAGCATCTGAGAAAGCTCTTATAGCTAAAGTGAAGGCTGGAGTTCGTACGCCATCTGTCACTCATACTGAAAGACTGCGCAAAGCAAAAGCTGCAGGGCTAATAACGCCCTTAGAAGGAAAAACTCCCTCACAAAAAGAAAAGATAGTAAAAGGATTAGCAATGCACGGACTACCACTGCCTGAAGGTAAAACTGCTTCGGAAAAGAAGCTCATTGACAAAGTACGCGCTGACCTTGGACTTCCTCCGGAACCAAAAACTCCATCCATGAAAGAGAAGTATGCGAAAGCTGCAAGTGACGGCTTACTGAAGCCCCTAGAAGGTAAATCACCAAAGGAAAAAGAAAAAATCTTACGAGATTTGTACGACAGAGGTATTCCATTGCCTGAAGGACGAACGGCATCTGAGAAAGCTTTAATAGCTAAAGTAAAGGCACCGTCACGTGTGCCGTCAATAACACCATCTGCGAAACTACGCGAAGCAAAAGCTGCAGGACTACTAACGCCTTTAGAAGGAAAAACTTCCTCACAAAAAGAAAAGATAGTAAAAGGATTAGCAATGCACGGACTACCACTGCCTGAAGGTAAAACTGCTTCTGAAAAGAAGCTCATCGATAAAGTACGCGCTGACCTTGGACTTCCTCCGGAACCAAAAACTCCATCCATGAAAGAGAAGTATGCCAAAGCTGCAAATGACGGCTTAATGAAACCTCTAGAAGGTAAGTCACCGAAGGAAAAAGAAAAAATCTTGCAAGATTTGCACGACAGAGATATCCCATTGCCTGAAGGACGAACAGCGTCTGAAAAAGCTATAATAGCCAATGTGAAGGCTGGAATTCGTGCGCCGTCTGTTACTCATACTGAAAGACTGCGCAAAGCAAAAGCTGCAGGACTAATAACGCCTCTAGAAGGAAAAACTCCCTCACAAAAAGAAAAGATAGTAAAAGGATTAGCAATGCACGGAATACCACTGCCAGAAGGTAAAACTGCTTCGGAAAAGAAGCTCATCGACAAAGTACGCGCTGACCTTGGACTTCCTCCGGAACCAAAAACTCCATCAATGAAAGAGAAGTATGCCAAAGCTGCAAGTGAAGGCTTACTGAAACCCCTAGAAGGTAAATCACCAAAGGAAAAAGAAAAAATCTTACGAGATTTGCACGACAGAGGTATTCCATTGCCTGAAGGACGAACGGCATCTGAGAAAGCTATAATAGCCAAAGTAAAGGCACAGTCACGTGCGCCGTCAATAACACCATCTGCGAAACTACGTGAAGCAAAAGCTGCAGGACTCCTAACGCCTTTAGAAGGAAAAACTCCCTCACAAAAAGAAAAGATAGTAAAAGGATTAGCCATGAAAGGACTGCCGCTACCTGAAGGAAAAACTGCATCAGAGAAAAATCTCATTAACAAGGTTCGTGCTGATCTTGGTCTTCCTCCGGAACCAAAAACTCCATCCATGAAAGAGAAGTATGCCAAAGCTGCAAGTGACGGCTTACTGAAGCCCCTAGAAGGTAAATCACCGAAAGATAAAGAAAAAATTTTGCAAGATTTGCACGACAGAGATATTCCATTGCCTGAAGGTCGAACAGCATCTGAGAAAGCTCTTATAGTTAAAGTGAAGGCTGGAATTCGTGCGCCATCTGTTACTCATACTGAAAGACTGCGCAAAGCAAAAGCTGCAGGGCTAATAACGCCCTTAGAAGGAAAAACTCCCTCACAAAAAGAAAAGATAATAAAAGGATTAGCAATGCACGGACTACCACTGCCTGAAGGTAAAACTGCTTCGGAAAAGAAGCTCATCGACAAAGTACGCGCTGACCTTGGACTTCCTCCGGAACCAAAAACTCCATCCATGAAAGAGAAGTATGCCAAAGCTGCAAGTGACGGCTTACTGAAGCCCCTAGAAGGTAAATCACCGAAGATAAAAGAACAAATCTTGAAAGATTTGCACGACAGAGGTATCCCATTGCCTGAAGGACGAACGGCATCTGAGAAAGCTTTAATAGCTAAAGTGAAGGCTATGTCACGTGCGCCGTCAATAACACCATCTGCAAAACTACGTGAAGCAAAAGCAGCAGGACTACTAACGCCTTTAGAAGGAAAAACTCCCTCACAAAAAGAAAAGATAGTAAAAGGATTAGCAATGCACGGACTACCACTGCCTGAAGGTAAAACTGCTTCGGAAAAGAAGCTCATCGACAAAGTACGCGCTGACCTTGGACTGCCTCCGGAACCTAAAACTCCATCCATGAAAGAGAAGTATGCCAAAGCTGCAAGTGACGGCTTACTGAAACCCCTAGAAGGTAAATCACCAAAGGAAAAAGAAAAAATCTTGCAAGATTTGCACGACAGAGATATCCCATTGCCTGAAGGACGAACGGCATCTGAGAAAGCTCTTATAGCTAAAGTGAAGGCTGGGATTCGTGCACTGTCTGTAACACAAACTGAAAGACTACGCCAAGCAAAAGCTGAAGGACTAATAACGCCTTTGGAAGGAAAAACTCCGTCACAAAAAGAAAAAATTGTAAAAGGATTGGCCATGAAAGGACTGCCGCTACCTGAAGGAAAAACTGCATCAGAGAAAAATCTCATTGACAAGGTACGCGCTGACCTCGGTCTTCCTCCAGAACCTAAAACTCCGTCCATGAAAGAGAAGTATGCCAAAGCTGCAAGTGACGGCTTACTGAAACCTCTAGAAGGTAAATCATCAAAGGAAAAAGAAAAAATCTTGCAAGATTTGCATGGCAGAGGTATCCCATTGCCTGAAGGACGAACGGCATCTGAAAAAGTTCTTGTAGCTAAAGTAAAGGCTGGAATTCGTGCGCCGTCAATAACACCATCTGCGAAACTACGTGAAGCAAAAGCTGCAGGACTACTTACGCCTCTGGAAGGAAAAACTCCCTCACAAAAAGAAAAGATAGTAAAAGGATTAGCAATGCACGGACTACCACTGCCTGAAGGTAAAACTGCTTCGGAAAAGAAGCTCATCGACAAAGTACGCGCTGACCTTGGACTGCCTCCGGAACCTAAAACTCCATCCATGAAAGAGAAGTATGCCAAAGCTGCAAGTGACGGCTTACTGAAACCCCTAGAAGGTAAATCACCAAAGGAAAAAGAAAAAATCTTGCAAGATTTGCACTACAGAGATATCCCATTGCCTGAAGGACGAACGGCATCTGAGAAAGCTCTTATAGCTAAAGTGAAGGCTGGGATTCGTGCGCCGTCTGTAACACCAACTGAAAGACTACGCCAAGCAAAAGCTGAAGGACTAATAACGCCTTTGGAAGGAAAAACTCCATCACAAAAAGAAAAAATTGTAAAAGGATTGGCCATGAAAGGACTGCCCCTACCTGAAGGAAAAACTGCATCAGAGAAAAATCTAATTGACAAGGTACGCGCTGACCTCGGTCTTCCTCCAGAACCTAAAACTCCGTCCATGAAAGAGAAGTATGCCAAAGCTGCAAGTGACGGCTTACTGAAACCTCTAGAAGGTAAATCACCAAAGGAAAAAGAAAAAATCTTGCAAGATTTGCATGGCAGAGGTATCCCATTGCCTGAAGGACGAACGGCATCTGAAAAAGCTCTTGTAGCTAAAGTGAAGGCTGGAATTCGTGCGCCGTCAATAACACCATCTGCGAAACTACGTGAAGCAAAAGCTGCAGGATTACTTACGCCTTTAGAAGGAAAAACTCCCTCACAAAAAGAAAAGATAGTAAAAGGATTAGCAATGCTCGGACTACCACTGCCTGAAGGTAAAACTGCTTCAGAGAATAAGCTCATTGAAAAGGTACGCGCTGACGTTGGTCTTCCTCCAGAACCTAAAACTCCATCGATGAAAGAGAAGTACGCTAAAGCTGCAAGTGATGGCTTACTGAAGCCCCTAGAAGGTAAATCACCAGAGGAAAAAGAAAAAATCTTGCAAGATTTGCACGACAGAGGTATTCCATTGCCTGAAGGACGAACAGCATCAGAAAAAGCTCTTGTAGCTAAAGTGAAGGCTGGAATCCGTGCGCCATCTGTTACTCCAACTGAAAGACTACGTAAAGCAAAAGCTGCAGGATTCCTAACACCCTTAGAAGGAAAAACTCCCTCGCAAAAAGAAAATATAGTAAAAGGATTAGCAATGCACGGACTACCACTGCCTGAAGGTAAAACTGCTTCAGAGAAAAAGCTCATTGACAAGGTACGCGCTGACCTTGGTCTTCCTCCGGAACCTAAAACTCCATCCATGAAAGAGAAGTACGCTAAAGCTGCAAGTGACGGATTAATGAAGCCCTTGGAAGGTAAATCACCATCAGAAAAAGAAAAAATCTTACGAGATTTGCATGACAGGGGTATTCCATTGCCTGAAGGACGAACGCCATCAGACAAAGTTCTTATAGCTAAAGTGAAGGCAGGCAAACCAGAAGCATTATCGATTACCACAGAGAAATTAAAAAAGGCCAAAGCAGCTGGATTTCTTACACCACTCGAAGGAAAAACTCCAGATCAAAAAGAAAAAATACTACAAGGCCTTGCTGAATCTGGTCTGCCTTTACCAGAAGGTAAAACTGCTTCTGACAAAGCTATGATTAAAGATATTAAGAAAAAATTTGGCATTTCCGACAAAACTCCATCAGAAAAAATGAGGAAAGCAATAAAAACTGGTCTTTTAACACCTTTAGAGGGTAAAACACCTTTACAGAAGGAAAAAATACTTAGGGGTAGGGCAGCGGCAGGTTTGCCATTACCAGTAGGTAGAACACCATCTGAAAGAGCAATTATACAAAAAATTAAAGAAGACACAGGCTACGTCTCGCCTACACCATCAGAGAGACTGAAACGTGCAAAAGATGCAGGACTGTTAACTCCTTTAGAAGGTAAAACGCCTTCAGTTAAAGAAAAAATTCTTAGAGACAGAGTGGCCGCGGGTGTCCCCATACCAGAAGGTAAAACACCATCTGAAAAGGAAATAATAAAAAAAGTTACTGCAGGTGAGCCCCCTGCAGTCATGCGGCCTTCAGAAAAGTTAAAACTAGCCAAAACTCCATCAGAAAAAGAAAAAGTTTTAAGAAGCCTTTATGAAGCTGGACAACCACTACCAGAAGGAAAGACAGCTACAGAAAAGGCATTAATTGCTAAAGTGAAAGCAGAAATTGCAGTACCATCAAAAGTCACCTCAGAAAAATTACGGAAAGCAAAAGAAGCCGGTCTATTGACACCATTGACAGGAAAATCTCCAGAAGAAAAAGAGAGAATATTAAAAGGATTAATAGCACAAGGGTTACCACTTCCTGAATCTCAAACAGCATCAGAAAAGAAAATTGCGGAAAAGGTCCGTAAAGAAATTGGTCTTCCACCTGAACCTAAAACATTATCAGAAAAAAAAAAGATGCGTAAAGCTGAAGCTGCTGGTATTGTTACGCCTCTTGAAGGTAAAACACCATCTCAGAAAGAACGTATTGTGAGGGGCATGATTGCGGCTGGAGTACCACTTCCTGAAGGAAGAACTGCTTCTGAAAGATCTATAATTAAAAAAGTTAAAGCAGAAGAAAAACTATCGGCGAAAGCAGCTGCCGGTTTACTCACACCCTTGAAAAGAAAAACACCATCTCAGAAGGAAAAAATTGTAAGGGCTCGGGCCGAGGCTGGAATACCGTTACCCGAAGGTACAACTTTTTCAGAGAAAGCTTTGATACAAAAAGTTCGGGCAGAATTAGGTATGCCCCCACCAGCTAAATCACCCTCGGAAAAGGAAGCAGTTCGCAAAGCTAAAGAAGAGGGACTATTGACGCCCATTGCCGGAAAGTCAGCTAAAGAAAAAGAGAGGATACTTAAAGGACTGGCCGAAGCTGGGTTACCATTGCCTGAAGGAAAAACAGCTTCTGAAAAAGAATTAATAAAAAAAGTTAGAGCTGCATCTGGGCTGCCACCTGAGCCGACGGCTTCTGAAAAGAGAGGAAAAATAAAACCCATATCAAAGCGAGCTAAGGCCGTTGGAATTAGCGAAAAGTTTGAAGACATTATTAAAACAACAACTTGTGATCGTGGCTGCGGTTGTGATAAGAAGAAAATCAAATTTAAACACAGTTACATCAAAATTAGAGTGACATCTCCGGACATCTCATCTCTGTGCGATTGTCCGAATGAATGTATTCCTGGCGTTAAAGCTGGAGCATTCATTGACAACGAGGGTATCAAAGTTACTGTTGGAAGAGCTGATCGCGTCACTTCATACACCGGTCAGATCAGCAACCACATTCTAGAAACACCTAAAAATATTATTGCTCCCTTTCATAATATGTCTGAGACGAATGATTTAAAAAAGTCTTTATATGATGTGTGTTCATCCCTGATAAGACCTTTTAATGTCGATAAATTGAATTATGATTTTGAAAGTTCGTTCACGTACACCAGCGGCTCTTACGACAGCTATACTTACGACACGACCAAAAAAACAGAAAGCAATAACCGTAATTACGAATATGAAAATGACACTTTTGGAATCTGCAACGATAAATCGGACTGGTCTGTTGATAGTTCTAGAAATATAGAACCATCGGGAGACATTTCTAGAAGCTCATCTTACACTTTAAATGACTGTCCCGACAGTTACGATTCGATTCGAATTATAAAAAGTGAATTATCTCTATCCTTGTATACAGACTCAAGTGGTAGTATTGATATAACTAGCGTGATATCACAATCTAATATCAGCTACTACGCACTGAGTTCTTCTCATTATTTATACAATCCGGTATCCAATGGACATTTCAGTGACAGCACAGTTGAAGAAACAGAGTGCTTTCCGAAAAAAATTGACTACAGCAAGATTGAAGACAGTAGCGATGACAAACCTATGAGGTAAATGTAAAGATACAATTCCAAAGGCGACGCGGCAGACCACAGCGACACTACTGGTTTCTATTTATTTGTATGAAACGCTTCTGTAGATGGTGACAGTGCTGTATGCTACTGCGGTCGGGCTGTGACTGTAGACGACATACCAGTGCTATTAGTGACTGTCACTAACAGAGTGATAAGACGTATTTTTGTTTGACAATTGATTCTCGCGAAACTGAAGAAAAGTAGTGCCGCTGCTGTCGTAGATATGATTTCAAAGCACAATACGATTTACGTAATGCACAATCACGGACTAGAAAAAAAAGAAGGACTGCGCGCCACGCGTATCGAAAGTGAAGCACCGTACCGATCTATGTGTGCGTGATTTGACAAAGACTAATGGGGGCCGGTCGGTATACTATGATGTAAATGTGTGCGTGAGGCGTGTTTATACAAACGGTCCCGGAATACTTACTGTGCTACACTTTCGATATGCGTGGCGCGGAGTCCTTCTTTTTTTTTCTAGTCCGTGTGCACACCTACGAGGGGGGATCAAAAAGTAGTGAGAACGACATACTCCTTGGTAAGAAAAAAAATAAATACTGGCAGGCATAGCTCAGATACATATTTGTAATATTAATAAAGAAAAAAATCTTCGATTCTCTTTTGTTTTTTTCTGAATGTAGTCATTTGTTTGCTTCGTGTCGGAACGTGTTCTCGAAAAAGGAGAAAAACGAAGTGCGAGCCGTTATTAAATACCTCTGTTTAAAAAAGTTAACGACGCAAGAGATTCATTGCGATTTGGAGGCAACATTAGCCCCTCACACGAGTGCGGTGTGAATCGGGTCCGTGAGTCATTTTACCTAATATTGTTAACGTTGTTCCATCACTATTAAGTAATAATAAAAAAATATTTTCTTGGTATAGAACTCATACCACGTGCAATTTTAGGTAAAATGAGATTCACACCGCGCTCGTGTGAGGGGTTAGGAGAGTCTGCTCCGCCTTATTCCACTGTCGCAAGGTGGGCTTCTCAATTTCGAGTAGGGAGAACGAGCACGGAAGACCAACATCGTTGCGGCCGTCCATCGACGTCAGTCACCCAAGAAAATGTTGCGAAAGTCGAGAAAATTGTATTGAGCGATCAAAGAGTTACCATCCGATACTTAATTCAAGAAACGGGCATTTCATATGGAAGTATTCAATCCATATTGAAACAATCTTTGAATATGAGAAAAGTCTCCGCAACATGGGTGCCGAGAATGTTAACCGACAGTCAGAAACAAAATCCGACTTGACATTTCGAAGATATTGTTGGACAAGTTTCAAGAAGATTCTGAAAACTTTTTGTCTCGCTTCGTAACAATGGACGAAACATGGGTCCATCGTTTTGATCCCGAGACAAAACAGCAATCTTCGGAATGGAAACGGCCACCATAACCGACCCCGAAGAAGTTTCGTGCCGTGGCATCGGCTGGCAAGGTTATGGCCTCAATATTTTGGGACTCAGAAGGGATATTGTTGATTGATTACCAGGAGCGTGGAACCACTATTACAGGCCAATATTATGCAGCTTTAATTCCTAAGTTGAGGAATGCCATCAAAGAGAAAAGGAGAGGGAAACTTCGAAGGGGCGTGCTGTTTCATCACGACAACGCACCCGCGCACAGGTCGGCAGTTGCGATGGCTGCCATTCAGCAAGCTGGCTTGGAATTGGTTGACCACCCCCCTTATTCACCAGATCTGGCGCCTAGCGATTTTTATCTGTTCCCCAAATTGAAAGAATACTAAAGGGGAAACAGGTACGAAGACGATAACGAGGTGATGGATGCCGTGGAGAGCTTTTTGCAGGACCAAGACAAAACTTTTTTTTTGAAAGGGATTGAAGTCTTGGAAAAGCGCTGGACTCGGTGTGTAGAGAGACTCGGAGACTATGTAGAAAAATAAATTATTAAGTTATCAATAGTCATAATTTATCTCATTCTCACTACTTTTTATCCCCCCTCGTACTTCTTGGATAAAATGAAAAAAAATCGATTTCTAATCGATGTTTTACGATTTATATTTCGAAAGGGATTGTTATTCTTTAATAGCAGATTATGAAACTTACATACCACGGGTTATTACGACACGAATTTGATTTCTAAAGTTATTTTAAAGTGGTGCCTACCACTTTAAAATTACCTGAGGAGCGTTGGCTCCGTACGGCATTTCATACAAATTTTCAAGTCCTTTTTGAATGAACTGATTTTATTTAAACTTCATACACATAAGCAAGATACGTAGGTCTAAAAAGTTAGTTAAGAACATTTTCGATAAATAGTGTTGTAGCTAAATGGCGGCAGGTCACGGGGACAATCTGCGACTCCCGCATTCCCCTTAAACTTAAGGGGAAGATATATAAAACAATGGTTAGACCTGCTGTCTTGTATGGATCAGAATGTTGGGCCACAAAAGGGATGAATGAAAAGCAGTTGCATGCAGCTGAGATGAGAATGCTAAGATGGATGTGTGGTGTTACACGAATGGATAGAATAATAGAATAAGAAATGAGTACATAAGAGGAAGTCTAAAAGTGGCACCGGTGACTGAAAAGTTGTGCGGAAATCGGCTGTCATGGTATGGGCATGTGATGCGGAGGAGTGAGGAAAATGTCGTGAGGAAAGTTTTTAGTGTGAATGTCGATGGCTATAAGAGTAGGGGAAGACCAAAGAAACGATGGATGGATTGTGTGAAAGATGACATGGCTAGAAAGGGGGTGACTACCGAGATGACGAATAATAGAGAAGTATGGAAAAAAAGGACATGTTGCGCCGACCCCAAATAGATTGGGATAAGGGCAGGAGAATGATGAGTGTTGTAGCTAAATTCGACCGATTTTAAATAATCCATAGAAACAGAGATTTCCAATTATCTTTTTTATAAATAAGACATTTTGAAAATGTTCTTAACTAACTTTTTAGACCTATGTATCCTGCTTATGCGTATGAAGTTTCATTAAAATCCTTTAACTCTTAAAATGTCGATTGCACACCATGTGTACAGATAACAATAGAATTTCAATTGTGTCTGCTAATTAGCGCGCGACGGGTTAATCCATTTCGGTAAAAAAGGACTTGAAAGTTTGTATGAAATGTCGTACGGAGGCAACGCTCTTAAACCTTATTTAATTCTATAAAAATTCTTATTTGATGACTATTCTCTATAACCATCAGTTCAGCCGGTACGTGTCTTGGCAAATGACCCAATCGATAATTTTTTACTTTTTGGAAAAAAGTGCCCATCATTGACTAGCTGTATTTTCGCAACCAATAAACCTAGAGTGCTTGAGTTGGACTCAAATTGTACTAAATTTAGTTTGCTTTACTAAATATGGCACAAATACATATACTTAAAAACGCGTCCTTAATACATTTTTCAAAAAAACTGAAACAAATGCCAGAATTTCGCAGTTTTTCGAGTACCATGGGAGCAGCACAAGGTTTTCAGAGTTGCAAACTTGGGTATACCCAAGTTCCCAAGTTCCCTGAGAGTAGTCTATAGACTACTCTCAGGGACTAACATATAAAAGAGTCGTAGTTGCGCGTTTGCGATGTTTGCATTTTTTTTGTGTCGATTATGACTGGGCTATATGAAATATGTCGTGATTTATTTCTGCTGACCTAAATTTCAGGCATAAAAAAATAAGTATGTGGACACTGTTAGAGTCTTTTTTTTTTCGTGAAAACTATTGGTCAAAGCTGGAATCTGACCTAACCTAGATAAACGAGTTCCCTACACAATCCTTAGCCGGTGCTAGCACTTTGCCAGCCACTATCACGCCAAGCTTGCTCTATCCCAACTAATGGTCACATTCACATCAAGCTTAGCTGACTTAACGATTCCCTGCCAGTTTTGTGACGACCAAGCGAAGCGAGCCCACAGACGATACGACTGAGCAGAGCGTGCCTATTTAAGCAATGAACGAGCGAAGCGAGCCTCTTCACAAAAAAAGCGAGTGCAGTGCACACGAGAAAATGAAACGAAGCGATTCTTCTCCACAAGACAAGACGAGGAGACCACTCTCGAGACGAGCGAGCGAAGCGAGCTCCCCTTTGCCTCGAGTGAGCGGAGTGCGATTACTAACGAGCGGAGTTAAGAGGGGACAGGGCCAGTGAGGAATTTGTAAAATAAGTAGAGTGCGATAAGGACTGCTGCAGCTCAGGCCGATTATATCACAAAAATTTTGACGAGGTCGAAATTTCATATTGCCCTTTTTTCTCCTCGAAAACTGAAAATTATTTTTTACATTCAAATTTTAAAAACGAGTATGTCTAGGTTCCTATTATTTTCTTGTATGTTAAAAACTTTTATAATTTGTCTGGTAGTCCTCTAATCATGGCGGTAATAATTGGGCATTTTTTGTAATTTTTGAGGGTCATATTTTTCTTTTAATTTTTTTTAAACGTCGTAGATGACCCCACCCCGGGCCACAGCATCCCCCGTCGTGAGGGCTTGCACGCGCATGATGGCGTCCACCGTAGAGCGCCCCCTGCGGAAACCAAACTGGCTCCTCGCCAAATCTGGCCACTCCTGCACCAGCCACCCGACGAGGCGGTCTGCAATGACTCTTTCAAAGAGCTTGCCCACCTCGCCGGGCAGGACGATGGGCCGGTAAGCAGACGGAGAGTCCGCAGGGCGCCCCGGCTTCTTAATGAGGACCAGTTTCCCTGTCTTCCAACGAAGTGGGAACTGGCCTCTCTCCAAGCATGCACTTAGAAGCCTTGAAAGTATGTTAATTTCATTCATTAGTCGTTAAAGTAGGTTAGCTAAACTCGAATTCCATGCAATGAGAGCTTCGCTCACTCAGGATAGTTGAATTCGTTCCGCTCGCTTGTCACAGCATGCAAGCCCACTATCAAAATAGTGGATTTGCTCTCCGTGCTGGTATTGTGAGGGAGCTCGCTTTGTTTGCTCATAACTTGAGTAAGCACGCTCTGCCCAGTCGTAACGTCATTGGGCTCGCTTCGCACGCTCATTGCAGTAAGCACGCTCTGCTCTGTCGTAGCGTCATTGGGTTCACTTCGCTCGCTCTTGTCATGTATAAGCGTACTCGGCCCACTTCGCTTGCTCCGCTCGCTCATTGTTTGAGCAAGCACGCTCTGCTCGGTCGTAGCGTCATTAAGCTCATTTCGCTCGCTCGGCAAAATCCGTGCTCGCTACATTTGCTGTTTTTAAGAGAGAACTCGCTTTGCTGGCTCTTGTCGTAAGCGCGCTCGGATCCCTCGTGTCGAAGATGGGCTTGCATCACTCGATGTTCATAAGTGATTCCTCATCTGGAGAGTAACCGCGCTCTACACATTCGTGTCAAGCTTGCTGTAACGTTAGAGAGCTCGCTTCGCTCGCTCTTCTAGTTGGTCAGCGCTTTCACTCGCCCGGTTTTCAAGAAGTATTCACAGTTCTAAGCTAATCTGCCTAAGCAAGATAAGTATCACTGATCTGTAATTATCCCTGGATAATCGGTGCAAGCTTTTCACCAGAACTGCCGCGATATTGTCGCTAGAAAATATGTCGAATCGTGCGTTAGATCTGACACATCTGGTAGTGATATACAATTACTGAACTTAAGTATCCTTGGTTAATTTTCGTTAGTATTTTTAACCGACTTCAAAAAAGGAGGTTCTGTATTCGACCCGTATGTCCGCGATTTTCTCAAAACTAATGAACCAATTTTGATGATTATTTCAGTAACGTAATCTACATAATTTCAAGAAGGTTTTACATTAGGTATTTATTCTTATGTATTCTTACGAAGTTATATGCATAAATGAACTGTATCTCCAGCATTTCTTAACGGATTTTGATGTTTTTTTTGGTTATTTTCGTTCGTCTTGGAATTATGTAATTGTATAGTAAACTAAAAATGGAAAAATAAATTAACTTTAAAGAAAGTAAAAACCGACTTCAAAAACTTAAAACGAATTAAATAACTTTCATAAAAAAGTTAACTGCTTCTGAAGTCGAAGTTTTCAATTCTCCAATGTGCCTTAGCTTAGCACCCACTTCAGAAGCTGTAAGTTTTTTTATGAAAGTTATTTTATTCATTTTAAGTTTTTGAAGTCGGTTTTACTTTTTTTAAAGTATTTTTTTTATTTAGCCGACAATGTGGCTGCTGTTACATTTCGACGTAATTTTTGCGTTTAATGGCCAACTTTGGCGTTCTTATTCTGAAAAACTGAAAGACACCTTCGACAACTTTGACTTATTCTTTGTAGTGAAAGACAAAAAAATTAAAATAAAAGAGAGAAAATCAGATGATGATGGTGATGTGAGTAAATGTATAGTCACCTTATTAGAAAAGGACACACTACAGTTACTGGGTTTCTCTTTCAATATCAACTTTTCGGTGCTTGTAAACATGTAATTTTATATGAATTTCTCGTAGAAAAAGTTGTCACCGCTTTCAAGGACACTGAACGAACTCTATAACTTTTATTGTCTCGTTCTGTGTCCTTGAAAGCGTTATGGTACTATTTTGATTTTATTACTGGAAATTTACGATATGAGAGTAGATCTTTAATCATGTGTGTGTGAACTGAGGGACTACACTGGAATTCGCAAAATTTTCATCCTAGGATTTAGTAGAAGTCTCAAAACAATTGTAGAACGAATCTGGGAATTTGTAAACAAATACTTTATAAACTACTGCTCATAAAGTGTGGTCCCTCAGTCCTCACACACCATCAGCCAGATCTCGGAAAGTATCTAAAAATGAAGGTTTTGTGATTACAGATATTTAGTAAAGAATTAGTAAAGATATTTACTAAATTACAAAAAAAAAACATAACGACTAAACTGTGGTCCCTCAGTCCACATGACAAAGGTTACTTTTACAATTTTAGTGAATATTATCGAACTAGCTTTTGCCAGCGGCTTCACCCGCGTGTATGTCGGAAATTATCCCATGGGAACCTTCTACCGGGATGAAAAGTATCCTATGTCTTAATCAGGTTATAAACTATCTGTATACCAAATTTCATCCAAATCCGTTTAGTTGTTTTTGCGTGATTGAGTAACAAATATCCAAACATCTAAACATACAAACTTTCACATTTATAATATATTATTAGTAGGATTAAATAAATAAAACCGTTCTTTTTCTACTTAACGTTTTAGTAAAAGTCTTAAAACGTTTTGTAAAAAAGAAATAGAGCAGAAAAATCGACGCAATTTGAATAATAGCAATTTTTCAAACTGGTCCCTCAGTCCTCACACCTCTACTGACATGTGTGTGTGTAGCTGCTTGACGAAATCACAAAGTCTAGTGTACTTAACTTTTAGTAAAAATGTCTACTAAATAACAGAAAACTATAATTGTCAATTGCTTTCCTCTTAGCTGAGATAATATTATTTTAGTAATCCTATCAAAATAGACAGAGTAGTGTCACCACACAATTAAACAAAATGTGGACAGTAATAATAAACTTTATTTAATACTAGCTGTTGCCCGCAACTTCGTCTGCTATCCAGGATAAAAAATAGCCTATGTCACAGAATAATAATAGTAGGTACTATGCCTATGTCCTTCTCCAGGTCATGGTCTACCAATGTACCGTATCAAATTTCATCCAAATCCGTTGAGCCGTTTTACCGTGAAAGCGAAACAAACAAACAAATTCACTTTCGCATTTAATGCGAAAGTGAGTTGAAGTGAGTACCTACTATTATTATTCTGTGACATAGGCTACTTTTTATCCTGGATAGCAGACGAAGTCGCGGGCAACCTCATGCGGGCGAAGCCGCGGTCACAAGCTAGTAATACTATAAATTTTATAGTATTACTAGCTTGTGACCGCGGCTTCGCCCGCATGAGGTTGGATTTATCCTACGGGAACGTGCTACCGTGATAAAAAGGTATCTTATGTCCTCATTCAGGTCATGGTCTACCCATTTGCCAAATTTTTTCCAAATCTGTTCAGCCGTTTTAGCGTGAAAGCGTAATAAACAAACAAGCTCACTTCTAGTTAGGATGACATAAGATGGAATGAAAAAGGTTGTATGGTTAGATTATTATTCCGTACTTCCGTAGTTGCACAATAATGCGGACTAAGAAGAGGGCTTTTTGTTGTTTCATGAATATTTGACTATTACTCGTAAAATTGAAAAGCCTACTTAGCTGTGATAGTTTTCCTTTGAACTTCGTTGTATTGTACCTATACTTCTACCGTAAATTTTTTCACCCATCCAAAACTACCCGTTTAGCTGGCAGGGGGGACACTTGACTCTAACAAAAATTAGCACTTTAAAGCTTAATATTTCAGAAACGGATCCCTTACTTGACAAATTGTTTGCATAAATAAACCCGCAATATTTTTAAAAGACCCATCCAACAACACCCCACCATGGGGACGAGAAAAAAAAAACATCCCCACTTTACGTGTAAGTACAGAAGGTACCCTAAAAAAAGTTTTTTTTCATGTTTTTATTTTACTATTTTGTCGGCGTGATGAATATGTATGTATGTGTCAAGTTATAGCTTTCTAGTACTAAGAGTCTTTGAGCTAAGGTACGGATGGACAGACGGACATAGCGAAACTATAAGGGTTCCTTTTTGACTACGGAACCCTAAAAAGCCATTGCGTCTCGCGTGGATCCTCGTTCATACGAAGGGATATTCAATAAAGTTTAATAGTACTGTCTACATTTTGTTTAATTGTGTGGTGACACTACTCTGTCTATTTTCATAGGATTACTAAAATAATATTATCTCGGCTAAAGGCTGATTGTTCAATAGTCAGATAATTTTTATTTGAGGAATAAATATGGAGGTTTGACAGCTTTTGTATTGAAAATATGTCAAACTGTCACATTTATTCTTCAGGTAAAAGTTATCTACCTATTGAACAATCAGCCCTAAGAGGAAAGCAATTCACAATTAGAGTTCTCTGTTATTTAGTAGACATTTAAATTTAAGTACACTAGACTTTGTGATATTCCTTTCGTCAAGCAGCTACACACGCATATGTCAGTAGAGGTTTGAGGATTGAGGGACCAGTTTTAAAAATCGCTATTATTCAAATTGCGTCGATATTTCTGCTCCATTTCTTTTTTACAAAACGTTTTAAGACTTTTACTAAAACGTTAAGTAGAAAAAGAACGGTTTTATTTATTTAATTCGGTAATATTCACTAAAACATTTACCTTTGTTGTGTGGACTGAGGGACCACAGTTTTGTCGTTATATTTTTTTTATCTTTAATGCTTGTGGTCTGTAATTTAGTAAATATCTTTACTAATTCTTTACTAAATGTCTGTAATCACAAAACCTTCGTTTTTAAGATACTATCCGAGATCTGGCTGATGGTGGGTGAGGACTGAGGGACCACACTTTATGAGCTGTAGTTTTTAATACAAATGTTTACAAATTCCCACATTCGTACTACAATTGTTTTAAGACTTCTACTAAATCCTAGGATTTCAATTTTGCGAATTCCAGTGTGGTCCCTCAGTTCACACACACATATTTAATCATCTTTTAACTTAAGTTTGAATTTTCAAATCACGCATGTATTAAAGTCACACTTTTCCATTAGCGAAAACGACAACCAAGTGAGTGTGGCGCACTTTAACAGAGCACACTCAGGCAACAGAGACCATGGAGCAGATTGTATCAGGAGAAAACGAAATTATTACTTTACATATTTACTGTCTGAAACAAAACTGAACAACAAGTATAATACAAAACTAAGCACAATAATAACTAACAATGGGGAACCTGTCGTAGTCGTGAGCAAAGCGGACAATGAGCATGATATAACAACAGTGGTGGACCAACTTATATCGAGGAATGAATTTTCTGACGCGTCCTCAATATTTGTAGCAGTTCCAACGTCAGACGACAATGACTCAGATCTTTCCACAAATTGCTCTACTTTTTCCATTCAATTATCTAATCATAATCCCAATTTTAATCAAAAATTACATAGGTAACATCGAAAAACCTGGTGAGTATTTTATCTTTTACCAAATCATTTCACTTCCCTTACCTACTTATGTACAGTCAACTAAAGAGATATCTAGGCAGGGTATACTAATTGAATTTATATGTGAATTGCTTAATGTCTAATTTCGTGAAAATATACACATTTGTGTTGGTGTGTTACAATGTAGGATTATTGCAAAAACAAAGTAATATATAAAATTGAACATCGGTTTAAAGAAATTTATTTCTCATAAGAACTTACAGTTCACTTATAATGAGATACAAAGTAGTAAGTGTGACGATACATTACAATACAATTCCTCCAGAGTACCTATTGGAAGTTATAGTGTACGTACATGCTTCTTAAGCTTATTCTTAAATGAATTCATGTTATCGCACTCTTTAATATCGTCCGGCAATCCATTGTACAGCTGTGCTCCTTCAAATAATATGGTCTTTCTACCGTAATTAGTGCGTACGCTGGTGACTTCAAGTTTGTTTCTATATCTATTTCTCAGGCTATATGACATTGTTTTTTTCTTTATTGTTTTAACATGAAGCAATGTACATACAAATATGTTAGTATACCCTGCCTAGATATCTCTTTTGTTGACTGTTACATGCCCAGTGGCATGTGGCTAAGCAATAACAGCCACACAGGTCGATCGAAGACAAAGCTACGCTTGTCGGTCCGTGAATAGGCGACCATTCATTATCATCATTTCGGTTTGAAACGACAGACTTTTAGGTCACATCAATTATTTAAAAAAAGAAGTCTCGGTGGACATGTAGGTATGTACCTAGGTAACTCCTAAATAGTAAACGCAGAGTAAATAACTTTAGTTATTTATATTACTTATGGTCTATTTCACGATGTCCGAATAGTCAATACTTACCGAATAAATTTGAAAAATGGAACAGATTTTGTATGAAATTATACTCGTATGCCAAGTAAGGTATTAGGAACTAAATCGTAGGTGGTGAAACGGGCCCTATTGTTAAATTTATCTGTATTAACTTCGGTTACCCATACTTACATACATATTTCTAAATTTTAAGTTTGGGCATAACTTTACTTCGCGTTTTATTACTATTTTTTAAAGGTATTTATGGTTATAAAATGCAATTTCTGGAAACACTCATCCGATTACAAATTATAAAAATATTAAACTACATTACAGATTGCTGATCTGATTATAATTTTACTGATCGGAATTTTTAATTGACAGATTTCGTTTAGAAGGAATTCATCTATCACACGAGGCTTAAAAATATCTGCAAAAGCTAAAAGGAAGCATGGAAGGGACGCAAGAGTATGTAGCGTCAAAGAGGAAAACGAAAAACTAAATTAAGGTAATTTGTGAATGTCCTTCCTCGAACCTTCCAGTACGAAGGTTACCAAGGGTTAATAGAAATGACGCAGCCACAGGATTCGAAGTCCCTCACCGCGACCGGAGGACTCAAGCTTTTTCGAGAGTGGCAAAGGTGGTGGTGGATGAAAAGATCTTAGAGGTGTTTGTTGCTTCAATTATGATTCTAGAACATTTCCAGAACTAAACATTCAAATGTTTAGCGCACCATCTCATGTTGATATAGATAACAAAATAATTGTTATTATTATTGTTTCAAGATACTACAGTACCTCATAGTGAAAATGTTCATCGATTCCCATCGTTTGTGTATTTATTGCTTTTATAAACAGTCGTGTTTCCAAGAAATATATTGTAAGTAGTACCTAACTTGATACAGCTTAAAATAAAATTGTAACCGATTTTGTCTTTATTCTCATCCTTAATTCCTTATCTTACACTTCCTTTCTCGTCTCTCTGTACGTTTGCGCTTAAAACTTCAGAAGATGTTTGCTTGGCCTGGCCAAAAACCATAAAGTTAGAATATTATTCGTGTGTGCAAGTGCATGCGCCAATGCAATTATGTGATAGGGCAGAAGTTGAACTGTTCCAGTGTGAAAGAGAGAGACGGAGCTATATACGACCTACGCATCCATCCCCAAAGTTATATTTAAATAAAAAGTAAGTTGAAAAAATTAAAAATACGGAGTCACACGTCATGTCAACAGATTACCTGTGACTCCGTATTTTTAATTTGTCTGTCTTTTTCTAATTTCAGATGAGAATATTTTCTTGTTTCATACTTTTTAGAGCATGATTTTTCAGTATAGTCCTACCACTAACTAACCGAAACTGAACTGACTGTGAACTGAAAGAGGACGCCACCGTCGATGCGTCGACACAATCGAATGACATGCGTCGGCACAATCGAAGACATTTCAACATGACGGCCGTAGTTACAATTTTCGCCATTTCACAGATAAGTTGGTAGGAGTGTAGTCGAGTTTTATTTTTTAAACTTTATGTTCGTTATTTTCGGTTATTTCAATATTTGTAATCAATTAGTTGACATGGAAAGTATAATATAAATAATAATAATAATATTAAGTGGAATACCTCTCCACTCCTCAAGCACCTCAGGACATGTTGCCCCATGTCGCTACGTCACTATGTGCTAGCGACCGTTTCCGGGGGCCCATTATTGTGTGTGCAAGTCACCCCCTGCCAATTTATCTGTGTATATTATATAACATTGGTCAGGCAGGGGACATAGTTCTTCCATAGCTCAAGGTACCCAATCCATGTAGCCACCCAAACCCATAGGCCCAATGTGTTTTGTTTCCATGTTCTGCAATAGTCCTGCACCAACCGGGGGTTGTCCTTGGGTGCACTTGCATAGTGCATACAGGGATAATCGTCGGCTGGTGCCTCCTCGTCATTTGAAATTGTCTAAGGGGCCTCTGCGAGTTGGCTTCGGCCCCTCGTACGCCTTCCAAAGGCCCGGGACCCCAGGGTCCCGAGATAAGCCAAAGACAAGAAATAATAATAATAAATGTTTCCTGCATGTCACAGCGACTGTACCTAGTTGCTGTGCTTATTATATAAAAACAACGTCAAAAAATACATATTATGAAAAAAAAACTTTCTGACAGCGGACACGCTAGCGAAAATATTACTTATTTAGTACCTACTAATATCTCCTAAATAATTAGTACCTCGTGTTTGTTAACATTCGTTATTCGATTACACGGTTATGGCGCCCCCTCAATCGCGCACAAAGTGGTGGTCTTGCTCTCCATTAATAAGATAGTATCTTCTTGATCACAATATTTCTCCAACGTGCCTGCTGTATCTGCCTATCTCAGTTACCTGCGCTGTCTGATACGAGTATATCCACTGTACCATGGTATTAGTATGTAGGTACTATATTTATTTAAGGTCCTGGGGGTTTACTTAGCTAGCTTTTAAAAATACTGACCTCAAATAAACAAGTACACTCCTACCAACTTATCTGTGAAATGGCGAAAATAGGAACTACGGCCGTCATGTTGAAATGTCTTCGATTGTGCCGACGCATGTCATTCGACTGTGTCGATGCCATGGACCTAATAATATAATATAAACGATGCATCGACGACGGTGGCGTCCTCTTTCAGTTCACAGATAAGTTGGTAGGACTGTACGCTGGGGTTTGTCACTCTTTGACGTAAGTGCCGAGTCATCTTCGGTTGGTGCTCTTTCTCATACTTTCTTTTAGTAACGCTGCCATCACAATTTCTGTCGAAATGTGTAAGTTCGAATGTGTGCAACCACACTGCCAGCCTAGCGCGGTGGCGACAATACGATACATAATGATGGCGGTCGGCGAATGAACTAGTTTTATATAACGTGCATGATCATATGGCCAATCAACTTTGGCAGAGGGGCTCAGCTATGCCATCTCCATAGGTTAAATGCTCTAAGTGGCTCACTTGGAGGTCAATCCGGAGCGGTGATGGGGTATTCGTCCGCAAGCAAGTCGCGGGACAGGGGCCTAGCGTCGGGGGTGTATTCTTCCATTCTCACCGTTGCCGCGCTTAAGGGCATGTTCTTACACATTCTATTAAGGTCGCGTTACAACTGTCATTTCTTATAGTATATTTAATCCAGTGTAATTTTATATTACAAAAGAGTTCAGAAAAAATAATCAAAACAACACGTCAAATAACCCGCCCCTAACTGTTCCTGGCGCATAGGTGCTCATAACACTTGCAGCGTTGCCACGTTGTATGGCAATGGCTTTGGTGATATACGTATACGACTGTAAGTCTCAGAAGAATAACTAAAGCATAGAAGGAAGCTAAATTTAAGTAATACAGTTGTCTCTGTTTTCTTATACACTTAAAACAGCATTAGAAAGAGACAGATGTAGGTTGCTCAAAATGCAAAACGTCACAAAGCAAACGTCAATTTGGATACCTTGGCTACCTTTATGATACTAAGTTTAAAAGCTACTTAACGTCTCAGGTTTTTGTCTATGACTTTGTTCATCGCAATTTTTCGTATAATGCTTAGGGGCGCATGTGAGTTGAAGTGCTTCGTTGATTTTACGTGTTTTTGTAAAAATTGTACAAAATTAACAGTGATTTAGTGTAAATCGCAAAGCTTAAAGATTAAATAATGTCCTGCATTATAGTGGGATGTAAATCACATTCATCCCGCAAAGAAAATGATGCAGAAATCATAAGCGTCCATCGGTAAGTAATCAAATATGGTCATTTTGTCAGTTTTGCATTCTCATTGTAGGTTATTTTGGCATTTTTTCTAATTATTTGAACTAAGTGTACACGGTCGTGTTTTGAAATCAATATTTTATGCAATTTAATAGTTCTATTATAGGGAAATCATAAATTTTAAATCGGCATATACATTTTTGCAATAGTGCTTGCAAAAATAAACTATCGATACAATATCGATAGAACTAGCGTCATCTAAATTATTGCGTTATTTTTCTTCACACGTAGTTTTGGGAAGGATTAAATATATATGAGTGAAATAAATACCTAAATACCTACGGTCTTGCGAGCGAATCGTACGTATGAGTAATGAAATGACAGTTGCCAAAAATGCGTGTGGCACATGGTATAATAATTTAAACTCATGTGTGGCTATGATTTTTTTGTCATTTTCAGATTTCCCCCCGATGTTGATATGAGGCAAAAATGGATCAACGCTATTGCACGTAACAACTGGGAATGGAAAAACAACATCCAATTTGTTCCAAGCATTTCAGCGATGACTGCTTTATTAACATTGGTCATAAATGGCGCAGGTTAAAAATAGCTGCAGTGCCTTCCTTACATCTGCGCAAGGAGGAATTTATGTCCACTGAGGTTAGTATTTTCATTTTATTTAGAATACAGATGTGGTTCTTGTGTGGGTTGTTTGGACCTAGACGATTCTTCAAACCATGATATCAGAGTTTCCAAACCGCCTGATTAGCCTCTGACGTGGTTTTTGTAACGGCCACTACCGTTGTGACAGCGCCCGAGAATGACGGCTTAACGTGCCCTTCGAAGCACGGAATCATCTTACTTTTCAGATAACCAGGTGATTCAGCTTGCATTGTCCTAACCAATTGGGGAAATAGTCCCCACTGGGAATCGATCCCGGAACCTCAGAATCGTGAGGTGAATGCTCTCACCACTAGAACAAAGATTTATAGCACACCGGTAAACGAAACAAATTTTTTTTCAGGTTAATAGCGGAGCTACATTTTCTGGTGGAGTTGCATCTACCAGTGGAGCTGTATCTGTATCCAGTGCAACATCTGTCACGTCACCAAGTCGGCAACGATTGATTAATCGTGTAGTTCAGTTAGAACAGGATCTAGAAAGACTAAAAAAGTTTCTAAACGTTTGCTAAAAATTAATTCTTTGCAACAAAAGACAAAACGTTTAAAAAATAAAAATAAGAATTTAAACTTAAGATTAATAGAATTCTTAGAAAAAGTCAAAATTGAAAAAGAAAATATGCTTTTACTGGACTGTGTGAAAAACAATCCAGTTATTGAAAAATATTTATCGAAGCAACAGAGAGACAACACGCGTGAATAAAGCTTAGAGCTGAAAAAATTCGCAGTTACCTTAAATTACCTATCCCCGCGCGCATATGCTTACGTGCGTAATGAATTAAAAGATGTTTTGCCTCATCCGAAGACAATTTCTAAATGGTACCAGTGTATTAACTGCAACCCGGGTTTCACAGGGGAAGCTTTTGACGCAATAAAAGAAAGAGTTAAATTTAATAGTGGCAAGCCTCTATATTGCGCATTGTCATTCGACGAAATGGCACTTCGTAAGTTAGTCGAATGGAATGGGAAAAATTATTTTGGGTATGTTAACATCGGATGTGATCTTGATTCACAGGATATACCGCTAGCAAGGGAAGCGTTGACATTCGTATTAACGGCTGTAAATGACACGTGGAAAATCCCTGTAGGATATTTTCTCATAGACTCCATCACAGCTGAACAGAAATCCTTATTAGTACAGCAATGTCTAACATTAATAGAAAACACTGGGGCTAAAGTGGTTTCCCTTACTTTTGATGGTGCTACAACTAATAAAGCCATGTGTAGTCATTTAGGCTGCGAAATGAATACACTTAATTATACTGTAATTCAAAATGGTAACGAAGTTTGTTTGTGGCCAGATCCGTGCCATAATATTAAGTTAATACGTAACACATTTGGGGACAAGAAAGTTTTGATAGATAATCAAGGAAAAAAAAATATCTTGGAACTATATTGAACTCTTACACAACCTGCAGAATAATGAAAGACTTCATTTAGGTACAAAATTAAGGAAAGATCACATTAATTACATAAAACAAAAAATGAAGGTTCGATTAGCCACACAACTACTTAGTGCGTCTGTTGCAGATGCCCTAGAATTTTGTAAAAATCTGGGAATTCCTGAGTTTGCTGATTGTGATGGCACTATTCAATTTATAAGAATATTTAATAATCTTTTCGATACTATGAACAGCAGAAACATGAGGGCAAAAGGATTGAAACGGGCAACCGCCAAATTTAATATAGATGAAACTAAAATATTTTTTGTTGCTGCTGAGGAATATATAAAAAATCTTAAATTCTTAAATGGTTCTCTTGTAATCAATTCAAATAGGTCAAGTGGCTTTCGGGGCTTTATTATTTGTATGAAATCTTTAATAGCCTTATACGATAAATATGTCGCCCCTAAAAACAGCGTTATGATGTATTTATGTACCTACAAATTGAGTTAGGACCACATAGAATTGTTTTTCGGAGCTATCAGGTCAAAATGTGGTTTCAACAACAACCCTTCAGCTCGAATGTTCCGTGCTGCTTATAAAAGGTTACTTGTGCACGCACAATTTAAAGATGGTTCAACCGGTAATTGTGTACCATTAGAAACTGTAACAGTTCTCAATTATAACGTTCAAAAATATAAAGAAATAATAAATTCGACCACAGGAAATAGCAGGCTTGTCGAACTTACAGATGTGTCGAGTGCCATATTTGACCACGACAATGTTTTGAGCGCACGAACTTTGACGGAGTACACAGACATATTATGTCTGTGGACGGAGTACGCAAATCACGTTGTACATTATGTAGCAGGCTTTGTAGTGCGGAAAATAAAAAAAGAATTAAGCTGCGAAAAATGTGTCCAATGTTTGGAAAATAAATTCAGCCAAGCATCATTTTCTTTGATTTCTCTTAAAGATAGAGGTGGTCTTATAAAACCCTCCAATGGGGTTTGCAAAGTCTGTAAAACCGCTGAAAAAATCCTACGTGAATACGAAATTCGTGCAGGTTCCAAAGTTTTAGAACAACCCAAGTATTTTTTGTCAATGATAAATAAAATATCGCAAATATTGCTACCAACGTCAATTTTTGATGATTTACTCGAACATTCATTCGATAATGATGTATTGGATGATCATAGAAATTATTTGATTAAATTGATAAGCAAAGAATATTTAACAATTAGAATTCATTATATCGCAAAAGAATTATCTTCTCCTGTAGAAAAAGTAAGGACATTCCTAACAAAAACTATAATTTTTAAAGGACAGTGATTTTAATTTTTTGTTACTCGTTCCGGGGCCAATCGCTCTTTTAAAATTATTTCAGCGTTTTCTTAGTAATTTCAATTTGTTAATAATTTATCCTGTGTTTATAAATAAATAAGTTGATCAGACAGAAGTGAGTTTTTTATTTCACGTTTTCACCAATAAATCTAAATATGCTATTTAGATTTATTGCCATGGAGCGATACCATAAACTAAGAAGTCGATATCGATATTTATTTTATGCATAGTCACGTCACTAGCTAATACTCTTTTGTCTATGACAGCGTACACTTCAAATGTCGTAAAGCGCCTTCTATGCTTTAGTTATTCTTCTGAGGTCGTCCTTCACTGCACTTCACCACTGCTCTTCATATAAAACAGGAAAAGACTGACATTTTGGTAATCAAAATATTTAATAATTAAACTTGTCTCATTTTTCCATAATAATAATAGGTTGGGGAAAAAATTTCTTCGCATTTTTTATGAAAATTCAAAACATTTTTTAATATACATTATTTACATTTATCTAAAGTATGTAGGTACCATTTTGTTTGATAACTTTTTGCCATCTTGTAAGTAGGGACATGATCCCATTGCTATAGAAGTTTTGGGACTTCTGATCAAAATACCGCGACAAGTGGTTTTGGCAGTCCTCTCGTGATGTTAACCTGACAATGCCTAAAGAATTCTGAAGAGACCGAAACAGGTGGAAATCTGAAGGTGCAAGGTCAGGACTATACGGCGGATGCATTAACACCTCCCAGCCAAACTCTCTTAATTTTTGCTGAGTGACTAAAGATGTGTGAGGTCTAGCGTTATCATGATGAAAAACCACATCCCTTCAGTTGATTAATTCCGGCCGCTTTCTCTCAACTTCTTGCTTTAATCTCATCAGTTGTTCGCAGTAGAGTTCAGAATCGATGGTCCTGCCTGGTGGTAACAGCTCATAATGAATAATGCCCTTCCAATACCACCACACACACAGCATCACCTTGTTGCGAGTTAACCCGGGTTTCGCCACAGTCTGTGAAGCCTGACCGGCCTTTGACCACGACCTTTTTCGCACGTTCTTGTCGTACGTGATCCACTTTTCATCACCAGTTATCAGCTTCTTCAAAAATGGTTCGGTTTCATTACGTCGTGATAAAGAATCACAAATGAGTACACGGTTCATTAAGTTTCTTTCAGTGAGCTCGTGAGGTACCCAAATATCGAGCTTTTTTGTGTAACCAGTTTTTTTCAAATGCGCCAAAAGGGTTTTGTGCTCAATTCCCAGTTCTTCAGCTATGTCGTAACTACTGATATGCCGATCTTGCTCCACTGTTTCAAAAATGGTATCCATTTTATCCGTAATAGGGCGACCAGAGCGACGTGCATCTTTGACATCAAAATTTCCGGATTGAAAACGCTTAAACAAAATTTGTGCTAGTCTCACAGACACTGCACTGGGTCCATAAACATCGCAAATTTTTTTCGCGGCTTGCGTTGCATTTTTACCTTTTTTGTAGTAAAATTTTAAAATGTATCGAATTTCTTCATTAGATTCACTCATCTTGACAGTACGAAAAACAAATGAAAATAACACATTTTCCTAATTTAAATTTGAAATTATGTTCTTTAAAATTTAAACTTTCAATTATACCAAAACCAGCCAGATACAAATACACTTCTGGACACATCTTTTGGCCCACCTTGTATTTTCAGTTTCGTTTGGTCCTAGCTAAAATTTTATATTAGGTCGAGCAAAAAGTTTTTATGCAGTTTTGAACCTGGCACATTCACAATTTCATTCAATAGTCTTTTTTTGAATTTCGAACACAGAATTTAAAGAAACAAAAGACAATTTGGAGCCTGTTTGTTGATATCAAACAATCGAATACTAAGAAAACTTGGTTTTATTGGTTTACTTGGATTTAATTCTTGAAAAAGTGATTGATATCTTTGGTTTTGCAACAAAAATTACTTATTCTTAACATTAAGGTGAGGTTCTATCAATAATCTATGGATACTTCACCTGAAGTCGCCGCCCAAGCTGTGGCACTTATTCAGGCCGGACACAGCCAAAGAAACGTGAGTGCTCAACTTAATTTAAGTCGATCTGCGGTCCGAAATGTTTATCGGAGGTACCTAGAGACTGGCGGCTTTGTTCGTCGCCAAGGAAGGCCAGGATCTCGGGTCACAACTGAAAGGCAGGATCGATTCATCGTGACGACCAGCTTGAGAAATCGTCACCTTACCTCCATTGAGATACAAAACCAACTTCGCGACTTCCACGGAGTATCTGTGAGCGCTCGAACTGTTCGGAGAAGGTTAAAAGAACGCGATATGGTACCACACAAGCCAGCTAATGGCCCCAAACTAACGCGAGCCCACCGAACAGCGCGCCTTCATTTCGCACGCAGTCATTTAAATTGGACACAGCAAGATTGGAGCCGTGTACTCTTTTCTGATGAGTCTAAAATTGTGTTACGTGGCAATGATGGAAGGAAGAAGGTCTACCGACGTAAGGGAGAGCGTTTCGCACAATGCTGCTTTGAAGAGAGGGTTGCTTATGGCGGTGGCTCATGGACTGTCTGGGGCGGTATATCCGCGAGCGGCAAAACTCAACTTGAGGTTGTTACAGGACCACGGCTGCCAACATTAAATGCTGAAAGGTACATTCGTGAGTGCTTAGAACCTCACGTGATACCATACGCGGACTATGTGGGCCCAAATTTCCTTTTTATGCATGATAATGCAAGAGCCCATGCGGCCGGCATCGTCAGGGAATATCTTCGGGATGTGAACATCACAGTTATGGACTGGCCAGCCAGAAGCCCAGACATGAACCCCATTGAGCACATGTGGGACGAGCTAAAAAGACGTGTTAGGGCTCGTCAGCCAGTTGCCCAGACGATGCAGGAGTTGAAAACTGCCATAGAAGAGGAATGGGAGATGATCCCTCAAAATTTCATAGAGCGGTTGATAAACTCTATGCCTAATCGTATGAGAGCTGTGGTAGATGCCCATGGAGGTAACACGCGTTATTAAATTAAACCTTTATTTGATAAAACATGTTTTTTATTCAAAAATCAATTGCCTTTAACAAGGCGCATATCCGACTTGTTAGGCGTAGCTCCATGTCGTATGGTATTCTGAATTCAAATTTAAAACAATACGATCGAAAAAGATGGTAAAATGTATCAGGTTTAAAACTGCATCAACAGTTTTTGTTCAATCTAGCAATCATATTTCGGTAGGGGCCATCGAAACCTAAACTCTAAGGTGGGCCAATAGATGTGTCCAGAAGTGTAGTATAGCCAAAGAGATTTTGTTTTAAGTTCATACATACTATAATGCGAAAAGACTTTTTCCCCAACCTAATATTATAATTACGCGCAAAGGAATACTTTTAATATAATAAAATCACGCCATGAAAGGTATCGTAAACAATCTCTATTACTGTTATAACCAATTTAACAAAGCCAATCTTAGGACCACCACCTTTGAGCACCACCGAATAACTTCACAAAGATATCAAGACAGCTGTAGAAGCTCAACTTTTGCCTACTACTTATATTGAAATAAAGTGAAATATTATTGAGTAGTACTTAATAACTAGTACCTGATCGAACGAGCTCCGCTCGGGAGAAAAAAGAGATATCGAATTTTCCCAGATATGAGACCTAGCTAGATCGATTTTTCGCCCCCGTAAATCCCTATATTGAAACTTTCATCGAAATCGTTAAAGCCGTTTTCGAGAACGTATAATTAATAGTATAGGATAGGATAAGCGAGAGCATGGAAACAATTAGTGTGATGTCATATTGAAACGTAGTGTCATATTCTCAAATCAAGAAAATCAAATTCAACGTATTATTTCAGTTACCAGCTCTCCAACGATCTTTTGAGCCATAGCTCCATTGAAGACTCACTTCTGTACTAAATAATAGAACTGTCTACGATGCACGACAATAACTAGGTAAGACCACACCTAGTTGCTTCGTAGAACTGACCCCTGGCCCCTGACCTTACTAAGTGTCTCCGTTTAAAATTTAATACCATGTAAATGGCTGCCAAAGCATAATACTTTTCAATGAGGCAATTTTAATTGTTTTAAAAGGAAACTACTCTTACAGTGACAATTTTATAGAGGAATCCACAAAGTGAACAGGGAAAAGAACTATTGTTATAAGAGACGACAAACGAAACGTACATCAAGTTTTCAGGATGTTTCAAACACAAACTTATCAAAAAGAATGGGAAAGGCATCAAAAACAACACAATAAAAAAGACAGGAAAGTCTATGAAACACAACCTTATGAAAAGGCAATAGAATGGATTCAAACACAGTTATATCAAAAACAATGGGAAGAGCATGCAATGAAAGAGCAAAGTAGACAAAAAGCTAAGTACGGTGAACCTATCGTAGTCATAAACCATTTGAATTATAGTGAACATGTTATACAGACTATGGTCGAACAAGTCCTAACAAAGAACGAGTTTTCTGATGACTCCTCCATCTTTGTGGTAGTACCATCAGTAGACAATGACGCAGAAAACACTTCTGATGGCCAAAATTCTACTATATGCGTACAAATGAGCCCAAATCTTGCGAAATGGAAAACAAAACTCAATCCACTACAATACGGTACTAAAGTATTTTTTTTTAATTGTCTTTTATTCTTAACTAGCTTTTGCCTACGGCTTCACCCATTTGGAAGTCGGACTTAATCCCATGAGAATGTACTCATTATCTGTCTAGCGTTTTCCCAACTATGTTGGGGTCGGCTTCCAGTCTAACAGGATGCAGCTAAATACCAGTATTTTACATTGAGCGACTGCCTATCTGACCTCCACAACCCATGAGAATGTACTACCGGGTTAAAATGTTTCTTATGTTCTAAACCAAATCATGGCTTATCTGTGTGTCAAATTTCATCCTAATCCATTCAACCGTCAAGAGCTTGTCCAGATGACGTGATTTACGCACGAGTTGAGTCGAGCGTAGATAATCACGTGATTGTGTACTAGTGGTTCATACATTCCGTCCACATGCAGTCGCAAGTTTTGCAACTCGCGCGTGAATCGCAACTCTCTCGCCTCGTGCTATTGGCACGCCATTGTTCTGTCCAGTACGCGCGCGATAGTTGCCGCGGGTGGACGTATTTAGAATATTAAAAAATGGAGTAGTTAAAAAACGTTTTGTTGTGTTCTCTAATCTTCGGATATAATGTAATACGTACTATCAGTAGTTCTATCATGTAGAATTGGGCACTCTCTATATTGTCGGTTTCTCTTTGCTCGAGTCGTTTCGATCGACGGTACGTAAGCCACAACACAATCGCTTTGTACGAATCCATGTTGCGCGTGATAGATTATTCTAATAATATGTATTATTATTGTTATCATGAGTTTTCCTTTTAAAACTTGATAAAATTGTAATGTTTTGCATAACCTCAAACTTGTAACAAGTATGTTATACCTTTACATTTACATTATTTAAATATTTTTATCATTATTTCAGTCTGTAAATGTAGATTAGTTAATATATTAAAGAATAATGTAGTGAAACAAACAAATATTCAAAACGGGGATCCACCTTTTATGTCGTTGATATTTTGGGGGAGATTTAAAGGGGGAGATTGAGCTAAGCCGTTCTTTTTATGAAACGGCGAAACCCCCCCCCCCCCCCCCCCCGTTCTCGGCACGTTCGCGGGCCTTTTTTGCTCTCAGTAGTGCGTTCTGAATGCACGCAGCAAATTGTCCCTTAAGTGCAAGTTGCGACTTTACACAGCGTGCATTCGCCCCATCATGACCTATGCGGGCCCAGTCTTTGCGCACACAAAGTCCCACCTCATCCATAGGATGCAGACCCTACAAAACCAAATGGTTTTGTAGGGTCTGCATCCTATGGATGAGGTGGGACCGTTACCTCTCAGAGGAAATCCTCTGAGAGGTAACGGTTCGTTCGGAACGAAAACCTCCATTTAGATCTTTAAAGTCCTGACCATCCGTCAGTTCTTGAAACCCCTTTCCAAGCGTTTCTTTGACACCACCGTGAAACATCGCAACCCTCTGGTTGTCGAGTCCGCTAGTTATGTCCCCATAGTCTAAGAGGTGACGGGATTTTTCATAACGATCATGGATACGTTTAGATTTACTTCAGTGGGTTGTATAGTAGTCCCCTAACGTGTATGATGTCGGTCTGCCTGCTCTCAGTGGTTGCAACCTCGAGTTATAGCGCTTAAAAGTAGATCGAAGTAAATCTAACTGTATCCATGATCGTTATGAAAAATCCCGTCACCTCTCAGTCTACCATTAGAATCAATAAAATTCGCCGTCCGCGACTTGCCCTCTCTGAACCCTATCACCCTTACAGTATACAAACACAAACACAGATCTACATTCCGGCCTCGTCGCCTAGGTCCCTCGTGTCGACGAACCCCTAATGTCCCTTGATCGGTGAAATCGAGCCAGCTAGTGGCGTAGCTGAGCCTGTAGCTTTAAACTCCCCTGATAATAATAATTACCCTGATTTGATCCAGCCTATTCCTCTTTGCTGTCCTCCCCCCAGCGAAGTCCTAAGCCGAGGACCGTACCCCACAGGGGGTGCCATTAGCGTGCAGTCGTTTAGTTTATAAGTTAGTTAGTATATATGCCCTGGCTGCAGGCTTTGAGCTCGCTTAAGGCACCCACAGGAAAGTCCGGTTAAGTAGTCGAGATCTCTCATGGTCTCACTACGAGATGCCAATTTCCAAAAAAAAAAAAGTCAGAGCCCATTCTTGACCAGAACGGAGCTCCGGCCTACAGGTAAAAGTTAAGTAATTTTGTTGCTAACATAATATGTTTGATTTCCATTGTTATTATGTTTGATTTCTATAGTTATTATGTTGTTTTCTATGTGTTATAAATATGACCAATAATGCCAATTTGTCAAATTGAACAAAGGAATATTCATATTCTTTACCTAACTATTGTTATTATGTGGCTATTTTTCTAAATACCCTCAGATAGAATTAACTGTTTTAAGATGATGATAATTTATGGAATTAAAAGAGATGAATAAATTATTGACAAGTCTAATTGAAATAATAAATACCTATCTAGACTTGTCTTTCTGTGCTTTTCTTTATGAAATTCTTTCCTTACACACCATATTCATAATACTTTCATACAAAGTAAATAACCAATAACCATTCTGACATTTAAGGCTTGCTATTTGGGTAATATCTACATATACCTACACTTATACTTACACTGTATTTTCTTCTGACACGCGCATAAAACGCGCCATCTCGTCGCAGTGCAAATTCTTACGCGCGAGTCAACTCACGCGTAAATCGCATCATCTGGACAAGCTCTTAGGCGTGAAAAGGTAATAAAGAGACAAACCTACAGACAAAGTTACTTTCGCATTTATAATATTAGATGTATGAACACAAATAAATACAAATTGCTACGGCTACTTTGATACACTTGTAAACTGATGCTGTCTCAGGCCGTGTCCTAACATGTAGCGACTGTTGCGCGAATACGCAATCGTCACACTCGTTCATATGAATATGACGCTTTCGGTTATATCATGATGATGATGATGATGATGGCTAGGACACAGGATCTTGTCTGTGAGAATGGTTTTTGCTTCTTGTTTGTTGTAGTATAACACAAGAAAAATATAAATCTTCCTCAGTTCAGTTTCAGTTATTACTTAAACATCACTGCCCAACTTCATATAATGTTCGTTAATAAAACTCTGTCAATTTAAAGATCCAAAGCAGTGTAGAACTGCCGCCGTCACACATCAGGGGGTGAGGATATCTGCAAAAGAAAAAAGGTTTTTAATGGACGGTTTACCGATGCAAATATTATCTTTTCACAACAAAGAGATCTTGTTCGAGCATGGAAACCCAATGCCAAAAAAATGTGGAAAAAAATCAACAAAGAACAAACTGTGTCAAATCAGTACACCTAATAGAATAGTGGAAAGAATAGAACATGGATGCAATGTCGTAAGCATGGACACGACTGCCGACAGACCCTGTTGCTGTGGTCTCACGACAACTCATTGTAATCCCACGACAACTCAGTGTGGTCCTATGACAACTCAGTGTGATCCCACGACAACTCAGTGTGATCCCACGACAACTCAGTACTCCAACTACAGACTAAAGGACAGTTACTTTTCTAACGTCATGTCAAAGCTATTTCAGCCACTTCTCGAGCAAGGTATTACACAATATTATTTTCAAATTTGGCAGCGGGTATGTGTTCATTGCTGCACTTTAAAAATCAAATCTAATCATTAATTCTTTTAAAAACATGGGTAAAGTAGTTACATAGATATTTTACTTATTTGTTTACTGTAATAGATGTTGTGGGCTTTTATAATTTCTAACGTGACGATAATGGTGGACGTCCAACTCCGCGTACATGAAAGTAGTTTTCATATATTTCCATACAATCATTTTACTTCCCTATGCCATTGTGATGCCATGACGTGGACGTGGACGTCCACGATTATATCGCCACGTAGAAATTATGAAAGCGTATAATTTTCTTTTTTATTGAAAATTATTTAACGTAATTTCTAATTTAGTATCTGGATTAATTAAAAACTAATTTGTTTGTAGGTAAGATTGGTAATCCAGTTCATATTAGATTGGGTATGAAGACACAGCACGAATCGGTTATGTCGGTAACCGTACCGCTATCGCCATGTTGCATTTCGCCGAGCAAATTTCATCATCACGCCCAGGCCCCTCAACGTCTTGAGAACCCTGTTCAACATCATGCTAAGCCCTTCGATCAATATCCTGCCAACCCCGCTCCACATCATGCCAAGGCCCTTCAATATCTTGAGAACCCCGCTCAATATCATGCCAAGGCCTCCGGTCAATGTCCTGCCACCGCCGCTCCGCATCATGCCAGGGTCTTTGATCAATTTCCTGCCAACTCCACTCAAAATCAGACAAACCCTGCTCAACATTATGCCATGGCATGCTCCCCTCAAAAAAGAACAAACCTGTCACAAATGCAAGCGTGTCAATGCAGTCCAGAAATGATGCTAGAACTGTTAAAGCAAGCAATCAACGAGGGCAAGATGCAGCACATGATGTCGACTGGGTGTGGAGAGAGTCCCCAACCATCTGAAACGCAAGCCCAGGGGCCACCGCCAGCTACACAAAGTAATTCCTAATCCCTATTCATATAGTTTGTAATTTATTTTTCTTAACAAAAGTAATGAGGGTTGCACATTAACAAATACGAGTAAGTTATGAGGGTTTCTCTAAAGGTATGTCCAAACAGAGCGCGCAAGCTGAGCGGCAGCAACACGCGGCATTCGCAGGACATGATTTTTCCCGCGCTATATCTAGACTAATGGAGAAATGTACGCGCAGCAATGCTGTGTGACTAAACAGGGACATGACGCGCATTGCCTATCTCGTCCCAAAGATCTTCTCTTTCAATTATCATCATCATCGTTTCAGCCCAAAGACGTAGCCACGTACCCACTGCTGGACATAGGTGTTCCCCAAGCACCGCCACTTCGACCGGTTCTGTACTTCTTGCATCCAGCGGCTTCCTGCGGCCTTTACAAGGTCATCGGTCCACCATGTGGGATACCTTCCGAGTGACTTTCAGCATTCTAATGACGCCCATGAGAGCAATGGTGGCCCAACGGTAACAGCCTCAACTTACGAGTTGACTCGAACCCAGGCAGGCACTTTACTTCGTGTAAATAATTCCAACACCACTGCTCTCAAAACGATGAAGGAAAACATGAGGAAACCGGCATGTCCTAGAACCAAAAATTCGAAGACATGTGACATCTACCAACCCGCACTGGGCCCTCGTGGTGAATTGTCTCCGATCTTCATAAAAGTGAATGTTACTTGGGCATTTGATATGACCTTCGTTTTATCCACGTTCATTTTAAGACTCTTACGGAAGCACTACTGACTCTATATTATAGGCAAACCGAAGGTGAGTGATGTACTTGTCATTGATGTTGATGCATAGCCATTTCGAGTCCAGAATCTTGAAGACATCCTCGGAAAGATACTGTATCCCTGTATCACCCCTCGCTGCAGAAGAATAGGGTTCGAGGTCATTGGTTATTTTTGTTATTATTTTGATGGGAATCCCACAAATTCATCCATAGATTTGCAATAAGCGAAGATATTATTCCTTATCCATTTCAAGATTACGTCCAGACACGAACAATGACGAATTCTGACTGCGAATGCCGTGCGCTCAACACCGCCGCGCGCGGCCCTCGTCCAATTAGAACGCGGCAGCCACGCTCGAATGCCGCGTTATATTTGTCACACCTTAAGATAGATCTAAGTACAGTATAATCTAGCACAAAAGCAAGCTACTCGCAGTACGATAATGTGGAACATGCATAGATCACTCAGAAATAATGAGTTCTACTTCCGGTCGACGTAATCACTGCCTTTTCGTCTGTTTATAGGTAAAAAGCCGGAGCACCTCAATGGCTACAGAAAGAAACCTACATTTACCAATCCAGAGTGTCCCTGTGGTTAGTACCAGCCATTAAAACTGATGATGGAACTCTTTCGTTTACCGTGTTCAGTCCCTGGCTCCGGAGCAGGCAATCTGACAGGCTCCTGAGCTGGCCACGTGGCAGGCTCCAGAGCAGGCCACGTAGCAGGCTGCAGAGCAAGCCACCTGACGGGCTCTAGAGCAGGCTGCTTGGTAGACCCTGGTGCTGGCCACCTGGCAGTCTATGGAGCCAGAGACTAAACCATCGCAGTCGTCAGGAACGATTTGGTTATTGACGGGCGGTTAACAGAATCACTTTGTGTACTGCCAACTTGTAATACAAGGAATGGCAGAATTATTAGGTCCTACTTCGGAAAGAATGCAGATAAAAATGTGGGATTGAATGGCAAAATAAACGAACAGAATGCTTGTAAAACTGTTTATTTCTAAGCTCACAAAAAGATCAGCGTTTCAACATCATAAGTCCGTCGTGCAAACTAGTTCTCGCCATTTTTATTCATCCTTTCTCACTCGCACACATACTTCTCATCATTTCATCCGATTCATGCGTTCCATTTTAACAATTATAAGCTGCGTTCATACTTTAACATAATAGGTACAATATTATTATCCCACAGTCGGCCATCCTGATCCACGTCTGCCCTCAGACATCCACACAAACATAATCACTAGCTTTCAACTTAAATTTAACTTAGCTACTGGTACCGCATTACAACATCAAAGTATATAAATAGTCCTCTTCACCGTATCCGGCGTCAGCAACCCAAACTATGTCTCTTTCCTTTCGTGACCTCTCTAATGACTGGCAAAACCAAATTTGGTCTTGAATACCCGGTCACACCGTGTACAGAAGAGCTGATGAGCATCGTTGTAGGCATAGGTATAGCAGGGTTTTGGGCGACTTTTGCGCATTTGGTGCAAACATCAAAGTAACAACATAACAATTATATTCCTCTAAACATTTTTTACACTGATATTTAACATTGTAGTAGAGATACACATCTCTTAATTATAATAAACCAAGCTAACATCGCAACAATACGTGGTGTTAACAAAACATTGCACACAACCTTTCACACACAACCTTGCAACAAGACAAAGTTAAGTTAACAAGAAACTCTCACTTTTTAGGTTTTAGAGTTGACGCCTGGCCACACCTTAATCTGCTGAACTAGAGATTAGCCCACGGCCTTCAGCGTTAGGGTCGAGCTTTTTCACATCATATCTGCTATTCCCCTTTTCTTTTATAACTTATAAGGCCGTAGATATTTGGCTTTCAGCTTCATTTCCGTACCAAACTGCGTGCGTTTTATTGCCACTAAGTCTCCTTCATTGTACTTCATACTTTCTTTCTCTTCCTATTGAAATTTCTTTTGTTTCCTTCTTGAACTTGTAGAATTATGTTCTTTAGCTTTCTCTCTAAGTTTTTCTCTCTCCTCTGTTTTTCTTTCTTCTTCTAAAATCAAGTCATAAATCTCGATGTCTTCCTTCATTCTCATCTTAGTCCCAATCAATAGTTGATAGTATTTACGCTTCGCCGAAAAGTGCTATTTAGAGAACGCTGTAATCTACTTACATTCCTGTACCATAGAGCAGGGTTTTCTGTACACATCTTGGCAAGTACGGAGATTATAGTACGATGAATCCTTTCCACCTGCCCATTTCCTCTAGGCACTCCCGTGGTAATTTTTATGTGTTGTATGTTTTCGTCTTTACAATACTCTTGAAACTCAATGCTCGTATAAGCCGTTCCTCGTGGTTGGATTGCCAAAATGTTGTTGGTGAATTTTCAACTTTTCAATTCTTTCTTTACTTGTGGTACTTTTAATGCGAAATATCCTAGTAAACTTCGTAAATGCGTCTACAAACAATCGTGAGAATATGGTTATACTGTTTCTTCATCTCAGTCATTGGACCTATGTGATCCAATTGAAGTGTATGCAGCGGTGACTCTTCCTTTTCAATCGGAGTTAGGAACCCTTCCTGTTTTACCTCTTTACACGTAGCTAATAAACATGGAATGCAACTTTTAATAAAGTCTTCAATTTTTTAATCAAGATTCTTGATAAAATAGTCTTTACTTATTAATTATATCATCTTTCTTTTTGAAAAATGTCCATTTGCATAAGCCCTTTTTATGATTTCATTTTCCATAAACTTTGGGTACACTAAATGATTTGCCATTCCTTTGTACAGCAATCCATTATCAATATAATATCACCCTAGGTTCCCTCCTGTAAAATCTCTAATATAGCTTTTAGACCATCATGCAACTATTGTGCCCGTCTGATCTCATCATGCAGAGTTACAACTGCTACACATGGGTTTCGGCTTAATGCATCAGTATGCTTCATCCTCATTCCCGGTCGATATTCAGCAACAAAATCAAATTCTTGCAGAAGCAATGCCCATCTTGCAAGCCTCGTACTCAATTTTTTTTTCTTATGTGTCATCTGGAATGCTTGGCGATTGCCATTGAGTTACAATTTTAAATCTTATACCATACAAGTAGTGTCTAAATTTTTTTACCCCTTCTATAATAGCCAGACTTTCTAGTTCATACTACAACAGCTGGTGTACTATTTTTCTGCATCATTCGTTTTACGACTCATGAAATATACTGGATATAGTCCACCGTCATTTATGAGATCGCTGCATGAGTATAGCAGCATAAGCCAGACGTGATGCCTCTGTATGCATTTCTGCCTCCAATCTTGGATTAAATATTCGTAAAACTGGTTTAGTAGTCAAACGTTCCTTCAAACAATTTAATGCACACCGTTGCTCATCATTTAATTCGTGTTATGTAGGTACATAGGGACAAGTGAAACTACTGTAGTAACTATATGTAGGTACGTTGTTTGACTGGAATGTGCCCTGGCGGCTGAGAGTATGTGATGCTCACTCTAATGTCTCGCTGATGGTGGCGCGTGTTGGATCATTTAGCTAATCCATACGTCAGGTTCGTGAACAAGCGCTGTCAGTGAAGGCTGGTCATACCTTAGCGGCCACGGCTTATTTTAATTTATTTTAAATATTTTAATTGTTTTTTTTTAAGGACGCTTTTAACGTTCTGCATCGTTCTCACATGTAAAATTTCAACATGAATGATGTAACCATTATTTTGTAACCATATCTTGATTTAAAAGTGTCCGTGGAGTTTCTTGCCCGTTCTTCTCCATAGGTACCTACTATGCTTTGGGATGGGCGCCTAGCTTCATCTTTCTGACTGACCGACCCCTTGACAATTCAAAAGTGCCTGTAATAAAATAAACGATTTTTCTTTCTTTCTTTCTAATTGGTTTAATTGAAATAAATGCTTTGAGTTTGAGTTTACTGACAGCTAGAAGTACACTGTTTATTGTAAGATAGAAGATGGGCTGGGACGCAGCCCACGCACACATACACACTGGAGTAACACACATATATAACATTTCCTCCCCTTATTTGACCAAAAATGTTACCAAATTGTGCACTAATTCAAAATTAATAGATTAATACAATGATATTTTATGTAAAAAGACGTAGATAGGTTACCGACCCAACATTCGGTGTTCAAAAACGGCACAATTTCGTACGATTAGATGACATGTGGAAGTAGGACGGCATGTCTTAATTATCGGGAGCGAAAAAGAGACAAGACGACGAAAATGTGGCTAATTAGCCAGATTTTGACGTGCCACTTGCGGAGCGTGTGTAACCTATCTACCTCTTTCTACATATAATATCATTGGATTAATACATGTGTACTAAGTTACAGGAAAGCTTTGTAATCTACCCTGGGAATGTTTCTCAATAGTGTGTGTGGATTCCTGGAAACCGAATCCGACACTGTATCTGCGTCTGCAGACGATGGTGATAGCAGATTTGCCTCATCAGTTTCCTTCCCCGCGGGGCTCTGTACCTGGGGGTTGTCAGTTGACGGCTCGCTATGACAGTTGTTAAAGTCGTCAAAGTCATAATTGTGTTGCGGCTGTTGTGAAACGTTTCCCTTGCTACCTTTATATAATATTATTTGGTTCTTATGCTTTTTGACATCACTTGACGAACTCAAATCCTGAATAAGGTAAAGTACTTTACCCAGTCTCTTTTTAATAATACCTCTGCACCAATGGAAATTAAAAACTTTTTGTACATTATAACATCCCCTGGCTTTAAACACTTGTTTATTACATCCTCCACGTGTTTTAATTTGCAAACACTGTTGACGTTTCACATTATTAATGGGGGTTGTGAGAGAGGTTGCCGGCGTTTTTGGATTAATTAAATCTAAGCGTGACCTCAACTTGCGGCTGAACACCAACTCGGCTGGTGAGAAACCCGTGACAGAATGAACAGAATTCCTGTAGTCAAAAAGGTATTTTAATATTTTTAATTTGCAATCACTATTGTTGCGCGAAGTGATAACACTTGATTTAATGCCTTTTTTCACAATTTTGACAAAACTTTCCGCCTGCCCGTTACTTTCCGGATTGTAGGCTGGTGACGTCAAATGATGTATACCGTTTCTTGAACAGAAATTCCTATATTCAAATGACGTAAACGTGGTCCCATTGTCACTTACTATTGTATGTGGCAGGCCATACTTGGACATGAAATCGTATAGCTTCCCTATGACGTTTGTGGACGTTGTAGACATAGTAACGTCGTACAACTCCACCCATTTGGTGTGCACGTCTACAACCACGAAAAACATCTGATTATCTAACGGGCCTAGGAAATCAATGTGTATCCTATAGAAAGGCACTGGCAGGTACCGCCACGGAGCAATCGGCGTTCACGGCGGGGACGGACGTAACTGTTGACAGATATCACACGAGTTGATCATTTCCTCCAACGCCGCGTCAACCCCTGGGAATCAAAATCGTGATCTAGCCTCAGCTTTGGTTTTCACGATGCCCAAATGAGAATTATGTAATTCGTGTAAAAGTTTTGTGCGCAACGTTTACGGGATAACCACCTTGTGTCCTCTCATAGGACAACCATTTTCATGTGACAATTGTGTCCTACACAAATAATAGGGCTTAATATGTAAATCCGACAATAATTGCCTTGTCCAACCTTGATGAGTGTAATTAATTACTTTTGCTAAAGTGACGTCCTTGGCAGTTTCTTTACGCAATTCGTCCAGTGTCACTGGAATACTGCCTTCAAACACAAAGTTAACATAAGTGGCCACGTCGATAGGCGCCGTGGCTGCAGCTGCGTGAGCGCCGCTGTCCCCCCGCTCCTCTGCTTGTTCCTGCTCGTGACGTAAACTTGCTCGTGACAAATAATCTGCGTTATTATTGGTACTTCGAACGTACTCGTATACGCGCTTAAAAACATTGCATATCTTTGCAGCCTGTTACCCAATACCTTCGGTATGCCCTTATAGGGACCGAAAATAGAAATTAAGGGTTTGTGTCGGTACGTAATATAAACGGTACGGATATGCCATAATAATATAAATATTGATGAAATTGCTTAACACCGAATATAATCGCTGTGGCATCTTTCTGTATTTGCGAGTACCGTTTTTCGGCTGACGTCAGCGTACGGGACGCAAATGATATGGGTCGTTCTAACATGTCACTACCTACCTGCGATAAAATAGCGCCTAATCCGTGTGGTGAAGCATCCACCGTCAATAATATTTTACAATTTGGGTCGAAATGTGTTAACACTTGTTCCGACGTTAAGCATTTTTTAATTTCATTGAATGCATTCTGATGGATTGCTGTCCAATGCCACTTGATCTCTTTCTTTAATCGATCATATAATGGGCTAAGTATTCTTGATGCTCAAGGAACGAAATTCCGATAGTAGTTAACAAGTCCTAAGAATGATTGCATGGTTTGAACATTAGTAGGAACGGGTGCGTCTACAATTGCCTTTATTTTTGACGTATCTTTCTTTAGTCCGTTCTTGTTGATAACATACCCTAAATATTTTTTTTCGTCTTTAAAAAATTCACATTTGTCCTTTCGCAATGTTAGTCCCGCGTCCTGTAGTCTCTTGAGAACTATGTGTAGTTTTTCCATATGCAAAAATCAGTTTTAGCTGTTATCAACACGACGTCATCTAACAGGCATAACACTCCGTCTAATCCGGACAAAACGGTTTCAATCGCGCGCTGGAAAATAGACGGTGCGCTCGACAAGCCGAATACAAGACGTGTATATTTAAACAATCCCCGAGGAGTGTTAACACAGGTTATGTTTTGTGACTCATCATCAAGCAAAAATTGATTGTAGGCCATGGACAAATAAATTTTCGAAAACTGCTGACCACCGTGTTATTTCGAAAATAACTCGTGAACCGTCGGCAATGGATATTGTTCTATTACTAATTGGTCACAGAATAATCCGCACATAATCTGACAGAACCATCACGTTTAAGTATGGGTACAATAGGTGATGCATAGTCCGAATGTTTAACTGGTTTTAACACTCCTAGGTTTTGTAATCGTTCTATCTCCTTATCGACTTTGTCGCGCAATACAAATGCAATGGTACGCGCTTTAAAAATATTGGTTTTGCATTATGATTTAGTTTTAATTTTACGTTATAGTTTGTGAAAGCGCCCAGCTTGTCTGAAAATACTACAGGGAACCGAATTTGCAACCGCTCAATTACGCTGTGACTGTCGTTTAGGAAATTAACTGGAGTTAATTTTAATTTAAATTTTGCTATGTAATCGCGGCCAAGCAGCGGTGGGCCGCTGTGACGTATAACAAATACGTCAAGTGTGTGTGTGCGCTGCATATATGTTATTGCTAAACGCACGTAACCCACACACTGCATGTTATTTCCCGTGCAGCTATAAAAAAAATTGTGAGACGCTTGCAATGGTATACTCGCAAACAACTGTTTATATGATCCCTCAGATATGACTGTCACTGCTGATCCACTATCTATTTGAAATTGCAAATTCTGGCCATTTATTGTCACCGTTTCTGTCATAGGTTCCCCCGAGCCGAACTAATGTTATAAAGCGACTTACCATCGTTGTCCTCGCTCACATTCCCCGTTAACACGTAGTTAATTTTATTGCACATTCTACGTAAATGCCATACTGTATTGCACTTTTTACACTTATACTTTGCGAACCGACATTGAGACGACTTATGATTAGCACTACCGCACACCGAACACTTTTCTTTCTCGGCACTATTAATCGGGTTGGCACTATTTTGTCCTTTCGCAATTTTGAACACCTGTACTTGATATGTTGATGTAGAAGCAGTAGCGGCAGCGCCCGCGCGCGCGCTTCTTATACTCTCCACGCTCCACCGCCTTCGCCAAGCTTAAGGTATCCAAATCCTGCGCAAACAATTTCTCCCGTTCAGGACCCGCTACCATCCCCATCACAAATCGATCACGCAACGCCTCCTCAACATTGCTGAATCCGCAATGCACCGTTAGTCCACGTAACCTTGCTGCCCATTGCGTATATGCCTCGCCCGGCTGCTGCGTAACTGTGTAAAAGTTGTGCCGCTCGCTGAACCCGCAACGTTTCGGAGTGAAGTGGTTATCCACAGTACAGCAGTTTTGACTAAAAATTAATTAATAATGTATGACTTTATAAATTGAATAAACCTTTTTGACATTATATGTGCTGCATTTGACATAGTTATTATAGTTTATTATTACTGTTTTTTTGTGTTTGCGTCTTGCGTAAGGATATTGTATAAACATATTATGGGGAAAAAGTCTTTTCGCATTATAGTATGTATGAACTTAAAATAAAATCTCTTTGGCTATACTATTTGTATCTGGCTGGTTTTGGTATCATTGAAAGTTTAAATTTTAAAGAACATAATTGCAAATTCAAATTAGGAAAATGTGTGATTTTCATTTGTTTTTCGTACTGTCAAGATGAGTGAATCTAATGAAGAAATTCGATACATTTTAAAATTTTACTACAAAAAAAGTAAAAATGCAATGCAAGCCGCGAAAAAAATTTGCGATGTTTATGGATCCAGTGCAGTGTCTGTGAGAGTATCACAAATTTAGTTTGACCGTTTTCAATCCGGAAATTTTGATGTCAAAGTTGCACGTCGCTCTGGTCGCCCTATTACGGATAAAATGGATGCCATTTTTGAAAAAGTGGAGCAAGATCGGCATATCAGTAGTTACGACGTAGCTGAAGAACTGGGAATTGACCACAAAACAGTTTTGGCGCATTTGAAAAAAACTGGGTACACAAAAAAGCTCAATATTTGGGTACCTCACGAGCTCACTGAAAGAAACCTAATGAACTGTGTACTCATTTGTGATTCTTTATTACGACGTAATGAAACCGAACCATTTTTGAAGAAGCTGATAACTGGTGATGAAAAGTGGATCACGTACGACAAGAACGTGCGAAAAAGGTCGTGGTCAAAGGCCGGTCAGGCTTCACAGACTGTGGTGAAACCCGGGTTAACTCGCAACAAGGTGATACTGTGTGTGTGGTGGGATTGGAAGGGCATTATTCATTATGAGCTGTTACCACCAGGCAGGACCATCGATTCTGAACTCTACTGCGAACAACTGATGAGATTAAAGCAAGAAGTTGAGAGAAAGCGGCCGAAATTAATCAACAGAAGGGGTGTGGTTTTTCATCATGATAACGCTAGACCTCACACATCTTTAGCCACTCGGCAAAAATTAAGAGAGTTTGGCTGGGAGGTGTTAATGCATCCGCCGTATAGTCCTGACCTTGCACCTTCAGATTTCGACCAGTTTCGGTCTCTTCAGAATTCTTTAGGCAGTGTCAGGTTAATATCACCAGAGGACTGCCAAAACCACTTATCGCGGTATTTTGATCAGAAGTCCCAAAATTTCTATAGCAATGGGGTCATGTCCCTACCTACAAGATGACAATAAGTTATCGAACAAAATAGTACCTACATACTTTAGATAAATGTAAATAATGTATATTAAAAAATGTTTTGAATTTTCTTAAAAAATGCGAAGAAACTTTTTCCCCAACCTATTAATTATGTATAACAGTATAATCAAAATTTTGACTGAAAATTAATTAATATTTGTATTCTAATAATGAAAGAAGACTGTTATTTTGATTTGATTATTGTTACCGATTGTATTGACATTGTAACTTACAATGTCACTTAAAATTTGCACGACTAGAAAGTCGAATATAGTGAAACCATATGTAACTTTACCATGATCAATGTACTTACCTATATTCTGGCAAATAAAGTATTCATTCATTCATTCATTCATTCATTCATTCATTCATTCATTCATTCATTCATTCATTCCAGTAACGTCACTAGATCCTCATATGGCACCTCTTGTACGTCTTTGGGCAGGGCTAAGTCTGCTGCCAACTTGTAGGTACTGTCATTGAGTGCGCTGAGTAGTATGGCTCGCCTCCTGGTTCCCGCCGCATCATTTTTCGAATCGATGTTATTTGCTATGAACCACTGCGACCTTTGTAAGTCTTACATTCGTTGACATTGTGGTCGACTGTTGATAAAATACCACAAGATGACTGGGCCATTTTTCAACAAAGGATTTATTATTTGCGATTGTGGGTAAACTCGTCGCCACTGTTATGTAGGTACGTAGGGATAAGTGAAACTACTGACAGCTAGAAGTACACTGTTTATTGTAAGACAGAAGATGGGCTGGGACGCAGCCCACGCACACATACACACTGGAGTAATACACATATATAACAATTCGTTATTGATATCTTTATTAAGTAAATCTGTATGTGGCCGCGCTATAGATGCAAAATTCTGGATATTCTTCCTAAAATATGACGCCAATCCAACGAAACTATGCATTTGCTTAACTGTTTTGGGTTCAAGAAACTTTGTATCAGCATCAATCTTTTTACTGGCAGGCCTTACTTGTCCATTCTGAATCGTATGACCCAAATAAGTTATCCTTCGACATATCAGAGGGGCAATTCCCGTATTTTTATAACAACGTTCGCAATCTCATCTCAGTCTCAATCTGTCAAAATTGTATAGAGTTTGCCTACATTTTTGACATTTGATTGTCGCTGGCTGACATTGCGACTTGAATTTTGACGTTTTTAATTAAGGTGCCCCGGGGCAATTGCAACTAGAAAAAATATGGTTCCAACTTTGATTTCGTGCAGTTTCTTTTTTATTGTAAGTTTTCTTTATTTGATAATTCTACTTGATTAACAATTTCATTAATATCCTAAATAACCTAGTTCTGAAAAGAAAGTCCGTAAGGAATTGAAATAATAAAACGGTTTTCTACTAGAGGTAGAGAAAGTTGCATTTACCCCCGATAAGGGGCAAATGCAACTAATGACAATCTTAGTGTATCTGTTGGTCTTAAAATTATTATAAATAGAGGTTTTCAACGCAATGTGTTATCGTAGGCGAATTTGAAACGTAAGTTCACGTATCTAAGCTCAGTTTGGAGTAATATAAATATTTCTTAACTTCAGGGGCAATTGCAACTATTTCGCTAATAGTTAGTGCAGTGAATTTACTTTTCACGTTTGTCCATAATCGAATTTTATTGAATGTTTGTTAAGAGGAAAATACAAATAAAAGCAGGATATATGACACAGTGTTTTAATAAGAAAGAAAAGAAACTTACGAGTTGTCAGTCTTAATGAGAAGTAACATTAAACAATCAGAGTAACAATTAAAAAATCAAACAAACATAGGAATTTCTTGTTCCTAAGAAAGAAACTTCAGTCTCTAAGAGAAGAAATATTTAACAAACACAGTAAAAATATAAAAAAAATAATACAAACATAAAAATTTCTTTTTCCTAAGAACACAAAAACACTACTTACGAGTCAGTCTATAAGAGAAGTAACATTCGTCAATCACAGTAAAAAATCAAACAAATATAGGAATTTATTGTTCCTAAGGAACATTATGTTACATTTTATTTTACTAAGTACAAAAAAAAAACTAACTTCTTGTACCGTTAAAGGAAAACCAGTTTTTTCTAGTACGTGAATATAGCCGGCTATTTTTGTTTCAGAATCTTTGGTGAAAACAGTAGGCCTACCACGATATGATTTTTTCACTCCTCGTGATCCGCGTAATCGGTGGACCAAAGTAGACCTGGGAATTCCGTAAACGTCAACCGCTTGATAGGTGTTCAATTCATTGGTCCTAACAGCTTCCAATGCTTTTAACAAATTGTCTTGGGAATATTCTATTTCTGTTCTCCGTTTATAATTCCGAACCATCTATAACAAAAGATTAATTTTATTTTATCTTCATGCCAAATTTCACAAGGATCGGTGCAAAAAAGTTGTGAAAGCGTACTTTAACATACAGAAAAAAATACACCTTTAAATACTGAAGATGGATTATGTTCAATGTAGTACTGTACTGTAAGTACACATATCTAGTCTATATCATATCAATATCTAATCCAGTAATGTACCTACACAATATCAATAAAAAAATACAGAATTAAAACATCGACATGGCACAACACTATTGATTCATGGTTTCATACAAACCGACACGGGGCGAATGCAACTAACCTCAAAATTACAATTACCCCATGTTACGTTATTATCAGGGAAAATGTAACCATACACATATCTTGTTGTAGCTTTAACCAATCCTTAAGCAAAAAATAATTATAGCTACTTACGGTTGTCAACTATGCACTCCACTTGAAACACCAGCAATAAAACACTTTAAAACATATTTTTTGTAGATTTTTTTCACCACGTGCGTTCGTACAAAATTGCTTCAAAACGGCAGTTTGACAGATCAACCTGTTTTACCATCATTTTTAGCTGCAGTGCTTCCATCTATTTTTTTCATGTAACAATATGTTATGCTCCGTAATTTATAGATGGCGGTGTATTTAAAAATCCTATCATAACGGAGATATTTAATTTAGTTACAATTGCCCCGTAGTTGCTTTAGCCCCGGGGCACCTTACGAGAATTGGCCCTCAGCTGTGCTTTCTTCCAATTTATTTGCAAGCCATATTCAGATGCCACTCTTAAAACTTCTCTTAATCTATCAACGGCTTCCTGTTCATCTTTTGCTGGAATAAGAATATCATCTACAAATATTAGAAAAATCCCTTTAGATATTAATTCTCTGAAGATTATGGTCACAAATCTCATGAAGTACTTTGGGCAAACAGACAAGCCAAATGGAGCTTTCAAAAACTCGAACTGACCATGGTGTGCAACAAATGCAGTGTACTTTACTGACACACTGCTGACATTCAAATGGAAGAATCCATTTTTAAGTACACTAAATACTTTTGTTTCAGCCAACTTGTCAATGTAGTCCTCAATAATCGGTAATGGAAACTGATCTTTTATTTTAACTATTTAATTTTCTATAGTCAACACACTTCCATCTTTTTTGCGAAAAAAAAAAAGATTCTGATTGTGATTCTGAGATTGAGATTTTTTTTCCTTTCTTCTTTCTGCTAATGGACTAGCATATTCAGAGTAACTTACTCGTACGCGTACAACTCCTTGCTCAAGCTATTCCGCAACTACCGCCTGCACCTTTAATGATATGCGTCGTGGACGTTGCACCACCGGGACATCATCTTTCACAATTATTTTGAGCTGGATAGGAGCTTATTTAATTTGGAATGGTTGATAGGTCTCAACCATCTGAACAACCTCTTCTTTAAGGTAAGTTTTACTTACATGACCAACCTCGACACTGCTACTAAAGCAATTGATTTGCAACCATTCCACAGGTTTCATCCACACAGCACTACCATTCATAGCTGTTATAACATCCTTAAGAAATTTGTAACCTAAGATTATATCAAAAGGCATACAGTCTTGAGGTACCACGTAGAATAACACATTGTCGTATTTCCTATTGTCGATCACAATATTTGTTGATATACATCTTAATGACTCCACTTTAGCGAAACCAAGACCAGACAGTGTTATATTTTTGTTCATCACTTTAGTGAAATCAGCACAAAACTCAGAAGATACTAAGTTCATATCACTGCCCGAATCAATAAGCACACTTGTCGTTTTTCACATAATTCTACGATCTTCAAAGGCTTTTCCAGTTGAGATTGTTTATTCACATCATAAATGTCATACTAGATTTGACTTAGACGTTTGCAGTCTTTGTCGTCATAGGTCGTCATCTATTGTCTTGTCACTGTCATTCAGGGAGTGTGACGTATATCGTCCGCATTGTTGAACGATGACAGACCGGTCATTGCTTGCTTGCTCACACGTTCGCTGCTCCCGCTCCCACTTGTCGATGCGCCGTTGTCATCATTTCTATCGCCCAAAGTGCCGGAACTACGCCATCTTGATGAACCCATACTCGAATCTTCTTTACGGCAGCCTACCGCTATATTTTTTCCATGCAGGCACTTCGGTAAAATTTGGCCATATTCGTTGCAGTCACTTTAGTGCTGGTGCCTTCCGCAGACAGTCTTCCGACACGTGATCGCCGTCACCACAGTTATCGCACCTTTTCACAGTCTTTTTGTGACGTAGGTACGATGCGGCGTTTTTCATTTCTGTAGGTACTTCTAGAATGTTCCTCTTTCAACTTTTCCTTAATAGTCTCGTAGATTTTAAACTTCTCTTTAAGATCAGGATACGTAGTTACACCGTATAGCATGATTTTATTGGTCTTGTGGTCGTATATACCATCAACGATATATTAAATGGCCACGTAATCGGGCATTTTTCCTCTTTTCCCCAATTCCTTCATGACCATCATAATAGTCAATGCAACTTTCGTCACGTTTTTTCTTTCGTTGGCTCATACGCTCGTGTATTGCTTTGATGTCCACGTTGTAAGGGAATTCTTTACTCAGGGCCACCTTAAGTTCTTGCCATGTTCTGTGAGAGCATCCAAAGCTGCACAGGATCTCCGTGCCATCAGCAGCTGTTGTAACGGCGTCTAACTACATATTTCTCCATTTTCTTCCACGTCTTGTATCCATCGCGTCACTGGATACGTTTCATCTTGACCGGTGAAGATAGAACAGATCCAGATCAGATTCAGATCTTGATTAGATCCGAAGTTAAGTACAACATTGAGCTTAGGCCCTTAAGTGATTCGTCTTTCGTCATTTTCGTATTCGTATCTTCGTTAGAGTCGTCTGTTTACCGTTTGCCAATACCATTGTAATTCTCTTCAGCCGCTGTTTATTTTTTCAAGACTCTTCGCCGCCGTTCTCCACGCCACGCGCCGGTCTCTGTCGTTAGTCGTTGTCAACTTCTTATAACTCGTTACCGTGTCGTTATTTTGCCAATCCCGGACGAGCCCCCAATTTTGTGGGATTGTACGGTAAAATAAACGATCAGAATGCTTGTTTAACTGTTTATTTCTAAGTTTATTTCACAAAAAGATCAGCGTTTCAGCGTAAGTCCATCGTACCAACTAGTTTTCGCCATTTCTATCCAGTTTCATCCTTTCTCACTTGTACACACTTCTCATCCTGTCATCAGTTGCGGTCCATTTTAACAATTATAAGCTGCGATTATACTTTAACATAATAGATACAATATTATTATTATCATCCCACAGAAATAATACAAACAAAACAGAAACAAGTACGTATTAAGGAAACCCGAATCAGTTCTACCGTCGGTACCTCCACTGAACCCAAATTAATTCGATGGTTCAAAAATGGAATGAAATCGAATAAAAAGGTCATATGCGCGTGTCCTCAGCGTGAGCCCGAACATGAGCCCAAACCTGAGCCCGACCTGGAACCGTACATAGTACTGCAACCATATAATCCATTAGATGAATTAGAAGATACTTTGAAAAAAAATTCACTTGAATCGATAAGAGTTTCAGGATTCAAAATTAATCAGAAAAAAAGACCACCACCTGAGGTTCTACCAGAATACACTGTTGAAGATGCCCTCAGGTACTATGCAATGATGAAACCGGAATTGTTTCAGAGTATCATGGCAGAACAACAGGTAAATCGAGAGCATCCGAGAAACAGCCTAGCTAGAAGAGAGTATACAACTTGAACTATTACTATTAGGGCTGATTTTTCCCTTGTCAGATATCTACAAGGAATAATTTTGAACTTTACTGTCAGATGTCAATTCTATTCCTTGGATAAAAGTTAGGTGACGTTTTTCACCGTCAAAAAAGTAACACTAAATGATCTCTAGCGTTTGATGGTCTATCATAGTACCAGCGTGATATTGGCAAAATTATGGTGTCTCTTCCACAAAAGCCACTAATGCAGGGATGAGTTGATAACTGACATTGGAAATATCAGCCCTACAACTAAAAACCATGCAATTTAGGCCATACCAAAAACATACAGTATTGTCAGTAAACGAAACAACAACAACGACAACCTGTATGTTTTTGGTATGGTCTAAATTGAAATTGGAGTTTGGTCACCTATGGTCACATTATTGCAATACGATGCAATACACTTAATGTGTTATGGTAGGGGAGCCCTTGGAGAGCCCAGAGGGTTTTTGAGCAAGCATATGCAGGGCGAAAAGTTGATAGCTGATTAGGTGCAACATTTGTAGAGGACACTAATTATATTTTTGAAATGATTCAGATAGGAGCCCCTTGGTCAGGAGTCCACTTTCAAAAATGAAACGATCTTCAGAGCCGTTGATTTTCATACGATCGTGTGCGGCCTAACCCATAATGACTTAAATCGGCTAATCTGATGAAGAAATTGTGGGCTTTCCATAAATCTGACGAGTTTGAAAACTCAGATTTGGTCAATTTTTAAAAGGATATTCAGGGCGAATGAAAGTTATTCTGTGCGACAGTGTTACATATCTTGATAGTGAATATCTAAATATCTGACGGATTGATGGAGACTATTGGGAAATATAACGAAAGGAGAATGGGTAAGGCCCTACCCAGACACAAAGTTAATTGTAGCATTATGAACTATATCGGTCTTTGTTGCGCTCATCGAGTAGTTTAATTAATCCTAAGATAGCATGTCTGAATTCAATGGGAGAAAAAGATATGTGAAGAAAATAAGTTGGTTTAAAAAATAGAAAAATAATGAAATAAAAGATTAGGAGAGTTCTTTACTTACATACATACATACATAATTCACATCTTCTTCCCATGTAGGCAGAAACTACAGAACGCCACCTGCTACGATCCTTATATACCTACATCTTTTGCCTCGTTTTCACCTGACCTTTCTGAAGAACATCACTATAGTAAATGTCCCCTCCCGGCGTTTCCACTCACATCTGCCTTGTAAATTGCGCACCCGTTGCCTAATCACATCATTCAAATGTGTCTAGCCTTTTCCCAATTATTTTGGGGTCAGCTTCCAGTTTAACCAGATGCAGCTGAATACTCGTACCAGTATTTTACATGGAGCGAATGCCTACCGGACCTCCACAACCCGGTTACTAGGTAACACGATACCCCTTGGTAAGGCTGGTTGTCAGACTTGGGCTTCTGACTACCCGTAACGATTGTCAAAGATCTATGAATGACAGCCGGGACTCATTAATCTTTATTCTAAACAGCCAATAATCTCTTGTAAACAGTCTGCCTAAATATACAAACACATTTGCTCGCTCCACATTCGTTATCATTTATTTTCACATCACATTCACACACACATCCTCTCCTCTTACAAACACCATAACCTTCACCTTAATCACATTTATATTCATGCCTTACATCTTATACGCTTCATCCATCACAGTCACCATAACTTGCAACTATAATGCTGGCGATGCCAGTAGAGCTTGATCATCTGCGTAGAGAAGGCATTTGACAGGCAACACTTCATCCTCAATCCGCACTTACCCTTTTTCAAATCTGCCAGACAACTATCTATATACAAGTTGAACAGCCACAGTGACGATACAAAACCCTGTCTAACACCCTTTGAGATGCGAAACCAGTCCTTGTCTTATCTATCCTAACAAAAGCACTGAAATCCTTGTCTATAGATTTCGTACCAAGCGCCAGTCCAGACCGTATACGTATAGTGTCGGCGACAGTTCTTTATTTTTTATTTCATTAACATACGCATCATTTACATTTAAAATATTTTTATAAAAACATAAAATAAAATAAAAAGATTTAAAAATATAAAAATTGTAGCCCACCGAAATCGGGAACAGAGTCCAAGCTACCGATGGTCAGGGCTCTAGAGAGAGGAGACCTTTGCACTAGCCACGCAATGAGAGGCTTCTGTAGTGTTGGCCGAGGTTCTCTGCTATTAGGCCATTAACCGTAACGATTATAGGTATAATGATTGTAGAGTCCACGTCCCACATGTTGACAGCCTCGTGTGCTAAGTCACACACACTTGATTTTTTTAACTTTTTCAGTTTCACGAGATTCTCGTCATAAAGGACAGCGATATCAACAATCATTGCACGGCGCTCTCGTCACTTTATCACCACAATATCTGGCCTATTGGCTACAACAGTCCTGTCAGTGATGATAGATTGATCTCAGTACAATTTGGCGTGACCATTTTCGAGAACTGGGTTGGGCACATACCTGTAATATGGTACTTCGGACTCTACAAAATTGTACTGCAAGGCAACTTGCTGGTGGATAATCCTAACCACTAGATTGTGTCTGTGCAAGTACTCGCTGTTAGCAAGACGAGAACAACCGGAAACAATATGTCACATTTATACACCGGGAGAGTGGCATGCCAGACAGATGGTTGACAATGCATTTCCGATAATTATTCGTCATGATAACTTCATCCATAGTCGCACAGATAAAACCTTCGTATTCCCTAACAACCACAAACGGAGCCAGGATACAGACGCAAAAAAGTCTACGTCAGGCCCATGGAGGGCCCGGAAAAAGCGTCCGTGAAGCTTTTTGCCTTGCCATACTTCCTTACGATCGTTAGTATCAAGTAAGTTCTCTTTCGCCAAGGAGAGTGGGGTGTGGCCCTTGTCCACCGCAACCAGATGTCGATGCATCCCCACGGCTTCTAGAAATATTCCCTGACACTGCACTCCCGGGGGGGCAATCACGATGCATTTGATACGCAGTCAGCAGCAGACGGACCACCCTATCCAGGGCGTCAAGTTCGATCTGAATCCATTTGAGTATGCCATAATAGTACATCAATCAAAACCATTATTATAATTAATATAAATTATAATTTAATTATTAGGAATTATTGAATAACATGCTGTCTTAGGATTAATTAAACTACTCCATGAAAATATAAAAGACAGCCATAGTTCATAATGCTACAGTCAAATTTATTTTTGGGTACGGGGCCCATACCCATTGTCCTTTCGTTGATTTAGGAAAGTACCAAAAAGTGGTCATAGTTTTGGATCTATCTCTAAATCAATTAATGCAATAGTTGATTGCTATATTACTATTTCAATTTTAAGCTGACCCGGTTATGAAGATTTGTCGGTATCCACAAATTTGAAAATATCAAACACTTGAAATTAATGATTAAAGTTAAGTAGCAAAATTAAAACATCGTCGGAGTACACAATAAATAGGGTTAATTATTTCAAAATTTCACTATGTCATCAAGTAAACAAAATGTTTGAAAATTTCTTCATTATATGGGCTATCTTCTTTTTTTTTTTTTTTTTTTGTGGATGGGAAGTCATCAAATGACCTCCCGCTCCGGGCAGAGCGGGAGGGCTTGTCAGACTTTTACTGACTAAAACCCACCCGAGTTCCTTTAGTTGCCCGTGCCAGGGCCACGGTATCGGTATCGGTATCGGTATCGGTTCGAACTACCCGCGACCCCGGCGGCATATGGGCTAACACACTCTGCATCTCTGAATATTTCTTTAAATGGGCTATCTAACATTTAAACAAATATTCAGAGATGCAGAGTGTGTTGTTTGATAAAGCTGGCAAAGATGGAAAACCACAATTACTAAAAATTAACGAACACCTTAAACTAATGCCTTGTTTATGTTGTAATACTTTTCTGTTGAACGTTTTATTGTAACTACAAATCTCTACACTCGATATCTTTACTCATATTGCTCCTAATTCTTAGTGATAGTTCATTTTTGGGAGTTTTGTTAAATAAGCCTCAACAGTTCTGCTTAGGACGCTAGCTGCGAGTTAACTAGATTTAATGAAAGATCATGAGATACATATTTATTTTTAACCAACTCTAGTAAAAGGAGGTTATCAATTCGTCTATATATACATGCTGAATGTTTCAAATAGGCATGGATGGTCAAATCCAAAACTATAGGTAATAGCGAAACATACTTCGGGAGTCTCGGCGCCGATTTTGATGCAAACTAAACTGTATCATTAGATTTTTGAAAATTAATTTCTCTAATCTCAGAAATCGAAATCGAGATCAAAAATGTAAACAAAGGTGTTGCCAATTTTAAATAATAACCTCAATAATGCAGTTTGCCGGAAAAGTTCTATAACATAGTGCTAAAATTGTAGGCATATCTTTAACAGGTAAAATATAATATTGCACACAGTTTTCAGCTTTAAAGTGACGTAAACTACGATCCAAGAATAAAATATAACTGTTTGAAATAAAATCGTGCAATTATCTTTATAATACTGGCAATAAGGCAGAAGCTCTAAACATTTGGACTTTCATCAATTATTTTCTATTTTGATGTTTTTCCTTCTAAATAAGTGAATCGTTAAAAAATCGTAAATAATATTGCGTTATCCTAATAATCGATTCAAGTTGAGCGTCCCAACCTGGTCGGCATAAAGGAAAGTAATAGTACTGTCATCCGATTTCAAAATCAAATAATTAGAATGACTAGGGAAATGTTGGCTACCTCTGAGCTGTCACTTTGATAATGACATTTCTTTGTTTACATTTTTGATCTCGAATTCGATTTCTGGGTTTAGCTAGGAATTAGAATTGTAGATTTTGCAAAAAAAAAATACAGCCTGTATTTTTTGTTTTTTTTTTTTGTTTTTTTTTGTAGGCTGTATTTTTTTTTTTTTTGCACTGTGCGACAATGTCACTAATAAGGACCAAATTCTGGGATGTGATAATACACGGCAAAAGGAAGGGCACATTTTTCACAAAATGCATTTATTTTAAGTTAGTAACCGTTTTATGTAACTAGAATTAAGTGATGTGATCGTTTGCACTGAAGAATTAGTTATTTTCAAAAAAAGGAATAGGTTCTCAATTCGTCGCGTACCTATATACATTTGTTTTTTTATGTATTTACTTACACCGCTTCCCAGAATTTGATCCATATAAACGACACTGTCAGACGGTGCAATAATAATACAGGGTATGTTTTTTTGCTAACCAACTTCAAAAATAGGAGGAGGTTCTTAATTTGTCGCGCATATATAGATTTGTTTTTTTATGTATGTACTGACACCGATGTCTCCGTCAATTGTGGATTGATTTTGAAAAATCTTTTATTATTTGAAAGGGTATGCTTTCGAGAGGTGATACCACTGTCACCAAGTCAGAATCTGATAAGGAGATCCCATGGAAATCGAGGGAAACCCTCAAATTTTATAGGCACACCTATAAGATTTAGGTATTTTCTATAGTAACTCGGCATTTCTCTCGGAAAGCACCATTTGGTGAAGTGAAACTGATGATGAATATCACATATGGCCATCGGACCTACTCAATAATAAGTTTTTCATGGGTTGCGATTTGATTATCATTTTATGCTCGTCACAATGCATATGTCGAAGTGGAGCTGATTTCACCATCAGCTCCAGTTCTGCTGGTTCTTACTAGGAGAACTGAATTAACGTTCCTGCATCGGGAAAAGCAATATTTTGTAAAAGATAATTAAATAAATTACAGTGACCCATTAAAAGGTGAAAAAAAAAAAAAAAAAAAATTTAAAAAGTCTAACTGGATGCAGCTGAATACCATTATTTTACATGGAGCGACTGCCTATCTGACCTCCACAACCCATTAACTGGGTAATAGGATACCCCTTGGTAAGACTGATTGTCAGACTTACGGGCTTCTGACGACCCGTAACGACTGTCAAAGATCCACGAATGACAGCCGGGACCAACGGCTTAACGTGCTTTCCGAGGCACGGAGGAGTCTCGGTATGTAAAGATGGTCTCCCATGCACAGACCAACCCCGGCAAGCGTAGCTTAACCTGATGGATCGACCCGTGCGGCTGTTATTACTTAGCCACGAGCTCCTCACGATTCCTTTTTGAAATAATTAACCGTTTATGGTGTACTCCGACGAATTTTGCTACTTAACTTTCATTACAAACTTTTAAGTTAATTTTGCTACTTAACTTTGCTACTTACTTTCAAGTGTTTGATATTTTCAAATTTCTGAATGCCGGCTTCTTCTTCACAAACGGGCCAGCTTAAAATTCAAATAGCAATCAAAGCTATTCGATTCATTGATTTAGAGATAAAACTAAAATTATGACTACTTTATTTTATTTTATTTGATTTTATTCCCCTTGCGATTTTTAATTGATATCCGTGGGTATGTCCATGGCATCACACAGGCCCTATCAGAATACTAGCGTTGCGGTATTTATTTTTTTTAAATATTGCAGCTTTATGCTGAGATGGGAGCCTTTTTGGCCTCGCACAGGTCTCTTTTTTTTAGTCAGAATTTTTATTTAATTTAAATTCTTTTTTTTTTTGTTTTTTAATGTTTATTTTGTAACTTTTATATGCTCCTTTTTAACTGTATTTCCTGTGCGTGTCCCAAATAAAATATTTTTCTTTCTTTCTTTCTTACTTTTTGGTACTTTCCTAAATCAATGAGATTTCGTTATATTTTCCAAAAGGCTCCATCAATCCATCAGATATTTACATATTTCACTATCAAGACATGCAGTGCACAGAATAACTTTCAGTTACTTTGAATATCCTTTTAAAAATTGTTCAAATATGAGTCTTCAAAGTCGTCAGATTTAGGGAAAGCCCACAATTTCTTCATCAGACTTATGTATAAGGCCGCACACGATCATATGCAAATCAACGGATCTGAAGACCGTTTTATTTTTGGCGCATTTTCGAAATCTTAAAGTGGGCTCCTGAGCAAGGGGCTCTTATCCGAATCTTTTCAAATATATTCGGTGTCCTCCACCGCACCAACTCAGCTATCAACTTTTCGCCCTGCATATGCTTGCTCAATAACCCTCTGGGCTCCCCTACCATACAGGCTGGTGAACACAACTCCCACGTCTGAGCGAGTCTTGTGTAGAAATATATAGAATTTACTATAAACTAGCTGACCCGACAGACGTTGTCCTGTTCTTTCAATGATTCCTGCAAAAATTTAGTTGAAAAAAGTGCTTTCAGTTTTTCCCGAATTTTACAATTTTCCGGGCAACTTTTCCAAGTTTTCTTTCTCTAAAAACTTTATTCAAAAGATTACGAAGTTTAAAAAAAAACTAACCAAATCGGTCCAGCCGCCGTGCTTAAACTATGACGCATTTCATTTTATGTTTTTAAAAGATAGATATTATTTCTTACTTTAGATCTGTATGTCATTATTATACTCGACGTCACAAAAATCACATCTCTCCAAAAATATGTTTGAGCCATACTCGGATCCGATACCGATATGTTGGCGGCAGCATCGGATGCGCGTAGGCTGTCGGACGATAATGTTAGCATGTGTGCTATACGTGTAGCTACATTTTCTCTGGCCATTTTTTGCGCATTTTTTCCAAGTTTCTTTGCTTGTAAATATGACGTCGCCGTCCTCATTATTTAAATAATATGACAGATACAGAAAATAAAGTTTTCTATTATGATAAGTCATACAGACAGGTGGTACTTATGTACCACCTGCACAAAGATATTGCGAAAATGGCCGATGCGGACCGATATCGTCGGGAATATGTATAGATGCCGCATGGTATCGGATATCTGATCTCGGCACTGATATCGTATCGGACAATCTGAATACGCTCAATTTAATGCGTTTTCCTAGAGGGCGTTTTTTTCACTTTACGGTCGAAAACCCCGCTGCACAACGATTTAATTCGCTAGACTTGTCCTTACCGTACTCAGTCACGCGAAAAAGTGTCTGGCGAATCCAAAGACTATTAAACCACTAAACGTGGTTAAATACTCTTTGGGCGAATCTGACGATTTAAATCGTTGTCACTGTCTTCATATTCATGACGTGCGGCCACTTTTTTTCTAGAAAACCGTAGCTTTACCGTCTAATAGGGTCAAAAGTCATTTGAAGATAATTCTTTAAGAGGTGCGATTTTTGTGACGCCGATTGTGTGTATTTTAATTAAATTGCAATGCCTTTACATGGATTGTATCAGGTGGACCCTTAAATTGAATGTTAAAATGTAGTTCTTAAAATATGCTTTGCTTTTTTTTGACCAGGCCAAAATGGACGGGACAGTAGTGGTAACACCCTCTACCCCTGCAGATTATACACAACTAGAGGCATCACCGACGGACAGTCAAGATGACGAACGCCCGTTTAGGGGGTTGAAGTTCAAAATAGGTGGCAAAGGTTCCGCTTCCCAGGGATTAGCTGGCATTTGTTGCTTCGATTTGCTCCAAGAATCTTTCACAGCGTGGTGATACTTCTCACGAGTAAAACAATACTTTTAATTTTACAAACAGAATTTTAAGTTCACTTTTCAATTTTTTTCCTGGTTCAGTAACCATGTATATTCCCATCGCTGCATCGCTGCATCGTCATCGTTTTTGTGATTTTTTAAAGCCAGTTATTGTTTCAATTTTGACCATTTTATTTGTAATAAAAAAAAACTGAAAATAATAAATGAACACCTTGTTTCGTTTTGATAACATTATGTCTGGCCGGGTTATTTTTACCCGCGTTAGTTAAAGTTAAATAAATGAATAAATTAGTGCAATCCATAGATTTAGGGCTGATTGCTCAATAGTCAGATAATTTTTATCAGAGGAATAAATATGGTGGTTTGACAGCTTTTGTATGGAAAATATGTCAAACTGTCACATTTATTCTTCAGGTAAAAGTTATCAACCTATTGAACAATCAGCCCTTAGTATATAATATTAGCGTTAGATTGGCAATGCAAAAGAGAAACATAGTCTAGCGAAGGTCTAGCATACGTTAGAGCGAGATAGATAGACGAGACCATTCACGTACGCACGGCTACAGATCAAGCTATACATTTCCAGTATAAGCTGATCTCGCATTGTATAGGATTTCCTTATAATGAGAGGTCAGTGTAAACTGGAAATGTATAGCTTGATGTGTAGCTTGACGCTAGCGGCCTGTAGCCGGGCCTACGTAATTCGTGAAAAATAAACGAAATAAATTCCGCTTGTTTTCACAAAATCTCAGGTTTTATAGGACTTAGTTGACATGATTATTAATGGACAGCAGCTCCCAGCTAAGCAACTTTAACATTTTATGTGCGTGTGTTTTCAAAGAGTTTTAATAAAGTGGCCTTCACACCACACGCACATAACATTTTTAGGGTTCCAAAAAGTAAAAAGAAACCCTATGGTGTGACTCAGTCTGTCCGTCTGTCACAGCTGGATATCTCAAGAACTACTAATGCTATCAACTTGGAATTTGGAACAAATTTAGATGACGTTTGACGACTCGGCCGGCAACTCGGCCACGACTGGGCGCTCCTGAGCTTACGCAAGCAAACACAGTGTGCATGTACACTTACACACACAAGTATGGATCACCCGCTTTCGTGAGATAAGACAACTATACTGACATGCGAGTACCCAGTGCGAGCAGCTGTCCACTGTCTAGTCAGCAGGTCGCCCTGTGTAAGTTACCGTAGTACATTAGGCCTGAATTCCTCCTAGGCTGATGTCAGTCGCGTACTGTTGGTCGCGTACCTCAGCGAGAAATAAATAATAAAATACCGCACTGTGATACCGACCGCTCTACGGTAGGTTCAGGCGTCTGCCAAGATAATTTTCGTCTGATCGTTGGTAGCAGATTGAGAGCGCTTGCACAATTGGCTAGTTGACAGTAAGAAAAATACACACACATAAGATCACACAACATACATAAAGAACACACACACACACACACACATTACACACACACACACACATTACACACACAAACACACACACATACATACACACACACACGTACATTAAGAATTTTAAAATGTAGAATGGTTTTGAGCTAAAGGTATCAAAATTCAACTTATTACGTTACAATATAGCCATTGATTGGTCACGTAAAATTGAACGCCAATCAGAGCGCGACATGTCTCACTTTTCAGTCATGTCACTTTGACAAAATAACATTGTTTTTGTGTTCAATTTAGGGGATTTTTTAGAAGAAGTAAATAGCATTCGCATGTATAGTACCTAAGTATTCGAAAAATATGATTGAAATGTATGAATAAATAATAATGTATGCTCTAAGCTGCTCTCCGTTAGAAAACTCTACATACTACACATGGTACTAAGATATCACAAAATTCTACCATTTAGTCATGTCAAACTTAAAAAAGACGTTGTGATTTAGTAGCCCCTACATACCCGGCACGTTCAATTTTTGCAAGTCGCCAAAATGTAACGCGAGCCCCACGAGTTTATAATGAAGTAAATCGTATACTTAATATTTACCAATATTTAATATTTAGAGTGTCAGCTGTCAGTTGACACGAGAATACAAGCTCACGTTTTAAAATTAATAAAAAAATAGTGTAATGAACATCTGAACTATGAATAGTGTAGAAGAGTGAACATGGACACATTAAGGAGCAGTAAAAATGTTATTATAAGTTTCTGATACCAAATAACAAAACAAAAACTTAATGTTAATCTCCACCATAAAGTGAACTAAACAATAAAAACAAAGTGCAAGTGCCAGTAATAAAGTAAACTGAGTGTCGCCATATAACGAGTGTATACATAAACTTCAGTTTTTTTTGTGTTAAAATATCATAAAACAAGAAAAGAGTGAATTCCCAAAGAAAGAATTCGTTTTTTATTTGAACGTCGTGCTAACAACGAACCGATTATAACACCATCTACATGTAACTATGTGAACTAAGTCATTACTAATGTTGCCACTTGAATGAGTAGTGACAGATTTAAAATATTGTATAAACAATTAAACTCACTGACATCTATTATGCAAATAACTAACTAGCAACAAACTAATCGCAATATCGCTGTTAATTTCAATAAGGCAATCACTTGTTCAATTGGCCGTGTGGTATAAGTGACAGATTCACATTTCGGTGACCCGAGTTCGAGCCTCACCGACGGAAACTGTTTTTGGGTTTTTTTAAGTGATTATTAAGAGCATATTACTATGAACTTCATAGAGAACATTACTTTTCGTCGAAGACACACACGATCAGAGCATTCAGAACCAAGCGATATTGATATAACTTCACAAACATTAAACTGTACGACAAACAGTATGCCAGAGATGACAGAAAGCGACGAAAGTGATCAACAAATAAAGATATTGAAGGATAAAATTGAACAACTAACATCGCAACTTAATAGCGCTAATAACGAAATCGAGCTATTGTCTTTAGAAAATAATAAATTGAAAAAAAAATAACGAGGATTTAATGAAGAAAAATATGATGTTTAAAACAATCACAAGCAGTCCAATCAAACACAAAACCTTAACACCAAAGAGAAATACGAGAAAGAACACTGAGAATGCAAAAACTACAAATAACGAAATCATTCATAACGATGGAAATATACAAAAAGGAAGCGAAATCAGAAGTAATGCAAACTTATCACGCGTCTCTCAAAATCATGGTCGCACTATAACTGCAGACTCCTCATCACCGGTTGCAGCATCAAACAAGAAGCACAAAGTATGTCTCGTCAGCAGTGAAACTTCCAACAGGCTATACAGTTTAATGGAAGAGACATTAATAAGTAGTTTTGAAATATGTCATTACCGTTACCCAAAATGTGGAATAGAATATATTTTTAACAATATTAATACTAAAATACGTGATTTTACTAAATCTGATTACTGTATACTTTATGTAGGAGAGGAAGACTTCCGGAAGACACGTAACTATGGGTATCTTATCCAATTTATCCGTGAAAAATTACTACCTTTGTGTCATACCAATTTTATAATCTGTTTGCCAACATTTAAATACATGAACAACTCAAATATTATGTTTAATAGCAGAATAGAAATATTTAACAATTTATTATGTTTGGATGTCGAGAATTGTAACTATGCACTTATCTTAGATTCGAACCTCAACTTGCCATACAGTTACGATACATACAATGAACGTTTCGGTACTTTGAATAACAAAGGTCTAAAAATTATTTTATCTGACTTACAAGACCTCATTCAGAGCTTAAGTGTACTAAGTGATGTTCAATTAAAGGTTGACAGTTTCCAAAAGAAACAGCAAACTTGGATAGACGCACCAGTTCAGAATAATTCTCAGTTTTTTCTTTAACTTTTTAAATATTCTTCATCAAAACATAGCGGGGCTACTAAACAAATTAGATATTTTTATAGTTAAATTGGAAGAACTTTATAATGCAGGAAACCCTATAGATGTAATCTGTATATCAGAACATTTTATGGAAAGGGGATATGAAGATTTCTTGCAAATACCCAATTTCTGTCTAGCAGCATGCTTCTCAAGAAATGCCAAACGAGGAGGCACATGCATTCTTGTAAGAAAGAGCTTACAGTATAGGGAAATACCAGACGTGGCAAAACAATCTGTGCCAAACATTTTCGAATGTTGTGCCGTAGAACTCGTTTCACACCGCATAATTATTGTTTGCTTGTACAGAATACCGAAAAACAAATATGCAATATTCTACGAGAGGTTAGAGAATATATTAAAAATAATTAGCTCTCAATCAAACAGAAACATCGTAATATGTGGAGATTTTAACATTGACGTCCTTAAAAGTAATAAAATGACATTAGATCTTAAATATTTTCTCCAACAATATAATTTAAAATTAGCTTTGAATACCCCTACCAGATTGAGTAGCAATACGTGCATCGATAACTTTGCTCATAATTATCGTGCAGGCTGCAGAGATGAAATAATAGATTTAATTCTTTCTGACCATACTTCTCAAATATTAAAAGTCCCCATTAACAAAACATGTAAACTTAAATTTTGGAAAGTAAAAAAGCAAGACCTCTCGGAAGAAAACTTAATTAAATTTAAATCTCACTTGAAAAACTTTTCATTTTTGCAAGTCTATGAAACCAAGGATGCAAATGACTCTTTTCGAAAATTTATGGATGATTTTTTATTACTTTATAGATTATGCTTTCCAATAAAAATGATAACTATTAAAACTAGCAAATCGACTAAATGGATCTCTAATGGAATAAAAACGTGCAGTAGGAAACAAAGATGTCTACTTTGGGAGTACAGGCATAATCCTAATGCAAAAAATAAACTGGCTTTTAAAAAATACTCTGCACTATATAGAAAAATAATAAGGCTAACGCAGAAAGCCCAAAATAATCATTTCGTAAAGACCTCCCAAAACAAATCGAAAGCTGCGTGGCAAATAATTAACAAAACAAAATTTAACTTTCCCCAAGAATCAGTATTATTATTAAAAAGAGATAATTTGACTTTTACGAATCCTATTGACATAGCAAATGAATTTAATAATTACTTTATTGACTCAATTGAAAATAATATTCATTCGAATACTACCAATAATAATAATTTTGAAAATTTGACATCCCATTCATTATTTATGCAACCCGTTACATACATTGACATAGTAAAAATAATTAATGACTTAAAAAATACTAACACTGTTGGCTACGACGGTGTATCGACAAAAGTTATTAAATATGTCAAGGAAATAATTGCACCGCCACTAGCGCACATTATTAATAACTGCATTACCGACGGAACATTTCCGAATGACCTAAAAAAAGCTGTAATAAAACCCCTTTTCAAGCGGAATGAGAAAACAGATGTAAATAATTACAGACCTATTGCCAAAATTCCGATATTTTCAAAAATAATAGAGAAAGTAATATATAATACTCTGTATAATTACTTTGAAAAAAATAAACTTTTCTGCACTGAACAAAAAGGGTTCCGAAAGAACACGTCAGTCAACATGGCATTTTTTGACTTAATATCTAATATTATGACTTCCATAGATAAAAGAAATCCGATATGTGCTATTTACACTGATATGACAAGAGCTTTCGATTTTGTAGATCATAACATTCTACTTCGAAAACTGCACAGCTATGGTGTAAGAGGAAATATACTCAAACTCTTAGAATCATACCTGAGTGACAGATTGCAGTGTACAGAAATCTCTAGAATATGCCCAATCAGTAAGACAGAATCTGTATACACATCTGAATTTAGACATGTGAAATATGGTGTGCCTCAGGGCAGTGTAGTGGGATCGTTATTGTTTTTAATATACATTAACGACCTCACAAAAGCGATAAAACACAAAATGGTTCTCTTTGCTGATGATAGCACAGCAATTATTGAGTGTACTAATCCTAATGACTACCAAAATGAAATCAATGACTCTTTAGGTGAAATTATAAAGTGGATGGATAAGAATAACTTAAAAATAAACCTAAGTAAAACTAAAATAATGCATTTCCATCAACGTCGCGCAAACCCAACGATCACCGTTACTTATAAAGACTGTTTGATAGAAGAGATCACTAGTTGCAAGTTTCTGGGTATAACTGTCGACAATAGACTCACATGGAAACTCCACGTAGAGGATATATGTAAGCGCATGAGTAAATCCGCATACGCCCTGTTCCAATTATCAAAAAAAGTTAATATTGAAACATTATTGACAGCATATCACGGTTTGGTAGGTTCTATTCTACGGTATGGTGTTATTTTTTGGGGACAGTCAACTGATAGAGAGACCGTATTCAGAATACAAAAGCGTTGCATTAGGTCTATGTGTGGTCTGCAAACCACAGACAGTTGTAGACCTTACTTCAAGTCCTTAAATCTGTTAACACTTCCGGCACTATATATATTAGAAACGGCACTTTTTGTAAAAAGAAACCCTCATTTATTTATTACACTATCTGCAGTGAAGAAAACTGAATTACGTACTCAGTACAAAAATAAATTATGTAACGTAAGGTGTAAGACTGCTTTGATGTACAAAAGCTTTTTCGGAATTGCGCCTAGAATATATAATAACATTCCTAATTCTATAAGAATTATGCCATTGACAAAATTTAGAAATGTACTTCAGAAACTTCTTATTGACAAATGTTACTATACAATAGATGAGTTTTTAAACGATAAAGATTTATAATAAATGTTTAGTTTTTAATATTGACATTCTATTTGGCATAATTCTGACTTATTATTGACATTCTGTTTACCGTATTTATTTTTGCATGTTACCATATTTGTATGTCTTAAGACAAAACATAGCGTACTATTTTCTTTTTATGTATCACCTATTGTATACCTATGTTCCACAAATAAAATTTATGATTATGATTATGATTATGATTACCCTATGCAGCTGTATGAGTGTAAGAGGACATTGACGGAGTGGCTCTTCACGCTAAATTATGATGCCGTGGAAGACATTTTGGCGACTACGGGTTGAATGTCATGCATGTAGACACACACACACACATACACACACATACACTCACACCCATTCATACACACACACACACACATACACACTAAATATACATTCACAAACGCACATTTATACACAAAACACACTCTAGTTTTCACATACTGCCATAATCACGATTTTCATTTTTCATTTTTCTTTTTAATAACTTTATAAAAATGTGTAATTTATACCTCACTAGCACAACAAATCAATTGTTAATCAATCAAGGAAGAGCGAGGTTTATCCCATCACAAGTATCTTCGGATTACTTTCTGGGCAACCCCGGCAAGTAATTGTATAGATTTAAGATAATAAACACATTTTTTTTTTTTTTTTATGAATAAAAGAAATATCAAAACCAAAAACGAGCTAGTGTCGTTCTGCTTGCATTTTAGATATTTAGATCACTGTCATCACTTCTTTATTTTGAAATCGCATTTAATCGATTTGATTCGACAGTAAGAATCGATTATATCGATTTATTTTTTTAGATTCGTTAATTAGTAAAAACAAAACTTACAAATAAATAATCGATTATTTGAATCGATATCGAACATCATAGGGGAAATCCAAAAACAGGGGGTGGAAACCCTGATTATTTGTTTTTACTTTTTTGACACAGATTTGAAGACTATGGGCGAAGTTCACTGACTTTTAAAGGCTGTTTAGTTAATCAGTTGTTTCCTTAGGAAGGAAATTGACAAAAGCCAACTGTTTATTACTGTGTATTGACACACCAACGACTTATTCACTAAATCATTACATTAAATATATTCTATATCAACCGCTTTGCGGTGAATTTGTCACTTATAGGTGTGCACAGCACTTGTTTAAATACCTAACCAGTGGTTTAAATTTTGGTGGAACACAGGCCTATGAGGATGATGACGTCACTCGAGCTGCCATTACTGTATGCCCCATTTTGACTACGAAAATTAAATTGAGTTTTTTATATGCAAAATTAGTAGGTATTGATAATGTTAGTATTTTGATTAAATATTCATGTTTTAAGAACATTTTTATTCGTTTTCATAAAACCCGTCAACTAGCCTATTCCATGCTCGTCAGTCGACCGGCGTAGCGGCGCTGACGAGCGAGACCGACGCGCGCGATTCACAGCGCGTAGCAACGTACGCGCCACTGACGTCAGCGTCGCATTGTGGTGCTATATAGTACACAGTGTATATTCGTACGCGCGACCGACGTACGCGACCGACATCCGCGCAGGAGGAATGCAGACCTTACTTGGTATGCTCACTGAAATCTCTTCGGCAAGCATGTCAGAATAGCAAACTTGGCAAACATGAGCCGCTCACCACACGAGAGTTAATTGTAAAGCCTATGTTAAGCTTAGTTTACACAAATTCTGTCTGCCTTTAACACGTCCTATAAACATTTTTTTCTACGTCTGTGGACATAATGGACATAATATAATTCAATAATTGACATTAGCATAAAATATTTTTCCTGTACATAATATTTTTTTATAAAATTATAATAAAAAAAAACGCAATCCAAGAACTATTACTACCGGTATTAAGTTATAATATTTTTCCAGTGTCTTCAGATATTTTGATTTAGGATATGACAGGTATGTGAATATGTACAATTCTTAGAGTTGATATCTTAATAAGTCCCAAACATGTTGGGTAAGAGTCAGGCCACACGATCTCACACGTTGCATTACAATCGCGCCGCGCCGCTTTGATTTCACAACTTCACAGTGCCACACGAGCGCGAGAGTTGCGGCGACGTGACTGGATACGGCTGCATCGGCGGCGCCTGGATTGAATCTAGTGTTGATAGTTGGCTACCGACAATCTCCGGTGCTGCTCCTACGTCGCTGCTTTGCTGTACCGCGCAACGTTGCAAGGCGCCATCCAGAGAAGGACTAGATTGTCTCGGTCACCCCAGGCCGTTTACTAGTGGCAGTCCGCCCGCCCCTTCCTGCTGATCTTATAGCATAACCCGCGTTTACATATATACATATATTCGCGCCGACAGGATTATTTTCACGATGTTGCATCTTCAGCTACACGGAGCTCTTAAATACTAAAAAAAAAAGAAACGTGCTCGAAAATTTTTGCACTTTACCTCGGATATATTTGTTAGGTGTTCGTTTGTCCCTTCGTTCATCCCATCTATCGTAAGTAGGTATATTTAAATATGTTCGGTTGCACGCTGTCGTCGCAGGCGGCACCCCGTGTTCTCAGATACATGCGCTCTCAAAACGCACATGATATTACTACTTAAGCAAATATGCAAAAACTATAAAAAAAAATATTATAATGTATAAAAAGTGGAGGTCAAAACAAACGAATCACAATAACATATATATTTTAAAAAGATCTCTGCTCTCCTGAACTTAATAATAACCAATTCTAAGAGGGTACTAAATAAAAAAAAAGCCTAATTGAAGAAGGATGGAGTATTAAGGTGAGTGCTATCATGTAACCCGCTAGTCTTCATTTTTGTAATTTTTTTTTCAATATTAATACCTTACTAGCTTTTGCCCGCGGCCCGCGTGGATGTCGGAAAATTTGCCACGGGAACGTACTACCGGGAATTCCTTCCTTATTCTTTGTCTACTTGTTAAAATTTCAGCTTTATAGGCCCAACCAAGGGTTAGGGCTGGGCGTTGATGAGACAGTCAATCAGTCAGTCAGTCAGTCACGACTTCTCTTTTTATTTATATAGATAGATAGCTTCTGCCAAAATTCTGAAATTCCTTGCTGCTTTGCATTGCCTGCCCACGCTGTTATTTCGTTTTTGCTTAACGTTCTTTCTGACTTTATTTTAAATAAACCTTTTTTACAGTCCGTTCAACCGATTTTGACTTCTATTCCATAGGCGTAAGGATGGCAATATAGGCAAAAAAGTGGTTACAATATTAACTGTTTACTGCAGCTGCCATTTGTCATGCCACCAGAAGAAATAGAAGGCAAAATCGGTTGAACGGACGGTAATAAAGGTTTGTTGAAAGGTCTAATCTTATTGCAAATGAAATATAAGAGTCATAGAGTGATGATAAATATGCCTATAGCCTTCCTTAAGAATTGGGCTATCAAATGGAAAAATAATGATTAAAGTCCGCCTGGTAGTAACAGAGATTAGCGCGTTCAAACAAACAAAAAAGTGTGTGTGTCAGCTCCGACGAAGACTGGAGTTTACTCCTGTTTTTTGTGCCGACTTTCTATTTTTCAGTCATTTCTGTCGGGCAGGGTTTTTAATGCATCAATGCTATACAAAAAGCAACTTTAAGGTATAATAGCACTCGTCATCCCTCCCCGTCTCCCTCTAAGCCCTCTCTCACCCCTCCTCCTCTCCCACTATTCCTCCTCTCACCCCTTCTCTCCCCTTTCACTCTCCTCTATCATCCCCTTCACCGACCCCTCTCACTCTCTCACCCACCCAATCCCCTCTCCCTCTCACCCCCTCACCACATCACCTTCCCACTAAATTACCCCCCCTTTTACCCCTCTCACCCCTCCTTTCCCTCTTATCCTCCTCTCAACCCACTCCCCTTCCCTCCCCTCTCACCCTCTCCCTCTTATCCTCCTCTCACCCCCCTCCCCTTCCCTCCCCTCACACCCTCTTCTATCATCCCCCTCACCGCGCCCTCTCACCCCCTCACTTCATTCCCTTCCCGCCAACCTCCCCCTCCCCCTTTAACCCCTCTCACACCCCCCTTCACCGCTTTCCCCTGCCCTCTACCCTCCCCCTAACTACAACCTCCTATCCCTCTCCACCTATTCCCGCTCTCCAATCAATCAGTCAAAGTCTCAGCTCAATCTGTCTTCAATGAATCAGTGCTATACACGCAACTTTAAGGTGTAAAGGCACTCGTCGCTCCCCCCCCCCCCCTTCTCACGCCTCCCAGTCTCCTTCTAATCTCCTTCTCACCCTTCCTCCTCTCCCTCTAAACCCCTCTCACCCTTCTCTCCTTCCCACCTCTCACCACCCCCTCTCACCCCTTTCAACCCCCTCACCGCCCCCTCTCACCACCTCACCCCATCCACATCCCCCTTTCCTTCTATTCCCCTCACCACATCCCCTTTCCGCCCTTCACCGGTTTCCCCTTTCCCTCTACCCTCAACAACTCCTCTTCTCCCCCTCTTGCCCTTCTCCACCTCCTTTCCCTCACACCCTCCTATCCCTCTCCTCCTCCCTTGATCATCCTCCCCTTCTTCCTCCTCACCCTCACCCTCTACCTCTCCCTCTGGAGGAAAAACTATGAATGACAAATTCTATTTCTTGCTTAGACAAGTATTTATGCCAAGTTTCAAGATAAATAAATAAATGAATAAGATATTTCATATGAACTATATTCCCTATTTTCACCCCTCCCCCCCCCCCTTAAGGGTGGAATTAAAAAAACCGCTTGGGATACTTCCGTAACTTGACTGAAAGATTATTACAGCCAATTTTCGAGTTAATCAAGCCCCACAGTAAAACTTACCCTGTAAAATTGACTACCCCTCTTCACCCCCTTAAGGGTAGACTTTCGAAAAACCCTGATACACGTTATTCTTCATTTTTGATCTCAAGTACAAGTATAAATATTGAATTTCGAGTTAATCGGACCGCGCGTTAAAATTAATCCATACAAACTTTGACACCCCCTATATCCCTTTTTAAAGGGTAGTTTAGGAAAACTAATAATGACTAACTTTATAATTTACTTAGATAAATATTTGTGCTAAGTTTCAAGTCTATTAACTCAAGGAATAAGATTTTTGATACAAACTTTGGACCCCTGTTTCACCCCCTTAGAGGGTGAATTTTGAAAAATTCTTTCTTATTCTTCTTCACCCCTTGACCTCATAAGGAACCTACATGCCAACCCAGCTACCCAGACCCAGCGGTTTGTCAGTATATCAGTCAGTCAGTCAGTCAGTTTCTTCTTTTATATACTCGTATTTAGATATACAGGCTGAGACGTGGATATAGATCGTTTGTATTGATAACATTTTTTAAATGTAAATAAAAATACTAATATTTAAACTCGTTTTATACCTGAGATTTCTTTCAGTGGAAGTAAATCACGAAATGTTTCATAGAGAAATCTGTAGACTCAGACACCCAGACTCACCTTTGACAACGCAATCCCTTGTGCGATCAGGTGCACGTCATTTGTATTATACCCACGTCCCGCTTCACCTGCTAGGATCATGGGACTGTCACCAGCAAAAAAGTCGGCCTACAGCATCAACACAGCAATCAAATTGCAATCAACAAACCATCGCCCACATGTTGCCACCATTCCCTCCACACGTTTTGGCAATTTGCACAGGCATCAACAAATGACTAAAGAGCCCACCATATGAGGGACACGCAGATATTTTTGCGACTCCATAATTATGTTTTACAAGCTGACCCGTCAGACGTTGTCCTGTCAAAATTTCAATTTCTTTTTTTTCTTTTAAACCACCCCAGTAAAGAGATTAAAAAAAAAATCAAATCAGTCAAGCCGTTTCTTAGTTTTAGCGAGACTAACGGACAACAATTGATTTTTTATAATTATGTAATTACTAAAATTTCGTTTTCGAAATTCAGTCCAACGCCTGTCCGATTGAAAACGTTACAACTTAAATAAAAACTTTGAAAGTATTTTATTCTAGTTTTCACCCTACGAAGCTGAGGCAAAGTACCTCAGTAATTTCATAAATATTTACCTATTTTTTGTGTTTTTACAGCCCAGATATAAGTACTAGCTCCATCCAAGATAATACGATCCAAAATTTATGCACATAATAGTAATGTGATGATGAACGCTTTATAAATAAAATGCCATAGCATGAATTATGGCCTATTGATGTAAAAGAATGAAGTATACATTTTTTTTTTTGAAAAAGCTATAGGCTCAAAATCCTTTGTCAGTCACGAGATTCGAAAAGGAAAAAAAAAACAATATGACAGATTTGGACAACATCACTTCATACAATTGTTCACAAAATGAATTATCTTATTTTAATCAAGAAAACCGCTCCAGTCATGGCATCGAAAATGTGAGCATAATAATTGTTAATAAGAAAAAATTGAAAAACCGTAAAAAAGACAATGTATTCATAAATGCTCAACAACCTCGAGTCGCTTCTCGCTTATCAAAATTCAGCAAATCCCAGAAGCAAAGTTCTATCACCAAAAGCTCAAGCATGCCAGAACTAAACAAATATACAAGACCAGTCCCGCCACGTAACAGAAGCGGCCATAGAAAGGATTCAAAACAAAAGAAATACAAACAAGTCCCTTTTCAATCAAAATTTTTTGTCAATGTAGTTTCTGAACATCGATTCGACGAATGTTTAAACCCATTTAAATATGCCAGACAGACAAAATTTAAAGTCTACCGGTGTCAACTAGGCGCTTCAGAGGACACTAAGACTTGTTGCTGCTCTTGTAACTCTGATGCTATGTTTGAAGTAATGAAGAGCTTGTACGACTGTTATAAAAAGAAAAATTGCGAAAACTGTGATTGTATACTTTGTGGTCAATTACCACGAGAAGAAAGGATGCTTGGTGAGAAAAGGAAATCTTTAGCTAGCTTATCAGAACAAGAAAAAAATCTAAGAGCACAAGCTATGAAAGGTTTGCCTCTCCCTGAAGGAAAAACGGCATCAGAAAAAAAACTAATTAACAAGGTTCGCACTGACCTTGGTGTCCCTATTGAACCTACAACTAAAGCAATTAGAGATAAACATGAAAAAGCAGCACAAGATGGCAAACTATTACCATTGGAAGGCAAAACACCTGCTGAGAAAGAAAAGATATTACAAGATCTACATAATATGGGTATTCCATTACCTGTAGGACGAACGCCATCAGAAAAGGCTCTAATAGACAAAATAATGGGCAAAACACCGACCCTGGCGCCTTCGGAGCAAATGCGAAGAGCGAAAGCGGAAGGATTACTAACAACGCTCCAAGACAAAACACCAGAACAAAGAGAAAAAATTCTAAAGGCGCTAGCTATGCGAGGGTTACCCCTCCCTGAAGGTCAATCACCATCCGAAAAAATACTTATTGACAAGGTTCGCGCTGACCTTGGTGTACCTATTGAACCTATAACCAAAGCTATAAGAGATAAACATGAACAAGCAGCTAAATCTGGGTTACTATTACCATTAGAAGGCAAAACACCTGCACAGAAGGAAAAGTTATTACAAGGACAACATAATTTGGGTATTCCATTACCTGTAGGACGGACACCATCGGAGAAATCTCTTATAGCCAAAATAGCGGCAGGTAGTCGTCATCCTTCAAAAGTGTTTCCTTCAGAGAAAATGCGTAGAGCGAAAGCAGAAGGACTACTAACTACTCTTAAAGACAAAACACCAGAACAAAGAGAAAAAATTCTAAAGGGACTAGCTAACCAAGGTATACTCCTCCCTGAAGGACAATCACCTTCAGAAAAAAAACTTCTTGACAAGGTTCGCGCCGACCTTGGCCTACCCATTGAACCCAAAACTAAATCTATTCGAGACAAACATGAACTAGCAGCTAAAGCTGGCTTACTACAGCCATTGGAAGGCAAAACACCTGCAGAGAAGGAAAAAATATTGAAAGGTCTACATGATATGGGTATCCCTTTACCAAAAGGACGAACGAAGTCGGAAAAATCTCTTATAGCCAAAATAGTGGCAGGCAGTCGTCATCCTTCAAAGTTATCGTCAGCGGTCCTTGCGCCTTCGGAGAAATTGCGTAGAGCGAAAGCGGAAGGATTACTAACTACGCTCAAAGACAAAACACCAGAACAAAGAGAAAAAATTCTGAAGGCATTAGCTATGAAAGGTTTACCTCTCCCAGAAGGTCACACACCTTCAGAAAAAAAAAATATCAACAAGGTTCGCGACGACCTTGGTCTACCTATACAACCTAAAACTAAGTCTATTAGAGACAAACATGAACAAGCAGCTAAAGCTGGCTTGCTGAAGCCATTGGAAGGCAAGACGCCGGCAGAAAAAGAAAAAATATTAAAAGGTCTACATGATATGGGTATTCCATTACCTAAAGGACGAACGCCATCGGAGAAATCTCTTATAGCCAAGATGGCGGCAAGTAGTCGTCATCCTTCAAAAGTAGCTTCAGCGTTCTTGGCGCCTTCAGAGCAAATGCGTAGAGCAAAAGCGGAAGGATTAGTTACACCACTAAAAGACAAAACACCAGAAGAAAGAGAAAAAATTCTGAAAGCATTAGCTATGAAAGGTTTACCTCTCCCAGAAGGTCAGACACCTTCAGAAAAAAAAAATATCAACATGGTTCGCGACGACCTTGGTCTACCTATAGAACCTAAAACTAAGTCTATTAGAGACAAACATGAACAAGCAGCTAAAGCTGGCTTACTACAGCCATTGGAAGGCAAGACACCTGCAGAGAAAGAAAAGATATTGAAAGGTCTACATGATATGGGTATTCCATTACCTAAAGGACGAACACCATCGGAGAAATCTCTTATAGCCAAGATAGCGGCAAGTAGTCGTCATCCTTCAAAAATAGCTTCAGCGTTTTTGGCGCCTTCAGAGCAATTGCGTAGAGCAAAAGCGGAAGGATTAGTTACACCATTAAAAGACAAAACACCAGAAGAAAGAGAAAAAATTCTAAGAGGACTAGCTAAACGAGGTATACCCCTTCCTGAAGGTCAGTCACCTTCAGAAAAAAAACTTATTGACAAGGTTCGCGCTGACCTTGGTCTACCAATTGAACCTAAAACAAAAGCTATTAGAGATAAACATGAGCAAGCAGCTAAAGCTGGCTTACTGTTGCCATTAGAAGGCAAAACACCTGCAGAGAAGGAAAAGTTACTACGAGGTCAACATAACATCGGGATCCCATTACCTGAAGGACGGACGCCATCAGAAAAAGCTCTTATAGCTAAAATCAAGGTATCATCGCGTGCCCCTTCAGTGGTCCTAGCGCCTTCGGAAAAAATGCGTAGAGCGAAAGCGGAAGGATTACTAACTACACTCAAAGACAAAACACCAGAACAAAGAGATAAAATTCTAAAGGGACTAGCAAACCAAGGTATACCCCTCCCTGAAGGCCAAACACCTTCAGAAAAAAAACTTATTAACAAGGTTCGCGCCGAGCTTGGTCTACCTATTGAACCTAAAACTAAATCTATTCGAGACAAACATAAGCAAGCAGCTAAAACTGGCTTACTACAGCCATTGGAAGGCAAGACACCTGCAGAGAAAGAAAAGATATTGAAAGGTCTACATGATATCGGTATTCCATTACCTCAAGGACGGACGCCATCAGAAAAAGCTCTTATAGCTAAAGTCAAGGCTTCATCCCGTGCTGTTTCAGCGATTCTGGCACCTTCTGAACAAATGCGTAGAGCAAAAGCTGAAGGATTACTAACATCGCTTAAAGACAAAACACCAGAAAAAAGAGAAAAGATTCTTAGGGCTCTAGCAAATCGAGGTATACCCCTCCCTGAAGGCCAAACACCTTCAGAAAAAAAACTTATTGACAAGGTTCGCGCAGAACTTGGTCTTCCTGTGGAGCCTAAAACTAAAGCTATTAGAGATAAACATGATCAAGCAGCTGCAGCAGGCTTACTAATGCCATTAGAAGGCAAAACACCTGCACAGAAAGAAAAATTACTACGCGGTCAACATAATATGGGTATCCCGTTACCTGTGGGACGGACGCCATCGGAGAAATCTCTTATAGCCAAAATAGCGGCCGGTAGTCGGCATCCTTCAAAAGTAGCTTCAGCGTTCCTGGCGCATTCCAAGCAAATGCGTAGAGCGAAAGCGGAAGGTTTACTTACTCCACTCAAAGACAAAACACCAAAAGAAAGAGAGAAAATTCTAAGGGCCCTAGCTAACCGCGGTATTCCTCTCCCTGAAGGTCAATCACCTTCAGAAAAAAAACTTATTAACAAGGTTCGTGCCGACCTTGGTCTACCAATAGAACCTAAAACTAAAGCTATTAGAGATAAACATGATCAAGCAGCTATAGCTGGGTTACTATTACCATTAGAAGGCAAAACACCTGCACAGAAGGAAAAGATATTACAAGGTCAACATAAAATGGGTATTCCATTACCTGTAGGACGGACACCATCGGAGAAATCTCTTATAGCCAAAGTAATGGCTAGTCCTCGTGCAGCTTCTACGGCCAGAATACCGTCTAAGGCAATTTCAGCTATTTTGGCACCCTCAGAGCACATGCGTAGGGCAAAAGTGGAAGGATTACTAACGCCACTTAAAGGCAAAACACCGGAACAAAAAGAAAATATTCTAAAAGCGCTAGCTATGCGAGGGTTACCCCTCCCTGAAGGTCAATCACCATCCGAAAAAAAACTTATTGACAAGGTTCGCGCTGACCTTGGTGTACCTATTGAACCTAAAACCAAAGCTATAAGAGATAAACATGAAAAAGCAGCTTTAGTTGGCTTACTTTTTCCATTGGAAGGCAAAACGTCTGCACAGAAAAAAAAAATATTACGAGGTCAACACAATATGGGTATACCATTACCCGTGGGACGGACTCCATCGGAGAAATCTCTAATAGCTAAGATAGCAGCAGGTAGTCGACATCCTTCAAAAGTGGCTTCAGCGGCCATGGCGCCTTCGGAGAAAATTCGTAAAGCGAAGGCGGAAGGATTACTTACACCACTCAAAGGAAAAACACCTGAACAAAAGGAAAAAATACTTAGGGCACTAGGTGTGACTGGTTTACCTCTCCCTGAAGGTCAATCACCATCAGAAAAAAAACTTATTGACAAGGTTCGCACTGACCTTGGTCTACCTATGGAACCTAAAACTAAATCTATTAGAGACAAACATGAAAAAGCAGCTAAAGCTGACTTACTAAAGCCATTGGAAGGCAAGACTCCCGCAGAAAAAGAAAAAATATTAAAAGGTCTACATGATATGGGTATTCCATTACCTAAAGGACGAACGCCATCAGAGAAATCTCTTATAGGCAAGATAGCGGCAGGTAGTCGTCATCCTTCAAAAGTAGCTTCAGCATTCTTGGCGCCTTCAGAGCAAATGCGTAGAGCAAAAGCGGAAGGATTAGTTACACCATTAAAAGACAAAACACCAGAAGAAAGAGAAAAAATTCTAAGAGGTCTAGCTAAACGAGGTATACCCCTCCCTGAAGGTCAGTCACCTTCAGAAAAAAAACTTATTGACAAGGTTCGCGCCGACGTTGGTCTACCAATTGAACCTAAAACTAAAGCTATTAGAGATAAACATCAAAAAGCAGCTTTAGCTGGCTTACTATTTCCATTGGAAGGCAAAACGCCTGCAGAGAAGGAAAAGTTACTAGAAGGTCAACATAACATGGGGATCCCTTTACCTGTGGGACGGACGCCATCAGAGAAATCTCTTGTAGCTAAAGTAATGGCTGGTCCTCGTCCAGTTTCAACGATCAAAATACCATCCAAGGCAATTTCAGCTATCCTGGCGCCTTCGGAAAAAATGCGTAGAGCGAAAGCAGAAGGATTACTAATAACGCTTAAAGACAAAACACCAGAACAAAGAGAAAAAGTTCTAAGGGCCCTAGCTAACCGTGGTATTCCCCTCCCTGAAGGTCAATCACCTTCAGAAAAAAAACTTATTAACAAGGTTCGTGCCGACCTTGGTTTACCTATTGAGCCTAAAACTAAAGCTATTAGAGATAAACATGATCAAGCAGCTGTAACGGGCTTACTACTGCCATTAGAAGGCAAAACACCTGCACAGAAGGAAAAATTACTACGCGGTCAACATAATATGGGTATTCCGTTACCTGTGGGACGGACGCCATCGGAGAAATCTCTTATAGCCAAAATAGCGGCAGGTAGTCGTCATCCTTCAAAAGTGGCTTCAGCAATCCCATCGCCTTCAGAGAAAATGCGTAGAGCTAAAGCGGATGGATTACTTACGCCACTCAAAGACAAAACACCAGAAGAAAGAGAAAAAATTCTAAGGGGACTAGCTAACCGTGGTATTCCCCTCCCTGAAGGACAAACACGTTCAGAAAAAAATCTTATTAATAAGGTTCGCGCCGACCTTGGTCTACCTATTGAGCCTAAAACTAAATCTATTAGAGATAAACATGATCAAGCAGCTGTAGCGGGCTTACTACAGCCATTAGAAGGTAAAACACCGGCACAGAAGGAAAATTTACTACGCGATCAACATAATATGGGTATCCCATTACCTGTGGGACGGACGCCATCGGAGAAAGCTCTTATAGCCAAGATAGCGGCAGGTAGTCGTCATCCTTCAAAAGTGGCTTCAGCAATCCCATCGCCTTCAGAGAAAATGCGTAGAGCTGAAGTGGATGGATTACTTACGCCGCTCAAAGACAAAACACCAGAACAAAGAGAAAAAATTCTTAGAGGACTAGCTAACCGTGGTATTCCCCTCCCTGAAGGACAAACACCTTCAGAAAAAAATCTTATTAATAAGGTTCGCGCCGACCTTGGTTTACCTATTGAGCCTAAAACTAAATCTATTAGAGATAAACATGATCAAGCAGCTGTAGCGGGCTTACTACAGCCATTAGAAGGCAAAACACCGGCACAGAAGGAAAAATTACTCCGCGATCAACATAATATGGGTATCCCATTACCTGTGGGACGGACGCCATCGGAGAAAGCTCTTATAGCCAAGATAGCGGCAAGTAGTCGTCATCCTTCAAAAGTGCCTGCAGCGATCCCGTCAGCTACGCCACTCAAAGACAAAACACCAGAAGAACGAGAAAAAATTCTAAGGGCACTAGCTAACCGTGGTATGCCCCTCCCTGAAGGTAAATCACCTTCAGAAAAAAAAGTTATTGAGAAGGTTCGCGCCGACCTTGGTCTACCTATTGAACCTAAAACTAAATCTATTCGAGATAAACATGCACAAGCAGCTGTAGGTGGCAAACTAAAGCCATTGGAAGGCAAGACACCGGCAGAGAAGGAAAAGATATTAAAAGATCTATATGATATGGGTATTCCATTACCTGTAGGACGGACGGCTTCAGAGAAATCTCTTATAGCCAAAACAATGGCAGCTCTTAAAGCAAAATCAGTTGGTGTGTCAGCGTCAAAGAGACTAACAGCAAAAAAAGAAGCAGGAATAGCAAGTGAGTTTCAAGATATTGTCAAAACAACAACATGCGACCGTGGCTGCGGTTGTGACAAAAAAAAAATCAGATTTAAACACAGTTACGTAAAGATCAGAGTGACGTCTCCAGATATATCTTCCTTTTGCGATTGTCCTGATGAGTGTATCCCAGGCGTTGTGAGCGGGGCCTTCGTTGACGACGAGGGCATTAAAGTTACAGTTGGGAGAGCTGTTGGTATACCATCATTTACAAGAGAGTTTTTATCAAAAACTGATAAGAGCAACACTGATGCCGAGCATAAAGGTCTTAAAGACTTAATTGTTTCAAAATATAATGTTTCTAAGTTTTCTAAGTTTGATCCTTGTTTTGATGGAGTGAATGACTGTCTTAACAGCTCCAGTTCGGTTGAGAGCTCTAGTACGAGACCAAATAGCACTGAAAGCGAGGATATCTACCTGCAGAGTAGTACACCACCCTACGAAGGCAGAACAAGTAAATCTGACAGGACTATTGAAAGTTTAAGGTGCCATCACCTACTACATCATAATTACAAAGGCCTCAACTCAAAAACTAAATCTGCTGCAAGCAGTCTTGATTCTGTTCTCGTAATAAAAAGTGAGATTTCATTATGCAGCACAAGCACAAGCAAGAGCATGGACACAGTCAGTTTGATTTCGAGTATGGATAGCAGCATCACATCAACCTCTACACATTACTTGGGCTATCAGTCTACTGATAACCCTATGAGCTCACTAGATGAACCAACAACAAGGTAACTAACACTTTGAAGCTGCACGTTAAAATTGTTTCATGTAATAAAACTACACAGCTATGGCTTAGAAAAATAAGTTGCGAAACGCCAGTAATTTAATGCGTTCGAGCTTACGAAACTTTGCACCCCGTACTACTGTGAATGGATCAAAACAACTCTTCGATAATATGGGTTTGAGCAGGGAAGTTGCGCACATATTTTTGTCCATTGACTTTTGTTTTAATAATGTGTTCTTTTTATCTCGAGGTGTTTCTCCTAAGAATCAAAATTAAGTAGTATATAGTAGTACGTATAAGTCGGTACTAAAACATAACATAACATCACGCTTGTATTCCCCGAAGGGTTAGGCAGAGGTGCACCTGTTGTATAGCGCTTGTCCTCTCTGAAACGACGCGCCCCATCATATTACCCTACCTATTTATCGTAGGCAGTGTACGAAATTTAAGTAGTGGGGCGCGTCATTTTATAGTGGACAAGCTATACTCCCACATTTCACCAGTTTTGTTTTGTGTAAGTTTGGTAATAGCCAAAAAAACCCTAGCAAGAAACTGACTACACTGATCGACAGGTTACTTAAAATTCAAGGAGCCCACCCCGTCAAAGGCCTAATATTATGATACCTACAGCTCCGTTTACACGGTGCAAGTTTGTGGAACGTTCAAGAGCAATAATCGCATGACATAAAGCACGTTAAATTTTTTTGACATTAAAGAATTGCATGCAAGCGTTTACACGCGGCCGATTCCAAAGAATTGCATGCAAGCGTTTACACGCGGCCGATTCCAAAAAATGGCATACAATGATTGAATGCAAGTTTTGACATTCAATAAAATCGCATGCGACTTACACCAAGCAGTAAATTTGATAGGCAATTATGGCATGCAAGTTTTGTCCATAAATGATATTTCATAAAATTTTATTGAACGTCTTCTCAAGATATTTTTTAAGTTGTTCCGTTCGTGTGTTTCCAAGCACTTTCTGGTATGCGATTGAGCGGAAATTTGGCATACCTGTGTAAGTTCGATGAAATTGAAATAATTTGTAACATGGAGCTGGTCTGATCATGCAGCCAAAAGTTGACCATAGGAACTCCTTAACTAAACAAGATAGCCCCGTCGTGTTTGTTTTTGATGGATTTGTCACAACGAGTACCTACTATAGCCCAAGGTATTGTCCAGGCCCTGACGATGGAGCTGTAAGGTGGCCCTGGGAATTCCTCAACTATGCAACGATAGCCCCGTTGTGATTGGACTCGTTGGATTAATTGTCTTGTTAAGTACCTAGGTACCTACTATAGTTGGAATCCACAGTATATTGGTGGAGGTAGAAGGTAGCCATAGGAACTGCTCCACTAAACAAGATAAGTAGCTCTGTCGTGTTTGGGCTCGTTAGATTTTCTTTTGTACTTAGATACTTAAGCACCGGTTGGAGCCCAAGGTCTGATTGTGGAGTTGCAAGGTGGCCGTAGGAATTGTTTTTTTTTTATTTAGTACTGTTCATTCAATAAGCTCATATTTAGAAGCTCGTGTAAAAATTATTTTGTATTTGTATCGGCTGCTGCCGCTGTGTAGTGTTTCTACAAGGGTTTCGAAATAATGGACGTATACTGGTACAAACCTGTTATACATATTATATTTTGGTTTGGTTTACAAGTTCTGTTAATATCAGAATCTGATTTTATGATACGAGAAAATGAGCGACGTCTGCAATGCGATGGTGGGATGCCGACTAGCACCCCTGGCAGTGCGAAGCGGAAACGCGGGCGCGGCCTGCCTCGCGGTATGGCTACACGCAAGCATGGCGGTAGTAAGCCCTGCCATGCGCCATCTAGCGGCGGCGGGGCCGTAACAATATGTATATTGAAAGATTGTTAGATGCTCCGGGAACATCTCTTCTTGATACTCATATTTTGACCTTTTTCTTTTATTGCGATTATTTTTCAGGATTTCTTGCCTCAAAAGAGCAGCAACAATTACCACACCCTCACTCACCGCACTCATAATAATATTTGAATGACAGCACAAATGTCAGATCATGCCAGAATTGAATGCGATTTTATTGAACGAGCAATTATTGTATGTGCTGTGCGATTTTATTGTACACTAGCTGACCCGATAGACGTTGTCCTGTTTTAGCTATGAATATTCTAATGTAAACGAATGAAGTTAATATAGTCGTTAAGTTTTCTGAAATTTTCCAATTTTCTGCGAAATTTTCTTATTTTTTTCTTTCATAAGAACCTTCTCCTGACAATAATAAACACAACAAAAAAGAATTAGCGAAATTGTTCCATTCGTTCACGCGTGATGCGTTGACCAAGGGAAATAGGGATTCATTTTTATATATGTGTATATAGATGCTTGTTATACCAGTTTTGAAAGTTGCCCGTATAGTGCAACAATATTACAATATTGTTGCACTATACGGGCAACTTTGGGTTCACGTACACGTGTTGTTTAGACGGTGCGAGATATTTGCCTTTCAATTTTATGGTATGCCGCAGGCAACAAACTGGCGCCGTGTAAATGGAACTTACTAGACATAGAAATTGCGATTTTTTGTAGTATTATAGAAGAATTTCATGATGTTCGTTTTCAGATCTGAGATAAGTACCTACTAAACTTCTTTAAAATGACACTATAATATGAATGTTTTTATTACCGACAGTGATGATTTGATCGACCACCCCGCAACTTTTGGGGAACGCAAGATATTAAGAAATATAGGAGGAGCAATCCCACACCGCGAATATACAATCTTGAAAATGTCTCAAACCAGACTTAACTTTGGAAATAACAACATGAGAACAAATAAACTGAACTCTGAAACTAAAGAACCGAAAAATGTGCTCTTCAACCACTTGCCGAGTGAACTCGATGTACCGAAGTTAATGTACAAAATTTTGTCCAAAAAACGTTTCTTGGATGCATCCGCTATATTCATAGTAATACCAATGTCTGATGATGACGTGGAACAGGGCTCCTCCTATTGTGTTGATTCCATTACTAGTATTCATTCGACGGAAGCAGGTGGCATACTGAACGATACCAGTCAAGAGGATCAGAGTGAGTAGTTCAATAGACAGGTCCCATGAATAATGTGATGCGCGCTTCGGAAGCGACGGAGAGATCTTTATAATATATAGTCAGTGTTCTTTGTATGCTATCCACTATATATGCAGTAAACAACCGCTAAGGATCAGCGCAGACAGAACTACGAAATCCTCGACAAAGTTTTTATTGATAAATTGATGAAATAACTAAAACAGAGTTCAAAATAGCGTGCAAAAGATGATTCCTTGTGGCGTGTGTTCGCGCATGTTCGCGTAAACTATCAACGAACACTTGACTACAAAGAATAAGCTCAAACATACTCAAGCATTTTGCTGTTCTGTTTGCTTGTGTTAGACAGAAGCTGTCGCAAATGTCTTAGTGACAAACTCGACGGCGAGGCCCTACAAAATCGACCTTTTTTCTAAATTTCCAAGTGGCATATTAACATGGAAATAGTAAATATAACTCTACAAGGATATTTTGGCGCGTGGCATCGGAACTAAAAGTACGGTTTCCTAGAAGAACGGTGGCCGCACTTAAAGGCCGTAGTGACGGCTGTCATAAAAATGATGACAGCGGTATAGATTTAAATCGTTACATTTGCCCTACTGCTTCAAATGATAGTCGCATTTCTGTTTCGTTTTGACACATCTGACACGCAATGACGCAGTGACATCGCTTGACGACTATCTTGGAAACGCTGTTTAATAATGTGTGAACTCATTCTTCTCAGTATGGAAAATTTTTCTTGTGGCTAAATAGGTACGGTGAGGACAAATCGAGCGATTTAAATCTTGGGCGGGGTTTGACTTGATGTCAAATATTGGTGAAAATGACAGATTTTCATAACTGCCGGCCTATTACTACCGCTTTCCTAGGAAACCACAGCTTTACACATCCATCTTGTTTATTCAATAAATGTAAAAAATTAATTGCACTAAATGTTTCCCAGCATCACCACCTTGTCAACGCCATTCGGGTGCCAAAAGATCCCTGTAGCACTACAACAGTACAACTGAAATGTTTACAAGTACCAATTAATCGGTCTTGAAAGAGAAAACCGTTACTGTAGTGTGACCTTTTTAATAAGGGGACCGTACATTTACTTGAAAAGTAGGACACGATGGAAAAGTTAATAATTCTACATTATTGACAGAATATAGGTACTTATTAGTAAGAATTGAAATAATATTTTGAATTATCATTTATCAAGCAAATAGGCAGTAAACAGGAAATATGGTTATAACGCGGCATCAGATAGAAACGTTAATCATGTCGAAAGTCAGAAGACCAATTCACGTAAGTACCTAAAAACGTTCAAATTCAAGTCGCAATCTCATGCCAGCGACAATCAAATGTCAAAATATATGACAGATTGAGACTGAGATGAGATTGCGAACGTTGTTATAAATACTGGAATTGCCCCTCAGAAGTCTGTCTCGTGTCGCTGTTAGGAAAAAATACAGAGATGACAAGAATAAATAGCCCTTTGTAGGTTACGTCGTTAATAATTGCAAAAATAATAACCATCGTCTTTAAAATGTCATCACAAACACATGCAGACTTTAACACATTACTATCAGAGGGACAATTCCCGTATATTTTTATTTTTAACAATGTTCGCAATCTCGTCTCAGTCTCAATCTGTCAAAAATTGAATAGGTAACGTGTACCTAAATATTTGACATTTGATTGTCGCTGCATGAGATTGCTACTTGAACGTTTTTAGGTACAAGAAGCCTTCAGGTTGGTTTATGTTGGTGGTAGGTATTCATTAAATGACAAATTATTTGGGGAATTAATTTTGGTACCTATTCAAAAGTTTTACATTGCGGTGTCAATTATTGCTATTATTGCTACCCAATTATTGCTACCCAAGTCCGGTCTACAGTGGGCACTACTGACAGCTTCGATGTGGCTGTCGGCTTGCACCAGGGGTCTGCACTCAGCCCTTACCTCTTTGTGCTGATAATGGATGCTCTTTCATCGGATATCCAGGAAGAGGCTCCCTGGTGTATGCTGTTCGCCGATGACATTGTGCTGGTTGCCGAGAGTGGCTTAGAGGTCCAGAGCAGATTGGAGGTGTGGTGGAAAAGACTGGAGACCGTTGGCCTGAGAGTAAGTCGGACCAAAACAGAGTATTTGTTTTGTGATTTTGGCGGACTCTCCGGTCCTGTGCCCATATCTCTTGCCGGAACGCCCTTACCGATCTGCTCCGACTTTCGGTACCTCGGGTCGCTTGTCCAAGGGGATGGCGAAGTAGACCGAGACATAACGCACCGGATCAACGCCGGATGGATGAAATGGCGACAGGTTACAGGAACAACTTGCGACCCACGGATGCCCCTCAAGTTGAAGGGGAAAATTTACAAGTCCGTGATAAGGCCTGTCGTACTTTATGGATCGGAATGCTGGACAGTGAAGAAGACGGATGAAAAAAAATTGCATGCAGCGGAGATGAGAATGTTGAGATGGATGTGTGGAGTGACAAGAATGGATAAAGTGAGAAATGAGTATATAAGAGGAAGTTTGAAAGTGGCGCCAGTGACAGAAAAGTTGAAAGGAAATCGTTTGTCTTGGTATGGGCATGTAATGAGGAGAGACAAAACGCATGTGACTAAAAGAGTGATGAATATAGATGTTGATGGATGGAGAGGCAGAGGAAGGCCAAAGAAAAGATGGATGGATTGTGTGAGGAATGATATGAAAGAGAAGGGAGTGAATGATAGCGTGACGGTTGACAGGGGAGAATGGAAGAATAAAACGTGTTGCGCCGACCCCAAGTAATATGGGATAAGGGCAGGAAGATGATGATGTCAATTATTGCTATCTCGTTCCAGTTACAGCCCGCGTAATGTCTCTCTATTTCGGTTGTTGAGCACATGACATACGACATCGGAAAATGTAGTTGTGTGGGTGTGTTTACATCTAATTGCTTCTAGTCCAATAATGTTTACGTGACATTAGAGAGTACCCTATCTTCCCATATTTATACATCAATGTAAAAAATACGTTTATTTCACAATTAATGACAATGACGTTGTCAAATTCAAACAAACCGCCGTATTTCAGTGTTTCCCAAAATTAATTTATTACTTCTGTCAGAATATTAAAACGTTCGCTAGTCTTTTAAATATGAATAAAAACCTTAAAAATCAGACAAATCGTTATTTGTGTTAATGGTTACTTTGAAAGCTCTCGTACGTAGACGATTTCCATTTCCAATATTTTTTATGATCCTTCACAAATGACTGTGAACCTACTACTAATTTAGTAGATTAATTAATAGTGCCACATTGTGTGGGACAGACACACTACAGATAAGTAGTGTTCTCCTTTTCAAGACCATTATTTCCATGTGTCCATTGGTACTGCAAAAGAAACTTTATTTCCAAAACTTAAAGATTGTTTCTATTTACAATTTGGCAGACAGAAAGCACTCCAGATTTGTTTAAACTCCTTGCATAGAAACAGCTGAATACTGTGTGTACACTCTGTTCCAATAGTTTCTGATGAAATTGTAAACACTTATGTAATCACTAACTAAGGGGAATCAGAGCTTGGCACATGACGTTTGAGCCTGGGAAAGTGGGAAATGGGAATTGATCGACACCTTTTATGCTTTTTTATTTTTTAAATGTCAGCTAAATGTCACCCGAACTATAAAATGTCAGGCTATTGTATTTGTTAACATTGATGTTTTCATTAAAAATGATGTAAACAGTGACGTGTGAAAGTTTCACTTATTACTAAGTTATTACTATGGTGAATAAATTTCAAGCAAAGCAACAGAAAAACGAGATACTTACGACAAAAAACCACTGTTTACTTGCTGTAACGAACTGCATAGGTTAGTTTACCAGATATAGTTGTGGATACCCCCGTGGCCATCTGTGGTTTTCTTCATCAGTTCCACTTCACCAAGTGTTACTTTCTGAATGGAAATGCTTGACTTGTTAATGTAAATACCAAAAACGTTATAATGTGTGCCTATAATATTTGAAGAGTTCCCTAAATTCCCATTTTCAGAACTGGATTTTGATAAAAAATGAGACCATTAAGGAAATCTATCTTTTCAAATAAAAAAGAATTTTCCAAATCGTTTATTAATGACGGAGTACTGAAGTAACAACAATTTAAATAATTATAAATAAAAATACAACCTAATTGAGAACCTCCTCCTTTTTTTGATATCGGTTAAAAATTAATCTTGATACCTAAAAATTATCCCATAACATATATTTATTTATTTTTTGTCAAGTATCTAAATTGTCAAGTATATAAATCAAAGCATTTAATTTGTAAGTGGCACTGCAAGTTGGCGTCCACAGATACCTACGTTTCAGATCAATTTGTTTAAATTTTCATCAGAACTTTTGGAACAATCCATTAAAGTAGCATATTTTACTTACCAGTAAGTACCTAAGTACCCAGTAGCAATAAAACAGAAAAACCATTTAAGATTCGGCGCCGAAAACATCATCGTTTACCAAACACGACCAGGTTTGTGGAAAAGGAAAAAAGTTTTACCTGCAAGAAATATCATCTTCCAATGAAACGATGCTCCAAAATGAATCTCTAGAAGTTCTCCGACGTATTGATATGACGACAGATGGATTTTCTCAAATCAACACACAGAATGAAATAGCACAAATGCTAGAAAAGGCCGTCCAAGGCGTTGGAAGTGACCCAACCGCAAATAGGCCATCTTACAGTTGTCGTAAACATTATTCTACTCCTCTTAATATTCAAAACTGCAACTCCAACGATCGATATATATCTAAGCAAAAAATGCCTCGTTTACTGCAAGGTACCCAATATTTTATTAACTAAATGCTAATTTTTAAATATTCAGATGACTCTTATCTGACGAATAAATATTTTAATTTGACAGCTTTTGTATAGAAAATATGTCAATCTGTCATATTTATTCTTCAGTTATGAGTTATATGACTATTGAAACATTAGTCCTAAGTTTACTACTCTTTGGCTTACTGTTCACATTATCCTTTAGCACGTCGACTTCCATAGCAATCTCTATTCAGTAGGGTGACTTTAATTTTAGGTACTTATAGTATAAATTTACATTAAGGGCCCATTTCACGATAGCCACTACCTACTCACCGAATAAATTCAAAAATAGAACAGAATTTGTATGAAATTATCTGCCAAGTAAGTTAATAGGAACTCAATCGTAGGTATTGAAACAGGCCCTTAACCTCGCAATAGTAATTTGCAATATAAGAGCTGATTTGTACAGCCGTTACTGAGACTAAATAAAAAACCAAGACATAGAGCTGCGAACAATACAGTGAAGCATGCGCAAAACTACACCTCGCTTTGTGCCACGTCACAGTTGACAGCGCTGTCTTGATTTTTTATTTAATCTGAGAGCTATTAAAACAAATAAATTACATATCAAAAGTCCCTTACGATCCAACAAACATCTGCATTTGTTGTATTCAACGTCAATAGTCAAAAAGTATCTGAACAGTGTTGTACAGTTTGTGAAGCTTGTATGACCTTCAGATTTTGATGATATAACTTACTAAAGTAGGTATTTGTCTCACCGTTAGATAAAGAGAAATAAGCCTTTTGAATAATTATTTTGACCTTGAATCAAAACAAAGAAAGTGGGACCTTTTTTTGTAAAAGTATATTAAAGGTGTGTGTTTCGATAAATCGGCTTTATGTAAATGAATTTTTACTTGGTGGCACTTTTGTATATAGTTTTTAGAAATAACAATCTTATATTGTTAAGGTCTGAGTGCTGATTGTCTTTATTGGCCGATGAGAGACTGCACCTTGGAGACTGAAGGTGAGCTTTTCATTATCTCTACATAGGTATAAATTAAAGTCGCTTTTCGTCTCTATCTGACCGCGTTGTTCTTCTAAATTACCCATTAGAATCTAATGCGGTTGTCACCATCATTTAGAAAAATTATTCCGGAAGGTTTGTAGGTAATAAACACTTATATGTAAGTATTCAACTTATAAACAAATCTCGAGGTTATGTCAAGTCGTTAAAACCGTGTGAAGCAGAGGCGGGTCGCTAGTTATATTATATTCAACGGCCATGTTTATGAAGCTCCTATTTTAGGCATAGTCTTAAATGTACTTTAAGGTTTCTCTTTTAAGGACGCTGTTACAAATGGGTAGTCAAATCATTACTTTTTTACACAAAAGCGTGTTTATTAAATAAAAGGCTTTACAATCTTAAAATGATTTTTGGCCAAATTGTTGATAGATGTGCATGGTACGATTCTGAACATTAAATATAATTTTAGTAAGTACAGTTTCTCAATAATTGTACCGGACTGAAAATTTTTACTTCGGTATATTTATTGAGAAAATGTACCTATGTAAAATTATATTTATAGTTCAGAATCGTACCATGCACAGTATCAAGCATTTTATTTAATAAACATACTTTCGTGTAAAAAAGTAATGATCTGACTACCCATTTGTAAAAGCGTCCTTAAGTACTTTTATTTCACATTTTGATTTACCTCTAAAAAAGACTTGATAGAAAATTTAATTTAATTTAAAAAAAGTTAAAACCGACTTCAAAACCTAAAACGAATAAAATAACTTTCATAAAAAACTTAACAGCTTCTGAAGTCGGTGCCTTCAATTCTTCAATGCATCTTAGCTTGTAAGATGCTAGCTTGTTACTTGTTAGCTTGTAGACGAAAGTATGTAGATTACACGTTAGTTAAAAAATCATCAAAATTGGTTCATTAGTTTTTGAGAAAATGGAAAATGTTGTGAGGAAAGTTTTGAGCATGAATGTCGATGGCTATAAGAGTAGGGGAAGACCAAAGAAACGATGGATGGACTGTGTGACTACCGAGATGACGAATAATATAGAAGTATGGAAAAAAGGACATGTTGCGCCGACCCCAAATAGATTGGGATAAGGGCAGCAGAATGATGATGAGTTTTTGAGAAAATCGCGGACATACAAACTTACCTACATAATTACATACATGACGGGTCGAATACAAAACTCCTTTTTTGAAGTCGGTTTAAAAAGACAGAAAAATCGGTTAAAAAACACCAACTACAGTGCGTTTAAGCGCTAGATACAAATTCCTTGGGCATCCCACTATTATTTCCCTTGCCATGGGGTCCAGTCACTTACAAAATAAAGTAAATTTCGGCCTATGCAGTGCACGGGAGATTTAATGTCTAATTTTTATCTTAGTTGTGTAACGCTAAAAATGTGAACTAAAAACCGGCCAAGTTTGTATCGGACCACGCACAATGAAGGGTTCCGTAGTTGGGATGAATTTCTCCCAAGAACAAACTTTCACACATTAACATTGTAGGTTGAAAAACATGTTCTCCCATACATTCCAACTGTAAATAAAAGTTTGTACTTACAATATTGAGAGATTTACCATGTTATTTTAAAACCACAGACTTCTTATAGTTTTTCCTGAGATCAATTTTTGTATTTTTTTCAAAATTTAAGACTCAGTAGTTTCGCAGATAAGGGTAAATTCTAAAATTATAAAAAAATAATATTTGAGACCATTTCATTTGATATGTCATACGGTATAGTTTGCAAAACTTTTTTATTTTTCTTATTTGCCCCCAAAAGTGACCCCCATATTCAAAATTCATTTATTTACTTTACCCGCCCATGTCTGGGTCACAGATATTCATGTGTGTACCAAATTTCAACTTAATCGGTCTATTAGATACGGAGCAAATTGGCTGTGACAGACGGACGGACAGACACAGACACACGAGTGATCCTATAAGGGTTACGTTTTTTCCTTTTGAGGTAGGGAACCCTAAAAATTATGTCAGATATAACCTGTGCTTTTTAATGTTTTAGATAAAACATCCTGCTGGTTCCGCTTTCCGAACAGACATAAGGCATCTCCAGTCTCATCAGTAAAGCCGAGTGACGTATCTGCGTCTCCCAGAGTAGGGTCCAGTCACTTGCCACGTAAGTGTAATGACCCACCTGCCGAAAATCAAGTTATTTCGACCTGATGTATTGACATCTCAGGCTGGGCAGACTGATTGCAGTCTGCCCAGCCTTTTCTCAACTTCAAATGATTATGTTTGGGTCGACGTCCAGTCTAAACGGATGCAGCTGAAAACTAGTATTTTACATGAAGCGACTGTCTATTTGACCTTCACAACCCAGATACTGGGCAACACGATACCTCTTGGTAAGACTGCTTGTCAACTGTTCGGCTTCTGACTACACATAACGACTGTTAAAACAGTTGAGACCAACGGCTTACGTCGATATTAACGGATGGTCACCCACCCACGAACCAGCCGCGGCAAGCGTAGCTTAACTTCGATCAACACATCCAGCTATTATTAAAAGAATTGTAGAACATAAGCACACCGAGTTTTCGGTCGTTATTTTCACCTGGTGTGCCGCTAAGTTAAATATATTCGATTCTGATACGTACGAGTATATTCTTTGCGTATAATGATATAGGACATGAAATTGACTATTTATTTTTCTAGCTGAACTAACTACATATAAACATTTAGAATTATGTAAGTATTGTGTATTTATATTATTTTTATTCATTCTCAATAATATTTTATTGTATGCTGCACCGGTCGACGTCATCACGATAGCGCTCTCGCTGAAACCTAGCGCTGGGCCTCCACCTCGCACAGGGTCATAGCATTATGCTGAGCAAAGGCCGTTTTGTGTGGATGTGCCGCATATTTTCTTTTTTGTGATTGTGTTTTTTTTTGCGTCATGTTTAACGCAAATAAACGTATTTTCTTTTATTTCTTTCTAAAAAAACTAGTTAAAATTACTATTGTGTTATAAAATATGTATTAAAATTACAATTAATGATGTGCTTTTAAATTTTTAGAAAGAAAATCATTTCCGGATACGCGTACGCCATCTCCAATATCATCTCTACAGGGGTCCAGTCTCTTCACAGGTAGTTATTATTTTCTTACCTGAACTACTTATCACCAATCACCATCATCTGCCTAGCCGTTTCCCAATCTAGACCAAACCAGTGCAGCTGAACACATCAACTATCCAAATCAACGACCCAGTTGCTGGGTAATACGCTACCACTTCGTAAGACTGGTTGCCAGGCTTTCGGAGTTTCTGGCTACCCGTAACGACTGTCAGAGATCTACGAATGACTGCCAGGACGACGATGTAACGAGTTTACCGAGGCACGGACGGGTCCCCATCATCGGACCAAACGTGGCAAGCGTAGCTAGCTTAACCTTGATTGTGTAGTAATAGGTCTTTACCTATGAAATTGCCGTTTTGTATGAAAAAATTTAAACGAATTTTTTTCATGCATTTTTTATTTGTATTAATCGAAGTAATCACCCATGCAATCAATGCATCTTTGTCAACGCAGTGGCAGTTTATTGATGCCCTTCTTAAAGAAATCAGCTGGACGGGAGGCAATAAATTCTTCAAAGGCATTTTGTACTGCCTCTCGGGTATTGATTTTTTTTCCCGCCAAGAAGTTATCCAAATTCTGGAAAAAGTAGTAGTCTGTAGGCGCAAGGTCTGGTGAGTAGGGCGGATGACGGAGAGCTTCCAACCCCAGTTCTAGCAACTTGGAGACCGTCTGCTGTGCAGTATGAGGTCGCGCGTTGTCGTGCAGGAGCAGCGGAGACGAGCGATTGACCAATGCTGGTTGGAGATGTGCCAGCTTCTCCATCATTGTGTTCAGTTCTTCACAGTACACATCTGAAGTAATGCTCACCCCGTTTGGTAAGAAGCTGTGATGAATCACACCGGCGCTAGACCACCAAACAGTGACCATCACTTTTCTAGGGGTAAGTTTTCGTTTAGGGCATTGTTTAGGTGCTGAACCAGGATCCAGCCAACTTGCTGAGCGCTTGCGGTTATCAAACAGAATCCATTTTTCATCGCAGGTAACAATGCGGTTCAAAATTCCTTCATTTGTGTGTCTGTTGAGCAGTGCAAGGCACGTCTCGACGCGTACTTCGCGCTGGTGATCATTGAGTTCGTGGGGCACCCATTTGTCAAGCTTTTTTACCTTGCCAATTTGACGCAAATGGACCAATATTGTTTTGACGCTAACGTCGAAAGCTGCTGCTAATTCAGCCGTAGATTGTGTATCATCAGCTTCCACAATCGCCTTTAATTCGTCATTGTCGACCAAAGTCTTCGGACGACCGCGAGGTTCATTTTTCAGGTCGAAATTTCCAGAACGGAAGCGAGCAAACCAATAACAAGTGGTGCATTGGTTTGTAGTGTTAGCTCCGTAAACGTCGTTGATATTGCGTGCCGCTTGTGCCGCGTTGCTGCCACGACGGTACTCATATTCCATAATTACTCGAATTTTTAACGTATCCATGATGACAAAAAAGATTGAAATGCGATGAAAATGTAACACTAATCAATAAACAAATGACTACTTTTGGAAAAAAAATCCATGTTTTTAAAATAAAATTAATTTGAAATTAGAATTCTTAGCCAAAAAAAAATTATTTTGATTTGAAATGGCCAGTACTGCAGAACGGCAATTTCATAGGTAAAGACCTAATATAATGTGAACTGACTGGGTTACAATTTATTGTTTCTTTAACTTAATCAATTCACATTTATACGTACTTATATAAATACAAAATCAGCCTATAATGTTCCCACTGCTGGGATACAAGCCACCTATATTCGAGAGGGAGTCGGCTGTAATCTACCACGCGGGCCCAGTGCGGGTTGGTAGGTTGTCACATGTCTTCGAATTTTTACCCGATTACGACGAAGCAAAAAGGAGGGTTATGATTATGACGCCGAAGATGGCGCCCTCTAGAGAACATATAGTCATGAACTGAAAAAAATATTTATTTAATGATTCCGTGTTAGGTATCAAATGAAAGGGCTTAATTAGCACATTTCAAATATATAGATTGTTAGATATTACTCGCGGCTTTGCTTGCATGCACCCGATAATTGGGAATAATTTCTAAAATCACGCTTCAGATGTGAGCCCAAAATTTCTCTCCAAACCTACCCAAAATACATATAATATAATAGAGTAATTAAGAGGTTCTGCAAATACTTTATCACGAAAATATAACCCCAAAATAATTTAAATAAAAAGTAAGTTTAAAAACTAAAACCCGACTAATGAAAAATCACACTCTAAAAAGTATGAAACAAGAAAATACTCTCATCAGAAATTAGAAAAACACAGACAAATTAAAAATCCGGAGTCACACGTCATGTAAGGGCATAAATTGACAGATTACGCCCCCACACCATAAGACATTAAGAGCTTGTGATACCTCAGCTCAAATGAGCTGAGGTATCACAAGCTCTTAATGCTTAATGGGGCAATTTAAAAACTGTGCTCTTAAATGTTTTAGGTATAACATCCGACTCTTGCCGCTTACCAGACATGCGTACGCCATCTACAATATCATTAAATCTGCCGTGCGACGTACCTACAAGTCACTGCGTGGGGTCCTATCACTTCCCACGTAAGCATCATCTGCCTATTCCCAATTATTTTGGGGTCAGCTTCCAGTCTAATCGGATGCAGCTGAATAGCAGTATTTTACATGTAGCGACTGCCTGTCTGACCTCCACAACCCAGTAATTGGGTAATACGATACCCCTTGGTAAGACTGGTTATCAGACTTTCGGGTTTCTGATGACCCGTAACGACTGTCAAAGAACCTCGAATGGCTATCGGCTTAACGTGCTTTTTGAGGCACGGAGTGGTCTCGGTATGTAAAGATGGTCACCCATCAACGGACCAACCGCGGTAAGCGCAGCTTAACCTGATAATCGATCCGTGCGGCTATTTTTATTAAGCCACGAGCGCCACTTCCCACGTAAGAATAGTGACTTATCTGCTGAAAATGACGCGACGGAAATTGTTTGTGTTTAAGGGCCGGTAAACCGAAATCCACATGCAAAAAGCGCAAAGGACCCCGAGTCTGAGCGGACAGAAATTACCACTTTTAATTTTAAGTAATTAGCTGACTTATATTACAATAGTGATGATGCCTAAAGTTTAATTTTTGTCTGTCTTGCAGATTAATATAAAATATTGGATACATATTTGTCTTTTTTTACGTGTGAGTTAGCCCTACGCCCCTACAGGTGGTGGATATAAATGATACACTGCTTGTAAAGACACGTTCTGATATTTATTACTCAATTCGATACATTGACCTACTTAGTCCGAGGCGAGAGGCTAACTGCCCGTGTCGACAAGCCCCGCGTCGAACTATTACAAATGTGTGCGTCAGCACCTTACATCATTCCCCCCCGTTTTTTTTTTAATTTTTGTATTACATAAATCATATATTACACTTATTTACTATTTTCCATGTTTTTGGTTTTTACTTACAATTTATTTTATGTTTGTGTTCTTAGTTGTACAATATAATTCTCTGTTTATGATTACATGCTTCTTTGTTGCATAGTTACTTTGTACTGGCTTATCATTAAAGTATTGTCATAGATCAACATTGTTTTTATTTTCTGTAGATACTCTAAGCTGTTTTACTGTTCTCTAATTAACTGATATCAATAATGGTCACATATTTAACATAACAACGGACATACTAATATTTTACATCTTATTTCTATGCCTTAATTAACAAAATACCCATGATCTTACTATTCATAACTCTAAACCTAAAAAGTCATTTATTGGACCGTATGTTGTCTATTACATTTAGACATTATTTGCGTTTGTTTTTACTTAAGGGTAGTTGCCATAATGGTATACTCTGCTATACTCAAATTATCACCGCTTAGGGCCTGCAGTACCCATTATGACAACGCCAACAACATACATTCATTATACTGCCTAATGGTACATACTATTACATCATAAACACATCTGGTACTCACAATTGCACTTTTGTCTTAAACGTCGTCATGGTTTTTGGTTGTTGTAACATGCTTCCGAAACCGTCATTCCTATTGACACTGTGTTATTATTGTCACTTCTGCTTATTGTTGTATTATTCTATGTCCACTTGAGACGTACCCATTCGCCTTTGCTCCTTCATGTTACGATCCACATTACGCGCAACTTGCTTATATAATCAATCCTTAATGCTTGTTTGGCACCTGGTACATGCCATGATCACTATGACTATTATTATGATTCCCAAAATTCCCAGTACTATAAGCCCAAATTTGTCTAACTTGTCAGTCACTTCTGTTTGGTTCGTAATTATCTTCGCCTGGGTCATGACAATTTGTTCGTGGGGGTTATTGGGACTCTGAGTGTTACCCATTTTTGCTCCTATTCTTTACTGTGTTCGCGCTTTACCTTACTGTGAATGACCTGTGTACCTACATGAATCGCACAGGTTTTTTGCTGACCCGGCCGGAACGTGTAACGCGTGGTATCGGTGACACGCTACGGGCGATTTCCTCATTATTACTGCTAGTACTTTCGTTTATTTCTTGGTTTACTAAATACGCCGGTTTAAGTCTATCTATCGAAATGTTAGTCTGTCTATTTGGCAACTGTATCGTATATACTTTATCTTTTCTTTGTAATACTCGAAACGGACCATCATAATTAGGCTGTAATGGTTTCCTTACTGTATCATTTCTAATAAATACAAACTCCGTTTTTGGTAGATCTGGGTGCACAAACAAGCTTTTAGTGTTCTTATATCCTATCGGTACCGGTTTTAATTCCTTAATCGCCTGACGTATCCTGTTGACACATTCATAATCGGACGTATAACCACCTTTATTATTCTCTACGTAGAAATCCGCTGGCATTCTTATCGTTTGACCATACACCATTTCCGCCGCGCTTATACCATTGTCCGAGCGTAATGCTAAGACCTAGCATGACTGTTGGTAACTCGGTAACCCATGATGATGTAATCGAATTTAATCTTGCCGTTAATGCTACTTTCAGCGATCTGTGCCATCTTTCTACTGCCCCATTGGACTGTGGATGATATGGTGTAGTTCTACTTTTGTGTATACCTAACATTTTTAATAGTGACATGAATAATGCGCTTTCGAACTGTCTGCCTTGGTCGCACGTCATTTTTACCGGGCACCCAAAACGTGCGATCCACCCTTCATAAACTATTTTAGCTACCGTTTCTGCCGTGATGTCCTTGATAGGAAACGCCTCTGGCCATCGTGTGCGCCTATCTACTATCGTTACTAAATACCTAAACCCTTCTTCTGTAGTAGTCAGTGGACCTACAATGTCCACATGGATGTGTTCAAATCGATCGCAATTAGTGAAATTCTCTAATTCCGAGTTCGTATGCCGAATGACCTTACTGCGTTGGCAATGTACACAAGTTTTTGCCCATTGCCCTACATCTCGATTCATATTTGGCCAAAAGAATTTATCCTGCATTAATTTGCGCGTGGTTCGAATGCCTGGATGGCTTATGTTGTGTGTCGCATCGAACGCCTTTTTTCTTAAACTTTCTGGTAAGTACGGTCTCGCGTTCTTGGTAGATATTTCACAGGAAATTGTTTTCCCGCCTGTTTGCGGTACCTCAATTTCCTTAATAACGACATTACTATTATTTGTTGGCCTTAACAAGTAACTATCCTTTGCCTGAGCTTCAGCTAATTCTGAGTAATCAATCGCCTGTGGGCAATATATTGTTTCTAATCGCGATAAGGCGTCTGCTACTGGGTTCTCGGACCCGTTGATGTGTCTTATATCTGTTGTAAATTCACTAACATATGCCAGCTGCCGTGTCCGCCTAGGTATTTCTTTACCGGAGTTGCTTTTTGTGAACGCAAAGGTTATTGGCTTGTGATCAGTATAAACTATCAGTTGTCTGCCTTCCACCTGATTCTGAAAATATTGGATCGCTAAGTATATCGCTAATAATTCCCTATCGTACGCTGAGTATTTTTGTTCTGTCTGACTCATTGCCTTTGAAAAATAGCCTATAGGTAACCATTCGTTGTTGCTACGTTGTTGCAAAACTGCACCCACACATGTATCCGACGCGTCAGTCATAAGCGCTAGCGTTGTGTTTGGCAATGGGTGCGATAATGTGACCGCATTCTGTAAGCATGTTTTACATTGCAAGAATGCCTCGTCAGCTTCCGTTGACCATTGTATGAGTGATTTGTCCCGTTTCTTTGCGCCTTTTAAATATTGATTTAATATTCTCTGCGATTTGACTGCCCCTGGAATGTGCGTCCTATAAAAATTTACCATCCCTAGAAAACGTCTTAATTGTTCTACCGTTTTTGGCTTGGGATATTTCGAAATTGCTTCTACTTTCTCTTTTAGTGGCCTGATGCCCTGCGTGGATACCTCGAACCCCAGAAATTCGACGCTCTCTTGTCCGAAACTACTTTTAGATAGGTTAATAGTCACCCCATAGTCATTGAAACGCTTGAAAACTTTTTCTAAGTCTGCTTCATGTTCCGCCCTCGTGGCGCTAGCTATTATTACATCATCTATGTAACAAAAAACATTACTTAAATCTTTTAAAACCGTCTGATCCATAAACCTTTGAAATGACTGCGCTGCGTTACATAGACCGAACGTCATGCGGGGAAATTCAAATAGCCCGAATGGTGTAATTATCGCGGTTTTTTCGATGTCCTCCGGATTAATTGCTATGCAATGATACGCCCTATTTACGTCTATTCTTGTAAATATCTTTTTGTTGGCTAGCAAATATGTAAAATCATGAAGTCTGGGTATTGGGTACCTATCCGGTTTAGTAACCGTGTTTAACTTCCTGTAATCCCCGCACGGTCGCAACTCGCCATTTTTCTTGGGAACAACATGGAGTGGGCTAGCCCACGGACTTTTGGAGGGCCTACAGATCCCCATTTCCTGCATTATTCGGAATTCTTCTTTAACCTTTCTATATTTATCGGGCGGCAACGGGCGCGCCTTGGCATGCACAGGTGGGCCCGTTGTTTCTATGTGATGCAACACAGGGTGGCGGGGCGTTTCTCTAAAAGACAATGGTTTCGTTATCTCCGGATATTTAGTTAGCAATTCTGCAAAAGCATGACCGCCCTCGACGGTTTTAACTGACTGATCCTTACAACAAACAACAGAGGCTATTACGTCTAAGTTAGTTTCTTTGTCTATTAGTCTCCTAGCTTTTACATCAACCAAAAGGCCATGATGACTTAAAAAATCTGCCCCTAATATTGGTTGCCTTACATTCGCAACCACAAAAGTCCACATAAATGCCCGCCTTAATCCTAAACTTAGAGTCAAAGTCTTAGTGCCATACGTTTCTATAGCCGTACCATTAGCTGCATACAGTTTGTAATCACTAGATTTCGAATACGTCCGTAATCTACTATTAATTGGAATCACTGAAACATTTGCTCCCGTATCTATTAGGTACCTGAATCCACTGGCGTCATCAGCTATACACAGGCGGTGAGAGGGTGTGACAGTGCAGGTGTCCGCCGTCGCTTGCACTGTTGCTAGTTTCCCGACGTTCCCTGCGTCTTCTTCCACGCGCACGGCTCCAGACATCTATTTGCTCGTTGCCCGTACCTAAAATGATAATCACACAACCAATCAGGATCGTTACTGGAGCGTCGCTTCGGAACCGCCCCCTGCCTGCGCCCTGAGCCTGATCGTGGGCGGAATCGACCTCGCCCTGTTCCACGCCATGGCTGTCTTCCTCGTAGCTGTATCACTTCCAGTCGCAGTTCCTCCAGTTCTGCTGCCAAATCTCGCTCCTGTGGCTTTGGTTTTTGAGATGCTACTTCCGCAACTTCTATAGGTCGTGTCGTCTCCATGATTTTGTCCGCTAACTCCGCCAGTTTATCTAGTTCCTGAATTTCGCTGACTGCTAGTACCGCTCTGACGGACGACGGTAAATGCCCCGTCCACATCATTTGGAGTGTCTCGTCTGGCAATTTCTTCCGTGCCAAGTCCTTCATTTTCCTGAGTAGTTTCGACGGTTTTTGATCACCCAACTCCATTTCGGATAGCAGTCTCTGGAATTGCTTGGTCTCTGATTCTTCATACACTGTCATAAGACGATTCTTTAATAACTCGTACCTTTTTGTTTCCGGTGGTGCTAGTAACACGTCACTTGCCTGCTCCACGTTGTCCTTGACGAGTTTCGTTACGAGCATGTTGTACTTATCCCCGTCTGACATCTTTTGATTTGCAACCACAGCCTCAAACTGTACGAACCACAACCTGGGTTGATCGCTCCAGAACGTAGGGATCTTCGACGTCAGAGAGACCGCCGCAACCTCCGTGTCGTATTTCGCCATTTTTTTTCTGTTTTCTGTACTGTCCGTCACTATTTAATATTTCCACCACCTTTTTTCTTAACACAGGGGTCACCAGTGTGAGTTAGCCCTACGCCCCTACAGGTGGTGGATATAAATGATACACTGCTTGTAAAGACACGTTCTGATATTTATTACTCAATTCGATACATTGACCTACTTAGTCCGAGGCGAGAGGCTAACTGCCCGTGTCGACAAGCCCCGCGTCGAACTATTACAAATGTGTGCGTCAGCACCTTACATACGTAACCATAGGATAAAATATGGCATGAAGTCACGCCTAGCAGATGTTTTACCTAGAAGTGACGTATCGAGCCCCCACTCCCCAACTTTAATGCGTGTTATCTAAATAATTTTTAATTATTATGATAAACGAAAAATACACGTCTAATATTCGTGTGCTTTTAACAGTTTCAGAAAAAGCTACTAGCTGTCGTTCCCGGGACATGCATACGCCATCTACAGTATCGTCAGATCTGCCACGCGACACACCTAATCGTAAGTAATCTGAAAACTAGATGCAAAAAAAATATAGATTTTGTAGGAACAAAGAGCTCATCGCGCGACTCCAAGAGAGCATAAATTATCACTTTTTGATTTTAAGTCATTTAAAACAAAGCTAATGATTCATAGTCATAAGTCAATCTGCCTAGCCTTTTCCCAACTATGTTGGGGTCGGCTTCCAGTCTAACCGGATGCAGCTGAATACCAGTATTTTACATGGAGCGACTGCCTATCTGATCTCCACAACCCATTAACTGGGTAATACGATACCTCTTGGTAAGACTGGTTGTCAGACTTTCGGGCTTCTGACGACCCGTAACGACTGTCAAAGATCCACGAATGACAGCCGGGACCAACGGCTTAACGTGCTTTCCGAGGCACGGAAGAGTCTCGATATGTAAAGATGGTCACCCATCCACGGACAACCCCGGCAAGCGTAGCTTAACCTGATGGATCGACCCGTGCGGCTGTTATTACTTAGCCACGAGCTCCTCCGATTCATAGTCATAAGTGATTATCCATTAAAATTAGTACCATTTAGTACCTGCACGCAATTTTGATATTATTTTATGCTGTAATCACAACATCACACTAATCATCATCACTTTGTATGTTTGTTATCTCCACGCTCAAACTGCCGAACCGATTTGGATGAAACTTGGTATGTAGATAGCTTATACCCTGGATTAACACATATGCTACTTTTTATCCCGGTATACGCGGGTAAAACAAAGCCCCCACCGCGTCTTTTTGTCTGTATGTATGTTTGCGATGATCTCAAAAACTACTAAGCGGGTATTCATGCAGTTTTCATCTATTAACAGAGTGATTCCTGAGGAAGGTATAGGTGTATAATTTGTTGTGTAGTTTTGTGTAAATTGGTTGAAATATGACGATGATTGTAGAAGATGTCGGAAAAAGTCTAGCCGTCTCGGAGCTTTCATCAAAAATGCTGCCTAATGCTGCCGTTTAGGGCGCTTTCAATTTAGACATTTCGTGTCGCACCGCTGCGGTGCCGAAGCGGTGCGTTTGTCGTACTGCGTACGGACGTTCGTTTGTTTTCATACAAAGCGCGCGGTGCGGCAACAGTGCGGCGTCGGTACCGCGAACGCTCGACAACAGGACGGTAACGTCACAAACTCCACGTGGTAATTTCGCTGTTGAATAGTGCGGGGAAAAGACGTGAGACCTTTTTATCTAATGTTCATTTATTTATTTCCTTAAAATGGATGATATATATGTGGAAGAATTTATAAATGAAATTGAAATACGTCCTGCTAATATGGAACTCCAAAAGCGACAAATACAGTAATCGCACGGAAACAAAAAATGCTTGGGAAGGTATCTGTCAAAAATTTATAGAGGTTTTTAAAAATAAAACTATTGGTGAAAAAACTCAACAGGTTGGCAGGAACTATGTTGAGATGTGAATAAACGATTTGGTTTCGTAAAAACACATAAAATTTATTTAGCAAATTTCTAGCCTAGTTACCACAGTTGTTGGCAAAGTGACAGTTTATGACGACGGAGTAAATCCTCATCCATAACAAACTATTTATAAACCGACAAGAAAAAAAGGAGGAGGTTCTCAATTCGACACGTATGGTTTTTTTTTAATCAAATTTCGTTATTTTGCCATGATAATTGTCCTTCGTTAATATTAACATCCCTAGCATACAAACGCACGGAAGTCAGATACGCTTTCAATTTAGGCGTTTGGGTGTCGGACGTCTAACGTAGGTACTGCAGCAGCACGGTAAACGTGCGGCAGCGGTGCGACACGAAACGTCTAAATTGAAAGCGCCCTTAGAGACAATATAACAAAACAATGTATGGTGGGATTATTTCTCTTTTACAGGACTACAAAACAGTCCGCGATAACATTTATCTATCTTTTAAAGATAGCTTACTGGCATAGTAAGCAACATTCTAACTTCAAAAAAAATTATCACATATAATGTGGTATTTGCAAAATCTATTTAGACGGATACAGTATTAATTATTATCAAATTAAATATGTTTGTTACCTAAAGCATTTAATACACATTATAATAGCCTTGTATACCATACAATTTAAATGAATATCTTAGGAGTTATCGTAAATGAAAAACTACGCGCGAGAAAATAAATTCAAACGGTCTGGTACGTACCAACGCGACGCAACGACGGGACTCGCTTGATGCAGCCACGCCCACTCCACATTATGTTACATTTAAACCTAATTCATACTTGACGCAACAAGCTGATGCAAAAAATGTAAGACTAAAAACGAAACATGATTTTGACATTGATCCTGTTTCGGATTTTTATTGGATCGAGCAAAGTACCAATACAGAAACCATTTAATAATTATTTCACGAAATAATACAAGGAGGTATATTATTATAATATAATAACATAATTATATTTTTCTGGACGAAAATAAAATGTAAAAAACGTGTGCTTTTGACAGTTCCAGAAAAAGCCACTAGCTGCTGCTGTTCCCGGGACATGCATACGCCATCTACAGTGTCGTCAGATCTGCCGCGCTACGTACCTAATCGTAAGTAATCTGAAAACTAGATGCTAACAGTATTAAGATTTTATAGGAAAAAAGAGCTCAGCGGTCGACTCCAAGGGAACATAAATTACCAAACTTTGATTTTACGTAATTTATCACAAAAGTAATGATTTATTATTATTATTTTATTTATTTAATTTGACAACATTTGGAACACTGGTTAGTATAAAAAATAACACAAAAACTTATCAACTAACGGTTAGTAAATTATTATTATTAATTAATTAATTATACATTTCTGCTCATCCCTGCCGCACGAGCAATTGGACAGTGTCTGAGTATCGGTGCATCGTGCTGTTCAGCTAAGGTTTTCAAAATGCTGTTGCTGCTAGCGCTGATTCTGCTTATTAAAGATGCGGTCTTCTTCCTCATAATAGCATAGAAGTCATCAGTTCGTGCTACAGCAAACAAGCTAGACGCGCTGCAGAACCCGGGCAACCTCAACAGCACCCTGAAGCCATTATTATATTGCACGCGCAGAACATCTAGCATCAGAGCGGAATGCGGGAATATTGTCATTTTCTGTATATTTCATCTATACCTATAGAATTAACTTTATATTTTATTTATTTTTTAATTGCATATTATTTATCACATGCTGCACCGGTCGACGTCATCGCGTCAACGCCGGCTATCGCTGAAAACCAGCGCTGGTGCTCCGTTTCGCATGGGGTCGCGGCATTATGCTGAGCGGTAGCCGTTTTGCGTAGATGTGACGCATATTTTCCCCAAAACTTGCTTTTTACTTTGTTTATTTTATTTTGTTGTCCTTTGCGTCATGTTTACCGCAAATAAACGTATTTTCTTTCTTCTTTCTTTCTTCTTCTTATCTAGAGCCCTCCGCGTACAGTTGACCCACAAACTGCCTGTGTAGAACGCTTGACAATAAGCAGAGTTTAAACAGAGTTATTTTGACTTCGTTACTACAACGAGCGAATCTGTGAGCCAACATGTTGCATCTGGCTGCTAGTGCCCTACGCTCACGATCCATATCTACCTGATTCTTGAGATCCTCGGTGACATAGTGACCCAAATATTTAAATTGAGCGATCCTTTTAAGTGCTCGTCCATCGAGGGATATTGAGGGCTCGTAATTTAGATGTTTCCCGGGAACAGCAAATATCAAGTATTCACTCTTAATTACGTATAGCAGGCCGTGGGTTGCCGCATACCTTTCACAGACGTTCAGCATCTCCCTGATTGAGCCAGCCGTTGGACCCAGCAGCACTATGTCATCAGCGTAGCTTAAATTATTGACGCTAGCGCCACCTATTTTGCGCCCAACTGGTCTGCTGCTGAGTAAAAAATATTTTTTTATTATTAACGTTGTTGTGATGGAACAACGTTAATAATAAAAAAATATTTTCTTGGTATAGAACTCACACCACGTACAATATTAGGTAAATGACTCCACGGACCCGATTCACACCGCGCTCTCGTGAGCGGATAGCCGTTCGCTCGTTCGAAACCACTGTAGGGGCCTCCAGGTGCGAATTGTCTTCTAACGATGTCCTAGCGTGATTGCTCGGTAGGACCGGGGTACGGGCCTCCACGTGGATAATATCCTAACCTTGCACACTCATTCCTGCGTTATTTTTTATTGTGTTTACGGTAGACGTATCTTGTCTAGAGGTAATTGACCTATCAGGTATATATTCTAAGCCTATAGGCCCACTGTCATTCTCAAAACTATTAATTAAGCACGCTCCACGTCTTTTATTAACAGGATCGAAATGCATTTTCTTTGACTGTTTCAATTTAAGCGAATCACTCAGTTCTTGCCGAGTATAAAATTCTTTTTTAGTCCACCCATCTCAGCCTGTAAGTTTGACAACTGATCTTGCAATTTCAAAATATCTTTCAACAGACGTGTCGCATCTAAGTGGTCAAAAGTTACGGGTGGTAATTTGTGCAACTCCCTCGCCACGAATATGGGTAGCCGCTCAAGGTCTGTAGCATCTATATGTTTCAGCATTTCGATGATACCTTCTAAGTCCTTTCGTGATTTGTCATCCTTCTTTCTGTTAATCATCCTCTTCATTGGAACAGCTTCAAATAATAGCTTCTTTGCTATCAATATATCCTCAGCCGTAAACGCCGTTACACATATCCTTGATAAAGTGATTTCATCCATAACAGATATTTTGTTATACACGAACGTAAGTACTTCATTTATGACAATGTTGCACGAACTACATTTTACAATATTCGAGGTCATCGCCCCGACAACAGCTGTTAACGCTACGCAACAGCTGTTATTATGAGAGATATTTATGCCTAAGTGATTATCCATTAAAAGATTTGGCCATACGATTACCATTTAATACCTACATGCAACTTTAATATTATTTTATGCTGTATTATGATTTTATGACTATAAAACGAAACATGATTTTGAAATCGATTTTTATTCGATCGAGCAAAGTACCAATGCAAAACCATATTTTATTAATTTTACTAAAACTTTTACGAAAAATATAATTACTACGTCATAATATTATATGCATCCTGCATATAATAAAATGACGTAGTAATTATATTTTTCTTGCCGAAAATAAGTAATAGAAAATATTTAACATTAAAATTATTTTAAGAAGGCATAACGAATTTACACCACGTTCATTTACGTCGTGTAGTTTTCGTCGTGTAGATTATGAAATCTGCCTAGCCTTTTCCCCACTTTATTGGAATCTGCTTACATTCTAACCAAATACAGCTGAATACCAGCATTTTACATGAAACAATCACTTATCTGACCTCCACAATCCAGTGTTACCCAGTGGTAAGACTGGTTTCGGGCTTCTGACTACCACCATCTGACAGAGATCTATGAATGACAGCCGGGACCGATGCGAACCGTGCTTTCCGAGACACGTCCGCGTCATCTTACCAAGACCACTCGTCTCAATTTGAAATGGATGGTCACACATTAACGCACCGAACGCAGCAATGGTAGCTATAACCTTGATCAATTGTGCTACAAAATGAGAACTGGCTGAAGCAAATTTTTTTTGATAATGATTCAATTCAATATCTGTGCTTTTAAATATTTTAGGTCTACCATCCGGCTCTTGCTGCTTACCGGACATGCGTACGCCATCTACAATATCATTAGATCTGCCGTGCGACGATCCTACAAGTCACTGCGTGGGGTCCTGTCACATCACACGTGAGCATAATATGATACTATGATCAAAATTATGATCGGCTAAGAAAGACTTGACGGAAATTCGATTTGCACGAACACAGATGCCAACAAAATACAGATTGTTTGCAAAGCAAACCCGGGTGCCGTAATTACCACCCTTTGATTGTGATTTAAATTTAAACTGATTACATTAATTAAAAACATTAAAAATATGTGAGCTGTATGCTGTGGCCCATGGACTCAAGTACAATGCATCCAAGAGCGAGCTGATGATATTTAAAGCAGGGAAGAAGGGTTATAATTATCCTACTACGCTAACACTAGGCGGTATACCACTGAGGCTTGTTCAGCAGTTTAAATACTTGGGTCACTGGGTCACAGACAACTTGGATGATGACCTTGATATTGAGAGGGAGCGGAGGGCTTTGTGTGTGCGTTGCAACATGTTGGCCCGTAGATTTACACGTTGTAGTAAGCAAGTTAAACTGACGCTTTTTAAAGCGTATTGTCAGTCATTCTACACGTGTGGTCTATGGGTCAACTACACGCAACGAGTGTACGGGACTTTGCGTGTTCAATATAACAACGCGTTTAGGGTGTTGTTTGGGCTGCCTCGTTTTTGCAGCGCATCAACTATGTTTGCTGAGGCGCACACTGATTGCTTTTATGCAATCATCCGTAAGCGAAGCGCTTCGATACTCAGACGCGTACGTGGCACTGCGAACGGCATCCTGAACGCGTTGGCAAACCGGTGGGATTCTCCGCTGTTGAAGCAGTGGATGAGTGTACATGTGACGGGTGCCCAGCCCGGCGCATGCTTAAATTAAATTTTTATAATAAACCTAGGAATTAACTGTACTAACATTAGGATAAGTTTATTGTTACTAACACCTATGGATATAACAGAATCCGAAATAAATATATTTGATTTGATTTGATTAATTACATTATATATTGATTACATAAAAAATTGATTACATTTAAAAACAATATCTTATTGATTTATTCATTTAAATATACTATAGTGTATAGTACAAAAATATATAACAAATAATAAATCAAACGCTACAAAATATACAATGGGCGGCCTTATCGCTTTCTGCCATCTCTGCCAGGCAATCTTGGAATGAACAGTGATTTGCCTGGACATAAAATGGGTTTTTGTTGGTGCAAATAATAAGTTTAAAGATACAATATTTAGTGCAGTCATTTGGTAGTTTTACCTGGAAAGTTTTCCGGGAGTTTTGAAAATTGGTGATTTTATTGAATTCGACGTGCTCTCTTCGAATTTTCACTTTGCCACCTCGTATCTTTGCCACTCTCGCCACCATATTGGAAAAATGGCGCCTAATAGCAATTTTTTGACAATATCTCCTTTTCGACTAATTTTACGATAAAACATTAATTTACAAAATCAAACTGGAGAAAATTTCCTTCAATTCAAGTAATCACAACTTTTTTGTAAAATCAATCGTTTTGGCGTACCTTCGATCGCCGCAAACTATTATTCATCGACACCAACAAGTGGTATTCATATAATATATTTACGAATAATATTTTACTATGCGTTGCGAAAGGGAATGCGTCGCCTTTGTATCGCGCCCCCCTCTCTCCTTTCTACGAAACATCTGCCGGCAGAACTCAATTATAGAAGTAATAGGGGTTTATACAATGAAATTGCCATTTTATACTGAAAAATTCAAACAATTTTTTTTCTAAAGTAAAATATATTTATTTAATCAAAGTATTCACCCTCATTCTCTATACATTTCTGCCATCTCATGGGAAGGTCATTTATGTCTTTGCAGGTAGGACTCTGGGGACCTGGACTCAACAAACTGTGTGAACTCACACTGCTCGAGTAAAACGGTAACGGGTTTTAAAACGGTATTTTTAACACTACAGGACCTACAGTTGAACCTACTTGGCCCCAACTTGACTACCATTTTTTTCGCGATTTGGAGAATTTTTTACAGAGTAAAAAAATTTTCTTCCCAGGAAGAAATGTTAAATGCCTTCACACAGTTTGTTGAGTCCGGGTCCCCAGAGTTCTACCACAAAGGCATAAATGACCTTCCCATGAGATGACAGAAATGTATAAACAATGAGGGTTGAATACTCTGATTAAATAACTATAATTTACCTTAGAAAAAAAATTGTTTGAATTTTTCAGTACAAAAAGGCAATTTCATATTTAAACCCTTAATAGTTCTATTGAGTTCTGCCAGCAGATGTTTCGTAGAAGGAAGAGAGGGGGGCCCGACACAAAGGTGGCGCTTTCCCGTATACCTGCAATGCATAATAAATAGTTTGCAGCGCTCGTACGCCAAAACTATTGATTTTACAAAAAAAAAATGTGAATATATAAATTGAAGGAAATTTTCTCTACTTTAATTTTTTGTATTTTTTTTTTACTGACTTGATTTGATTTTATCGTAAAATGAGTCGAAAAGGAGTTATTGTCAAAAAACTGCTATAAGATGCCATTTTTCCAATATGGCGGCGCTAGCGGCAAAGATACGAGCACGTCGAATTAAATAAAATCACCAATTTTCAAAACTCCCGGAAAACTTTCCAGGTAACCCCCTTTTTGAGCACCAAATGACTGTACTAATTATATTATCGTATATAGGTACACTGATGGATTATTGAGACGGGGGCAGAAAGGGAGTTACCACAGAAATCTAAATAATAAGGCACTTAGATTTCTGTGGGAGTTACCGTTCTATTCATAAAAAAAAGGTCTCGAGAGATTGTCCTTATGTTTTTCAGAAATTTTTAAAGGATTTGTCGAGGAAAGTTGTGGAATGCATGTTGTGGCATTTCAAGCTTCAAGTTATCTGATGAACTTAAAAATTTCGTGTGGAAGTAGCAAAGAAAATGGATACGTTTCTTGAGATAGAGTGGAAGGGGAAAAGAGCACATTATACAAAAGCAAAAGAATATGAGCATTCCGGCGAAGGTGAATTGGTAACCACTTGAGCTTTACACGAAATATGGAAACATGTTCATATTTGCTAAAAACTGAAAACGAACCTTTTACAAAAATTTTTGAAGCTGCATAAGTTTATCGAGTTGATCTTCAAGAATATTCAAGAATGTTTATATTTTTCTGGACGTTAATAATTACACTAATTTGACTATTTAAAATTAGTTTCCAAACAGGCAAAATGGGATTATTCCCCACTAATTTCCTGCAACTACGTGACGTAATTTCGGCCTGTGGTAGGGTATTTAGGTAATTCTTAAAGCGTTGTAGGCACGTCGAATTTCCGTTGATAATAATACCTATTAGGCACGTGTTGCTACTTTGCTACGTTAAAGTAAACATATTTGTAGCGTTTATACCTACTTATGTTGTGATGCTTGATATTTATCTTTTATTTTCTTTGCAGAATTAATTATTTAAAGAAGAAAATAAAACTTGAATTTAAATTATTGATCTTATTAAAAACAAGTATTTTATTATGTCCTAGATAAAACATCCAGCTGTTTCCATATTTCGGAGGTATCATTAGAACAGCTGTGTGACAGTTCCAGTGTCGTGGAGTCCAGTCCTTCCAAAAGAAAAGTAAACCTAGTCTCAGCATTTAAACCATAGATCTATGGATCTCTAGGATTTCATATGTTACAAACTAGGAGAGCCTATGATCAGTTGTACATCATGCTTAAAATATGTCGTGGGATAACAGATGCTCCTGATCTCCATAATGAGCTGATTCGCCTTTACGTTCCAAGCAGCTATCTCCGTGGTAGAAAACACCGTCTACTAGCCGTGCCCACAACTCGAACAGTGGCCCGCGCCTCATCCCCTGTTCCTCGCGCCCTGACTGCGCTTAATAACGTCATGGAAGCCAACCCGAACTGTGACCTATTTGCAGATGATCTCAAAACTGTTTTGTGCGCTTGTCTTCACTTTTGTGAGAGCACATAAATTTAAAACTTGTGTTTTGTTTATAATATCTTTGTTCTATTTTTTTTTGTTGTCTTTTTTATGATTATGTTATATTTACTGTATGTGTTAATGTAATTGGTCCACAAACCGTATTAACATAAATAAATAAATAAATGGTTTCAATACTGTTCATGAGATTAATTTTCACAACTGAATTAAAATTACAATCATATAAAATGTGAAATAAAAAAAAATAATTACTTACAATTAGGGCCGATTTTGAATGGTCCCAGTCTTAACAATAAATGTGGCGGTTTGACTTGATGGCTATACAAAAGCTGTCAAACCGCAATTTTTATTCTTACCCTGTAAATCATAGTCCGTGTTATTAACTGTTTTAGATGGAGCTTCTGGATGTTGCCGATTTCCGGACATGCGTACTCCATCTACAATATCATTAGTAATCCCGTGTCCTACGCGACCCAGCGTGGGGTCCAGTCGTTTCCCACGTAAGTTTATTTTTCATATCCGGACACTTTAAAACCTGCCTTCCAAACTCATTTTTCATGGTGTTGCACGAAAATTCCAAGTTTAATTTGCTGGTGATGTCTCTGAACTCTACGACATTAAAGCATCGGTACTTCAGGGCTCAGTGCTTGGCCCTGTATTGTACTCAATTTTCACCGCTAACCTACCCTATAGTGATGAAGAATCATGATAGCTACATTATTCCGACGATACTACTTCCTTAGCAAGTAATAAAACCCCAATACAGCTTCAAAAATACTCCAAAAGCAGCTAGACAAAATATGAGTATAGCTGACATTGAGGCCATCTTTATTTTGCAAAAGAGAGCTGCTGAGCCGTTTATAATCTACGTCGCCACGAATCTCGAAGGGAACTATTTTAAAGGATTAATATTATGACGGTACCTTACCAATTCATTTATGAAAATATTATGTAAGTATGTAAGAAAAAATCCACGTCTTTTTAATAAAATAAGTGATAGACATAATTTTAATACTAGGAATAAAGATAAAATAGATCAACCATTTTTCATAATTAATCTAAAGTACATGACATATTATATATGGGGTATCTACCTACTATTTTAAAAGAAATTTCTTAGCTGAACGATAACAAGAAAAAAAACTTAAATGAAAATGTTATAAAATTACTAAAACTATTGATGATGTTATTCGTAACTTGTGTTTTTAAATGTTTTAGATAAAACATACGGCTGTTGCCATTTTCCGGACATGCATACTCCATCTGCAATACCATCAATACTGCAGTGCAAAGTATCTAGTCCCTGCAGAACTGACTGGCCCTTCCCAAGTAAAGTAAACATAGTGTTATTTAGTTAGCGTATGCCTTTTACCTTCTAGTTTGGGTCTGTTTCCAGTCGCCGGATGCTAGTTTGGGTCTGTTTCCAGTCGCCGGATGCTAGTTTGGGTCTGTTTCCAGTCGCCGGATGCTAGTTTGGGTCTGTTTCCAGTCGCCGGATGCTAGTTTGGGTCTGTTTCCAGTCGCCGGATGCTAGTTTGGGTCTGTTTCCAGTCGCCGGATGCTAGTTTGGGTCTGTTTCCAGTCGCCGGATGCTAGTTTGGGTCTGTTTCCAGTCGCCGGATGAAGATGAATTATAGTATTTCACATAGAGCGACTACTTGTCTTAACTTCGCAGCCCAGTAACTTTAGTAACACAATACTTTTGCGTAAAACTGTTTGTCAGACTATCGGGCTTCTGATTACCCGTAACGACTAAAAAAACAATTTTGTAACAGCACTCTCCACTACAGAAACAGCTATCTTACGAGTAAGTCCATAAAAATTTACAACCATATTCCAAAAGTAATAAGAGAACTAAGTACCATTCAACTGTTACAAAAATAAACTAATAAAAACATGGCTTCTTCAAAATATCTTTTATACTGTAAAAGATTTTTTAGGGTAATTTACGTTAGATTTATTTAGATTTATAATACAAATGTTGCTGTCGTAATTTTATTGTTTAAATTGTATAACAGAGTATAATTAATGTATCTTTATGTCTATACTTTAAGTGTTTTGTATTATTTCGTATAGTAGATGTAGTTTAAAAGTTAGGTTTATGCCCATGTGTTGATAAAAATTATTTTAAATATTTGTACGCCACTTTTAGCGACGAATGTGTCTTGAACATAATTACTAAAATTACCAACTTTGTTGCTACCATATCCGACGAATAAATGATGATGTTATTAATTTTGACGTATGTCGGCTCGCTTTGCTCGCTCCTCACGAAACTACTCACTTCACTGGGCCGCGTTAGGCAATCCCAACGTTAGGTCAGCTTAGCTTGATGTGAATGTGACCACCACTCATTAGTTGGGATAGAGTAAGCTTGGCGTGACAATGGCTGGCAAATGCTAGCACAGGATATTGGTACGAGAGCCCATGACTAAAATTTTTGTCTTATCGTTTTACGACCAAAATCGTATAAATTCGATAGCTTTGGTTATTTTGAATCCAAAAATTATAATAGCAGTCATTTTTCGCATCACGCCTGACCTGACCCCATTTTTATACATGTCAAAAAAAATTTACCGAACTGTTTCATAGCAATCTGACTGATTTTCAGAATGTAGTTAAATATATTTATTAATTTATTTGTCTATTTACATTTACCATTACAGGACAACCCAATGCGGTACATGCGCCTATCCTTACTTAATATATACTATAACTAATTATAAATAATGCATTCCTTGTGAATTCACTCAGAGAGCAACAGAATAAATCCGTCCTACTCGCTATGAGGTTGAGCGTGCGGAGTGCGTACATCAGGGGCACCTCCCTTAAAAGGTTGGCCCGAGCTCGCGGTTCCACTAGCAGACGCGGCTGCCGTCGTCGCCACACATACCTCTCCGGCACGCACAGACTCACCTGCCTTAAAATAACTGCATTATGCACCTTCCCTCTCAGTACTTTAAATATTATGAGGTGAGTGCAAGATCCCTCCTAACCCTTAGCTCATTACATCCTATCATACCTAATATAAATAAGGTTGGATACATCAACGGGTAAAAGGGATAGACGCCGTAATAACGCTTATATAAATATCTTATAAACTTATTTTGTACCCTCTCCAGCATGTGACTATATTTAGCTTCATGCGGAGCCCAGATACTGCATTACTTTCTAACTGGCTCCTCACCAATGCATTATAATAACGCTATAATAGCTTTCACATTCGTGAACCCTCGGACCATACGAAGCATGATATCTAAATTTCTATAAGACCTTTTACAGATACCTACGCATGATGTGATCCCGAAAAGTCGAACAGGTGTTTAAATCCACCGTTTCAGCTGACCCTCCCTTCGGAACTGGAACAACGCGGGTCACTTTCCATCTCTCCGGAAATACGGCAGCTTTTAGGCACTGAACACGTAAGGTGGAATGCCGTCACGACCTGCGGACCGTCTCGGCTTAAGATCTTGAAGCGCACGACCTACGTCTACTAACTGTAATTGGTCCAAGTGCACTAGCGCCGCTCTGTTTCCGTTACCTGCATGAGCTATAGCCGCATCTACATCCAACTCCAGTCGCTCTGCCCTATATACTAAGCGAGAAGACATACAAACAAGATACACACTCCGACACAAAACACGACTAAACTTACCAACATCCCGCTTTAAAATATTAGGTCTTTACCTATGAAATTGCCGTTCTGCAGTACTGGCCATTTCAAATCAAAATAATTTTTGTTTGGCTAAGAATTCTAATTTCCAATTAATTTTATTTCAAAAACATGGATTTTTTTTCCAAAAGTAGTCATTTGTTTATTGATTAGTGTTATATTTTCATCGCATTTAAATCTTTTTCGTCATCATGGATACGTTAAAAATTCGAGTAATTATGGAATATGAGTACCGTCGTGGCAGCAACGCGGCATTAGCGGCACGCAACATCAACGACATTTACGGAGCTAACACTACAAACCAACGCACCACTTGTTATTGGTTTGCTCGCTTCCGTTCTGGAAATTTCGACCTGAAAAATGAACCTCGCGGTCGTCCGAAGACTTTGGCCGACAATGACGAATTAAAGGCGATTGTGGAAGCTGATGATACACAATCTACGGCTGAATTAGCAGCAGCTTTCGACGTTAGCGTCAAAAAAATATTGGTCCATTTGCGTCAAATTGGCAAGGTAAAAAAGCTTGACAAATGGGTGCCCCACGAACTCAATGATCGCCAGCGCGAAGTACGCGTCGAGACGTGACTTGCACTGCTCAACAGACACACAAATGAAGGAATTTTGAACCGCATTGTTACCTGCGATGAAAAATGGATTCTGTTTGATAACCGCAAGCGCTCAGCAAGTTGGTTGGATCCTGGTTCAGCACCTAAACAATGCCCTAAACGAAAACTTACCCCTAGAAAAATGATGGTCACTGTTTGGTGGTCTAGCACCGGTGTGATTCATCACAGCTTCTTACCAAGCGGGGTGAGCAGTATTATGTGTACTGTGAAGAACTGAACACAATGATGGAGAAGCTGGCACATCTCCAACCAGCATTGGTCAATCGCTCGTCTCCGCTGCTCCTGCACGACAACGCGCGACCTCATACTGCACAGCACACGGTCTCCAAGTTGCAAGAACTGGGGTTGGAAGCTCTCCGTCATCCGCCCTACTCACCAGACCTTGCGCCTACAGACTACTACTTTTTCCAGAATTTGGATAACTTCTTGGCGGGAAAAAATTCAATACCCGAGAGGCAGTACAAAATGCCTTTGAAGAATTTGTTGCCTCCCGTCCAGCTGATTTCTTTAAGAAGGGCATCAATAAACTGCCACTGCGTTGGCAAAGATGCATTGATTGCATGGGTGATTACTTCGATTAATACAAATAAAAAATGCATGAAAAAAATTTCTTTCAATTTTTTTAAAAAACTATTAATAAGTATGTCGGATCCGGTCAATAGTACGGACGCGTAACGAATCGCAAGCGCGCCACTGGCGACATCACGTGAGGTGCCTACGCCTACAGCGCGCTTATACAGAGTCGTGATGTTTTAACCTGATGGTGAGAAGAACAGTCTAGTGTCGGATCGCATCGGAGCAACATCGGGGTTACTACGCCACGGAACTGTATTCGATTCGTTGTGCTTAGTGACTGTGTTAGATTGTGATTTTAAACACCGTGCATCGCACCCAGTGTGTTTTCATTGCACGAAACCCATCTTCTGCCCACGTGTCTGTCTAAATCTAACTGAGTAAATCCTGACGTTCCGACATCAGAAGTGAGATCAAATCGTGCTAATGAGATCACACGCGGTGATATTGACAATAACAATTAGTGGCGGTTACTTTTTACAAACTCTAAAAGCCCGATTCCGATGCGCGATCATGGTCAGATTCGTGTGCGTCGAAACTTCTGCGGGCTACCCTCATTATTGACGCCGGTGACCTGTTTCTTCTGTGGCGAGCCGGGTCACGTCGACGCACGCTGGCCGTTTGAGGAGACCGATTCCGGTGGCAGGCGAGTTGAGAGGCGAGTGAGTGTCTGCATCGTTAAGCTAGCTGCGGATCTGCTACCTGCCGAATCCGGTGAGTCGTTTTCATTTTGTTTGGACTCAAGATACTGAGTGCTCTCTGAACAAGGGAATGTTTAGGTAGTAGGTTCTCAGATAAACAGCAGCAAAAACGGTTACAGTGTTAGGTATAGCCTAACCTAGTTTACAATGCAATTTTTAAATACTGTCCACAGCTCTGATACAGGGGTAATCGTTGCAAATTATTACTGCATGTCGTCCCTGAGTATTACATTTCTAATACAGTTAGATTAGGTCATGTACCAGTCGAAGTAGATAGTGATTACAGTAGTGATAAGCAAGCTCAAGTTGTGGTAGAAGGTCGAGTAAGGGATTCTATCAGCCGTATTATGTGCGACCGTACCAGTAGTTATTACGTAGTCGTAGCCCGGTAGAAATCGGTATCTCTTGAGACAACTCAAGTAGTCCGTGGGTGCGCGATGCGCGTTTAACTCTGGTGGTGGTCGTGGTCTGGAGAGACCGTAGTGTGTAGTCAGTGGGTGATGCACACGGGCGATCCACTTGATGGATATGTGTACAGAAGTTTTGATCCATGCGCTGGATGTGTGAGAGCAATGCGATTGCTGGTCGGCTGGAGAGCCGTGGCGTTAGAGGTTTTACTCGAGGGTTTCTGTAAGCTTGGCAGTTTTGGTTGCAGTGGTTTTAAAGGTTGATTATAAGTAGAGCCAGGCATATTATAAGTTGGGAGATTACATCGCTGACAAAAATGCTTGGCTGAATGCTTGTCCTGCTCCACAAGGACGCATTAATTAATTGATTAGCATTCGGATATATTGTTGGAGCTGCTGAAGATTAAGATGAGAGAAAACTTTCTTTGCATTGTTTAGATTCAATCTCTTAGTATTATATAATTGCATAGCACATGTGTGAGCACTATGTAGCTACTATTAAGCTACCTTTTACTGGGTACGTCTTTCACTGACTTGAGTGTGCCCTGGCGGTTGAGTATGTCATGCTCACTCAAATGTCTCGCTGGTGGTGGCGTGTGTGTTGGATCATTCAGTTCCCTTCAAAATGGTTGAGCTAATTGGTGCTGATCCATGCATCATGTTCGTGAACGGGCGCCGTCAGTTGGGACTGGTCGTCTCTTAGCTGCCATGGCTTATTTTTAATTTTAATTTTTAATTTAGTTGTTTTAGTTTTTATCTTTTTATTACGGACGCTTTTTAACGTGCACGTCTTTCTACATTGTTCTCACATGTGTATTTTCAACATGAACGATGTAACCAATATTTTGTAAAAATATTATGATTTAAAAGAGTGTCCGTGGAGTTTCTTGCCCGTTCTTTTCCATAGGGATCTACTACGCTTTGGAATGGGCGACTAGCTTCATCTTTCTGACTGACCGACCCATTGACAATTCAAAAGTGTCTGTAATTGGTTTATTTGAAATAAATGCTTTGAGTTTGAGTTTGAGTTTGAGATTCGAATGACTATGGTACATGGCCCAGGGAAGTTGTCGTTGTATTTTCGATTATTCCCAATTTTACCATTTGATACAAGACGTGATCTTGTAGTGACTTGATCTTAGAATTATACTCTGACTTTTTATTAGGTAACGGTTTTCCTACAACGCGTGTTAACACTCGTGAGTTGGAGATAAGATCGACTCTAATCGTACAGTGCAAAGACATCCTTACAGACTTTCTCCAGACGAACGTCGAATCACACGCGATAAGAATAACGAATTGTTGCAAGCTAAGATAATTAGACCCAGTAGTTCGCCGTTTGCTAGTCCAGCCCTTTTAGTTAAAAAGTATGATGGATTAGACGGTAGGTGCACAGATAGAGAGCTTCTCTTAAAGTGTCGATTGCACGCCGTGTGTGCGGGTAGCAGTGGGATTTCTAGTGTGTCTGCTAGTTAGCGCGCGACAAGTTAATAATAATACAGTGCCAGATCGTTATCCGTTACCGTTGAGTCCATTAGAACTTTTTATAGGTAAGGTAGCACGTGCATTTCATTTAACAACAATGACGATATTATAAACTTTGATGACGTTATGAGATTAGTATCTGAAGGCATTGAGAAGGCGCTTATATGTCAAGTCCAGTGATTAATTCGTTCATGGCAGAAATGGACTCCCATAAAACTATGACGTTTCTGACCGGTGCTGCCCACTGAGTCGGGTTCGGAATCATCTAAACTAACGATTTTATACGGTTTTGGCCGTAAAACGATACAATATGGTTTTGGTCATGGCCTCTCGTACTATCAGGATTGTTTAGGGAACTATCCTCTGACTTGGTTAGGTCAGGTCATAGCTGTCACCGTTACTAAAAGTTTTCACGAAAACAAATGTTTACGAACAGCGCCTCCCTGCCAGTGTCATTCAAGCGCCAAGAGCCTTGCGCCTTGTAGTATTTTAAGCTAACATTTTGTGTATAATTTTAATTCAAATTGCTTTTAATTTTTTAGGTGAAACTTATAGCTGTCAGCATTTACCGACCTTGCAATTGCGATCTACAGAATCGATAGAACATCTGAAACAGAATGAAAATCTGTGCGGCGTACCTATGTGTCGTGACAGTCACGTGGCATTTCATGATACTCGGCAACAATCTGATCGTTTTCGATACAATATGCATGAGAATCCTGGATCTGGTAGGTTCTCGGGACATGATCGTCGACATAGCCGAAATAAAGAGAAATATAGAGAGCCTTGTAATGGTTGTAATCCATCTAACGCACATAAGCAACCCATGAGCTCAAAGCGTAATGAAGACCCAACTTCACGCAAAGCAGCAGGCAAGTCATTATTATCTTGAACCTCTCCTATCGTCACGATCTTAAGGGTCGTTTTCCACCAGAGACGTGCTATGCAGCTATGCTGCGAGGATGTGAAAGCTAAGCTACGAAACTATGTGACCGTTCTCACTAGTGCTAAGCAGCCGTGTAGCGGAGCGTGTAAGATATGCTATGAAGATGCGCCGCCGCGATGAAGATGCGCAGCTCGAGCTATGCGATGCATCGATAGTAGGAAAGGCACAGGGAGCGACAGCTACACCAATCGCGCATTCTTAGCTTCCATCCATAGCGTGCATCCATAACACGCGCATCCTTTCATTAGAGTTCCATATGTGAACCATTGAATATGATTGCTGGATTTCAAACGCATCCATAGCAACGTAGCATAGCACATCTCTGGTGAAAAGCACCCTTATGCCCGTTTTTACATACGTCAAGTTGAGCGACGCCTAGCTATACTCCATCGGTTTAGGCAATTAAATAAAGGTACACAAAAAAAACCACGTGTTGGGTTAATTGACTAAAAGTAATACCTGTCACTTCAGTAGTCATGCTGCGACACAGTTGTAGGTACTCTTCAATTTAGCAACTTTATAATTCGTAGTATAACGTTGCTAAATTGAAGAGTACAACCTAAATCGTTGGAGTATAAGTACTTTACAACGCTGCAATGTTCTTTTGATGCGAACCGCACGTAGCGCATGCAGGTTTCTAATGTCTCTCAATATTGCTAGAAATCTATGACTAGGCAACTTGTATGAGTTGCATAAGCTAATGCTTATATTGCCAATATTAGTAAGTTTAGTCATTCAGCAACAACTTTGCGATGGCTTATCGCACCTAGTTGCTGACATGTTTTGTTCTGCCCTCAGTAACTGATTAATGTTTACGCGTTGCGTTCGTTGTTTTTTTTGTGTTTTTCTAAGTCTCATCTAGTGTTAGTGAAGAGGGCATAGAGCATTAAGTACTTACCTAAAGATAAACCAATCCGTGGTAAAATTGCTAAAATTATAATGCCGTTTGACTGCATTAAAGTATTGGGTGGTATTGGTTTAATTACACGTACGTACACACGGCTACATATCAAGCATTTCCAGTATAAGCTGATCTCGCATTGTATATAATTTTCGTACAATGAGAGGTCAATTTATATAGAGGAGCTCGTGGCTAAGTAATAACAGCCGCACGGGTCGATCCATCAGGTCAAGCTACGCTTGCCGGGGTCGGTCTGGGGATGGGTGACCATCTTTATATACCGAGACTCCTCCGTGCCTCGGAAACCATGTTAAGCCGTTGGTCCCGGCGGTCATTCGTGGATCTTTGACAGTCGTTACGGGTCGTCAGAAGCCCGAAAGAATGACAACCAGTCTTACCAAGGGGTATCATAATACCTAATTAATGGGTTGTGGAGGTCAGATAGGCAGTCACTCCATGTAAAATACTGGTATTTCTGGCTGCATCCGGTTAGACTGGAAGCCGACCCCAATATAGTTGGGAAAAGGCTAGGCAGATTGATTGAGAGGTCAATTTATACTGGAAATATATACCTAGCTTGATATGTTGTAGCCGTATGTACCGAGTACAATGGCGAGACAGTGCCAAGACAGCAATCAGCCGAGTGATACCTAAATAATTCTGAGTCTCCTTTCTCATGTGGAGGCTGTCTGGTAGATGGCTCCGGAACGGGTGGCTGCAAAGTATTAAGTAGTTTTAGAAACACATTCACCTCCACCGGGTCGGGTCGGTAACCCTGAACAGCCTGAACATTACAGGCGTTAGAAATCGATATCATTACCTATTTTGGAATTTAATAAATATAAATAGACTGCAAGCTGACGAAATGGAAGCAAAGATGTTTTAACGCCTTTGTCTGTTTTCTATTCGGGCACCATAGCAAAAACGCACCTATCTGGCTTTTAACAAAATAACAGTAGGTTACCCGGCACTAAGAAAGGATTTTTCAAAATTCACCCTCTAAGGGGGTGAAACGGGGGTCCAAAGTTTGTAAGAAAAATCTTATTCCTTGAGTTAATAGACTTGAAACTTGGCACGAATGTTTACATAAATAAATCATTAAAATTTTAATTTTTAGTTTTTCTAAACTACCCCCTAAAGAGGGATTGGGAGGTGTCAGTTTGTATGGAGTAATTTTAACGCGCGGTCCGATTAACTCGAAATTCATTATTTATACTTGAGACCAAGCATGAAGAATTACGTGTATCAGAGTTTTTCGAAAATCTACCCCTAAGGGGGTGAAGAGGGGTAGTCAATTTTACAGGGCAGGTTTTACTGCGGGGCTTGATTAACTCGAAAATTGGTGTAAATAACAGTCAAGTTACCGAAATATCCCAAACGATTTTTTAAAATTCCGCCATTGTGGGGTTTACTTTAGTTTATATGAAAAATCTTATTTATTTGGTTAATTAACTTGAAACTTGGCCCAAATACTTGCCAAAGCAAGAAATAAAGTTTGTCATTAAGGACGCTGTTACAAATGGGTAGTCAAATCATTACTTTTTTACACAAAAGTATGTTTATTAAATAAAATGCTTTGCATTCTCAAAATGTTTTTTGCCCAAATTGTTACCGAACAATGTGTTAGGTATTGACAGATTTCTTTCCACTATTTCCACTACGCTGCCTATTAAGAGGCTAGCGAGCGCGCAGTGGCGCCCTCATCGTTTGTTTGGTTATTTCTTTTATTTTAGAATGAAAATGCGGAAAATAAGCAGGAATTGTTCTGCTCCATATGACTACGTTATTATGCTTTATTTCATTTATATACATCATTTACATTTTTAAATATTTTTATAAAAACATAAAATAAAAAAAAAACATTTAAAAATATAAAAAATAGTAGCCTATCGATATCGGGAACAGGGTCCAAGCTACCGGTGGTCAGGGCTCTAGAGAGAGGAAGCTCCTCACTATGCGTGACGTGTCCAGGAGTACGGCTTTCTGAATCAAGCCCTTGACCCAGCCGCGCAATGAGAGCCTTCTGAGGTAGCGGAGGCCCTCCGCTATTAGGCCATTAACCGTAACGATTATCGGTACAATGATTGCAGAGTCCACGTCCCATATGTCGACAACTTCGTGTGCTAAGTCAAGATACTTGTTTTTTTTTTTTATCTTTTCAGATTTCACGAGTTTCTCGTCATGAGGGACAGCGATATCAACAATCACTGCACAGCGCTCTCGTCGATCTATCACCACAATATCAGGCTTATTGGCTACAATAGTCCTGTCAGTGATGATAGATCGATCCCAGTACAATGTGGCGTGACCATTCGCGAGAACTGGGTCAGGAACATACCTGTAATACTTCGGACTCCACAAGGTTGTACTGCAAGGCAAGTTGCTGGTGGACTAGATTGTGTCTCTGTATGTACTCGCCGTTAGCAAGACGAGAACAACCGAATACAATATGTCGGATTGATTGACCGGGACGGTGGCATGCCCGACAGATGTCAACCGTACCGTCCTTGACCATGTATTTCCGATAATTATACGTCATGATAATTTCATCCATAATTACATAAACAAAACCTTTGGTTTCCCCGAAGAGGGCGCCGATACGTAACCAGGATACAGACGCCAAAAAGTTTATATCAGGCCCATGAAGCGCCCGGAAAAAGCGTCCGTGAAGCTCTTTGCCTTGCCATACTTCCTTACGATCGTTAGTATCAAGTACTGTAGGTTTGCGCCAGTTCTCTGTCGCCAAGAAGAGTGGTGTGAGGCCCTTGTCCACAGCGAATTTAATTACTTAGCAGTGTTTTATTTAGTTGTCCAATAATTTAAGTTTACTTTAAACCTGATGTGAGGCAAAACTAGTTTTGGTAACTGGTATGTAGGTACAAAGGAAACGCAACCGTCTTGCTCCAAAGCTAGTTTATTACTGAGGTACTCTCACTAACTACATGCAGATAATTAAGTAAGTACTAATAACTATGCACATACAGTTCATCTCCCTCCAACATTAATTTGAAAACCTGTAACAATAACAAAAACACATTCTTACTAACAATACATAATAATACAATATTACGTAATGTTCTTATTAATACTAACCTACTTAAAATATTTCTTATAACTAACATGTTTCCTTTGTCTCTTAGAACGTCCGACCGGGCTAGTGTTTACAGCATTAGGGTTACTATCCTCTTTTGGATGGACACACTGTTCATCCGATTGGACTGTGTCCTCCATCACTTCGCAAGCCTCCACCCAATCCTCAACGTCCGTACCCCCCTGTTCCCTCACATTATCAGCACTTATTGCTACGGTATTCCTATCACGGTCAGCCTCCCTCTCCTCCATGGTGCTAGCCGATGGAACTGGAGACGCTGGTGATGGCACGGTCACGGGAAATCGATCATTAGATGGCGTTTCGGAGGATGGAGACTGCGGTGGCGATGGCGATGGCGCGCCCGACGCCGACACAAGCGTTGAATTGCATTGTGGTACATTGTGAACAATGGGCTCTCCGTCTGACGACGGACCAACTGCAACATCACTATTTTGCGAAGTAGTATATTTTCTTATTTGATCTATGTGTCTGTTACAGGTGGTTCCGTAATCGTTAAAATAAATTTCATACAATCTATTACCTATAATCTTTTTAACTACACCTGTACTCCAAATACATTTTCTTGCTATAAACCATTTCGCCCATACAGTTTGTCCAACTTGGAAACTCATCTGACATTTCATCGCTGTTTGTTCGATGTTTCTATCAATATTTTTGTTTTGTGGTAAGATCAAATCCAATCTGCATCTTAAATTCCGTCCTAACATTAACTTAGCTGGTGTAACACCAGTCGCACAATGAACAGTATTCCTAAAATCAAATAGTAATCCCTGTAATTTTTCCTGAATATCTTTATGACATAATCTATCTTCTGCGAGCATGCATTTTATCATCTTCTTACAAGTTTTAACAGAATTTTCTGCTTGCCCGTTACTGGTAGGATGCTAAATAGGCGAATTCAGATATTCAATTCCATTCATTCGACAAAATGTATGAAATTCCGCTGAACTAATTTTAACATCATTATCTGATACAATAACATAAGGCACACCGAACCTTGAAAACATATCTTTCAGTTTCTGAATAAGAGCGCTGGTAGAAGTAACACGGTCCATATAAACACATTCCAGCCATTTAGAATACGCATCCACAACAATAAGGTACACTGCCTGCCCTATAGACATGTAGTCGATATGTATACGATGCCAGGCGGAGGGGGGGCGCGGCCAGGGCGCGGGCGGCGCGCGCGGCGGCGCGTTGCGTACGCTGGCGCACGCGGTGCATGCGCCCACCCATCGCTCGATGTCGGCATCGATCCCCGGCCACCACATGCGACTACGAGCTGAACTCTTGGTCTTAACTATTCCGAAATGTGCGGAATGCAATTCTTTTAATATTTTGTCCTTGTAAATATCCGGGATTACTATCCTATGACCACGAAACAAACAACCATCGATAACTTCTAAATCCGTTTTGCAATGAAAATACGGCGATATAGATTTACATTTTATTTTCCTTGGCCAACCATTATTCATATATTTAATAACTGTTTTTAATACATTGTCGGCAACCGTAGCCCGTCTAATATCTTCGAATGAAACCGGTTCTACGCTGGCGTCTAAGAAAAAAAAGTACTTTGTGGACCCGTCCTCTTGCTTATCGTTGTCACTGATCGCTACTGATAACGGCGACCGAGAAAAATAATCTGCTATTTTATTGTTTTTAGCGTCTACGTACTGTACTGTATAGTTGTATGCACCTAAAATTATTGCATACCTCTGTAGACGCAGGGCGGCCGTGACAGATATAAGATTTCTTTTGCCAAAAATTGTTAACAGAGGCTTATGATCTGTCTTCAAAATAAAAGGTTCCTGACGGCCATAAAGATATTGGTGAAAATGTTTCACCCCGAAAATAATCGCCGTCGCCTCTTTATGTATTTGGCTATAATTCTTTTCACTCGCCGTCAGTGATCGTGAAGCGAACGCGATGGGCCGCTCCCGGCCATCCGTGTCCCGGTGCGCGAGCACGGCGCCGAGGCCGCACGGCCCCGCGTCTACCGTTAGTACCAGCGGTGCGTCCGGCTGGAAATGCGCCAGCACCCGCTCGCTGGCCAGCTCGCTTTTAACACTATTGAATGCCGCTTGCTGTCGTTCGCCCCACTGCCACTCTACGCCCGTGCGCAGCAATTCGTTCAGCGGACTCAGTACAGTAGCAGCACTCGGAATAAATTTCCTGTAATAATTTACTACGCCTAGAAATCGCTTAACTCCTAATACGTCGGTAGGCGCAGGTGCATCTAGAATTGCCTCGACTTTAGTTGGACACGTTCTTAACCCGTTCTTATCGATTACATAACCTAAATAAGTCACACTACTATTAAAAAAAACACATTTGTGCTTTTGAAGACGCAAACCTGCATCTTGTATTCTCATCAATACCTCTCGTAATCTAGACAAATGAATTTCTCTGGTTTGTCCCGTGATACAGACGTCATCCAGCCAAATACTTACTCCATCTATACCGGATAGCAATGTTTCCATTGTTCTATGAAATATAGCTGGCGCATTTGCCAAACCATAGACTAGACGAGTGTAAGCAAAAAGACCCTTGTGTGTATTAATGGTTGTCAACTTTTGAGATAGCTCCGATAGGCTAAATTGATTATACGCGTTGCTCAAATCTATTTTGCTGTACGATTCCCCTCCACCTAACTTGGAAAACTCTTCCTCTATTCGTGGTAACGGATACTTGTCCACTTGTAGGTCTTTATTCAGTGTACAAGAGAAATCACCTGCAATTTTTAATTTACCGTCTTGTTTTAAAACTGGAACTATGGGTGTAGCGTATTCCGAATAATTAACCGGCATGAGTACCCCCAAACTAACCAATCTGTCTAGTTCTGCACCGACTTTGTTTTTCAGAGCAAATGGCACGGGCCGAGGCTTAAAAAATTTCGGTGTGGCATTGTCTTTTAACTGCAAATCGACCTTAAACTTATTGAAACAACCCAGTTCGTCCTTCCAAATATCTGGGTATTGGTCCAACAACCGTTGCACTTCTTCCACGCTTTTATTCATACATACTATGCTGTTATTAGCCGTTGAAAAATAAATTCGGAATTTTGTCATGAAATCACGACCCAACAAAGGTGGTCCACCGTTTTCTATAACATACATCTTTATCTCTCCGCGAAAACCTGAGTATGATATTTTAGCTATAAAATATCCTCGGGGCGTGATTTTATGACCATTGTATAGACACATCTTTAGATCACTTTTTTGCAAATTGACATGAGAAAAATGAAGCAAATACAATGTTTCTGAAATCACTGTAGTTCCTGACCCAGTATCCAACTCCATGCTCAAATCTATATTGTTCACATTAACACTAATTTTAATAGGACTATAGTCAACATACCTCAAGTTATTAAGTTCACACTCTTTGCAAACGCTTTCCTGAGACTTCACCGCTTCCTCCGTGCCGATATTATGTAAATTTGACTTCTTAACCGCACATAACTTTTTTAAATGTCCTTTTTGCCCACAAATAAGGCACTTGTAGTTCTTAAATCTACACTGAGACGCATTATGATTTTTTAAACCACACACTGCACACCGCGATTGCTCGCCGTCATCAGCTTTACGAGCAGCCGCGACCGCGGCGCCGGCGGTGCCAGCCGCGTGGCTACCACCCGCGCCAGCTCCGGCACCGCGCTCCTCGCGGCGCCCACCTGCATTCGCATAAAACACCTGCTCCTCCTTAACCATGACGTCAGCGCGTGCCTGCCGTGCACACGCAGCCTTCTGAGCGACTTCGATAGCCTGCCCAAAAGTCAGGGTCTTCGAATCACTCTCGAATAATCGATCACGCTCCGGTCCTGTTCTGAAGCCTAGAACGAAGCAATCACGCAGAAGCGTGTCCAGCTCCGAACCAAAATCGCAGTACACGGCTAGCCCTCGCAGCCGCGCAGCCCACTCCTCGATGCTCTCACCGTCGGATTTAGTCGCTTCGTAGAACTTCGCCCTATCGTCGAATGTTGACCTTTTCGGCGTGAAATGATTATTGAGAACATTCACTAGCTCATTGTAGGCAGTTCCCTCGAGCTTCTTCGGATGCACGAGATTCCGAACCAGACGGTAGGAATCGTCCGACAAATGCGTTAACAACACCGCACTTTTGTTGACGTCCGAAATGTTGTTCAACTTGATAAACTGCGTCAGTCTGCCGTGAAAAACTTCCCATTCGTGGATTTTGTAGTCGAAAACGCTCAAATTTCCTATGAATTTCGTCATTTTATATAACTACGTGGGTAGAAACAAACTCGTCGCCAAATGGTATGTAGGTACAAAGGAAACGCAACCGTCTTTCTCCAAAGCTAGTTTATTACTGAGGTACTCTCACTAACTACATGCAGATAATTAAGTAAGTACTTATAACTATGCACATACAGTTCAGTAACACATTTCTTAGAGTAGAACTACTTGGAAGCAAAAATTTCACTAGTTCTACTATTCGGGAATAAATCGATACGTAGTACTAGTGAGAACCAAAACCCCTATTAGTTCTACCGTAGAACTATGGAATAGAAGAACAGAGATACGCAATAGCCCTGCGGGTCACAAGGATCAGAAAAATGTAATGGTTCATCAAGCTCCAACAGCATTCTGAAAACAATAGCGGACCGGTTAGACGGTCCTTTTCATAGGCACTGGGTCGGACTCCATGTGTCTAAAATTTGTATATAATTTTAATGTGTTTTTATTTTGTGTTATACTAACATAGATTTTAAGTACTCACTAACACAATTATGGATGTTTTTTCTTAGCCGAAATAAAGTTATTATTATTATTATAGTGATGATCACATGGCAAAGTGTTTAACGATTAACTGTCAGCTTCGTATTGGCTATCTTCAGTGACTAACTAGGATAACGTCATAATCACCGAGTACCGCTGATAGACATAGGGCGTAGAGGTGTTCATCTTTAATTTTCTAACCACGGTAATACAAAGTAGACAAGTACTTCCATGGTTGCAAAAGCTCTATAATAGTTCTCATTATCGCGCGTTCATATTTTCGAAGATAGACGATGATTGCCAAAGCGCATACTTTTGGTTGGACGTCTGTACGTACGATACCAACCTTGGTAAATAAGCTTAATTATAAATTCCTTTCAGGGAAGGCGCGATGTTGTGTTGTGTGTTAAAGTATAAATGAATTAACAAAACTTCCAAAATATTTTAGTTTACCTTTCCAGGAGACGTCGATTCTAATAGTCCTTTGAAATCGATTTGCGATATTTCGTAAAATAATATATACACACATCAACACGGTCTAGGGATATTTCATACTCAATTAAATAACTCGAAAAATGGCCGCATTGGAATCTTTTATACACCGATTTGTTTGTAATTTATCTCAGACTAATTCCAAATTAAAATTTTTGAAAATTCTTTTGTTTCGGTGGCATAAAAATGTCTTGATGTGTAGGAGAGGGAATTTTCATTTTTGCGAAATTTAGAAAACAATACGAATTACGTTTAGTTACAGATTTTTTTCATTTTTAAACGAAAGATAAAGTTAAAATTGAGGTATTGTAGCCATGCAACGCCGACATTTGACGAGGGCGGAGATGTTACGAGCTGTGGGAATGCTGAAAGCTCGGTCTGTTCAGCGTAATGTTGCTGAGGCCATAGGGACCCACCAAAAATAATTTCAAGATTGTGGACACGCTATCGTGCCACAGGTGAAGTAGCGGAGAGGCACCGGGGGCCAAGTCGCATCACTACCCCCAGACAAGACCGATTTTTGCAAATTATTGCGCGAGCTCAACCAAATGCAACGGCGACTCAATTGGTCCAAAGGCTGCGAGTGGAACACCAAGTGCTTGTGAGTGACTAAACTGTAAGAAGGCGACTGCATGAAAGCAATCTACGCTCTCATAGACCACTCCGGGTCCCACCTTTACGGAGAAGCAAGCGTGGACGACGATTAGAATGGGTTCGGAACCACGTGGACTGGGGCCGTGAGCAATGGTCCAATGTGTTCACGAATGAATCCAGGTTCGGCTTCCATCCAGATTCACGAAGGACGCGTGTTTGGCGAGTTCCTGGACGATGGAGTCGTCTCCAGAACCCTCAGGAAGTTCACCCACACCAAGGAGGAACAATTATGGTTTGGGCAGGAATTCGTCTTGGAGGACGGACGGATCTCGTTTGGGTGCGGGGTAATATGACGGCAGAACGATACGTCCAACAGGTGCTGGGGCCCGTAATCTTGCCCCACAGAACACAAATAGGGCAAGATTTCCTGCTCATGCACGACAATGCCCGGGCACACACGGCGAGAACGGTAGCAGCTTGGTTACATACACACAATGTTAGGGCGTTAGACTGGTCTGCTCAATCGCCAGATCTAAATCCCATTGTGCATGCGTGGGATATGCTGCAAAGAAGAGCTCTGAAGGAAGTTCCTGAAAATCTGGCTACAGAAGATCAACTTTTTGCGCACCTCAGAAGGACATGGGACAATATTCCGCAGCAAGACATTGACAACCTTGTTCTGAGCATGCCGAATCGTTGCCGATGTGTTATGAACATCATGGGCGCTTTCTCAGACTTTCAAGTTTATAAACACAAATTAAATGTTTTTTCTATTTTTTTCAGTTTTTACTCACAAATTAAAAGTTAATTCATATACGGTTTCCGTCTATGCTTAATTTTTTTTCCATAAAATCCTGAAATTTTAATTTAAGTACCCTAACCATTATTAAAAAATGGTAGAATATTAAATAACGTATCTTTTAAATATATACATGTCACATAAATAATTAACACATTGATAGTAATTTGCCTTTTTAAAAATATCCCTAGACCGTGTTGATGTGTGTATGTGGTTTAATCAATTATTACGAAGCCTAGTCCATAAATAGTGTAGTTCACCCTAAATGAATCAGTTTGACGGTGCGAGTGGGATAGAGTGATACCTAGCGCGGGGAAGAGGGGGCAAAATATGAATTTGAGCTGAGGTATAAGAAGCTCTTACCACTCACGTGATTTTTGCACGAAAGTGTGCCTGAACGAAAAACAAGGATTTAGGGTTATCGCTTTAGATTTTGAAATAATTGATGAATTGGTTTTTATTGGCGGTAATATACACAAATTGTTTTTTTATTGTTTTTTTTAGGTTATTGAAAAAAACTAAGTCATCTATTGTTCTAAATCAAAATTCGTAATCTAGCTTAGTCTAAACTTTTTAAACTTTCGCGATTTGCACACATTATAAACAAAACCAAAAACGGGTCTTCTCGCGATTTTCCTTTTTACGAGGTAAACAGGTACCTACTTGTTTCCCGACGTTTCGACCGCCTTGCAGCGATCGTGGTCACGGGAGGACTGATGACAGCTGCTCAGCGACGCCTTCGTAAAGTGCGGGTATTGGCATCTACCCTCACTTGGTCTTCACAATTTTTATTTTTGTCACTGTCGGTACTTCGACACACAACACTAATAACGTCTACACACTGGCGGACCTCGTCAGACGACCGGCGTTGCTTGCATTTGCTAATGACTGGATTCCAAGTTGTAGGCAGTCGGTATCCATCCTCTCCTTCGATCAATTGATCGAAGATCCTCTCTGTTGAAATTTTTATATTTCTTGATTTCAATCGCTTCACGTACTATTCTGGAGTAATAGTAACGATCAGTGGAAAGAACCTGTGGCTTGTGTAGTTGAATCCAGTGGTTTGGACCAGCCTCCAGCAAATGATCAGCTATCGCGGACTTGTTGGTTTAACGGTTTTTCACAGCTGCAATATGTTCCTTGATCCTTTCGGCGATTGTTCGTTTAGTCTGCCCTAACCGTCAAACCAACAAGTCCGCGATAGCTGAGCATTTGCTGGAGACTGGTCCAAACCACTGAATTCAACTACACAAGTCACAGGTTCTTTCCACTGATAGTTACTATTACTCCAGAATAGTACGTGAAGCGATTGAAATCAAGAAATATAAAAATTTCAACAGAGAGGATCTTCGATCAATTGATCGAAGGAGAGGATGGATACCGACTGCCTACAACTTGGAATCCAGTCATTAGCAAATGCAAGCAACGCCAGTCGTCTGACGAGGTCCGCCAGTGTGTAGACGTTATTAGTGTTGTGTGTCGAAGTACCGACAGTGACAAAAATAAAAATTGTGAAGACCAAGTGAGGGTAGATGCCAATACCCGCACTTCGTCGCTGAGTTGTCATCAGTCCTCCCGTGACCACGATCGCTGCAAGGCGGTCGAAACGTCGGGAAACAAGTAGGTACCTGTTTACTTTGTAAAAAGGAATATCGCGAGAAGACCCGTTTTTGGTTTTGTTTATAATGTGTAGCTTAGTCTATTCACTTTAGGAAACAGTAATTAGTTGGATATACGCTCACAGAAATATGTTGTGTACAAGCCGTGTATAAAAGGCTAGGCGCCCCGTCACGCGCTGATAAAAAGTCTCAAGGAAAATCCTAATGACGTCATGTGGGGGAACGGGCGTGGGAGTGGATAAAAAGATAAGTCCTGACTGACTGATTGACTCATCAACGCCCAGCCCAAACCCTTGGACCTATGAAGCTGAAATTTTGCACAGAGGTTCCCTTTATAATGTAGACAAGGAATAAGGAAGGATTTTTGTCCCCGTAGGAAATTGCCGACATCCACGCGGGCGAAGCCGCGGGCAAAAGCTAGTAATATATAAACGCACGGGTTTTCTCGTCGCCAATGTAAAATGTGTTCATTTATCAACACTAATAGTTGACTCACCAACGACGCACAGGCCGACAGTCCGACCACGACCGATCGACCCACCTCTCGTACCTGTATTTATAGCCGAGGACGTGTGCGCCTGAGGCAATGTCACAATACTGCACAATAATACACTACAACGTCGATCTGGCTATTACAGATTACTCGAAGAAAAAAACCACCATGCTTGAAAATTTAAACCACACGGGCCCAAGTCAACGTCGAGCAATCCAGCAGTCTTACAAGCCAAAAGTTTCCACTACTGAAGAGGATTGCGTATGTATGAGCACAGAGAGAGGCGCGGACACTAAAACAAACGAAATATCAAGCTGGCAGTCTAACATGCCAAAAGTCTCTACTCGTGAAGAGGATGACATGTATCTAGGGATAAACGGTGCAGGCACCATAACAGATGAAATAACAAGCCAGCAGCCTCGCCATCAGGCAAGACAGCAGCCGCGCCATCAAGCAAGCCAGCAACCGCGCCATCAGGAAAGCCAGCAGCGGCACCATCGAGTAAGCCAGCAGCCGCGCCATCAGGCAAGCCAGCAGCCGCACTATCAAGCAAACCAGCAGCTGCGCCATCGAGAGGTCCAGCAGCCGCGCCATCAAGAGAGCCAGCAGCCTCGCCATCAGATATGTGAAGATATACTGGGCGCAGGTACCATAATAGATGAAATAACAAATCAGCAAACGCGCCATCATGCGAGCCAGAAGTCGCGCCATCAGAAAAGCCAGCAGCCAAGCCAGCAGCCACGCTATCAGGTAAGCTTGCAGTCTAAATCTGTAAAAGACTCCTCTAGTGAAGAGAATTGCATTTGTGTAGATATAAATGATACAGACAACATATCAGATCATATAACAAGCCAGCAGCCACGCCATCTGGCAAGCAGGCAGTCTATAATGTCAAAAGACTCCGCTGCTGAATGCTATTGTGAAGAAATAGATGATGCAGACACCTTATCAGATAAAATAACATCTCATCAGCCGCGACTTCAGTCAATCCAGCAGTCTGACATGCCACAAGACTACGATATTGAGGATTGCTTGTCAAATGAAGACATAAAGGCCGCAAACACCATAACAGATGAAATAACAAGCCAGCAGCCGCGTCATGAGGCAAGCCAGCAGCCGCGCCATGAGGCAAGCCAGCAGCCGCGCCATCAGGCGAGCCAGAAGTCTCGCCATCAAGCAAGCCGGCAGCCACGCCATGAGGCAAGCCAGCAGTCGCTCCATGAGGCAAGCCAGCAGCTGCGTCATGAGGCAAGCCAGCAGCCGCGCCATGAGGCAAGCCAGCAGCCGCGCCATCAGGCGAGCCAGAAGTCTCGCCATCAAGCAAGCCAGCAGCCACGCCATCAGGAGAGACAGCAGCCGCGCCATCAGACAAGCCAGAAGTCACGCCATCAAGCAAGCCAGCAGCTACGCCATCAGGAGAGTCAACAGCCGCGCCATCAGGCAAACCAGCAACCACGCCATCAGGTAAGCTTGAAGTCTAAAATTCGAAAAGACTCTTCTAGTGAAGAGAATCGTACATTAAGTGAAGATATAAAAGGCGCAGGCACCAAATCAGATGAAATAACAAGTCAGCAACCCCGCTATCAGACAAGCCAACAGCCAGGACATCAGGCAAGTAGGCAGCCTATAATGTCAAAAGACTCCGCTAGTGAAGACAGCAAACTGCACTCTAAACTGTGCTTTTGTGACATAGATGATTATGAAGACACCATAACAGATAAAATAACAAGTCAGCAGCCGAGACTGCACTCAATCCAGCAGTCTGATATGCCAAAAGACTCCTCTAGTGAAAAGAATCGTAGATTAAGTGAAGATATAAAGGGCGCAGATACTATGACAGATGAAATAACAAGCCACCAGCCGCGCCATCAGGCGAGCCAGGAACCGCGCCATCAGGCGAGCCAGCAGCCACGCTATCAGGCGAGCCAGGAACCGCGCCATCAGGCAATCCAGCAGCCGCACGATCGGGTGAGCCAGCAGCCACGCTATCAAGCGAGCCAGCACCCGCACCTTCAAGCGAGCCAGCAGCCGCACCATCAAACAAGCCAGCAGCCACACCATCAGGCAAGCCAGAAACCACGTGATACGGTGAGCCAGCAGCCGTATCATTCAGTAACCCAGCAGCCGCTTGATGGGGTGAGCCAGCAGCCGCTTGATGGGGTGAGCCAGCAGCCGCGTGATTGGGTGAGCCAGCAGCCGCGTGATCGGGTGAGCCAGCAGCCGCGTGATTCGGTGAGTCAGCAGCCGCGTGATCGGGTGAGCCAGCAGCCGCGCCATCAAGCAAACCAGCAGCTTCACGATCGGGTGAGCCAGCAACCGCAACATGAAGATGACTCAGACTCAACAGATGAAATAACAAGTCAGCAGCCACAACCTCGGTCATGCCTACTTCCATGGCTAGACCCAAGCCGGAAGCATAAATTGCCAAAAGACCCCGAACATTATTGCGTTTGTCAAGACGTGAATGACCCAAACACCATAACAGATGGAATAACAAGTCAGCAGACACGACTTCGGTCATACCAGCAGCCGCAACTTCAAGCAAGCAGGAAGTCAAAATACACCGCTGTCAAAGGGTGTCTCCCAGAGGGCTCAGATGATCCGTACTTTCAGGTAATCCGGAAGTCTAAAGTGCTAAAGAGAGCTGCTCGTAAAGAGAGTTGTGTATGTAATAAAAAGCCAAAAGACTTCGCTAGTTACGGGTTTTGCATAAGTCAAGACATAGAGGCAAGAAACAGGTTATTCATCCCTCCAGACCAGATCCAGTGCCAGCGGGCACAATCGGCAGATGAGATATCAGCGATACTGCAAGGTCCATCGAACACAAAAAAGAGCAAAATAACAAAAATAATATCTAGTGTCAAAAAATCAATCTCTCGTAAAATATATGAAACCCCTAAATACCTAGAGAGCTCTAAGTCAACAGTAATTACCCCCAAACCTGTCACAGATAGCCCCAAAACTAGTGAAATGAAAGAGGAAAATGTTATATGCGAGTGTAAGAAGGTAAAAATATTATGCAAATGTGACGGTGACGAAGTCCTTTGTGATTGTAAGGAGGAAAAAGTCAAAAAAAAAGTCATATGTCAGTGTTACGGGGAAAAAGCCTCTTGTTGGTGCAAAATGGAGAAGGTCTTCTGTGAGTGTAAGGAGGAAGAGGTCTTTGAAGAGAGCCACAAAAGTAGCAAAAAAAAGTCAACAGTAATTACACCCGAACCTATCACAGATAGCCCCAAAACTGGTGAAATGAAAGAGGAAAAAGTATTATGTGAGTGTAAGCAGGAAGAAGTATCCTGTGAGTGTTCCGGGGGCAAACCAACAAGCCAGAAGGCCGAAAAAAAATCTGTGAAGCCAAAATCTCATCGTACTGTCCAAACGATGCCTGAATCTAATGAACCCCAGCCTCAACTGATGCCTCCTGGTGCTGCGCTTGAAGTAATCTATGATGGATATCCTTACGAACATAATTGTAGATGGATAGATATTGTGGAGCTCATGAGATTGAGGTCAGAGTTGACAGAGACAACATCAGGATTCAAAGCATGTATGAAAAAAAAAAAACAACAAAGAACGAACGGTGTCATTTTTGAGAAACCAGAAGCTGAAATTGAATTAGATTTTGAAGATGCCATCAAATACTATGCGGGTAAGAATCTAGAACTATTTCAGGATTTACTGCCACCGCTTGAATCAGACCAGGAGAACTATCAAGGCAAAAAAGGTCAAAAACTACTCAAAAAGAAAAGGGCACAAGCAAAAAAAGAAAAAGAAAAGACAAAGAAAAAAGAGAAAAGACAGACACAGAAAAAAGCCAAAAAAAAGGAAAAAGACAGTGCAGAGAATTCAGATGAAGACGAAAAAATCCAATTAACAAAAGAATTTAAATGTGAATGTCCTTATGGATCCCTACTCCAGGAAATATCTTACGAAACTATTACACTTTCACAGGAGACTTCTGAAGAACTAGCAAAGTGGTATCCTAAAGGAATGAAACTTAGCCTTGGCGGCAGAGGTCTCGCACCAGTAAAGCCCGCTGTAGCCAATACGTCAGGTCGCGCCGATCTAGCCGAGACATCAGTCGATCGCACCGGCACGGCTGCATAGTTGAACACTCCTAAATGCACCATTTCTGATGTTCATATTTCAGAGTTTTAAGTAGCAATGTAAGGCTACCTTTTTTTTGTATTTTTTTAATAAAAATCAAGTGAAGTATGTTATTTTGATATTTAACGTTATTTGTAATAATAAATATTATTTAATTGACATGAGACGTTATCGTTATTTTTAGAGGCCATCACTAATCATAATGGCACCGCTCCAGCGCGGGCCGGGCCGGGCCGGTAAAGGGATTTATAATGAGAGGTGATCATCATCTTACGTACAGTCAGCGTCAAAAATATCGGGACGAACAGACTCAAACAACGGATACACAACAACAGCAGACAGACAGAACAGACTCAAACACAATGATGTCGACAACTAAGAAAATTAAACTTTATCTCAATTGGATGTCAGTAGTCTCAGTTGTCATGTACTGTCTTCATGCTGAAACGTTCCTTGTGTCATTGAGTTAATATTTCACTTTCATAGTTGTTTAGTTTGATCAGCCTGTTCGTTCAGGATCGCTCCGATATTATTGATACTGACAGTACAAGAGGGAAATTTTGTTCTCTATAGTACCATCATTTATTTATTGGTACTAGTGTGACTGCTTGTTCCCAACCTTTGTTCCCATTAGTAGTCTTTTCCTCCCGATATTATTGACGCTGACTGTACAACACCACGAGAATCTTTCAGCGCGTGGGCTTGTCAGAACTAATGCCGCCATCTTGGTTCGCGTTCTCATTGAGGGACTGTTTTGAGATGTCCGTGTGGTGTGAGGGTCTCTTTGAAAATATGCTTAGGATTTAGTGAACATTCCCAAAGAATTGTGAAAGTTGGAATCAGATTTTATGAAAGTCAACTTTGCGAGATATGGACTGTAAAGTTGGGCCCTCAGTTCTCACATAGAGGATTGAGGGCCCACCTTTACCTGATAGACTATGCAGACTACAGAAAAAGTCTTTATGCCGAAATCTAAGGTAATACCAAACAAAATTTGTGAAAACAACTGTCCTACTTAATATAATATATCTTCGTTCAAAATGGCCCCTCAATTCTCATAGACGTAAAAGTATATTACGCAAATAAAATTAAAGCATTAAATTACGGCTACTGTTTGAAATCCTATATGCTACTAAATAAATTGTGAAAATTTGTGAAAGCAAGAACAGATCACCACTTCTTGTTGTTCGAAAGTTATGACCTTGATAAAATTCGGGCCCTAAGTCCTCCATTTTATTTTGTTTTCGTTCGTTCGTTCACGCTTATCGTATGAAAGATAAGACAAATACAAATTAAACTAATTAATTAATACAATTAATTATAATTAATTAATTAATTAATTATTACTATTGTGAAAAAAATTGTGCAACAAATTCGATACCAGAAAGAAATTAAAAGACCCTATAATGTAAATGAAAAAAGAGTTTTATTTTCATTCCCTGAATTAGGAAATAGGGTGACCACCATATGGTATTTTACTCTATATGAGACAAAATCTAAAAATATATTATTTAGATGGCTTAGGCAAAAAGCAGTCGGAAAATGTTAGTTTTAGTTCATAAAATAACAATATAAATTTAAAAATTCAATTCATAGTTTTCCGTTTTATTTAATCTGTTTTCTAAAACCATGAAATAGTAGCCGCCATTTTATTACAGTCCTACCAACTTACCTGTGAACTGAAAGAGGACGCCACCGTCGATGCGTCGATACAATCGAATGACATCCGTCGGCACAATCGAAGACATTTCAACATGACGGCCGTAGTTCCAATTTTCGACATTTCACAGATAAGTTAGTAAGAGTGTACATCATACGGCTGTGTAAATTAAAAAGTGTCGCCGAACAAAGTGCCTATGTTCGACGACGGTAGTGCATGAAGCCACAGACCCGACTCCGCAGTAGTAGCAGACGTATCAAGTAAATTGTTCTGTACTACTCTGCAGAGCGGCTCATCCCACCGTCTCTGGGAAGATGGATTGTCGGGTGGGTCTGAATTCGGGCAAGCGAGTCTCCAGGCATACATAGCCTCGGTGAAACAAGGCACATCAAAATTAACCAGTGTGGAGGCTAGGATTTTCCTGATTTTTAAAATAGAATATGTAAAAAATAAAAGCATAGTATCTCAACCAACTTTTTAATCTACTTTTAACAATATATTATAAAGAAATACCGCAGGGGGGGTTGTTCCTTCGTGTCGAGCGTAAGCTAAAATTATACCACACTACACGCATGATATGTGAACAACAACCCACGGTTCTGAGTCCTACTATACAATTACAGCAGTAGCCGATGATGGCGCTCCTACCTTGCTGTTCCCTTTCTACGGCTATAAAAACAATAATAGGCTGGGGAAAAAGTTTCTCCGCATTTTTTAAGCAAATTCAAAACATTTTTTAATATACATTATTTACATTTTTCTAAAGTATGTAGGTACCATTTTGGTCGATAAATTTTTGCCATCTTGTAGCTAGGGACATGATCCCATTGCTATAGAAAGAAGGACGGCCAAATCGTACCTGACGACGAGGCGGTGGTGTACAAATATGCCATATATATGAAAAAATCCATTATTTTTAAGGTCTTAAAAAACACATGCATAACACCTCCCAGCCAAACTCTCTTAATTTTTGCTGAGTGGCTAAAGATGTGTGAGGTCCAGCGTTATCATGATGAAAAACCACACCCCTTCTGTTGATTAATTCCGGCCGCTTTCTCTCAACTTCTTGCTTTAAACTCATCAGTTGTTCGCAATAGAGTTCAGAATCGATGGTCCTGCCTGGTGGTAACAGCTCATAATGAATAATGCCCTTCCAATCCCACCACACACACAGCATCACCTTGTTGCGAATTAACCCGGGTTTCGCCACAGTCCGTGAAGCCTGACCGGCCTTTGACCACGACCTTTTTCGCACGTTCTTGTCGTACGTGATCCACTTTGCATCACCAGTTATCAGCTTCTTCAAAAATGGTTCGGTTTCATTACGTCGTAATAAAGAATCACAAATGAGTACACGGTTCATTAGTTTCTTTCAGTGAGCTCGTGAGGTACCCAAATATCGAGCTTTTTTGTGTACCCAGTTTTTTTTTAAATGCGCCAAAACTATTTTGTGGTCAATTCCCAGTTCTTCAGCTACTTCGTAACTACTGATATGCCGATCTTGCTCCACTTTTTCAAAAATGGCATCCATTTTATCCGACCAGATAGGGCGACCAGAGCGACGTGCAGCTTTGACATCAAAAGGAGGAGGGAACGACTCCATAGTTTCCTGGACCCAGGTGTTAACTCAATCAAACTAGCCTTATTTGTAAGAGGATATAATAACAAGGCCTCACTGAAAATTTGATGAAATTTGGCTATCCAGGAATCAAGTTATATGAAGTATAGTAAAAGTGAGGTTACATTATCATAATGTCATTTTTTGATGTTATTTGCTTAATTCGTTGGAGATTTCTGGAGACTCGCTTGCCCGAATTCAGATCCACCCAACAATCCATCTTCCCAGAGACGGTGGGATGAGCTGCTCTGCAGAGTAGTACAGAACAATTTACTTGATTGTCTGCTACTACTGCGGAGCGTGCGCGCCTGCTGGCTGTGGGTAAGTGGGAGTCGGGTCTGCGGCTTCATGCACTACCGTCGTCGAACATAGGCACTTTGTTCGACGACACTACTTTCCGCCTCGCTGCTTCACGGCGACTCGGAACTCTTTCTTGTTCTCTTCATCGCTGTCACTGTGGTGAAGTTGTCAACAGCCTCGGACACCACGGCCTGCCTTGCAGCCGAAGTGCGGGTCGCTTTGCGCGGCACGCAAACATCAATGACATCATCCGACGAGCCCTTGTCACCGTCGGCGTTCCAGCTGTATTAGAACTCAATGGCTTGGCACGCGACGATGGCAAGAGACCGGACGGCATGTCTTTATTTCAATGGAAGGTGGGAAGGCCTAGTGTGGGACGCAACGTGCGTCGATACTCTTGCGCCATCCCATCTTCCTGGCTCGGCGTGCTGTGCTGGCTCTGCTGCTGCGGCTGCGGAAAACCTCAAGCGGCGAAAGTATAATAACCTTATCGGTAATTATATTTTCGAGCCGTTTGGGGTTAAAACCCTTGGGCCGTGGGGTCCGAGTGCTCATGGTTTATTCAATGAAATCTCCAAGCGGCTGGTTGACACTTCCCATGACCCAAGGGCTGGGTTTTACCTTGGCCCGAGGCTTAGCATTGCCATTCTCTTGGGTACTTTACCACTCGACAACCATGTGGAGGAATTTTTCCATGCCATATTTTAGTTTTTTAATAGTTCTAGTTATGTTAGGATATAATTTTGTTATTTTTAGGTTATGTTTATATTACATTTAAATAAATTATTCGTTGGATATTTGCGAAATATTTTTGAATGGCTTCGCTTGTGTAATGGTGTTATGCATGGAGTGCAAGTAAAGAGCCCCCATGAGTGACGTGTCGAAGATCTGACACGTTTGGCACGCCCTGGTCATCAGTCGCTACAGTCGAAGACAAGTCTCTACATCCATTATACTGCACTTAGAAGCAATTGGTACCTACTTTTTAAAAAAGGGATAAAAGGAAGTAAAATTAAACACCAATATAATAAAAAAAATAAAAAAAATATTGTGTCTGTTTCTTGTCTAAAATATTTATTTATTCATCTTCAATAATTTATAGTATATATTATATATTTATAGTGTACATGTGCAAGCTTCCGCCAATAATAATATACACTAATTACCGTGTACTTGTAGTGCTTGTAGTACTTACGAGTATGTGTGTACCGATAACACTGAAACATTGGCGGAAGCTTGCACATGTATACTATTAGTTGGGGAAAAAGTCTTTTCGCATTAGAGTATGTATGAATTTAAAATAAAATCTCTTTGGATATACTATTTGTATCTGGCTGGTTTTGGTATCATTGAAAGTTAAAATTTTAAAGAACATAATTCCAAATTCAAATTAGGTAAATGAGTGATTTTCATTTGTTTTTCGTACTGTCAAGATGAGTGAATCTAATGAAGAAATTCGATACATTTTAAAATTTTACTACAAAAAAGGTAAAAATGCAACGCAAGCCGCGAAAAAATTTTGCGATGTTTATGGACCCAGTGCAATGTCTGTGAGAGTAGCACAAATTTGGTTTAAGCGTTTTCAATCCGGAAATTTTGATGTCAAAGATGCACGTCGCTCTGGTCGCCCTATTACGAATAAAATGGATGCCATTTTTGAAAAAGTGGAGCAAGATCGGCATATCAGTAGTTACGACGTAGCTGAAGAACTGGGAATTGACCACAAAACAGTTTTGGCGCAATTTAAAAAAAAACTGGGTACACAAAAAAGCTCGATATTTGGGTACCTCACGAGCTCACTGAAAGAAACCTAATGAACCGTGTACTCATTTGTGATTCTTTATTAAAACGTAATGCAACCGAACCATTTTTGAAAAAGCTGATAACTGGTGATGAAAAGTGGATCACGTAAGACAAGAACGTGCGAAAATGCTCGTGGTCAAAGGCCGGTCAGGCTTCACAGACTGTGGTGAAACCCGGGTTAACTCGCAACAAGGTGATGCTGTGTGTGTGGTGGGATTGGAAGGGCATTATTTATTATGAGCTGTTACCACCAGGCAGGACCATCGATTCTGAACTCTACTACGAACAACTGATGAGATTAAAGCAAGAAGTTGAGAGAAAGCGGCCGGAATTAATCAACAGAAGGGGTGTGGTTTTTCGTCATGATAACGCTAGACCTCACACATCTTTAGCCACTCAGCAAAAATTAAGAGAGTTTGGCTGTTAGGTGTTATTAATACATCCGCCGTATAGTCCTGACCTTGCACCTTCAGATTTCCACCTGTTTCGTTCTCTTCAGAATTCTTTAGGCAGTGTCAGGTTAACATCACGACCGACCTCCCTAGCGGCGTCAGCGTTGTATGTTACGCTGACGACACGCTGGTCCTGGCGCAGGGGAGGTCGCACCAGGCGGCGGCTGAACTAGCGACACGCGGGGTTGCGACAATCGTAGAGAGGATCCGGCAGTTGGGACTCGAGGTGGCCCTGCACAAGTCCGAGGTCATGTGTTTTCATGGTCCTCGGAACGCGCCACCGTCGGGTTCCCAAATAACGGTAGGAGGGGTTCACATCGGGGTTGAGTCGACGATGAAGTACCTGGGACTCGTCCTCGACAGCCGGTGGAACTTCGTGGAGCACTTCCGACGTTTGGCTCCCAGACTGGAGCGGGCCGGGGCTGCCTTGAAGCGGCTCCTGCCCAATCTGGGGGGTCCAAACGCCTCCTGCCGGAGGCTTTACGCGGGGGTCGTGCGGTCCATGGCCCTTTACGGGGCACCGGTGTGGGCGCGTTCCCTGAGGCTGCGACCAGCCCGCCGGTTGAACGCGTCCCAGAGGGTCATGGCCATCCGGCTAGTCCGGGGATACCGCACGGTCTCCTGTGAGGCGGCGTGCCTCCTTGCCGGATTACCACCATGGGATCTGGAGGCAAAAGTCCTCGCGCACGTGTGGGAGTGGCGCGAGGAGCTGAAACGCCGGGGCGTAACTCCGCTGCCGCGAGAAATCACGGTACAGCGGACAGAGCTCCGGCGGGATCTCATGGCGACATGGAGAGTGCGATTGTCGCAACCCAGCGCTGGGCACGCCACAATAGCGGCGATAAGTCCCCTCTTTGAGGAGTGGTTGGAGAGGCGCCACGGCGTCCTCACCTTCCGCCTGACGCAGGTCCTCACCGGACACGGTTGTTTCGGGAGGTTCCTGTTTCGGATAAGGCGGGAGGAAACGCCCGGGTGTCACCATTGTGTGGATCGCCCGGAGGACACGGTGGAGCATACAGTGGAGGTCTGCCCGGCTTGGGCGGAGCACCGCCGTGTTCTCACGGAGGCGATCGGCGGCGGCGATCTCTCGCGTCCAAACCTGGTCCAGGCCATGGTGCGGAGCGAGAGTGCATGGGAAGCCGTCACCTCCTTCTGCGAAGCAGTAATGCTCGCGAAGGAGGAAGCGGAACGCGTGAGGGAGAGGCAACAGCCGCGCCCTCGCGCTCCTAGCCGCCGTAGGAGACGCCCTGGGCGGCGGGAATCGATTGCCGATTCCCGGCCACCGTAGGCGCGGGCTTGCGGACGACGAGTAATGGGCAGCTCGCCGTCCGGTAAGGACCAGGCCCGGGTCGACGGCGCGTTGTGTTCCACGCGCGCCTCAAAGAGATGTCAGCAGTGACGGGGTCAATTGGGCCGATGCCGCCGGGGTCGCGGGTAGTTCGAAAGAGATACCGTGGCCCTGGCACGGGCAGCTGAAGGAACATGGGTGGGTTTTAGTCAGTAAAAGTCTGACACGCCCTCCCGCCTCTGCCCAGAGCGGGAGAAGTCATTTGATGATTTCCCATCCACAAAAAAAAAAAAAAAAAAAAAAAAAAGGTTAACATCACGAGAGGACTGCCAAAACCACTTGTCGCAGTATTTTGATCAGAAGTCCCAAAATTTCTATAGCAATGGGATCATGTCCCTACCTACAAGATGGCAAAAAGTTATCGAACAAAATGGTACCTACATACTTTAGATAAATGTAAATAATGTATATTAAAAAACATTTTGAATTTTCTTAAAAAATGCGAAGAAACTTTTTCCCCAACCTATTATAAATGGTTAGGAAGAATAATGGGGCGCGTCTTCGTGGATTGCACTATCTGTATCTATGTCTCATTTCTGGGAAAATTTTTTTTCTCTAGATTGCTGAAATCTCATGTCTGTTTGTTGTTTACACCAGTTCATAACATAACATCACGCCAGTACGCTGTGAAGGGGTAAGCACATGTGAACCACTAAAAAGTGAAAAATAAAAACTTTTTACAAAAAAATACAACCGACTTCCAAAAACAACACTACAAAGTGAAAAATAACTTTAATTTCGGAAGTCGGTGGCAAAAACGAAAATACATTTAATCAAACACCGATTTCCGAAATTAAAGTTATTTTTCACTTTGTAGTGTTGTTTTTGGAAGTCGGTTGTATTTTTTTGCAAAAAAGTTTTTTGAGCTATGTAGTGTGTGCGTGAATTGACATCAAACCTCATGATTTCATAAAATTGCTAGATTTGAGGTCAATTCTAACTTATGGAGTTGAATTGCTGATTCTAATGATTATAATTCTGTAAAACCATTATACAACCTGCCACTGACCTGCAAATTGCAAAAACATAAGAAAATTTGAATTTCGCAGGCTACCTTAGCGCATCCTCCTTAATGCCAGTGATTATGTTACTAGCCAGTGTTGCCGTTTAGATCTAGCGATTTTCAACGGTTCTAGCCAAAAAATAATTCATTTTAGTCACTAAAATGAATCTACCTACTTCTGGATACTTTTAGATTATTACTGCATACCTACTTCTATTACTGTTTTGCCACCTGAAGGTTTAACCAAACTCACAAAATCGATCAAACCACTAAAACCAATTGAAATACCATCCACATCATCATCCATTATCGAAGAGATTCCAGAAGACATTGTAAACTTTCTAATTGGTTTTTAATTATTTACTAAAAAAACAATAATGTTAATGTTTTTAACTAAAAACTTGTTACCAGTTTCTAATATTTTTTTAACAAAACTATTAAATCCACTTTCCCCATCCCTATATATTAAATTTATTAGCATAAAGTAAGCCAAAAATGTTTTAGCCACTTTTAGCGGAATTACGAAAGTAATTTATTTACAAATCTAGCAACTTGTTTCTTTGATGTAGCCACAAACTAGAGGATCCTAATGGCAACACTGGTTACTACGCGTTCATTCATAAATCTGAGTATTATTCGATTTGAAAACTTCCGAATATTACTTTTCATATACTTAGATAAGTACTTACGTAACAAGTTTTTGTATGCGATTTAGGTGTGAAAGTGATAGAGAGGTAAATACATAGGTAGATTACTGAGTTTATAAAATAGTTCAAGTGTATGATATTATGTAGACCGTACTTACCTTCTAATAAAATGGTAATTCCAATTACTTACATTATTTTTTTATGATTATTTCAATAATTTATATAAATACTTATTTGAACTAAGTATTGATTACGGTTGAAAAATATTCTACCAAGAATTAATTTTTTTTTTTTTTTGTAAAATATCGTCGTAAAAAGGTAGGTACGTATCCCTACTTATTATCGTAAAGCAAAGTACATAACATCAGTACAAAATCGACACATTCTAAACTCACCATACAAAAATAAAATAATATTTGCATAGTCACAAGTAGATAACTACTTACGGGGAATTATTCCCGCTTGTTCTTATGTAGGCATCGAATATTACTCTGATTTGTGAATGAACGGCTGCGAGGCTCGCTCGGGGTGTGCCACTTTGTTATCAAGCCAATGCCCGGCGAGCGCTGGCGTCGCCGAGCGACTAACGAGGGAGGGAAGTATTTACAGTTCTACTCTTGCGAAAAGCAGTTGCATGCAGCTGAGATGAGAATGCTAAGAGGGATGTGTGGTGTTACACGAATGGATAGAATAAGAAACGAGTACATAAGAGGAAGTCTAAAAGTGGCACCGGTGACTGAAAAGTTGTGCGGAAATCGGCTGTCATGGTATGGGCATGTGATGCGGAGGAGTGAGGAAAATGTCGTGAGGAAAGTTTTGAGTATGAATGTCGATGGCTATAAGAGTAGGGGAAGACCAAAGAAACGATGCATGGATTGTGTGAAAGATGACATGGCTAGAAAGGGGGTGACTACCGAGATGACGAATAATAGAGATGTATGGAAAAAAAGGACATGTTGCGCCGACCCCAAATAGATTGGGATAAGGGCAGGAGAATGATGACTCTTGCGCTAGATGGCGTTAATTCAAGTAACGGCACAGCGTAATATCTGATATTCAGCGAGTCTAGTCTCAAGCTACCTACGCAAGTACGCATACATTCGTAACCACTGGGAATAATTTAATTCTTATTAAGTAGGTAATAAAAAGTAAGCTACGTTATTCTTACAATATTTATTTTCTTGGTGCGGTAGTATTCCTTCAAATCGAAGTATTCTTTTGAATATTTGCGAATTATTGCGTATTTTTGCGAATATTTCCGAAGTTTTGCAACGCTAATCTCGACTCCACTAATGAGGCGACGGAGGTTCGTGTGTTGGGGTCTAATTGGGAGCGCTTCCGAACTATACGGTTAAAGAAACAAACACTCATAAAAACAATCATCGTCCATGTATTTAAAACTCCTTAGTCATTCCTCGCCTTTTTCGTGAGGTGTTAAAAATTTGGGTAATGTTTTCCATGCCCTAGGCAACACTTAACAGTTCTTGTGTCACATTCAATGTCACATTGTTATTTTTTCGTTTTCAAAAACTAAGAAATACGCGGTGAAATTGAATAAGTTACATATGAAATGAGATGTTAGTGCCCTTTTCTTTTTTTGTAGTGTAATTTTACACGACTTCATACCACAAACTGCCATTTATATTAAAATTGAAACACCCGGCTCGTGACGTTTGCGTGGCGAACGTTCATTGACGTGTGGCGTGGGGATCGAACGAGTTGACAAAATTGGCTACTCAATTTTGGTATCCATTTACGGTAGCCTCCTACTATAATCTAAGTTTATACCATTCCCCCTCTAAGAAACTTATTTTATTCACTGAAAACAGTGAATAAAAAGCACTTTTAACCACTATTTTGGTAGTGTTTGAAATTAGAACATACCAATATATTCGACCTATATTGGTGTGTTCTAAATTCAATTTGTTTGGTCGACATTTTCGGCAAGGAGTTTAGCATTACGGTAGCCTACTACTATAATCTAAGTTTATACCATTCCCCCTCTAAGAAACTTATTTTATTCACTGAAAACAGTGAATAAAAAGCACTTTTAATCACTATTTTGGTAGTGTTGGAAATTAGAACACACCAATATATTCGACCTATATTGGTGTGTTCTAAATTCAATTTGATTGGTCGACATTTTCGGCAAGGAGTTTAGCATTAGAATAAAAACTGTTTTGTGTTCTTTGCTGTCATGAGTAAATTGGAGCTATTTTGAGTACTGTAAGTTGTACAAACACAAAGTTTAGAGTTACTTAATAATAAATCTATTAAAAATGCATTCAAGTGATGAAGAAGATGTGTTAACACCTGAGTTTATGAAAGAGAGGGCGGCTGATATAGTAGAAAACTTGCTACCCAACAAATTACGGGTGGTTTACATCAAAGTCAATTTAACCTGAAGAAAAAGAATTTTCTTCAATAAATGTCTATTTTCGTTTAAATCTTTGTTTTTCTCGTAGTCATGGTATAAATTATAGTATGCAACTCTTGAATAAAATGGATTTATATCGAGGGCCATGAATCACTCGCGTCGCTCAGGGTTCTAACACTAGAATCACTCGCTACGCTCTTCATGAATCATTCAATAGCTCGTGATTCATCTATGGCCATTGCTTTAAATCCGTCCTTTATTCACTAATTGCATAATTTACTACTATTTCCGTATATTAGTATTGGATTACCCAAGCCAAGCCAAGCTGCGGCCGGGCCGCTAGTTAATAAATAAATGGTTAAATAATTGATATAATATACATTTAATACTACAAATAAGGTTATAAATATAAAAACAAAGTTACACAATTTTAATTAAAATAACACCACAAATACAAGGACGACAGTCATACATTGTTACTAACCCTTTGTTCACGAAAAAACAGATCGCACTAAAAAAACATCATTAAAATTTATCCAATAGCCATAACGCCGATCATTAAAAATAATTGTTATATTTTATTGTTATTTAGGCCCTAAGAAGACATTATAGTGACCTTATTGGTGATGTTTTTCAGAAAGATCAGGTGCGTAGAGTAGGTACTTGCAACCGGGGCGTGCGTGTGTGACTAGATGTATGAACGTAAACGAGGCAATAGGAGTACGTAAGAATCGTAGCAGGTGGTGTTCCTTTATTTTTGTAACGGCGACGACAAATACGGCATGATTTTATGTATTTATTTAGGTTTTGGGACCACTGCACGTAAAGTACAAAATTTGCAAAGACTATAGTAAAATAATATAACAATATTTTAAAAATCATTACAGTAAGTAATAAAACTTACCAATGTACATGGATTTGTGCAACATAGTTCTTGGAACTTTCAGAATAAAAATATCAAATAATAATCGGTCATTTAGTTGCGTCATGTAAAATTTCCACGAATGATAGTTCTATGGATAATTTTATAGGACACCGCCTGTCCTATCGTGAACAGAAAGTAGGTAGTTACTCATAAACTGAAATATTTAAGCATTTTAATTCTAATTAATTTTAAAATAAATGGTGCATTTACTTATCGACGTTTCACCATGAAGAATTCTCGAATCATTTCTGTGCAATCCACGCCAGCGAAACCAGTAGGACCATTATTGACAGCGACACTAAATTTAAATCCTTGCGGGAACTTACTTTCTGTTTCGTCAAAAAGCTCCGTTGTCTCGTCAGGAATTGGCATGTTATCTTCATTTGTTGTTGTTGTTTTGTTTATTATGCCTTTTTTCGCTTCTTTTTCTGCTTTTTTTCGCGCCTTTTCCATTTCCCTTTTTTCCTTTTCAATTTTTTTTTTAAGGTTTTTGGCCTCTTGAACTTGATCCTCCTTAGCATCACGCTGGCTCTCTAGTTCCTCCAGCATCAACTGCCGGAAATATTCTGGATTCATGGATGCAAAGTACCTAATGGCCTCTCCGAAGTCTAATTCTATGTTGTCTTCTGGTAGCGCAACTTGAACTTTTTTCACATGGACTTCACCCTTTTCTGGTTTTCTCCTCTTACATGCTTTGAATCCTGAAGTTGACTGCGTCAACTCTGACCTCAGTTTCTTGATCTCCCCTGTATCTAACCACTTACAACTAGGTCCAATGCCTTCATATCCTTCGTATCCTTCAGGCGGCAGCCCTAGTATAACTGGAGGCAGCTGGGGGGGGCATCGCTTCTGTCGAGATATCGGTTGACCACCAGGTTCAGTTTCTGTATTATTTTTTGGTTTATCCGTTCCACACTGACATATGACTTTTCCCCCCGTCTTATCCTCTTCATACCCGCATAATAATTTCCCCCACTTCTTTTTGCTAGTTTTAGGACTCTTTAGCTCTTTAGGGCTCTCAAACTCTTTGGGGCTCATTGGTTTGTCCTCTTTATATGGGCATATTATTTCTCTCACTTTCTGTTTGCTAGTTTTAGAGCTCTCTAGATCTTTAGGGCTCTTTGGTGTGTCCTCTTTATATGGACATATTATTTCTCTCACTTTCTGTTTGCTAGGTTTAAGGCTTTTTAGATCTTTAGGGCTACTGGGATCCCTAGGTTCACTTGGAGCCTGCTGGGCCATCTGGGCTTTTAGGGTTTCATTAATTTTGAAACTGGACTTTTTAATATTAGTAAATAATTTCGATTTTATATTGCTAGTTTTTTGGCTTTCTAGGTCTTTAGGGCTCATAGGTTCATTCTCGTTACACAAGCATCTTAATTCTTTTTCCTCCTCTTGGCTAGTTTCAAGGCTCTTCAGGTCTTTAGAGCTACTGGGATCTTTAGGTTTAATTGGTGCCTGCTGGTCCTCCTGGCTCTTAAGGGTTTCATTAATTATATAAATAGACTTTTTAATATGGGTAAATAATATCGACTGCATATTGCTAGTTTTTTGGATTTCTAGGTCTTTAGAGCTCATCGATTCGTCCTCGTTACAAATGCATCTTGATTCTTTCTCCTTCTGTTTGCTAGTTTCAGGTCTCTTCAGGTCTTTAAGGCTCTCTAACTCTTTGGGGCTCATTGGTTTGTCCTCTTTGCCAGTTTTAAAGCTCGCTAGCATTTGTGGTACCGGTGTTATCTCTTCTGCCAGTTTTTCCGGCTGCTGATCTATTGGTTTTGACAGTCTTACAATATTTTTTACTGGTTCCGGCTGTGGCATTGGTTGTTGTGGCAAACTAGGACCAAGTTTCATTTTTTCCTCGTCACACGCATATAAAATTGATCCTTTCTTCTGTTTGCTAGTTTTAGGGCTCTCTAGGTCTTTGGGGCGTATTGTTTTGTCCCCTTTACGCACGCATATAATTATTTCCTCCTCCATTATGCTAGTTTTAGGGCTCTCTATCTCTTTAGGGCTCATTAGTTTGTCCTTTTTACACATGCATAATATTTTTCCCTCCTTTAATTTGCTAGGTTCAGGGCTTTTTGGGTCTTTAGGGCTATCTAACTTTTTAGGGCTCATTGATTTGCTCTGCTCACACCCACATGAGATATTTCTCTCCTTTAGTATGCTAGTTTTAGGACTCTTATGGTCTTTAGAGCTCTGTAGGTCTTTAGGAGTCATTGGTTTGTCCTCGTCACACCCGCGTAAGATATTTTTGTCCTTAACTATGTTAGTTTTAGGGCTCTTTTGGTATTTAGGGCTCTCTAGGGTTTTAGAGGTCATTGGTTTGTCATCTTGACTTTCGTATACTGATTCTCTCTCCTTCTGTTTGCTAGTTTCAGGGCTCTTCAGGACAAGTCTACTGGGATCCTTATGTTTACTTGGTGCGTGCTGGCCCACTTGGCTCTTTAGGGTTTCATTCATTTTAGATATGGACTTTTTAATATTAGTAAACAATTTTGATTTGACGACTAGGTCTTTAAGAAGGTCTTTAGGGCTCTTTAAGTCTTCATGTATTTTGGGATCCTTCACAGGTGCCTTACCCATGTATGGTAAAAGGAACCAGCCGGAACCCACACCTGAAACATTTAACAGGTTATTTATGAATATTATATAAACTAGCTTTTTCCCGCGGATTCGCCCGCGTGGATGTCGGAAAATATCCAACGGGAACAAAAATCCGTCCTTATTCCTTGTCCACATTATGAAGGGAACCTCTGTGCAAAATTTCAGCTTTATAGGTCCAAGGGTTTGGGCTGGGCGTTGATGAGTCAGTCAGTCAGTCAGGACTTTTCTTTTTATATATTGAGATAGCTTCTACCTGCGGCTTCGTCCGCGTGAAATTTCTTGTTTATTCGACCCACCCCGTCACATCGCATTGCTTTCCCACGCTATTACATACAGCTCACGCTAGTTTGGGAAACAGGGCTTGCACATGAAATGTAAATACTTGTTGTTGCAATAAAGATTTTGTATTTTGTATTTTTGTATTTTTTTGTATTACTTCGTTTTCGCTTAGCGTACTTTTTGACTTTTTTCTTTATGCTCGGCACCTAAAAGTCCTAGAGTGATGTTAAATATGCCTATAGCCTTCCTTAAGAATTGGGCTATCCAACTCAAAAATAGTTATTAAAGTCCGACTGGAAGTTCCAGAGGTTAGCGCGTTCAAACAAACATAAAAAAGTGTGTGTCAGCACCGACGCACGACTGGAGTTTACACCTGTTTTTGTGCCGTTCGGAGTTTCCGACTTTTTATTTTTCGGTCATTTCTGTCGGGCTGGGTTTCTTCAATGAATCACTGCTACGAGTATACAAAAAGCAATTTTAAGGTGTTAAGGCATTTGTACGCCCTCTCACACCCTCCCGTATCCTTCCCCTCACCGCCCCCTCTCACCCCTTCACCCTCCCCATTCCCCTCTCCTTCTCAACCCCTTCACCATATCCCCTTCCCGCTAACGCACACCCTCTTCACCGCTTCCCCCTTCTCCTCCCCTCCCATTCTCCCCCTCTCTACATCCTCTTCCTCAATAAACCCTCCCCCTCTCCTCCCCGCCATCATCCTCCCCCTTTCCCTCTTCACTACCCCTGCACTCTTTTTCCCCTCATCACCACCTCCCTTTACCTCTATCCCTCCTCGCCACCCCCTCCCTTTCCCCCTTTCCCCTTTTCCCTCCTCACCACCTCCTCCCTTTCCACCCTCCCCCTCTACCCTTTCCTCTGGGGAAAAACCCGGTAAATGCGCGCTGGCACACCGGTGTTCCGTCCACCGCCGATCTTCATGGCGCGCTGAAACACCGGTGCGCCACGCGATTCACGCGGTTTCAATCTCTATTATTACTGTAACTAAGGGTTAATAACAAACTTTATTACTTGCTTTGGCAAGTATTTGTGCCAAGTTTCAAGTTCATTAACCAAATGAATAAAAATTTTCATTTAAACTATATTCCCTATTTTTACCGAAAAACCCTGATAGACGTTATTCTTCATTTTTGGTCTCAAGTATAAATACTGAGTTTCGAGTTAATCGGACCGCGCGTTAAAATTCCTCCATACAAACTTTGACACCACCAAATCCCTTCTTAGGGGGTAGTTTAGGAAAACTAAAAATTACAAATTTTATAATTTATTTAGATTCATGCCAAGTTTCAAGTCTATTTACTCAAGGAATACGATTTTTCATACAAACTGTGGACACCCGTTCACCCCTTTAGGGGGTAAATTTAGGAAAATCCTTTCTTAGTGCACCCCTAGACCTCATAAGGAACCTACGTGCCAAATTTGGAATCTCTAGACTCAGCGGTTTGGGCTGTGCGTTGATATGTCAGTCTGTCAGTTCCTTCTTTTATATATTTAGATATTATTATTATGACAATGTCGATAGGTCACAGGAACAACTTGCGACCCACGGATGCCCCTCAAGTTAAAGGCGAAAATTTACAAGTCCGTGATATGGCTGATACGGTCTGGTCTTATGGGCATGTGATGAGGAGCGACGAAACGCATGTGACTATAAGAGTGATGAATATACATGTCGATGGATGGAGAGGCAGAGGAAAGCCAAAGAAAAGATTGATGGATTGTGTGAGGAATGATATGAAAGAGAAGGGAGTGAATCATGGCGTGACGGTTGACAGGGGAGAATGGAAGAAGAAAACGTGTTGCGCCGACACCAAGTGACATGGGATAAGGACAGGAAGATGATGATGATTATTATGACAATGTTAAAACGAACGAACAAATGTTTAAACGAACTACGGTACACAGTCGCCTTATACCATATAACCCGTGGTTCGCCATGCCATATACAAGCTCACACGATTATTTTGCGGTGCGGCTAGCGTGCCATTCCGCAATGAAACCGTGCCGTGTATAACGGGCCTCATGATGGCTTTGGCTTCCGGCCTTTCTGGACCAGATACTTTCCGAAGCACCCATGCACAAAGAGTACCAGGACAGATGACGATCTCCAGCCACTCCTTCATGAAGTGCTGGGTAGTGCAGACCAAGTTGACAGCATGAGGTCCGATGTGGTTAAATTCGCTTGACACTTCGCATGTCACTTCACTTTTTGACAATTATAAAGCTGCTTTCTATGACATACTAATACATACTACTATGTTTGACATACATATGCACGGTAACCCCCTGCTATTAAATGAACTATCCTTGAAATTTATAAACCAGCTGTGCGGGAGAAACGAAAGACTAGATGGTTAATGCTTCAATAAAATAGTCCAAAGCAACATTTACTTGCCAGCTTTTTTGGGTGCAGATCTACCCCCGTGACGTATTGACTCTATGGATGGTGTCTGTACTTTAGCTGATGGATTCCTTGTTTCTTCTAAATCACCTGATGAACAATCACAAAGCTGTGCTGGAGTTTGGGTTTGCTGAATACGATCATGATGGCGATAATGAGGCGGCATCGGACTGGAACTACGGTCAAAGCACTGAGGTTTATAACTCCCTGCGGCAGATCCCTTTTGTAAGCGCGGTAAATGGGACCAGCTGGAACCTGAAATATTTAAAAGTATAGGTTTGAATTTTAGTAAACTATCTGACGCAAAAAATAAGTGGACAGAGAAGGGTTTAAAGAAAAATTTTAACCGAATAGAATAATAAAAAATAGTTTGATGTTCACAATAAAAAATTTGGAAGTTGCTCCACAAAAATAAACTTTGGAGTCGAACATCTCTGTATTTTCAGCGATAACGACATTCTTTTTTTTAAGAATTTAATAGAATTAGCATTTTTTTAAATTTTACCGCACAATTATTTAATTTATTGTGTTATTCTGAATAATCTAAAGAAAACGCGGAAAATAAATGCACATTCGCAGCTTAGTCACATCTCGGCATCACAAATTATTTTCAATTTTCAACCTTATTTCAAGCCAGCTAATGGTGACAATAGATTACGCGGTTGTGTGCCGTTTAAAATCGTAGTCAGTCCGCGCCTTAATGTTTAAAATTGAACTTTCTGTCGAATAAGAACGTAAACAAAAATTAAACATTTTTACCAAACAATGAGGGCAGAGTATCTAATTTCATTGTTACATCAAATAAAATGTCGTGTTGAAAAGTTGTTTAGCATAAACAACAGCTAAACATGGTTTTGCGGTAGAAGAAGCTAAAAGTTTAAAATTGCAATGGTTCTACTGGGTTGGGTATCCCAAAAGTCACGTAAAATGTAATTTTGATAGAAAATACTAGTTGTAATTACATTCGTTAAACGAATTAAATTCGTTACAAAAACGCTTATAGACCCAGCGGCCTAGGTTGTACGTTGACTGTCAGTGAATTTATCAAGTAAACAAACCATGTGCCGATGGTAATATCCCACCGCCAAAAATGACGAACTCCCATACAAAACTTCATCCCCTATTTAACCTTTTTTAATGGCTGAATATTAAAAATCCTGAATTTAAGATTTTTATTATGTTTATTCCATTTACAATAAGATTAGACATTAAACAAACCTTTTTTACAGTCCGTTCAACCGATTTTGACTTCTATTGCGTTGGTGGCATGACAAATGGTAGCTGCAGTAAACAGTTGGTATTGTAACCACTTTTTTGCCTTTAATGCCATCCTTAAGCCTACGGAATACAAGTCAAAATCTGTTGAATGGACTGTAAAAAAAGATTTGTTTAAATGTCTAATTTTATTGTAAATGGAGTATAGAATGGGCTAAAAATGGTCTTACTGTTTAGCTTATATTGTAACCATAACCTTTTGTTTTTGATGTTTGCGACCGGTCATGAACATCCAAAATATTGACAGCTACATATGAAGGAACAATTGCCGTACTTTCTTGTCAAGTGACGTACCTACAGCTTCAGCTATAATTTAACGATCTATTATTTAGGACAACAAAATTAATTTAATATATTTTTTTAACCGATGGGTGATGATGGTCATGATGGATTACAGTCGAACTATTTACCAAAACAGTTACATACCAACAAAGATACTCAGATTAACAAAAAAAGGAAGATGGATCAAAAGTGAAGCCACAAAACCGAAGGCGAAGCCGCGGACAGAAGCTAGTCTCTCAATATTGTGCATACAAACTTACATTTGCAGTTGGAAAGTAAGGGAAAACATGTTTTTCAACTACAGTGTTAAGGTTGTTCTTGGGATAAATTCATCCCAACTACGGAACCCTTCATTGTGTGTGGTCCGACACGCACTTGGCCGGTTTTTGATGTTAGCGGCCCTCTATCTTTTTTTTTTTGACTGAGCAAAGTTACGATATCTCATCGACGAACTTGCCTTGGAACATAGGCACCGAGTTATAATATGGTTACCGACTAACCAGGCTACGATCAGACGGCGCTATTTTCACGTATAACGGATAAGATATTTTACTGTATACAGCAGTGACAGTGCCTTTGGTAGAAACTGAAAGTTGTTCACACAGAGCTAATACGCGCAGAGCCAAAACGGTACAATCACGGATTCGAGAAAAAATATTCCCACATGTTAACCCTGCTTGCTCCGCTAGAGTCTGACCAACGAAAGCTGTCCAAGAAAAAAGGCGGCAATTATCATAAATCAAGAGCTGTCAACTGATACTATTTATTATTCAAGAAAATATTATACGATTAGTATTTCGTAATTATATAATAATTAGATATGTAAATACTTAGAAGTATAACATTATTTAACAGATAATAATAAACTCCTTAGCCCATAATAACCTTATTACCCCTGGTATTTACTAAGACGTGTTATGCCGCAATTATGTATTTGCATATTGCAATGGGTAAGCAAGTTAACGTTACCATATTTTGCCTTGAAGACCAAATCAATAATAATAATCAGTACCAAAGTAAAGCGCTAAACGAAACCAACTGGGCATTTTTTCCCTGGTACGGCCTTTTAAAGAAATGGTTAAATAAAACATAAAAAATATAATAATAAATAATAATAAATAATAATAATAATAATAATAATAAGCTGGCAACACTAACGTCAACAAGCCAAAAAAAATTGGTTTCATAATTATCTTAGTTTTATTTATTTTAGACACAGTTTTTCATTTTATAAGAAACCCAAGTAAATGCAGAAGTCATCAAAATCAAGATACAACCTAAAAAATACTGAAACAATCAACCTATTTAAACCATAATATAATTCTAAAATAATGCCGAATCGGAGGTGACATCTGTCATGTCACCTCCAACAAACAAAATGAAATGATGATAATGAAAACTAAGGATGAAACTAAATAAATGTTGACAAGATCAGCCGCACGAAGAGCACGCCCACCACCTCCGGACTCGTCGCTCAGCTCCGCCTCGCCGCCGCCGGTACCCAGCCCCATTGTAAGCGCTGTGACGACACCGGCCGCGGTAGCTGCGTCGAGCTCGAGCGACGAATATTTCTCCCCGCCCACGACGCCACCACCTGCTCGCCGACGGGGAGGACGCCGGCCGCCGGATGGCTTAGGATCTCGAGGCCCACCGGCCTCTGAAAGGGTCCCAGCTCCCGGCGGAAGTGTGCAGCGCATGAGATGGACCCCATCCATTAATGAGAACGTCATGCGCTCATACTATGGGGCTACAGAGGGAGGAAACAATCTGACCGCGTACCGTGTTCGGATGCTCTCTCTTTTTCAGGTGCTTGAGCCAGCTGTCAACGTTTCGGCACAACGACTGTCGGATCAAGTGCGGGTCATCCAGCGTAATCATATGTTGGATGACACTGTACTAGATCGCCTGCGAATTGAAATGCAGAGTAGCCATGTCATTGCCCCCCCGCCGTCGCAGACTAATATAGTACCACCACAGTCTGACACAAACCAAGTTGACGAAGGAAGTGATGACAGGGCTACAAACGTAAGTACCCAGTGCAATGAAGAATTGAGGAGTGCTTTGGAAGATGCGATTCGGGAATATCGTTTCTTGTCTCCCGAACTTAGACCACGCTTACCTCGTTTGCCCATGCATAACAAAAATAGGGCGCTTGTGGCGGCTCTGGATTCGCAGTTGTCAAACTATTTTGATGACTGCGAAGACCTCACTGATACTCATTCGATTCTGTACTGCGCGGCTGTAGCGGCATGTCGTGTAGCTCACGTCAAATTTGCTAATGATTCTAGAGCTACACGACCGAAACCATCCGTACCAGCTTGGCAGTGCAGAATTGAGCGCCGTATTGGTGGGGCCAGAGCACTCATCGGCAAACTAACCTGCTTCAGGGAGGGCAATACTCGTCCTAGAGTGATGCGCTTTGTGAGGCGGGCGTTCTCAGGGACTAATGTCAGCCCTCAGGACTATATGTCCCGCGTCACAGAGCGCATCGACTTCCTGAAGCAGAAAGTCTATGCATGGGCAAACCGTATTCGTAGGTATAAGCGGCGAGTGGACAGATACACTCAGAATCGCAACTTCCAGAGCGATGAAAGGTGGGTTTATAGGGGTTGGGAGCGACCGGATCAAGGTGTGACTGACACGCGCCTGCCAGATGATGATGCCACGTGTTCTTTCTGGCGCAGTATCTGGTCGGTGCCTGTCAGTCACACCGAAGGTGATTGGGCTCGGGAGGTCGAGCGAGCCTGCGATCCAATACCAGAAATGGGGGCTATTACCATCTGTCCCCAAGATGTAGCTCGTGCAGTCCGTCCGTTACCTAACTGGAAGTCTCCAGGACCGGACGGACTGCACAACTTTTGGATAAAGTGGTTACAAAGGTCGCACGCCCGCTTGGCATCCCAGTTCCAGTCAGCCTTACATTCAGGGTCGCTGCCCCAGTTCCTAACGACAGGAATAACCCACCTGCTCCATAAATCAGGTAGTACTGCGGAGCCCAAAAATTATAGACCGATCACTTGTCTACCGACGGTCTATAAAGTTCTTACATCCATTTTGAGAGCTAAAATTAACGAACATATAGACACCAACTCCATCATGTCTGCCTCTCAAAATGGATGTAGGAATGGGTCCCGTGGTACTAAGGAGCTACTCCTCATTGATATGGCCATTAGCCAACAGGTTCGTCGTTTCCGAAAGGATCTGTCGACATGTTGGATAGACTATAAGAAGGCCTATGACTCGGTGCCACATACATGGCTCATGAGGGTGCTGGAGTTGTATAAAGTAGATGCAACTCTGCGCACCTTCCTGATGTCGTGTATGGGGCAATGGAGGACGGTCCTTCGCTATCCAGGATGTCGAAATATCCAGAGGAACAGCGAGCCGATAAGGATCGAGCGGGGCATATTTCAGGGCGATAGTTTGAGTCCGCTTTGGTTCTGCTTAGCCTTGAATCCTCTAAGCACACTGCTGGAGGATTCAGGTCTAGGATATCGGCTGCGGAGAGGTGGTCAGGTTATATCCCACCTCCTCTACATGGATGACCTAAAACTCTTTGCCCCCAACAATTTGCAACTGATGGAGCTACTGAAAGTAACTGAAACATTCAGTAGCGCCATCAGGATGGAATTTGGTGTGGACAAATGTGCGGTCATGCATGTAAAGCGAGGAGAGATTGTGGAATCCGTGGGAACCCAACTCTCGGATTCCATAAACCTTAGAGCCCTCTCCGCATCCGAAACCTATAAGTATTTGGGTATGTCGGAAGCGTTGGGCATCAATGTTACTGACATGAAGCAATCGTTGAAGGAGCGCTTCTTTGGCCGCCTGAAGAAAGTATTTAATAGTCTTCTATCAGGCGGAAACAAGGTGCGTGCCTTCAACGGTTGGGTCATGCCGGTTTTGATGTACTCTTTCGGCGTACTCAAATGGACTCAGACGGAACTCGACGCCCTGGATCGGAGGGTCCGTACGCTGTTGACTGCATATCGAATGCATCACCCACGGTCATCGGTAATGAGACTGTATATCCCGCGAAAGTGTGGAGGCCGAGGCTTTTTAAACGCTAAGACTCTCCACAACCGCGAGATATGCAGTCTCAGGGAATATTTCCTAGAAGCCGATGTGGGGATGCATCGAGATGTGGTCGCGGTGGACAAGGGCCTCACTCCGCTCTCCTTGGCTAAAGAGAACTGGCGCAAACCTGTAGTGCTTGACACTAACGATCGCAGGGAGGTATGGCAGAGTAAGGAGCTTCACGGACGCTTTTTCCGGGCCCTACATGGACCCGACGTAGATTTGTTAGCGTCCGTAGCCTGGCTGCGTTCCGGTGACCTCTTTGGGGAAACCGAAGGTTTTGTCTGTGCAATTATGGACGAAGTTATGATGACGAACAACTACCGGAAATATATTGTGAAAGATGGCACGGTTGACATCTGTCGGGCATGCCACCGTCCGGGAGAATCAATCCGACACATTATCTCCGGGTGTTCTCGTCTTGCTAACGAAGAGTACTTGCATAGACACAACCTTGTAGCCAGGATTATCCATCAGCAACTTGCACTGAAATACAACCTTGCGGAATCGGAAGTGCCGTACTATAGGTATGTGCCCGACCCAGTTCTCGAAAATGGAAATATCACATTGTACTGGGATCGATCCATCATCACTGACAGGACTATTGTTGCCAATAAGCCTGATATAGTGGTGGTGGATCGAACAGAGCGGCGCACAATGATTATTGACATAACGGTCCCGCATGACGGGAACCTCGTGAAAGCCGAGAAAGATAAACAAATCAAGTATCTTGACTTGGCTCGCGAGGTTGTCGACATGTGGGATGTGGACTCAGCGATCATTGTGCCGATAGTTGTATCAGCCAATGGCTTAATCGCCAAGAGCCTCGACCAACATCTAAGGAGGCTCTCGTTGGGCAGCTGGATTAAGGGCCTGATTCAGAGAGCGGTACTTCTGGACACGGCGCGTATTGTTAGGAGGTTCCTATCTCTGGAGCCCTGACCGCCGGTAGCTTGGACCCTGTTCCCGATACCGGTGGGCTACTATGTTTTATATTTTTAAATGTTTTTTTTTTTATTTCATGTTTTTATAAAAAATATTTAAAAATGTGAAATATATGTACATAAATGAAATAAAGGAAATAATAATAATAATAATAATAACCCCACCGCTGTATCTCCACGTTGACGTCGTGGTGGGGCTTGCGCGCTCCGAACTCTGGGTATGTGCCGGTAGACTTTACTTTGCCGAAACGGGTCTAGGGTGAGGAGCCAGACCAAAAGAGATACAGAAACCCGCAGGGCAGCATGTGGCAAGCTGTTGGGCAGTAGCGACCCCACGGACCCTATCTCCCGGGAGAAGTCTTGTTCCTCATCTCTGGCTTGCCTTTATTGACCGGCTGGAGTGAATACTGATGGGAACAGAGCTCCCACCTCATTCTTGCCTTTATTGGCTGGCTTGAGTGGAGATTCGCAAGAGCAAACGTGCTCGGAGGAAGGAAGTATTCCAGTAAGTGCTTGTAGGGATCTTGACCATCTTCCGGGCTCTGGGATTGTTCTGAGAGCCGTGGAATACCTCTCCACTCCTCAAGCACCTCGTGACATGTTGCCCCCTTGTCGCTACGTCACTAAGTGCTAGCGACAGTTTCCGGGGGCCCATTATTGAGTGTGCAAGTCACCCCCTGTCAATTTTTCCGTGTAATAAAACATTGATCAGGCAGGGGCCATAGTCCTTTCATAGTTCTAGGCAACCAATCCACTTTAGCCACCCAAATCCATAGTCCAAAATCTTTGTTTCCATATCCTGCAATAGTCTTACACCAACGGGGGGTTGTCCTTGGGTGCACTTGCATAGAGCGTATAGGGATAATCGTCGGTTGGTGCCTCATTTCATTGAAAGCGCCTGACGGGCCTCTGCAAGTTGGCTTCGGCCCCTCGTACGCCTTCCAAAGGTCCGGGACCCCAGAGTCCCGAGATATGTAAACATAATAATAATAATAATCTTTATTACATAAGAAAGTGCATTACAAATTGTGTGAAGTCCCTGACACTTGTGCTAGGTGATTAACCTGTGTTACAAGAGCCAATGCCCTCTCCCGGGAATAAATACAATCGAAAACTTATGCAATAAGACAAACAATGAAAAAAAAAATAATAAGACTAAACTAATACAAAAAAGTTTAGAAAAAGCCTGTAGTGGTGATTGTGTGTGTGTGTGTGTGTGTGTGTGTGCGTGTATTATGTGTGGTGGGTGTGTGTGTGTGTGGGTGAGTGCTTGAAGTATGTGAGTATGTGTGTAAATTGAAATTGAATGTACAGGAAAGGTTGTCTGGGAACGCGAGTAAAGGGTGAAGTTGAGTGAGTATATATGTTTATTTATTGGAATGGAGACCACTGATGTGATGACACAATAAAATCAACACAAAACATACAGGGGTTATTAAATATAGTCGAAATCGGATTCCAAGAACTCTACACCTGATAATATTGAATCAGCTTCATTGCTTTCTTCGCTGCTACTGCTATTGACCCCAACATAATATATTACTTATGAATAGTTTAAGCTCGTTTTCAACAAAATGATCCCTTAATTTATACTGATTTTCAACATTTAGTACATGATCAGTGTACCTCTTCCAGTCATCAGCAGTTATGGATAGAAAACATTCTTTGATTAAATTTTGCATTTCAGACCCTGGTATTCCTATATTTTCGCTCGCTACTTTTCTCTGCACCTGACTCCATACAAGCTCAATTGCTTTGAGATCGCAATGATACGGTGGCAGCAATTAAATTTCGTGGTTGTGGGTATGACTGTATTTTTTTTAGAACTGCTTTGTAAATAGCTGCAGGTTTATTACCTTTCACCAAACACAGTTTTGATAAGATATTCTTCAAAATGACTATTATTCTTTTGAAGTCATGTTCGGAGATTAGCTTTATAATCAAATATAGTAGGGGGTTTGTTCACTTTTTTCACATGGTAACTTGCATTGTTCCTTCAGAAGTATACCAGGTGTCGTGAGATTTGGTATCAACATTTCCTCAAGCCATTTCATAAAGTTAGTTGCATTCTCATTAATAAAATATAAATAAATAAATATGTTTGGACATATCACACAACGCCATCTAGCCCCAAGCTAAGCAACCTAATGCTTGTGTTATGGTAACGAGATGGCTGATAAACTACTTATATATATTTTTTTTTTTGTAAATACATACATATTATAGATAGAAAAACACCCAGACTCGGAACAAATACTTGTAGGTCGTACAAATATTTGTTCCGTGCGGGAATCGAACCCGCGACATGCTGCGCAGCAGTCAATCGCTCAACCACTGCGCCAACCGTGTCGTCATTGGTATCGTATTGTTTTCTAAAATTTTAGTTTTATATTATGTAACATGGCTTTTGCCTGAATTAAGAGGTTTTTTTTTATATTACTTATTCCATTAGATACCAAACACGATACATAAAACTTTTTTTTTCGTTGACACTTTTCATCCGCTATAAGCCGCCATGTTGGATTTTTTATGACTTCTTATAGCCCGCATATAGATCAACTTGACGCTTCCAACAATGCCTTGTTTGTCAAAATAAGTTCGATGAGTAATTTAGGAGCAATGAGGGAACAGATGAACATACATGCATACATACATACATACATTCACAGCCCCTTTGCCGTAGTCGGGTAAAAATATACTTTATCGAAAAACTTCCTGAATGGTCTTCTACACATACTTTTTTTTTTGTTTTTTTTAATCAATTTTTTAAGCTTTATCTAATAAGTTTTACAAGACATCTGTATATGAACTAGATAATTTATTATCTGTATCTCAGACAACAGCGATCCTTCTTAGAAATATTAATATTTAAAAACTAAGAAGTAGGTACTAATGCAGCTCTAACATTATAAAAATTAATGCAATAAAAGAAGAAAAAACAAAAAATAAATTATTAAAAGAGACTGACATAAAGGTCTCCGTTTGTGTGGAATATATATAGATGGATGAGTGTGTGTGGGAGGGTGAGTGCGAAGTTTTAATCTAGTGTGATACATCTAGGAGGTTATCGGTTTCGTCGTAGGTCAGCTTATGGATTTATTCAAACAATTTTTTCTTACATGCTTTGTTATTTAATACATGTATGTCTACAATGTCATTAACTTTGTTATACAGATACGGACCTAAGAAGCAGAAGTATTTATTTACGAACGGGTGTTTAAACAAGGGGCTACAGGTTTTCTTCGCCTAGACGGTATAATTGTTTTATCATAGTTCACTCTCGAATGTTGCTTCAGGGTAGTGAGCAGTATAAACAATTTGCGGACGGAGAACACTACACAAGATTGATAAAGTTGATATGTAGGGAACAAATACGGACGAACTTTGTAAAATTACTAGAAAGAAAATACGTTTATTTGCGTTGCTTTGCATCATATTTATGTTTACCGCAAATAAACGTATTCATGAAAAAACTAAAACGCTCCATAAACCTATTTTAGTAACAGAAGAGTTTTATTTTTTTCTTTCAAACTATAACACACTATAACTCAAATAGTTTTATAAAGAGTTTTAGTTTTCTTATTAATAAGGGGGTAAATGGTCAATGCTTCACTGAATATTACTATTAGTAGTGCAAGACAAACTTGCCAGCTCTTTTGCCACGCTCGTGACGTGGTATTGATTCTATTGAAGGCTTCTGTACTTTAGCTGATGGCTCCTTCGTTTCTTCGTCATCATCTGGTGAACAGACACAAGCCGCGAGCGATTCTGGAGTATGGTTTTGTTGACTACGACCGTGTTGGCGAGGACGATTAGAAGGCCCGGTACCGGCACGGGCATCAGAGGACGAAGGAATGTTGCACGCTACAGATGCCTTAGGCTTGCTTAAACGGGACCGGCTCAAATGCATACCTGAAACATTTACATAATAATGCATAATCAGCCTATAACGTTCCCACTGCTGGGACACAGAAAGACCTCCGCTCTGTGAGAGGAAACCACCACTCGGGCCCAGTATGGGTTGGTAGATGTGGCATCTACCATCCCATACTGGGCCCGAGTGGTGGTTTCAGTCGTTTCAGTCCCGTAAACTGGCGTCATACCACGGTAGTGTGACGCATGCCTTAGAGTGCTTCTCCAACTGAGATGTGCTATGCAACGTTGCTAAGGATGCGTTTGATATCCACCAACCATATTCATTTGTCCACATAGCATAGCACTGGACTAATGAATTTGATTGGTGGATATCAAACGCATCCATAGCAACGTTGCATAGCACATCCCTGGAGGAAAATCACTCTTATTCTTGCTTGCTAAACGGGACCCAGCTAAAACTTATACCTAAAACATTTAAAAGTTTAATGGAGATGCCCATACCCCAGTAATCACCAGTGTTTTTAAAATATTTACTTTTTAAGTGTGTTAAAAACAACGACAACACGAGGCGTTACATGTTCGTTACCAAATAAGCAACTGCATTTAGGCACACTACTAAGCAAAAGGATTTCCGATTTAGATGGGAACGAGTCATAGTTATAATCATGTTAGCAAAATAAAAAATGAATTCATGCAATACTTAAAAAGATTAAAGTTTTATGTTTACTAAGTTGTACCTACTTACTTTTTAGTAGAATAGTTGATGAATAAAAGCTTGTTTTTAAACTTGCCAGGTTTCTTGGGTGCAGTGTTATCCTTGGGAGCTATTGATTCTACGGAGGGCTTCTGTACTTTAGCTGATGGCTCTCTCGTTTCTTTGTTCTCATCTGGTGGACAGACACAAGCCGCGAGCGATCGTGGAGTTTGGTTCAGCTGACTTCGATTGCGTTGGCGAGGACGATTAGGTGGGTAACTTAAACTTTTACCTGAAACATTTAAAAGCATCTTCTACTTAATAAAATCTTAAACTCATTAATTCAGTGTCTAGAAGTTTGTAATTTTGCACAATTTAAAAAGATGAGCACGAAAATAATGTTTTTTAAAAATTCATCCTCTAAAAGGGTTAAATATGGGATGAAAGTTTGTATCGAAATTCATATTTTTTTCCGATGGGATATTCCACCGGTAATCTTTATTCTTTACCTACATAAGTATTTGAGCCAACTTTCAAGTTTTACACCGAAGGAATGAGAGTTTTCATACAGACTGCATTCCACCTTTGCACCCCAACAGGAGTAATTTTTTTAAAACTCGTTTCTATTATTTGACCCTAAGATTATTTAACAATCTACGAGTAAGTGAGTTAATCCACCCCTAAAAATATATTACCCTTTTTCACACCCCGTTAGGGGTTGATTTTCTAGAAACTCAAAAACATGTCACTCTTATTATAATTATGTCAAGATAAATTTAAAAAAATACAAAAACATTTATTTTAACTCAACATGGTGGTGTACATAAATTGAGGCAGCTCCAGTAAGTTACAATAGTACTTGTGTCGGAGCTGTCTCACTCTTTCCTAAGTGGTAGCTTAACAATGATAAGTTACTAGAAAAAAAAGTAAAACATTAATTTAGCAGCCCTCAGGGGTGGTAAAATGTGCACGTGACCGTAAGTGTGTGTGTATGCGTGTGTGAGGGTGTGTGTGTAGGTATACCATCTGATTAATTATTGTTATTATTATCTTTGACTATTTATTAGCTTATCCTGCTCCGAATATTTTCTGTTTCTTCATATGTTAGGGATCTCAACCATTCAGTAAAATAAAACCTAAGTTTCAAATTAATCGGAATGTGCGTTTAGATTCTTCCATACAAAATTTAACATCCCCTAAATCCCCTTTGGAGGATAGTATTGAAAATCTATTATGGTTAATCCTTTATCTATACTAAATAATAAAGCTGTGGAGTTTGTTTGTGTACTTATTTGAACGCGCTAGCCTCTGGAATTACTAATCGGATTTGAAAAAATCTTTGCATTTGATAGCCCAATTCTTGAGAAAGGTTATGCTATTTAACTTCACGCCACAGCCCTTAGGAGCCGAGCAAAAAGTAAGAACGTTTCGCGAAACCGAAGTATAACGGGGCACGGGCCGGATGAACGGAAGCTAGTTATTTATATACCTAAGTAGATAACAAGTTAACAACAAGAAGATTCAGAAAGTTTGAAGTTTGTAAACTAAAGGAATAAGATTTTTCATAAGAAAAATCCCCCTTTTCAACCCCAAAGGATAGACTTTCCACAAATCCTTTCTTATTTGCGTGCCTACGTCACAAAAGGAAGGGTTGGGCGATGATGTGTCAGTCGGGTCACTTGCCTTTATTGATATGATATACACATATATTAGTCCTTATCGAATAAAAAACGTTTGGTAACTGGATCATATTGAGCAGTTCAAACAGTCAAACTGATGCCTGACCTGTGGATCTCCTAATACCTAGGGAAATACTAATGACTAGTTTCTGAGGTCCTCGAAAAATTAATCAAAACTGTGAATCGTCTGGCACGTACAATACAGGTTGTAAAAAAAAATATAAAAACCTTCTGAATCGTCTGGCACATTTATAATATTGTAAAAAAATACTCAAAACTTTCTGAATCGTATGGCACATAAATACAGGGTATAAAAAAACCCATCACGAAGTCATCTTATACCGCGTCCTGTATGTACATCGAACTAAGTAACTTCAAGCAAATATTATTGCGGGGAAAAAAAGACTTTAGGTGTGAAAATTAGTTAAATAGTGTTTCTTACGGTAGTGCGCAATGAAAAGCACGCAAAACAATGCGCCTATAGGTGCATTTAGTAGTACAGGGATTGTGGGATCATTGAAACTTACGTTAAAACATTTTCAAACTTGTTTTCGTAAAAAAAACGTCACAAGTAATAGGACCTTTCAATATCTCCGCAACCAGAAGTTTTGCAGGTATGATCCAGTACAAAAATATTGTCATATCGAGAAGAACAAGTGACTTTTGGTATCATTAAAAGGATATTTTACACCCGTCATGTAATCGTATGTTGCTTGAGAAAAACTTTAATTAATCCAAAACAAACTTGCCATCATTTCTGGGTGCAGTTTCCCGGCGAAGTATTGACTCTTTGGAAGGCTTAAGTCCTTTAGCTGATGGCTCCCTCGTTTCTTCGTCATCATCTGGTGGACAGATACAATACGAGTGCGACGCTGGAGTTAGGTTTTGTTGACTACGGCCGTGTTGGCGAGGACGATTAGAAGGCCCGGTACCGGCACGGGCATCAGAGGACGAAGGTATGTTGCACGCTACAGATGCCTTAGGCTTGCTTAAACGGGACCGGCTAAAATGCATACCTGAAACATTTCAAAGCTTAAAAGATCTAAATTCTGAAAACAGAATTTACACCATATTCATACATCATAGCAAAAAGTTGGCGTAATAAACTCATCAACCTACTTTCATAAAAATTCGTCAGTTGGCGATCCACACCTACCAACTTATCTGTGAAATGGCGAAAAATGGAACTACGGCCGTCATATTGAAATGTCATTCGATTGTCAGTGTCTACTACGTTCGGGATCTCTGGTTGTTTTGTCGTGATATTGCTGAATTTATAAAGTTTAATATGCCGAAACCTATTAAAAGTGATGCCCGAAACATTATTCTAAAAGTTAAAACCTTTTTTGAAGAAGAAGCTCGGGCGGGATCTCCGATTATTCCATTTAATCAAATATACAAACGAATTTCGGCAGCGACAGGTTAGTGTTGTCAACTTTCTTGTTATAAATTACCCGATACTTAACTAATTATTTAAGTCCATGAAATATTCGTTTCTATTCTTGCTCAGGTTAGCGTAACGGTAACGTACATCTAATAGGTAACCTGCTAAGTGAGTGAGCAAACTAACCTGCCAGATTTCAAATTTCTACTAACATTTATTTTATTATCTTATATTTCAGGTGTGAGTCAAGGACTGATTTCAAAAATAGTTAAAGATGGGCACGCAGCAGAAGAAACTGGTCCAGTACAAAAATTCGGACACCAGGCAAGGAGAGAAAACGTAAAAGTGGATTTGTGCATGTTGATGATTTTGACATGGGAGTTATACGGAGGAAAGTACATGAATTTTATTCTGCTAAAAATGAGGTCCCTACTATTAACCCGTCGCGCGCTAATTAGCAGACACAATTGAAATTCTATTGTTATCTGTACACATGGTGTGCAATCGACATTTTAAGAGTTAAAAAGCTTCTAGAGGTCTTATAGACAGAAATAAATTACACAAGACAGCGAGAGAGTCTGCGAAAGCTGCTTCACAAGGTGGGATTTCGTTTAAAAAAATCTCAATCCAATCGGAAGGTTCTTATGGAGCGTAATGAAATATCAGCTTGGATCCTAGCTTTAACTTTTCACGCTTGCGCAAAGGAAATAATTAATTTTGAGCTAAACTATGAAAGGCCGGCCAATAAAAAAAGACTTGTATTCCGTTAGGACATGTTATTCTCTCCACTTTTCACTTTTTTTTTTACTTTCACATTTAGCCCAAAAATGTACGGACGGCGAATGATCTCACAGACTGCCTCATTCGTCTAGTGGTTGCAATCTTAAGCGCTACTGCTAAGCATGAAGTCCTGGGCTCGTTCCCGAGTCGGACAAAGTGTAATTGAGTTTTTCCATCAGGAATGCTTCAGTAGCAGCCAGGGGTTTAGATTTGTGCCCGGTCGATGGCAATAGGTTCGCCCCCTGTTACATGGGACTTAAAGACAACTGGCGAAAAGTGGGTGTAATTTATGTAGGTACCTAACCTACACCTCTACCTAACCTACACCTCTACCTAACCTACACCCCTACCTAACCTACACCTCTACCTAACCTACACCTCTACCTAACCTATACCTCTACCTAACCTACACCTCTACCTAACCTACACCTCTACCTAACCTACACCTCTACCTAACCTACACCTCTACCTAACCTACACCTCTACCTAACCTACACCTCTACCTAACCTACACCTCTACCTAACCTACACCTCTACCTAACCTACACCTCTACCTAACCTACACCTCTACCTAACCTACACCTCTACCTAACCTACACCTCTACCTAACCTACACCTCTACCTAACCTACACCTCTACCTAACCTACACCTCTACCTAACCTACACCTCTACCTAACCTACACCTCTACCTAACCTATACCTCTACCTAACCTACACCTCTACCTAACTCTTCGGGGAATACAGGCGTGATGTTAAGTAAAACAAAATTAACTTGCCAGCTGTTTTGGGTACATTATCACCCTCGTGACGTATTGTCTCTATAGATGGCTTCTGAACTTTAGCTGATCGATACCCCTCTTCTTCGAAATCGTCTGGTGAACACACACAAAGCGAGGGGGTTTGCATAATTTGGTTTTGCTGACTACGACCGTGATGACGAGGGCGATCGGGCGGCTCGGGGTTGAGGCACGGAGGTGTGTCGTACGCTGGTGATCGACGGGACCTGCTGAGACTTTTACCTGAAACATTTAAAACATCATATAAAAAATGAATATTACGAGTACAATCCTACTAATAAAAAATGTGAAAGAAAATTTCGATATTTTTCGTATGTTTTTATTATCTTAGTATGAAAAGGTTACTTCAAGGAGAGAGAGGAGCTCGTGGCTAAGTAATAACAGCCGTACGGGTCGATCCATCAGGTACGCTACGCTTGCCGGGGTTGGTCCGTGGATGGGTGACCATCTTTACATACCGAGACTCCTCCGTGCCTCGGAAAGCACGTTAAGCCGTTGGTCCTGGCTGTCATTCATGGATCTTTGGCAGTCGTTACGGTTCGTCAGAAGGCCGAAAGTCTGACCTTTTCAATCTGCCTAGCCTATGTAAGAACAAAGGCTAGGCAGATTGAAAAGGTTACTTCAAATTAGTAGTTTTACTGATAGACGGCTAGCCCTACAAACGTTGTCCTGTCCAAATTTCAAGAATTCATACAAAACTCCCATAGAAATTGCACTTTATTTTCCCAAATTTTCCAATTTTCCCGGCAACTTTTACATTTTTGGCTATTCTTATGAACTTTCCTCGGACTTCAGCAAAATGTTAATAATCAGAACTGTGAGACACTTCCCGTCGACGGCTTTTCCCGCCAGACACTATAAAGCTCGCAAAAACTTACCTTATCTTACTTATAGTTTAAGTCAGTTAGTTTTAGTTTTTAGTTAGTTTTAGTTTTTATAAAATGATATTAATGATACTCGGGGAACTATTTCAAAATACTATTTGTAAGCAGCCAGATCAATCGTAGCGATCAACCATCTCCCAGACACAGCTAATTGTGTCTGGGGGATGTTTCATAGACACAACTATGTCTGGGGGATGTTTGGCCGCTACGATTGATCTGGCTGCTTACAAATAGTATCTTACTATAGACATTTTGTATTATCTACTTTATTACTTTAAAAAAAGTGAAAACCGACTTCAAAACCAAAAACGAATAAAATACTTTTCATAAAACACTTAACAGCTTCTAAAGTCGGTGTCGAGCTAAAGTGCATTGAAGAATTGAAGACACCGACTTCAGAACCTGTTAAGTGTTTTATTAAATTTATGATGATTAAAATTGTGATATAAATTATTTAATGCCAACAAGTTGCTTGTTACCATGACCTTAAATTATTATTCGATATATAAAAATGAAGAAGTAAAATCAAACAAAGCATGTACGATGTAACAAAGACCGTTGATTATACTGTTCATGTGCATATTTGTCGATATAATAAAATGAATTTGTTGTGGCAAGTAGGCTATCTTGTGTTTATTAAATAGATAAATAATGATTCCAAACATTTTAATGTCAACTAAGAGAAAATATATCTTAGTTAGTCTGCATTTTTTTCAGTACATACGAGTACATGTCGAATACAGAACCTCCTTTTTTGAAGTCGGTTAAAAAATCGTCCCAGAGTTTCGTTAATATTGATGAATTTGTGTAGGTATATTTTAATAGATTTGATCCACAGGATGAAAAAGTGAATGTGTAAGCTGTGTAATGCGTTTTTAATCAGTGACTATCAAGAGTGAGCCCCAAAATGTCTAAATGGTCTGACACATAATGTACGTATATAGTTACAATAACAATGTGTTTGTTGCTTGGGACAAACTAAATAATTAATGGTTCTACAAAAAAATCCAAAACAAAATTCACTTGTCACCTGTTTTGCCAACAACCGGTTTAGCTGGTGGAGTCCACTCTTCTTCGTAATCATCAGATGGACACATACAAGGGGATTCCAGAGTTTGATGTATCTGACAACAGCCATGTTGGCGAAGTTGCTGCTGGTTAGACGGCATGGGGCTGGAACTGAAGTCAGAGCACGGAGGTATATCACACACCGCTATTGCCTTACGTGACCGGAACCAACCTACACCAAAAACATTTAAAAGATGGTTATTTTATTTTATTTAAAAGGAACAACTAACAGCTACAATATAAAACATATAAAAAGAAATACACAAAACATATAGACAATATTGCAGCCCACAACGCTGTTCACAGATTAACTACAGGATACAAACAGTGAGAATAATCGCTAGGGTTACAAATACAAGTTTTTTTTTTTTTTTCTAAAGTACATTAGGTACGTATTGTGTTTAAAATAATAATAATAAAGTGTACATGTGTAATGTGTGTGGGAGTGTGTATGTGTGGAGGTGTGTATGTGTGGGGGTGTGTTTATGTGTGTGTATTGGGTGTGTAATAATAATGTAGGTATATGAAACTCAAAAAATGGCACAAAAAGAAAATTATAAAATAAAAATTAAAGAAAGCTCCTTGAGTGAGGACATGCAAAAATGTCTATATGTTTAAAGGTCCTATTATAGGAATCGACCATTCTGCGAACAGGCGAATGCAAACCAGAGTTGGACTTGCCTTGCCCACTGAAAATAATCTGCCAGCGGTTCCTAGGACGGTCCATAAGCGAAAGGTGCGCCTTTCGCTTATGGACTGTCCTAGGAACCGCATAACACAACATGTTGGACAGTTCAATGCAGTCAAATTTATTTTTGACAATATTATACTGGACGACTTTTTTTACCGTCTTGAAAAAAATAGGCGAATGGAGTAGAAGGCATACCTAACTTTTTTTTTTCAAAAATAAAATAATTAAAAAACACAAAATTCAAATCATATACACGTTGCATATGATTTGAATTTCGATATTTTTAAACGATTTATTATTTTTTCAAAATTTCTGTTTTTGTTCTAAAATGAAAAGTTTACATCGAATTTGTAGTATTTATTGATACTTAGATCATTTTTTCTGACTAAGCTATTGAAAAAAAAAAAAACTAGGTATGCCATAGGCTTCTACTCCCTATTTTTTTCAAGACGGTAAAAAAGTCATCCGGTATAGATTCATGGCTTCTAAATACTAACGTCTATTTTCAAGTGTTGCGAGCTTATACTTTGCAAGTAAATCTTGACAAGACCAATAATATATTAAGGTTATACCGGGTTTGAATTATAATTTTATTATCACACAGTATTGATAACTATGATCTGCTTTTTAATCTCGGAGACTAATGTGACAAGTAAAAATGTTGAAATGACCTTCATTATAATGTGATGTAAGCCAGTTTGACATTTGCACTTGTAAAAGTCTCCGAGATAAAAACTGCCCTTTAAGACAATTGGTATAACTATAGATATCTATCAATCAATCAATTAATCTATAGTGTAATCCATAACACAGGTGGTAAATATATATATAATAATAAATATAAACTATCAAGTACGTGTAGGACGAATCTATTAGCCATATAAATGTAGATGACGTAATAATAAATGACCCTTTAGACATAGCTATTAATGCATTTAACAATTCATTAATTTAACAATTTTAACAGTTTGGTTTTCCAACATCCCAGCGATACGGGTGTCTTGCTCTTTCTCCCATCTTGCAAATAGGTCTCGAACATCCTGCTGACCTTGAAGCTGAGGCGAATATTGAGGTCTCGGGGGTCTATTTCTTTTCAAAACATATTCACTCACCTCGATCACCGATTTGATCGCTGAGTTTATGTCCGGTTCAGACTGAGCCTGAGTCAAGCTAATGTTTTGTGACTTCGGAGGAGTTCGCTGGACACCCGCTATATTAAATAGTGATAAGCTAGTTGTTAACTTAGGTATTTATTTCAATACAATTTGTGCTTATTCCGTCAAACTCGAAGTTGTATAACAATAAGCAACCGATCAACGATTCGCTACGTAGTTCCAACGCATCGCCGCCCGTCGCTGCCGTGTCGTAGGCGCCTGGCGTAGCCGATACACAACTCGTAAAGCCCTCGTAGCACGTCGTAGCACTTGCGGATGACGTCATCGGACGTAGCACACAGCTATTTCAAAGGTCTCTGCTACTTCTTCCGCGGCGCAGTGGCTACTCTCACCGAGTCAGCAGAGCAGTCCATTAATAATTCCAGAGAATTCCAAATAGGAAAAGATAGGACTTTTCCTATCTGGAATTTCCCGGAGTCTGAATTTGTGCCAGATTGATGGCAATAGACTCGCCCCATATGACATGGGACTTAAACATAACCGGCAAAATGTGGGTGTACTATACACCTCTACCTAACTCTTCGGGGAATACAGGCGTGATGTTAAGTAAAACAAAATATACTTGCCAGCTTTTATGGGTACATTATCACCCTCGTGACGTATTGTCTCTATAGATGGCTTCTGAACTTTAGCTGATCGATACCCCTCTTCTTCGAAATCGTCTGGTGGACACCCACAAAGCGAGGGGGTTTTCATAATTTGGTTTTGCTGACTACGACCGTGATGGCGAGAGCGATCGGGCGGCTCGGGGTTGAGGCACGGAGGTGTGTCTGATGTTGTTGCAGAAGACTTATACTTGCTTGATAAACGGAACCAGCTGAAACTGTTACCTGGAACATTTAAAACGAAATTAATGAATTATCATCATTTATTCAAAGCACGGAGGTGTGTCTGATGTTGCTGCAGAAGACTTACACAACAAGCTTGGTAAACGGAAGCCTAGAAAACAAAAACACTATTAGTTTTCTACGAGTACATTTTTCTATCCTAATCACCGTCGTTTTCTTTGCCAAAGATGTAACAACAATGGCCGCTCGATTTAATTAAGTTCTGATGTTATAAATAAATCTATACATATAATAAAATTGTAGAAAAGTGGTGTCTGTACAATGGAAATATATAAAAAAAAAGTAGCAGGGGTTGTTATTATATCGATGCCGAACCCGAGATTGTATTTAATTTTTTTTTGTCTGTTTATCTGTTTGTCGGTTTGTCTGTTTGTCTGTGTGTTTGTGCACGCTAATATCAGAAACGGCTTATTTGATTTAGATGCGGTTTTCACTAATATTAGGTCTTTACCTATGAAATTGCCGTTCTGCAGTACTGGCCATTTCAAATCAAAATAATTTTTATTTGGCTAAGAGTTCTAATTTCAAATTAATTTTATTTTAAAAACATGGATTTTTTTTTTCCAAAAGTAGTCATTTGTTTATTGATTAGTGTTACATTTTCATTGCATTTCAATCTTTTTCGTCATCATGGATACGTTAAAAATTAGAGTAATTATGGAATATAAGTACCGTCGTGGCAGCAACGCGGCACAAGCGGCACGCAACATCAACGACGTTTACGGAGCTAACATTACAAACCAACGCACCACTTGTTATTGGTTTGCTCGCTTCCGTTCTGGAAATTTCGACCTGAAAAATGAACCTCGCGGTCGTCCGAAGACTTTGGTCGACAATGACGAATTAAAGGCGATTGTGGAAGCTGATGATACACAATCTACGGCTGAATTAGCAGCAGCTTTCGACGTTAGCGTCAAAACAATATTGGTCCATTTGCGTCAAATTGCCAAGGTAAAAAAGCTTGACAAATGGGTGCCCCACGAACTCAATGATCGCCAGCGCGAAGTACGCGTCGAGACGTGCCTTGCACTGCTCAACAGACACACAAATGAAGGAATTTTGAACCGCATTGTTACCTGCGATGAAAAATGGATTCTGTTTGATAACCGCAGGCGCTCAGCAAGTTGGTTGGATCCTGGTTCAGCACCTAAACAATGCCCTAAACGAAAACTTACCCCTAGAAAAGTGATAGTCACTGTTTGGTGGTCTAGCGCCGGTGTGATTCATCACAGCTTCTTACCAAACGGGGTGAGCATTACTTCAGATGTGTACTGTGAAGAACTGAACACAATGATGGAGAAGCTGGCACATCTCCAACCAGCAATGGTCAATCGCTCGTCTCCGCTGCTCCTGCACGACAACGCGCGACCTCATACTGCACAGCATACGGTCTCCAAGTTGCAAAAACTGGGGTTGGAAGCTCTCCGTCATCCGCCCTACTCACCAGACCTTGCGCCTACAGACTACTACTTTTTCCAGAATTTGGGTAACTTCTTGGCGGGAAAAAAATTCAATACCCGAGAGGCAGTACAAAATGCCTTTGAAGAATTTGTTGCCTCCCGTCCAGCTGATTTCTTTAAGAAGGGCATCAATAAACTGCCACTGCGTTGGCAAAGATGCATTGATTGCATGGGTGATTACTTCGATTAATACAAATAAAAAATGCATGAAAAAAATTCGTTTAAATTTTTTCATACAAAACGGCAATTTCATAGGTAAATACCTATTATATTGTAGTAAGCTTCAATTAACATTTAGTGTTTATTTCATGTCAATCGGTTAATAAATAAAAAAGTTATGTCAATTTAAAGAATCACGGCGAACATTTGTTAAGGTATTCTATCAGAGTACTCGTACGTACACGCCTCGCGCCGGCGCGTCCGTGGCCATATAAAGCGCGCTGAGAGCCGCGCCGCTGCTATCCGTCAGTACTTGAAACGCCTTTCCAAGCGTTTCTTTGATTCCGCCGTGAAACATTGCAACCCCTTGGTTTTCGAGACCGCTAGCTATGTCCCCAGTAGGATCCGCCGTCCGCGACATGCCCTCACTGAACCCGATGACCCTATCACCCTCCTCCAGGAAAGCAGTAGGGAAACTAGCACCGTCTATAAACACAAACACAAATCTACATTCCGGCCTCGCCGCCGAGGCCCACCGCGTTTAAGACCATCTATCGTAAATGTAAATGTAAATTCATGTCCCTTGGTCGGTTTAATCGAGCCAGCTGGTGGCGTAGCTGAGCCTGTAGCTTTAAACTCCCCTGATAATAATAATTCCCCTAACTTGATCCAGCCTATTGCTTTGCCTTGTTTATCATTGGTCAATGACAACGACTCCCTAAGCCGAGGTCCGTACCCCACAGGAGGTGCCCTTAGTGCGCAGTCGTTTAGTTTATAAGTTTAGTTAGTATATTATGCCCCTGGCTGGAGGCTTTTGAGCTCGTTTAAAGGCACCCACAGGAAAGTCCGGTTAAGTAGTCGAGACCTCTCATAGTCACACTACGAGATGCCATTCCAAAATTTTTTTTTTTTTAATTCTTTGTATAATTAGGGACTTTTATGATCGCAATGCGTATGACAGTCCCATCGTATCCTAAATACACACTGCTACAGCTTACATTTGGGTCATGAACCTGAACAGACTCTTCGCATCATCACCATTTGGCTGTGACTGAATTTTATGGCATGTGCCTACTTCAAGTGGGTTCAAGCTCAATACCTCAAACAGCTCCTTTCTATTGGACTCGTATCGAACACAGTCCATCAACAAGTGATGCAAGTCCTCCACAACTCCACACTCCACACTATTAGGCGAGTTAGTTTTTTTGCATCATAAATGCAAACTTATTGCATGGAATGTGTCCAGATCTGAGTCTATGACCTGTAACAATTAATTTTCGACTTAAATTACTATTAATAAACCAGGGCACACGGAAAGGCTGACCCTGTATGGTTTTATACCAGATACCTTTTTCTAATGAACGTTTATCAAAATACTCCTTCCAATCATCATAACACTTATTTTTAAATTTAGGTAAGATTTCTGCATAATCTAGCGTTATATATACATTTCTTTTCCATGTTTAGCTGCATATTTAGCCAACATGTCAGCCTTTTCATTGCCCTGTATCCCAATATGCGAAGGAACCCATTGCAGTCTCAATTGAACACCCTTTACAATTAATTCATCGATCTTAGATAGTATAACATAAGCTATCGATACACCTCTTTGGCCAGAGGCGCATCGAACTAAATGTTGTAAAGAACTTTTGCTGTCTGTGTAAATAACAATATTATTATGTTGACAACTATTACAATAAGACAATGCTTCAGAGATCGCAATAAGCTCCAACGTCATAATGGACGCATTCTTATCTGTTTTTTAGCAATTAATTTTACAACATAATTGCTCACTAGGTACATAGAAGGCCGCTCCATGGCCTGACCCATGTCCTTTGTAGTTTTATTGATAGGTTAAATAAGTTAGAATACATATTTTTATGACACAAAAACAAACGCAATTTCATATTACACTTCCCTAGGCAAAAATCTTACAGAACTCATACTAACGCGACTGTCCGAGACCCAAGCATCCCTTGCGAGCAAACATAAACCACGTGAAACTCCACCACACTCTTTCTTCTTTCACCCAACGGATGAGGACCAAAATAGAAAAAACTTATTGATCAACTTAAAATTAACAGCACCGGACTGGATGAAATTAGTATCAGGATAATTTTACTACTCAAAAAAACACTGTTAAAACCACTCGCTCACATTTTTAAGGTTGCCTGTGTCCGACCCATTCATAAAAGCGGTCTTAAAGAACTACCGGAGAACTACCGACATATGGCACTCTTGTGAAATCCATCAAAACATCTCGAAAAAGTCGTAAATAAACGACTAGTAATTTTTATAGAAGATTACAATCTAATATCTGAAAGATAGTTTGGCTTTAGACGACGCAAGTCGACCAGGACGCCGCTAAATTATTTACCAACTCGATAGTTTGCTGTATTGAAAAAGGCAAACACTTCTTGGCAGTTCTTCTTGGCCTAGCCAAGGCGTTTGACACCATATCGTCAAATCTACTCCTGTCCAAATCCAAGTAATGCTTAGAAAGCCCTTTGGCTTTCTAAGCATTACTTTGATTACGGTACACACCTACGACAATCTTTTCAATAAATATGTATTGTGTTCAGTAAAGTGTGAAAAATCAAAAAAGTGTGGTCCTGTGGATCACAGGATTAAAAAGTGAATGTATAATGATCTTTACTGTGTTTTTAATCAGTGACGACGACGTGAGTCCCGAAAACATTGAATCGCAAGACTTTCTAAATGGTCTGGCACATAAGTAATGTACGAGTATTGTAGTAACAATGTGTTTGTTGCTTGGGACAAACTAAATAATTAATAGTTCTATTAAAAAATCCAAAACAAAATTCACTTGCCAGCTTTTTTGGCAACAACCGGTTTAGCTGGTGGAGTCCTCGTTTCTTCGTAATCATCTGATGAACAGACACAAGTGGATTCTGGAGCTTGATGTGTCTGACAACAACCATGTTGGCGACATTGCTGCTGGTTAGACGGCTCGGGTCTGGAACTGCAGGCAGAGCACGGAGGTATATCACACACTGCTCCTGACGATGCTGCCTTACGTGAACGGAACCAACCTACAACAAAAACATTTATAAGTTGAATTATAATTACACATATTGATATCTAAAACCAATCAATCAATTAATTAATCTATAGTGCAATCCATAATATAGGTGGTAAGTATTAATGAAAAGAAAAAATCAAGTACGTATACATGTAGGACGTATAAAACAGAAGCCTCATTGCAATGACCGTTGAAAATGCTGAAAATTATTATGAGCTAGACCACTTTTTTTTTTCTTTTGAGGAGGTGATACCTCCTCATGGATGTCTTATTCCCTGAGTAAGGCGGAGGAGTCTGTCTGACTCTTACTAAATCACACTGAATTTTTAAACCACCCCTCGCCGAGGCGCTGGAGCACTTTTGCAAATGCCTCTCCTGGTAGGTATTGGCCCGCCTGATTTGCCGGAGGACCGCGTCACCCTATCGGCAAACTTCTACCTTGCGAGGTACATGCACAACGGGATACAGGGTGAACCACCGTATCCACAGGCCACACTCTATGTCAGCCGAAGATCTCTAAACGCCCAGTGCAGTACCAATCGCCATTGTCGCGTCGCAGCGAAGACACGCACTGTACTGCTCATGCTGGACATTCCTCTAATGGTTGAAGGAATGGGTATCGAGGCAATTACTGCAACAGTATGGTAGCAGCTGGGCGTGGGTTTCCAGCTTATACAGCACAAGTTACGCTATTATCTCTTAATATAAATGTCCGTTAAGGTAGGGGTTAAGATAGGTAGTGGGGGAATGTAAGTTCGCCATGCTATTTCTCCAGCAACTCCTTCATGATGGGTCTCACCGCCGCTATTGCGGCGTGCCCTTCGCTGGGTCGTCCATGTCACTAATGTCAACATGACGAGATATCAGGTACTCGCCCCAATACAACACGTATCGGCGCCACAGATTAAGTGACGCAATGATTTTAGCGAAAAGATTCCAGGGCGACGATCCGGCTAAGAAAGCTCACCACCTTGGAGAAGGCCGTACCATTTTCACATAGAACTTTTGGCAGGTAGTATTGGTCAGCAGCCGCGAGATTGCGTTCGTACACACAACACACACTCACACACACACACACAGAACATTATGATGCGATATTTAAAAATAAATACCGCTAGGCTAGTATTCTGACAAGACCCGCTGTGACGGACCTACGGACATAAATAAATCCCACAGAAGGAATAAAAAGACAAATGAGGTAATTTACTGATTGCCTCGTTGTAGTAGTCGTAAGCGCTACTGCTAAGCATGAAGTCCTGGGTTCGATTCACGAGTCGGGCAACGTGTTATTGGGATTTTGTATCTGGAATTTCTGAGTAGCAACCCGGAGTCTGAATTTGTGCCCGGTTGATGGCAATAGACTCGCCCCATAGTGCAAGGGACTTAAACATAACCGGCAAAATGTGGGTGTACTATACACCTCTGCCTCACCCTTAAAACAAAATTTACTTGCCAGCTTTTATGGGTACATTATCACCCTCGTGACGTATTGTCTCTATAGATGGCTTCTGAACTTTAGCTGATCGATACCCCTCTTCTTCGAAATCGTCTGGTGAACACCCACAAAGCGAGGGGGTTTTCATAATTTGGTTTTGCTGACTACGACCGTGATGACGAGGGCGATCGGGCGGCTCGGGGTTGAGGCACGGAGGTGTGTCGTACGCTGGTGATCGACTGAGACTTTTACCTGAAACATTTGAAACCATAGGATATGAATTATCATCATAAAAATATTATAATACATAATAAAAATAATGAACTGAGATTTTATTTTATTGTTAATTGACAACTTTTCAAAAATAAGCCCAGAAAATGAAAACAATATTTCTACATTTTTCTATCATATTCTCCGTCGTTTCCTTTGCCAAAGATGTAAACAACAATGCCCGCTCGATTTAATTATGAGCCTACACTAACTCAAATGGCTTAGCATAATCCTCCGATATGTCGAAAATACTGCAGCATTAATTATGAAATTAATATTATGAGAAAGTTGAGGATTAATTTTCAGTACTATGTTTGACGAAAACACGATTCCATAAAATTTTCTCGAAAAATTCCAAAGTTACCTCAAGACCGAACAATAAACCGCTGGTATTCAAAAAATACTTCAAAATTTGATCATGAATCTTTGCTATTAACTGAATTAACTATAAAGCAGGTCTTATGTTTTTTTTTTCAAATTACCCTTATTTTCACCGTAAAAAGCAATTACAACTATCGGCGCCCATCACCGCACTCAGCCTCGCTCCCACTCAGTCTGCGAGCCATGGACCTAATAATATAATATAAACAGGACTGCCCGGCAAGTACGGCCTACTGTGACATGGCTTGAGTCACACATTTTATCACATTTTGGGCGATAAAACTGTTTTGTCTTAAATGTTAGCACGGCGGCGGCGTGAGATAATTTCTTGACATGTGACATAACTTCTTGACGTTTAGTTGGGACTCTGGATGTCTTATTTGCTAATATGGGCGCACCAATTATATCACAAATGTCTCATTTTGACGGTGACTAAGAAAAATTTCATCACGTTCGTTCTGAGGTGGTGACAAGATTTGAAAATTGAAAAAAAACAATATTTTCCTGCTAATTACTCTGCACCAAATGGCAATAAATTATTTTCTTGCATTATGTGGTGGTGGTATATTTGTGTGAAGAACTGCGCGTGATAGCCAAAAAAAAAATTTATAAGTTATTTAGTAAATTACTATTTTTATATTTTTAAAGGGATTTTTTATACACTTCTGGACACATCTTTTGGCCCACCTTGTATTTTCAGTTTCGTTTGGTCCTAGCTAAAATTTTATATTAGGTCGAGCAAAAAGTTTTTATGCAGTTTTGAACCTGGCACATTCACAATTTCATTCAATAGTCTTTTTTTGAATTTCGAACACAGAATTTAAAGATACAAAAGACAATTTGGAGCCTGTTTGTTGATATCAAACAATCGAATACTAAGAAAACTTGGTTTTATTGGTTTACTTGGATTTAATTCTTGAAAAAGTGATTGATATCTTTGGTTTTGCAGCAAACATTACTTATTCTTAACATTAAGGTGAGGTTCTATCAATAATCTATGGATACTTCACCTGAAGTCGCCGCCCAAGCTGTGGCACTTATTCAGGCCGGACACAGCCAAAGAAACGTGAGTGCTCAACTTAATTTAAGTCGATCTGCGGTCCGAAATGTTTATCGGAGGTACCTAGAGACTGGCGGCTTTGTTCGTCGCCAAGGAAGGCCACGATCTCGGGTCACAACTGAAAGGCAGGATCGATTCATCGTGACGACCAGCTTGAGAAATCGTCACCTTACCTCCATTGAGATACAAAACCAACTTCGCGCCTTCCACGGAGTATCTGTGAGCGCTCGAACTGTTCGGAGAAGGTTAAAAGAACGCGATATGGTACCACACAAGCCAGCTAATGGCCCCAAACTAACGCGAGCCCACCGAACAGCGCGCCTTCATTTCGCACGCAGTCATTTAAATTGGACACAGCAAGATTGGAGCCGTGTACTCTTTTCTGATGAGTCTAAAATTGTGTTACATGGCAATGATGGAAGGAAGACGGTCTACCAACGTAAGGGAGAGTGTTTCGCACAATGCTGCTTTGAAGAGAGGGTTGCTTATGGCGGTGGCTCATGGACTGTCTGGGGCGGTATATCCGCGAGCGGCAAAACTCAACTTGAGGTTGTTACAGGACCACGGCTGCCAACATTAAATGCTGGAAGGTACATTCGTGAGTGCTTAGAACCTCACGTGAGATACCATACGCGGACTATGTGGGCCCAAATTTCCTTTTTATGCATGATAATGCAAGAGCCCATGCGGCCGGCATCGTCAGGGAATATCTTCGGGATGTGAACATCACAGTTATGGACTGGCCAGCCAGAAGCCCAGACATGAACCCTATTGAGCATATGTGGGACGAGCTAAAAAGACGTGTTAGGGCTCGTCAGCCAGTTGCCCAGACGATGCAGGAGTTGAAAACTGCCATAGAAGAGGAATGGGAGATGATCCCTCAAAATTTCATAGAGCGGTTGATAAACTCTATGCCTAATCGTATGAGAGCTGTGGTAGATGCCCATGGAGGCAACACGCGTTATTAAATTAAACCTTTATTTGATAAAACATGTTTTTTATTCAAAAATCAATTGCCTTTAACAAGGCGCATATCCGACTTGTTAGGCGTAGCTCCATGTCGTATGGTATTCTGAATTCAAATTTAAAACAATACGATCGAAAAAGATGGTAAAATGTATCAGGTTTAAAACTGCATCAACAGTTTTTGTTCAATCTAGCAATCATATTTCGGTAGGGGCCATTGAAACCTAAACTCTAAGGTGGGCCAATAGATGTGTCCAGAAGTGTATTTAAAAAATACTTATTTTAAAATGTAAACAACTCGCGTGGAAACCAACAAAAAACTAAAATTTAAGTAAACACATAAATTACTATTTTTTATATTTTTAAATGTTTTTTTTTTATGTTTTTATAACATACAATATTTAGAAATAAAAATAATATGCGCGTGGAAATCAACAAAAAACAAAACAAAAATAATAATAAATAAATAATTTAAGTAACACTCTTTTTTTTTCCTTTTACACTCTGTAGTAGGAAGGATTTAAGTCACTAATTATTTAAATAACTAATTATTCAAACAGTCGATTAACAAAACGACGTTTTTTAGGCTATGCCAGCCTTAAGTTCTGGTGCTATTGGTGTTACAAATAATTTCCTCGCGTAGGGTTAGATTGAATATTTTTTTTACTAATTCATTGGACGGTATTTTCTGAGATATAAATTATCATTATAATTAATAAAAATGTTTACATATCTCGAGACCATGAGGTCCTGGTCCTTTAAAAGGCATTCGAAGGGCCCAAGCAAACTCACACACTCAGGCCCCATTCACAATTTTAAATGGAATAAGGCACCAATCTACTATTATCCTTGTATGCATTAAGCAAATGCACCCAAGTACAACCTCCGGTTCGTGCAGAACTATTCAACATAATCTGTTGGGCTATGGGTTTAAACATAGTGGATTGGTTACTTAGAACTCCGGAAGAACTATGTCCCCTGCCTGACCAATGTTATACAGGATGACGTGTAATTTGAAGTATTCCTTCCAAGACGTGTTATTGCGACCCATTTGCAACAATTAGGCACCCCATAAAGCCTAGGCGGAAATTCATGGGATTCGAGAAAATCCATTTTTTATGCACTTTGAAAATTTCCCAGAATTCGTCACTAAATATTACTATTCTCTAACTAAACTCTCAAATTGAATGGCCTTCATTGCTATTCCATTGGATACCTAATAGTTTACAAACCTTTCGAAGTAACCAAATTTTTTAAAACATCAAACAGTTAAAAGCTAAAGGAAGAAGTTTTAAAAATCACTCAACTAGTTACATAAACTATGACACCAGTTACCTCAAAATTTTACTATGAAAAAAAAAATCAAAACATAATTCACTTGCCAGGTTTTTTGGGAACAACTGGTTTAGGTGATGGATTCCATATTTCTTCGTAATCATCTGATGCACAACAAGGGGATTCCGGAGTTTGATGTATCTGACAACAACCATGCTGGCGACGTTGCTGCTGGTTAGACGGCATGGGGCTGGAACTGAAGTCAGAGCACGGAGGTATATCACACACTGCTACTGACGATGCTGCCTTACGTGAACGGAAACAACCTACAACAAAAACATCTATAAGTTGATTATATCTCTGGGTTATGAATTATACTGGGTGTAATTTTAATCACCGTTAGACTCTTACGAGGTTATTGTACTCATCATTATGAACAACTTTTACTAAAAGACCAAACCAGAAATTGCAAAGACTTTTTTCGCGATTTCAAGTTTGGTCCGATAGTAAAAGTTGTTCATAATGATGAGTACAATGACACCATACGAAATTAAAATTACACCTTGTATAAATTTATTACTACACGTGTATCAGAAATGTGGTCAAATTTAAGGGTCTGGTATAGACCATCAAACTGAACAACTTTCGACATGGGACCAACATCGAAATCGCGAAAAAATAATCAGCTGTCCCATAGGGTCGAGTAAGTATTGAATTTTTTCAGAAAGTTGTTTAGTTTGATGGTTTGTACACCCTTAAATTTGACCACACTTTTCTGAAACACCTCTAAAAACCTGTCAAGTACGTGTAGGACACATAAAATAGAAGCCTCATCACAATGACTGTTGGAAATACTGAAAATAATAGGGATGTTTCCTGGGTAAAAAAAAGAAAATTTAGTCCATCAGTCAGATAATACAAAAATATTAGACATGTATTTTTGCTATATCATAATAGGTCTTTACCTATGAAATTGCCGTTTTGTATGAAAAAATTTAAACGAATTTTTTTCATACATTTTTTATTTGTATTAATCGAAGTAATCACCCATGCAATCAATGCATCTTTGCCAACGCAGTGGCAGTTTATTGATGCCCTTCTTTAGATAGTACAGCTTCTCAATAAATGTACCTATTTAAAATAATATTTATAGTTCAGAATCGGACTATGCACATCTATCAACAGTTTGGCCAAAAAACATTTTAAGAATGTAAAGCATTTTATTTAATAAACATACTTTTGTGTAAAAAAGTAATGATTTGACTACCCATTTGTAACAGCGTCCTTAAGTAAAAAAAGAAAAAATTACCTACATGACGGACAAAAAAAAATTTTGTCAACATGCCTATTAAGAGCTTCACCATATTTTTTTTTTACTTTTTTACCTCCTCTTGTACTTCCTACTCCCTAGCTGAATCACACGGTATTCTTAAACGACCACTCGTCGAGTCACGCACAAGTGCTCCAGTGACTCGACGAGGTATTAGCCAACCTGATTGTATGAGTACTATGTACATACTCTAAAGCTACCATTTACTGGGTACGTCTTTGTTTGACTTGAATATGCCCTGGCGGCTGAGAGTATGTGACGCTCACTCTAATGTCTCGCTGATGGTGGCGCGTGTTGGATATACCTACTATGCTTTGGAATGGGCGCCTAGCTTCATCTTTTTGACTGACCGACCCCTTGACAATTCAAAAGTGCCTGTAATTGGTTTAATTGAAATAAATGCTTTGAGTTTGAGTTTGATTTGCCGGTGGACCGCGTCAACCTATCGCCAAACCTCTACCTTGAGACTGCACGCGCAGAACAGTAAACAGGGCGCACTCTATGTCGGCTGGAGGTCTCTAAACGCCCAGTGCAGCGCTAATCGCCACCGTCGCGACGAAGACACGGCACTGCACTACTCATGCTGGGCATTTCTCGAATGTTTGCTGCGCTGGCTGTGTCGTCGAGGCAGTTACTGCAATGGTATGGTAGCAACTGGGCGTGAGCTACCGCTGTCCGTAGAATACCAGGAAAGTAGGTGCGCCATGCCGTCTCTCCAGTCACTCCTTCGTGACGGGTCTTACCGCCGCTATTGTGGCGTGCCCTGTGCTGGGTTATCCATCTCGGTGCTCCTCTCTACTACTAGTGTCTGGTGGAGCTCCACCCTGCGCACTTCGACGTGACGAGGCAACAAGTGCTCGCCCCGCTCCAACACATCTCGGCGCCACCGATATAGTAACGCGAGGATTTTAGCCAATGCTTTCCGCAGGCTTTGCAGAATTGCAAAGTTGCGGCCCAACAGAGTTTCTAACCAAACCACACAGGTGCCCCATAGAGTGCCATGGACCGTATGATCATCAATAGAGCCTCTGGCAAGTGGTACTGGTCAGCAGCCGCGAGAGTGCGTTCACAGCGACTTTCATCACAAAATTTCCAAATGGTCGCATATATAGTATTACAATTGTATGTTGCTTGAAACAAACTTAAGACAAATGATTAATGCTTCAATATAACAATATTTCTGACTGCCTCATTAGTGTAGTAGTCGTAAGCGCTACTGCTAAGCATGAAGTCCTGGGTTCGATTCAAGAGTCGGACAATGTGTTATTAGGATTTTGTATCCGGAATAGCAGCCCGGAGTCTGAATTTGTGTCTGGTTGATGGCATAGGGTCGCCCTTTTTTACATATGACTTAAACACACCTCTTCCTGGCTTCCTGTACACGACGCCGGAGCCAGACTGCATGTATCTGTATATGAATGAATATCACCCATTCGCCGCACCGCCGCCGCCGCCGCCGCCGCCGCACCGGAATGCGCCGGATTTTTACAACTTTGTCATGTTGTAACTTTGGATTCCCCCTTGAGTGCGGCGGGTGACTCTCACATGCATGATTAATGAATATTAAACAACAACTACAAATTAAATTTATTCGTTTTATTTCAATTGGTCGCAAAAATCGAGCAGTACCTCCCCTACTACAAATGAACTGTGATAGTTGCTTTACAATTTAACTCGGCATCAATGCAGTGTACACGCGGCTCCGGTGTGGCTCCACAACACGCGGTCCGGCGCCGTGTACATGAAGCCTCGCCCTTCGGGCAATACAGGCTTGATGTTAAATTAAACACAATTACTTGCCAGCTTTTTTGGGTACATTATCACCCTCGTTATGCATTGACTCTATGGATGGCTTCTGAACTGTAGCTGATCGATACCCTTCTTCTTCGAAATCGTCTGGTGGACACCCACAAAGCGAGGGGGTTTGCATAATTTGGTTTTGCTGACTACGACCGTGATGGCGAGAGCAATCGGGCGGCTCGGGGTTGAGGCACGGAGGTGTGTCTGATGTTGCTGCAGCAGACTTACACTTGCTTGATAAACGGAACCAGCTGAAACTGTTACCTGAAACATTTAAAAAGAAATTAATAAATTATCATCATTTACTATATGACAATACAGAAATGTGAAAATACTTGATAGGTAACTAATTAGAATTAATCATCACGTACTATCTTCCAAACTTCTGCATGCTCACCTTTAAGGTGATAATCTCATAGCATGGCTCACGACTCGATCGCCCGATGCATGCGTTTTGACCAATAGGATACACGTTTGTTTTTGATTAGATCTGTTGTTATTTTTTGTTACACTCCCTGCATTTGTGTGAGACAAATGCATAATTATCTCTAATTGGGCAAAACCAGGCTTTCCTTAACTAGCGGTAGAAACCACACTGCGCTTCCACAGACATATTTTCTAAACTGAGCATGCTTAGGTTTTGCCGATAGTACCTACGTAATGATCGCATAATATAAACTAAGAGCCTCATCATTTGACGGTTGAAAATGCTAATGATAATATTCGAGACTCGACCGTCACCAACGACCTCAGGGTCGTAGTCACACAGCCAATGAACACTGTGACAACCAGCAGATCATGACACAATTATAAAACATCCAAATATTATATTGTTAATCATAATAGTTACTGTGGCCGTGAACCGTGAACCCAGCTTTGTTATGTGAAGTTCTAAAGGATCATGTGCATCGGTGTGCAAACCAAAGTTTCATAAACACGGTCAATAAAATATTTGAGTCGGTACCTTTCCGGAAAACTGGCGTTATTTGGCTAGATATAACATTCGTTGCATTCTTTTTGCTGTTGCATGCCCTATTTGTGGTTGTGTCAGTAATTTTACAAAATTCATCTTTCGTCATCCCAATACGTCGGAGAACTTCTAGAGATTCATTTTGGAACATCTCTTCTGTGACATTAGAAGATGATATTTCTTGCATGTAAAACTTCTTTCCTTTTCCACAAACCGATTCGTCGCGTTTGGTAAACGAACATGTTCTCAGCGCTGGATCTTAAATGATCATTCTGTTTATGTTATTTTTCCAAACTTTTAAACAGTTTAAAAAGACCACAAATTAAAGTTTATAAAAATATACAATAAATATCGCGAAAAAAAATCTGCTGTTCGACCAAATGAGGTATCTTGTCGAGTTATGCGAACATAAACAGGGAACACCAGATTTTTTTTCGCGATTTTAGTGTTGAGCTCATAGAAAAACCTACTCATAATGATGAGAACAAATACCCCTTTTCAGGTCCAACACCATTTAGTGCAAGTCGGATTTCACCGAAAGAAGGAAATAACATACATCGCATAATTTTTCTTTCCAAAAGTTATCTATAAAAATATAGAACTGCATATCTATTATAAAACTGAAGTGTCTGCATATGAAATTATAATTATTATACGGTACTTAAAAATATATATATATATACATCTTTTTGTATGTCTGTCTGTTTGATCCGGCTAATCTCCGAAACGGCTGGACCGAGATTGACCGGACTTTCACTGGCAGATAGTTGATGTTATAAGGAGTAACTTAGGCTACTTTTATTTTAGACAAAGAATTTAGAGCTCCGCGCACAAAAATTTAAACCCATGAAATTGTGATCAAAATCCGATTCAATTATGGAAGTATTGACATCCACGCGGGCAAAGCCGCGGGCACCAGCTATAGTAGTGTTAACATACTCGTAAATTATTATTTTAGGAAAACATATACCTAATCAAGATTTTTATTAAAGTGTGCTGGTTAGAGTTATAATTTTATGTGTATTTCTGACCCTACTACCGGCACATTAATTCTCTCGATGGTGGTGGTGTCATTATGAGCGGAATCGATATACTTTTGTGATTTGTGTTTCTTACTGTCGAATACGAAGGAGCTCGTGGCTAAGTAATAAATAAATAAATAAATAAATATAAATATATGTTTTGGACATATCACACAACGCCATCTAGCCCCAAGCTAAGCAACCTAATGCTTGTGTTATGGTAACGAGATGGCTGATAAACTACTTATATACATTTTTTTTTTTTTTTGTAAATACATACATATTATAGATAGAAAAACACCCAGACTCGGAACAAATACTTGTAGGTCGTACAAATATTTGTTCCGTGCGGGAATCGAACCCGCGACATGCTGCGCAGCAGTCAATCGCTCAACCACTGCGCCAACCGTGTCGTCCAATAACAGCTGCACGGGTCGATCCATCAGGTTAAGCTACGCTTGCCGGGGTTGGTCAGTGGATGGGTGACCATCTAAACATACCGAGACTCCTCCGTGCCTCGGAAAGCACGTTAAGCCGTTGGTCCCGGCTGTCATTCGTGGATCTTTGACAGTCGTTACGGGTCGTCAGAAACCCGAAAGCCCGAAAGTCTGACAACCAGCCTACCAAGGGGTATTGAATTACCCAGTTACTGGGTTGTGGAGGTCCGATAGGCAGTCGCTCCATGTAAAATACTGGTACTCAGCTGCATCCGGTAAGACTGGAAGCCGACCCCAACATAGTTGGGAAAAGGCTAGGCAGATTGACTGTCGAATACGAAGCTTTAGGCTACTTAGATTATTTAATGTCATTTTTTCATGCGTCTTATTTGTGCAGTATAAACAATTTTTCTATTTTAGAACCTCAGACCATTATTTTTTTCGCACACGATTTCACAATGGATTTTTAGGGAGTGAGAATACTTCACTTGGAGTGTTTTCGCAGAGAATGTCTTATTTTCTTAGACTTTTTTTTTTAAACAAGCTCGACACACCACTCCCAACCACTGTAAATCCTGACAGTCAAAATTTGCACTGGCGACCACCAGAAAAGCGCCGAGGCACTGAAGCTCGACGAGTCCTGGAAAAACGACTCAACTGTCTTGGAACCCGAAGGAAATTTATTAGAAAAGAACAGCAGAGGAGTAAGAAAGAACATCTTTTCCACTTTCCTCCATATGAAGCCGGATACAGAACAGAGCTAGGCCGAGAAGTACAAACGGACGTTTACCAAAGGGATTAGCCCATTTGCCTAGACTCGGTCAAAGAATACCCCATTGTTGGTATTCACAGTCAGATGTAGAAAACATCAAATCAAGGCAACAAGCTAGAAGAGAAATAATTTACTTTTAAAGTTGCCATGACCTGTGAGAAATTGAACAACACAGTGATCTACCTCCAGCCATGACCTAGCCAGGCGCCACAAACAGATGGAAAGAACGGTGGAGGTGTCAGCCCTTGATTGAATTATCCCACCTCCATTGTTATTCGGATAAAAGTTCCTCCCAGTCTCATCATCGGCCTAACCTTTTCCCAATTAACTCTTAAAATGTCGATTGTACACCATGTGTACAGATAACAATAGAATTTCAATTGTGTCTGCTAATTAGCGCGCGACGGGTTAAGTTGGGGTTGGCTTCCAGTCTAACCGGATGCAATCCTTCCCAGTCTGCGGTTTTAATAATTGTGATATCTTAGCACTGTCACGTGGCGTTAAAAAGTCTGCATCCATGGTCTCTCTTGCGGAATGGTACATTGCAGCACGTCGCTGCACTTCAAGATAGACTGGATTTTCTTGTGCTATTAGATATTAGTCTGATTAATTTTTGGTATAGCCTAATGCTAAACCACAATCTAAACCAAGAAACAGAAGATAAAGTACGTACCCGGATCCATAGGCCTAGTAGTGCTTGCTATGAAATTACATTCACTCGACGAAATAATAATATTGGAATCAGCACAATTCGAGGAGCCTCGTTCGTCGTCATCATCAGACATTGGTACTAATATGAATATCGAGGAAGCACCCGCGAAACGTTTTTTTGACATAATCTTCAGCATTATCTTCGGTACATCGAGTTTACCCGGCAACTGGTTGAAGAGCACGATGGGATCTTCAGTTTCAGAGTTCTCCTCACTTTTCTTCATCTTTTTATTTCCAAAGTTAGCTTCTAATTGAGACATTCTCAAGACAGTATATTGTTGTGGAACCGCTGTTCTAATATTTCTCATTACGTTACGTTCCCCAACTATTGCGGGGTGGTCAATAGAATCGTCACTGCCGGTAATAAAAACGTATAAACATAGTGATATTTTAATATTATATATTATCATACGAAAGCGTTTTGAATTTTAGGTGTACTTAGTAAAATATTATAACAATATTAAATCAAGCCTATATTCTCGGAGCAATTTAGAAAAGAATCATTAAGTTACTTGAATTTTTATCCCAGAACATTGCCACATGTGTGGTTATGCTGATTGCCAAAAACTTACTAGACCTAGTGCTTCAAGAGAGGGCTTTAAACATAGCAATAAAATTGATTGCCAAAATATTTTTTCCAGATTTTCTTCAGTGACCAGTGTTTTAATTCCACTTTGTTCTTCATGGTTACCTTTTAAATTAGATGCTACAATGAGCCATGATTAGAAAAACCGATAGTGATTATTCAGCATTACTGTACTTTACAAATAGGACGAAATGCTCGTAGGACGATCTGCTAATAGGGCATTTTGCTAAAGTATAGTTTTGATTATAAACCATTTTGTTATTAGGACCATTTGCTTATAGGGCCTTAGCACACCTCCGCCAAGTAACCATAGTATCGAAACCGCAGGAGTTCAATTCAACTGACTCGCATGATGTTCCGCTACTCGAATAGCGGAATATCAGCGGAACATCAAGTGGTTTCGCAGCGGAGGTGTGCTTTAGCCCTTAGGACATTTTGATATGGAGAGAAAATACATTCCCCTTGTCATATTTCGGTCAGTCTCAGGAATCACAGGCGGAACATTATTTGGTTGACTGCACTTATTTTCCTTAAGACTTAAATGTTAGAAAACATTTAATTTAGATTTAATTTTAAAAAAATATTAGTAATTGTTGACTCACATTCGGTTTCAAATTGAGAATTTTATGTTGAGAACTTGTCAAACTCTACTTTGGCACTATGTAAGGTGATTCCTTCAATGTAGCACGAAATTCATAATATCTTACGTTTTTAGCAAATATATTTTGAATTTAGATTCATAAACCGGGTGTGTTAGTTACCTGATTGTTGGTCCGTCTAGTGAGTTAATACTCAGTAGGTCGTTAGTAGACTGGTACCCCGAGTAACGCGCGGAGCTAGATGACATGCTGCTGTCTATTAACGAAATCAAACTGATTGAGTCCATGCTATTGCTTGTACTTGTGCTTATCGACATGTCATTTTTTAATAATAGAATGGTTTCATAACTGCTTGCAGAATTAGGTTTTGAACATGGCCCTTTGTAAACGTCATCCCATGATTGAAGACCTCTTACACTTTCCACACTCCTGTCAGATTCACTGGTTCTGCCTTGGTATTGTGCTATACTACTTGGCGCGTGAATGTTTTCGCTTTGAATGCGATATGGTCTAGTACTGCTCATATCAGAACTACTGGCGTTAAGGACGTAATTTATTTGATTACTATTTCTAAGACCCAATTCACTGCTAACTTTGTATTTTGGTTTTTTAGAGTCATCAAGGTTATTATGATAGTTGGTTCGTGTTTTACTGAGGTCAGTGTTTGGTACAATTTCGTCAATTATTACTTGATTGACACAATCCATTGAATATGATGGTATAACAACAGCGCTCCCGATTGTAACTTTAATACCCTCGTTATCAATGAAGGCCCCGCTCTTAACGCCTGGGATGCATTCATCAGGACAATCGCATAACGAAGATATATCTGGAGACGTCACTCTGATCTTTACGTAACTGTGTTTAAATTTGATTTTCTTTTTGTCGCAACCACAGCCACGGTCGCATGTTGTTGTTTTGATAATATCTTCAAACTTTTCAGCATCTATTCTTACTGCTCTCTTTGATGCTGACACGCCGACCTTTTTTTCTTTCTTCCTAATTTTCCCCTTCATTTCGGAAGCGGTCGCCTCAATTGGCAAACCTGCCTCTGCTCTAATTTTCTTCACTAAGTCTTTTTCAGACGCTGTTTTACCTAAAGGCAATGGTAACCCAGCTTCAGCAAGTCCTTTTAGTATTCTTTCTTTCTCGGCAGGTGCCTTTCCGGTTATTGGTGTGAATAGCCCTGCTGCTTTTGCTTTGCCAATAATTGATTTCTCTGATGGAGTTTTTCCTTCTGGTGGTGTTCGAGCTTTAACTTTAGCTATAATTGATTTTTCAGATTTAGTCTTACCTTCCGGCAGGGGCAAACAGGCCTTGGCTAACCCTTCGATGACTTTTTCCTTTTGAGAAGGTGTTTTCCCTTCAAGCGGTGTCAGCAATCCAGCAGCTTTTGCTGCTCTTAATTTCTCTGAATGTGAAGATGGTGGCCTAGAAATCAATTTGCTTATAAGTTTCTTTTCCGACGGTGTTTCACCTTCTGGAATCGGCACACCTGCGGCTTTCATACCCCTGAGTATTTTTTCTTTCATTGATGGCGTTTTCCCTTTCAAAGGAGTTATCAAACCAGCAGCTTTGGCTTTTCTTAATCTTTCTGATGGCGATGGTGTCACGTAACCAGTGTCATCTTTAATCTTCTGTATCAAAGCTTTTTCTGATGGACTTTTATAGATTGGTAGCGGCAAACCTGCAGCAGCTCTGCCTCTTAGTATCTTTTCTTTTTGATCCGGAGTCTTGCCTTCTAACGGAGTGAAAAAACCAGCTGCTTTAGCCTTTCGCAATTTTTCTGACGGCGTTCTATCTGGTATCCCGGATTCGTTTTTTATTTTAGTAATTAATGCTTTTTCAGATGGAGTGTTTCCATCTGGTAGTGGTAAGCCAATTTCAGCTAGACCCTGCAAATTTTTTTCTTTCTGTTCAGGAGTCTTACCTACAAGAGGAGTGAACAGTCCAGCTGCTTTGGCTTTTCGTATTTTATCTGATGTGACCGTTGGCAGTGATTCAGCTTTAATAGGAGGCATACGGGGTGAAGTCTTGACTTTAGTTAAAAGAGCTTTCTCTGATGGCGTCCGTCCTTTAGGTAATGGAATTCCCAAATCGTGCAGATCTTTTAACACTTTTTCCTTCTCTGCAGGTGTCTTGCCTTCCAATGGCTTTAGTTTGCCAACTACAGCTGCTTGTATATGTTTATCTCGAATAGCTTTAGTTGTAGGTTCAATAGGTAGAAGGTCAGCGCGAACCTTGTCAATAACTTTTCTTTCTGAAGGTGATTTACCTTCAGGGAGGGGTATACCTCGGTTAGCTAGTGCCCTTAGAATTTTTTCTCTTTCTTCTGGTGTTTTGTCTTTGAGTGGCCTAGCTGACGGGATCGCTAAAGGCACTTTTGAAGGATGACGACTACTTGCCGCTATCTTGGCTATAAGAGCTTTCTCCGATGGCGTCCGTCCTTCGGGTAACGGAATTCCCAAATCGTGTAGGCCTTTCAATGTTTTTTCCTTCTCTGCAGGTGTCTTGCCTTCCAATGGCTGTAGTAAGCCAGCTTTAGCTGCTTGTTCATGTTTTTCTCTGATAGATTTAGTTTTAGGTTCTATAGGTAGACCAAGGTCAGCGCGAACCTTGTCAACAAGTTTTTTTTCTGACGGTGATTGACCTTCAGGGAGGGGTAAACCTCGCTTAGCTAGTCCCTTCAGAATTTTTTCTTTTTGTTCTGGTGTTTTGCCTTTGAGTGGCGTTAGTAATCCTTCCGCTTTTGCTCTACGCAGTTGCTCAAAAGGGGCCATAACCGCTGAGAGCGCCCGGGGTCCAGCCTTGACTTTAGCTATAAGAGCTTTCTCTGATGGTGTTCGTCCTTCAGGTAATGGAATTCCTAATTCATGAAGGCCTCGTAATGTTTTTTCTTTCTCTGCAGGTGTCTTTCCTTCCAATGGCTGTAGTAAGCCAGCTTTAGCTGCTTGTTCATGTTTGTCTATAATAGATTTAGTTTTAGGTTCTATTGGTAGACCAAGATCGGCGCGCACCTTGTCAATAAGTTTTTTTTCTGAAGGTGTTTGACCTACAGGTAGGGGTATACCTCGTTTAGCTAGTGCCTTCAGATTTTTTTCTTTTTGTTCTGGTGTTTTACCTGTGAGTGGCGTTAGTAATCCTTCCGCTTTCGCTCTTTGCATTTGCTCTGAAGGCGTCAGGAATGGTGGAGCCACCCTTGAAGGATGACGGCTACCTGCTGCTACTTTAGCTACAAGAGCTTTCTCTGATGGCGTCCGTCCTTCAGGTAATGGAATCCCTAAATCATGTAGACCTTTTAATACGTTTTCCTTCTCTGCAGGTGTCTTGCCTTCCAATGGCTGTAGTAAGCCAGCTTTAGCGGCTTGTTCATGTTTGTCTCTGATAGATTTAGTTTTAGGTTCTTTAGGTAGACCAAGATCAGTGCGAACCTTGTCAACGAGTTTTTTTTCTGAAGGTGTTTGACCTTCTGGGAGAGGTATACCTCGATTAGCTAGTCCCTTCAGAATTATTTCTTTCTGTTCTGGTGTTTTACCTTTGAGTGGCGTTAGTAATCCTTCCGCTTTTGCTCTACGCAATTGCTCAGAAGGAGCCATGACCGCTGAGAGCGCACGGGGGCCAGACTTGACTTTAGCTATAATTGCTTTCTCTGATGGTGTGCGTCCTTCAGGTAATGGAATTCCTAATTCATGAAGGCCTTGTAATATCTTTTCTTTCTCTGTAGGTGTCTTTCCTTCCAATGGCTGTAGTAAGCCAGCTTTAGCTGCTTTTTCATGTTTGTCTCTGATAGATTTCGTTTTAGGGTCCGTAGGTAGACCAAGATCGGCGCGAACCTTGTCAATAAGTTTTTTTTCTGATGGTGATTGAGCCTCAGGCAGAGGTAAGCCTTTCATCGCTCGCGCTCGTAGTATTTTTTCTTTTTGTTCTGGTGGTTTGCCTGTTAGGGGCGTCATTAAATCCGCTGTTTTAACTGATGCCGCACGAGGTGAAGCCTTGACTTTTGCTATAAAATCTTTCTCTGATGGTGTCCGTCCTTCAGGTAACGGGATTCCGAAACCATGTAGACCTTTTAATATGTTTTCCTTCTCTGCAGGTGTCTTGCCTTCCAACGGCTGTAGTAAGCCAGCTTTAGCTGCTTGTTCATGTTTGTCTCTTATAGATTTAGTTTTAGGTTCTATTGGTAGACCAAGATCGGCACGAACCTTGTCAATAAGTTTTTTTTCTGACGGTGATTGACCTTCAGGGAGGGGTATACCTCGCTTAGCTAGTCCCTTTAGAATTTTTTCTTTTTGTTCTGGTGTTTTGCCTTTCAGCGGTGTAAATAATCCTTCCACTTTCGCCCTACGCATTTGCTCCGAAGGCGTCAGGAACGGTGGAGCTACCCTTGAAGGATGACGACTACTTGCCGCTACTTTGGCTATAAGAGCTTTCTCTGTTGGTGTTCGTCCTTGAGGTAACGGGATTCCGAAATCATGTAGACCTTTCAATGTCTTTTCCTTCTCTGCAGGTGTTTTGCCTTCCAATGGTTGCAGTAAACCAGCTTTAGCTGCTTGTTCATGTTTTTCTCGAATAGATTTAGTTTTAGGTTCTATTGGTAGACCAAGGTCAGCGCGAACCTTGTCAATAAGTTTTTTTTCTGACGGTGATTGACCTTCAGGGAGAGGTATACCTCGCTTAGCTAGTCCCTTAAGAATTTTTTCTTTTTGTTCTGGTGTTTTGCCTTTCAGTGGTGTAAATAATCCTTCCGCTTTCGCCCTACGCATTTGCTCCGAAGGTGCCAGGAACAGTGGAGCAACCCTTGAAGGATGACGACTACCCGCTGCTACTTTGGCTATTAGAGCTTTCTCTGATGTCGTCCGTCCTTCGGGTAACGGAATTCCTAAATCATGTAGGGCTTTCAATGTATTTTCCTTCTCTGTAGGTGTTTTGCCTTCTAATGGTTGTAGTAAGCCCGCTTTAGCAGCTTGTTCATGTTTTTCTCTGATAGATTTAGTTCTAGGTTCTATAGGTAGACCAAGATCGGCGCGAACCTTGTCAAAAAGTTTTTTTTCTGAAGCTGATTGACCTTCTGGGAGAGGTATGCCTCGATTAGCTAGTCCCTTCAGAATTTTTTCTTTTTGTTCTGGTGTTTTGCCTTTCAGTGGCGTTAGTAATCCTTCCGCTTTCGCCCTACGCATTTGCTCCGATGGCGCCAGGAACGGTGGAGCCACCCTTGAAGGATGACGACTACTCGCCGCTACTTTGGCTATTAGAGCTTTCTCTGATGGTGTCCGTCCTTCAGGTAACGGAATCCCCAAATCATGTAGGCCTTTCAATGTCTTTTCCTTCTCTGCAGGTGTTTTGCCTTCCAGTGGTTCTAGTAAGCCAGCTTTAGCTGCTTTTTCATGTTTGTCTCTAATAGATTTAGTTTTAGGTTCCACAGGTAATCCTAGGTCGGCGCGAACCTTATCAATTAGTTTTTTTTCTGATGCTGATTTACCTTCTGGGAGAGGTAAACCTGTCATAGCTAATCCCTTCAATATTTTCTCTCTTTGTTTTGGAGTTTTGCCTTTGAGTGGTGTTAGTAACCCTTCTGCTTTCGCTCTACGCATTCGCTCTGAAGGCGCCAGGACCGCTGAAACTGCACGGGATGAAGCCTTGACTTTAGCTATAATTGCTTTCTCTGATGGCGACCGTCCTTCAGGTAACGGGATTCCCAAATCATGTAGACCTTTTAATATATTTTCCTTCTCTGCAGGTGTCTTTCCTTCCAATGGCTGTAGTAAACCAGCTTTAGCTGCTTGTTCATGTTTTTCTCTGATAGATTTAGTTCTAGGTTCTATTGGTAGACCAAGGTCAGCGCGAACCTTGTCAATAAGTTTTTTTTCTGACGGTGATTGACCTTCAGGGAGAGGTATACCTCGCTTAGCTAGTCCCTTAAGAATTTTTTCTTTTTGTTCTGGTGTTTTGCCTTTCAGTGGTGTAAATAATCCTTCCGCTTTCGCCCTACGCATTTGCTCCGAAGGTGCCAGGAACAGTGGAGCAACCCTTGAAGGATGACGACTACCCGCTGCTACTTTGGCTATTAGAGCTTTCTCTGATGTCGTCCGTCCTTCGGGTAACGGAATTCCTAAATCATGTAGGGCTTTCAATGTATTTTCCTTCTCTGTAGGTGTTTTGCCTTCTAATGGTTGTAGTAAGCCCGCTTTAGCAGCTTGTTCATGTTTTTCTCTGATAGATTTAGTTCTAGGTTCTATAGGTAGACCAAGATCGGCGCGAACCTTGTCAACAAGTTTTTTTTCTGAAGCAGATTGACCTTCTGGGAGAGGTATGCCTCGATTAGCTAGTCCCTTCAGAATTTTTTCTTTTTGTTCTGGTGTTTTGCCTTTCAGTGGCGTTAGTAATCCTTCCGCTTTCGCCCTACGCATTTGCTCCGATGGCGCCAGGAACGGTGGAGCCACCCTTGAAGGATGACGACTACTCGCCGCTACTTTGGCTATTAGAGCTTTCTCTGATGGTGTCCGTCCTTCAGGTAACGGAATCCCCAAATCATGTAGACCTTTTAATATATTTTCCTTCTCTGCAGGTGTCTTGCCTTCCAATGGCTGTAGTAAGCCAGCTTTAGCTGCCTGTTCATGTTTGTCTCGAATAGATTTACTTTTAGGTTCCTTAGGTAATCCAAGTTCGGCGCGAACCTTATCAATTAGTTTTTTTTCTGATGCTGATTTACCTTCTGGGAGAGGTAAACCTGACATAGCTAATCCCTTCAAAATTTTCTCTCTTTGTTCTGGAGTTTTATCTTTGAGTGGCGTTAGTAATCCTTCTGCTTTCGCTCTACGCATTCGCTCTGACGGCGCCAGGACCGCTGAAACTGCACGGGATGAAGCCTTGACTTTAGCTATAATTGCTTTCTCTGATGGCGACCGTCCTTCAGGTAACGGTATTCCCAAATCATGTAGACCTTTTAATATATTTTCCTTCTCTGCAGGTGTTTTGCCTTCCAATGGCTGCAGTAAGCCAGCTTTAGCTGCCTGTTCATGTTTGTCTCTAATAGATTTAGTTTTAGGTTCCGCAGGTAATCCAAGTTCGGCGCGAACCTGATCAATTAGTTTTGTTTCTGATGCTGATTTACCTTCTGGGAGAGGTAAACCTGTCATAGCTAATCCCTTAAAAATTTTCTCTCTTTGTTCTGGAGTTTTGTCTTTGAGCGGCGTTAGTAATCCTTCCGCTTTTGCTCTACGCATTCTAGCTCCCAGGATTGGCCCTTGTTCTTTAAATTCTAATTCCCCAATAGAACGGGGTCTCTTTTTTGCTTTTACTTTATCTATCAGAGCCTTCTCCGAAGCAGTTCGTCCTTCTGGAAGCGGCAAACCGAGGTTAGCCTGCGCTCTTAAAATTTCTTCTTTCTGCGCCGGAGTTTTACCTTCTAAAGGAGTGATAATACCTGCAGCCTCAGCTTTTCGCATTTTTGCTTTTTCGGCTGCATTTTTTGGCGATGCTGGTAGCCCAAGCTCTTTCCTTGTTTTGTCTATCAAAGCTTTTTCTGATGTCGTCTTCCCTTCTGGTAAAGGTAATCTTGACTTAGCCATTTCATTCAAAATTTTCTCTTTTTCTGCTGCCGTCTTACCGTCTAACACTTTATCCCTTGCAATAGAGGCCATAGATTTTCTTAATTCGCCGAGCTTTTTCTCCTCTTGTAGCTTATGACTGCAAAGTACACAACAACAATTGTCGCAATTTTTCGCTTTGTAGCAGTCGTACAAGCTCTTCATCACTTCAAACATAGCATCAGAGTTACAAGAACAACAACAATTGTCCTCTACAGCGCCTAGATGACACCTGTAGATTTTCCATTTTGTTTGGTTGGGATAGTTAAATAGGTTCATGAAGCAATTGTCGAACCGATGTTCAGAAACTACATTAGCAAAAAACTTAGATGGAAAAGGGCTTTGTTTGTATTTGTTTTGTTTTGTATCCTTTCCATGGCCGCTTCTGTTTCGTGGCAGGACTGGTTTTGTACATTTGTTTAGTTCAGGTGTGCTCGAGGGTTTGTTGATTGAACCTTGTTTCTTGTATTTGCTGAATCTTGATAAACGAAACGCAATCGTTGGCTGTCGATTATGTTCAAATACATTGTGCTTTTTGCGTTTCATCCATCTCTTCTTATTAATAATTATGCTCACGTTTTCGATACCATGACATGGGCTGTTTTCTTGATTAAGATGAGAAAATTCATTCAGCAAGCGTTCATAATATGAATCGATGGTAGCCAAATCTTTCATATTGATTTGTTTTACTTTTACGTATCTTAACAAAGTCAGATTTTTAAGCTGTACAGCGTTACAAAAAAAATATCATTAAAAGTTCTTCGTTATGCATCAGTATGCCATAATACTTGTTTTGGCATTAACTTTGTGTGGTGGTCACCGGGTGATCATTACTATGACTTTGACAAATTTTGGATGAATTTTCTTGGAATAAGTATTGTCTATGCTGAAAAAAACACAAAAATGTTCTATTATTGTTAAGTGTGTGCTTATGATTAAATGCTAATTAAGTAATAAAAGTTAAACGAAAGAAGAAAAAACAAGGGGCAATTTGTATAGACTCAGGGGCAAGGATTTTTGCACTTTCTAACCTAGGTATCTTAAAATTAAGATCCAATCATCCACAACGTTTGAAGATACCATGACGCTGATCAATTAAGTAAATAAAAAAGATAGAGCAGTTTCAAAATATCAATTATCAGGTCCCGTCATGCCTAAACTTACCATTACCTATCCTATTATCCTATTGCTATTATTATCCTATTGGTATTTACCTTTCTCCAGTTTTTCTATTGTCTATTATTATCATCTTGTTAGGATATGTTAGTATAGTTTTAAAAGTTTATTATTATGGCAACATTTGAATGAATACACGAGCGTCCGGAAGTAATTTTAAATAAAGTTTTAAAATATGAAGGGTGGGGATATTGTTGACGGTGACTGTGAATGGTATTGTTACTTGAGCACTTGTCGAGTTCACACACTCGGAAGGCTTATGTCCGAAGTTCCGAGCTCGACAAGTATAAAAAAATTAAAATTTCACTCACTGGGCTGATCTTACTTCAAAGTGGGAAAGAAATGGAGCTGTACATAATGAATAGCTCCATCATTTCCCCACACTGAATTAAGATTAAAATAAATAATACCTACTGCAGTACTGCTTTATGAGGTGATGGCCCAGGTCACGATAGGGCATTTTTTTTTTGAAAAAATTGAATTATTATAGCCGCAATGACTAGCTGTCAAAACTTTCCCTATCATGCACGCGTTAGAGTTTCACTCACGGTACGGCGTCCGAGCTCTGCTCGGGTGAAAATACTGAAAACGATTCTTCACAGATCAATTTTTCGCCCCCGTAAACCCCTTTAGTGCAAGTTTCATTGAAATCGTTTGAGCTGTTTTCGAAAACGTGATTACAAATAGGTACAAGGTGGCTAAAGTAATCACCCGATGTTATTTTGCTGTAATTTTTTTAAGATTGAAAGATTTTGGTTCTACTTGTGGATTACGTTTAAGAATACATATAATGAATTAGAATTTGTTCCATCAAGTCGAGAAAATGATATCGGTCAAGTGGCCGCCGTCAGAATTGATGACCATACCGGCTCTTTTGGCATTTACCATCACTTTTGTCAGAACTTCCGGCGACAGGTTCTCGCATTCCTGTCGAATATTCTCTTGTCAGATACTCAGAGCGCCTTGTTGCGTTTAAGCGTATTACGCAACAAGGCGCTCTAGCTGCAACAATTCAATCACTTGGGTTTCCTACGACAGCGCTGGCTGCCACATATTGTCTGCAGTGACGGTTGTCATGAAAATGATGGCAGCGGGCCAGCGGAGTTTGACTTTACGGTGTCAAAAAACGCTCTCTAGGGAAACACCAACTTATTTAAAGTTTCAGTGACGTCATTCGACAGTAAATTGGGGACGATATGTGGCCTTTACAGCAATCTTAGGAAAACCTAGCTGTCAATGGAGCGGAGGTGTAACTTAATAGATACATGAAGTCTTTAACTCGCTTAGTGTGCGCCTGATGACTGCATTCAAAACTATGCAACTCGCTCATAGGCGCGGCACGGCGCGGCGGCAGCGGCGCACGTAGGTCCTTTTTGGTAATCTATGTGTGCAAAAGTAGGTACGTCACTTTCTAATTGTGTAGTTAACACATTCGCTGCGTTACGGCAAGTATTTTGCCATATTTGAATGTCAGCCAGTGCGGCAGCTCGTTGTCCTTGTAACTCTGTTCCCGTACGTGTAAACTTTGTGCTGACTGGCATAAACCAACAACGACATGAAACTAGTACATTTATTTGTTCATTCCATATTGCACGATCTGTTCAGACATTGAGTATTTTGATTTGCCTGCACCCTAATTGCGTAACAAATTATCAATTGGAGTTGGTTTCATTTTGACAGTTCAACAACATTCATTGCGTTATTTACGTTGTCGAGCAGACAAATTTTTCGAACATATGAAGCAATGGATTAGCAATTTGTTTCAAAATGAAACCAACTCCGATCGATAATGTGTTACGCAATTAGGGTGCAGGTTGTCTAAGTATTTATTCAAATAGGTTATAATCCGTTTGTATCTCATAAACTTTATGCGGCATAAAGTTTATACCTATTGCACGCATAGATTACCAAAAAGGACCTACGTGCGGCGGTGGCGATGGTGGCGCGGTAACGTCGCTGCATGCACTTCATGACGCCGCGCTGCGCCTGCCGGCCGTCTCGCGTGACATTCTGCTACATCGTATTTACCTATATATAAAAAAAATTAACGGCTGGCCCAATTAAGCATTTTTTTTTAAATATTCGATGATGTCCGAGGGAGGTTCTTATGAAGAGAAAAATTGGAAAAGTTGCCGGGAAGATTAGATAATTCGGGAAAAGTTAAAGTGCATTTTTTAAGGGTATTTTGTATGAATTGGGTCTACCCTTTATAGCAGAACTTTTTATGTCATAATATTATTTTGCATAACAAATGATAGCATAAACATCATTTCGCAGAAAATCGTTTGGCATACACTCATTTATCAGACATTCAAAACTCCTAATTTTGTAAGTCAGAATCATCTTTTGGCATAAATTTTATATCCATAATAATTAAAAAGTAGAACCATCTTAACGCAGAAAGTTCACACTCAGAATCGTCTTTTGGCATACATTTCATATCGATAGTCATTAAAAAGGCAGAACTATCATATCTCAGAAAGTTTACACTTAGAATCATCTTTTGGATATCTAATATTTGAAAGACTCATCTATCACATTACAGAAAATTCATAGTTAGAACACTGATTTGTTTTCGCCACGCACATACAGCAAACACGCTGCATGCAAACAAGCATACACCATGCATGCAGCATATAAGCAAGCATGCAAACAAGCATACACCATGCATGCAGCATGCAAGCAAGCATGCAACATGCAGCAGGCATGGTTTCTGTCACGGCTCCGATAACTTGTTTACCAACTAGTACTTTTACCAATTTTTATGTAGTCATATATTTCAGTTGGAATAACACATTTTACGCAAAATAAAATAAGCCAAATATTTTTTGTTCCATATTTTTTATATATATAATCTAGTCATTTCTGGCACTCGCCGGCCGCTACCGCGGCACCGCTCGCTACGCACGCTCGGCTCGTGCGTAGGAGGTCACAGTTTTAACCTAACCTAACCTAACCATTTTTTTTTTTTAATAATCAGTTCGGTTCTTGATAACCTGTTAAAAATAATCTCTTTTTTTTCATATTTTATTTTCTTTAAATCTAGTCGTTTCTGGCACTCGCCGGCCGCTGCCGCAGAACCGCTTGCTTCGCTCGCTCGGCTCGTGCGTAGAAGGTCACAGTTTTAACCTAACCTAACCTATATACTATTTGTCATAACAAATAATTTGACCAAAAGACCAAACGTTTATTGTATAAAGATTGTTTGCTGTAATAAATCATTTGATTAAAGACCAAATGCCTTAGTGACATAATCCTTGGTAATATTCTGCCAAGTAAAAATTTCACCAAATGAAAATGTGCGTACTAAATTAATTCTAAATATTGCATTGGTAAAAAAAAGGTTGCTAAAATTTGTTTGGGTAGTGAAATTTTGTCAAAATCTTTTCGGCAAAACGGCAGGATCCCATTTTATAGAAATGGCAATATGCCTAATAAAATTATTCCAAATGAAATTTTGCCATTTTCATAGTATTCCATATGAAATTGTACCAAATAATCATCGCTCTAAATAAACGTTATGCTAAAAGAAATTATGCGGAATTTTAACTTTGCCAAAGGTAATTAAGCCAAATAAAATTCTGCCATCATAAAAGTGTGCCATTGTAAATTCGAACATATAAACATTCGACCAAACAATAATTATATTAAATAATTTATATGCCTTAAAAACATTCGTATAAAGAAGATTATGCCAAGTGTGTTATGCCAAATAAATTTCGGAGCATCAAGTTTCTGCCCGATAGAGGGAACCCGTATGAATTATTTAATTTTGGTGAGAGCTGTGGTGGCCCAGTGGTAACGGCCCCGACTTACGAGTTGTAGGTCGTGAGTTCAAACCCAGGCAGCAAGCGCTTTACTTTGTGTAAATATTATCATCACCACTGCTCTCAAAACGCTGAAGGAAAACATCGTGAGGAAACCGGCATGTCCTAGAACTAAAAATTCGAAGACATGTGACATCTGCCAGCCCGCATTAGGCCCGCGTGGTGGACTACGGCCCACTCCCTCTCGAAGAGAGGAGGCCTGTGCCCCAGCAGTGGGAATATTATAGGCTGATTATGTATTGAATTTTGGACAGGATAACGTCTGTCGGGCCAGCTAGTATTTTTATAAAAATGGCGGGAATAGCCGCATTTGTTCAGGTAGTAAGAGACCTCATGCTTGCAATACGCTGACAAAGTTGAGTAGGTACGTCAGGCTGCACAAGCTGTATAGCGAAAGTATTTTGAAGCGTCTATGAAGCTATGCCTCCGTGGATTGTAGTCCTCATGCATGCTATAAGCATCTCTTAAATGTAATAGGTATTTCACATACCTTTCATATCCTTAAATTTAAAATGTGTTTCAAATTTCTTGCTAATTAACTTAACTTAACCTATTAATAGTATATGGTACTTGAGGTGCGTTTCATGTTTTTTTTATTATTTTTTTATAATAAATTTTATGATATGAAAATGTTACTGTACAAATTTACCAAAATTGTCATGTCATATTATACTGTAGTCTTTGGTTATGTCCAGTCAATGTCACGTCAATGCATGGACCTAATAATATCGTCAATGTGAATTGTGACAAGTAGTCAATCAATGATCATCATTTCGCATGGAATTAGTATGTATCATGGAGTATGTACTAAATTGTTACCAAATAATATAAATAGCTATATATTTCCAGTATAAGCTGATCTCGCATTCTATAGGATTTCCCTACAATGAGAGGTCAGTGTAAACTGCAAATGTATAGCTTGATGAACCGTGTGTACTATCTATTCATGGAAATATTTTGAATAGAAGCCATGTATATGTGCGTATGTGCACCCGCTACGTCCCGATAAAAAATGTTCGGGGGCGGGCGTGGGAAGGGAAGTAGCGTGAGGGAGCCGGGCGCGGGAGTGGCTAGAGACTATGTTGGAAATTATAGACCAATTTCAGTCTTCACAAGGTTATAGAAAAACTTATAAATAAACAACTAACTAAATATAATATTATCTCTCAAAACTAATACGGATTTATTAAGGGTAAGTCAACTAAAGACGCTGTAATAGATTTGACTACAACTGCGATTCAATCTATAGATAATAAGCTAAAAACCATAGCAGTATTTTTGGACCAGTCAAAAGCTTTCGACACCGTTTCAACTCCCATCCTTCTAAACAAGCGCAAGCTTCTAAATAGGCGTAAGGGGCACGGTCCAAGAAATATTTCATAGTTACCTCATTGAACGTAATCAGTATGTGAGGAATGGGCATTTCACCAGCAATGAAGAATTTCACACATATGGAGTCCCACAAGGCAGTGTGCTTGGTGCCATCTTATTTTTGGTATACATCAATGACCTGTATCAACTATCAATTAATAACTACAGAATTACGAGTATTACTTATGCGGATGACATAGCGTTGAATGTGCATGCCCAAGACTGGCAGCTAGCCTATCATGAAACTGAAAAGGCTCTCTCTACCGTAATATCCTGGCTGAATTTATACTGCTAATATTGAAATAGCTTTTTATAGAGTAAATTATATTTGCCGAAATGTAAATTATGGTTGATTAATTCGAACAATTCATGCTAATGGAGCTTCCTTTTTTTTATATCTATTTATTTACACATTGGACGAGGAATTTATTACGAATCATTTAATTTAAAATATACTTGAATAGTAGGAGTTATTATTTTATTCTTACTAATGACAACCTTTTAACGTTTAACGCACAAAAAACGAAATTTATTACTTTTTCTGGTTCTTACGCGTCCCAACCATCGAACTCCTTTGAAACATCATTGCACACACCTGTCGTCACTCCATTCCAAATTGTGACTGCCACTTCTTATACGCACAACTGACTTGAGGTATCTAGGAGTGCAAATCGACTCCCATTTTAGCTGGGACAAACATCTATGTAATATAGTTTCCCGTACAACGAAACTCTCTCTTTCTCTCTCTCTCTCTCTCTTCTCTTGTACATTTTCAAAAAACTAAGATCTTCTGCTGACCTAGAGACATTCAAACATGTGTTTTTTCTCTAGCACAATCAATCCTAATGTACCTACTGCCTATTGCCACTAGTATGTTGCGAGTGGAGAGATCACAAAGAGCGGTCCTAAAAGTTCTTGTATAGAAACCTTAGGTCCCTAACTACAACTTTGTAACAACAATGCTCTGTAAATACTCACAGTAAGACAGCTCTACGTGCTTCAGATCGGCATGCTGCAATCCCATATAGGCCGAACAACAAACGCAGGAAGTACATAGTGTGTCAATTACAGTCGCACAGAACAATTGTCGGATTGTAACGTTTATTAAACAGGGCCCCAGGCTCTCGCCAGTAAAATTGTTTGATATAAATCACTCTCATATCTGCAACCGTATTAATAAAATAGCATTCATTCATAATGAAATCTTACAAAAAAACAAGTGCAAAAAAGATATACAACAAAGCCTAGATAGACAAATAAATAAAAATAAAATAAAATACCTTTATTTCAGACCTAGACCTGGAGTCCATAAGTTTAGTGGTTAATAACAGATTGTGCTTAAATGCTATGTTAGTGTTATTAGTACCTATTTATTTATTACACACCCACACACACGGACACTCACCCATACACACGGACACTCACTCATACACTCGGACACTCATCCATCCACACACACTCACCCATCCACACACACTCACCCATCCACACACACTCACCCATAATTATTACTGATAAAAACATACATACGTAGATACATGCACGCACTTTACACCGTAATATATAATGATTTAATAATTAGGAAGAATTATTTTGTAACTATATGCACCGTGCAGCGACAAATTTTTCACCTTTGTCCTCGAGTATCAGTCAATGTACGAGTATATTGTATGTCATCACTATGACTGAACATTGTTTCCCAAAATACAAGCTCTAGCTTAGTTTGGGAATCAATATCAGCATGTATTGTACTATACATTTTCAATTGTTACCCGCTTTAGCCTGCAAATTGGTGTATGTATTTAGTATCAATAAACAATTTTTATTTTTTTTTTTATTTTTTTTTTTTTTATTTTATTTTATTTCTTATATATCTATAAAAGGAAACCGTGACACTATCTGACTGACTGACTGACTGACTGACTGACTGACTCACTGACTGACTGACTGACTGATCTAAAAACACACAGCCCAAACCACTGAACGGATTGGGCTGAAATTTGGCACACATATAGCTATTATGACGTAGGCATCCGCTAAGAAGGGGTTTTTGGAAATTCGATCTTTAAGGGGGGTGAAAAGTGGGGATATTGTTTGCATGAAAAGTCTTATTCCTTGAGTTAATAAACTTGAAACTTGGCACGAATATTTAGCTAAGTAAATTATGATTTTTGTGATTTTTTGTTTTTCTTAACTACCCTCTAAAGGGAATTCCCCTTGTCAAAGTTTGTATGGAAAAAAAAAATTTCAAGGGTAGAATTTTACTGCGTGGCTTGATTAATTCAAAATAAATTTGAATAAATAATCTTCGAGTCAAATACCATTATTTGACTCAAAGATTATTTATTCAAATTGCTGTGCTTCAGTCAGTCAGTGCTTCCATAAGCACTCCAAACGAATTTTCAAAATTCCATCCCTATGAGGGTGGAAAAGAGGAGGGATACAGTTTATATGAAAAATCTTATTCCTTTGCTTTTCCTTTTTTTTTCCTTTCTTTTTATCTTATCAGTAAATAATATAGATTTAACTTTTAGGTTTTTAAAACAACCCCTCACAGAGGATATTTTAGGGGGTGTCAAAGTTAGCAAGGAAAATTTTTAACGCGCTGTCGGATTAACTTGAAACTCGGTACTAAAATAGTCTGGCTGTTTAAGTACTTTATGCGGCCTACCCAAATGTCCTTTCTTTGATATTATTCGTCGAGTCGTTAAGCTCTTTAGGTGTTTAGTTGAGCTATACGATTACCGAGTCTGACAAATGCTTGCACTGACTGGACAGGTGTACTCAAATCTGTGATTCTTTTCTCAAAAGACCATTTCAGACGCTAATCTATATGGTTCTCACATGATCTGACCAAGATTATGCCTGGACTTAGAAAAGAGACTTGATCCCTGAGTTTGTTTTGCCATTTCTTATCAGGGGTAGTCAGATAGGAATTATATCGACTCCATATAGCTTATGTTTTTCTTCTTAATATGACTTTCAAAAGTGATTCCGATATCCTGTATAGAGAATAAACTTCATTATAAATCCATACTAATATTGTAAATTCGAAAGTAACTCTGTATGTATGTTACCTTTTCACGCCTACACCATTGAGCGGCTTTCGATAAAATTTGCTAAAAATATAGATGGCATCCTAGGAAAAGGCAGACTACTTTTTGTTTTAAAAATAATCCTAAAGGTGGTGATATAGGGGATGAAAGTTTGTATGGGAAACCTAGCATTTAGGGTTTTTTTTGGGTTAGGTTAGGTTATGAATAAAAACAAAACGTGTTTCAGCGTTTTTTCAAGTCATTAGACATTAAGTCAAACCGGGCGCGGTTTGTTAGAGTAAGCTCCCACGTCAAACAAAAACAGCGTTAAACAGAAACAGCGTTTTCAAGATAATTAAGTGAAGTCACTGCATCATTGCGTGTCCGAGGTGTCAACAGAAACGAAAACAACGAAACAAAAATACGACTTTGACGCGAAGGGCGAATCTTTTTTTTTCTGTTGCAATCTGTCCATTTATTGACATTCAGCATCATTTTTCACTTTGTGTTATTGTTCATTTTTCGAGACTTTTCCAATAGGCAAGTCGAGTTGGTATGTTTGCTCTAAGTATGAAGTTATCTCACTATGCATTTCTTGAGATCCTTGAACAGGGTTAGGAGTGAATACATTGCTTAGGTGCTCGGCAAAGGTTTGTGCCTTTTTGAAGTCACTTTTGGCCCATGTGTTATCGATTTTGCGTATTGGTGCATTTCTTGCTACCGGTCTTTTTAGCTTTTTTGTTGCTCGCCAGAGAGAATAATCCGAATGTGCCGTTGCATCTAGATTTTTGGTATATTATCTCCATGTCCAGATTTTGGTCTTTATTTAGTGCTAATTTAAGACGTGTTGTGACGTAGTTTAAGTGTTTCTTGTCAGCTGGATATCGCATCCTCTGCCAGCGTTTTCTCGTCAATTCCAATTGAATTGAATTGAATTTACAGGATTGAATTTACTGACTGTTTCAGACTACAGTATATCTGGAGTTTTAGTTTTTGGTGTAGGTGTGGCACTCCATGCAGATTGCTGTATGCAGTAATTAAAATGCTCAACTGCCTGAAAAATATCATCTTCTGTCTGCAAAGGGAGTCTAGTATATAGAGACGTATCAACTAGCTGTCTAAATAGTGGCCATATAGTTTTTCGGCTGTGAAGTTTACAAGATTTCGGTTTCTCTAGGATTTTTCTACTCAATTTGATAAATACTGGCGAGTGATCTGACAACAAATCCTGACTGGAGGTGCAAGTAATACATGTACTACCAAAGCCTTTGGATAGACAAAAATCTATTAGATCTGGTAATTTGTTGACATCCGTTGGCCAGTATGTTGGTTCTCCTGTTGATATTACATCAAGATTCTGTATCTGGAGTGCTTTATGCAGCTGACGTCCTTTTGTTGTAATTATCCGGGATCCCCAGTGTGTATGTTTGGCATTATAGTCGCCGCCAGCTAAAAATCGATGACCCAATGTATTGTTACGAGCTGGGGTTCGGGATAAATAAATTTATACCAATTTACACCAAAAACACACAATATTCAAATAATCACAAATACAGTAATCACAAACTTTAAACAGAATCACCTGAATCACTTGTGGTTCGCTGTTAGTTCGCTGTAGTTCACTGGTGTTCACTGTACTTATCGCGTTCTAAACTGAACTACCGTACACCGCTGGCAACCCTCTATTTATATGTCGAGTGAAGTTCTAGAAAGTTCGAGTACATAATTCGAGAACATTCTAGTACTTACGGGAATGATCTAGAATGCTGCAAAACGACACTAAAACATCTAGAAAATTCTAGAATTTTTGGGTTTGGAATGTTCTAGAAACATCTGCCACGAATCGACATTTCGTGTAGTTCTGCTACTCGATAACAGATGGCGTTAGCGTCTACGTAATACGTATCGTGTAGATCCGCTACTCGATAACAGATGGCATTAGCGTCTACGTAACAGTATTAAAGAATTTTAGGTAGTCTTCAGTTTTACTAATGTGTTTGGGTGGGCTATAAACAGCTGATATTACTAGTGGTCCCTTCCAGTCTTCAATAGTTACACCAGTTGCCTGTATTTCGTGTGTGCAGTAAGGGGTGTTTTCATAGTGCTTGATGTTTGATTTTATAAGAAATGCAGATCCACCATGTGCTTTGCCATCAGGATGCATTGTGTGATATAGTGTATATCGGGGTATTGAAAAATGGCTTTTATCTGTAAAATGCGTTTCGGAGATAAGAAGTAAGTCTATATTTGTCGCGACGTGTAGGTCGCGAAGTAAAAAGGTAAACGATTCAAATTAATATTAGTAGTACGAAACGTGTAACAAATGAGTCTTTATAGCATAAGGTGATCTACTGGCTGGTAACACCGAACTCATAGAGAGATTACCATAGACAAAGAGCTAGTTATGTTTTTTGGCGCTACGTTTTGGCGTCACATTTGAATACACCACACATAGTATCCCCTAAGTAGTCTGTGACACCACAATTTTAATATATTTGATTCAATATCAGTGCAAAGTAAAAGTGATTATGTCTGATGGGGGCGTCCAGTTAATGGCAGCACATCTGAGAGAAAATATAAGTTAAGTGGTAGCACTAGACAATAGTGTAGTGATTCCCAGCCTAATAATAATTTCCTAGCCTTTATAAAGAGCAGTTTAGTACACAATCTAAGTAAGCAATAATAAGAAGTTTCTGATGCTCTTAGAAGTCAGTTACATTAAGAGGTCTTTCGATACGGCAATGCGGAAACCTCGTGAGAGTTGGACTAGGCGGAAGGTCGTGATCAGTCCGTGTTAAAGTGAGAGAACTTCGGTGCTGCAATACGAAGTCTCCCTAAGACAAATGTTGTATGTACTAAGAGGGTATTAAGTACATACAACTGAGGTATACCTAATAAGAGTTAAAGTTCTGTGTTGAACATAGCAAATGGCAAGAGGTTAATTGGCAGACGTGCGGTTATCCTAAATACCCGGCAAACTACGATGATTCGTAGAGCATGTAACTGAATCAATTATAGCAGAATGTGTGTAACATTTCTGTGCTATGACTTCACACCTAAGACACCAGAAACGTTTATGTATATATATATATCATGTATAGAACGGTGGGAATCAATTTAATTTTAACTACAGATGGCGAGCTGAACCATGGGGCGAACCAGTAAGAACTAAAAGCCAATTTATGCGAAGCAAACGTCCCAAAATATTGAAGATTCTTCTCGGAATAAAACTCAGGTACAAATAAGTCTACAAACAACCACAAAATAAATATATATAAAATCTCGTCGCTACGTTGTCTGGATCTGGACCGGGACGACGAGGCTGGCCAGCTCGTGCGTTCTGGTACCGCGGATGACGTGGCGGCGACAATATTGTTAATTTCCAAAAAGGGCGAATCTAACGATTTAAATCTTTGCCGTTGTCTTCGTTTTGATGACAGCCGTCACTACGGCCGTTAACTGCGGTCACCGCTCTTCTAGGAACTGTAGCTTTAGTAAGAACTCTGTGTGCATCCACACTGCCGGCCTAGCGCGGTTGCGACGACGGGCGCGAAATATCAAACATATGAAATCGCCGTTTGCGTCCTTGGCGGACGCCTAGCGCGATGCGCCCGAGCGAGATAGCGCGCGTAGTTTTCAAACGTTCCTATCCGCGCGTTATGGCCAGACTACGGGCCTAGTCAGCAAGCGAGCTAATGCGCGGGTGGCGGGCAGTGATGCCAAGTTATTGCTTTCAGTAGTACCTACTATATCTGATGCATTTTCTGTTAACTCAGTGCTTAAAAATAGATTTTATGCTTAGCGCGCTATCTAGTACATTTTCAATGCTGACGTAGAACGAGTGTTCAGCCAAATAAACATTGTAAAAACTAAGCAACTTAATAGAAAAAGCCTTCAGTGTTGTATATTCGAACTGACCTATAAGTAGCTTGCTTCAGTTACGAAATTCTGAAGGAAGTTTTGTAACCACAAACCCATTTACTGTGGAACTTGAGCGGAAAGGTATGGCTTCATTATTCCCAGAACATGTTTTTCAATAACATTTTGTATTGTTGTAAGTAAGTTTATATGTTTTTTTTTTGTGAGTTTGTATCTTCTCTTGTGATTTTAGATGACATTTTACTCAGGATGTAGTCAAACGTTGATACGGGCTATCTAGTAAATATTTTTATTTATTAGTTAGCCCATATTATTACTTATTTCGCAACATCTGAAATACGTCATAATCGCTACATCAGCTCGCTCGTCACTGTGGTCACCCTCGGAACAATAACTAAAGCAGTTTTAGTTATTGTTCTGAGTGGCCACCGCACGCCCCCGCCATCGCGCCCGCCTTAGGCCCTAGTCACCGCGCATTCACATGAGGCGTGTTCGAGGGAGATAGATTCTAAAGGTCTAATAATATTTTTTTTTAAATCGACCAATCGACTAACTATAATAACTCGAGTAACTAAGTACTCGTACAGAGGCCAGCACATCAAGCTACCCCAATCTGTCAAATTTTCCCAATTGAATATAAACCTTATTCCTTTGTCGTAAAGTTGAAAATCGATCAAAGAAATTTGACAGATTTGGGGAAGCGCCAGGATATCCTGCGAAATTCAAATTTTCTTACGTTTTTTGCAATTTGCAAGTCAGTATTATATGTATTTTTCGCGACCGTAATAAACATATATTTACAGATTTAGAATCAGTAATACAAATCCTTCTCTGACATGTCGCTGCACCCCATGTGTGCATAAGGAAAAATCCTTTATATAATAGGTACATAAGCTAACGTAAAAAATCATCATCAGCAGTTGTGAAGCTATGGGGTTTGCAACTACCCCCCCCCCCCCCCCCATCCCCCTGGGGTTTTGGGTTCATAAATTAGTACATAAAAACGTTTGAGGTGTTGGAAGATGCGCTAAGATAGCCCGCGAAATTCCAATTTTCTTACGTTTTTTGCAATTTGTAGGTCAGTGTCAGGTTGTATATTGAAGTACTCGTATGATTCGCGGCCGTAACAAGCATGGCTTTACAGAAATATAATAATTAGAATCAGCAATACAACTCCATAAGTTAGAATTGACCTCAAACCTCATGATTTCATGAAATCGCTAGATTTAAGTTCAATTCTATCTTATGGAGTTGTATTGCTGATTCTAATGATTATAATTCTGTAAAGCCATATTAGTTACGGCCGCGAATCATATTTTAAACAACATACAACCTGACACTGACCTGCAAATCGCAAATAACGTAAGAAAATTTGAATTTCGCGGGCTACCTTAGCGCATCCCCCTGATAGTATTATCTTCAAATGTCAAGATTTCATGAAATAGTCATTCGATTGGATTACCTGGACTTATAGAATTGTATTGATGATTTTAATGATTTCAAGATCATAATCATTTATTTAAATGTATTATAAACATAACCTAAAAATAACAAAATTATTTACTAATTTTATCTAAAACTATTAAAAAACTAAAATATGGCATCGAAAAATTCCTCCACATCGTTGTCGAATGGTAAAGTACCCAAGAGACTGGCGGCATTGCCACGTTGTATGGCAATGCTAAGCCTCTGGCCAAGGTAAAAGTCAGCCCTTGGGTCATGGGAAGTGTCAACCAGCCGCTCGGAGATTTCATTGAATAAACCATGAGCACTCGAACCCCACGGCCCAAGGGTTTCAACCCCAAACGGCTCGAAAATATAATTACCGATAAGGTTATTATACTTTCGCCGCTTGAGGTTTTCCGCAGCCGCAGCAGCAGTGCCAGCACAGCACGCCGAGCCAGGAAGATGGGAGGGCGCAAGGGTATCGACGCACGTTGCGTCCCACACTAAAGGCCTTCCCACCTTCCATGGAAATAAAGACATGCCGTCCGGTCTCTTGCCATCGTCACGTGCCAAGGCATTGGGTTCTAATACAGCTGGAACGCCGACGGTGACAATTGCTCGTCGGATGATGTCATTGATGTTTGCGTGCCGTGCAAAGCGACCTGCACTTCGGCTGCAAGACAGGCCGTGGTGTCCGAGGCTGTTGACAACTTCACCACAGTGACAGCGATGAGGAGAACAAGAAGGAGCTCCTAGTCGCAGTGAAGCAGCGAGGCGGAATGTAGTGTCGTCGAACAAAATGCCTATGTTCGACGACGGTAGTGCATGAAGCCACAGACCCGACTCCCACTTACCTACCCAGAGCCAGCAGACGCGCACGCTCCGCAGTAGTAGCAGACGTATCAAGTAAATTGTTCTGTACTACTCTGCAGAGCGGCTCATCCCACCGTCTCCGGGAAGATGGATTGTCGGGTGGATCTGAATTCGGGCAAGCGAGTCTCCAGGCATCCATAGCCTCGGTGAAACAAGGCACATCAAAATTAACCAGTGTGGAGTCTAGGATTTTCCTGATTAATTTCTCTGTGCCGTGGACCGAGGATATGAATGCCGGTAAACTAATACTAGAAATTTTGCGGACGCCGAGGCCTCCCATACGAATGGGAATAGTAGCTTGTGCCCAAGCGCGGTCGTCCACGGCCACATTTAAGATCGAAGATAAAGTATGCCGGATATTTTTTTTTAATTATTATATAAAATTCTGTAATTACATATTCGTTAGGGTCGCGAATCATATTTCGATCAACATACAACCTAATACTGACTTGCAAATTCCAAAAAACGTAAGAAAATTTGAATTTCGCGGGCTACCCTGGCGCTTTAACCATAAATAAATGGGTAGGTAATTAGGTATAGTACACACGGCTACACATCAAGCTATAAATTTCCAGTTTACACTGACCTCTCATTGTATGGAAATCCTATACAATGCGAGATCAGCTTATACTGGAAATTATAGCTTGATCTATAGCTGTGCATACACGGCCACGAAGGCTAATGCAGTTCTATTTCTGTTGCTTATGTGCCGCTGACAAGTAAAAATAGGCTTACCTACAATTAAATTTAAGAAATACAAGCAATAAAAGAATTATAATTCTAAACTTGCAAAACGGTTTAAAAAGTAGGTATCGGAATTATAAAACATTTTTGATTGTAATTGTATATTGACATAAAATAACAAAATTGATTAGTAATTTCTTGGATTGGTGTCTCTCATTGCCCCGTCACTAGAACTTAGTAAGCACGGAACGAACCGACTCACTATTTATTTAACCTGTTTCCTGTTTGTGTTGTGCGCCCAACACTAGTAGACTAATAACTTTGTCGTGCCGAGCTTGTGTGACAGACATTTTTGAATAATTATTTTTATACATTTGTTTCTCCTACAATAATGAGTAAGTGTAACTATTTATTAGAGTATTGTGTTATTTGTATGATTTTTACACTATCGTTCATTTGTTTTATGTACATATTCAAACATTTGATAACATTGCACGTGTCGGCATGTATTCTTTTCTCTTAAAGTTAAAAAATTGTTACAATCACATCAACAAGTAAATCAGTAATTTTCTGTTGTCCTATAAGTGTGTAATGGTTGTATTGTGAACCGGTTGCAATTTTTATTAGATTGGCGAACGCTTATTTTTTATAATGTAACATAACGGTTTTCTTTTTCATTGTTGTATCAAAGATGCCTATGCATCTAGGTACTTACTCGCTCGTAACGGACGCTGTTGAGAAAATTATGTCTCTTCTGAAGGGCAGGGCCGACGAAAAATTAATTGTATAGTATTACTGAGATCGTCGATTGAAAATAATAACAAGCCGCTCAAATCGCGCGCGATTGTAATAAATAAATTGTGATTGTTGAAGTAATAGGTAAAAATGTCATCGACGCCGCTGCTTGCAGTTGTACCTACCTAATTACCTTAAAGTTTTGTTAGGGTACCAATTTCTTAATAAAATATTATTAAGCTTATAGTTAAAAAAATAGTTTATAGTTGTTAAAAAAAGGGAGAACTTGAAATTACTTTTGTACTTACTTGATAACAAAAAGTACATGAGCTTTTATTTCAGTAACATTACATTGTCTGCTTCACTAAAAACATAAGTTTTTACATATTTTTTCAAAGATTTTAAAACTAAAAAACTCAATTAAATTACTATGTATGTAGGTACTACCACGTAAAATAGTTCCAGTTATTGCTAGCATGTCGCCCGAGGAGTACACTACCACCATATTTAGAAACAACTGCGACACACATCCACAATTTTGTAATATGCTAGATGTTTCGCCTTGCTCTCACTCACAGTGGGGAACACGGCAACATGTATCATTTAACAATGTTTCATCACCTGTGTTAACGGACTGTTTATAAGCTGTTTAAAGAGATTATGAAACACCATGAAGCTTTATATACTCATAATTATAATGCTAAATAATTCAAATATTAGAAGTACATTTCATTGTAACCAATCACATCACACAAAGATTCTATCAGGTATAATAGTTTGGAAAAGGCTAGGCAGATTGATATTGAGAAAAATACTACCTACTTAGTTGAAATGTGCATCCACTAATTGTGTAGTCCTGTTTAACAGTATTGTTATGCGGAATTCTACTACTGGTATTGCCTTGTACATGCTGGAACAGAAACAACTTTATTTATAATTCATCCAGCTTAACATATTTTCAAGTAAATAAGCCTCTTGGTTTTTGAGCCCGTTTGTCTATATCTATATAAAAATGAATCCCTATTTCCCTTGGTCACACCATAACTTGAGAATGGTTTGACCAGTTTGAATTTTTTTTTGTTTTATTCTCCACTTTACTGGGGTGATTTAAAAGAAAAAAAAGAAATTGTAATTTTGATAGGACAACGTCTGGTGGGTCAGCAAGTCTCATATAAAATGGTCATGGTTCTGCAAACTTTTGCAAACAAGTTTTGAGGAAAATTTAGTCCAGAAAATAAATTATACAAATTTTCAGTAATGCATTTTTGCAATATAATAGAAAATACCTACTATGGTCAATATTATTATATACATGCATTCAATCAAAATGTATTTTGTCAAGTTCAACTAAATTTTTCTGTGTTTACAAAACTAAGTACCGCATGGATTGGATCTTTGTTATGTGAATAACATTTCAGCTAAAGCACAGAAAAGAGATTTTTTTGTTAAAACCCAATAAGTTATCCCAGCCATTTTCTCAACATATTATTATTGGTTGTTCTTGTTGCAATAATAACAATGTTTTTTAAACATTGCTTTATGGGATGATAAGATAACTTTGAAATTACAGTTTATAGACTTAGCGCCTGTTTCACCACCTATGATTAAGTTTCTATTAACCTTTTGGCAGATAATTTCATACAAAATCTGTTCCATTTTTGAATTTATTTGGTAAGTAATGGCTACTCGGACATCGTGAAATAGGCCCTAAGACCATTTATTATTGGACACATAAATCCATACAATAAAGAGACTGAGCAATAATTTGGAGGTTACTGCTGAGCGGTGCACAGCGAATTTTGATAACATTATTATGATTTTCTAGGAAATAGTCAAGAGCTTGCTATTCTTTGTATTTAAATAACAATAAAAAACCGGCCAAGTGCGTATCAGACCACGCACAATGAAGGGTTCCGTAATTGGGATGACATATGTTAAATTTGTTTTAAGGGATTTATCCCATGAACAAATTTAACATTGTAGTTGAAAAACATGTTCTCCCATACATTCCAACTGTAAATGTAAGTTTGAAATCACAATATTGGGAGATTTACCATGTTATTTTAAGGCTCATCATGTTCATTACATCATCATGTTATCCTGAAACGGCCGTTTTTGGCGTTAACTGCTAAGGCTTCGAACCTAGGAGGTTTAGTGTTAGTTTTTTTATACAAAAAAATGTACATCTGACTAAAAATGTGAGCATAGGAAATTTCAAATTTATGATCTTTTCTCGATGGAGGCGCTAGTTGGCGGCACTATTCGCCTTAATTACAAATTTAATTTTTTAATTGTTTTTCATTTTGTTTACTTTTTGCTTTGGACACTTTTAATGTGTCCATGGCGTTTCTTGCCCGTTCTTCTCCATACCTAATACGCTTTGGAATGGGCAACTAGCTTCATATTTCCGACTGACCGACTCCTTGACAATTCAAAAGTGCCTGTAAATTGTTTGATTCAAATAAATGCTTTGGGTTTGAGTAGTTTGAATTCAAAAACAAACAAAAAAAAATATTCTGTTGTAAAAAGACACAGTTTCTACTGGATGACCTTTTTTACCGTCTTGAAAAAAAAATAGAGTATATTCGGTGAACGGAGTAGAAGCCTATGGCGTATCTAGTTTTTTTTTCAAAAAAAAGTCAAAATTTAAATCATAATGCAGGTTGGATATGATTTGAATTTCGATAGTTTTAAAGGATTTATTAGGTCTTTACCTATGAAATTGCCGTTCTGCAGTACTGGCCATTTCAAATCAAAATAATTTTTGTTTGGCTAAGAATTCTAATTTCAAATTAATTTTATTTTAAAAACATGGATTTTTTTTTCCAAAAGTAGTCATTTGTTTATTGATTAGTGTTACATTTTCATCGCATTTCAATCTTTTTCGTCATCATGGATACGTTAAAAATTCGAGTAATTATAGAATATGAGTACCGTCGTGGCAGCAACGCGGCACAAGCGGCACGCAACATCAACGACGTTTACGGAGCTAACACTACAAACCAACGCACCACTTGTTATTGGTTTGCTCGCTTCCGTTCTGGAAATTTCGACCTGAAAAATGAACCTCGCGGTCGCCCGAAGACTTTGGTCGACAATGACGAATTAAAGGCGATTGTGGAAGCTGATGATACACAATCTACGGCTGAATTAGCAGCAGCTTTCGACGTTAGCGTCAAAACAATATTGGTCCATTTGCGTCAAATTGGCAAGGTAAAAAAGCTTGACAAATGGGTGCCCCACGAACTCAATGATCGCCAGCGCGAAGTACGCGTCGAGACGTGCCTTGCACTGCTCAACAGACACACAAATGAAGGAATTTTGAACCGCATTGTTACCTGCGATGTAAAATGGATTCTGTTTGATAACCGCAAGCGCTCAGCAAGTTGGTTGGATCCTGGTTTAGCACCTAAACAATGCCCTAAACGAAAACTTACCCCTAGAAAAGTGATGGTCACTGTTTGGTGGTCTAGCGCCGGTGTGATTCATCACAGCTTCTTACCAAACGGGGTAAGCATTACTTCAGATGTGTACTGTGAAGAACTGAACACAATGATGGAGAAGCTGGCACAACTCCAACCAGCATTGGTCAATTGCTCGTCTCCGCTGCTCCTGCACGACAACGCGCGACCTCATACTGCACAGCAGACGGTCTCCAAGTTGCAAGAACTGGGGTTGGAAGCTCTCCGTCATCCGCCCTACTCACCAGACCTTGCGCCTACAGACTAGGTACTTTTTCCAGAATTTGGATAACTTCTTGGCGGGAAAAAAATTCAATACCCGAGAGGCAGTACAAAATGCCTTTGAAGAATTTGTTGCCTCCCGTCCAGCTGATTTCTTTAAGAAGGGCATCAATAAACTGCCACTGCGTTGGCAAAGATGCATTGATTGCATGGGTGATTACTTCGATTAATACAAATAAAAAATGCATGAAAAAAATTCGTTTAAATTTTTTCATACAAAACGGCAATTTCATAGGTAAAGACCTATTATTATTTTTTTTTTTCAAAATTTGTTTTTATTGTTCTAAAATGAAAAGTTTACATCGAATTTGTAGTATTTATTGATACTTAGATATTTTTTTCTGACTAAGCTATTAAAAAAAAAAAAACTAGGTATGCCATACGCTTCTACTCCGTTCACCTAATATACCCTATTTTTTTTTTAGACGGTAAAAAAAAGTCATCCAGTATAGGTCTGCTAATTCACTAGGCATCCTTATGTACAAAGATACCCTAGTAGTCAAACAGCTTACTGCAGCATACAGTCATTAAAAAAAAAACATTTATTTCAGGTACCACATAACCCATATTATATAATTAAGAAATCAATTCAAAATAAATTATGTTTGATCTCAGTATCACAATATTTGTGTGTGTCTGGCTTAAACAAAGTGTGGCTATGCGAATGTGGATTGGCTTTTCAATATAAAAATGACATTCGTTCAGAAGGATTCCTTTCCATGTAAAATATAAAAGAAACTTATTCTTAACATGTTTTTTGTACTTTCTTATTAAGGACGCTGTTACAAATGGGTAGTCAAATCACTACTTTTTTACACAAAAGTATGTTTATTAAATAAAATGATTTGCATTCTTAAAATGTTTTTTGGCCGAATTGTTGATAGATGTGCAAGGTATGATTCTGAACTATAAATATATTTTTTTTAAGAAACAATTTCGGTACATTTATTTAGAAAATGTACTTCCGAAGTGAAAATTTTTACTTCGGTACATTTATTGAGAAAATGTACCGTAAAAATTTTCACTTCGGAAATTGTTTCTTAAAAAAATTATATTTATAGTTCAGAATCATACCTTGCACATCTATCAACAATTCGGCCAAAAAACATTTTAAGAATGCAAATCATTTTATTTAATAAACATACTTTTGTGTAAAAAAGTAATGATTTGACTACCCATTAGTAACAGCGTCCTTAAAGGAGAATTTAAAAAAAAGGGGCATTAATTTTGATATCAAATTATGAAATTACTTTCTTTAAATAAATCCCGATAATTGGCTAGGTATTTTTTTTTTTTATAATAATGATTTTCTTGCTTTGTATATGTAAATAAAGTTGGTTAGCAGTATATACAATTCATTACAAAAAGACATTGCTGTTACATATTATATAAATCTTATATTATCGTGATCAACTAAGGAACAATCTAGAAAACTAGCTGGTTGTTGCATAGTGTATTCATGACTAAGATAATACAACACAACATGCTTATTACTTGCGCAAACAACTTCCCAATGTACAGAGAACAAGTTTTTTTTTTTTAATCCATGAGGCACCCTGTCTGGGTAGGGTTCTTGATATGCATTAATATTAATGAGGGCTGCTGCGGTTCAATTTCACTCATTGCATTTGTCGCTGTTTTATTGTAATAAGTGTTATTACTAAGTGCTTAACTGACTTTCCTTACGTTGTTTGGATGGTGGAATAATATGTGCAACAAAACCGCTTGGTGCACTACCTATCTCTTTTTGACCATAGGAAACTATTTGACGCCTGCAATGTTGTCGCTTTGTGCACGCTGTGGCGCTTATGGTGATTATTTTGTGAGACACTTATTTCACATTTGATATCTACCATTTATGTACCTAATACTATCGTACAAATAAGTTTTATTAACGCTTGGTCTGTTTTGGGCATTTTCCTTTTTCTGCCCTCAATCATTTATTTATTTATGGTTAATTAAAACGGTACAACACCATTTTTGACATAATTTTGACAATAATAATTACGTTGTAAATAAGTTATTAGGTCTTTACCTATGAAATTGCCGTTCTGCAGTACTGGCCATTTCAAATCAAAATAATTTTTGTTTGGCTAAGAATTCATCATTCTCCTGCCCTTATCCCAATCTATTTGGGGTCGGCGCAACATGTCCTTTTTTTCCATAGGTACTTCTCTATTATTCGTCATCTCGGTAGTCACCCCCTTTCTAGCCATGTCATCTTTCACACAATCCATCCATCGTTTCTTTGGTCTTCCCCTACTCTTATAGCCATCGACATTCATACTCAAAACTTTCCTCACGACATTTTCCTCACTCCTCCGCATCACATGCCCATACCATGACAGCCGATTTCCGCACAACTTTTCAGTCACCGGTGCCACTTTTAGACTTCCTCTTATGTACTCGTTCCTTATTCTATCCATTCGTGTAACACCACACATCCCTCTTAGCATTCTCATCTCAGCTGCATGCAACTGCTTTTCATTTATCCCTTTTGTGGCCCAAAATTCTTTGGCTAAGATTGTTTGACTAAGAATTTTGAAAGATTAAGATTAAGAATTTTGAAAAGAAAGTTTGAAGAATAATTGTTTGGCTAAGAATTCTAATTTCAAATTAATTTTATTTTAAAAACATGGATTTTTTTTTTTCCAAAAGTAGTTATTTGTTTATTGATTAGCGTTACATTTTCATCGCATTTCAATCTTTTTCGTCATCATGGATACGTTAAAAATTCGAATAATTATGGAATATGAGTACCGTCGTGGCAGCAACGCGGCACAAGCGGCACGCAACATCAACGACGTTTACGGAGCTAACACTACAAACCAACGCACCACTTGTTATTGGTTTGCTCGCTTCCGTTCTGGAAATTTCGACCTGAAAAATGAACCTCGCGGTCGTCCGAAGACTGGTCGACAATGACGAATTAAAGGCGATTGTGGAAGCTGATGATACACAATCTACGGCTGAATTAGCAGCAGCTTTCGACGTTAGCGTCAAAACAATATTGGTCCATTTGCGTCAAATTAGCAAGGTAAAAAAGCATGACAAATGGGTGCCCCACGAACTCAATGATCGCCAGCGCGAAGTACGCGTCGAGACGTGCCTTGCACTGCTCAACAGACACACAAATGAAGGAATTTTGAACCGCATTGTTACCTGCTATGAGAAATGGATTCTGTTTGATAACAGCAAGCGCTCAGCAAGTTGGTTGGATCCTGGTTCAGCACCAAAACAATGCCCTAAACGAAAACTTACCCTAGAAAAGTGATGGTCACTGTTTGGTGGTCTAGCGCCGGTGTGATTTATCACAGCTTCTTACCAAACGGGGTGAGCATTACTTCAGATGTGTACTGTGAAGAACTGAACACAATGATGGAGAAGCTGGCACATCTCCAACCAGCATTGGTCAATCGCTCGTCTCCGCTGCTCCTGCACGACAACGCGCGACCTCATACTGCACAGCAGACGGTCTCCAAGTTGCAAGAACTGGGGTTGGAAGCTCTCCGTCATCCGCCCTACTCACCAGACCTTGCGCCTACAGACTACTACTTTTTCCAGAATTTGGATAACTTCTTGGCGGGGAAAAAATTCAATACCCGAGAGGCAGTACAAAATTCCTTTGAAGAATTTGTTGCCTCCCGTCCAGCTGATTTCTTTAAGAAGGGCATCAATAAACTGCCACTGCGTTGGCAAAGATGCATTGATTGCATGGGTGATTACTTCGATTAATACAAATAAAAAATGCATGAAAAAAAATCGTTTAAATTTTTTCATACAAAACGGCAATTTCATAGGTAAAGACCTATTATTTTAAAACTAACATGGAACAGTGGACTCCCATATACAGTCAACCAAAGAGATATCTAGGCAGGGTATACTAACATATTTGTATGTGAATTGCTTCATGTTCAATTTCGTGACAATATACAATTTTGTGTTGGTGTGTAATTGCAAAACCAAGTAATATATATAAAATTGAACAAAGCAATTCACATGCAAATATGTTACTCTGCCCTGCCTAGATATCTCTTTTGTTGACTGTACCATCGTGGACATACCATACCATATATATATAAATATATTACCATATTAATAAGGCCAAAAAGTGGATAACCGCAAATGTACGCGATGGTACATTTATGCTTTCTCTCACAGAACACTAGACATAATATACGCATAGTTTTACTCCATTCATCCGCAAACAAATCATTCAGAGTTGGCAGTCAGGGCATTAAGCATTTTTAAAATACGACGATCACAAAAGAATGAAAAGTCTAAAATATTTTACACGTGCATCTACGACGATCGCAAAAGAAGGAAAAGTCTAAAATATTTTACACGAGCATATTTCTCCCTCGCGCCGAAAAGTATCTGAGAGATGCTATTGTGATGGTTGGTCACAGGTCAACTTTTGCGTTCCACAATTTCTGTATGGCTTCATAGGGGTGAAACTTTAAGTTATTCTTGCGTTTGTAGAACTACTAAATTTTTCTATAGCAACTTTGGTGATAATTACCAGTTATGAAACAATCAAATTAATTGCTTTCTATTTAGCAAGGTAAAACTTTATTTTTATTACTTTTTATATGTAAAAGTACCATTGGGTGCCAGCGTTCATCGAAAACACTCTTTTCCATTGTTGTAACATCGCATAGTGTTAAGATAAGTGTTAGTGTACAACTGAAGTTAATATATATATATATATTTTGTTTATTGGCGCAGGGTAAAAGTTTTGTTGGAGAAGCCAGATAATGTGTGCAGTATTTTTTTGTAGGAAATTGTCACATTTTGTACAAAACAACAAAGTTCCCTTTGTGGCGTATATGGGACACAATAAGAAAGGATTTCTAACCTAAAATTTAAAGGGATTATGCTATATGACCCACAGCTTAATAATGTATTATGTTCCAGTTTTATAATTTGCAATAATTAAAATTATAGACTGCTCACATTTCTAGCTATACCTCATCTTTCATACGTCGTCTCTTTGGCCTTCCCCTTGGCCACCAAATCGTTGCATATACCTAATTTAAGCCGCCGCCGCCGTCATGTACGTACAATCGAGATCCTGGGCAATCAGTCATGTCTACGTCACGGCTTGTTGATGCAGGTTGGCAACCAAGTAGGTTGTGTGCACACGGCTAACGGAAATGAGGTGCACCGTGCATATAGGTAGCCTATCGACTTGTCACTTATCAGCAATTGCGGCCAATTGGCACTTTGCTAATAGATCAGTGTGAAGCAGTGCACTGCACTTGTGATTTATTGTGGTACTGATACTCAGGCAATGCGAGGAGTCAAGGGTCTAGTGGTAGCCGCGTTACTTGATTACGTAACGTGATCGATCAGCCTAGTATTCTCACTTCTGAGTAGGTCTGAGACACATGCGTCTTTATAAGAGGAAGTAGGCGCTGAGTTGCTAGAGGCGGCATTGTCAACACTTTCCGTACCTACAAACCAAGCGTGTCACCGTTTACTCGTACTACGACACAAATGAGGTATAGAAACTGACGGCTTTGAATGGCGGTTCGTGAGAAATGCGCTGAACACAGTTTCCGCGTCACAACTGCCGTCTCTAGACAAAGCCGTGCTCTGTGGCAGTTAACACGCACGCGGGTGCCATGGCTACCATGCGCGGATTACTTGATCTAGGACACTTTTTCCTGCCGGGCCTTATCACACTGACGATTTGCGAGCGTGTTTCCAGCGAAGCGGTTTGTGCACGTGTGCGCAACGTGTTCGCCGCGTTTTCATAATGTTGTACACTCGCTTGTCTCACTCTCTCTTGTACATTCGCGTCAATCGCTCTCGTTACGCACACGCGGCGAACTCGTGGCGTGCTCGCTACGCACACGCAGAGAGTATATTCACAAATCGCTTCACTGGAAACACGCTCGCAAATTGTCAATGTTATAAGGCCCCTAGATCCTTGGATTTATTTTATTTTATTTTGATTGAATACAAATTGCACTTAGTCGTAGGTTGGGCCCAAAGACAAAAAAAAAAACACCAATTAGGCTACAACTGCTCAAAGCTTAGCAAATCTATTAATTATAAGAAAAGCTATAAAAAATACCTTATTACTTAAACGGTATTTGACGCCAACAAAATTGAAAAGTAAATAATAGGTAGGTAGGTATACTTTATCCAACCATTCATTTTACTTTTGACATAAGCATGCCTATGAAGTTCCTTATTTATTAACAAGCAACCATAAACGAAAAAATGCACTACTTCATGGACGCTTAAGTAAAATAATTGCTTGGAAAGACTTTAGGTACCTAATGATTCCTACAACAATTAAGATATCTTCGCCTGGTAACCAGTGAATGCCGCCCGTATACAAGTAAACGGTAACATTCGGTCTCTCGATGACAGCTGCAGCTTTTCAATACCTGTATAAAGATCTTTAGGTAGGTAATTGTATTCCACGTCCCGAGGTCTGCGATCAATAAGTTACAAGCTTCAGCCTCTGTATCACGTAAGCGTTCTAGCTTTGAATGATGAAGTACTAGAAAGGTCTAAATGTTTTTCTTTATTGCTCGCCAGTGTAAAAATAGTCGTTTACAAGTATTGATTAGTATAAAATGTAGGTCAGTTTTTCTGAATGCGTACCTACCTAAGTAATCCTTTCAAGTTCAGTCTGAAGTCGTATTCTTTCGTTTATTTTAAAAAATTCTGTCGATACTCGGCGATGTGTGATAGATATGATCTAGTATTTCGCCATTTTATTGCAAAGTCCGCTTTTCATGATTGATACAGCGATTTATGTTATGTAAAAGGAATTAAGTGGTAGCTGGTCAAGGTCAAAAATGTAACGTCGCGAGAAACCTCCATAATGGTGTACCATGCCTATGTCTGTTCAGTAATTCGCTACGGCATAGTTGTGTGGGGAAACTCCTCAGAAATAGACCGAATTTTCATTGCTCAAAAAAAATGTATCCGCGCAATTTTTAATATGAAATGGTCTGATTCGTGTAGGCCTATTTTCAAGTCACATAACCTTTTGACTGTACCCTGCATATTTATCTTTGAAGTTGCCAAGTTTCTGAGATCCAATCTTGCATTATTTGAACGAAGGGATAATACAAATAAGAGGAAAGCTGCACATTTAGATTTCGATATACCTGTTCCTAAGTTGCAACTCTTCAGAAAGAGTTGTATCTACATGGCTCCCCTAATTTATAATGCTTTGCCGAAGCCAATTACCCAACTACCCTTCAAAAAATTTTGTTCGGCACTACGGAAGTGGTTGTTGCAAGAATCTTTTTACTCAATTCACGAATTTTTTGTAAAATGTCCCTGTAAATTTTATTCACTTGATCTGGCATTAAAATACAGGCATAAATAATAATTTAAGTGATAATATGTTAATGTTTTTGTTTTATTTAATAAAATGGTAAAAATGGAATATGATGGTATATTAAAATAATTGAAATAACAGTATTATTTTTTTAACTTAAAGTAAATAATGTAAATTGAAAATTAATGTAATTATTGTAATTGTTTAGATATAATTGTAATTGTAAATTGTTTTTGCATACCGTTATAACGGTGAGACATGCAGCACTAAGAAATGTTAAGAACACCTTTGTGAACATACCATGTTTCTGGCAAATAAATATTCTATTCTCTTCTATTCTGATTTTGCCCTCCACCCTGCCCTAGTTTGCGTGAATTCTAAGAATAACCATTCTTTTTCAGTATTCAGTCATGAATGTTTAATGACACAATGCTACCCGCCTTTACTGATCATTATTTTGGATTTTTCCTAAACCGAGGGACGCTTTGGACTAGAAACTGAAGTATCTTTTCGGAAGACTAACAAAATCCTTTGTTAAATGCCTATTGCGATAATAGACAACATAATATATTTTCGCTTTACATTGTATGTGTTTGTTGCAACATAAATGTCTTGTACCGATCACCGGCACACGTAAGATGGTACGGACCCTCGCAGGCTACGTGTAGCGGCGATCTTAGCAGGGTGGCTAGCATGTGGTGTGTTAACGTAGCCGATGATCGAGTTAAGTGGCGTGCGTATCGGAGAGAATATGTCCTGCAGTGGATTGCAATAGATTGAAGAATCTTGCAACAATTATGTGTCTATGATGCGCTTTGGCCCACACGGTTTATTTGAGACAAGTCTAGGCGAAGGTCCACAGCAGCCCATGGCTCAGCTAAGCACGTGTTCTTCGCTTCGTTATGCGAAGGGAACGTCCACTGCATCACCAAGTGGACTGCGTAGCTAACGTACTAAACTTCTCCGTGCAAGTTCTACGGATTGGAAGGTCGAGTTTAATTTTTGTATCTATTCCCCAGTACCCAGAAGCAGTTTGACGAAAGACAACAAGTTGCTGCCGTACCGGCACGCGGCGCCGCGCAACAGCCGCCACAACAAGCACCGCAAGCCGAAGAAGCACGTGTCTGAGGACGAGGAGAGCGATGACTCCCCCGTGGAGGAACAGCCACAGGAGGAACAGCAGCAACGCAGCCCCTCGCCCTTGCTTGAGGAACCCACCGTTAGACTACCTGAGGTAAGCGAGCACACACTCCGAATCATCCTCCCGCCCTTCTCAGTCAGCGCTGCATATTATTTTCTTCTCCAATCCATCTCTATTAGCCATTATCTCAGTTGGCACCCCTTTAGTCTAGCTGAGCTAGGTTATATGACATGATCATGTTTCACATAATCTATCCATCATTGACAAACTATAAACAAAGCAACATGTCACGATTCTCGTCATTTTGCCAGGTTGTGGATGTTAAAACCCTTTATCAGTCCAGGGATTAAAACAAAGATTCCTGGGAGCCGCGGTTGCGACTTAGGACATTAGGTTTCTTTAGAGCTTTTATGGCAACTCATAAGGGCCACTTCCTCTCACAGAGAGGAGACCCGAGTCCCAGCAGTGGGAATATCGTAGACTAAATATGTTATGATGTGTGTGGTCATAACCGTTACTGCTGACCATTAGGTTCAGGGGGCCAACCACCACTTCTTAAAGCAGTATTATTTTAATGTTACTTCAGTGTGAGAAAGAGATGGAGCTATACAGGACGTCTAGCTCCATCTCTTTCCCACACTCATGTAAGATTAAAATAATACTGCTTTAAGAGGTGGTGGTTGGCCCCCTGGTCCGATTCCCGTCGGCAAAGTAATATAATAATAAATAATAAATTTTTATTAACAAATGTGGGTACAACTCATCTATCCTAAACAAAAACACAAATGTGCAAAGTTTTGAGTATTTCAAAGATAGAGTAAACGACGATGTCTGTGCTAGTATTAACTGTGTGACAGACACCGGCGCCTTCCTCCTACAACCTTAAGTAACAAGCGATACCGTGACATACGGACTCGCTACAGGAAAATTAGAATGTTACAAATAGTTCTGGTACAATTTCAATTACGTTCATGTAAGTTTAATTAAAAGAATAAAAAAATAATTTAATTGAATATAACTACTAAAAAAAAAAAATTATTAATTTCAATTTTTAAGGCATGCAAGGAAATACGTGAATGCGTGTGTGTGTGTGTGTGTGTTGTGTGAGAGTGTGGGTGTGCGTGAGGGTGAGAGTGTGTTTGTGTTTAAGCGCGTACTATTTATTTAATATGATTCCCTGGCGAACAGATTTTCAGTATCGTCGTAAGTAAAACCCAGAAGGTATTGGGTTACTACGGTCCTACACTTGTATTTTGGGAGGGGATATATGTTGCAAGCTTTGTTAATTGCATTATAAAGTCGGCCACTCAAATTCAGGTAGTTTCGACTTGCCAGGGCAGTTTTGATTCTAACCGAAGGGCAGACCAGGTCTTTACGTCAAAAGTGTTATTGCACTTTTCATGTGGAATGTCTCAGTAGCAGCCCGGATTTTGGATTTGTGCCCGGTAGATAGCGATAAGCTCGCCCCCTATTACAAGGGACTTAACAATTACTGGAGAAATGTGGGTGTACTTTTCGGGGAATACTGGCGTGTATGTTATACTATAGTATTTGTAGGAAGTCCTGCGAGCTCTGATCAAGACTCCGGGCGTGCTGATGATAGCCGGGATGGTCTCCTGGGATCTGGTGGCACGCCGGGACAACAACCCCACCAAGCGCACGCATCCCAACTTGTATACTTTCCACAAGTTTACTGATCGCAAGGTAAGCAACATATACTATGTCTTAAGTAGTAAGGCACGATGGCAGTAGTGGTACCTAAGTCCTGCCACGAAGTAGCGTTTTTGTTGCGTATGAGTACCAGCGTTATGATAGGAACATTAAACATCTCAGCTTGGTCTCTGACGTTTGTATTGCAGATGTCGTAAGGTTGCGGTGACCACTTGGTGGGCCGTCGGATTGTTTGCCATGAAATAAAAACAAAAATAAAATGATTTAAATAAAACAAATACAAATTCTAAATACACAGTTTTTTCTGTTAAATGAATAGAGTCGCTAAAACTGTCGTGGGGAGTAAGCTTAAGGCAGTGCTAGTTTATAAATAACTAGCTGCGCCCCGCGGTATCATTCACGTAGACCAGGATAAAAAGTAGCCTATGTGTTAATCCAGGGTATAAGCTATCTACATACCAAATTTCATCCAAATCGGTCCAGTCGTTTGAGCGTGAAGAAGTAACAAACACACCCACATACACACTCATAAACTTTCGCCTTTATAATAATAGGTCTTTACCTATGAAATTGCCGTTTTGTATGAAAAAATTTAAACGAATTTTTTACATGCATTTTTTATTTGTATTAAAATTCGTTTAAATTTTTTCATACAAAACGGCAATTTCATAGGTAAAGACCTATCATTAGTGTGACTAGCTCTGCCCTCGGCTCAGCTCACATATAGACTAAAACCTAGCCATAGATTACTAAAGGTGAGCGTCCACTGGTCCGCGCCGGCCGCAACGCACGCTCGACACGCAACGGTTTTCAGTTTGCTTTGAATGCGTTCTGCGTCCACTACCGGTACCGCCCGCATTTTAATTTCTTCATACAAACAAACCAAAATCCGATGCGTGCCGTGCGTGCGTTACGGCCGGCGCGGACCAGTGGACGCTCAGCTTAAATCAATTCATTTAAAAGCTACATGGTTGTTCTTGGGTTAAACGAATACAATCAAAATCACATAATATTTTAGTTCAGAAAATCAATAAGTTTTGTAAATTAACATAAAATCTAAAGATAACCTGGAAGAAAAACATTTGTCCTGTTATATGGCACTTCGAGTATAGCGTCGCCTCTGTCACACATACAGTAGACCCCAATCTTTTTGGCTGGGTTGAACGTAGGCGCGAGCCGATGCGCAAAATTAAGGTTTCGGTTGAGAAAATACCATGCGCAGATGGCGCAAGATGGCGGCCGCGCTCACTTCAGCCCGGCCAAAAAAATTGGGGGACTACTATACATTTTTGCATGTGAGAGTGAGACAGTATCGTTGCTTGTGTTGTTGCTTGTTGTGTGACAGAAGCGGCCGCGTACTGACTGTACTTTAACCCTCCGTGAGCCAGAACGCAGATCTAAGCAAACACAGTCATTTTTTATTTGTTCCTATACCCAATCTTAGACCATTTATTTGTAAGCCACATAACCAACTTTAGTGTTATGTAGTCTACGTTGGTGTTTGATTAACAATTTGTAATTACAAGGTCCTAAAATAAAGGAGATCATTCATTTTGGGCTAAATATATGAATGCCAAACAAAAAAAAAGTTATATTCCATTAGAACATGTTATTCTCTTTACTTTTCACTATGTGATCAAATCTGTAGGGCCATTCCCTGCGCTGTTAAACGAGTTTGAAAAATACTGTTTTCACCATGTATTGGTTAAAAGAATCATATTAAAAAAAATAAAAGAAAAACCGAAATAAATAGAGAGAAATGTATTCTTTCGGAAAATGGCTTTTTTTTTTGTTTGGCATTTTTCCCAAAAATATGAATGGTGAATGATCTCCTTTGGTTACAATGAGTCCTTAATAATTATCTGAGATGCTGAATTCAAATATAGAAAAACTGTGCAAGCGATGGGATGTCTCATCTGCAAAAAATACGAATTGTCAAACAAACTTTCATCCATAAAACCCCTACGAGGGATTGTATTAGCAAAAAAACTGCTCGCTCCCGTTATAAAAGGAACTCTTGTGCAAAATTGAGTAAAGAATATTTTAATGGGTAAATGTTCGCGTTATCACTTGCACACCTTGTTTGGCTTAGTCTTCTTCTTCTTAGTTAGTGGTCGAATACTAACTTACTTTTCCTCTTCAGCCTTAACAAACTTATACTACACCCCCTCACACATTCCATTACCCACTGGTAATTGGCATCCATTCTTCGCTTGTGAGTGTTCTTAAAACCATTCGTGGTCATTTACAAGCTGGGGTCTGGTTTACTCTACGACGTACTATAGGAGAATATCCTATAGTCGTTTCCACCTACACACAACTCTCTACGTATACCTCACTATTCTGCACCCCACACACTTGCACACCACTACGTTTACCCACTGGTAATCGTACCCATTCTTCGCTTGTGAGTGTTCTTAAAACCATTCGTGGTCATTTACAAGCTGGGGTCTGGTTTGTACTATAGGAGAATATCCTATAGTCGTTTCCACCTACACACAACTCTCTACGTATACCTCACTATTCTGCACCCCACACACTTGCACACCACTACGTTTACCCACTGGTAATCGTACCCATTCTTCGCTTGTGAGTGTTCTTAAAACCATTCGTGGTCATTTACAAGCTGGGGTCTGGTTTACTCTACGACGTACTATAGGAGAATATCCTATAGTCGTTTCCACCTACACATAACTCTTTACTTATATCTCACTATTCTGCACCCCACACACTTGCACACCACTACGTTTACCCACTGGTAATCGTACCCATTCTTCGCTTGTGAGTGTTCTTAAAACCATTCGTGGTCATTTACAAGCTGGGGTCTGGTTTACTCTACGACGTACTATAGGAGAATATCCTATAGTCGTTTCCACCTACACACAACTCTCTACGTATACCTCACTATTCTGCACCCCACACACTTGCACACCACTACGTTTACCCACTGGTAATTGTACCCATTCTTCGCTTGTGAGTGTTCTTAAAACCATTCGTGGTCATTTACAAGCTGGGGTCTGGTTTACTCTACGACGTACTATAGGAGAATATCCTATAGTCGTTTCCACCTACACACAACTCTCTACGTATACCTCACTATTCTGCACCCCACACACTTGCACACCACTACGTTTACCCACTGGTAATCGTACCCATTCTTCGCTTGTGAGTGTTCTTAAAACCATTCGTGGTCATTTACAAGCTGGGGTCTGGTTTACTCTACGACGTACTATAGGAGAATATCCTATAGTCGTTTCCACCTACACACAACTCTCTACGTATACCTCACTATTCTGCACACCACTACGTTTACCCACTGGTAATCGTACCCATTCTTCGCTTGTGAGTGTTCTTAAAACCATTCGTGGTCATTTACAAGCTGGGGTCTGGTTTACTCTACGACGTACTATAGGAGAATATCCTATAGTCGTTTCCACCTACACACAACTCTCTACGTATACCTCACTATTCTGCACCCCACACACTTGCACACCACTACGTTTACCCACTGGTAATCGTACCCATTCTTCGCTTGTGAGTGTTCTTAAAACCATTCGTGGTCATTTACAAGCTGGGGTCTGGTTTACTCTACGACGTACTATAGGAGAATATCCTATAGTCGTTTCCACCTACACATAACTCTTTACTTATATCTCACTATTCTGCACCCCACACACTTGCACACCACTACGTTTACCCACTGGTAATCGTACCCATTCTTCGCTTGTGAGTGTTCTTAAAACCATTCGTGGTCATTTACAAGCTGGGGTCTGGTTTACTCTACGACGTACTATAGGAGAATATCCTATAGTCGTTTCCACCTACACACAACTCTGTACGTATACCTCACTATTCTGCACCCCACACACTTGCACACCACTACGTTTACCCACTGGTAATCGTACCCATTCTTCGCTTGTGAGTGTTCTTAAAACCATTCGTGGTCATTTACAAGCTGGGGTCTGGTTTACTCTACGACGTACTATAGGAGAATATCCTATAGTCGTTTCCACCTACACACAACTCTGTACGTATACCTCACTATTCTGCACCCCACACACTTGCACACCACTACGTTTACCCACTGGTAATCGTACCCATTCTTCGCTTGTGAGTGTTCTTAAAACCATTCGTGGTCATTTACAAGCTTGGGTCTGGTTTACTCTACGACGTACTATAGGAGAATATCCTATAGTCATTTCCACCTACACACAACTCTCTACGTATACCTCACTATTCAGCACCCCACACACTTGCACACCACTACGTTTACCCACTGGTAATCGTACCCATTCTTCGCTTGTGAGTGTTCTTAAAACCATTCGTGGTCATTTACAAGCTGGGGTCTGGTTTACTCTACGACGTACTATAGGAGAATATCCTATAGTCGTTTCCACCTACACACAACTCTCTACGTATACCTCACTATTCTGCACCCCACACACTTGCACACCACTACGTTTACCCACTGGTAATCGTACCCATTCTTCGCTTGTGAGTGTTCTTAAAACCATTCGTGGTCATTTACAAGCTGGGGTCTGGTTTACTCTACGACGTACTATAGGAGAATATCCTATAGTCGTTTCCACCTACACACAACTCTCTACGTATACCTCACTATTCTGCACCCCACACACTTGCACACCACTACGTTTACCCACTGGTAATCGTACCCATTCTTCGCTTGTGAGTGTTCTTAAAACCATTCGTGGTCATTTACAAGCTGGGGTCTGGTTTACTCTACGACGTACTATAGGAGAATATCCTATAGTCGTTTCCACCTACACATAACTCTTTACTTATATCTCACTATTCTGCACCCCACACACTTGCACACCACTACGTTTACCCACTGGTAATCGTACCCATTCTTCGCTTGTGAGTGTTCTTAAAACCATTCGTGGTCATTTACAAGCTGGGGTCTGGTTTACTCTACGACGTACTATAGGAGAATATCCTATAGTCGTTTCCACCTACACACAACTCTCTACGTATACCTCACTATTCTGCACCCCACACACTTGCACACCACTACGTTTACCCACTGGTAATCGTACCCATTCTTCGCTTGTGAGTGTTCTTAAAACCATTCGTGGTCATTTACAAGCTGGGGTCTGGTTTACTCTACGACGTACTATAGGAGAATATCCTATAGTCGTTTCCACCTACACATAACTCTCTACGTATACCTCACTATTCTGCACCCCACCCACTTGCACACCACTACGTTTACCCACTGGTAATCGTACCCATTCTTCGCTTGTGAGTGTTCTTAAAACCATTCGTGGTCATTTACAAGCTGGGGTCTGGTTTACTCTACGACGTACTATAGGAGAATATCCTATAGTCGTTACCACCTACACATAACTCTCTACTTATACCTCACTATTCTGCACCCCACACACTTGCACACCACTACGTTTACCCACTGGTAATCGTACCCAGTCTTTGCTTGTGAGTGTTCTTAAAATCATTCGTGGTCATTTACAAGTTGGGGGCTGGCGTATGTATTCTACGACGTACTATAGGAGAATATCCTATAGTCGTTTATACAAACTTAAACATCTACTTAACACCTATTACTAATACTGCACTACCCTACACATATATATACACACATGTTTTATATTTTTAGGGTTCTGTACCTCAAAAAGAAAAAACGGAACCCTTATAGGATCACTTCGTTGTCCGTCTGTCTGTCTGTCAGTCTGTCAAGACCCTTTTTCTCAGGAACGCGTGGAGGTATCGAGTTGAAATTAATATCCAATACGTAAGTCTATGTTCTCTTGGAGTCCTAAAAAACTCAAGCTTCTAAGTCAACCCAATAAAAACATACGACCATTTTTGCGACATATTTTGATACTCGCAAGTAAATCAAAACCTATAGGGTACTTCCCGTTGTCCTATTTTTCATTTTTGTTATTACTAATTTGTAATAGTATTTCATTATGTACAACCTGTATGTTAATTTAATGCAGTCATAGGTCGTTAGTGACTGGTCCGATGGAGGGTAAGCCTGGTGATCTGTAATACAGGTTTTACCTACAACAGACACCAGTCTCTATTAAGTGTTACCTTGACTTTGTACTGTGTTTGTGATTATGAGAAAACAATAAAGAATATTATTATTTCGTTATCTTTAAGTCGGATCGTCTAGCTTTCTCTTAAACACTCTCCGTGTCCTCTTAAACCCTCTCACGTCCTCTTAAACACTCGAATACTCGAGTCCTCTTAAACCACATATTTTCCCCACCTTTTTCGTTTTTTTCTTTGATCTTCTTTTTATAACATTGTAACATAATTGTGGAAGTTTGTAATTAGCAACTGTCAGTTGTTATTATTTTGTTACCATTTAAGTGTATTATTCTGTAAGCTTTCTTAAAATTGTAAAAATAAAATAAATTTCATGGTTCGAGACCCAGCCGTTCAGGCTGTGCACTACGCACGGCCTAAACGGCTGGGTCTCGAACCAGTCATCATCGTAATCATTTCATCCGAAACACGTCCACTGAAGTAACTTTATACTTTTCAGTTTCGCTTCATTGCCAGCAGCTGCTCTGCCGGCCACTCGGTGCTGGTAGACGAAAACGGCGAGGCCTACACTTTCGGTTAGTACCCGTTTTTCAGTTGAAAAAACGAACGTCTACAAGTGGCCTAAGCCTTAAGACGCTATTACAAGTGGATATCCAAACCATAACTTTTTTAAACAAAATTAAATAATACCTATCTAAAATTATTTATAGTTCAAAATCGTACCTTGCACATCTATAAACAATTCGGCCAAAAAACATTTTAAGAATGCAAAGCATTTTATTTAATAAACATACGGTTTAAAAAAGTAATGATTTGTAATAATGAATTTTGCGCCTGCCAAATAAAATTGTTCTAGCGGAAACCAGGGACCATTCACCTACCCGTTTGTGGAACACAGGCGTATTATGTTGCATGGATTCAGTACGTGATTCTAAACCACACTAAAATGAAATAATGCGTCGGTTATTCAAAAAAAAAATTGCTGTTCCATACAATTTGACCGCGTAGGTATTTCACTTTTCTATGAAACAGTTTTTTTTTTTATATAACCAACGACAAATTTCTACGCTAGGGGGGACTAGAATTATGTCTGAATTCATGGTTTGCGCGTCGATGTCCTTGCCACCTTGTATACAACTTCTTACCTCGTTGGTCTAGAGGTGGCAAGCGCTACTGCTAAGCACGAGGTCGTGAGTTCGATTCCCGGGTCGGGCACAGTGTTGTGTATTTCCATCTGGAATTTCTGAGTAGCGTCCAGTCAGGATTTGTGCGCGGTTGATGGTAATAGGCTCGCCCCCTATTACATAGGATTAAAATATAAGTGGCGAAGTGTGGATGGGTAACCCTTCGGGCACGATGTTATGTTTCTTATAAAGTTGGTGTACAGGTCGCAACAGCTTCGGCCAGCTGGGCTTCGGTGACACAGTGACGCGCAATGTGCCGGAGCCCGTGCCGGCGCTGCGCGGCAAGAACATCATTCACGCGGCCGTGGGCAGGAACCACACGCTCTTCGTCACAGGTAACATGTCCCAGCTGAGATACAGAGACGAAACTTCGAACCAGTTCACATCAAAATATATAGTTTGGACAGATGAAGCCTTAATTTCCTCTAGCGTGCCATAAGTTGAAGCAACAATAAATGTGGCACCGTCTTGAGTGTTTAGACGACGCAAGTCATTTGTTGCGTCAATTGTAATGTACTAGCTTTTGCCAGCGGCTTCGCCCGCGTGGATGTCGGAAAATATCCCACGGGAACTTACTACCCGGAATTCCTTCCTTATTCCTTGTCTACATTATAAAGGGAACCTCTGTGCAAAGTTTCAGCTTTCTAGGTTCAAGGGTTTGGGCTGGGCGTTGATAAGTCAGTCAGGGCATAAAGATTCATCGTGTAGATAGGATTACCTATCTCAGAAAAAAATCTCAGAGAAAATTATGCTTCTTAAACACCATAATCATTGGGAAACAAGTTGAACAATTTTGTTTCAGCAACATGTTTTTGTGTCAATCATGTTTCTTCTATACCCGTGTTGTGGACCTGACTTCTGAGTTTTTAGGTCTTGGCCTCGTGTGTTCCAACCCAGGCAGGCTCTTATTAATTTATCTCACCACTATTACTCTTATAACGATGAAGGAAAATATCATGAGGAAACCAAAAATTACATGTAGCAACCCGCACTGGGTGTATCTCACAGAGATAAGAGCTGTGTTCCAGCAATGGGAACATTACAGGCTGTTTATGGTACTTATTTATTTATTGGATCTCCAACAGAGGCTACACAATTACATGCATGTTTACAAATTATATGTGTTATGTGTTTATGTTATAAAATAGATGTGTTTCTGTTATAAAATTGTGATGTGAACTGCAGACACCGGCACAGTGTACGCTTGCGGCGAAAACAAATGCGGACAGTGCGGTATCGGGAACGCCTCGCCGCAAGTGCTGAAGCCCACTCGCGTCCGATACAGGTAACTTGTTCATCCATCTTAGTTTAAAAGTGCTAAGTAATTGACAGAGCGAGCGAAGCGTCTCTGCTTGAAGTCTGGCAAAATTTGCTTTCGTCTGTCAGTTTGTTGCTACTCCTCTACAGGTTGTATATTACATCCGATCTGGACGAAACTTGGTTTACAGGTTTTACTACTTTATAGAATTTTTTTGTGGTCTGGGATTGAGGGGTATTCCTCCAAAAAGGAGGCTACTGGATATCTCCGCCTTATTAGATCCGATTTCGATGGTTCTTTTTTATTTGAAAGGTAACTTAAATTGTTCTCATAATAATTTGGTGAAGATCTGATGAGGATCTTCGGCATGATGAGCAGAACAGCTTCAAAATGCAGTAAATTGCTCACTTTTAAATTTCTACCAGTGCAATCGGCCCTTTAACTACTAGGTAGGGATTTATGGAGCGTCATCACAATACTAGAGAATTCTGAAAATAATTATAAGAATTCTCTCAAACGAGGCTTTAAATCAATTAAGAATGTTAGTTTTACAATAAGATCGCCAGATGGCGCTACTGTGCACGGTAGATCGCGCTGTTTTGCAAAAAAGTTTGTGCTCGCGGAGTGTGGTTTGGATTCGCAGAACTACTAGTTTTTATTAATCTCAGTATAAGTTCGTAAATTAAGATTTTTTTTGTAAAATTTAATACTAAAAAATTAATTAATTTTAAAAAAAGCGTAACATCCACCTTGACTTGCTTTGCAAAGTAAAGTAAAGTAAAAATTTATTTGCACAGGTTGTAAGTAAATAAAATAAGATGTAACAGCAAAAACAATAAAATGTAAGTGTTGTCTGTGAATCTCGCCGTAATTGTGCGACTGCTTGCAGCGGCGCTCCGGTGGTGAAGGTGGGGTGTGGCGCAGAGTTCTCCATGATCCTGGACTGCAACGGAGCGCTGCACTCATTCGGACTGCCCGAGTACGGCCAGCTGGGTAAGTCATGCGCTACTACTGTATTGTCTCTCCTCCATAAATCCAAAGCTCTTTATCCAGTAGACCATAAAAATTTGATATAAATGTAGAAATTTTGTTCAAATATGGTATGGTTCAAGTATGGTATGGTTTTGTATAATTATAATACTATAATTATAGTAGATAGATAGTACTCTTTATCCAGTGGTAATTTTCGTTTAAAAAAAAACTCACAATGAAATAAATAAAACGGCTTCATTAAAAAATCTTTAATTTATCACGAGTACATTAATTTGTTTTCTAATTGCCGGACCTTCTTGATCTCTCCCATCTTTGACGCATATTTTCAAAAACACGTCCGCGCAGTCATTTTCGTTTAATTACAAACAATAATTTTCGTTCAATTTCTGGATTAATTGTAATTTTCATGGATGAAACTTGATTTTTTTCGTAATTATTTTGTGCGATGTTGATCTGACGATCGCTAAAGCCGACGTGCTGCTCTTAGTGACATCCATAGATATTGCATACTTGAATCACACACGTTGGATGCTTCCTTCAGTCGATACAGGCGGAAAACTACTCGTTAAGTACGACTCGGTAGTGAAAGCGCGCTGCTCTCCCGACCAACGCTCCATTGCGACTAAAAAACTGCGACCCCACGCCCCTCTAGTTTCCCGCGTTCAAAAGTGCTAACTTTTAAAATGTGAAAATTCTCACCCGGCACCCTGTATTATAATTTATGTTGTATAGCATTACAAGGTTCTTTTGTCGCGTCTTAAGGACGCTGTTACAAATGGGTAGTCACTTTTTTACACAAAAGGATGTTTATTAAATAAAATGCTTTGCAATCTTAAAATGTTTTTTTGCCAAATTGTTGATAGATGTGCATGGTACGATTCTGAACTATAAATATAATTTTAAATAGGTACATTTTCTCAAAAAATGTACTATTTAAAATAACAAATTAAAAATTTTCAGTCCGGTACATTTATTGAGAAACTGTATGTATCTAAAATTATATTTATAGTTCAGAATCGTACCATGCACATCTATCAACAATTTGGCCAAAAAACATTTTAAGAATGCAAAGCATTTTATTTAATAAACGTGCTTTTGTGTAAAAAAGTAATGATTTGACTACCCATTTGTAACAGCGTCCTTAACAGCTGTCCTTGAAGCGGCGTATCAAATTTTATCTTTATTTATCAGTTGTGGTGGTATTTACCCCACACAAATTCGTATAGACACCGCTACTTACTATGTAAATAACATTGAGAGAAAGTTATTATAACATCATCAACATACACGAAGTGGAACAAGTACGTATTATTGAAGCTAACTCAAAAACCAATCATCAGAACAAACAAAATACAGACAAATTCAAAATAACCTCCTCCTTTTTTGAAGTCAGTTAAAAAGCGTCCGTACGCCGTTACTTTGTTGCAGCGGCAATACCTATTAACATAAATGTTAATAATAACTAAATAAATAAAATAGGTCCACAGTAAAAAAAAAAACGTTCTAATTATAATTCAGGCCACAACACCGACGGCAAGTACTTCGTGACGTCCACCAAGCTGTCGTTCCACTTCGAGACAATCCCTAAGCACGTGGCGCACTTCTTCGAGAAGACCAAGGAGGGCCACATCAACATCGTTAAAGATGTAGAGATCGTCGACTTCTCTTGCGGAAATAACCACACGGTAAGACTCATCTGTGGGAATAACCACACGGTAATACTCTTCTGTGGGAATAACCACACAGTAAGGCTCATCTGTGGGAATAACCACACGGTAAGACTCATCTGTGGGAATAACCACACAGTGAGGCTCATCTGTGAGAATAACCACACGGTAAGACTCATCTGTGGGAATAACCACACAGTGAGGTTCATCTGTGAGAATAACCACACGGTAAGACTCATCTGTGGGAATATCCACACAGTAAGGCTCATCTGTGGGAATAACCACACGGTAAGACTCATCTGTGGGAATAACCACACAGTGAGGCTCATCTGTGAGAATAACCACACGGTAAGACTCATCTGTGGGAATAACCACACAGTGAGGTTCATCTGTGGGAATAACCACACAGTGAGGCTCATCTGTGAGAATAACCACACGGTAAGACTCATCTGTGGGAATAACCACACAGTGAGGTTCATCTGTGAGAATAACCACACGGTAAGACTCATCTGTGAGAATAACCACACGGTAAGACTCATCTGTGGGAATAACCACACAGTGAGGTTCATCTGTGAGAATAACCACACGGTAAGACTCATCTGTGGGAATAACCACACAGTAAGGCTCATCTGTGGGAATAACCACACAGTGAGGTTCATCTGTGAGAATAACCACACGGTAAGACTCATCTGTGGGAATATCCACACAGTAAGACTCGTCTGTGGGAATAACCACACGGTACGACTCATTTGTGAGAAAGAAAGAAAAAGAAAGAAAGAAAACACATTTATTTAGCACAGACTAAATTAGAAAACAAAAAAGTAAAAAATAACAATAAAATTTTTAAAATCTACATTTGCGATGCAACAACAACAAAAAATAAAAAATACAATGCAGGGAAGTGTGTGTGGGAAGTGTGTGTGTGTGTGAGAATAATCACATGGTAAGACATAGAAATACAGTATTGTATCTGTAAAATCACGTAAATCAGCGAAATCGCCAAAATTTCGTGTATGGCCTCTTAAATAATGAAGTTCTTATTGTTTATTATTTTATATGTGACGTGACAGGTGGCCATAGACTCTCGCAAGCGCGCTTACAGCTGGGGCTTTGGCGGGTTCGGACGGCTCGGGCACGCGGAGCAAAAAGACGAGAGCGTGCCGCGCATGATCAAATACTTCGAGTCCATGTCACGCGGCGTGCGCTCCGTGCACTGCGGCGGCACCTACAGCCTCGCCGTCAACGAGCTAGGTAAATAATCATAACATAACATCACCCCTGTAAAGAGGGGCTCGCGTGGCTAAGTATGAACAGCCGCATGAGTCGATCGATCAGGTTAAGCTATGCTTGCCGTGGTTGGTCCGTGGATGGGTGACCATCTTTAAATACCAAAACCCCTCCGTGCCTCTTAACGCACGTTAAGCCGTTAATCCCGGCTGTCATTCGTGGTTCTTGGACAATCGTTACTGGTCGGTTTGCAGCGCTATATCTTGGTTTTTTTATTTAGTCTGAGATTACAGGCATGTGACTGTATTCTCCCAGTTCTTTTATCACTACGAGATTTGCAATACCACAATGTACAGTTTACTAGCGCTGTTGGATTTCCAACACTCGGCTCAGCGCCGAAAGTTGAAAACCTAACAGCGCGCTTGTACAGTTTCACCTAGTTTTAGTGAAAACGGACACAGTAAAATGAACGACTATGAAAGAATAACAAACATGAGTATCGTATCCATTTCAGGAGGACTGTTTCTGTTCGGGCAGACCAAGCGCACCGGCGAAGCGAACATGTATCCGAAGCCGGTGCAGGATCTTAGCGGTGAGGCCATTACCATCTTTTTATTTTAACTATATCAACACAGGTTAGAGAGCCTCAAAATATGTATAGATCGGCAAGAATTCAGTTGATTGGGTACAATTTGTTCCATAATACTGTATCAGTAGGTTCTGTACCCAATATGTACATAATAATATGCACATGCAACATCCACAAATCATATTACACATTAGGTAGCTATCCATTGATACAGTATTTGGAACGCAAATTGTAAACTAGAGACGATTGTATTCCTGTTGATGTATAGATATTTTTAAGGCTGACTACAGTCAGCAACAAAGGTCGATTAACACTTGCAGTTTTATAATCTTAATTATTAAGCGAAATATTTAATTCAAATCAGAACAGAAGTACTTAAAATTTTAAAAACATTAACTCTTAACAGTTAAACGAAAAAAAAATCAGTATATCGAATCATTTTGTCAAAAAGTAGCAGTGTTAACCGACTTCTATTGCTGATCGTACCAGAGTACATTTACCGTAAGAAGTACAGTTGCCTAAACTGTCCTTGCTCTGAAAATTTCTTAGTTGTGCCGATTATTTTTAACCGTTTTCGTCGACCCTTATTATTGACGCAAATAATGTTTACTCTGAAATCCTTCTATAGGTATAGGAATGTCAGAGTAAACAGTATTAAAATATTATAATTACTTATATAGGAGAAACGTTCGTATGTCACTATACCTACAATTTGACGATTTACTGTGACATAATAATGTTACAATAAATACAAACATAAAAAATGTGGCCATTGCGGGGGAATGATGCGTATAGGAGCGTCGTGCCGTTTGCCGTCACGCCACACGAGTCGAAATAACCCCTAAGGCGCGCCTATACAGTTTTCTCGTCAATAATTATAATGTGTCTGTATCATTGTGTAGGCTGGAACATTCGCTGCGTCGGTACTAGCAACACTTCAATCGTGATCGCCGCGGACGACTCGCTCGTCGCCTGGGGCGTGTCGCCCACCTACGGGGAACTGGTCTGTACTCGCCTTTATATTATCACTAGCTTTTGCCCGCGGCTTCGCCCGCTTGGAGGTCGCAAATCATCTATACATGTCCTAACCGTGGTCGTGGCACCTCCGTCTGCTAAATTCTATAGACACGTTCAGCCGTCTAGGCGTAAAATGGTTATAGAGACAGTTTCGCGTTTATAATATTAATATCATCGATGTCAATACATATTAGTATGGAAAAAACCGGCCAAGTGCGTGTCGAACCGCGCACAATGAAGGGTTCCGTAGTTGGGATTAATTTACCCCAAGAACAATCTTAACAGTGTAGTTGAAAAACAGGTTCTCCCATACATTTCAACTGTGTAAGTTTGTACTCACAAAATTGAGTGATGTACCATTTTATTTTAAGACCACAGACTTCTTATAAGTTTTCCTGTAATCTCATCATCATTCTCCTGCCCTTATCCCAATCTATTTGGGGTCGGCGCAACATGTCCTTTTTTTCCATACTTCTCTATTATTCGTCATCTCGGTAGTCACCCCCTTTCTAGCCATGTCATCTTTCAAATCTACAGGTAATGAACTATTTTCTGTATTTTTTTTTTCAAAATTTTAGGCTAAGTAGTTTCGGAGATAATGGTGAGAAAATGGTCAATTTTCTTAAATAACTTTAAAACAATTTATTTTTAAATTATAAAAAAATATATATTTGAGACCCTCATAGTAAGAAGCCCTTTCGTTTGATATGTCATACGGTATAGTGTGTTAATTTTTTCTTATTTGCCCCCCAAAAGTGATCCCCATATTCAAAATTAATTTATTTACTTTACCCGTTCGTGTTTGGGTCACAGAAGTTCATAATATTTATACCAAATTTCAACATAATTGGTCCATTAGATTCGGAGCAAATTGGCTGTGACAGACTGACAGACAGACACACGAGTGATCCTATAAGGGTTCCGTTTTTTTCTTTTGAGGTACGGAACCCTAAAAATAATATTTCGGCATAATGGATCATCATCAAAATCGAAATATTTTATTTCACATAAAACCTACATTGAATATGAAATGGCAGAAGCTAGATGGTTTATAGGGAAGAGCCGGCAAGAAACTCCACGGTTACTCTTTAATAATTGGCTTTTACAATATTTCTAAATTAGGTACCTACAATGTTAATAGGTATATGAGGAAAGTGTAGGCCTGTCAACCAGTACCAGCAGGGCTATTGGCATCTTAATCATTGTCAGTGGCTTCCAGTTCTACACCGAACTTTGATGACAACTGAGAATTTCATAACATTGGTATTGCGTATCACAGTAAGTGGATATCACGTGACGGTCGCGATCGGTGCTCTTCGTCCAAGCACTTGACGCCTCTATTTTTAATCGACTATTATATGTAGGCTACAAACACATGCAGACTTTGGCACATTAATATCAAGTTTCATGGCTCTTATCCATAATTTTCTGGAAAAAAAAAACGTAAACGTTTTATCCAAGTCCATCAGAAAGAAAGAACATTTAATAGGCTCATATGCAACACTAAAAAAAAAACAGGGTTCAGACCTTAAGTCGAAATATAGAGGGCCGATCTTTCAATTATCAAATACCTAAGGACCAAACTTATATCTGAAGAATAATTAATAATAATTCTTGCGCATTGACAGCTTTTGTAAAGAAAACTTGTCAAACTGCCGAATTTATTCATTAGTGAGGAGGAACTTCAGTTAAAAGATCGTCACTCATTTATCTATTCAAGCCTGGTCCCTGCATACTCACTCACTCTCACTTGCCCCCTTAGAGGTACACACACACCCCCATACTCACCACTCATACTCTTACACTACACATACTTTCTCTCTCACGCACACACTCACACACATTACACACCGGCACATAAATATGTGACTTGGCCTCCCTCGCGCTAAACACTCTGGCTGCAGCTATACCTTTATGATAAACTGCCCTGTATGGCCTAACACTGTCTCCTAAGATACAGGACTACCTAGTTTAGGAGACAGGGTTACATAATCTGTGTAGATTTATGTAGATATCTGTGTTTTGTTGTTTTTTTTTTTTTTGTTGTTTTGTCAGATAATTTTTACCTGAGGAATAAATTAGGAAGATTAAACAGCTTTTATAACGAAAATATGTCAAGCCGCTTAGCCGCCCTATTATTTTCAAGATAAAAGTTATCTGATGATTAAAAAATCAGCCCTAAGCATGATAAGTGAAATGATTCATAAAATAAAATTCTAGGGAAAACTATATCCCACAAAATAAAAATACATGGTCACATTCTTGTCAAATTTCTAAAAAATACTCAATGAAACCTACCTATGGAAATATATTCCACAACCTGGATAATATTCCCGCTTACAACACAAATATTCACCATCTTGTCACGAAATTATGAAGAAACAGTTAAGAAAACGTTTAATCCACACTTTTACTGTTGTTAAACGTAAACAAACCGCCATTTTGTTCATCATAGTAATTTAGTGTTCCCCACACGCAAAATTCAATAATTACTGCTGTCAGAATATTAAACAAATTAAAACAATCGGAAGTCATAAATAACAACGTTTTTAAAAATATAATAAAATAAACATTGAAAGCAGAGTAAAAATAATTTGTGTTTTGTTTTCTTTGATAGTCGTGGGTAGACGATTTCCCAATTTTGAATGTACAAAAACGACTTCGAATACTGCAAGGATACTACCATTCAGTAGATTAATGAACAGTGGCCATATGTGCGATTGGGACATACTCCCAAAAACTGAGTCTCTTTCAAGACCGAAAATTTCGTTCATCCATTGGTAATGCAAAAGAAACATTGTCTTAGACATAAAGATTGTTTCTAGATACAATTTGAAACACAGTAGTTGTTCCAGTTTATATTTATTAGTACTTCCATGCCAATCGGCGACAAGAAAAAACACTTGGCACCATCTCGCGATAAAGTTTTCAGCAAAGAACTCCCTCCTTTGACAACTGAGTTAAAGTAACAAACACTTAGCGCCATCTAATTTGGCAGTTTTCTTCCGCATTGCACAAATGTTTACCAACAGCACGGCCTGTCAATGTTACTCGAGCGCCAGCAGTGCCAGTGTACCAATAGTTTCGTTGTTCACTTGCAGGGCACGGGTGACATCAACAAGTCGTCGGCGCGGCCCAAGGAGGTGGCGCGCATGGATGGCCTCAATATCACGCAGGTCACCATGGGCTACTCGCACACTCTGCTGCTGTGCGACGACACCGGCGAGGAGGTGAAGGTCAAGTTGGCCTCTCTGCCCACCTTTAACCCATAAGCTGTCCGCTCAAAAACCGTAGCCAACCCGCTACTGTCACTCGTCAAACCTCACGCTAAGGGACGACATTAATCAACTTATCAACACAACAGTATATCGCGGTGTAAGAGTCAGATGAACGTATCTACATTTTCTCAATTTTACAGGAAAGCAAAGATACTGTGAAAATTCGGCTCTTTAAACTTTACCAGTTTTTTAATACAGATAAAATACTAGTATGGAATTATTTTTTTTTTTCTATGTATTGCCACACTCTTAGAGCTTTGAAAAAATTAGAAATTATTTATTTATATATGCTTACATAGACGCAATATATATTTTTTTTAAATTCGGTTGACATACGTTAGTGTGGCCCTTAATTATTTTCAAACTATGTTGTTATCAAACTTAAATACGTCATTTGTGAATTTAAGTTTTATTATGTCTATGTAGTGATAAAATGAGTAATAAAATAGTATAGTTTAAATCAATAATCTTTATTTACTTCTGAAATAGTACAATTTAAATAATAAAACCTGTAATCAGCATATCAGCGTTTAGAAAAATATTAATTATCTTCGTCATCTGTTGTTGGAGTTCCAACTGAAAACCCTTTATAAAAATCATGATATGGCGTTGGAATGATGCCTTGTCTGCATAAGTCTTGTAAATCATCATACTTTTCACTAGAAATGGGTAAGGGTTTGTCATATGCATTTTTCAACACAATTTGTTCCACAGGTATTCGTTTGCCTCTTCTGATAATCTTAATCCTTTTAAAATCATCATCCTCCAGATCATATTTAAAATAAATATGTTTATTGTCTTCTTTACGATACTGCAGCCATCTTATTTTTAGCCAGTTGACAGCATTGCCATCACAGTCCACCTTAGCATTCTTAACTAATATAGTCTTTAGGTATTTAATATCTACGAAGTCTTCTGTTCCCATTTCATGGACGTCATATGGATTTTTTCGGGAAGCTTTTCTTGTAATTGTATATAATCCAGATGGATGAAATAAGGGTATATTCTTCTTAGCCAGTTCAATAGTTGCGTGGATGTTATCTGCTTCCATTTGACTATGCCCAGGTTCAAAATACTTTTGGTTAATTTCTGGTATATTGAAAGTTTCAATGCAGTACAGTAGTAGAGCTGATATATATACATTACGACATTGGCTCGCACAAGTATCTGACATAAATGTAATTGGTTTACCATCAGCTTTGGTTTTCAGATATTTCAACAAACATGACCCGATTTCAACAGCCCCTTTTTTTCCAATACCTTCGTGCCAGCAATAACAGAAAACGTTACGCTTTTCCGTCTCAAAATCCAGCATGGTAAAGTTGTAAATTGCAATTCGCCGTTTATAATAAATTAGCTTAGATGATGATGAAGGGCAATTACAAATGGCTTCCAAGTCATATTCAACGAAATGTATATCACCAGATTGTGCTGACATTTTCGCTTCATCACGATGTCGTCGTGCAGTAACTTTTCTTTTTAAATGTTTTTCGTACTCTTCTTTCTGCTTCTCTTTTTCTTCTGCGCTCAAATGTTGGAAAGTAAAACATTTGTCACACAAATCTTTCCGTTGTCTATAGAAACCAATATTAAATTCTTTATTAAAAACCATACGGTAATAAGCTATGTCAACAGGTTCTCTTTGCTCTTCACAACATTTACTTCTATAAAGCTCGTACATCTTGACTACATTCAGATCTTGGTCTAAGAACTCTTTTTTTGTATCTTTTCGGGAATAGTGTGCTGGCATTCGGGGAAATGATTTAATATGATCTCGTATTAACTGCCTGGTATCTTCAGACTTTTTATTATGAGGCACGTGTTTGCCCCGTTTATCAGCGTCAACAACATTAGTTTCAGTCAGTTTTTTGAAACAAAACCTCACAAATGTTTCTGAGACACTTAATGTTGCTAAAAAGAATTTTTGACATACCTTTTCCTTTTCTGTGGCTCCACTTTTTTTTAGAAAATATTTGTTTGTCATTTTCCTTTTACTGTCTAAGTTAGCAGTTCGTTTTGTTTGTGTAGGTACTCGATTTACTAAGCCTACAATATATTGCCTTTTCTGATTTATATCATCAATGTTCCAAAAAGATGAAAAGATTTCCAGCCGCTCTTCTTCACTAAATCTGGTCGTACATTTTTCTCGACACATCCCCATACACTTCGATTCACCCAATAATTTTCCTGGTTTTAAAACACCTTTACTGGAGAGGTAAGGTTCACCTTTTTGTCTTCTGTTTTTTCTCAAATTCTTCTTCCATTCTTTGGGCTCCGCTTGACCTCTGCGCTTGCGTTTCCGATTTTGAAGACCAGGTATGACAGACTCAATCCCAGCAATATCGGTAGTATTAGTTTCTATGTTTGTATCAAGAGTATTACTAGAATGAGGAATGTTTTCGGTCATAACATCATTTATTTGAACATTATTTCTTGTTTCCGAAATTGAAAAATCACTTGATGATAAGATACATTCATCTGGTGCGGGCTCGCCATCATTGCTCGAATGTGATAAATACAAATCCTCATTTAAATCAATAAGTGACACATTTTCCAATGTCAATAATTTTGTGGGTGACGGTCCAGGTTCAGGTTAACTTCAAATCAGGGGGCTCCCCGCACTGCGTGTTTCAACTCGTTGAGACCTTACATCAACTTTTAGGTGCCAAACTAACGTAAGTTTATATTTTGTCAATGGACTATAATACTAATCAAACAAAATAGTACTGCCACAAAAACGTAAATCGTAATACATCGTTTTGGCCATTTTCTTGTAGTATTTATCTAAGAAAAATATTTGTGCCAATAAAACGTAAATACACAAACGTTACACTGGCTCTTTAAACTAAGCATCAAAACAAAATTTTGTAACGACCAAAACAACGTATAAGCTTTTACGTTCTTATGGTTTGTATAATATTGCCAAACAAACTATATTCTAAGAATAAAGATATTGTTTTTAGAAATACGTTCCTATAGCTCTAAAGAGGTATGAAGATAATTAGAACTATTTCAACGGTATTCATAATACGTTTTTCTGGTTCCATTGAAAATTATTCTTAAGCTATTTAGTTTTTTTGGAATTTGATAAATATTGACTTTACCGTTACGTCGTTTTGGCAATTCATAAAGGACTATATTGTGAACCGTTTTATGAAAAAAAACTTTTTTTGATTTTTTTGTAGATACGTTCATCTGGTTCTTATACCGCGATATTACAGTTATGTCTCGATTTATACGTAAACAAAGCAACGCAACATGATTATGTGTACTGGCAACATTGTATGAAACAAATTTCCAGCAACACATTCATGTTCCTAAAACAATTGCTTAACATCAACAAGGAACTTTTTGTGCGTCGACGTCTACGCAACTTCTGAACAATTTTTTATCAATAATAATATTATTATCATAGATAAGCATTTTTTAATTCAAGTATTTACACTAAGAATCCGCGCTGTATTAAAAACGAAATAAGATTAAGAATGTCGCCTCTTAGTTCTTTTAGCGCAGTTTATTGAGATTGAGATGATCTGTTTTAAAAATGTGTTACTTTCTGCAAACCTACACCAACTTATATTACTTATGACTATACAAGAGAAAAGCATGTTTTGTTATTTCATGCAAAATAAAAGTTAGTTTAGGACCGAGGCTGTTATGTCTTTGATATAGTCTGCACATATTCGAGTGCAATATGCACGACGAAATTAGTCAGCCTATAGATGGTCATGCGATTAAGACTGTCTAATAAAGTTGTTGCATTTCAAGAGCGCGCGTTTATTTCATGTATAGCCACACCAATACAGTTATAATACAGTTAGTAGTTACAATACAGTTTACATTTCGGTACCTCATGTCATACAAATGTATTCCTGCTTTTTCCCAGTGTAATAATTACGCGACCTCATGATTTGCAACAACTAGATGACAAGGTTATGATTACTCGTAATAGACTTATGCGGTAAATCGCAACCGTCACCGTGATGGTTTAGCTCAATAAAGTCCTCTGAAAATCCAAACTTCGCCTAAGGTATTTCAAATTATGCTATACGAAGATTTATTACAAGCTTTTATTTAGTTTCTCCAGTCCCGGTGTCTGTCTGTAACCAAATCTTGCAAGTTAAATTTGACCCACTTCCCGGTTTCAGTTGAGCTGAAATTTTACATGATTATGCAATATAGTGCAATATTATTTATTTATTTATTTATTTATTTAACATGTGGAAAACCAACAGCTTAACTTATAAACAATAAATATACTGAAATAAGAAACATGAAGCCAATTACAGGTTTTCACGGCTAGCAATACAGTAATTATAATAAGAGATCTTACACACGACAAGATATCAAGAAAAGATGAGCACCAATCGTCAAATCGGCACCGCCAAACATAAGGAATAGATTACAAAAAAATTAAGTAAAATAAGAAACAGAACTATTATTAACACTAAGAATTAATTTTGAAAAATTCCAGGTTCAGCCTATTGCGTACGCTTGAGCCTTTGGTTGAAAACAAGTCAAAAGAGAACTGCTTGCATAGGTCATTAAAGTCTTTACTCACTCGCACTAAATATGAGTTTTGCCTGTAGTTGGAAGAAGACAACGGAATAGCTATAGGAGGATTAAATCTGAGAGTTCGCTGGGGAACATTAAAGTACAGCTTACGTAGAAGCTGCGGACAGTCCACCTCATTTGATACAATTTTGAGCAAAAATGTACAATCTGCCAATCGACGACGGTCAGTAAGTGGTTGTAGGTGAAATTTCCTGCAGAGATCCAAATATTCACAACTGTGGTATGGTATGCGCAAACGATAGCACAGAAACCGAACAAATCTTTTTTGTACACCCTCTATGCGATCAATGTGCACGCCATAACGCGGGTTCCAAATTTGAGAAGCATATTCTAAATGACTTCTCACAAATGAGCAATACAAAATCTTAATAGTTTTTACTTTCTTAAAACACGCAGCTAGTCTCATAACAAAACCTAATGCTTTGGATGCTTTAGCCACTATTTGCTCAACGTGAACATTAAACTGAAGTTTAGAGTCATGATATACGCCCAGGTCACGAACACCGCCACATCTCTGCAGTAGCTGACCTTTCAGCTTATAGGCGGTATGAAGTGGAAAGCGTTTTCTGCTAAACGAAATTACTGAACATTTAGTAGGATTTAGGTCTAATTTATTGACGCGACAGTATTCATCAAGTCTTGATAGGTCAGATTGGAGAGCATCCATATCACTAAATGATGATATAGAAGAATATATCTTCATATCATCAGCAAAACAAAGAAGATTAGAGTTATGGAAACACGTGTCAATATCGTTTACGTAAATAATGAAGAGTAACGGGCCCATCAGGGAACCTTGGGGAATACCACTAGGAACCGAAACCCAGCTCGAAATGTAGTTGCTGACAACTACAGCTTGAGACCTGTTATCCAAGTAAGACGAAAACCAGCGAAGTAAATCACCTCTAATACCAATGTTAAATAGTTTTGCTTTAAGTAAGTCATGATCAATTCTGTCAAACGCTTTACTATAGTCCGTATAAACGACATCAACCTGCGCCCCTTTGTCCATACTAAGTGTTAAAAAGTCATTTAGCAAAGCTAGGTTGGAGACTGTTGAACGACCCTTTAAAAACCCGTGCTGTGAAGGACTAAAAGATGAACTAAGTGCTGCGTAAACCTGATCATAGACTAATCGTTCAAAAACTTTAGCCAGTATACACAGTTTGGAAATCGGTCTATAATTAACTATTTCGTTTTTGTGGCCTTTTTTATGGACTGGTGTTATAAAGGCAGACTTCCAAATATGAGGCACCGTACAAGTTGATAGAGATTTTATAAATAATAACGATATCGGTAAGGCAATAGTTTTAGCACAACCAATCAGGAACACAGATGATAAATGGTCCGGGCCTGCTGATTTTGAGGGATCTAGTTTACTAAGTAGCTTACCTACGTCATCAATGTTAATTTCAATGGAATGAATATCGGAGAGTAAATTAGGATTAGAAGTAGTTTGGGAAGAACAATTACCATGGGATGGGTCAAAGTAGCTGCCAGGGCTGAGAAACGTAGAATAAAAGTGAGAAGAAAAAGCATTGCAAATGGACTCAGGGGAAGACACTGTCACGTCATTATATTTAAAATAGCTTGGCAAGACATTAGACTTTGATCGCTGCTTAACAAATCTCCAAAAAGATTTCGGGTTTTTTTCAATTGAAGTTTCGGTAGCTGCGATGTAATTGGAGTAACATACCTGTTCAAGATTTTTTACCCTTTCACGCAAATAATATTAAATGACCCACCCATAAAAATATTATTATGACCCATGTCATAATAATATTGCACTATATTGCATAATCATGTAAAATTTCATCCAGCTCCATAGCTGAACTGATGATAGAGCTGGAAGGCGGACATGGGAACTCAGTTAACACGACACAACCCTATCGAGTTTGGGCTCGCTTGTTCTTGACAAGGACTCTGTCCTAGATGATATCCAGATTAATAAAAGCTTGTTTTGACTTTTTTTTTGTTAAATAATACACTTTTTTTAATGTATGCAAAGAAGGAGGATACATCGGGCACCTCGGGCTGAAAACGAAAGATGTATATCTCAAACTCAATAAACTAAAGCTGCCACTATTTCACAATAGCAGGCCTATTGCAGTTACTACGTAACATCATATTTTTAATTAATGTCCAGTAGGTAACATAATGTTTACTCTTTAAGATAATTTGTTTAATTGGTTTAAGTAACGGAAACTCTTGTACTTTGATTACCGGAAGCAGTGACTTTTTTCTATTGTATACAATAATAACAATTAGGAAATCCGATTTATTTTCTTTCGATTCTTATATATAAGGTTTGTAACATTATAGTAGATTTTTAGAAAAAGTAACATTAATAATAAATTATTATGTGTATAGATGTCGAGCCTGTGCAAATTTCGTGGGACATTCAACATATTTTTTGAACTTATTATTTTAAACACGGCGGGAATAAATTGCTTTAAGAGATCAGTCTGCTAAATTTTTAACAAATAATGGGGCATACATTTGAGTTAAGATTTGTTCTGTAATTCCTGGCCACATTATTCAGGTCCACCTGTGTTGCGCCGTTCATCCGCGGTCCCCATGAAAATCACGCATACTCTTACTATCGGTCACCTTTCGGCCATCCAATTTATTCTTACCATAATTATTACTTGTTACCTTGTTCCCTGACAACGTATTGTGATATAAGGTCACAAATTCATAGACTTGCATCAATTTGTCATGTTCAGGGAACTTCAAAAGCTGATTACAATTTGTTTAGTTCATAAAATAACATAACATGTCCGCGTTACTTCCATAGAAAGTTCATTGTGTGTTGCTCACTTGAGCCGTCACCGGCGTGTCCGCTCGACGCACACGTAGCGCGCCAGTGGGCGCCACTAAGTGGAAACCCTAGGATCTGTTAGGTACTGTTACTCATCAAATTGTAAACAGAATGTTCAACTTTATTACTCTGTGATTGACAATAGAAACTTTGCATGGAATTATTTTAACTGTCCCGCGAAATTTGTAACGGTGTCTGAGAAAGTGTATCCTGTATTAACGTTCTACACCTCTTCTAGAAATAAGTGTACAAACATGAGCCTCTAGCGCGTCACCGGGAGGGGCAATACTAAATGCTGTTAACCGAATTAGGTTGTCAGAAATATAGCGGTCTGCAGTAAAAATACAAATTTGTAGTGGTTCAGCCGACCGCTTCGCCCCGCGCGTCGCGACTATCCACACTTTCTCAGCCCTACCGCGGCAAGCGCCCACCTCATTGCGATCATGCTAGTATACGATTAAGATATAAATAGTAAACAGTTTGTATGGAGACACAATCAAAGAACACTGTGCGAGATTTTCTACTTTATGATTCTTTAGGGTAAGCATAGCTGTAACTGATTGTACTTATTTAATGGTAAGTCTAGGTGTATGTTCACATTCCCTCTGCCGGGCCCCATTTCGGTGGACCTTTATTTCCACGTTACTGTTCCGGGCCACAGGTGACTGTAGACTGAATTTTACTCAAACTGTAGTTTAATGAAAATTGATTATGTAAATCATAGTTTGAAATCACAAATCAAATGTTAATAGTATACACTGATATTGAAGGTGCGTGTCTACCCAACCACCAGTGCTTCCTTATCAGAGTGTGTAAGGTGCAACTGGGTTGTGGTTGATGGGTGTCGACCAGCCTCAACACCATTTGTATCGATTGATGAACGACCGACTATCGATTGGTGTAGGTACATATTGCAGGGTTTGATTAATCCCAACCCATTGATCCACGTCCAATAACAAACAGTCGAGTACACTACTCTGGCTGCCAACACCACACTGGATCTGTTAATGTGATTGATCAACTGCAGTCTGGTTACACCCAAATTGTTTATCAAGAAATGCAGTTTTAACTGTCCCAGTCTATCTCTACACTTGTTTTAAGTAATTATCCTATGCTCATTCAGCCCCCACTCTTTCCTTTAACTTAAGATTGTACGATAATATATTATGTATTCAGAGGAATATCAATCTCATTTCCTGTCAGGACTAACGGGTACAAAGTGTTTGTCATAATGTAACCTTGCCAACTGTAACATTTTGATAAATAAACTTTTTTCAATGCATGGTTCTGGTGGTGTTTTTATTTGTTCCTGACTGACTATAAAATATAGATCCTCAGCGTTGAATAAGTGGATTGAGTGGCTACCGCTACCCCACGTGTGACACTGGCATGGCCACCATCAGGGATTTTGATTATGATAACACAAATAACATGTCGAAATTTGCCGCCAAATTCAGAATTTGGCGGTTACTGGTTCAAAAGTTATAAGGGTTTATTGGTGGCCGATCTGGAGAGCGTCTCCCCAGCTTGGCCACATTTGTTTCTCAAAAACTAGGCCACCTAATTACGTGTGGCTGGCTGACACTGGCATGGCCACCATCACGGATCTTAATTTTGATAACACAAAAAATTTGTCGCCAAATATCAGAATTTAAGGGTTTATAGGTGGCCCCGCTGGAGTATCCCCAGCGTGACCCATTTTGAATCAAGCTACGACACCTAGTGAAGATCTGTTTTCTCACAAAGGATATGTCCAGTTTATGCCCTCTGGTATCGATAAATGTTCATGATTTAAGGTTTTCAGTAAGATTAAAAAAATCAGATCTAAATTACTATGGATTTATTAATTCAGTATTACTTGCGTAACAGAATTCTCAAAAAAAAAAAAAACAATACTTAATCATAGCTTCCGCCTTGCCATTGTTAACGGGAAGTACTGAAAGGTTTTTGACGTTCCATTTTATCCCGTAATTACCTTTAAACATTGTGAAAAATAACTATAGGCCGCTTATTTTAGATCAAAGGAATTTATTAACGTAAATGCGTATAAAATAAGATAATATTAGATATTACTCAAATATTTTTGTGTTCACATCAACCGTGCTTTTTTTTTAATACCCTCTTCCTAAAATGAAGGTAAGTATTTATTACTTCTTTGACATAATATTGTTATTTTCGGCGTTTTAGATATTAATTTCTGATTGCTTTGCTTGCATTGCAGTTCTAAAAAGTTTCGTTTAAGTGTTCCTTGCTTTCTGTGCGATTATTTTGTGATATATTACTATTCTACTCGGACTGACTTCATTGTGGACTTCATCTAGACACAATTACTATAGCTGATCTTATAGGATTCGTTTTCAATTTGGATATTATGAAGAGGTGCATCAATTGTGGCATCGCTGTGCAGTAGATTCGCAAACATGTGTCAAGGCTGGCGTTACCATTGCAAGTCAATCAATCAGGTACGCCTTTTTTTTTTTGTGGATGGGAAATCATCAAATGACTTCTCCCGCTCCGGGCAGAGCGGGAGGGCGTGTCAGACTTTTACTGACTAAAACCCACCCGTGTTCCTTCAGTTGCCCGTGCCAAGGCCACGGTATCTCTTTCGAACTACCCGCGACCCCGGCGGCTTCGGCCCTATTGGACCCCGTCACTGCTGACATCTCTTTGAGGCGCGCGTGGAACACAACGCGCCGTCGACCCGGGCCTGGTCCTTACCGGACGGCGAGCTGCCCATTACTCGTCGTCCGCAAGCCCGCGCCTACGGTGGCCGGGAATCGGCAATCGATTCCCGCCGCCCAGGGCGTCTCCTGCGGCGGCCAGGGGCGCGAGGGCGCGGCTGTTGCCTCTCCCTCACGCGTTCCGCCTCCTCCTTTGCGAGCATTACTGCTTCGCAGAAGGAGGTGACGGCCTCCCATGCACTCTCGCTCCGCACCATGGCCTGGACCAGGTTTGGACGCGAGATCGCCGCCGCCGATCGCCTCCGTGAGAACACGGCGGTGCTCCGCCCAAGCCGGGCAGACCTCCACTGTATGCTTCACCGTGTCCTCCGGGCGATCTACACAATGGTGACACCCGGGCGTTTCCTCCCGCCTTATCCGAAACAGGAACCTCCCGAAACAACAGTGTCCGGTGAGGACCTGCGTCAGGCGGAAGGTGAGGACGCCGTGGCGCCTCTCCAACCACTCCTCAAAGAGGGGACTTATCGCCGCAATTGTGGCGTGCCCAGCGCTGGGTTGCGACAATCGCACTCTCCATGTCGCCATGAGATCCCGCCGGAGCTCTGTCCGCTGTACCGTGATTTCTCGCGGCAGCGGAGTTACGCCCCGGGGTTTCGCCTCCTCGCGCCACTCCCACACGTGCGCGAGGACTTTTGCCTCCAGATCCCATGGCGGTAATCCGGCAAGGAGGCTCGCCGCCTCACAGGAGACCGTGCGGTATCCCCGGACTAGCCGGATGGCCATGACCCTCTGGGACGCGTTCAACCGGCGGGCCGGTCGCAGCCTCAGGGAACGCGCCCACACCGGTGCCCCGTAAAGGGCCATGGACCGCACGAGCCCCGCGTAAAGCCTCCGGCAGGAGGCGTTTGGACCCCGCAGATTGGGCAGGAGCTGCTTCAAGGCAGCCCCGGCCCGCTCCAGTCTGGGAGCCAAACGTCGGAAGTGCTTCACGAAGTTCCACCGGCTGTCGAGGGCGAGTCCCAGGTACTTCATCGTCGACTCGACTCCGATGTGAACCCCTCCTACAATTATTTGGGAACCCGACGGTGGCGCGTTCCGAGGACCTTGAAAACACATGACCTCGGACTTGTGCAGGGCCATCTCGAGTCCCAACTGCCGGATCCTCTCTACGATTGTCGCAACCCCGCGTGTCGCTAGTTCGGCCGCCGCCTGGTGCGACCTCCCTTGCGCCAGGACCAGCGTGTCGTCAGCGTAACAAACAACGCTGACGCCGCTAGGGAGGTCGGCGCGCAAGCACCCAGTCGTACCCGATGTCCCACAGATGTGGCCCCAGGACAGATCCCTGTGGGACACCGCACGACATCTCTCGCTGGTTCCACTCTCCCTGATGACCGGGGTAGATGACGGTCCTGTCCGTCAAATAGGCCTCGACCACTCGACGGAGGTAGGTTGACACCCGGTGATACCGGAGTGCCTCCCTGATGCAACTCCAGGGCAGGGTATTGAAGGCATTGGCGATGTCTAGAGTCACCGCCAAGATGACCCCACCCCGGGCCACTGCATCCGCCGTCGTGAGGGCTTGCACGCGCATGATGGCGTCCACCGTAGAGCGCCCCCTGCGGAAACCAAACTGGCTCCTCGCCAAATCTGGCCCCTCCTGCACCAGCCACCCGACGAGGCGGTCTGCAATGACTCTTTCAAAGAGCTTGCCCACCTCGTCGAGCAGCACGATGGACCTGTAAGCGGACGGATAGTCCGCAGAGCGCCCCGGCTTCTTAATGAGGACCAGTTTCCCTGTCTTCCAACGAAGTGGGAACTGGCCCCTCTCCAAGCATGCGCTTAGGAGCCCCCCTAGTCGAGGCCCGAGAGCCCCAAAGGCCAGAACCCAGGATCTCTGTTCAGAGTCCCCAGCGACTCCTCGCGAGCCAGGCCTCTGGCCCGCGAGATTTCCGCTCGGCGGGCAGTCTTCGCCGCTCTGTACCCCTCGTACAGCTCCGCCTGAATGGCTTCCGTATCCGGAGGGCGGATGCGGTGCCTGGTGTACCGGTGCCGCGCAGCAACGCATGCCTCGCGCAGAGCCGTCAGCTCCGGCGACCACCAGTACACCTGGCGCCAGGCGCGTCCGGGCTGGACCCGGGGCATTGCCACGTCACATATTTCGGACATGGCCTCCCGGAACCACTCCGTCTCGTCGTTGACGTCAGCAGGTTTGTCCGGTGGTGACACCTAGGCCTGCACGATCGAGGCTTCCAGGAGGAGGAGCTCCCGGTCCAACTGCTTCAGCGCCCACCGCGGACCACTCGGGGCCTGTCGGACCGGCGCGCTCGAGGTCTGGGCGGAGACATCAAACCGGATGTACCGGTGGTCGGAATAGGTCCACCCCCTCCATGACGCGCCAGTCAAGAACATGCGGTAACAGAGCGGGGCTGGCGAACGAAATGTCCACCACTGATTCGCCCCGCATCCGCACACACGTGGAGACAGAACCCCGGTTTAGGACGACCAGGCCTGTCTCTAGAGCCCAGTCCTCCACCATCCTACCCCGTGTGTCCGTATACCGGGAACCCCAAGCCACATTCTTGGCGTTGAAGTCCCCGAGGACGAGCACGGGAAGGGAACGGAACCCGACGACGACGGTTTTCAATTCCGCAAGGGAGTTGTGGAACTCGGCGAGAGTTCGGCTCGGCCCCTACCACGACAATCTCCCCGAACCGTGCTGCAACGCAACCCTGTCCTCTCTTCACAGCTTCGAGGGACAGGGTACCGGTGGCCGACGAAATGAGGGTCACTGTGCCGCTCAGGCCCTCCACCCAGTATACTGGACGGGACAAAATACGGCTCAGCGACCACGGCGATGTTAATCGACCACTGCGCCATGCTCTGGAGCAACAGATCCTGAGCTGGGGCGCAGTGGTTGATGTTCGCCTGGAGAAGGCGTAATGGAGCCATTACTGACATTCCATTTCACCCCCTCCCTGAGCCCCCTGTGTGGTCTCTGCCGCAGTGGGTACGGCGACGACGTCAGTGGAGGCGGCAACGGCGACGGCTGTGGCGGCGGCAACGGCGACGGCTGTGGCGGCGGCTGCGGCAGTGACGGCGGTGGCAGAGGGCTTGCCCCTGCTCCGGGCTTTAGTGAATGGACCATAGCCCTTGCTTCCAGCCCGATGATCGGCCGGCTTGCCAGCTGCCGCACATATATAGCAGTGCGGCGTGGCATTGCACGAGCCGGCCTTGCGACCGGGCTGACCACAACGGAAGCAATGACTGCTGCGGTCCACCTCCGAGGTGCATTTCACTCCGACGTGGTTGCCCACTTGGCAACGGAAGCACCTCAGAGGTCTGGGTTCCAGCAATTTTACCCGCCTGGAATCCCAGCCCACCTGGAACCTTCGGCCTTCCCCAGCTATCTTTTGGGCCGCCGACACGGGGCAGCTCACCGTAACGGCTCGCATCCCCGTGGAGTCAGGATGGATGGTGCCTACCCTCACCTGTTCGAAGGCGCACCCCCCTGTCTTGACCACGGCGGTCACCACCTCTCCCTCCGTCACTGAGTCGTCCAGACCCAGGATGCGCATGTCAGCGCACTTGGCGGGTCTGGACACTCGGGCCATGTCCGCATCTAAGGACGCCCTAAGCCTTTCGGCTAGAGCGTCAGCGGTCGGGCCACTGGCCGCACCGGGAATCTCCAGCATCCGAGCCCCGGTCGCAGTGACTTTTACTCGAATGCCATCGACTACCCCAAGCTCCTCCAGGTTTACCGCCGCTCTCGCCTTGGTGAGCACGTCGCGGTAGGACACGCCCTTCTTCTCCGCTTCCGGCTGTAGTGTGATCACTACAGCTGCGGACATCGGGGAATGTAACCTCGCCGCGACATTTCGCTCTTTGCGCCGCCGCCGCCTCTCCTTTCGTTTGGCCGCCCTTGCTGCCTTACCCACCTTCCTCTTCTCCCCGGCTACCTGCCATTCGGCGTCAGCCGGAGGAGATTTAGGAGGCGGGGGCAGCCGCGTCGCCGCCACGTCCACGGCTGGGGCCTTCGCAGGCACAGTAGTACTCTTCGCTGGCCCCGCCGATCCTGGTTTGGCCGTGGCAGCCATGGCGGCATACGAAGCCGCCTTTGGCTGGCCCGAGGCCGGCCGGCTCGCCGCTAGCGGGGGCCGCATGACAATGCCCTCCAGGACGGAGAACCGCCTGTTGAGGGCAGCCAGCTCCTTCCGAACCAGGGCCAGCACCCGGTCCTCAGCAGGCTCGGGCCTACCCTGCCCCTGCTGTGGCCCGCCCTGTGAACCTTCCCGGGGGCCGTCTCCTCGGAGCCCGGCCAGGTCCGCTCGGAGCTCCTCGTTCTCCTTTCGGAGAAGCTCCATGGCGGCTGTCAGGCGGGCGACCTCCGCCCGCATCTCGGACTTTCCGTCCGTCGGAGGCCCCTGTAGCAATGTGTCCGCTGCCGCCATGATGGAAACCTTGGCTGCGGGTAAGGCCTTGTCTTTAGAGGACTGAATCTTCTTCAAGGCTACACCCTTAATTGCCGCCACCACGACCTCCTCGAATCTGGCCGCTTGCTCTGATTTGGAGCCGCATCCGGCGTCCGACTCACCGCCAGACGACTCCATGGCGACCCTCTCGGCCGGCTCGGCTGAGCTGGCTCTGCTCAGCTCGCTGTCCTCCTGCGTGGTGACTACCCGGCCCTTGCCCCCTTTTTTCCGGGTCAAGCCTTGACCCCGGCGAGCAAGTTTTCTGCGGGCCGAGCTCACCCCGCCGTCCGAGGAAGACCCCTGGCCATCCCCCGGATTTTTGTTCCGCTTCAGGAAAGGGTTCTTCCCTTTCCCCCCAGCGGCCCCCACCACTACGCCCTCCGGGCTCTTAAATGAGCCCGTCGCGCCCTTCGCACCAAATGCGGCATCGGACTCCGACATCGCAGCACTCCCCTCCTCTCCTCGTCCTTTGTTATTGAGTGTATCCATATTTGATCCCACGAGCAAAAACTTTGTGTACCTGCTCAAAATCCGTGGTTCGCACTAATGACTAATTTAGCTACCCATTAGTCAAGCTACCAACCTCCCTCACGGTGCGCCGCCGCTTGGAGGTTTGGGGTAATTATTTAATAGAGGTTTTCTTCCTCGCGGTCCGGGCGATTAAGCCAAGACCCTCGACCCCCGTCAAAGGTCAGAGACATGACCTGACAATCTTCGGGGCTACGAGACTAACGGTGGCAAAAGGAAACGACTTCCTCCTGCCTGCCCGGCGGCAGGGTTAGTGCACGCCGAGCCCGCTATTACTCCGCCGCTGTGCGTCTCTGCTTAAACAGAGGGACACACGTTGGAGCATACCTCCGACAGGATATTGGCATACGGACAACGGGACCCCTTAGGCATATAGCGCCTAATGGGGAGCCATTGCCCGTACCCCAGGGTGCACCGTCCCGGAGACTGGCCTTCCCCCCGGACGTATCCGTAAGGGAACTCCAGCCCCCGGGCACTCGGGGAGGTTTCCTGTCTACGCACCCCAATCAGGTACGCCTTGGGTTCGCCTCTATACGTGCATTAAAGGCAGTATATTGAGCATTTGTGTTGTAATTAGAAAAATACAAAGATATTGACTATTGTTCCAGCTTCCATTAGATGGATACGCTTGTCACGACTGCTCCTCCTCCTTAGTCGTTCACTCTTGACAGAGTGGTCGTGGTTGATGACTCTGCATTTTCTTTGGCCAAAGCAGCCCTCGCGATGCTCCTCCACTAATTCCGGTCTACCGCGTCTCGAAAATTCTGAGCTATGGAGGTTTGTGTTGACGCTTTGATAAGGTATGTCCATCGCGAAGGTGACCGACCGCGTGACCGTTTGCCCTCCACTTGTCCCTGGACAATGAGTGGCTCCATGGAGTGTTCGTTACGAACCACGTGGCCGAAATATTTGATAATTCGTGTTTGCACAGTCGACGATAATCTCTGCTTGACTTTTAGTTCCTCCAGGATCGAAACATTGGTCCATAACGCTGTCCAGGGAATCCGCAGCAGTCGCCGCCAGCACCACATCTCCAGTGTGTCGATTTTGCGTCTGTCTTTGAGGCGAACCGTCCACGTTTCTGCGCCGTATAGAAAAATCGGGAAGACTAGGCTTCTCATTAGGCGGACGTTTGTGGCTTTGGTGATAATAGGTCTTTACCTATGAAATTGCCGTTTTGTATGAAAAAATTTAAACGAATTTTTTTCATGCATTTTTTAATTGTATTAATCGAAGTAATCACCCATGCAATCAATGCATCTTTGCCAACGCAGTGGCAGTTTATTGATGCCCTTCTTAAAGAAATCAGCTGGACGGGAGGCAACAAATTCTTCAAAGGCATTTTGTACTGCCTCTTGGGAATTGAATTTTTTTCCGCCAAGAAGTTATCCAAATTCTGGAAAAAGTAGTAGTCTGTAGGCGCAAGGTCTGGTGAGTAGGGCGGATGACGGAGAGCTTCCAACCCCAGTTCTTGCAACTTGGAGACCGTCTGCTGTGCAGTATGAGGTCGCGCGTTGTCGTGCAGGAGCAGCGGAGACGAGCGATTAATCAATGCTGGTTGGAGATATGCCAGCTTCTCCATCGTTGTGTTCAGTTCTTCACAGTACACATCTGAAGTAATGCTCACCCCGTTTGGTAAGGAGCTGTGATGAATCACACCGGCCGGCGCTAGACCACCAAACAGTGACCATCACTTTTCTAGGGGTAAGTTTTCGTTTAGGTGCTGAACCAGGATCCAACCAACTTGCTGAGCGCTTGCGGTTATCAAACAGAATCCATTTTTCATCGCAGGTAACAATGCGGTTCAAAATTCCTTCATTTGTGTGTCTGTTGAGCAGTACAAGGCACGTCTCGACGCGTAATTTGCGCTGGCGATCATTGAGTTCGTGGGGCACCCATTTGTCAAGCTTTTTTACCTTGCCAATTTGACGCAAATGGACCAATATTGTTTTGACGCTAACGTCGAAAGCTGCTGCTAATTCAGCCGTAGATTGTGTATCTGATCTGTCAGCTACCGAATAAAACCACCTTTGTAACTGGATGCTAGTTTATTACTGAGATCGCGACACAACATTATGGTGCAGGCACGCACACATACACACACATACACATCACTCCTCCAACACTATTTTCAAAAATAAAGAACTTAATAATAAGTAATAATTTGACTTACATAACTACAAACGATAAGTGGCCGACACACGGCTGGTCGCACACTACGCACCCTACATTATTAGTTATCAATCTAAAGAAGTGTAGACACATTTAACGCGTACCGTTTTATGTGTTTTTTTGCAAACTGAATCTAGATACATATTCAAATGCGTGGTGTGCGATACTATTACAATTTAAACCTTATAATTAACCTTACGTCTACAACTACGAGTCGGTCTTGTAGGCTGTGGTTCAAAAGAACGATCACCACAATCCTGAGCTACTTCTTGATTAGTCTCAGCAATATTATTGTCGGTAGCATCGACTTCACCTTGAGCCTCAGCCCACTCATCCTCCTCCTCTATATAATTTCCCTCGCCTTCTATTGCCTGCGTTTCTTTAACAGAGGGTATTGCTTGTGGCGGCTGCACCTCTGCCGGCGGCGGCGGGGTGCGCGCGCGTGGCGGCGGCGCTGAATGCGTGGGGCTCACGACATCAGTACGTGCGCCATTCGTCTCGCTTCCCGTTACGGCTGCACCTGTATATTTTCGTATCTGGTCTATATGCCTACTACAATTTATGTTATAATCTTTAAGTATTATTTCGAACATGCGATTACCTATTTTTTTTGTTACTTTTCCTAGAATCCATATCTCTTTTCTAGCTATGTACCATTTTAACCATACCCTATCGCCTATGTTTATTGTTCTTTTAGTTGTTATATTATCATTGTTTGTCTCGTTGTTATGACTATTATCTAGTAACAGATCTAGCCTAGATGTTATATTTCGGCCGAACATAAGCTTTGCTGGGCGTTCGCCCGTTGCACAATGTGGTGTGTTGCGGTAATCAAATAAAAATCCTAATAGTTTTTCGTTAATAACATTTTGCGGGTTGTTATCGTTAATAATACATTTTATCATTTTCTTGCATGTTTTTACTGAATTTTCGGCCTGTCCGTTACTGGCAGGGTGATAAATTGGAGACGTTATATATCGGATACCGTTCATTTCACAAAATAATTTAAATTCATTCGACTTAATTTTTACATCATTATCGGAAACTATGACACTCGGTATACCGAACCTAGAAAACAATTCCTTTAATTTTGTTATAAGCGCCCGACTTGAAGTACCACAACCCATATGTAAACACTCCAACCATTTGCTATATGAATCTACGACGATCAAATATACATGTTGATTTATAGTCATGTAGTCAATGTGCAAGCGTCGCCATGGAGCAGAGTCGCGCGGCCAGGGCGCGGGGGGCGCGCGCGGCGGCGCGGCGCGAGTGCCGGCGCACGTACGGCACGCGCCCACCCATTCCTCTATGTCCTTATCGATAGATGGCCACCAAAATCTACTACGAGCTGAACTTTTTGTTTTTACCACCCCGAAATGACCCGAATGTAGTTCTTGTAATAACCTATTCCGGTACACCGCTGGTATCACAACTCTGTGGCCTCGAAAAATACAACCGTTTTCAACCTCTAAATCTGTTTTGCAGTTGAAATAGGGCTGTACCAATTTACAATTAATTTTACGCGGCCAGCCGTTCTGCATGTATTTAATCACTGTTTGTAATATTTCGTCCTTACAAGTTTCTGTTTTTATATCGCGAAAAGTTAGCGGGGAGACGTTAGTGTCTAAGAAATTGAGGAAAGACAGATCATTAATTTGTCCATCCGTTCTACAGTCAGGTTCAGGTAAAGGCGAGCGCGACAAATAATCTGCCGCAACATTATTTTCACTTTTAATATATTGGACGTTATAGTTATATGCTGATAATATTATCGCATAACGCTGTAGCCTCGATGCTGCCATAACTGAAATACCTGTTTTCTTCCCGAATATCGATAGTAAAGGACGATGATCAGTTTTAAGGATAAACGGTTCTTGGCGTCCGTACAGATATTGGTGAAAATATTTGACAGCAAAAATAATGGCTGTCGCCTCCTTCTGAATCTGACTGTAGTTTTTTTCACTTGTTGACAATGACCTTGAGGCGAACGCCAGCGGTCGCTCGAGATTCGTGCGCTCGCTGTCGCGCTGCGCCAGCACCGCGCCTAGACCGGCCGGGCCCGCGTCCACTGTCAACACCAACTGTGCTGCGGGATCAAAATGAGCTAGCACTCTTTCTGAAGATAGCTCGACCTTTACACTATTGAATGCACGTTCGTGACGTTCACCCCACTCCCACTGCGCTCCTTTACGCAATAATTCATGCAGCGGGTGTAACTTAGCAGATGCATTCGGTATAAAATTACGATAATAGTTAATTATTCCTATAAATCGCTTAACTTCTGTGACATTTGTCGGTCGCGGCGCATTTGTAATAGCTTCGGTTTTTTTCGGGCAAGTTCGTAATCCATGTCTATCTATAATGTAGCCTAGAATATGACACTATCTTGTAGGAAACAACATTTTTCTTTATGTAATTTTAAGCCGGCTTCTTTCAATCTATTTAGTACTTCGTTTAGCCTGATAAAATGTAATAGTCTAGTCGGCGCTGTTACACAGACGTCGTCTAACCATATGCTAACACCTTCTATGCCAATTAATAATGCTTCCATAGCTCTTTGAAAAATGGCTGGGGCATTTGCTAAACCATACACAAGTCGCGTATATTTGAAAAAACCTTTAGATGTGCTTATCGCGGTCAGCTCTTGCGACGATTCGTCCAGGACAAATTGGTTATAAGCATTACTTAGGTCTATTTTGCTGTAACACTCCCCTCCACCTAACTTGGCAAAAACCTCTTCTATTCTAGGCATTGGGTATTTATCTATTTCTAAATCTTTATTTAATGTTATTGAATAATCACCGGCTATCTTAACCTTCCCGTTTTCTTTTAGTACCGGAACAATAGGGGTTCCGTATTTTGGAAATTTAACCGGTTGTAATATCCCTAAACCTATCAGTCTATCTATTTCCTCTTCCACTTTGGCCTTTAAGGCAAAAGGCACAGAACGTGGCTTAAACATTTTTGGTTGGGTGCCTTCTTTTAAAACTAGTTTCACTTCAAATTTGTTGAACCTACCTAGTTCGTCAGTAAATAAGTCAGAGTATCTAGATAAAAGTTGCTGCACTTCTTTCGTGTCGGACTCAGTTATGGGCTGAGTTTGGATGTTATTGATATCCGAAGTGAAATATATCCTAAACCTCGACATAAAATCTCGTCCCAGTAATGCCGGCCCTCCGTTCGGCAATACAAATATCTTAATATCATGGGTATTATTTAGGTACGTTACTCGACCTTGAAAATATCCCTGGGGCGTGATTTTATGGCCATTGTAAAGACACATTTTTAAGTTAGACTTTATCAGAGTTCGATTGGAAAAATATTTCTTGTAAAGCGTCTCGGAAATTACACTAGCCCCCGACCCTGAATCCAACTCCATATCTAATCCTACTGAATCAATCAACACATTTATTATTATCGGCGTGTTACTAACAAACCTTACGTTATATAGCTCGCATTCCTCGCAGTCACTTTGCTCCAACTTTATTTCCTCCGTGTTCAAACAATGTAATCTTGATTCTCCCTTTTTAGCACTACATATTTTTTTTAAATGACCTTTCACGCCACACACTTGACACCGATAGTTTTTAAAACGACACTTTTCAGCATCATGGTTTCTGAGACCGCACACTGTACACCGACGCTTTTCCTCGGAACTGTTGTTCGAGCTGCGGGTGGCCGCGGCAGGCTCGGCGCGCGCGCGCTGCCCGCTCAGCCGGTACACAGGTTCTTCTTTGATCTGCGTGGCCTTGACGGTTGACGCCGTGGCGTCAACTACTGCAGTGGCCCCGACTCGAGCCAATCGCGCATACGCAGCTTGTTGAGCTACCTCCAATGCCTTAGCAAAAGTGAGTTTACTGGCATCCTCTTCAAACAGCCGGTCACGTTCCCGACACGGTGCAAGCCCGAGTATGAAACGGTCTCGCAGCAGCATATCCAATGCCTCACCAAACTCACAGTTAACGGCTAAACCTCTCACACGAGCCGCCCAATCTTCGACGCTTTCGCCATCAGATCTTCTCGCCTCGTAGAACTTCTCTCTATCAGCAAAAACACAACGTCTCGGCGTAAAATGCTTGTCCAATTTTTGTACTAGATCCTCGAACTTAACTTCCTCGAGTACGTCAGGGTGAAGTAAGTTCCGTGCAAGGTGGTAGCTGTTGTCCGAAAGGTGGGTCAGTAACAAAGCACTTTTATTTTCGGCTTTAACACTGTTCAATTTTATGAACTGTAGTAGCCGACCTTTAAATATAGGCCACTCTTGGGCGTCGTGATCGAAACTTGTTAGATTTCCGATGATATTGGACATTTTGCACGAACTTTTATTTTTATAGAAACGTGGGTAACTCGTCGCCAGTGATCTGTCAGCTACCGAATAAAACCACCTTTGTAACTGGATGCTAGTTTATACTGAGATCGCGACACAACATTATGGTGCAGGCACGCACACATACACACACATACACATCAGTATCATCAGCTTCCACAATCGCCTTTAATTCGCCATTGTCGACCAGTCTTCGGACGACCGCGAGGTTCATTTTTCAGGTCGAAATTTCCAGAACGGAAGCGAGCAAACCAATAACAAGTGGTGCGTTGGTTTGTAGTGTTAGCTCCGTAAACGTCGTTGATGTTGCGTGCCGCTTGTGCCGCGTTGCTGCCACGACGGTACTCATATTCATTAATTACTCGAATTTTTAACGTATCCATGATGACGAAAAAGATTGAAATGCGATGAAAATGTAACACTAATCAATAAACAAATGACTACTTTTGGAAAAAAAAATCCATGTTTTTAAAATAAAATTCATTTGAAATTAGAATTCTTAGCCAAACAAAAATTATTTTGATTTGAAATGGCCAGTACTGCAGAACGGCAATTTCATAGGTAAAGACCTAATATTTCCAAATGTTTCTCAATTATCTGTATGATAATCCGTACGGTTATTCCGAACGACGGACATTATTTACGAGATGCCGAAAACCCCATTGAATTTTATGTCAGTGTAGAATTCCAAAGACGCTATCGTTTTAAGAAAGAAACTGTGTTGAATATGTTGTTACCACTTGTGTTTAATAACAGAGCTATGTCCAGTAACAGAAGACTACCCATTCCGCCTTTGATTCAGTTGTTAAGAGTGACCATAGACAAAAAAGAATCAGTGTATGCTGAATCTATGATTCAATGACGTATTCAATGCTGTTTTACCTCGACTCAACCTCACTCGAGGATCCTTAAGATTACTTCACGACAAGACCGAGTTTTAACTAAGAATACCGATTTTGAAGATTAGTTGTGATCCTTAAGGTAACCTCAGTTGAGTCGAGGTCGAGGAAGTTTCGAGGAAACGTCTTAGAATATGGGTGCGAGAATCTTTTTTTAAATTGATATTAGAACTCCTTTGAATATTATTTTGTTGTTTAATTTATAGCTGTTTATTATGTAGGTAGGTAGGCTACTAATACAATGACGTAATAAAATTATGATTCAATTATGTCAGTTTATTTTATACTAAATATATGTAATTTTCTCGAAATAATAACCAGCTAATTTTGTTATTCACTGTTCTGTATTTTTAACCGACTTCTAAAAAAGGAGGAGGTTCTCAATTCGGATGTTTCTATTTTTTTTTTTTTTTTTTTATGTTTGTTCGCGCATAACTCCGTCGCTTGCCAACCGATTTGAAAAAAATATTTTTTTGTTGGAAAGGGAAAAAAAAAACCCAAATGGCCAAATGGGCCCATTTTTGTCAAAATCCAGTTCTGATGATGGGATCCTGGAGAAATCGAAGGAACTCTTCAAATATTATAGGCACACCTATAGCGATTTGGGTATTTTTTATAGTAGGTAGCTCGTGCATTTGCTCTCGGAAAGCACCACATGGTGAATTGGAACTGATGATGAAGACCACAGATGGCTACCAGAACTACTCAATGATAAATATTTCACGGGTTGCGATTCGATTACCTACTTTAATATGGTTGCTAAGCAATTTCCGCTCGTCACACAATGCGTGTGATGAGTGGTTGTTGAGGAGTTCTCCTGGTTCTTACCAGCAGAACTCCTCAACAATTAACGTCCCAGCATCGGGAAAAGCAATATTTTGTAACATGTGATGAGCAATTGACATTAGACTATTGTAACTTATACAAATTATAAACAGACCCACTAAAAAGTGAAAAATAAAAACTTTTTTACAAAAAAATACAACCGACTTCCAAAAACAACACTACAAAGTGAAAAATAACTTTAATTTCGGAAGTCGGTGGCAAAAACGAAAATACATTTAATCAGACACCGACTTCCCAAATTAAAGTTATTTTTCACTTTGTAGTGTTGTTTTTGGAAGTCGGTTGTATTTTTTTGTAAAAAAGTTTTTAAGTAGCATTATCAACGATGCAATGATCATGGATGCTCAAATGCAATTAGTAACCGGTGAAATATCAATTGCCACTTTCCTAAAAACACTGCGATAAGGACCAAGCACAAGTCCATGATCATTGCTAGTTTCATGACTTACTTTTGTTTATCTTATTTACTCACTTGTTGGGTTAATAATTTTTAGCTGTTTATATGTAGGTAGGTATAACTACATGGACAAACCTCTTTATTTTTTGCGAATCCAATAAGTTATGAGGGGGGATCAAAAAGTAATGAGAATGAGATGACTATTGATAACTTAATAATTTATTTTTCTACATAGTCTTCGAGTCTCTCAACACACCGAATCCAGCGCTTTTCCAAGACTTCAAACCCTTTCAAAAAAAAAGTTTTGTCTTGGTCCTGCAAAAAGCTCTCCACTGCATCCATCACCTCGTTATCGTCTTCGTACCTGTTTCCCCTTAAGTATTCTTTCAATTTGGGGAACAGATAAAAATCGCTAGGCGCCAGATCTGGTGAAAAAGGGGGGTGGTCAACCAATTCGAAGCCAGCTTGCTGAATGGCAGCGATCGCAACTGCCGATCTGTGCGCGGGTGCGTTGTCGTGATGAAACAGCACGCCCCTTCGAAGTTTTCCTCTCCATTTCTCTTTGATGGCATTCCTCAACTTAGGAATTAAAGCTGCATAATATTGGCCTGTAATAGTGGTTCCACGCTCCATGTAATCAATCAACAATATCCCTTCTGAGTCCCAAAATATGGAGGCCATAACCTTGCCAGCCGATGCCACGGCACGAAACTTCTTCGGGGTCGGTGATGATGGCCGTTTCCATTGCGAAGATTGCTGTTTTGTCTCGGGATCAAAATGATGGACCCATGTTTCGTCCATTGTTACGAAACGAGACAAAAAGTTTTCAGAATCTTCTTGAAACTTGTCCAACAATATCTTCGAAATGTCAAGTCGATTTTGTTTCCGACTGTTGGTTAACATTCTCGGCAACCATCTTGCGGAGACTTTTCTCATATTCAAAGATTGTTTCAATATGGATTGAATACTTCCATATGAAATGCCCGTTTCTTGAATTAAGTATCGGATGGTAGCTCTTCGATCGCTCAATACAATTTTCTCGACTTTCGCAACATTTTCTTGGGTGACTGACGTCGATGGACGGCCGCAACGATGTTCGTCTTACGTGCTCGTTCTCCCTACTCGAAATTGAGAAGCCCACCTTACGACAGTGGAATAAGGCGGAGCACTCTCCTGATGTTGCCTCCAAATCGCAATGAATCTCTTGCGTCGTTACCTTTTTTAAACAGAGGTAGGTATTTAATAACGGCTCGCACTTCGTTTTTCTCCATTTTCAAAAACACGTTCCGACACGAAGCAAACAAATGACTACATTCAGAAAAAAAACAAAAGAGAATCGAAGATTTTTTTCTTTATTAATATTACAAATATGTAGGTATCTGAGCTATTCCTGCCAGTATTTATTTTTTTTCTTACCAAGGAGTAGGTCGTTCTCACTACTTTTTGATCCCCCCTCGCATATTGTGCATTAATAACAAATAGGACTCTTTTTGTTCATTGTGTTATATTGTATAACTACTAGTATAACTAGATGGATTGACCCCTGATGGCCATGCCAGTGTCACACGTGGGGTAGCGGTAGCCACTCAATGTCAGTCAGGAACAAATAAAAACACCACCAGAACCATGCATTGAAAAAAAGTTTATTTATCAAATGTTACAGTTGGCAAGGTTACATTATGACAAACACTTCGTACCCGTTGGTCCTGACAGGAAATGAGATTGATATTCCTCTAAATACATATTTTCGTACAATCTTAAGTTAAAGTAACAAAAAAAAAGGGCTGGGAAAGGGGGGCTAAATGAGCATAGGTTAAAACCCTTTCACTGGTGCAGGCAATATTCATGCCACCAACTTTTTTATTTTTTTTTCTCATACGGCAATACTACTACTTTTAAAGTACCAATTCTGTGTGAAAAGGAACGAATTACAGATTAAAACTAAACTATGACATTACCACATTTGACATTTATTTGTCAGTTAATGTTTTAACTGTTTTCGTAAGTTAGCGATCTGCACATAAATCCAAGAAAATCTTCAAATTGCAACATAACCACGGTAAGATTTTATATTTATTGTAAAGTAAATGGTATTCTAATTATGTTTTACTGTATATTTTCAAATAATAATTACTAATTGTTCTTAAAAATGGCTTCGAACATGGTGGCCACATATTTGCCACTACCAGTTACCATTACCATTGCATTTGTGTAGCTTTTTTTAGATTTGTATAGAAATGTACAACTAACTTTTACTTTTTATTAGACGATGAGTAAGCGAAGACAAGTACTGGTAGACCAGCAAATAGAAGAAGAGCTTGAAAGACTATTCGGTATGCCAGATGGCTTGAAAAATCAGACTTGCTTTCTGTATTATTAGGTGAAGATGTTCTTATTAGCTCAGCAGCGGAGCGTCCTGGCGAGAGTCCCGGCCTAGCAAATTCACCTCAACCTTCTACGTCTAGAACAGAAGTTCATAATTCTCCATTGGAAACTGCAAGATTTCAGTCACCTGTACCTGAAGACGGAGAAATCCCAAACATTTCAGACTTTCCTTCTTCATCAGATGATTGAATCAGTTGCTGATGAGGTCCAATGGAAAAAGCAATCTTGGCAACAAAGTCCCAACTTGGAAAACTTCGATTGTCCACCTTTACGCTGTACCAAAAATCTACCAAACAGAACAAGGCCAGTTACATATTTCGAGCTGTTTTTTGATAACGAAGTAATGGATAATATTATAGTACAGACAAACAGATATGCAGAACAACTAAATGCAAGAAACTGGACATCTATAACTGTACCCGAATTGAAGGCATTTCTTGGAATCATAATACAGATGGGTATTCATGTACTTCCTACAATCGAGGACTATTGGTCAAGTGATCCATTATTACATGTAGTAGAAATAGCTGAAACGATGACATTGCAAAGGTTCCAAAAGATATTGAAATTCTTGCATATCAATGATAATATGGCAATGCCGAACCGTAATGACAATAACTATGATACATTATATAAATTGCGTCCCCTTATTGATCGTTTGAATAATATTTGTCAAAACAATGCAATTACAACTAATTCTCAGTCCATAGATGAATGTATGATAAAACTTAAGGGTCGCTCTACCTTGAAACAATACATGCCAATGAAACCCGTGAAACGAGGGTATAAAGTATGGTGCAGAGCTGACAGTTGTACAGGGTATCTATATCAATTCCAAGTATACACAGGCAAGACTGATACCGCAGAGACAGGATTGGGAAGTAATGTTGTAAAATCACTATGCGAGCCCTTATTGAGAAATAATTATTCTGGTCATGTGGCTTTTGATAACTTCTTTTCAAGTTTTGAACTAATGCAAGAATTATATGAACAAGGTATCTACAGTACGGCAACGATTAGAAGTGATCGCGCCGATTTACCTCTTTTGGTAAAGAAACCAAAAAAAACTGGAAACAGAGAAGAAGATCAGAGAATAGCTGAAGCTTCTAATAGAGCGAGTACAAAGCTCAAAAAAATGAAGAAAGGAAAATGGAAGTGGAGAGTCAAGAAGAACGTAGAATTTGCTGTTTGGAAAAGTGAATGTTGCAAGCACAGCATTTCATCCTAAAGAAAAGAGAACTTGTAATAGAACTCAAAAAGATGGGTCAAAAAAGTCTATCAAATGCATGGGCATTTGAGACTTTTTTGACCCATCTTCGATCGACACCACCCATACGTTTCGTGTATTCTGGTATTAGTAATGGTACTAATACCAGAATACACGAAACGTATGGGTGGTGTCGATCGTTTTGACCAAAAAAGAACATCATATGCCGTGGGTAGAAGAAGTCGCAAATGGTGGCCCCGAATATTTTATTTTTTGATAGATGTTGCAATAACCAATGCCTATATATTACATAAAACGAACACCAGAGTGCACAATGTTATGAGTCAAAAAGAATTTAGAATTACTCTTTCAAGGGAGCTGGTGGATAATAAAACCTTTAGAAAAAGATCATTCCAATCAACGCCAAAATATTTAGGTAATAAAATGAAACGAGTGGAAGAGAGTGATGAAAGACAGAAAATAATTTTTGAGGTACCAGAAGAAATTAGATTTGAAAGATTAGGAGAACACTGGCCTATAGAAATAGAGACATATAAGAGGTGTCGCTACTGCAGCACTAAAGTAAATAATAAGAGATCTAAAATAGAATGTGAACGATGTAAAGTGGCACTATGTATGCATCCCTGTTTTAAAATATTTCACCAACTGCCAGAAAATCAATTAAGGTGACCAGACTCCAAACTGGTGCTGGCAACCATATTGCCACCATGTTTTTTTCTTATCCAAAACATGTCTAATTATTTTTCTGGAACATTTATTATTAAACTACCCACAATGATTCCATAAAACGCGATTTTATTTCTTTGACATTAAAAAATGCTTCTACCAGTAAAAGGGTTAATTACTTAAAACAAGTGTAGAGATAGACTGGGACAGTTAAATCTGCACTTCTTGATATACAATTTGGGTGTAACCAGACTGCAGTTGATCAATCACATTAACAGATCCAGTGTGGTGTTGGCAGCCAGAGTAGTGTACTCGACTGTTTGTTATTGGACGTGGATCAATGGGTTGGGATTAATCAAACCCTGCAATATGTACCTACACCAATCGATAGTCGGTCGTTCATCAATCGATACAAATGGTGTTGAGGCTGGTCGACACCCATCAACCACAACCCAGTTGCATCTTACACACTCTGATAAGGAAGCACTGGTGGTTGGATAGACACGCACCTTCAATATCAGTGTATACTATTAACATTTGATTTGTGATTTCAAACTATGATTTACATAATCAATTGTTCATTAAACTACAGTTTGAGTAAAATTCAGTCTACAGTCACCTGTGGCCCGGAACAGTAACGTGGAAATAAAGGTCCACCGAAATGGGGCCCGGCAGAGGGAATGTGAACATACACCTAGACTTACCATTAAATAAGTACAATCAGTAACAGCTATGCTTACCCTAAAGAATCATAAAGTAGAAAATCTCGCACAGTGTTCTTTGATTGTGTCTCCATACAAACTGTTTACTATTTATATCTTAATCGTATACTAGAATGATCGCAATGAGGTGGGCACTTGCCGCGGTAGGGCTGAGAAAGTGTGGACAGTCGCGACGCGCGGGGCGAAGCGGTCGGCTGAACCACTACAAATTTGTATTTTTACTGCAGACCGCTATATTTCTGACAACCTAATTCGGTTAACAGCATTTAGTATTGCCCCTCCCGGTGACGCGCTAGAGGCTCATGTTTGTACACTTATTTCTAGAAGAAGTGTAGAACGTTAATACATGATACACTTTCTCAGACACCGTTACAAATTTCGCGGGACAGTTAAAACAATTCCATGCAGTTTCTATTGTCAATCACGAGAGTAATAAAGTTGAACATTCTGTTTACAATTTCATGAGTAACAGTACCTAACAGATCCTAGGGTTTCCACTTAGTGGCGCCCACTGGCGCGCTACGTGTGCGTCGAGCGGACACGCCGGTGACGGCTCAAGTGAGCAACACACAATGAACTTTCTTTGGAAGTAACGCGGATATGTTATGTTATTTTATGAACTAAACTAAACAAATTGTAATCAGCTTTTGAAGTTCCCTGACCATGACAAATTGATGCAAGTCTATGAATTTGTGACCTTATATCACAATACGTTGTCAGGGAACAATGTAACAGGTAATAATTATGGTAGGAATAAATTTGATTTTTGATTTTTTTTTTTTTTTTGATCTTTTTCATGGGGACCGCGGATGATCGGGCCAACACAGGTGGACCTGAATAATGTGGCCAGGAATTACAGAACAAATCTTAACTCAAAAATCATCAATACATCTTTCCAAGTTAGATTTCCTGTGGAAATTAGACGAATGCGCAGGAAATCTAACTTAGAAAGATGTATTGATGATTTTTGTAGTTAAAATTAAGTAAATACATATTTGTCGTAGCTGCGTGTCACATTTTTATCAACATACAACCTGACACTGACCTGCAAATTGCAAAAAAAACATAAGAAAAAAATAGACTTTTAGAAAAAGTAAAAAAAGTTGCCTTAGACTATGCCTAATTTAAATAAATTATTTGACTTGACCTACATCTTAAAAACTAAAATATAATAATAGGTTGGGGAAAAAGTTCCTTCGCATTTTTTAAGGAAATTCAAAACATTTTTTTATATACATTATTTACATTTATCTAAAGTATGTAGGTACCATTTTGTTCGGTAACTTTTTGCCATCTTGTAGGTAGGGACATGATCCCATTGCTATAGAAATTTTGGGACTTCTGATCAAAATACCGCGACAAGTGGTTTTGGCAGTCCTCTCGTGATGTTAACCTGACACTGCCTAAAGAATTCTGAAGAGACCGAAACATGTGGAAATCTGAAGGTGCAAGGTCAGGACTATACGGCGGATGCATTAACACCTCCCAGCCAAACTCTCTTAATTTTTGCTGAGTGGCTAAAGATGTGTGAGGTCTAGCGTTATCATGATGAAAAACCACACCCCTTCTGTTGATTAATTGCGGCCGCTTTCTCTCAACTTCTTGCCTTAATCTCATCAGTTGTTCGCAGTAGAGTTCAGAATCGATGGTCCTGCCTGGTGGTAACAGCTCATAATGAATAATGCCCTTCCAATCCCACCACTCACTCAGCATCACCTTGTTGCGAGTTAACCCGGGTTTCGCCACAGTCTGTGAAGCCTGACTGGTCTTTGACCACGACCTTTTTCGCACGTTCTTGTCGTACGTGTTTCACTTTTCATCACCAGTTATCAGCATCTTCAAAAATGGTTCGGTTTCATTACGTAATAAAGAATCACAAATGAGTACACGGTTCATTAGGTTTCTTTCAGTGAGCTCGTGAGGTACCCAAATATCGAGTTTTTTTGTGTACCCAGTTTTATTCAAATGCGCCAAAACTGTTTTGTGGTCAATTCTCAGTTCTTCAACTACGTCGTAACTACTGATATGCCGATCTTGCTCCACTTTTTCAAAAATGGCATCCATTTTATCCGTAATAGGGCGACCAGAGCGACGTGCATCTTTGACATCAAAATTCCAAATCTCAATTTCCGGACGAAAACGCCTAAACCAAATTTGTGCTACTCTCACAGACACTGCACTGGGTCCATAAACACCGCAAATTTTTTTCGCGGCTTGCGTTGCATTTTTACCTTTTTTGTAGTAAAATTTTAAAATGTACCGAATTTCTTCATTAGATTCACTCATCTTGACAGTACGAAAAACAAATGAAAATCACACATTTTCCTAATTTGAATTTGGAATTATGTTCGTTAAAATTTAAACTTTCAATGATACCAAAACCAGCCAGATACAAATAGTATAGCCAAAGAGATTTTATTTTAAGTTCATACATACTATAATGCGAAAAGACTTTTTCCCCAACCTAATATGCTTACATAATAAAAATCACTTTAAATTTTCTTTTGAGTGCTTTGGCTAAAGAAAAAATTATACATCCTTTATCTCCCTACGACTTAATGCTACTTTAGGCCAGTTTGCAGCACTACATGTGTGTCTTTATTACTGTTGTCTTTGTTGGACTTTAATAAATAAAAATTATACCTTTCTTCCTACAGCTAAGAGATTTTAGAAATCGAATTAATTAAATAAGTTTTATACGAGGTTTACAAACATGAAATGTTACACATTCAGTCAAAAAAGTATCGGAAATGGATAATTATTGTTTATGGTTCCAATTTTTTTTTTTTTTTGTTTTTCGATTAGCGAACTGTTTTCCATTTTGGCGTCAAGTTTGAGTTTAGTTTAAATACAGTGCTGATGGACAAAAACATTGAACAAAGAGTTGGTCTTAAATTTTGCATCGCTAATGGAATTTCGTGTTCGGAGTCCCTGAAAATGTTGAACATTTACACTGACAAAGCGTCGTGAGATAAACGTACTTATATCTATCTACTGTTGCACATATATTTGTAATAATAAACACTAGATCAATAACTTAATGAATAGTGGGTTGGTAGTTGGTACCCGTACATTTTGGCAAGTGAGATTGTTGCCGCTGCTGCTGCGCCTTAGGCGATCGGGATGCATAGGCGACGCTTCATGTCGTCGTGCACGGTGTTTAGTTCTTTCACACTCACGTGCACTAGAACTTGTAGTTGCTCTAAGTGCCTGTCCTTGTATTTTTCAGTGTCAAGTAATTTGAGTGCGTGTTCTAGGCATAGAACTGTATTTCTCCCGGTGAGCCCCTTTACCTGTTGACAAAAATAATAAATTCTATAACATCAAGAATAAAAAGAATTTAGTCCCCCTTACAAGTGCGCTTCAGAGCGTTTCGGTTGTGCGAGTATCTAGAACCGGCTATTATCTAAAACGTATCAATTTTAGTTCAGGATGGAAACAGAAAATGATCCCGGAATCCACTTGGTATTGTAGTGTCAGGGAAATTAATTGTGCCGCCGGGGTCGCGGGTTGTTCGAAAGAGATACCGTTGCCCTGGCACGGGCAACTGAAGGAACACGGGTGGGTTTTAGTCAGTAAAAGTCTGACACGCCCTCTCGCACCGCCCACAGTGGGAGAAGTCATTTGATGATTTCCCATGTACAAAAAAAAAGGAAAATTAATTGTATAGCAATTCGAGTGCCAACTTAAATTGTCCGTATATTCAAATCACATCTGTCATTCTTTGACACTTGTATGAAATTGCTATAACACGGCAAATTGATCGTAAGGTGTGGTGTGTACGTGAACTTACCTTCGAGAGGTACAACGTGGCCCTGCAGTACTCGCACTCGTCTTGATCGCGCGGGTTTGCTTTGTTCTTCTTGCGTGATGTGTTGGCGCTCAGTAACTATGATAACAAACAAAATTAACAACATTAAGGTGATGGTGAACTTTCACCTTTATGGTTGGTTAAGGTGGTGGTCACAGATTTAGAGTAGGCTAGATGCCGCATGTTCATTAGATAGTATGAAAACCGTTTTTTTTTTTTTTTGAATCTCGTAGTGTGACCATGAGAGGTATCGACTACATAACCGGACTTTCCTGTGGGTGCCTTTAAGCGAGCTCAAAAGCCTCCAGCCAGGGGCATAAAATACTAACTAAATTATAAACTAAACGACTGCGCACTAAGGGCACCCCCTGTGGGGTACGGACCTCGGCTTAGGGAGTCGTTGTCATTGACCAATGATAAACAAGGCAAAGCAATAGGCTGGATCAAGTTAGGGGAATTAATATTATCAGGGGAGTTTAAAGCTACAGGCTCAGCTACGCCACCAGCTGGCTCGATTAAACCGATCAAGGGACATGAATTTACATTTACGTTAGATGGTCTTAAACGCGATGGGCCTCGGCGGCGAGGCCGGAATGTAGATCTGTGTTTGTGTTTGTGGACGGTGCTAGTGTCCCTACTACTTTCCTGGAGGAGGGTGATAGGATCATCGGGTTCAGTGAGGGCATGTCGCGGACGGCGGATACTGCTGATTCTACTGGGGACATAGCTAGCGGACTCGATAACCAAGGGGTTGCGATGTTTCACGGCGGAATCAAAGAAACGCTTGGAAAGGCGTTTCAAGTACTGACGGATGGTCGGGACTTTAAGGTCAAGGTGGAGGTCCGCGTTCCGAACGAACCAAGGGGCTCCCGTTACCTTTCGGAGGAAACGGTTCTGAAGGGTCTGCATCCTATGGATGAAGTGGGGCTTTGCGTGCGCAAAGACTGGGCCCGCATAGGTCATGATAGGTCGAATGCACGCTGTGTAAATACGCAACTTGCACTTAAGGGACAATTTGCTGCGTGCATTCAGAACGGAGTGTAAACGGCCGAGAGCAAAGTAGGCCCGCGAACGAACCTGCTTTATGTGCTCTGAAAATGTTAAATGACTATCGAGCGTCACAACTAAATATTTGGCTCGCTTTTCCCAAGGGATCTGCTTGCCAAACATGGTGATCGGCCGAGGAGGGGCGGTGAGCCAATTACGCCGTCTCGTAAAGAGAATGGCTTGGCTTTTATCGGGATTGACTTCGATTCTCCACTTTCGAAACCACTTGCCGAGGGCATCGACTGCGGTTTGGAGGGTGCGAGCGATCGAGTCAGGGCGAATTCCCTTGGAGAAAATGGCCGTATCGTCTGCAAACAGCGCCAACTGCGCCTTTTTACTCTTCGGGATATCGCTGGCGAAGAGGATGAATATAAGGGGGGAAAGCACAGAGCCCTGAGGGACTCCTGCGCGAATAGGTTGGGGGGAGGAAAGTGCTCCTTCAATGCGATAGCGAAAGGTGCGGTTTGACAAAAAGTCTCGTAAGATGACCACGAGACGATCTGGCACACCGAGTTGGTACAGCTTATATAATAAGCCGTTGTGCCAGACTTTGTCAAAGGCTTTCGCTATATCAAAGAAGACAGCACTAGTCATCGCACCGCGTTGGAACCCAACGCTGATGTGCTCGACAATACGGTGGACCTGCTGCACGCAATAGTGCTGGGTTCGAAAACCGAATTGCTCGTCGGGAATGAGACCCTTTGTCTCGGCATAATCTCTGAGACGCTCATAAATAAGCCTCTCATAGATTTTGCCGAAGACGTTGAGCAGACTGATAGGCCGGTAGCTAGAGGGCTCACTCTTAGGCTTGTCGGGCTTAGGGATACCGATAACGGTAGCCTGTTTCCAGGCGTGAGGAAAGATATTATTACCCATGGCACCATTGAAGATGATGGTCATGAGCATAATCAAACGGGCAGGAAAAAGTTGGAACACCCTATTGGTGATTCCATCTGAGCCGGGGGCTTTACGGTGTTTTAGACCCTTGATTATATCGTGCACCTCGTCAGGAGTGACGGGAGGCAAGGGATAATCAGGGTCCTCAACGGGGGGAAGGGAGGCTCTACGTTCGACTTCAGCGTCAACCTCAGAGAGGTGGGCTTCGTCTACTGGTTGAGAGCTGGGTGAGCACTGGGCCTCAAGACTATCGGCAAGGCATTCGGCCTTGTCGATATCATCGAAAGCGATGTTATTGTCTGGGCGTACTAGGGGGGGCATAGAGACTGTCTCTGAGGACCTGAGTTTCCTCTGGAGATGCCAGAAGGCCTGATGAGTTGGCTCGAGCTCACTCAACATCTTGTCCCAACCGGCGGAACGCAGCTCCTCTATGCGTTTCTTTACAGATTTCTGCAAATAGCGCATATGGACTTTGTTCAAGCGGCAGGGAAAGCTGCTGTAGGCACGGACAGCCGCGTTCTTCTCATTCATCAGGGCACGCACATCATCCGGCAGCTTCCAGCGATGGTCATCCACCGCTGGAACCTCCCTTGAACAATCGTTCAGGATTGATTGTACGTGCTCCGTGAATGAGTCGATCGCAGCTGTCGTATCAGCGAGAGAGTCAAACTGATCAGGAATAGAGTCTAGGTGGGGGGATGAGGAGGATTTCAGACATTCGCTTACTTTCCTCCAGTCCGTCACCATCCGGGTGGGAGTATGAAAACCGAGTGTGTCATCTTTTTTTATACCTACGATGACTTCACCCGAGCCATTTAGTGATGTGCTCAACGTAAACATAATCGTTTCAATCGCTAAGTGGGCTAACAGACGATTTTTATATCCTCGACGACACAACTCGCCACTGGCGCGATCGAACACAAACTAAAGTAGTAGCGCGTCAAGTTTGTGCACAGCACGCGTGGTCGGATGGCTTGTGGTATCTAGCCTACCCTAAATCTGTGGTGGTGGTAGTGGTGGTTGTGTGGGATGGAATATTGAAAAAGCAAAACAATTTGTTCCAATCGCATTTGTTTTCGCCGCAGGAAAGCAGAAACGCTATGAACGTTGCAGCTCACGGCCCTTGGGTGAAAAGGCAAAGGATGCATGCTAAACCAAGGCACAGTAAATTTAAATTTGCGCGCTCCTACAGCAACTACCACCGCCAACTAGTAACATTGGTGACTAGAAGGTATGTTGCACATCTACATATTATGAAGTATTGTAGACTTATCATACATCTTGAAAAAAGGGCAGTCCCCGCTCTTGCAGCATCTGCCTGTTGGTGACCTCTTCGCGCAACATCTTGTCGTATAACGGCTGAGCGATCCTCAGTATAGTGAGCTCGGCTTTCGGGTCTTTGCCTATGTTGTAGAGCAGATGTTCCAAAGCGAACATTGTCGGCTCGCAACTTTCTCGGGCCTCCTGTTAACAATTAATAAATGTTTAACGAGAATTTGAAAAAATAACGAAGATATATTTGGACAGTGTTTTGCCATATCTAGTTTTCACAAATTTTGTTTGGTATTACCTTAGATTTTGGCATAAATACTTTTTCTGTAGTGTGCATAGTCTATCAGGTAAAGGTGGGCCCTCAATCCTCTATGTGAGAACTGAGGGCCCAACTTTACAGTCCATATCTCGCAAAGTTGACTTTCATAAAATCTGATTCCAACTTTCACAATTCTTTGGGAATGTTCACTAAATCCTAAGCATATTTTCAAAGAGTTTTAATAAAGTGGCCCTCACACCACACGTACATAATTTTAAAAAATAACGACAAAATAGGATTTCAAAGATGGAAAATCACCTTGAAGACTGTCCACAGACTCTCAAGCCAGGATGGCGGTGCGAAGTATACACTTTCCGATTCAGTATAGCCGGTGCTGATGCAGCAGGTGTAAGCGTTCGGGAAGGCCAGGATGTACTCGCCGTCCCTCTGCGTGACGCGCGATAACGTCACGTTGTGCTCACGCAGCATGTCCGGCGGGATCATCGTGATATCCGTCGAGAGCCACAGACCTTTGTTTTGGCAAAATGTCGGGCAAAGATATTCTACAGCTTTCCTGAAGTTATACGCCTGATCTGCTGGGATGCCGTACCTTAACACATATTAGCATAGAAATTAAGAAAACGCCATAAAGTAAATTAAACATTTATTCATTCACTTCAAATCTATTACTATAAAACAGTATCTTGACCTACTGACAGATTTTGCAAAACTGAACCGATGAATCTAGAAATGGAGGAAAGGTAGGAGGTACCTTGAAGATGCATGCACTATGGACGGGTTTAAACAAAACCAACCCTACAGGAGAGAAAAGACGTTGTTAAGTTTAGTTGTAGTAATATTTATTTTACTTACCATATTCTTTCGGGTCCTAAGAGCTGGTACTCCAGCCAGTTTACTGCATGTGGATCCTTGTGCCAGCAAGAAGTTGAGAACAGCATGCCCAGCAGCAGAGTGGGCACCGTTACGCCCAACACCGGTCCCAAATATTGAAGCACATTGCGAGGATTCTGGCTAACCACCTGGAAAGAGTTCGAGGGTATAGACACGTAACTATGACAACAATTGTTTTATTTATTCTTGTGGTTTTTATACAATATACAAGTTAACACTATTTACACTAGGTACTAAAGTAATGACTAACTAACTAACAAAAACAAAAATTACTCGTCGGCATCGATTGTGTATGAGAACCTCATATTTTCTTTTCCACCCTATGATTGAATGTCACTTAAACGTCACAAAACGTCAAGGTCTTCTTTACAAGGAACCCTTATAATTTCGCTATGTCCGTCCGCACCTTAGCGCGACGTTCGCACGGACGTAAATATATCGTGGCGAATTTTTAACGCGCTAGAATGCACTCTGTTATTGTTAAGTTGGATTCTCGAAGCTCGACTCAACACTGAGAGTTGAAAATCCAGTGCGCGATAAAATCCCGCTGCGATATTTTTACGTCCGTGGGAACGTCCACTTAGTACTAAAAAGCAATAATTTAGCATAGATATACATATTCATCACGTCGACAGTGGTACAACAAAATCATGAAAAAAAAATTTTTTTTGGGTACCTTCTGTACACGTAAAGTGGGGATATTTTGTTTTTCTCGTCGACCCCAAGATGCGGGGTGTTGTTGGATGGGGGTGTTGTTGGATGGGTCTTTCAAAAATATTGCTGGTTTGTGAAAACAATAAAAAGGAAAAGAAATATTAAGGTTTAAAGTGCTACTTTTTGTTAGAGTCGGACCCCTGCCAGATAAACGGTTAGTTTTGGACGAGTGAAAAAATTCACGGTAGTAGTATTAGGTCTTTACCTATGAAATTGCCGTTCTGCAGTACTGGCCATTTCAAATCAAAATAATTTTTGATTGGCTAAGAATTCTAATTTCAAATTAATTTTATTTTAAAAACATGGATTTTTATTCCCAAAAGTAGTCATTTGTTTATTGATTAGTGTTACATTTTCATCGCATTTCAATCTTTTTCGTCATCATGGATACGTTAAAAATTCGAGTAATTATGGAATATGAGTACCGTCGTGGCAGCAACGCGGCACAAGCGGCACGCAACATCAACGACGTTTAAGGAGCTAACACTACAAACCAACGCACCACTTGTTATTAGTTTGCTCGCTTCCGTTCTGGAAATTTCGACCTGAAAAATGAACCTCGCGGTCGTCCGAAGACTTTGGTCGACAATGACGAATTAAAGGCGATTGTAGAAGCTGATGATACACAATCTACGGCTGAATTAGCAGCAGCTTTCGACGTTAGCGTCAAAACAATATTGGTCCATTTGCGTCAAATTGGCAAGGTAAAAAAGCTTGACAAATGGGTGCCCCACAAACTCAATGATCGCTAGCGCGAAGTACGCGTCGAGACGTGCCTTGCACTGCTCAACAGACACACAAATGAAGGAATTTTGAACCGCATTGTTACCTGCGATGAAAAATGGATTCTGTTTGATAACCGCAAGCGCTCAGCAAGTTGGTTGGATCCTGGTTCAGCACCTAAACAATGCCCTAAACGAAAACTTACCCCTAGAAAAGTGATGGTCACTGTTTGGTGGTCTAGCGCCGGTGTGATTCATCACAGCTTCTTACCAAACGGGGTGAGCATTACTTCAGATGTGTACTGTGAAGAACTGAACACAATGATGGAGAAGCTGGCACATCTCCAACCAGCATTGGTCAATCGCTCGTCTCCGCTGCTCCTGCACGACAACGCGGGACCTCATACTGCACAGCAGACGGCCTCCAAGTTGCAAGAACTGGGGTTGGAAGCTCTTCGTCATCCGCCCTACTCACCAGACCTTGCGCCTACAGACTACTACTTTTTCCAGAATTTGGATAACTTCTTGGCGGGAAAAAAATTCAATACCCGAGAGGCAGTACAAAATGCCTTTGAAGAATTTGTTGCCTCCCGTCCAGCTGATTTCTTTAAGAAGGGCATCAATAAACTGCCACTGCGTTGGCAAAGATGCATTGATTGCATGGGTGATTACTTCGATTAATACAAATAAAAAATGCATGAAAAAAATTCGTTTAGATTTTTTCATACAAAACGGCAATAATCATAGGTAAAGACCTATTATATACCGGATGACTTTTTTACCGTCTCGAAAAAAATAGGGCATAATAGGTGAACGGAGTAGATGCCTATGGCATCGAAATTTTTTATTTTTCAAGAACATACAAAGAAACATACTACACATTTGAAGTAAACTTTTAATACTAGAACAATAAAAACAGAAATCTAAAAAAAAATTAATAAATCGATGAAAAAATATCGAAATTCAAATCATACGCACCCTACTAAATGCGCGGAATTTATCAATGAATTCGTAGCGCGATCTTTCAAGCAGGCCGTAGGTAGGCAGGTATACTCGCCGCACGTGCTGCTGTCGGCCTCTTTGATATCCTTCCTTTCGCAAGCGCACGAGCCGCTCGCGCATCCCCGTCCCCGCACGCCCCGCCCGCGCCCCGCGCTCTCTTTCTCTCTCAGTATTTTTCTTTCTTTCACTCTCCAGTCGCCTGCGATTAGTCACAGCGTGACGTCGCATTGTTTTTGTTTCCGCGTGTGCATCAGCCCCCAGGTGATAGTTATCGAAGGTCGTTTGACAGGAATAACGTATCTACAAATGATACGTTCCTCTGCTCTATCTGCGAGACATCTACTTCCAGCACGACGGATCCAGGTCACTACGAACGATCTGTACGCGCGTATCTCGATAGTGCACTGATGAATTCGGTGATAAGTGAATAGGTCGCGGTGGACCTGTGAACTAGCCGACGAGGTCACCAGACCTACACCCCTAGACTTTTATTTGTGGGCCGAACTAAAACGTTTAGTGTAGGTATACCGAAGAAGCTCAAAGTGATCCAAAACGGCTGTTTTAAAAAGTGATGAGACATGCTTCGAAGTTTAACAAACAATTTGCAAAGACGTGCTAGTTTATGTTTAGAAAAAAACGGTGGACATTTTGAACAATTACTGCGATATGGCTAAAGGGGATGGCGGAGTAGACCGAGACATAACACACCGGATCAACTCGGGATGGATGAAATGGCGACAGGTTACAGGAACAACTTGCGACCCACGGATGCCCCTCAAGTTGAAGGGGAAAATTTACAAGTCCGTGATAAGGCCTGTCGTACTTTATGGATCGGAATGCTGGGCAGTGAAGAAGACGGATGAAAAAAAATTGCATGCAGCGGAGATGAGAATGTTGAGATGGATATGTGGAGTGACGAGAATGGATAAAGTGAGAAATGAGTCTATAAGAGGAAGTTTGAAAATGGCGGCAGTGACAGAAAAGTTGAAAAGATATCGTCTTGGTATGGGTATGTAATGAGGAGAGACGAAACGCATGTGACTAAAAGAGTGATGAATATAACATGTTGATGGATGGAGAGGCAGAGGAAGGCCAAAGAAAAGATGGTTGGATTGTGTGAGGAATGATATGAAAGAGAAGGGAGTGAATGATAGCGTGACGGTTGACAGGGGAGAATGGAAGAAGAAAACGTGTTGCGCCGACCCCAAGTAATATGGGATAAGGGCAGGAAAATGATGACTGCGATATGGCTAAAGAGGTAAGTACCTACATTTTTTGTAAATAATTATAATTTTGTGTAATTTTGTAAACAATCAATGTAATCTGTAAATAAGTTGGTTTCGTTCTTTTAAATACGCCTAGAATGTTGTAGTACCTACCTATACGAATACCATAAAGAAAGCATGTTAGAAACATTTTATCAATTTACTATAAAAAAAAAAGTTAAAATTTAACATGTTACTCTACTCAACTGCAGCATATTAGAAGGCCCTAAGCCCGCAAAACTAAGAAGGAATGGATCTAAATCACTAAATAATATGGGTACTGCCATTTACAAATCCATTAAAAAAAAAAAAAAAAATGCAAGTATCAATATGTTAAAAGTTACAAACCAACAAACATACGATAGGTACGTCATCGACTAACTTGCTTTGGAACAACATGGACACCGAGTGATAGGTACGGTTACCGCCTAACCAGGCAACGTACACACGGCGCTATTTTTCAAGTGTATAGAATACGATATTTTATCGTATACAGTGACTTTTTGTACTCAAAACTGAAAGTTTGTTCACACAGCTAAAACGATACAAGAAAATAATCTTTTCGATCGACAATTTTTATCGTGTTCATGCATTAGGTCATGTTAGTATAGCACTTTTGCTCGACGAAATTCTCTGGCAGAAAATCGTCACGTAACGAAAACGTTTAAATGCCCCCTACATGCGACTTTGTCTCTTTCTATTATATCATGAAAGAGACAAAGAGAGAGAGGACAAAACGACGACAGACGAGGACGGAGGGGAAAATTTTCGAATTTTACTTCATGGGTGTCGTTTTCATGGTTTTCGAGGGAGCCAAAGCCGGTAGTGAAGTTAAATTGAAAATTCAAGATGGCGGCTGTGAAAATTTTGTGTTTGTGTTTTAAATCATACGTTAGAAGGAACTTCATTCCTGACGGTGGTCCCCGACCGCACATTTTTATTTTTTTCTAATTTTTATTGTTGTTGCCAGAGTGAAAGTTGATTATATTAGTATCCAACCGACAACCGGATACATTGTATTTATACATATTATGTGTAATTAATGTAGGATATGGTAGTAGCGAAGACAGTTCGATGGAGAGTGAAATAGTAATATAGATGAATCTGATGAAAAAATCTTAGAAAAATGTGTTTTAAAACTTCTTCATAAAGGACCACGATAAAAAATTATAAACTACTCGCGCTTGACTATAATTTTATCGATAATAATTTGCAATGTGACTTAACACTATCGTAAGATGACAATTAAACGTCATCATACCACATATAAATAATCACATTTTCGAAAACGATATTATGAATTAAAACTATAATATAATTACGAGATATTTTTTCTGAGCTGTCGCAATTTCATATCTAATGTGTTCCTCTTTTATTTGAATTTTTTGAACAACTGCAGAGAGAGCGAATTTTTAAAAATTTTGACACAGCTCCAACCTCCATGACGTCCCGCAGGACTCTGATCGCGAGCGGATTTAGCCAAATTGACTAATTTTGAGTTTATTTAAAAAAAATCTATTAAACTCAAAAATCCAACCGTTAAATTCCCTCCGAAATACGATTACCTCATGATACATGCAATTTTCATATAATTTTGTGCTATAACTAGGAAATGAAACGGAAAATGGTTTTGAAATCGACCATGTTTCGGATTTTTTTTTCATCGAGGAAAGTACAACTTATCGTGTTTTGAACCGTTAATTTCCCTCAAGCAAGGATGTATCCATGGCATATATTTTTTTCGGGACCTTAATACACTAATTTGACCATTTAAAATTGATTCTGAAAACAGGAAAATTCGGATAACCCCCCGTTAAGTACTTGCATAGTAAACAATTTAAAATCGCCTTCGTAACCTCACTTTACCACAGACTTTACGTACGATGTCTCAGGTATTACTAATTCCATTTAGTGAGCGATTGTGTAAGAATTTTACCTAAACAAGTTTTTACACAACAGACCTTGAAAGTACCTAATCGCCGCGGATAGTCATTGTCTCAAAGTACCTAACATTCGCGCCGAGGCGCCCGCGACCCCTACCGCTCAGCTTTTCGGTTTTCATTGACAATTCAAAAGTGCCTGTAATTGGTTTATTTGAAATAAATGCTTTGAGTTTGAGTTTTGAGTTTGAGTTTGAGTTTCGTAGACGACTTGATCCCGAAAGTGAACTCTCACGCACACATCCAGTTTTTCTGTACATGTGCTTGCGCAGAACGCTAAGGCTACGTTCCGAATTGCGACGTAATCGATTTGAGCTTGCTTAAACCCGTTCGGAATTAGCGTGTGATAACGATGAGATGACGTCAAACATGCACCATCTTGCGATAACGCCGACCATGCCCTAAATTAATATCACCGTGAGCGCTGTCAAAAATGACAGTTGTGCTGTTTAGTTTTGAGTCGCATCATATCTTAAACTAACGTGACATTTTCGAAATTGTGCTTCTGACTACAGTCGCCAGGTAACCAAACCATAAGAAGAAATTTTTAGTGTATACACAAAGAAACACTAATCCAACCATAAGTTTTGACGTTGAGTGAGCACTATGAGCACGTTCACGAGCGTTTAATCGTGATATCTAAATCGAAACGCAAATTATTGATGTGATTGCTGTGAGCGATTATGGCATAATTCGGTATACAGCCTACGATAGGCGCGCACGCCGTCGTTGCTTAGCAACGGGCGGGGCGGCCGGACGACCTATCGACGTTCTCGCTCTCGCATGTATGCACGTCCTTTTCATTTTGCGTGAAGTACAGTCGAGAATTCTTGCTTCAAGTAATGTTTCGATTATTTAAATAAAATAAAAATAAATTAGATCGTTTTAAAAGTTTGTTCGTCTTTGATACTGTTTTAGTTTTATTTGTAAGGTTAGGTTTTTCTTATTGTGTTATTATCTTTAGTAGGTAAATTGGTGCGTTTTTTATTTGTACTGAGGTGTTTTGTTTGTTGTGTTTTATTCGATTGAATTGTGTTACGCAATTAGGGTGCAGGTTTGTCTTATTATCTTAATTTATTAGTAAGTGGGATATTAATTTATTTATATATTTATGTTAATACGGTTTGTGGACCAATTACATTAACACATATTATATACTTACAAATAGTATAGCCAAAGATATTTTATTTTAAGTTCATACATACTATAATGCGAAAAGACTTTTTCCCCAACCTAATATGTTGATTAAAATATGATACGCATCCGTAGCTAATATGGTTTTACAGAATTATAATCATTAGAATCAGCAATACAACTCCAAAAGTTAGAATTGACCACAAATCTAGCGGTTTCATGAAATCATGGGGTTTGAGGTCAATTCTAACTTATGGAGTTGTATTGCTGATTCTAATGATTATAACTCGGTAAAGCCATATTAGCTACGGTCGCGTCTCATATTTTAATCAACATACAACCTGACACCGACTTGCAAATTGCAAAAAACGTAAAAAAATAATAATTTCGCGGGTTTTGTTATTATTTAAAGTTTAAATTTTAAAGAACATAATTCCAAATTCAAATGTGTGTGATTTTCATTTATTTTTCGTACTGTCAAGATGAGTGAATGTAATGAAGAATTTCGATACATTTTAAAATTTTACTACAAAAAAGGTAAAATGCAACGCAAGCCGCGAAAAAAATTTGCGATGTTTATTATGGACCCAGTGCAGTGTCTGTGAGAGTAGCACAAATTTGGTTTAAGCGTTTTCAATCCGGAAATTTTGATGTCAAAGGTGCACGTCGCTCTGGTCGCCCTATTACGGATAAAATGGATGCCATTTTTTAAAAAGTGGAGTAAGATCGGCATATCAGTAGTTAAAAAATAGCTGAAGAACTGGGAATTGACCACAAAACAGTTTTGGCGCATTTGAAAAAAACTGGGTACACAAAAAAGCTCGATATTTGGGTACCTCACGAGCTCACTGAAAGAAACTAATGAACCGTGTACTCATTTGTGATTCTTTATTACGACGTAATGAAACCGAACCATTTTTGAAGAAGCTGATAACTGGTGATGAAAAGTGGATCACGTACGACAAGAACGTGCGAAAAAGGTCGTGTTCAAAGGCCGGTCAGGCTTCACAGACTGTGGCGAAACCCGGGTTAGCTCGCAACAAGGTGATGCTGTTTGTGTGGTGGGATTGGAAGGGCATTATTCATTATGAGCTGTTACCACCAGGCAGGACCGTCGATTCTGAACTCTACTGCGAACAATTGATGAGATTAAAGCAAGAAGTTGAGAGAAAGCGGCCGGAATTAATCAACAGAAGGGGTGTGGTTTTTCATCATGATAACGCTAGACCTCACACATATTTAGCCACTCAGCAAAAATTAAGAGAGTTTGGCTGGGAGGTGTTAATGCATCCGCCGTACAGTCCTCACCTTGCATCTTCAGATTTCCACCTGTTTCGATCTCTTCAGAATTCTTTAGGCAGTGTCAGGTTAACATCACGAGAGGACTGCCAAAACCACTTGTCGCGGTATTTTGATCAGAAGTCCCAAAATTTCTATAGCAATGGGATCATATCCCTACCTACAAGATGGCAAAAAGTTATCGAACAAAACGGTACCTACATAATAGGTTGGGGAAAAAGTTTCTTCGCATTTTTTTAAGAAAATTCAAAACATTTTTTTATATGCATTATTTACATTTATCTGAAGTATGTAGGTACCATTTTGTTCGATAACTTTTTGCCATCTTGTAGGTAGGGACATGATCCCATTGCTATAGAAATTTCGGGACTTCTGATCAAAATACCGCGACAAGTGGTTTTGGCAGTCCTCTCGTGATGTTAACCTGACACTGCCTAAAGAATTCTGAAGAGACCGAAACAGGTGGAAATCTGAAGGTGCAAGGTCAGGACTATACGGCGGATGCATTAACACCTCCCAGCCAAACTCTCTTAATTTTTGCTGAGTGGCTAAAGATGTGTGAGGTCTAGCATTATCATGATGAAAAACCACACCCCTTCTGTTGATTGATTCCGGCCGCTTTCTCTCAACTTCTTGCTTTAATCTCATCAGTTGTTCGCAGTAGAGTTCAGAATTGATGGTCCTGCCTGGTGGTAACAGCTCATAATGAATAATGCCCTTCCAATCCCACCACACACACAGAATCACCTTGTTGCGAGTTAACCCGGGTTTCGCCACAGTCTGTGAAGCCTGACCGGCCTTTGACCACGACTTTTTTCGCACGTTCATGTCGTACGTGATCCACTTTTCATCACCAGATATCAGCTTCTTCAAAAATGGTTCGGTTTCATTACGTCGTAATAAAGAATCACAAATGAGTACACGATTCATTAGGTTTCTTTCAGTGAGCTCGTGAGGTACCCAAATATCGAGCTTTTTTGTGTACCCAGTTTTTTTCAAATGCGCCAAAACTGTTTTGTTTTCAATTCCCAGTTCTTCAGCTACGTCGTAACTACTGATATGCCGATCTTGCTCCACTTTTTCAAAAATGGCATCCATTTTATCCGTAATAGGGCGACCAGAGCGACGTGCATCTTTGACATCAAAATTTCCGGATTGAAAACGCTTAAACCAAATTTGTGCTACTCTCACAGACACTGCACTGGGTCCATAAACATTGCAATTTTTTTTCGCGGCTTGCGTTGCATTTTTACCTTTTTTGTAGTAAAATTTTAAAATGTATCGAATTTCTTCATTAGATTCACTCATCTTGACAGTACGAAAAACAAATGAAAATCACACATTTTCCTAATTTGAATTTGGAATTATGTTCTTTAAAATTTAAACTTTCAATGATACCAAAACCAGCCAGATACAAATAGTATAGCCAAAGAGATTTTATTTTAAGTTCATACATACTATAATGCGAAAAGACTTTTTCCCCAACCTAATACTTTAGATAAATGTAAATAATGTATATTAAAAAATATTTTGAATTTTCTTAAAAAATGCGAAGAAACTTTTTCCCCAACCTATTACAACCTGACATTGACCTGCAAATTGCAAAAAACGTAAGAAAATTTGAATTTCGCAGGCTACCTTAGTGCATCCCCCTTAATGTAATTGTGTTGATTATGAATTTGATTTTGAAAACGTTTTAAACTCGACTGTACCATGCGCGCGGCCCACATAGTACCTAGCGAATGAAATGTGCGTTAGTCTCCCTCCCACGTACAATTTTCATTCATGCGCGACCGCAGCCACTATCGCCTATTTTGGCTATTACTAGTTTTACGCACGGGCCGTAGAATGGATAGTTTTCATGACTTTTTAAGGATATTCGGAACTTTTGCAATTCCAATGGTACTAGGCAAATATTCTCGTGTATGGCTTCTGTTCCACTCACACAATACACCATATTATTTTCGAGACGGTAAAAAATTTCATCCGGTATAACGAATTTAAAAGGAAAACCATCAGCGCTAAGTAGGCTTTTCAAGTTTACGAGTAAAAGTCAAATATTCATGAAAAATCAAAAAGCCCTCTGCTTAGTCTGCATTATTGTGCAACTACAGAACCCTATTACTGCGCGTGGCCCGACATGCACTTGGTCACCTTTTTGCTTTAAGCTTAAGACCAATGACGTGACAGAAGTTTTAAGTAACTGGAAGTTTTTATCAGAAGTGATAAAGCAATTACGAAGTCAACTAGATACAATACAGTCGGAAAGTACGGTAAGGGTACCTTAGGATTCCAAGGATGGCGTCCATAGGAGTCAGACTTATTTTTGATGAAGCCGTAGCCTTCTTCACCGGTGTCAATGGCCGCGGTGTGCACGCACACGTGCTCAGTGCCCAGCGTCACGAGGCGCCAGTAAGACTTCTCGATTTTGGTTAATTCGGGAGGGTCGGCGGACTCTGAGGCTTGTCCGAATGTGTTCTCATATGTCATCGTGGCAATCTGTGGGCAGAAGGGCTTTTAATATTATTATTATATTTTATTTACTTCAGAGAAAACTCCATAATGGTTACATAAATAACATAAAATCAGTGTGCTAGTAACAAAATTGTACCTAAAATATGCTAGTATTGTTAGTACCTATACCTAACTGATGCCATATGGCTGTCCTAATCCACTTATTTTGGAAAGGACAGTCAAAGCGGGCAGGAATAGCTATTAGGATGCAGTTGCTGCTACTTCGTAGACAGTGCAGCAAGGAGTTTGGTTTCTTGAGCATGATAGTTTGAAAGCCATCTGTACGCGCTTTAGCAAACATACCGCGCTGCAGCGCCACGGCAGCCCCAACTGCATGCTGAAAGCGTTGTTATATTGGGTGCGCAGGGCTCTTTAGGTTCACAGGCCACTCGAGTAAAACGACTGGCAGAATGCCTTAAACAGTGTTATTTTCACTTCTTCAGTGCAAAGAGCGAACCTGCGAGCGAGCATATTGCCTCTCACCGCCAAAGCCTTGCGCGCTCCCTCTGTATGTCCTCGTCATCCTTGAGGTCACCTGTTACAATGTGACCCAGATACTTAGACCTATCCACAACATTTAAGGCTACAGCGTTAAGGATGACAGGAGGAACATACGTGGGATAGTATGCACCTGCTCTTAATACCAGTAACTCAACTCTTTTCAGAGTTGTATTTAAGCCCGTACTACACCAGACCACCACCACCACCAGTTTGTACTGAGACACCAGATTTCTTAATCCACTGATTGAGGGGCTCAGCAGCACCATGTCGTCTGCATAGCTAATATTGTTAAGACATTTGTCATCAATGAAACAGCCGACCAGAGTGCTACTGAGCTGCTCAATCAGCTTATTTACATACAAATTAAACAATAATGCCGAGCTTAACCCCCCTTGTCGTACACCACATTCCAATTTATAGTCGTCCGACAACGTACCAGCCCATCAAACTCAAACCCAAAGCATTTATTTCAAATAAACCAATAACAGGCACTTTTGAATTGTCAATGGGTCTGTCAGTCAGAAAGATGAAGCTAGTTGCCCATTCCAAAGCGTAGTAGATCCCTATGGAGAAGAACGGGCAAGAAACTCCAGGGACACTCTTTTAAATCATGATATTTTTACAAAATATTGGTTACATCATTCATTTTGAAAATATACATGTGAGAATAATGTAGAAAGACGTGCACGTTAAAAAGCGTCCGTAATATTAGGTTGGGGAAAAAGTCTTTTCGCATTATAGTATGTATGAACTTAAAATAAAATCTCTTTGGCTATACTACTTGTATCTGGCTGGTTTTGGTATCATTGAAAGTTTAAATTTTAATGAACATAATTCCAAATTCAAATTAGGAAAATGTGTGATTTTCATTTGTTTTTCGTACTGTCAAGATGAGTGAATTTAATGAAGAAATTCGGTACATTTTAAAATTTTATTACAAAAAAGGTAAAAATGCAACGCAAGCCGCGAAAAAAATTTGCGGTGTTTATGGACCCATTGCAGTGTCTGTGAGAGTAGCACAAATTTGGTTTAGGCGTTTTCGTCCGGAAATTTTGATGTCAAAGATGCACGTCGCTCTGGTCGCCCTATTACGGATAAAATGGATGCCATTTTTGAAAAAGTGGAGCAAGATTGGCATATCAGTAGTTACGACGTAGCTGAAGAACTGGGAATTGACCACAAAACAGTTTTGGCGCATTTGAATAAAACTGGGTACAAAAAAAAGCTCGATATTTGGGTACCTCACGAGCTCACTGAAAGAAACCTAATGAACCGTGTACTCATTTGTGATTCTTTATTACGACGTAATGAAACCGAACCATTTTTGAAGAAGCTGATAACTGGTGATGAAAAGTGAATCACGTACGACAAGAACGTGCGAAAAAGGTCGTGGTCAAAGACCAGTCAGGCTTCACAGACTGTGGCGAAACCCGGGTTAACTCGCAACAAAGTGATGCTGAGTGAGTGGTGGGATTGAAAGGGCATTTTTCATTATGAGCTGTTACCACCAGGCAGGACCATCGATTCTGAACTCTACTGCGAACAACTGATGAGATTAAGGCAAGAAGTTGAGAGAAAGCGGCCGCAATTAATCAACAGAAGGGGTATGGTTTTTCATCATGATAACGCTAGACCTCACACATCTTTAGCCACTCAGCAAAAATTAAGAGAGTTTGGCTGGGAGGTGTTGATGCATCCGCCGTATAGTCCTGACCTTCAGATTTCCACATGTTTCGGTCTCTTCAGAATTCTTTAGGCAGTGTCAGGTTAACATCACGAGAGGACTGCCACAACCACTTGTCGCGGTATTTTGATCAGAAGTCCCAAAATTTCTATAGCAATGGGATCATGTCCCTACCTACAAGATGGCAAAAAGTTATCGAACAAAATGGTACCTACATACTTTAGATAAATGTAAATAAAAAAATGTTTTGAATTTCCTTAAAAAATGCGAAGGAACTTTTTCCCCAACCTATTAATAAGATAAAAACTAAAACAACTAAATTAAATATTAAAATTAAAAATAAGCCATGGCAGCTAAGAGACAACCAGTCCCAACTGACGGCGCCCGTTCACGAACATGACGCATGGATCAGCACCAATTAGCTCAACCATTTTGGAGGGAACTTAATGATCCAACACACACGCCACCACCAGCGAGACATTTGAGTGAGCATGACATACTCTCAACCGCCAGGGCACACTGAAGTCAGTGAAAGACGTACCCAGTAAAAGGTAGCTTAATAGTAGCTACATAGTACTCACACGTTCTATGCAATTATAATAGGTTGGGGAAAAAGTTTCTTCGCATTTTTTAAGAAAATCCAAAACATTTTTTAATATACATTATTTACATTTATCTAAAGTATGTAGGTACCATTTTGTTCGATAACTTTTTGCCATCTTGTAGGTAGGGACATAATCCCATTGCTATAGAAATTTTGGGACTTCTGATCAAAATACCGCGACAAGTGGTTTTGGCAGTCCTCTCGTGATGTTAACCTGACACTGCCTAAAGAATTCTGAAGAGAACGAAACAGGTGGAAATCTGAAGGTGCAAGGTCAGGACTATACAGCGGATGCATTAACACCTCCCAGCCAAACTCTCTTAATTTTTGCTGAGTGGCTAAAGATGTGTGAGGTCTAGCGTTATCATGATGAAAAACCACACCCCTTCGGTTGATTAATTCCGGCCGCTTTCTCTCAACTTCTTGCTTTAATCTCATCAGTTATTCACAGTAGAGTTCAGAATCGATGGTCCTGCCTGGTGGTAACAGCTCATAACGAATAATGCCCTTCCAATCCCACCGCACACACAGCATCACCTTGTTGCGAGTTAACCCGGGTTTCGCCACAGTCTGTGAAGCCTGACCGGCCTTTGACCACGACCTTTTTCGCACGTTCTTGTCGTACGTGATCCACTTTTCATCACCAGTTATCAGCTTCTTCAAAAATGGTTCGGTCTCATTACGTCGTAATAAAGAATCACAAATGAGTACACGGTTCATTAGGTTTCTTTCAGTGAGCTCGTGAGGTACTCAAATATCGAGCTTTTTTATGTACCGTTTTTTTCAAATGCGCCAAAACTGTTTTGTGGTCAATTCCCAGTTCTTCAGCTACGTCGTAACTACTGATATGCCGATCTTGCTTCACATTTTCAAAAATGGCATCCATTTTATCCGTAATAGGGCGACCAGAGCGACGTGCATCTTTGACATCAAAATTTCCGGATTGAAAACGCTTAAACCAAATTTGTGCTACTCTCACAGACACTGCACTGGGTCCATAAACATTGCAATTTTTTTTCGCGGCTTGCGTTGCATTTTTACCTTTTTTGTAGTAAAATTTTAAAATGTATCGAATTTCTTCATTAGATTCACTCATCTTGACACTACGAAAAACAAATGAAAATCACACATTTTCCTAATTTGAATTTGGAATTATGTTCTTTAAAATTTAAACTTTCAATGATACTAAAACCAGCCAGATACAAATAGTATAGCCAAAGAGATTTTATTTTATGTTCATACATACTATAATGCGAAAAGACTTTTTCCCCAACCTAATATAATACTAAGAGATTGAACCTAAACAATGCAACAAAAACGAATTATGAAGCCGTGGATCACCTGGGCTTCTTAGGTGTATACGAAACCGGGACAGCTTGTTTCGTAAAACTAAAAGAGATTCTGCTAACGTTACCTTAAAAACGACTTACCTTCGGTACAGGAACTTTTGCAACAATTTATTGAAGAAAATAAAAAGGCAATACGAACAGAATGAATTCGAAAGACATCGTAAAAACCCTAGGGCTACTTGGAATCTAATTCGGTCTATCTCGAATCTCCAAAAAAATAAAACTACTGCCAGTGAGCTGCTGTCGATTACCTCACATCCACCCCAATCGGTTGACTTCATAAATGGTTACTTTGCTGACGTAGGACCTAATCTAGCATCTAAAATATTAAATTCCTCAAACTATATGCTTCCTTCCGCAACCAACCCTTCCTTACTCAATGCCAGTGGCAACTCGATGGTTGTTCTGGACACCGATGATGAGGAAATTGAACGTCTCATCCTTGGGCTGAAACTTAACTGTGCCGGGGGTTGGGATGGCATCCCTGCCAAACTGATTTATAGTGCAAGGCACATCCTTATCCCTGTTATTTGCCATGTTTTTAACCTTGTTTTATCAACAGGTATTTTCCCTCCAGTTTTTAAAAAGGCTATTGTCCATCCTATCTACAAGAGCGGGGACAGAGACAGTGTCAATAACTACAGACCCATTTCTGTATTATCTACTATTTCTAAGCTCCTAAAAAAAGTTATCAATAAACGTCTGCTGGACTACCTCAAGTCGAATAATGTACTTTCTGACAACCAGTATGGTTTTAGATCGGGTAGAGGTACTGAAGATGCAGTTATGGATTTACTAGGTCAAGTAACTAATAACCTAAACAATAAAGACAAGACTATAGGTATCTTTCTGGATCTCTCTAAAGCGTTTGACACCGTCTCTGTTCCCCTTTTGCTAGACAAGCTCGAAAGGATTGGTGTTAGAAGCCTACCACTTGACCTATTCAAAAGTTACCTGACAGAACGTTCCCAGGTCGTCTTACTAGATGGTTACACCAGCGGGGAGGTGTCTCTAACTTACGGGGTTCCTCAAGGAAGCGTTCTTGGACCATCGTTATTCCTTGTTTACATTAACGAGCTCTGTAAACTCAGCGCAGCTAACTCTAAGGTGATCACCTACGCTGATGACACAGTCAGCCTGGTTCACGGTAGGGATTGGTCGGAGGCCCGTCTCTTTGCAGAAAGTTATGAAATGGTTAACTCAAAATTTGCTCACCCTAAATCTTGATAAAACAAGGTTTATCGCATTTGGTCCAAAACGAGCATCACAACCGTCCCCACTCTACTGCTTGATAGCTCATGTGTGCGATTCTGGTCCGAATGTGGCATGTACCTGTGCCAGAGTTGTACGCACGGACTCTATTAAGTATCTGGGAGTAGTAGTTGATAGCAAACTTTCATGGAGCGAGCAGGTCAATTATCTGGTTTCTAGAGTGAGAAGATTGATTTCTGTTTTTAAAAACCTTAGAAGTTCCGCAAACGTTTCTACCCTGAAAACAGTTTACTTTGCACTTGCTCACTCCGTTCTTACATATTGTATAACGGCTTGGGGTTGGGCTGGGAAGTGTATTCTCCTTCGACTTGAGAGGGCACAGAGAGGGGTCCTTAAGGTTATGGCACATAAACCCATTCGTTTCCCGACTCACGATTTGTACTCGTTATGGAAGATACCTACTGTAAGGCAGTCTTTAATTCTATGCACAATGTTACGGAAACACTCGGAGTTGCCTTACGACCCTAACGCCACTATTGAGCGTAGACGTGGATGTAGATCGGACAGAGTTTGTGGCATAGTGTCGGCGAAGCTTGAAGTGGTCCGGCGGCAATACGACTTCTTTAGTTCGAGGCTGTACAATAAGGTAAACAGTGTACTCCATATTCATTCTCGTTCTTATAGGGACTGTAAAAAACTCATTGACGACTGGCTTCAAACCCTCACCTATGAAGACCTGGAGAGCTTGGTCAAACCCTGATTTGTTTCCAATATCGACCTCTTCCTTCCGAAATAGATTCATAACATATAAATTAAGACACACTCACGCACACACACACACACATACTCACATACCTATGCAAACACCCACACGCACATAATACATTCGCTCGTACCTACACATATTCACATTTTTAACCTATTATTCTAGTTTGTAATCTATCTCCAAATTCAAAATAATTTATTTTCTCTTCACAAACAAATGAAATGATGAATAAATTAAAACATGCTTAAAAAATATATGACAAAGTTTGTGAGAGACTGGTGTCTGCACTAGGAATACCTGTATAGCAGATCACCAGGGTCCCACCACACGGAATGTTAACATAATTTTATATCAACATTCATTTTAAGCATGTTTTAATTTATTCATCATTTCATTTGTTTGTGAAGAGAAAATAAATTATTTTGAATTTTGAATTTTTTTTGAATCTCCTGTGTTTAGTATAAATTCTAGAACGCTATCGTCCTTTTCCTGAGGTGGGCGTTAATTCCTACGACATTTATACAGTATTTTACTAATGTAGGTATTATTGCACTAAATGTTTTTGTCATACTGTGTTTTTTGTTCAATAAAGAATTTTTTTATTATTATTATTAATGCAAACAAAGTTTTCTCTCATCTTAATCTTCAGCAGCTCCAACAATATTTCGGAATGCTAATCAATTAGTTAATGCGTCCTTGTGGAGCAGGACAAGCATTCAGCCAAGCATTTTTGTCAGCGATGTAATCCCCCAACTTATAACGGCTGCAGTGTGCGTTTTATACAAGATTTAAATTTCGTTTCATTCAGCTGGAGTATGTGGGGAGGTATTTTATTATAACATTTTAAACAGTACCCCATGAAGGATGAGTCTACTTTAGCCAGTCTGAAACCTGGTTGAACTAATTGGTCCCAATTTCTAGTCCTATAATTGTGTCCTTCACCTCTTTTACCGAAAAAATTTAGATTTTTCCTTACGTACATGATGTTTTCGTAGATATATTGACAAGGTACCGTCATGATGTTAATATCTTTAAACAGTTCCCTTAGAGAATCGCGCCTGCGGAGGCCATGGCCATATATTGCTCTAATGGCTCTTTTCTGCAGAATAAAAATAGACTACGTCTGCAGCCCGTCCCCATAGTAAATTACCGTAAGACATAATACTATGAAAGTAACTGAAATAGACCAGCCTCGCGGTATCTACATCAGTGAATTGACGGATTTTTCTCACCGCATATGCTACTGAACTTAGCCATCCTGCAAGAGATGTTAAATGCGGACCCCATTGCAGCCTTGAGTCGAGCGTGATCCCCAGGAAAACAGTTTTATCGACGAATTCTAGTTTCTCTTTATTCAATACTATGTCACAATCAGTACTTTTAACATTTGGTAGAGCAAATCTTATACATTTAGTCTTTTTCCCATTTAAAAATAAATTATTAGCAGTGAACCAATTATGGATCTGCAGAAGGGCGTTATTTACGTCGTCAAGATTTAATGCATGTCTATTCATCTTAAAAATTAAGGATGTATCGTCAGCAAATTACACCATTTGTGGTTGGTTTTTTAATAAATGGGGTAGATAATTAATATAATAGGTCTTTACCTATGAAATTGCCGTTTTGTATGAAAAAATTTAAAGGAATTTTTTTCATGCATTTTTTATTTGTATTAATCGAAGTAATCACCCATGCAATCAATGCATCTTTGCCAACGCAGTGGCAGTTTATTGATGTCCTTCTTAAAGAAATCAGCTGGACGGGAGGCAACAAATTCTTCAAAGGCATTTTGTACTGCCTCTCGGGTATTGAATTTTTTTCCCGCCAAGAAGTTATCCAAATTCTGGAAAAAGTAGTAGTCTGTAGGCGCAAGGTCTGGTGAGTAGGGCGGATGACGGAGAGCTTCCAACCCCAGTTCTTGCAACTTGGAGACCGTCTGCTGTGCAGTATGAGGTCGCGCGTTGTCGTGCAGGAGCAGCGGAGACGAGCGATTGACCAATGCTGGTTGGAGATGTGCCAGCTTCTCCATCATTGTGTTCAGTTCTTCACAGTACACGTCTGAAGTAATGCTCGCCCCGTTTGGTAAGGAGCTGTGATGAATCACACCGGCGCTAGACCACCAAACAGTGACCATCACTTTTCTAGGGGTAAGTTTTCGTTTAGGGCATTGTTTAGGTGCTGAACCAGGATCCAACCAACTTGCTGAGCGCTTGCGGTTATCAAACAGAATCCATTTTTCATCGCAGGTAACAATGCGGTTCAAAATTCCTTCATTTGTGTGTCTGTTGAGCAGTGCAAGGCACTTCTCGACGCGTACTTCGCGCTGGCGATCATTGAGTTCGTGGGGCACCCATTTGTCAAGCTTTTTTACCTTGCCAATTTGACTCAAATGGACCAATATTGTTTTGACGCTAACGTCGAAAGCTGCTGCTAATTCAGCCGTAGATTGTGTATCATCAGCTTCCACAATCGCCTTTAATTCGTCATTGTCGACCAAAGTCTTCGGACGACCGCGAGGTTCATTTTTCAGGTTGAAATTTCCAGAACGGAAGCGAGCAAACCAATAACAAGTGGTGCGTTGGTTTGTAGTGTTAGCTCCGTAAACGTCGTTGATGTTGCGTGCCGCTTGTGCCGCGTTGCTGCCACGACGGTACTCATATTCCATAATTACTCGAATTTTTAAAGTATCCATGATGACGAAAAAGATTGAAATGCGATGAAAATGTAACACTAATCAATAAACAAATGACTACTTTTGGAAAAAAAAATCCATGTTTTTAAAATAAAATTAATTTGAAATTAGAATTCTTAGCCAAACAAAAATTATTTTGATTTGAAATGGCCAGTACTGCAGAACGGCCATTTCATAGGTAAAGACCTAATATACTAAAAAGAGGAAAGGACCCAATATCGAGCCCTGTGGAACACCCATTTGTACTTTTAGACCGAGTGAATTGGTCACCATTTATTTGAACTTGTTGTTGTCTATCATTTAAATAAGATTTTACTAAACTGAGCGCAAGTTTACCTAGTCCGTCCGAAGGTTTCGTGATTTACGCAGTCAAATGCCTTGGAGAGGTCACAAAAGATTCCTATGGTATCTTGGGCCTCCTCCCACGCTGAAAATATGTGTTTTAATAAAGTGACACCCGCGTCAGTCGTGCAGCGTCCTTTGGTGAAACCAAATTGCTGATCGTGCAAGATTTGGTTGGTGTTAAAATGATAAAGCATGTTGACATGTTTTATTTTTGTTTGTATATTTCTCTTTATTTATATTAGTATTAATGTTCAACTAGATTCACACATACGTATCTCTGTGAATAAAACTTACCCGAATTATTAGGTCACACAGGGGGACGTCATTGCGTCATTCGATAGGTAGTTGCTGAAAATCAGCGCCGCTGACGATAGGCTCGCCCGTCGTCACGGCATTTTGCTGAGCAACGACCTTTTCTTGCACAGATACGACGCACGGATTTATTTGTTCTCGTTGTTTTTGTTATAAAAGTATTATTTTTCCACTTTTTATTGCATGTTTGTTTAGGTTTGTTTTCATTTAATAGTGTCACAACACAGAGCAAAGGCAATATGGAGTTGTAACACAGATAACTACATATGTCAGAGTTGTAAAAGTGAAATTGTCTTTTGTCTCAATCAATCAAAATTGAATATGAGGCTTTTGCTCACACTGTTTTTGAGTGTATTTTGTAATTTTTTTATTTTATTTTTTATAATGTGCGTTTTATTTGTCCAGAATAAACAGATTTTTTTATCTTCTTTTTTTCCATCTCTAGTTTACACTGAACTTCAATGCTTGAAGTTAGAAAAAAAGTACTGAATCCATGGTCTATACTTATTATAAAATTAAGTCGCTTTTGTGTGTTTTTTTAGTGTTTTTCTATCTATAATATGTATGTATTTACAAAAAAAAAATGTATATAAGTAGTTTATCAGCCATCTCGTTACCATAACACAAGCATTAGGTTGCTTAGCTTGGGGCTAGATGGCGTTGTGTGATATGTCCAAAACATATTTATTTATTTATTTATTTATTTATTTTCGTGTGTCTGCGTGGCCGCGTTGTTATTCTAAACTACGCAACGGATTTTGATGCGGTTTTCACTATCATTTAGAGAATTTATTCCGGAAGGTTTATATGTCTAACACATTGATATTTAACTTATATATAATATAGAAACCTTCATAATTTGTCAAGTCGTAAAAACCGTGCGAAGCAGGGTCGGGTCGCCAGTTATATTATAAATGCGAAAGTATATTTTCCTCCTTAACGACTGAATGGATTTAGATATACCATGGCTCATAGATAGTCCTTGTCCCTATTATATATATCATATAATATTTTTATCCCGTAATCGGTAGTACGTTTCCGTGAGATAATTTCCAACCTCGACGAAGGCAAAAGCTAGTATTACTATATAAACGCGCTGTCAATGTTAAATGGACAAACCACGGACACGCGGTTGTGTGGCGTGGGTACCTTTTTGAATTTAGCTCGGTTCATGACCGCGCCCTTGATGATACAGTCTTCTGCCTCATTGACAGCGGCCATCGTGTCTTCGTCTTCTGTCTCATCGTCAGAAGAGTCCATTAAGCCAAGCAATCGCTTCTGGCGGTTTAGCGGGTTCACGGCGCGGTCCAAAAGTTTTTGATTCTTTCGGTTCCATGCGTTCTCAACTTTCTGCGTAATATCCTGGCGCTCCTCTTTAGACCAAAAAATAAATAAAAATTCTCAGTAAAGAATTTATGGAAAACCTAAAAAGAAAGTGTATAGAACTTATGACTAACAAGAATACTTACGATGAGAAAGCGTGTCGTATGGTAGCAGATACTTTACATAAATCTGGTCGAGTTTCCTCTCAGTATTAGGCCCTTTATTAAATTTCATATCTTCTGCGACCTTGCCCCATCGCTTCTTGTTATATACCGTTTCTAGACCGCCGTGCCGTTGCACGAGGTGGTATAATTTCGGTAAGTTTACCTCGACACCATCCAGCTGCAAAACGTATTTCTCTATTACTGATTATCATGTTATACAGGGTGTTTGCAAGCTGGGTGCAAAGCTTTAAGGGGATTGTTGACACCATTTGGAGCAGTTTGAGCCATACTTGTCTTAAAAGAAGTAGGTATTTTAAATTTTTCGTTTTTTTTAAATAGCCCAATTTCTGACAGTTAATTTCCAACAGTGCCCCAGTTAAATCTGGACACTTTTGAGGTCGCAGAAAACCATAAAATAAAAAACTTGAAAATACAGAAATTTAATAAAAACAAAACTAAGTTTGCAGTTAAAGAAAAAAAAAACATACTTGGTTTAAGACATATACCTCAAAATGCTCTATTTGGTGTCAAGTCAACTATCATCCCCTTAAGGCTTTGCACCCAGCTTCCAAACAGTCTATAATAATGTTAAAAATGTCATAATACACTCAATAAGTTTCGCTAGAGTTGCGGTGAACATCACACTACTCAAGCATTATGTTATTAATTATTTATTTAAAAGAACTGATGAGTTTTATTACGTATAGAAGTGGACGTTCGGTACAACACCTTCAAGCCATCGTTCTGATCGCATAGTGGTCTTGGGCGTACGAGTTTCTCCGGGTGATGCAAAACGAGCAAAGAGAAATTTTAAAAAAGAAACGTAGTTTGAAAGTATCAATACTTACCAATGGTGCTCGTGTAAAATTAACTTTTTGTTGAGCGAGGGATAACTTGATAGCGCAAAGTTCTCTCGCTGCCGGTCCCCAGCGGCTGAACAGTCGCGAAATGTATTGGTTCGTAACATCGAACCTCATTTCGTCATGCACTCGAAACGGTGGTTTCCAACCAGGAGGGGGCACCACCTTACAGATGCCATATTTAACTGCTTCTGGCCAGATCTTCTCATAGAAACGAAGTGGGTCCTGGAAATTGTTTATTAAATTGCATAACATCATACTATAATGAAACAGGTCTCGTCTCAAACTTGCAAACATTTTTTATATAGGAAGCAAAAAATGTCTGTTGAATTTCCCTAAGTGTTATCAATTTATCATAAACTCGTGTTAAAAGTAATCAAGACAGATACTAAATGTAGGTTAGGTAATACTTACACGAAATTCTATTTCGCTAGGGTGGTACACAGGAGCGTCTACTAGCAACCCGCCATTCGTTGTCAGCAAGGAGCCGCTGGTGCCAGGCGCGTCTTGATCTGAAAGTTCTTCCGGATCCATTTTCTTGGCATCCTTTTCATTGGCAAGGGTCGCCGCCATGCTGTCGACTTCAGCGCACATACGGCGCCTAGCCTCTATTTTAGACATCAATTCGGCTCTCATCTCCACCTTGAGGCGAGCAAAATCTCTTTCTTTCTCTTTCGCCATCTGGGCAAGCCGCTCTTGGTAGCGGGACACGATATACTTCTCTGCCGTAATCCGTGATAGTTCCTGTATATTCTCTTCCGAGATGCGGGCACTCTCTTTTTCCTTTTCCTTTCTGACGAGTTCGTGCTTCAACTTTGCTTCAGCTAACTTATTTTTAACAGCTACCGGATGTAGTTTTCTTTTCTCGGCTGTGAGGCGGATTGGCGTCTCTTGATCATGACTCGTAGCATCGCTCATCTCAGCAGTGCTGTCGGATGATATGCTTATACTCTCCAGAGTGTCACTTCGACCCTCTGTATTCTCCAGGGTCTTGATAAGTTGGTCAAGTAAATGTTCTCCTTCTTCAAGTGAGAACTTAGGTTTGTTTTTCTCATCTCTCGACCCCCAACAAACCCCCATGAACTTTTTGCCGAGTACCGTGTTATTTCTTAATTTCAGCATTAGAGGATGGTTTGGTATTCGCAAGTAAACATAACCTTGGTCATCGTTCATCGAATCCGCGTCTTCGTTGTCAATTTCAACGTCTTCTGTTTCACCTTCTCTTTCCGTTGGTTCGTTCTCTAGAACCGCGGCATTGTTTTCCTGTCCCTTTCTTGTTAATTCAATTTGAGATTTTAGTAAACTAGAAACTTCCAACAGTTTTCCAATCCTGGTGCAGGGCTTACACACTTTACAGCGTGAGTCCAGTAATTCCTGAGATGTGTTTATGATGTCCACGTCAGAGCGCAACTCTTCCGCGAGGCATGTCGTCGGTACCTCGAACTGAACATTTCCAGCACGCTCAAGATTGGCTGCTGTATTTCGCAAGATTCTTGTAAAGATAGGCTCATCCGGCTCGTGGCTTGCTAAGAATATTTGCTGATCACTGAAGATCGCATCGTGCATGCCGCTTGGTCCAGGTTCTGGAACGTGAATGAATGCAAATTAACGAACTGGTTACGCTTGCACAAGGGTAATTTTTCATTAACTTCCATACAAGCTTATCAAAATTTACCTGGCTTTTAAACACCTGCCATAAAGAAATTTCTATCTGCAGCAAAATATGGTAAATCAGTTTAAATTCAATATATTTATTATTTTTCGAATCAGTGCCGTTGTGGAATATAGGTTTATAAAAAACCTAGCTTTTGCCTGCAGTTTCGCCCGCGTGGATGTCGGAAAATATCCCACGGGAACGTGCTACCGGGAATTCCTTCCTTATTCCTTGTCTACATTATAAAGGGGACATCTGTGCAAAATTTCTGCTTTCTAGGTCCAAGGGTTTGGGCTGGACGTTGATGAGTCAGTCAGTCAGGACTTCTCTTTTTATTTATATAGATATTCATCATTGTAGTCTACATACACTCTGTGATGCTATCGTATATGCTATGCTATCTGTATGCTATGCTAAATTCTTTGTAATTTGCAGCTCAGTTGTATGTTGGGCGTTGATAAAAAAACTAAAGATATGGTCGTCCGAATGTTTGCCTGACGCGTTCGCCATACAGAAACACTAACGCCATCTACTATAACTACTCTTAACTATGATGTCAATCGGCTAATCTTAGAAGACGTAACCTTGTAAGAGCGGCGCGTGGTATTTTTTGATAAAAAACTTTTATTTTCCAAAAATTATATTTTTTGCAGTTTATTTAAGTATAATAAAATTTTCATTGGCCTTCGAATAAATTCAATTTTTTTCAACATTTAAATATTTTTATTTACATTGGATACAACGCGCGCCGCTGCAAAGTTATGCCGCGCACAACCGTACGGTACGTTGAGACTAGTAGGAGAAAATTGTTTTAAATAATGTTAGAAGTTGATTTAATGACATATTTTCGAGTTATCGGTGATATGAAATGTTACAATTTTTTTATTGTGCTTTTTGTCGGTTCACGCAATCTTTCACGACACAACTAGACATTTTTGTCTTTAAACTTTACGAACTCACCCGAAGAGAGCCGATCGCGGACTAGTTCTCTTCGGTTTAGGGAAGACCGTTCTGGGACCACGTTCGAGGCGGCATTTTAACATGCGGTCCGCCCAGTCCTTTCGCGTAATTTATAAGTCAATTATGTTGGGACAATTTTTTAAATTTAATTATGAATTCTAAATAGCGTAATTAATAGCAACAATATGTTGTCAATATGACGTGTATAAAATATGATTGCAATCGGTATAGTATAACTGCCTCTGGATTGGAGGTCTACTATAATCAACGCAATCTATGAAGTCCGTTTGGATTGGACAGTACAGCTGTCAAAATTTTTTGTGCAGTGATGAGAAAAAAAATTTGGTTGCTTTAAAAACCGATTCTCGAGACAACACTACAAAGTGAAAAATAACTTTAATTTCGGAGGATTGTCTGGTTATATGTACTTCCGTTTTTTGCCACCGACTTCCGAAATTAAAGTTATTTTTCAATTTGTAGTGTTGTTTTTGGAAGTCGGTTGTATTTTTTTTTGTAAAAAAAGTTTTCATTTTTCACTTTTTAGTTGTGGTATCTACCATTTAGGTTATCGCGGCATATATAATGAGAATCGCCCAAACGGACTTCTTTAATTGCGTTGATTATAAGCACAAAATTAAAAGAGTTCTTCAAAAACATTATCCTTCATAGTATCCATAGCTATGTAAGGGCGAAAATACACATGCCTGTAGCTGGTACAAAACTATGCAAGTAGCTGGCATCCCATTGTGACATTTAGCAATCAGAAGTTGTAATGGCACACGGCATTCCAACTACTTGTATAGTTTTTTTGTACCAGCTACACTAAGAAACCCTAAGTTTGCGAAAACGCCTGTTTGTAAAAAGAGAAATTTTTGATCTCGACTGTAGGTATATTATTTTATTTTTTATTAAGTTTTAGCACATTCATTTTCAAAATTTGTAACCCATTGACGAGACGAGAACAACTGCCGACAAACTGATGCAGTTTGGCTAACTTTATATACCTGTTTTATTGTTAATACAGATTTTGAATAAATGTATAAATAAAAAATATACCCGTAGTTTCGGTCGAGCTGACGGGCGTTTCCTACTCCTTATCACCTACAGACATAAGATTAGTTCGGAGCCCGAACTAAGAATGAATGAAAACACGATTTGGCAGTTGGCCCTACACCTGATGCTTTTGCCCGTCCGGTAAATTGAAACTGACACTCATTTTTAAGGACGCTGTTACAAATGGGTAGTCAAATCAATACTTTTTTAAACAAAAGTATGTTTATAAAATAAAATGCTTTTCTTAGCCAAACTGTTGATAAATGTGCATGGTACGATTCTGAACTATAAATATAATTTTAGATAGGTACAGTTTCTCAATAAATGTACTGGAGTGAACATTTTTACTTCGGTACATTTATTGAGAAAATGTACCTATTTCAAATTATATTTATAGTTCAGAATCGTACCATGCACATCTATCAACAGTTTGGCTAAGAAACATTTTAAGAATGGAAAGCATTTTATTTAATAAACATACTTTTGTTTAAAAAAGTATTGATTTGCCTACCCATTTGTAACAGCGTCCTTAATACGGCATCAAAATATTTATTAAGCTGTCGACGCAAGTAATGATTAGGAAGAATTTGAAACTCGAAGAAGCTATACAGGAAGAGCAGAAGGGACTCCGGACGATACTTGCGCCAAACAGTTGGATAGTATTCCCGACGTTGAGTTCATAGGGAACTACAGGCTGACATGGGAATTATTTGAAGATTTGTGTGAGGATATAACACCTCTTCTCATCCTTCAGACATACGACGAAGTGGTGTTGATCCAAGAATTAAAGTTTTTACTTTAGGTAAGGTAAAATAATTGCTGAAGATTGCGTGCAATAAAATCGATCCACCCCATTCTCTTTGATTTGAAACGAGATAATTTAACTAGTTTAATTAACAATAGCCTTATTGTGTATTAAAACTTTCCTGTATGTATGTAGATTACGTTAGTGAAAAAAATATTAAAACCGATTCGTAACTTTTTGAGAAAAGCAATTACTTAACAACATATAGATCGAATGAAGAACCTCTTTTTTTCCAGTTGGTTATAAATTCAAGTAAATGATCAATAAACGAACAGAAATAAACAAAAAATTAAGTTTATGTCAACTTCACTGTCAAAAATAATTATGCAGTTTTTTCAAACAAAAGCGAGTAAATGAGAACATCTGAAGAATCGAGTCGATCTTGTCAAGAATATTGCGTAATACCTTCACACAATAAGAAACAATTAAAATATACATTAACATCTTTGAGAGCTGCGTCTCTCAAATAGAGAGCATGGGGTAGGCCAATTTTTTTTGCACGCATGTGTAGTATAGTATAATTATGGATCTGATGACCATTCGTCACATTAGCTATTTCGTCGCTATTCCTGTTAGGTCACATTCACTAATACGTCACCTCGTGCATGTGGTCAGTTTTCTTAACTCGTTTCATGCTCTATTTCGACTCATTCCCAACTCGTCCGATGCATAAGTACAATTAAGCACAAAATAAATATTTTCAATGTTTAAAATTTAAAAAGAATATAGGTTCAGTAATATTACTCCGCCTTCTTTGATTTCGCTTGTAATAGTTGAAATTTCCTAATCTTCTGCATTCTGAAATGTCAATAGATATTCTCGATATTCCTACGGGTTCGAGACTTACGCACGCGGGTGAAACCGCGGGGCGTAGCTAATACGTTATATTTTTTTTTACCTTTTAGCTTCTTATATAGTATAGTCCACGTCAATAATATTGAGACGAACAGACTGTTCGAAATGATCTAAAAATTATAAACAATATACTGTAACTAAATGACACGGAATGTTTAAGAATAAACACAGTATTCAATTACTTATTGAGATTAAGTTTAATTTTTTTAGGTGTTGAGATCATTGTGAACAGTCTGTTCGTTCCGATATTTTTGACGCCGACTGTAAATTGTACTTATGCATCAGACGAGTTGGGAATGAGTCGAAATAGAGCATGAAACGAGTTAAGAAAACTGACCAGATGCACAAGGTGACGTATTAGTGAATGTGATCTAATAGGGATAGCGATGAAATAGCTAATGTGACGAATGGTCATCAGATCCTGTGTATAATGAAATACCTGGAGAAGCTTTTCTTAGCCTCGTAATCGCTGGTCGATCGATCACGTTTATCTGTACCATTTCATCCTCGTTCATCGTGACACTCTTGTTTAATGGGACATCTGGGCCATCCGTGTCCCCTGTAACTTCATCGATGACCATCGGTACATCATCCGAGACCTCCACAACATCATCGTTGACCATCAGTACATCACCTGGGACTTCCGGAACATCATCTTTGACCATCGGAGGATCATAATCCAATGACTTTGTATGATGTAATAACATCGTTTCACTACACTCCGAGACACCAATACGCTCCTCCAGGAACACGTCATCTAATTCCGCCAGTACTTTATCCAAAGCCGCGCTTTCCTCATCAGTATCAAGCATCGTCGGAACATTTGAGCCATCCTGCATAACCGGGACGGGCGGGACAACTGCGTCATCCGTGGCGACTGGGACACCCGGGGCAAAGAGATTATCCAGGACATCTGTGGTTAGCTGGTCCATCGGGACGACTTTGATAACCGAGTTAAATTTAGTGTCAATTTCATCCGTGGAGTCTTCTGTTTCCTGGGACTCCCACATCGTTTTTATAATCATCTTGTTTCTGTTAATATTTTTTGTACTGGTATCGTTTAAGGCGATCTCCTCTGTGAAGGTCTCTACTGGAGTGACCTTTTCATCCATGGAATTTTCTGTTACGGGGGACTCGAACGACTTTTTTGTGGTAATCTTTTTTGTACTGGTATTGCTTATCGCGATCTCCTTTGTTAATAAGGTCTCTTCTGTGGTGATCTTTGTTCTCTTCTTGCAAGGTTTCTTTTTAGAAGAATTCTTCTTGGGAGGCCTCGGTTTAGGAGTTTTCTCCTCGGGAGCACTCTCCCCTGCACCGGTCTGTTTTGAAGTGCTCGGGGCACTCTCCCCTGCACTGGTCTGTTTTGAAGTGCTCGGGGCATTCTCCCCTGCACCGGTCTGTTTTGAAGTGGTCGGCTGTTTTGCTGTCTGCTTTTGGCGAGTTTTCTGGAATATGAGCGGTTCATCCTCGTCAGAAGAGTTCTCCTGGCGCTTCGAGGCCACCTTTCTGAGAGGAGCACAACTTTTCGCTATAAGCTTGTTTAATTCAGGCTTGCTGGTCTGGGGCCGACATCTTAACAACATGTGATGTACTCGTTTATATACCTTCTTTTTTTTAATAATCTTTAACTTTGGTGGCTTAACAGGGATCTTGGTTGTGGCCTCATTGTTATTTACACGTTCATGAGGGTATTCCTGTTTACACAATGATAATAATCATGGAATTAGTAAGTATATAATTGATAGTATGTATGGAAGTACTATACAACGTGCCGCTGCAATGGTGACATTATTCAACACGCGTTCCGCATTTTCGTTTTATAAAGATAGAATAGAATAGAATAGAATACTCTTTATTATGCACACCATTTAAGTTACAGGTTACAATGTTGAAGATATTTTGATTTCATTAAACGTTATTATTTATTGATTTATTTACAATTTTCTAAAAAAGCATTTTGGAGCAACCTATAGCGCAGAGATGAAATTGAAACGAACAAGAACAAAAAGTCCATGCCACTCGCTTTTTTTCCATGAGCTACTTAACAGCTGGGTCAGAACAATAGACAAACAAACAAAAGAAAACGGTGTTGGTGAATGACCTTTTACCAGATGGCATAGAAACAATAGCTTCATGAACGTGACTTTTGCATAGAGTAATCCTAATTTTGGTTATTTTATTATATAGTTTGCTTTTTTTATCTTATAATTTTTATAATTACTGGCCCCTAGCTCTACCCGCGTGTTGCAGGAATGTCGCAATTGCGGGAACACGTTGTAGTGTTTTTTTTTACTGGGACAGTATAGGGAAATCCGAATCCATACGAAATATGAGGAAAATGTCTTAGGACCAATAAAAAAAACCGTTTTCGAGTCTGTGTCATGTAAATATATATTTCATACAAAAAATTTGTACAGCACGAAGGGGGAAAATTTAATCAAATATTTTTCATGCAATTTGTAAAAAAGTAATTATGCCAAAAACATTTAAATGAAAAACACTTAATAGTTCCTGAGACAGTTTCCTCGTATCTCCTATGGATTCAGATTTCACGTCTCAGAAAAAAAAACAGTACATAGTAGTACCTAGTAGTGCTTTCAAGCAAATTAGTCATCTTGAAAGAGAACGGCTCGGATCTAGTATCGTTTGGCAGGAGGACGGGGTTAAAAGGGGTGAACGCTGGTAGGGGTTGGGTCCCTGATTATAACGCTACCAATCTTATTACAAGGTAATGCATATTTTTCGAGAAATTAATAAAAATCGTTTCTAACCTCAAATCAGATAAATAGAGAAACGAAACGTTAAAATGGGTGATTGACAACCAAATCTGTACCAGTGTATGGTCTGTGGTGTAAAATGTCGTGCAAAATCGATGAAACGAAACGTAAAAAAAAAATCTATGCCATAAATTTGCGTCATTGTGTCAGTGACATTTGTTTGTTTTATTTGTTTTTATAACAACCTAGAAATCCTGCTCAGAAGGAAGTTAGTGTACCCCACTTTACTGTAATAAATCATTTGATTAAATACCAAATAAAAAACTTTGTTTGATGGGTAAAAGATGCCGACTCACACATAATACTACACAAAAAAGAAAAAAACGGGGACGACTGTGGGCAATAATTTTTACTTATTTTATTCAACTATATTAACGGGGACAGTGTACGGGGACAACGGGAAGTATTTTTAAATATTTAATTGAAGTACCGCTGTCCCCGTGGGACGGGGACACTGCATACGGGGACAACGGGAATAAACCAATCATGTGTTTAAGTATCGCTCACTAGTCACCCTATATATTCTTGTTCGAAGATATTTGCCGACAAAATACATTTTTCCATTGACCAAAACAGCATTGTTTTACCGACCCGACCATTTAAAGGATAGCCATAAAATATTATTTAGGATTAGTATTATACATAGAAAAATGCATGCAAACAGGTTGAACCGACAAACATCTTTTTTGAGGCCGGTTATAAAAAAAACACGAAAGCAAAATAGCTTATCTATCAATAATAATTAATATTAATAATAGTATGCATTTTGGTTGTTGTAAGCAATGATATTACGAGTATAAGTAAAAAGAAGTAGATAGAAGTAATAATCGATAAGTTTTAATAGAATTCACAAATTGTTTTTTTTTAATGAATGAGGCAAGTGTATCTCGAAAATGCGCATTATTTATTTGAAATTAGAACATGAATTCGAAACAAGCTAACACACGTGTCATTCAATGGTTCGCCATTGTGCTGTTTTTGAACATCGAATGTTGTTTAAGTGACCTATCTACGCCTTTTTATTACTTATAATGTGGTTCATTGGTTGTAAGTATAGGTACCTACCTTTTTTTGATTAAATGAATAAATACGTAGTACTCAAGTAGTACTTTTGTAATTATTCATACTGTGAAATAGTTTGCTTGCTTTTTTTGAAGTTGGTTAGTAAACTTACTATGACTTACTGACAGACGGACATGGCGAAACTATAAGGTTTCCTTCCTTGTTTTACTATTTCACGAACGTTAGTTATGTATCTATTACAAAACTCAAACGGAATCTTGCTAAGACGGCCTACACATAGTCTTTTACCTACTAAAACAAAACATAGGTACACCTACGAAACAATTATGAGACGAACAATAATATGCTATTAAAGACGGTAATTCGGTAAACTCTAAAAATTATAAATAATAATTCTTATGGGAAAACCTTATCGCTATCTTAGTTATTTTGGATTACCTGCCTCGTAACTAAATACTTCTGTAATAAGTATAAATAAGCATTAAAAATGTGTAGGTACCTAGGTAAATAATATATTCCTTGGGATACACAAACAAGAAATCTCTTTGGTTTTCCTACCATGGTTTGTACACACAGTACAACAGTTTGGCATGATCTTTGAAAACAAACAACAAAACAAAACAAAACGTACGCTTCGCGCGTCGTATCGCTGCCAGTGGCACTCATTACTTGTGGCCGCTCACCGAGCAGGCTCAAACCGGTTTGTACCCGAACGGGCGCCGGTGCACGCTCCCCGCGCCTTGTCGGTGACAGGTCACGCACACATAGCTGTGCGTGCAGTAGTGTTCCCGCGCAGGGCAATACAATAATACAAATACAATAATACAGGGCAGGGCCGTGTGGTCGTTATTTAGTCTTGTGCCCCGACTCCACGTAGTCTTTTGGCTGCTAACCCCTAGAGCAGGGGTCACCAAGTGGCGGACCGCGCTCCGCGGTCCGCATCCGGACCGCCGACCCACTTTGTGCGGACCGCGAGAACACAGCAACTTAATAAAAATGTATCCCCGGCATTAAATTGAGAATGTTGTAGAAATCCTCAGCAACATTTACTCTCTGTACCCTGATGGTGAGTGGAGCAATGAAGCTGCAATTGTTTTCGGGAGTGATAAAGCTACTCTACAGATGGAAATGATCGATTTCTGAGAAAACACAAACATGCGGAAGTTTCCAGTGAAGAGTTCTGGATAAAATTTGTGTGTTGTAATAAATATCCAGAACTACAAAAATTCATTAAGAATAAATTTCGATCTCGACTTACTGATGAACATCTCCAGGATTTAATGTCAATAGCATGCACCAATTTTACTCCAAACTTCAGACAGATAGTCCGCAACAAAAAATGACATTTTTCTCATTGATATGTAAAAAAAAATACCTTTGTTATTTCCGTAATATACCTTTGTTATTTCCGTAATATACATTTGTTTAATATTTTTTTTTTCTATAATATCTTGTGCGGACCGCAATGGTCATTTCATTTCTTAACGCGGACCCCGAGCGAAACTAATTGGTAACCCCTGCCCTAAAGTGAATACAGGGTTACTGGTAATTCGACGTGACCATAGTAGGATTTAAATGCAACAAATTAAGCCACCAAATGTTCTACCGAAATTCAGTAGTTTTTGAGTTAGTTAGATTTTAATGTTTTTACGAAAATCCCAGATTAAATCAATTGAAGCCGATTTAAAAATGATTTACGGCGCGACTGTACTGAAATTTAAGTTATTATCATAGTTGTTGCCGTAGCAGATCTTTGTTAATAATTAAAAGTTCAAAAATGAATAAAACCTTGGCAAATATCACTAATCAAACATGTAATTTTTTGTAATTTTTGCTATTACTTCATACAAAATGTTGTCTAGTACAAAAAAAAATACTACAGCTGTTGTACAAATTAATTGTGAAATATCCTTGTCTTACCAGCTATCCAAAAAGGTATGAAAGTTAATACAAAGTCATGGACTACATTATGAAAATCGTTTTTGATTTAGTGCAGGAAGGCGTGCGTCTCACAAAAAGGTGATTATTCAAAAATTACAAAAAAAATAAATGTTTGATTAGTGATAAATGCCAAGGTTTTAAGCATTTTTGAACTTTTAATTATTAACAAAGATCTGCTAAGGCATTAACTATGATAATAACTTTAATTTCAGTACAGTCGCACCGTAAATCATTTTTAAATTGGCTTCAAATGATTTAAGGCCCTACCTTGAAAATAAATAGTAGTGTGATGGGCGTGGCTTATTTTCCCCACACGCGGGGAATGGCAGTTCCATCTACCGTGGTCGGTCGGTCGCCGCCACAAAATTATCTGAACCAGCAGTGCTCAAAACTGGAACTAACGATATCACTGACCAGAATTTAAAAACGTTACTTACTTAGCATGGGCTTTGGCTACTTATTGATAGATGGCGCTGTTCTCAAATTGTTCATGGGTTTAGTTTAAACATTATGATCCATTAAAATACCAACAATTTATATTTACAAATAAAAAAATTAAGGACTTGAGACATATTTTTAATTGATTGTATTAACTTGGAACGTTTGTTTATATGTATAAAATCATCCAATAACGCAACGCTAATTTTTAAAACTGTTTTCAATTGAAGTGGAAAAAACTTTTTTACAAAAAAATACAACCGACTTCCAAAAACAACACTACATAGTGAAAAATAACTTTAATTTGGGAAGTCGGTGTCTGATTAAATGTATTTTCGTTTTTGCCACCGACTTCCGAAATTAAAGTTATTTTTCACTTTGTGGTGTTGTTTTTGGAAGTCGGTTGTACTTTTTTGTAAAAAAGTTTTTATTTTTCACTTTTTAGTGGGTCTGTTTATAATTTGTATAAGTTACAATAGTCTAATGTCAATTGCTCATCACATGTTACAAAATATTGCTTTTCCCGATGCTGGGACGTTAATTGTTGAGGAGCTCTGCTGGTAAGAACCAGGAGAACTCCTCAACAACCACTCATCACACGCATTGTGTGACGAGCGGAAATTGCTTAGCAACCATATTAAAGTAATCGAATCGCAACCCGTGAAATATTTACCATTGAGTAGTTCTGGTAGCCATCTGTGGTCTTCATCATCAGTTCCAATTCACCATGTGGTGCTTTCCGAGAGCAAATGCACGAGCTACTATAAAAAATATCCAAATCGCTATAGGTGTGCCTATAATATTTGAAGAGTTCCTTCGATTTCTCCAGGATCCCATCATCAGAACTGGATTTTGGCAAAAATGGGACCATTTGGGAAGTATACCCTTTCCAACAAAAAAATATTTTTTCAAATCGGTTGGCAAGCGACGGAGATATGCGCGAACAAACATAAAAAAAAAAAAAAAATAGAAACATCCGAATTGAGAACCTCCTCCTTTTTTCGAAGTCGGTTAAAAAGGATCGCAACTCGCGTAAATGTCAAATTTGTTGTTAAAAATATTATTCCGTTGACCCAGTTTTTCCCTTTCCGAGTGAATGGTTGAGCTTCGTTATATTACGTATTTCGTGGATTTTTCTTGACTTGGATTCTGCTTCTAAACATTGACGGAAAAGTATTGGATACCGACATCGCTTTATGTGATTGACCCCGTTACACGAAAATCTGGACTGTTTACTTGTTTGTGAAACGCAGTGATACCTATTGTGTTGTGTTGTTTATAAACATCAACGCGAGCAATTAATTTATTCATATACTAGCTGCTGCTCGCGACTTCGTCCGCGTGCTTGTTCCCCCGACCCACCTCGTCGCATCGCATTGCCTGCCCGCGCTATTACTTCGTTTTCGCTTAGCGTTATTTCTGACTTTTTTTCTTTTAGTTTGCCACGTAAAGGTCCTAGAGTGATGTTAAATATGTCTACTTATAGCATTCCTTTAGATTTGGGCTACAAAATGCAAAAAGATTTTTTAAAGACCGACTGGTAGTTCCAGAGATTAGCACGTTCGATCACCACATCCCATTCCCCCTCTCTTTCTCACCACCCCGTCCCCTACCCCTCACCTACCCTTCCTCTCACCAACCCCTGCCCCTATGCTCCTCCTCCCCTCCTCACCACCCATCACCTCCCTCTCCCCTCCCCCTCTGACCCTCCCATCCAGGGTAGTTTTGAAAAACTTAATGACAAACTTTATTACTTAGGCAAGAATCTGTGCTAAGTTTCAAGTTAATTAACCAAACGAATAAGATTGTTCATAATAGGTCTTTACCTATGAAATTGCCGTTTTGTATGAAAAAATTTAAACGAATTTTTTTCATGCATTTTTTATTTGTATTAATCGAAGTAATCACCCATGCAATCAATGCATCTTTGCCAACGCAGTGGCAGTTTATTGATGCCCTTCTTAAAGAAATCAGCTGGACGGGAGGCAACAAATTCTTCAAAGGCATTTTGTACTGCCTCTCGGGTATTGAATTTTTTTCCCGCCAAGAAGTTATCCAAATTCTGGAAAAAGTAGTAGTCTGTAGGCGCAAGGTCTGGTGAGTAGGGCGGATGACGGAGAGCTTCCAACCCCAGTTCTTGCAACTTGGAGACCGTCTGCTGTGCAGTATGAGGTCGCGCGTTGTCGTGCAGGAGCAGCGGAGACGAGCGATTGACCAATGCTGGTTGGAGATGTGCCTGCTTCTCCATCATTGTGTTCAGTTCTTCACAGTACACATCTGAAGTAATGCTCACCCCGTTTGGTAAGAAGCTGTGATGAATCACACCGGCGCTAGACCACCAAACAGTGACCATCACTTTTCTAGGGGTAAGTTTTCGTTTAGGGCATTGTTTAGGTGCTGAACCAGGATCCAACCAACTTGCTGAGCGCTTGCGGTTATCAAACAGAATCCATTTTTCATCGCAGGTAACAATGCGGTTCAAAATTCCTTCATTTGTGAGTCTGTTGAGCAGTGCAAGGCACGTCTCGACGCGTACTTCGCGCTGGCGGTCACTCGCGTACGTGGGGCACCCATTTGTCAAGCTTTTTTACCTTGCCAATTTGACGTAAATGGACCAATATTGTTTTGACGCTAACGTCCAAAGCTGCTGCTAATTCAGCCGTAGATTGTGTATCATCAGCTTCCACAATCGCCTTTAATTCGTCATTGTCGACCAAAGTATTCGGACGACCGCGAGGTTCATTTTTCAGGTCGAAATTTCCAGAACGGAAGCGAGCAAACCAATAACAAGTGGTGCGTTGGTTTGTAGTGTTAGCTCCGTAAACGTCGTTGATGTTGCGTGCCGCTTGTGCCGCGTTGCTGCCACGACGGTACTCATATTCCATAATTACTCGAATTTTTAACGTATCCATGATGACGAAAAAGATTGAAATGCGATGAAAATGTAACACTAATCAATAAACAAATGACTACTTTTGGGAAAAAAAATCCATGTTTTTAAAATAAAATTAATTTGAAATTAGAATTCTTAGCCAAACAAAAATTATTTTAATTTGAAATGGCCAGTACTGCAGAACGGCAATTTCATAGGTAAAGACTATTTAAGAGAGAAGAATATTTTGATACTCGCAAGATGATGGCCGTATTGCGTTGACTTAGAAGCTTGAGTTTTTTAGGACTCCAAGAGAACATAGACTTATGTATTGTATATTAATTAAATTCAACTTGATACCTCCACGCGTTCCTGAGAAAAAGGGTCTTGACAGACAGACAGACAGACGGACAACGAAATGATCCTATAAGGGTTCCGTTTTCTCCTTTTGAGGTACGGAACCCTAAAAAGCACGTTTTTTCCAATATATCATCGTAATCAGGAATTTTCATAAAAATACTAAAAATCTAACTTACTCAAAAACTACTGAGCTTCGGTATAATATTTGGTGGCTTAATTTGTTGCCTTTTAACCCTACTATGACGTCCTGCAAGGGATACGTCGAATTACCAGCAACGCTGTATAATAGGTCTTTACCTATGAAATTGCCGTTTTGTATGAAAAAATTTAAACGAATTTTTTTCATGCATTTCTTATTTGTATTAATCGAAGTAATCACCCATGCAATCAATGCATCTTTGCCAACGCAGTGGCAGTTTATTGATGCCCTTCTTAAAGAAATCAGCTGGACGGGAGGCAACAAATTCTTCAAAGGCATTTTGTACTGCCTCTCGGGTATTGAATTTTTTTCCCGCCAAGAAGTTATCCAAATTCTGGAAAAAGTAGTAGTCTGTAGGCGCAAGGTCTGGTGAGTAGGGCGGATGACGGAGAGCTTCCAACCCCAGTTCTTGCAACTTGGAGACCGTCTGCTGTGCAGTATGAGGTCGCGCGTTGTCATGCAGGAGCAGCGGAGACGAGCGATTGACCAATGCTGGTTGGAGATGTGCCAGCTTCTCCATCATTGTGTTCAGTTCTTCACAGTACACTTCTGAAGTAATGCTCACCCCGTTTGGTAAGAAGCTGTGATGAATCACACCGGCGCTAGACCACCAAACAGTGACCATCACTTTTCTAGGCGTAAGTTTTCGTTTAGGGCATTGTTTAGGTGCTGAACCAGGATCCAACCAACTTGCTGAGCGCTTGCGGTTATCAAACAGTATCCATTTTTCATCGCAGGTAACAATGCGGTTCAAAGTTCCTTCATTTGTGTGTCTGTTGAGCAGTGCAAGGCACGTCTCGACGCGTACTTCGCGCTGGCGATCATTGAGTTCGTGGGGCACCCATTTGTCAAGCTTTTTTACCTTGCCAATTTGACGCAAATGGACCAATATTGTTTTGACGCTAACGTCGAAAGCTGCTGCTAATTCAGCCGTAGATTGTGTATCATCAGCTTCCACAATCGCCTTTAATTCGTCATTGTCGACCAGTCTTCGGACGACCGCGAGGTTCATTTTTCAGGTCGAAATTTCCAGAACCGAAGCGAGCAAACCAATAACAAGTGGTGCGTTGGTTTGTAGTGTTAGCTCCGTAAACGTCGTTGATGTTGCGTGCCGCTTGTGCCGCGTTGCTGCCACGACGGTACTCATATTCCATAATTACTCGAATTTTTAACGTATCCATGATGACGAAAAAGATTGAAATGCGATGAAAATGTAACACTAATCAATAAACAAATGACTACTTTTGGAAAAAAAAATCCATGTTTTAAAATAAAATTAATTTGAAATTAGAATTCTTAGCCAAACAAAAATTATTTTGATTTGAAATGGCCAGTACTGCAGAACGGCAATTTCATAGGTAAAGACCTAATATAAATCCGGAGGCGCGGAGGGAGAGCAGCTCCCGCCCGCAGTAACAAAGCTTAGGAACCTACCCTTTGTTACGTAAGGGCAAAGGGGCTGTACACCCGCAGCGCCGGAGACGTTGCAGAAGCAACTTTAAAGTGTTTGAGATTAGTTTACAATAATTAGTTTTTCTCAAGAACGGTGCATTACCTTTTCATGGAAGTGGTACCAGGGAAGTGGGGGCACCTCCCTTCACCCTCCCCATCCCACCCCACCCCCTTCTCCTGCCAAACGATACTCGATTTCAACCGGATCCATTATTTTACAAATAATAATCACTAAATGTAAACAAAATAGCTTTTCACTTACCGAGTGTTGTGGTTCAACAGTCTCGCTCTGCGAGGGCGGCGGCTCGTCGCGGGCCGGGTTCCTTTCGCTCAGCCTCTCAATGATCACTACAGGTTGTGAAGTGAAATGGGAGTGACCTAAATGAGTATAAGTAACTAATACATTAAAATGGCTAACTAAAGGCGCCCGGCTTAGCATTAAATTGTACGTTAATGGTCAACGCACGTATTTAAGCTCTGCACGAGATCAGCATCGCCTAATCGGCTCGAGTTGAAGCGATGCTGATCTCGTGCAGTGCTTATTAAGGTGTTTAAAAATTAACATCTTATATATCACGAGCGACGTAACTAGACACCTCGCTGGAATGCGGCCCCGTACTTTACTGAACAGTATTGTACGAGTGACGTCACATCGCCAGGTGTCTAGTTATCCAAACAGAAAAAAACTTCGCCAAAATAATTATATTGGCGAAGTTTTTTGACAAATTCCGACAATTGTCGGGAAATCGAAGGGAACGAACCAAAAATTTGTCAAAGTAGAAACAAAGAAGTTATAAGAGGGTTTTAAGTTGGCCGTGCAACGTAACGTGGAGGATTGCGTGGCCATGGAGATCTCAGCAACTACTACTACAACAACAACAAATATTTTATTATTTGGGTTTTACACGAAAATCAAATCGTCACGCAATCAAAAGTCGCCGCCAGTCTGACAGTTGCCTTCCGTCATACGCATGCGCGTCTTTCGCACATGGCATGCAAGCTTTGAAGCACCGAGGAGCCGGGCTGGCGCGTTACCGGGTCCCCCTGTAGTGAAGTTAGATTTTCTTTGATCGTTCATACAGAAATAGAAGTATCTTTATCGATTTATGCAGAAAAGTTTTACAAAGTATGATACAAGAGAGCGAGGAGAGCCCGAAAATTTTTGCATCCCGCCTGGGATATGTTAGACTCGGGGACGGAGACTGCAAAAATTGCAGGAATTCATTCAATTCAACGTCAGACTTAATAAAAATAGAGTAGGTACCTACAGTCCGCGAGGCCTAAGCTGAGCTTCGCATTTGTGTGAGTGATCACCAAAATGGTAAGAGAGCCCATGACCACAATTTTTCTTATCGTATTACGACCGAAACCGTTTATAATCGATAGATTTGGTTATTATGAATCCAAAACTCTTAAATTCAGAAATTTTCCGCGTCACGTCTGACCTGGCCGCATTTTCAAATATGTTAAAAAATATTACCGAACTATTTCACAGCAATCTGTCTGATTTTCAGAATGTAGTTGAATGATAGATTTTAGATACTGAAAACAGAATTTTCAAAAAGGCGCTACACGTACCCAGGAGACCATTTGAGAAAATGAAAAATGAGGCAGAAAAAAAACCCATAGAAACCCGTCTGAAAATCTTATTTCCAGGTGTACAGTGGGCTGCATCAATTGGGTACCCCAGTTGTATTAAAATTGTAATACAACTGGGGTACCCAATTAATGCGTTCTTTTGGTTTGTGGAATCAAGGTGACATTTAAAATTTCAGAAAACAGGTTTTTGGGAACCCAGGTAACTAAACAAAAGAGAACCAGTTTGCTATGAGACAGGTCGGTTAATTTTTAGGATTCCGTACCTCAAAAGGAAAAAACGGAACCCTTATATCCTATAAGGGTTCCGTTTTTTCGGGGTCACTCGTCTGTCTGTCCGTCTGTCTGTCTGTCCGTCTGTCTGTCTGTCTGTCCGTCTGTCTGTCCGTCTGTCACAGACAGTTTGCACCGAATCTAATGGACCGATTAAGTTGAAATTTGGTACACATATGAATTTCTGTGACCCAAACACGGACGGGTAAAGTAAATAAATTAAATTTGAATATAGAGGTCACTTTTGGGGGGCAAATAAGAAAATTAAAAAAAAAAAAAAGTATGAAAAAAGGGCTTACTATGAGGGTTTCAAAGACCATTCCCCCCCCCCCCCCTTATCTCCGAAACTACTGAGCCTAAAATTTTGAAAAAATACAGAAAATAGATCTTTACCTGAAGATTACAGGAAAACCTATAAGAAGTCTGTGGTCTTAAAATAACATGGTAAATCTATCAATATTATGAGTAGAAACTTACATTTACAGTTAGAATGTATGGGAGAACATGTTTTTCAACTACCTACAATGTTAAGTTTGTTCTTAAGATAAATTCATCCCAACTACGGAACCCTTCATTGTGCGTGGTCCGACACGCACTTGGCCGGTTTTTTTTTTTGTCATTTTTGAAAATGCGCTCACGCCAAATGTGACGCGAAAAATGTCTGAAAACTTACGTAATAAAATTACGAAACCTGTGTACATTTTTAATATCAGAAATATTGTGATACTCGTAAAACCTTCTGCCTATTTTTTTGTGACAGCAGAAATGGGCTCCCATAAAACTGTGACGTTTCTGACCGGTGCTGCCCACTGAGTCGGGTTCAGAGTCATCTAAACTAACTATTTTATACGGTTTTGGCCGTAAAACGATGCGACATGGTTTTAGTCATGGCCTCTCGTAAAACAACAAAAAAAAAAAAAGCCGTTTGCCAAAAAGCAGTAGAAACCGGTTTTTAACCTCTCGCGCTCTAAGCCGGACGGCGCACCTACACTATCTATGTGCACTCACATAAATGCAAAGCTCAGCTTAGGCCTCGCGGACTGTACAGTTCTTTATATTAGATTAGAGGACGGAGTACCCACCCTAGGGAGTTCTGGACCAGGGACAATAAGTGTCTACTTCCTCCTTCCTTATTTATTTATTTTATTATTTTTTTATTATTAAATGGGCCTCTGATTTGGCTTCACATGCCGTCAGAGAAAACTAAAAGGCAACCGACGTGGATGATGAAAAAAACGGAACCCTTATTTATAGGATCACTTCGTTGTCCGTCCGTCTGTCTACTGAATATTATTTTTACTCGACTTACTTGACTGATAAGTTTTACTAAATTTGCTTGAATCCTGGACTTACATCAATGCATGTTAACATATTTCAAAAACTATAGGGCCTATGAACATGCATCCAAAGATTAATAAGTAGATCGAGTCGAGGTTGGCGCGGAGCGGAATGCGGGAATATTGTAATTTTCTGTATATTTTATCTATACCTATAGAATTAACTTTATATTTTATTTATTTTTAATTGCATAATATTTATTAAATGCTGCACCGGTCGACGTCATCGCGTCAACGCCGGCTATCGCTGAAAACCAGCGCTGGGGCTCCGTTTCGCATGGGGTCGCGGCATTATGCTGAGCGATAGCCGTTTTGCGTAGATGTGACGCATATTTTCCCCAAAACTTGCTTTTTACATTGCTTATTTTATTTTTTTTGTCCTTTGCGTCATGTTTACCGCAAATAAACGTATTTTCTTTCTTTAGATAATTTTTAACAAAATTGTTAATTCTTTGACGGTTTTCTCCCGGCTTTAGCCGTTTTATGAGACCCGGATGGAGGAGAAAAAACGTTCTTCGACGTGTTCCTCTTCCAATAATTAAGCAAATTTATATAAAAGCTACATGCATGCCAAGTTTCGTGCTTTCTGACGGATGAGACCGTATTTTCAGCAAAGAATCTGTACAACATTTCTATCTGACGAACTAGAAGCACCTACGGGCAAATACAGAATAAGCAATTTGATTATTCTATGGGAAATTTTTAATTGATTCTCTAAAAACTTATTGACCAGTAGGTCAATGATGATCGCCATTTTTATAAATGAACGACTTTATAACTTTCTGGTCTTTTGGAAGTTTTTGCTTGCTGCTTGACAAATTAAATTAAATTAAAAAAAAAAAAATTATATCAGACTAGGTCCGTATATATTTTAGTATTTTGGTGTTAGTAACAATAATGCGTACTTATATATATAAACTAACAATACTAACCTATGTAAGGTTAGTATTGTTTGTTTTCAACAGTAAAGATCAAAGATCGCCAGGAAAAATTCACAAAAAAACAACGTAATGGATATCCTTGTTAATTATGTAATAGCTAAGAAAAAATAAAATGAACTTACTCTGTAGAGACACGGCGTCCAATAAGCCCGTAGCCGACATGTTGTTTATGGTAACGTTTCTGCGATCTTGCGCGGTGTCCCGCCGGTTGTCGGCAACAGTCACGGCGGCAACATTCGGCGGCACGTAAGCGCCCTGCGCGAACTTGCGCTGCGCTTGAACGCGGCGAGAACGTGCCCTGAAACCTCATGCATTGTAAATATCCACATCAACAACTAACATTGCTTCAGCGCGCTCTACACATGTTAATTATCGGTTAACGCGAGCATTTTCGCAGAGCAAGCAAACTTACGTAGGCACGAGCTTCATGTCCTAATCTGCCTTACTTCAGTTTGACAATAACTTCGCGATATTTTTTTAATTATGAAATCTATTCGACACCTGGGATGGGACTAGATGGGACCTAATTATCGGGTTATGCGATATTTGAATGATCATAATTATCTACCAATAAACATACATAAATTCAGCACAGCAGATAAATCAATATTCCTGAAAATAATATTAATACGCAATTATGTCATCCCACCAGCTGCATTCAGAACTTAGCCATCAAAATAGATTTAAACTTCAGCATAAAAGAAACCTAAAACCACCTAATAATGGCGGACTTACAAAGAAAAATTTAATGTCGTAAAATACTGAATAGGCTATTCATACATATTATATCGCATGCAAATCATCAAAGGGAGGGACGATTTAAAGGGTTTGTCAAGTGTTAACATTTTTAAGAGTTGTGTATAATCAAATATAAAACAAGAACCAAATGGCTGATGGCTGTTAGAGGTGTGAGATCGCTGCTGGCGCGTGCGACGTGCGTGGACTCACAACGGCGCACGGGCAACGAACGACTGCCTCGTGTCGTGTGGTGGGGCGCTCGTGCGGCGCGGCGCAGGGACTCGGGCTTGTATGGCAACACGAAGTTCCGCACGCTTGGGGCCCACGGCACACGAAAGTCCCGCGGGCGTCAGGTGATAATGCCGAGCCGTAACAGCTCCTCTTATTAGTCTGCGCTTCAACGTGGATAACGATGATTTAATTGCTCACAGTAGAAAGATACGATAATTATTATATAGGTACATAGGTAGGAAGATTCACTATTAAAATTTTATAAATCATTCGCAACAGTAGGTGACGCTAGCCGTATTATCGTTTATTAAAATTAAAATTTCTTTATTTCGGTCACAAAAAAGTCCATTGTGTTTGTATTACTTACAATTGACATATTCTGTGCAGAACATGAACATCATTATTTGTGAAGATTTATGTTTAACAAGATCGTATCGTAACTATGTATACCGATGTTTGCTTATACACCACCTAGCGTGGTCCGCACCTTCCTCCATGAGAATGCTCTAGAATAAGAGACAAATAATAATAATAAAAAATAAGCGTAAATAAATAAACCATCCTAAATTCCGTTAATTGAATTCAGGGTTTAGAAGAGGTCTAACTAATTTAAACTAATAGTTCTGCGAACAGTAGACCTCGCGGACACAAACTTTTTTGTAGCAATTCATGTGGGTAAGTAATCACACTAATATTATAAAGACGAAAGTTTGTGTTTGTGTATGTTTGTTAATTCTTCACGTTCAAACGGCTGGACCAATTTTGATAAATTTTGGTACGGAAGGAGTAGCTGGCTACATAGGCTACTTTTTATCGACATACCACGCGGGCGAAGCCGCTGGCGGTAGCTAGTATATGATATAATTACAAAATTTCAAATATTTACAAGATATAACAACTTGAAGCAGAAGCTTCTCTCAGTTCTCTCGCTCGGTCAATTAGCAACAACGCCCTGCACTGCTCATAGCTTTCCCACTTAAATTGTTTGTACCTATAATTATATAGAAATTTATTTGGAGACGTGATTTTTTTTAAATCATACTATCCCGTGTGAAAGGCTGCCACATATCCTTTGAAGTTATAATCCAATATCAAAGATTCAAACACACCCCATGAAACCCAATCAAAATTTTGGTATAGAGGAATCGTCTAGTCCCCCCAAATCAATATGGCATTCAACCTAATTGCTATGTACGGATCAATTGATAGGAAGCAGCCACACGCCCGTAGACAGCTAGTATCAAAGGTAGCCAACCATGGCAGGGAGAGGGACTGACGGGGGTACTCAAACTAATTACTATAGTCATAGTCATCACGGGCTTTACATGTTCCTCTATAGATACGCCCATATATGTTTTAATATATTTCCTATGAATTAAATATTTAGAATTGTGGCGATACTGTCAGGCCGCTTGTACACGATAAGAAGCTTTGTCCGAAGGCCCGGTGACTTCTTAGCGTGTACAAGGGCCCTTAGGGTAAAAAAATAAGATCAGACAAAAAGTTAAAAACCGGCCAAGTGCGTGTCGGACCACGCACAATGAAGGGTTCTGTTCTGTAGTTGAAAGAATTTATACCAAAAACCAACTAACATTGTAATCCGTCATTTTCATATCTTGATTTTACAATCGTGAATACAAGAAGGAAACAAAGGGGCCACGACTCAGTAAATATAACTCTAGAACATGCTTATGATCAAGCACCAGCAACATCAAATCATAATAGGTCTTTACCTATGAAATTGCCGTTTTGTATGAAAAAATTTAAACGAATTTTTTTCATGCATTTTTTATTTGTATTAATCGAAGTATCACCCATGCAATCAATGCATCTTTGCCAACGCAGTGGCAGTTTATTGATGCCCTTCTTAAAGAAATCAGCTGGACGGGAGGCAACAAATTCTTCAAAGGCATTTTGTACTGCCTCTCGGGTATTGAATTTTTTCCCCGCCAAGAAGTTATCCAAATTCTGGAAAAAGTAGTAGTCTGTAGGCGCAAGGTCTGGTGAGTAGGGCGGATGACGGAGAGCTTCCAACCCCAGTTCTTGCAACTTGGAGACCGTCTGCTGTGCAGTATGAGGTCGCGCGTTGTCGTGCTGGAGCAGCGGAGACGAGCGATTGACCAATGCTGGTTGGAGATGTGCCAGCTTCTCCATCATTGTGTTCAGTTCTTCACAGTACACATCTGAAGTAATGCTCACCCCGTTTGGTAAGAAGCTGTGATGAATCAAACCGGCGCTAGACCACCAAACAGTGACCATCACTTTTCTAGGGGTAAGTTTTCGTTTAGGGCATTGTTTAGATGCTGAACCAGGATCCAACCAACTTGCTGAGCGCTTGCGGTTATCAAACAGAATCCATTTTTCATCGCAGGTAACAATGCGGTTCAAAATTCCTTCATTTGTGTGTCTGTTGAGCAGTGCAAGGCACGTCTCGACGCGTACTTCGCGCTGGCGATCATTGAGTTCGTGGGGCACCCATTTGTCAAGCTTTTTTACCTTGCCAATTTGACGCAAATGGACCAATATTGTTTTGACGCTAACGTCGAAAGCTGCTGCTAATTCAGTCGTAGATTGTGTATCATCAGCTTCCACAATCGCCTTTAATTCGTCATTGTCGACCAAAGTCTTCGGACGACCGCGAGGTTAATTTTTCAGGTCGAAATTTCCAGAACGGAAGCGAGCAAACCAATAACAAGTGGTGCGTTGGTTTGTAGTGTTAGCTCCGTAAACGTCGTTGATGTTGCGTGCCGCTTGTGCCGCGTTGCTGCCACGACGGTACTCATATTCCATAATTACTCGAATTTTTAACGTATCAATGATGACGAAAAAGATTGAAATGCGATGAAAATGTAACACTAATCAATAAACAAATGACTACTTTTGAAAAAACAAATCCATGTTTTTAAAATAAAATTAATTTGAAATTAGAATTCTTAGCCAAACAAAAATTATTTTGATTTGAAATGGTCAGTACTGCAGAACGGCAATTTCATAGGTAAAGACCTAATATTAGTAAAGTGTATGTACATGGGTGTTTCAAATTTTAGGTCACACATGTTATGTTTGAAAGTAAAGTAGGTAAATACCCATTACGCGTCTAAGATTCTTACCGCAGCTAACAAAAGAGCGGATGATTTTGAAACGGCTGAACCGATTTTGATAAAATACGTCTAAGAACCACCGCTAGAAAACCTGCTTTCAAATAAAGAAAACCGCATTCAAATTGGTTCACCCATTAAAGAGCTACGGTGCCACAGACAGACACTCACGTACATAGCGGTCAAACTTATAACACCCCTCTTTTTGCGTCGGGGGTTAGTTATTAAAAACACATTTCTGTTGTGTTATGTATCTCATAAACTCGGCTCAAAAACAGATCACATTACTTATTGAGCTGAATATATTAGATAACACAATAGAAATGTGTTTTTAATATTAATTGCCCATTAAATTAATATTATTTATTAATAATAATAATAGATTCCATTTTTCAAAAAAGCACAGATCTTTTCATTTAAGTTAACATTGTTAAAAATGTGGTCATCATCATCAAGTCATCATCAAGTCATCTTTCAAATAAAACAAAAAAAAAACAAAATCGTTTCAGCCGTTTGGGAGCTACGATGGCGCAGACAGACAGACGGTAAACTTATAACACCCTTCTGTTTCCATCGGGGGTTTTAAAACGATACCCTCCTTTTGAGCTTCACCGCAATCGGGTAAATAGAGCCCCACAACCAATAATTTTGTTACATGGAAATACCTCTTTGGGAAATACAGACGTTGTCTGTCTGGTTAAATGTATTTTACGTTTTTTGCCACCGACTTCCGAAATTAAAGTTATTTTTCACTTTGTAGTGTTGTTTTTGGAAGTCGGTTGTATTTTTTTGTAAAAAAGCTTTTATTTCTCACTTTTTAGTGGTTCACATGTGCTTACCCCCTCACAGAGTACCGGCGTGATGTTATGTTATGAACTGGTGTAAACAATAAACATACATGAGATTTCAGCAATCCCAGTCCATTTGCTATCATTTATTGAGGAGTTCCGTTGACTATCTCTGAAGTTCTTCATCAGATCTTCACCAAATTGAAATGGGACCACTCCGAGAGTGTACTCTTCCAAAAACTATCCAAATTGCTTCAAGTGTGCCTATAAAATTGGAAGAGCCTCTATTTTTCCAGGATCCCATCATCAGATCCTAACTTGATGATCATGGGACCACCTGGGAAGTATACCCTTTCAATCAAAAAAAAAATCCAAATCGGTCCAGCCATCTTCGAGTAATCGGGGAACATGCATAAAAAAAAATTAAAAAAAAAGGTTCCGACGAATTGAGAACCTCCTCCTTTTTGAAGTCGGTTAAAAATGCCATGGTAGGGAATGCAATCTCGAGTCGACATTGGCAACTCGTGATTGGCCATTCGAGATCTCGCCGAAACTAGTCGAGATCTTATTTTAGAGATGATCGAGGTCGCGATTTCGCCTACTTTTTCAAATAATGCGTAGATATTTTTTAATCAAAAATTCCTAAACTTAATTAAAATTAAAACTACAGATACAAACTACTAAGGGTACCTAATCTTGTAGGTAAATTACAAAAACATTATAACAAAATACATAAGTATTATAAAAACACTAACCGAACCTCGAAACATAAAAATTACTTAACGCTTATTAAAAAAAAATTATTAAAAAATATAAATAAAAATTCGAGTAATTATGGAATATGAGTACCGTCGTGGCAACAACGCGGCACAAGCGGCACGCAACATCAACGACGTTTACGGAGCTAACACTACAAACCAACGCACCACTTGTTATTGGTTTGCTCGCTTCCGTTCTGGAAATTTCAACCTGAAAAATGAACCTCGCGGTCGTCCGAAGACTTTGGTCGACAATGACGAATTAAAGGCGATTGTGATACACAATCTACGGCTGAATTAGCAGCAGCTTTCGACGTTAGCGTCAAAACAATATTGGTCCATTTGCGTCAAATTGGCAAGCTTGACAAATGGGTGCCCCACGAACTCAGCGCGAAGTACGCGTCGAGACGTGCCTTGCACTGCTCAACAGACACACAAATGAAGGAATTTTAAACCGCATTGTTACCTGCGATGAAAAATGGATTCTGTTTGATAACCGCAAGCGCTCAGCAAGTTGGTTGGATCCTGGTTCAGCACCTAAACAATGCCCTAAACGAAAACTTACCCCTAGAAAAGTGATGGTCACTGTTTGGTGGTCTAGCGCCGGTGTGATTCATCACAGCTTCTTACCAAACGGGGTGAGCATTACTTCAGATGTGTACTGTGAAGAACTGAACACAATGATGGAGAAGCTGGCACATCTCCAACCAGCATTGGTCAATCGCTCGTCTCCGCTGCTCCTGCACGACAACGCGCGACCTCATACTGCACAGCAGACGGTCTCCAAGTTGCAAGAACTGGGGTTGGAAGCTCTCCGTCATCCGCCCTACTCACCAGACCTTGCGCCTACAGACTACTACTTTTTCCAGAATTTGGATAACTTCTTGGCGGGAAAAAAATTCAATACCCGAGAGGCAGTACAAAATGCCTTTGAAGAATTTGTTGCCTCCCGTCCAGCTGATTTCTTTAAGAAGGGCCTCAATAAACTGCCACTGCGTTGGCAAAGATGCATTGATTGCATGGGTGATTACTTCGATTAATACAAATAAAAAATGCATGAAAAAAATTTGTTTAAATTTTTTCATACAAAATGGCAATTTCATAGGTAAAGACCTATTATATGGACTATTTTACTGATACATTTATTTAATATTTTTCTATTCACAATATCAGTTGTTTTACGTAGACACTTCATTGACACACCAACATGACACAATAGCTTTTTATTCTTCTCCTATAGGTCGAGCTTATGCAACCTTATTATACACTTGCGTGCAATAAAATCGATCCACCCCATTCTCCTCGATTTGAAACAAGATAATTCAAAGTTTAATTAACTATAACCTAATATATTTTGTACTAAAACCTTCCTGAAAGTGTGTAGATTACATTAGTAAAAAAAACATCAAAACTGATTCATAACTTTTTGAGATAAGCGCAAACTTGAAAACATACAGATTGAATGAAGAACCTAAGTTTTTTTCAGGTCGGTTAAAAATTCAGGTTAAATGATCAATAAACGAACAATAATAAACAAAATTAAGCTTATGTCAACTTCACTGATAACAAAAGTCACGCAGTCTTTTCAAACAAAATTTAGTGATGAGAACATCTGAAGAATCAAGTCGATCTTGTAAAGAATATTGCTTTTTATCAAATTATAAGGGTATGTGTAAACTTTATCTTACCTACCTTCACACAATCTAAAACAATTAAAATATACATTAACATCTTTGAGCTATCGTCTCTTAAATAGAGAGCATGGGGTGGGCCAATTTTTTTGCGTGCAAGTGCACTGCAGACCCACCGTACCCCTGGCCGTACCCCTGGTGGTACGGTGGGTGTTTTAAAGTTAAACGGTACCACCAGGTAACAGTGTTGTAACACTAGTTAAAACCACTTCTGACAACAACAATTTTATTCATAATTTTTTACAGAACAAATCTTAAATACAATATACCTTTAATCTAAATAGGTACTTAAAATTAACTAACTCTATAAACTTAAAACATGCATACATAAAATAATAACGCAAGACACACATTCGCAACTTTAATAAAGAAACTTACACATATAACGCAAGACGACGAGACAAAATTGAATTAAGAAAACCTAGAACTAAGTATGGTAGGAAAAATATACCTACGTTATGAGGGAGCAAAAGTTTATACCTAATGAAATACCTGATGATAAACAGTAACCGATGGTACCTATACATTAAAAAAAGCCCAAGAAGAATAAGTTAGAACTAGGTACTAACACCAAATGTCACCTAACCTTTTAATTATGGCGTTTTGGCGGTATGTGATGATCACAGAGACTATGTCTATGTACGCAATTTTTCTAATTCGTGACCAATCGAAATTTCTTTATTTATAATTTGTAACTATACGTCTCTGATGAAGTCATCATTGATGATTTGATTCTTTCTTCTCTTTTTTGGAATCATCTCCACTGTATGGATATGCTCTAATACTTTGAGTAATCGCATCAATGTAACAGTATTCTTGTTGACACGTTTATTAATTTTGGAGTGAAACGTTTCTAAAATGTTGGTCGTTCTATGGCGTTCACCAAATACGCTTATTACATTATATGAATGCGTCTTAAACCAATATTGTTCTAAGTACTGTATAAATCTTTCCATTTGTACTATCCCAGAGGACTCGGATTTCACATAGTCAAAGCCGTGTTGAATCTCGCAGTCAGGAAGAAGTGGCAAGGCACTTGCCAGGGCAACTATTCTTCGTCCTGGTTTATTTTTCGTACATCCAAAAGACTTCCCTTTCTTCCACATGTTACGAGTCTAATGGTATTACCATAAGTATTCCCAAATATCACATTGCGAGGATGCTATTAGCACCCTCGCAATGTGATATTTGGGAATACTTCCAAAATGGCGTTCATCGCTGCTCTTTCGTAGTCTGTGTGAACTTTACGTGGGTTCCACTCGGGTATTTGAGACTTTATCATGTTAAACAAGATAATATAACTTTTTTCTTTCCTGTCCGACATAAGTGCGAATATTAACTCGTCGCGCGCTAATTAGCAGACACAATAGAAATTCTATTGTTATCTGTACACATGGTGTGCAATCGACATTTTAGGAGTTAGGGTAGGTTCAGATGACAAGCGCTCAGCGCGCGTTGAACGCGCGTTGAATTTTTGGATAGTGTTCACATGGTGCGCGCTTGTCAGGCGTTAAACGCGCGTTGTTGCGGCCAGTTTGAGTTCTACATTTGTCGAAGATGGACGTAGAAACAGTTTTATCGGTGATTTTATACAGACGGCAGAAACGACACAACAGAAGACGGAGATATTGGGTTCACCCAATTTTGTCAACCAGGCTGACTGAAAGTCAGTACATTATTTTATATCCTAAGTTAAGGCAATTTGAGCCCAAATTCTTTAACTACTTCAGAATGTCCATCAAGTCATTTGATGACTTACTGACTCTCATAAACGATGAACTCGTAGCAGATAAAAACGCTGTGCGATATAGCATTTCACCGGAAGAAAAACTCATAATTACATTGAGGTAAGTTTTTTAATAATCAACATAATCTATAAATCAAATAAATCAAATCAACTTGTTTAGGAACAATTTTTTTAAAGAAAAAATAACATTTTGTTACTCGCAGAATAACTGTAACTCTGATTCATTGCTGACATTAGTTGGTGCTGGCGATGGAGTAGGTGTTACTGGCGATGGAGACCCCATTGCTGTAGTATAACCATAATGTGCAAAATTATTTGACACACTAGACTGCTGTGATCTATAATCATGATAACGAAAGCCTTCAACAGAAGCTGATGACTGATGATGCTGCTCTTGTGATGAATAATTTCTTCGTTGTGATACCGGGTAATTTTGATTTTCATATGTCTGTTGTTGTGGTCCTTGAAATTCATTTTGGTTTTGCAAAATTAAATTATAAATGGCAATTTTAGTTTGAAGTCGCCTATATTCCGGAATTTTTTTAATCTCTTTAACGAGTGACAAACAAAACAGCTTGTCTTCATCGTCATCTTCTTTTGGATGAGACACATTTTTCTGTGCTAAACTCTGCTCTAATATGTTTGCAAATCTTTCATCAGCAGGATTTAATTTTTGTTTTTTTCTTGAAGTAGATTTAGGACTCTTAAAGCCAGAACTTATTTCTACTTCAGCAACCTCTGACGAAGTTGATGCATTATCTGCATCGAAACTACTTTCTGTATCTTTGTTGGCAATTGATGCCTGTAGAAATCGTAGTCTATTATAATGAATATATGTCGAAGTTTTGGAAGCTCCTGATCCAGATTTGACAGTCTTTATTTTCTTCACCTCTCTCATATAATTATCCCGTAAACTCTTCCACTTTTTTTGCAGGGATGACGCTGAAAAAAAAAACAGTATTTAGTAATAGTTTATGTTTGTTTCCAGATATTTGGCCATTGGATGTTCATTTGGGACATTAAGCTACGACTATAGAATTGGCAAATCTACTGTGGCTACTGTAATACCACATGTATGTGAAACTATTTGGAAAAAATTAAGGCCCGTTGTTATGAGTGAACCAACGAAAGAAAAGTGGTGTGAAATATCCACGATATTTGAAAAGAACTCAAAGTTTCCCAATTGTTTGGGAGCCTTGGACGGGAAACATATACGGTTAATCCAGCCTGAACACACGGGTTCTATGTATTATAACTATAAAAATTATTTTTCGCTAGTTTTATTGGCGCTAGCGGATGCAAACTATTGTTTTGTGTGGGTTGACATAGGTGCCTACGGTAAAAACAGTGACTCAGGTATATTCAAGAATTCTTCATTGTACAAAAAGCTGACAGAAAGGTCATTAGATCTACCTGAGCCAAAGGCATTGTTAATACAAAATAGACCGACAACGTTGCCATATGTGATAGTGGCTGATGAAGCTTTTGGCATGATGGAGAATTTAATGCGTCCATATGGGGGAAGGTCACTAACTTATGCTAAAAAAATATTTAATTACCGTTTGACATTAGCACGCCGGTATGTTGAATGTACTTTTGGCATAATGTGCAATAAATGGCGCATTTTACACAGGCCGTTAGATGTTAACATCGGTTTTGCAGAAAAGATCGTAAAAGCGATATGTACACTAAATAATTATGTCAGAATCAGGGATGGCTACAATTTTGAAGACACACTTTATACGCCACCCCTGGAAAATCTAGCCTCACATTATACCGGACGTGCTGTGCGACAGGCGGATAATGTTCGAGTACATTTAACAAACTATTTCATTCATGAAGGAAAAGTAGATTGGCAGGATCGTTATATTTAACTTGTAACACAAACCGATTGTAAATGTAAATAAATATATATACTCACATAATATTTTCTTCTTTTCTTCATAGTCATGTCCTTCACAAAATATAAGGACGAGTTCTTCCCAAGCCCGTCTTCTCAAATTCTTATCTGAATAATCGCTACTTGTCATGTCCCATATCGCAGGACGTTTCTCTATTTCATCAATTAATAATTCCGTATTAAAAGCTTCGGTTTCCATTTCGGACGATTTTCGGACGAACTTGACGAACCCTAAAATACGTCTATCCGCGTCGAAAGCGCGCGCTCAACTGAACGGAAACATAGAAAACCAATGATCTCAAAGCGGCGTTGACGCGCGCTGACAACAGTCGAGCGCTAGCGCAGCGTTGAACGCGCGCGTTACTAAAACGCGCGTTAGCATGTGTACGGCCTGAATAAAATGTATGTAGTTGTAAACGCGCGTTATCAAAACGCGCGTTGAGCGCTTGTCATCTGAACCTACCCTTAAGGGCTTCGCTTTAGTAGTTTCAACACCACTTCCCGTATCACCATGAATATTATATAATTGTGAAAATGGTTTTGGGCAACTATAAAAAGTACCGTCAACAAAATATTCCACAATATTTGGAATTACCTGACGCGATTCCTTAGAGCAAAAAACTATGATACGGTTTTGCTTGTCTGATTCGTCACAGTAATAATCTGCCAAAACGAAATTATGATATTGAACTGGAACTTCAATTTCTCTTAAATCGTGGGATACACTTTTACACACTTGTGCAGATTTGTTTCTAGCATTCTGAAGAAAGTGCTTCACGCTTTCATACCTTGGATATTTTTTCCCTATAGCAAAATTCATCCCCATGTCTTTGAAATCGCTCTTTTTCCTGTCATATAATTGTTCGATTGGTGCATCAGATGAAACCACTATTTCTCGCAATTTGCACTTTTACTTTAACAATTCGTTAGCAGATGGATCTAGTACACAGCTATGATCTGTATTTTTAATTAATTTATTATCCTAAAAAAATATACCATATCAGTATCTTTATTAGATAATATTATTGTAACAAAATGACAAAGAAACAAAATAAAAAAATGAATCAAAACTACCTTTCCAATCGTTACAGTGCCACAACATTTACTCTTACTGTAAGATGAACACCGCCATAACATGGAGTCGTTTGTATAGGTTTTGTGGCGATGACAGCGGTATTTGCCACAAAGAAGAGCGGTTCCGCCATTTATTTGGATGAAATTTATTTCAGTATCGTCCATTATAGGTTTTTCCACAATAATTTAAACCAATGAAATTTTTATTTTTACAATTCTTTGTTTCTTTAAGTCGAGTGTAAATGTCAACTGTCATGAACGCTTGAAAAAAAAATTAATATGTACGGTATAACTAAAGAATTCGAATTGCGCAGTTTAACATGCATTATTGGCGCATCAATTATGTACCTGCCTAACTAATGAATGAGTCATTAATATGCGAGATAACTGTTTATCATTTTCTGTCCATCTAGTATCTTCATCAGCACAGTACTACGTTCACTTCATACAGTGGTACCGTTTAACTTTAAAACACCCACCGTACCACCAGTGGTACGGCCAGGGGTACGGTGGGTCTGCAGTGTGCAAGTGTATATAACAACATGTAACACGCAAAAAATAACAAACTCTTACTTATTCTATTTTGCCTGTCAATAAAACGAAAGAAGTATTTTTATTTTAACAGTGAGAACTAAATAACTTTTTGCTTTAAGTTCGAAGGAAAAAAATATTCGTAAAATCTGGTTTACACAGACAAAAAACTGCAGTAAAAGCTTCTGCAGTTATACGGTTTTGCTAGATAAAGAAAGCAGAAAAACTAAGTATGCTTATGTAAATACTTAACTATTTTTTTTTTTAATTTTGCACTTATTCTGTTTTGCCAGAATACCCTCGAAATAGTCGTCAGCAAATAAGTCGGTCAGTGGTCGTCTTAGGGGCGGAGTTTTAAGAGTTGGAGTGTAGGCTTAGGGGCACTATGAGCAGCAAAGAAAACCAAAAAAAAATTTTTCATGGGGGTTTTCTAAGAAAATATCATTTTATCATGCATTTATCTAATGCTGTTGCATGTTGTTTAAAATAAAGCCAACTGCATCAAACAGAAATACAAATAAAGTCCGACGACGCTATTGTTGTTTTACGTACTTTGTTATGATTCAGATAACAACAAATAATGTTGATGGCATGTTGATGGTTGAATTTACATTATTATAAAAATGTCTCAAAATTGTACATAACTGTACTAGGGCAATTGCCAATGTTGTTATTAAGTTCAATTGAGTTTAGATTTTGAAAATAATAAAAGAAAAGAAAAGACAAAATGGCAGGAGCGTCCATAAAAAGCCGCGGGTAAAACAAACAAAATCTGTTAAAATCGCTGTAGTCGTTGCTGTAACTGATATGAAACATAATATAAAAGAAAATAGTAATACTTACGGCGGCATCTCCTTGAATATTTCAATTGCAGCAGACCCAGTCAGACGCAGCTAAGTTTATTATCAATTATATCCTTATTATCCGGTATAAGACCGGGTTTCGACCACAGATTACATACAACCACAGATTAGTATTATGTAGCAAGCTACAGATGACACAGTCGAATTTGCTTAGTTAGTTCCAACACTATCAGTTATGGCGCTGTTGTCGCCTCAGGTTTGACATGATGCATGACACACACATACACATATTAGGTTGGGGAAAAAGTCTTTTCGCATTATAGTATGTATGAACTTAAAATAAAATCTCTTTGGTTATACTATTTGTATCTGGCTGGTTTTGGTATCATTGAAAGTTTAAATTTTAAAGAACATAATTCCAAATTCAAATTATGAAAATGTGTGATTTTCATTTGTTTTTCGTACTGTCAAGATGAGTGAATCTTATGAAGAAATTCGATACATTTTAAAATTTTACTACAAAAAAGGTAAAAATGCAACGCAAGCCGCGAAAAAAATTTGCGATGTTTATGGATCCAGTGCAGTGTCTGTGAGTAGCACAAATTTGGTTTAAGCGTTTTCAATCCGGAAATTTTGATGTCAAAGATGCACGTCGCTCTGGTCGCCCTATTACGGATAAAATGGATGCCATTTTTGAAAAAGTGGAGCAAGATAATGGACTGATATGCCGATCAGTAGTTTCGACGTAGCGGAAGAACTGGGAATTGGCCACAAAAGAGTTTTGGCGCATTTGAATAAAACTGGGTACACAAAAAAGCTCGATATTTGGGTACCTCACGAGCTCACTGAAAAAACCTAATGAACCGTGTACTCATTTGTGATTCTTTATTACGACGTAATGAAACCGAACCATTTTTGAAGAAGCTGATAACTGGTGATGAAAAGTGGATGACGTACGACAAGAACGTGCGAAAAAGGTCGTGGTCAAAGGCCGGTCAGGCTTCACAGACTGTGGCGAAACCCGGGTTAACTCGCAACAAGGTGATGCTGTGTGTGTGGTGGGATTAGAAGGGCATTATTCATTATGAGCTGTTACTACCAGGCAGGACCATCGATTCTGAACTCTACTGCGAACAACTGATGAGATTAAAGCAAGAAGTTGAGAGAAAGCGGCCGGAATTAATCAACAGAAGGGGTGTGGTTTTTCATCATGATAACGCTAGACGTCACACATCTTTAGCCACTCAGAAAAAATTAAGGGAGTTTGGCTGGGAGGTGTTATTGCATCCGCCGTATAGACCTGACCTTGCACCTACAGATTTTCACCTGTTTCGGTCTCTTCAGAATTCTGTAGGCAGTGTCAGGTTAACATCACGAGAGGACTGCCAAAACCACTTGTCGCGGTATTTTGATCAGAAGTCCCAAAATTTTTATAGCAATGGGATCATGTCCCTACCTACAAGATGGCAAAAAGTTATCGAACAAAATGGTACCTACATACTTTAGTTAGATGTAAATAATGTATATTAAAAAATGTTTTGAATTTTCTTAAAAAATGCGAAGAAACTTTTTCCCCAACCTATTATAATAGTGCTTTGCATTTAATATATTATTCAATATGGCAGTTAAATATAATAATATTAATAATAGCAAGCCTCGAACAACATCTCTCGAGGCTATCATTAGGCGGTTGGATCAAGGGCCTGATTCAGAAGGCAGTACTCCTTGATACGGCTCGCATTGTGAGAAGGTTCCTGTCTCTGCAGCCCTAACCACCGGTAGCTTGGACCCTGCTCCCGACACCGGCGGACCTCTATTTTTTTATATTTTTAAATGTTTTTTTTATATCCTTTTTTTAAGAAATATTTAAAAATGTAAATAGATAAGAAATAAAATAAATAAACGACTTAATAATATACTATAGAATCTTTATTTATTACTAAGTTAAATGCCACAATTTCCTCTATCAGTGGTAGAGGAAATTGTGTATTAATTTGCCTGTCCTCTGTCCACAGCACTGAAAAGTTGACCGAGAAAATTTTAGCCCCCTCTCTGGTTCACTCTGAAGTGCCGTGCTTGACCGACGCAGTGAACGCCTGGAATGTGGCTTGCCCGGATACAGTTCGGCCCGTGAACCTATCTTCCCAAAGGCAGTGGGATGAGCCGCTCTGCAGGTTGGTACGGAATAGTCTTATTAATACGTCCACCAATATTACTGAGCGTGCCCGCCTGCTGGCTGTAGGTGAGTGGGAGTCGGGCCTCTGGCTTCAGGCACTACCGTCACCCAACATAGGAACTATGCTGGGTGACACCACCTTCCGGCTCGCTACCTATCTACGTCTGGGCGCTCCTTGCGTGGCTCCGCATCGCTGCCGATGCGGCGTAGATGTCGACTGCCTCGGACATCATGGCCTATCCTGCAGTAAGAGCGCAGGCCGGATAGCACGGCACGCCAGCATTAATGACATCATCCGTCGTGCTCTTGTCACCGCCGGGGTGCCAGCTGTTTTAGAACCCATTGGCTTGGCACGCGACGATGGGAAGAGACCAGACGGAATGACCATAATGCCTTGAAAGGTAGGTAGGCCTTTGGTGTGAGATGCAACGTGTATTGACACCCTTGCGCCATCTCATCTTCCTAGCACGGTGGGCTGTGCTGGGGCGGCTGCTGCGGGTGCGGAAAACCTCAAACGGCGCAAATACTCTAATCTTATTGGGACTTATATGTTTGAGCCGTTTGGGGTTGAAACACTAGGGCCATGGGGTCCGAGTGCCCTTTTAGTTTTTCGGGACATCGCCAAGCGGTTGGTCGACTCTACACGTGACCAAAGGGCTGGCCTATTTTTTGGCCAAAGAATTAGCATTGCCATACAACGTGGCAATGCTGCCAGCCTTTTGGGCACTTTTCCTGTCGACAGCGATGCGGACAAATTTTTTGATGCCCTATGATTATTTCCCCTCCTTTTTTATATACTTGTACATATTTTTTGTTTTTAAGATTGTTAGATTTTAAATTTTGTAAATATTCATGAATAATAAAAATTAAGTTATGGCAGTTATCAATAATTTTTAGTGTAGTATAGTGATGTACCCGATATCGACAAAATCTGCTAGGGTCTAGGGGGTTTTATCATTAATTCTGTTATGTAAATAAATAAATAAAACAAATCATACATTTTGTAGTCATTTATTAGTTTTATTTTGCTTATGGGCAATTGCAACGTAGTAATACACCCTTCAAGGCATGTAGGGCGCACAAGTCTCGGCTTTGCAGTCTGCTTAGCCAATTCACTATTGGTGTCAACATATAATATTTAATATTTTTAAGGGATTTTCATCGCTTTTTGCCAAAATTCTTGATGAGACGAGTTTGGTTTCACTGCGCATCTAAGTAAATAATAGGTCTTTACCTATGAAATTGCCGTTTTGTATGAAAAAATTTAAACGAATTTTTTTCATGCATTTTTTATTTGTATTAATCGAAGTAATCACCCATGCAATCAATGCATCTTTGCCAACGCAGTGGCAGTTTATTGATGCCCTTCTTAAAGAAATCAGCTGGACGGGAGGCAACAAGTTCTTCAAAGGCATTTTGTACTGCCTCTCGGGTATTGAATTTTTTTCCCGCCAAGAAGTTATCCAAATTCTGGAAAAAGTAATAGTCTGTAGGCGCAAGGTCTGGTGAGTAGGGCGGATGACGGAGAGCTTCCAACCCCAGTTCTTGCAACTTGGAGACCGTCTGCTGTGCAGTATGAGGTCGCGCGTTGTCGTGCAGGAGCAGCGGAGACGAGCGATTGACCAATGCTGGTTGGAGATGTGCCAGCTTCTCCATCATTGTGTTCAGTTCTTCACAGTACACATCTGAAGTAATGCTCACCCCGTTTGGTAAGAAGCTGTGATGAATCACACCGGCGCTAGACCACCAAACAGTGACCATCACTTTTCTAGGGGTAAGTTTTCGTTTAGGGCATTGTTTAGGTGCTGAACCAGGATCCAACCAACTTGCTGAGCGCTTGCGGTTATCAAACAGAATCCATTTTTCATCGCAGGTAACAATGCGGTTCAAAATTCCTTCATGTTTGTGTTGGTTGAGCAGTGCAAGGCACGTCTCGACGCGTACTTCGCGCTGGCGATCATTGAGTTCGTGGGGCACCCATTTGTCAAGCTTTTTTACCTTGCCAATTTGACGCAAATGGACCAATATTGTTTTGACGCTAACGTCGAAAGCTGCTGCTAATTCAGCCGTACATTGTGTATCATCACCTTCCACAATCGCCTTTAATTCGTCATTGTCGACCAAAGTCTTCGGACGACCGCGAGGTACATTTTTCAGGTCGAAATTTCCAGAACGGAAGCGAGCAAACCAATAACAAGTGGTGCGTTGGTTTGTAGTGTTAGCTCCGTAAACGTCGTTGATGTTGCGTGCCGCTTGTGCCGCGTTGCTGCCGTCGAGTTAAAGTTAAAATTCGAGTAATTATGGAATATGAGTACCGTCGTGGTACTCATATTCCATAATTACTCGAATTTTTAACGTATCCATGATGACGAAAAAGATTGAAATGCGATGTAAATGTAACACTAATCAATAAACAAATGACTAATTTTGGAAAAAAAATCCATGTTTTTAAAATAAAATTAATTTGAAATTAGAATTCTTAGCCAAACAAAAATTATTTTGATTTGAAATGGCCAGTAATGCAGAACGACAATTTCATAGGTAAAGACCTAATATTGATTCAACGTATCCGACACAATACGAAGTTTCCTTAATGCGTACACAAATCTATTTAGTTTATTGCATACGTCGTTAATGTGTTGTTTCCAATTACAAAATTTGTCTAAATTTATACCTACAATTCTATCAACTTATCTGTGAACTGAAAGGGGACGCCACCGTCGATGCGTTGACACAATCGAATGACATGCGTCGGCACAATCGAAGACATTTCAACGTGACAGCCGTAGTTCCAATTTTCGCCATTTCACAGATAAGTTGGTAGGAGTGTAAGAATGTAATATTTTCTGTTTCTTCTATGTTTTTATCTTTTATTTTAATGTTAATACTATCGGGGAGTTTGCTTTTGTACGTACGAAATTTAATTAGTTTTGTTTTGGATATATTTACACATAGGTTATTTAATTTAAGCCATTGTTTCGACTTGACACGACTAATTTAATACTTTATTTTAACTGTAAACATAACCTAAAAATAACAAAATTATATACTAACATAACTAAAACTATTAAAAAAAAAAAAAAACTAAAATATGGCGTCGAAAAATTCCTCCGCATCGCTGTCGACTGGTAAAGTACCCAAGAGACTGGCGGCATTGCCACGTTGTATGGCAATGCTAAGCCGCTGGCCAAGATAAAAGCCAGCCCTTGGGTCACGGGAAGTGTCAACCAGCCGTTTGGAGATTTCGTTGAACAAACTATGAGCACTCGGACCCCACGGCCCAAGGGTTTCAACCCCAAACGGCTCGAAAATATAATTACCGATAAAGTTATTATACTTCCGCCGCTTGAGGTTTTCCGCAGCGGCAGCAGCAGTGCCAGCACAGCACGCAGAGCCAGGAAGATGGGATGGCGCAAGAGTATCGACATTTAAGCCATTTGATTACAGACTCTACGGCTTCGTGTATTTTACTTTCATGACTTGAACTTTTAGTTTTAATAGGCACTATAACAGAGATGTCGTCAGCGAATAGGATACTATCATACTTAATTGAGTCGGGTAAATCATTAATGTACAGCAAAAATAGTAAGGGGCCCAAAACGCTCCCTTGTGGTACACCATATTTATTTAGTTTAGATGAGGATCTGTAGACAGTGGATTCAAGGTTTGTATTTAAATAAGTAACATCAACACATTGCTGTCGGCCTGTTAGAAAACTCTTTATCCAATCTAGAGCGACACCACGGATACCATATTTTTCACATTTGTTTAGCAAGATGCTATGATCCACAAAATCGAATGTCTTACTCATATCGAAGAACACTACTACAACCGGAATTTTTTCGTCTAGATATTCTGTGATTTTTTTAATAAGGGTAAATGCTGCTAAAGATGTTGATTTATTATGCTGAAAACCGTTTTGTTCCTGTCTTATAACATTATGCTTATCTAAGAAACTTATTATTCGGTTGTAGAATGTCTTTTCAATGATTTATAACACAAGAACAAGTGTGATAGGGCGATAGTTATTTGGTTCTTTTGGATCACCTTTTTTGAATAGTGGTTTATCTATAGAATGCTTTAAATTTTCTGGAAATATTCCTTGTGTTAATGGACTTTCTATAATATGGTTAAGAACAGTGGCTATGACATGAGCACTTGCTTTAATATTCCTTGTGTAGATAGAGTCATAACCTACTGCTTTGGTGTCATTTAATGATTTTATTGTATTAATGATTTCTTGCTCCGTGTTTGGTCTGAGAAAAATGGAATTATCATTTATCTGGGTTTGAGTCTGTGTTTGTTTATTTACAACGTTCGAGTTGTGGTCATTGGCAATACTGATGAAGAATTTATTAAATGTTGATGCTATTTGAGTAGGTTCTTGAATAAGTTCACCGTTGTGCTTTAGTGATGTTATACTATTTATTGTTTTAACACTATCATTTTCATCTTTTATTATGCTCCAAGTAGCTTTGCCCTTGTTATGTGCTTGGTTAATCATTTTTTTATTAATATTTTTCTTTGACCATACAATGCATTTTTTAAGTAATTTTACATAATTATTATATTTTTTTCTCTTTTGTTATGTGTTTGTAATATGAAAATCTCAAATGTCTTCTATTTGCACTAGATTTTCTTAATCCTTTGGTAAGCCATTTTGGAGATAGTGAATTTGAAGTCATTTTAACATTGTAATAAGGAAAACACAGTTTGTAGAATAATATGAGTTCTTGATGAAAATAATTGACCGCTTTATTTGTATCAGGTTCTGTGTAGACTTCTTTCCAGAATAGTTGTGATATACACACATCAACACGGTCTAGGGATATTTCATACTCAATTAAATAACTCGAAAAGTACTGGCCGCATTGGAATCTTTTATACACCGATTTGTTTGTAATTTATCTCAGACTAGCTGCGCCCCGCGGTTTCACCTGCGTATACCGAAATAAAAAGTAGCCTTTGTGTCAATCCAGGGTATAAGCTGTCTACATACCGAATTTCATCCAAATCGGTCCAGCCGTTTGAGCGTGAAGAAGTAACAAACATACACACCCACACACACACACACACACACACACACACACACACACACACTTACAAACTTTCCGGTGTTACCGGCGGTTTATGAGATACACTAAAACGTGTATTATTTAATCGGTGAGAAAAGTATTCACAAAAAAATTGCTCATCCCACGGGAACACTACATTTTTTCACGATATAAAGTAGTCTATGCGTGCTATGTGTATACAGGATGCAAATTTTATCAAAATCGGTCGAGCTGTATGAGTTTGAAAGAGTAGCAAATATATTTGAATTTCTTGCTCATCCCACGGGAGCACTACATTTTAACCTACGTGTTAATCCAGGGTATACATACCGAATTTCATCCAAATCGGTCCAGCCGTTTGAGCGTGAAGAAGTAACAAGCATACACACACACACACACACACGCACAAGCTTTCGCCTTTATAATATTAGTGTGATAGTGTGATTATTTATTTTTATATTTTGTTTTCAAACTTTTATTATTGTGATTTTAGTTTAGTTGATGATCTTCCTGTGCTAGTCACAATAAATACTTTTTCTTTCCATCTCTATTTTTTCGGGATAAAAAGTAGCCTATGTGTTTATCCAGAGTGTCAGCTACTTCCACACCAAATTTTATCAAAATCGGTTGAGGCGTTTGAGTTTGAAAGAGTAGCAAATATATTTGAATTTCTTGCTCATCCCACGGGAGCACTACATTTTGTCGGGATAAAAAGTAGCCTATGTGTTAATCCAGGGTATAGTTTGAGCGTGAAGAAGTAACAAACATACACACACACACACTCACAAACTTTCGCCTTTATAATATTAGTGTGATAGTGTGATGTGATTATTTCCAAATTCAAATTTTTGAAAATTCTTTTGTTTCGGTGGCATAAAAATGTCTTGATGTGTAGGAGAGGGAATTTTCATTAGTGTGAAATTTAGAAAACAATACGAATTACGTTTAGTTACAGTTTTTTTTTCATTTTTAAACGAAAGATAAAGTTAAAATTGATGTATTGTAGCCATGCAACGCCGACATTTGACGAGGGCGAAGATGTTACGAGCTGTGGGAATGCTGGAAGCTGGGTCTGTTCAGCGTAATGTTGCTGAGGCCGTAGGGACCCACCAAAATGTAATTTCAAGATTGTGGACAAATTACTGCGCGAACTCAACCAAATGCAAAGGCGACTCAATTGGTCCAAAGGCTGCGAGTGGAACACCAAGTGCTTGTGAGTGACCAAACTGTAAGAAGGCGACTGCATGAAAGCAATCTACGCTCTCGTAGACCACTCCGGGTCCCACCTTTACGGAGAGGCAATCGTGGATGACGATTAGAATGGGTTCGGAACCACGTGGACTGGGGCCGTGAGCAATGGTCCAATGTGCTGTTCACGGATGAATCCAGGTTCGGCTTCCATCCAGATTCACCAAGGACGCGTGTTTGGCGAGTTCTTGGACGATGGAGCCGTCTCCAGAACCCTCAGGAAGTTCACCCATACCAAGGAGGAACAATTATGGTTTGGGCAGGAATTCGTCTTGGAGGACGGACGGATCTCGTTTGGGTGCGGGGCAATATGACGGCAGAACGATACGTCCAACAGGTGCTGGGGCCCGTAATCTTGCCCCACAGAACACAAATGGGGCAAGATTTCCTGCTCATACACGACAATGCCCGGGCACACACGGCGAGAACGGTATCAGCTTGGTTACATACACACAATGTTAGGGCCTTAGACTGGCCTGCTCAATCGCCAGATCTAAATCCCATTGAGCATGCGTGGGATATGCTGTAAAGAAGAGCTCTGAAGGAAGTTCCTGAAAATCTGGATACAGAAGATCAACTTTTTGCGCACCTCAGAAGGACATGAGACAATATTCCGCAGCAAGACATTGACAACCTTGTTCTGAGCATGCCGAATCGTTGCCGATGTGTTATGAACATCATGGGCGCTTTCTCAGATTACTAACTTCAAGTTTATAAACACAAATTAAATGATTTTTCTATTTTTTTCAGTTTTTACTCACAAATTAAAAGTTAATTCATATACGGTTTCCGTCTATGCTTCATTTTTTTTCCATAAAATCCTGAAATTTTAATCTAAGTACCTTAACCATTATTAAAAAATGGTAGAATATTAAATAACGTATCTTTTAAATATATACATGTCATATTAATAATTAACACATTGATAGTAATTCGCTTTTTTAAAAATATCCCTAGACCGTGTTGATGTGTGTATAATATGTAAAATTTTCTATATTTTCTTTACTAAAATCTTGTTTTTGACAGTATCAATTGTTGTCGCTTCGAAGACGGTCATACATATTTACATATAAAATAAGATATTTTGATTTATAATTTAATTATTAGTTGATTTATTTGTTAAAAAACATGTTTAATTAATAACCTTTTAAGGACTGCTCAAACGTATACCTATTTAAAATGATTCGATTAATATTTAGGTTGGCAGGACTGGTGTCGCGCCATTATTGTTCCGTTGCAAACTTCCGGAAGCAATGGTGGGGCGATACTTGCCACACCAATATTGGAAGAGCGATCGATGATCGATCGCTCTTCCAATATTGGTGTGCCGATCGATCATCGATCGGCAGTTGGTCGTCGGAGTTAGTGCGAGTAACACCTCCAGAATTGTTATAAAATAGCGTGGTTATAGTGTGGTTACATTTTAGACCAGAAAATAAAGTTACAATTATTATTTACGTGTGCGGTTTGATTAAAGTGTATTACACAATATCGTTAATTTTTTTTATAGTTTCCTGAAAATTTTAATATTTGAGCAGTATCATGATCATATAGATATAATGGATGAACTGTACCAATAGCGTCAACATGGTTGCTTGCTATAAGATCTGTTTAGTGCAAAATAAACGATCATACAGTGAAGACGTCTGTGTTTTTTTCTAAGAAGTCTAACAACCGAATGTGAACCTTAATCACAACAACATATGGTCCAAACGAACCGGATCTTTAAGAAAATAGATAAGAATGACGGGCGATCGGAGAACAATAGGCCGCATTCCTGAGCTGTTTTTTGTGCAAGTCATTAGTGTTAGGTTATGAGTTTATGAGCCTACGTGCGAATGCGATCTATCTAAGAAACAAGTGAAGGTTTGACTATAAAAGTGAATAAAGGATTGTGACGAAGAATACAAAATTGATGGTTCGGTGTATTAAAATAGTGTGTTTTTAAATAACGAGATGCTGTTTTAACGCGAACTGTAAACGTTTTGATGCACAAATCTCAGTCTACCTACGTGATAAAATAAAGTAAAAGTTTTCGTCGTAGTTTGCGTCTTTATACATTTTTATTGGAAAATCATAAAGTGTAAAGAATGGAGAATATAGAAAAGCGAATGTTGCTTCAAGCTGATGTGTTTGAAAAAGTGCAGAAAGCCTATACGAATTACAAAAAGACGCCCAAGGACAGAATAACCGAGGGTTATTTACAATCTAGGATGGATACTTTGGAAATGTATTGGAAGGAATTTAAAAGTGTTCACGAGAAATTGGTAACGGATGTTTATAAGAAAGACAGACAGCAGTTCGCGTATTTTGCAGAAGATAAATGCGATAATTTTGAAGAGTTGTATTTTACTTATAAAGGAGAAATGAAAACTGCATTAAACAAGTTGATGTCTGAGTCTGACTGGAAAAAATCGGATAAACTGGAGAAATTAGACGAGACTAGACAAACAGCTTCTAGTAGTGATATTAAATTGCCACAAATTTCAATCCCTATTTTCGAGGGAAATTACACGGAATGGAGATCGTTTCACGACCTGTTTATTGCATTGATACACAAAAATAAGTCATTAGAAGATGTACAAAAACTTCATTACCTTAAGAGTAGCTTGAAAGGAGACGCAGAAGTTCTTCTGCGGCAGTTTGCTATCACGGGTGAAAATTATGCCGATGCGTGGTCAATTTTGAAAAAACGGTATGATAACAAAAGGTACATTGCTAATTGTATATTTAAAAAGTTTTTTGGTCAAAAAACAATTTCTCAAGAGTCAGCTTTCTCCTTGAAAAACTTGTTAGATACGTCGGTCGAGTGTATGAATTCTATGAAAAACCTTGGCTTACCGACAGCGCAGTGGGATGCAATTGTGAACTATGTGGTTGTTTCAAAGCTGGATCCTGTAACACACAAACAATGGGAGCTTATTATTAGTGAAGATAGTTCTGATGACTTACCTGGTTTTGAAAGGCTGAAGTCTTTCTTGGAGACTCGGTTTCGTACGTTAGAAATGGTCGAACCTGAAAATAAAGTTAACAAATCAATTAAGCCGAAGACACATCACGCGACAGCCACTAGTGGAGAGAAGCACTGTCCTTTCTGCAAAGAAGACCATTATATTTTTAACTGTAAAGAATTCGCAAAGCAACCGATAGAAGAAAGATACAGCTTCGTAAAGAAAAACAACTTATGTTTTAACTGTCTCAATCCAAATCATTCCGTATTTAAATGTAGACAATCAAATACATGTAAAATATGCAAAAGGCGGCACCATTCCTTATTACATCGCGATCGAGAGTCGACGAAACAAGCAGATGACACAATTTCAACTAAAGAAGAATCTACAACAAATAAGCAAGAGGTTAGCAAGGTAACAGCACATGTATCAAGAGGAGAACAACCTGGTCAACACATCTTGTTGGCAACAGCATTGATAGACGTGACCTCGAGGACTGGACAATCACACGTCTTCCGTGCTCTGATTGATCAGGGCTCAGAGGCTTCGTTCGTGACGGCGAGAGCAGTCGAGTTATTGGGTCTGAAGAAGACTCAAATCAGCGGTGAGGTCTCTGGTGTTGGTGGAGGTAACAAACTTTGTATTAATCATTCAGTAGGTTTACATATTAAGTCGAGGTATGAAAGTAATTTTTTTATTGATGTTAAGACGTATGTATTAACTACAAGTCATTGACTTGTAGGCTACCGTCTAGAGAAATAAGAGGTTATGACTGGCCTCAACTTAAAAATATGAAATTGGCTGATCCTACTTTTAATGTTCCGGGTAGAATTGATATCCTTCTCGGAGCTGATGTTTTTGGCACAATAATATCATCTGGTTTGTTAAGAGGACCGGGCAATATAATTGCTCAGCATACACACCTAGGTTGGATATTGTCAGGGGATATGTACTCAAATCCTACTTGTGCAGAAAACATTATTAGTTTACATGTTACCAGGCTCGTAGAAGAAGACAACAACCTTTTGAGAAAATTCTGGGAAATAGAAACAGATGACTACACAACCAAGAAAGCATGGACAAAGGAAGAAGAAAAATGTGAAGAACACTACATAAAGACAACAACAAGAGATGCATCAGGAAGATATGTAGTACACTTACCTTTGAAACAAAGTATTGTAGAGACCGTGAAGGCGTGCGGTGAGACTAAACAACAAGCTACAATAAGATTTAAACAACTGGAAAGGAAATTTGCAAAACATGAAGATTTGAGATCAGAATACAAGAAGGTCATACAAGAGTACTTGAAGATGGGTCATATGAAGAAGGTTGAAATAGAGGATAGAAGTGAAGCAATTTACTTAGCACATCATGCTGTCATAAGGGAGGATAAGGATACAACAAAGTTAAGAGTTGTTTTCGATGCTTCAGCCAAGGGATCGAATGGGCAATCCTTAAACGACACCATGATGGTCGGCCCTACGCTACAACCTGATCTTCGTGTTCTTATCATGCGCTGGAGGTCTCACAAAATCTGTGTTGTCGGCGATATTAGAAAAATGTATCGTCAAGTAAGAATGACAAACAAACACACAGATTTACAACGCATCTTATGGCGAGATAATACGTGTGAAAACATAGAAAGTTATCAACTACTTACCGTAACGTTTGGGACAGCAGCGGCACCTTATCTTGCGGTACGATCATTGAACCAACTAGCTGATGATGAAGTGGAAAGATACCCTAAAGGAGCTGCTGTCGTTAAGAGTTCGTATTACATGGACGATCTGATGACTGGACATGAAGATCTATCTGAAATAAAACAAGTTTGTGGGGAAGTAAACAATCTATTGAAGGCAGGCGGTTTTCAAATGCAGAAGTGGTCCAGTAACTCTGATGAAGTCTTGACGTTTTTACAGGGAGACGAGGAAACTCCGGAATCTGTGAACAAAATAGAAATCAAATTAGATAAGCTCATAAAGATACTTGGACTTACCTGGGACAGGAAAAATGACACGTTCCAAGTTACAGTTAATCTACAGGAAACCAGGATTCCTGTAACAAAAAGGATAATATTATCTGATGTGGCGAGTCTCTTTGACCCGTTTGGTTGGCTCTCGCCAGTAGTTATCACAGCCAAGATTATGATACAGAGATTGTGGCTTAGCAATCTCGGCTGGGATGACGAATTGCCCTCAGATCTAGTAGCCGAATGGCTTAACTACAGAGAGGAACTTAAAGAGTTACACACCATTGAAATCCCACGCTGGATAAAGAGGACATCGCACTGTAAAGAAGTTCAGTTACACGGGTTTGCAGATGCCTCTTCGGTTGCATATGCAGCAGTAGTTTATATAAAGGTATTAGATGAAAATGATGTTGTTCATGTCACAATAGTAGCATCTAAGACCAAGGTTGCGCCACTGAAACAACTGACAATTCCAAGATTAGAGCTTTGCGCTGCGGTGTTGTTGGCGAAGCTATTGCACGAGGTATCTAGCTTATGGGATATAAGTATGCAACAAGTGTATGCCTGGACCGATTCCATGGTGGTTCTGTCCTGGTTACAGGCTCAACCAAGTCGATGGCAAGTGTTTGTCGGCAACCGGGTGTCTGATATAATTCAATTAATAGACAATGATAGATGGAACCATGTTCAATCAGCCGACAACCCCGCTGATCTTGCGTCAAGAGGTGTAGCGCCGAGTGAATTGGCAAATAATGATATGTGGTGGACTGGACCCAAGTGGCTGAAAAATAAACAAATAGATTTTACAAAAAGTTCTATTCCTCAAACAGATTTAGAGATCAAGAAATCATTTAATGTTACATTAGAAGAAAAACCTGTTTGGGAAAGGTTTTCATCCATGTCCAGAATGAAGAGAGTTTTAGCACAATGTTTAAGATTTTTAAAACCTAAAGAAGAAAAAGAGAAATATTTAACAGTTAAGGAAATTAATGATGTTGAAGAAAGGTGTGTAAAATATTACCAAAACATAATATATGAAAACGAAATAAAAGATCTGAAGATGAACGGAAAGGTTAAGAATAGAAGTTCTATAATTAGTCTTACACCTTTCTTGGATAAGAAAGAGCTGCTGAGAGTTGGAGGGCGACTGGGTAAAGCCAATATACCAGAAGATGCGAAACATCCGATTATTATACCTTGTAAACAACATGTTACTCGACTAATAATAAATGAAGCCCACACAAGAACCTTGCATGGAGGTTCCCTTCAGATGTTGACATACATCCGTAGCAAGTATTGGATAATTGGTCTCAAATCAGCTGTTAGAGAATTTATTCGTAACTGTAAGGTATGCATCATATATAGAGCGCAAACCAGACAACAGCTGATGGGTGAGTTACCAGCGCCAAGAGTGACTCCTAACCGTCCTTTCTTCAACAGTGGAGTGGATTATGCCGGACCCGTACAGTTGCGAACGACTAAAGGGCGTGGACACAAGTCTACAAAGGGCTACATTTGTGTCTTTGTCTGTATGTCTACTCGAGCCATACACCTAGAAGCGGTTACAGATTTAACGTCACAGGCCTTCATTGCAGCATTCAGACGATTTGTTGCAAGAAGAGGTCACTGTAGTCACTTGTGGAGTGACAACGGCACGAATTTTGTGGGAGCCGATAAAGAATTAAGGAATATGTTTGAAAGGGGCAAGGCTAATCTGGCGGCAGAGGTAGCTAAACTTCTAGCAAACGATGGTACAACGTGGCACTTTATACCACCGAAAGCACCAAACTTCGGTGGTATATGGGAGGCTGGCGTCCGGTCAGTAAAGAAACATTTAATGAGAGTAAATGGTTCCACAAAGTTGACTTATGAAGAGATGGCTACGCTGTTAGCACAGATAGAAGCTTGCCTCAATTCGAGACCTATCTGTCACTTAGATAATACAAAGGAAACATTGGACCCGCTTACCCCGGGTCATTTTCTAATTGGTGAGCCATTAATAAATGTGCCTGATATAAACTACGAACATAAGAACATAAGTACATTATCTAGATGGCAATTTCTACAAAACAGGGTACAAGATTTTTGGCGAAGATGGAAATCGGAGTATCTTAACACCTTGCAGCAACGTCATAAGTGGCAAAACAGCGTGCCATCCCCGTGTGTTGGAGATATAGTTATTATTAAAGAAGCGGATCTCCCACCTGCTAGTTGGTTGCTAGGAAAAATCGTTAACTTACATCCCGGTACTGATCAACTAGTTCGAGTGGTATCAGTACAATGCAAAGGAGATAACATTCTTAAGAGACCGTTATCTAAGTTAATATTACTGCCCATGCCCAAGGCATCAGAGGGTAACTAAATAGTTAGCGTGGTGGTCAGCTAATGTCATGTTTGTTTTAAATTGTGTGGTATAATAGGTAGATCTGCAGAATTTACTTTGATACATTACCTATATCTCGAAAAGGCACTACATTCTAATCACCGTAAATGAGTTATGCTAAAATAAATGTTGAACATGTGTATTTTCTAAGTTCATGTTAATTTACTTGTGTTAACGCACTTGTGTAGGTATAAGATAATAATCATTGTTGTCGTCAACGTTTGTATTAAATTAATGAAATTGAACCCTAACCCTTTAGTATTTATGTTCATTTTACTTGTTACTTCCTATAAGACGATAAAACGTCTAATATTTTTATCATACAGTCCACTTAGCTATATTACCTAAATGAATACGAGATGTTATTATTTTCTAGTTTGTCGTAGGTAGGAGGTATCTGATAAAACTTATTGATAGGTACCCGGTGATTATACGCAATCTAAAACGACGCGTAATTTTCTTTGTGAATGTAAGGTATGCCTATACTATTGTACTATTATTGTTATGTGTTTGTATACTTTGCGCAATCTTCTTACAACTAATAATGTGTTTAATATAATAGTAGGTAGTTTAAACGAGTTAAGCGCAGATGTTTTTATAAACGAAGCAATGTAACGGGTATCGACTATACATAATGATAGCTACCTAGTGGTTTCATAGACTCATTAAGTAATTGGTGTAAGTTGTTTTGCGATGTATTTCCATTTTAATTGTTTCAACAAGTTAGATAAATCTTAGACTAACTACTGTCATTTAATAAATTAGTAAAAAACTGTTGTTTTTGGAGGGCGGTATGTTTAGTGCAAAATAAACGATCATACAGTGAAGACGTCTGTGTTTTTTTCTAAGAAGTCTAACAACCGAATGTGAACCTTAATCACAACAACATATGGTCCAAACGAACCGGATCTAGGTTATTTAATTTAAGCCATTTGATTACAGACTCTACGGCTTCGTGTATTTTACTTTCATGACTTGAACTTTTAGTTTTAATAGGCACTATAACAGAGATGTCGTCAGCGAATAGGATACTATCATACTTAATTGAGTCGGGTAAATCATTAATGTACAGCAAAAATAGTAAGGGGCCCAAAACGCTCCCTTGTGGTACACCATATTTATTTAGTTTAGATGAGGATCTGTAGACAGTGGATTCAAGGTTTGTATTTAAATAAGTAACATCAACACATTGCTGTCGGCCTGTTAGAAAACTCTTTATCCAATCTAGAGCGACACCACGGATACCATATTTTTCACATTTGTTTAGCAAGATGCTATGATCCACAAAATCGAATGTCTTACTCATATCGAAGAACACTACTACAACCGGAATTTTTTCGTCTAGATATTCTGTGATTTTTTTAATAAGGGTAAATGCTGCTAAAGATGTTGATTTATTATGCTGAAAACCGTTTTGTTCCTGTCTTATAACATTATGCTTATCTAAGAAACTTATTATTCGGTTGTAGAATGTCTTTTCAATGATTTATAACACAAGAACAAGTGTGATAGGGCGATAGTTATTTGGTTCTTTTGGATCACCTTTTTTGAATAGTGGTTTATCTATAGAATGCTTTAAATTTTCTGGAAATATTCCTTGTGTTAATGGACTTTCTATAATATGGTTAAGAACAGTGGCTATGACATGAGCACTTGCTTTAATATTCCTTGTGTAGATAGAGTCATAACCTACTGCTTTGGTGTCATTTAATGATTTTATTGTATTAATGATTTCTTGCTCCGTGTTTGGTCTGAGAAAAATGGAATTATCATTTATCTGGGTTTGAGTCTGTGTTTGTTTATTTACAACGTTCGAGTTGTGGTCATTGGCAATACTGATGAAGAATTTATTAAATGTTGATGCTATTTGAGTAGGTTCTTGAATAAGTTCACCGTTGTGCTTTAGTGATGTTATACTATTTATTGTTTTAACACTATCATTTTCATCTTTTATTATGCTCCAAGTAGCTTTGCCCTTGTTATGTGCTTGGTTAATCATTTTTTTATTAATATTTTTCTTTGACCATACAATGCATTTTTTAAGTAATTTTACATAATTATTATATTTTTTTCTCTTTTGTTATGTGTTTGTAATATGAAAATCTCAAATGTCTTCTATTTGCACTAGATTTTCTTAATCCTTTGGTAAGCCATTTTGGAGATAGTGAATTTGAAGTCATTTTAACATTGTAATAAGGAAAACACAGTTTGTAGAATAATATGAGTTCTTGATGAAAATAATTGACCGCTTTATTTGTATCAGGTTCTGTGTAGACTTCTTTCCAGAATAGTTGTGATATACACACATCAACACGGTCTAGGGATATTTCATACTCAATTAAATAACTCGAAAAGTACTGGCCGCATTGGAATCTTTTATACACCGATTTGTTTGTAATTTATCTCAGACTAGCTGCGCCCCGCGGTTTCACCTGCGTATACCGAAATAAAAAGTAGCCTTTGTGTCAATCCAGGGTATAAGCTGTCTACATACCGAATTTCATCCAAATCGGTCCAGCCGTTTGAGCGTGAAGAAGTAACAAACATACACACCCACACACACACACACACACACACACACACACACACACTTACAAACTTTCCGGTGTTACCGGCGGTTTATGAGATACACTAAAACGTGTATTATTTAATCGGTGAGAAAAGTATTCACAAAAAAATTGCTCATCCCACGGGAACACTACATTTTTTCACGATATAAAGTAGTCTATGCGTGCTATGTGTATACAGGATGCAAATTTTATCAAAATCGGTCGAGCTGTATGAGTTTGAAAGAGTAGCAAATATATTTGAATTTCTTGCTCATCCCACGGGAGCACTACATTTTAACCTACGTGTTAATCCAGGGTATACATACCGAATTTCATCCAAATCGGTCCAGCCGTTTGAGCGTGAAGAAGTAACAAGCATACACACACACACACACACACGCACAAGCTTTCGCCTTTATAATATTAGTGTGATAGTGTGATTATTTATTTTTATATTTTGTTTTCAAACTTTTATTATTGTGATTTTAGTTTAGTTGATGATCTTCCTGTGCTAGTCACAATAAATACTTTTTCTTTCCATCTCTATTTTTTCGGGATAAAAAGTAGCCTATGTGTTTATCCAGAGTGTCAGCTACTTCCACACCAAATTTTATCAAAATCGGTTGAGGCGTTTGAGTTTGAAAGAGTAGCAAATATATTTGAATTTCTTGCTCATCCCACGGGAGCACTACATTTTGTCGGGATAAAAAGTAGCCTATGTGTTAATCCAGGGTATAGTTTGAGCGTGAAGAAGTAACAAACATACACACACACACACTCACAAACTTTCGCCTTTATAATATTAGTGTGATAGTGTGATGTGATTATTTCCAAATTCAAATTTTTGAAAATTCTTTTGTTTCGGTGGCATAAAAATGTCTTGATGTGTAGGAGAGGGAATTTTCATTAGTGTGAAATTTAGAAAACAATACGAATTACGTTTAGTTACAGTTTTTTTTCATTTTTAAACGAAAGATAAAGTTAAAATTGATGTATTGTAGCCATGCAACGCCGACATTTGACGAGGGCGAAGATGTTACGAGCTGTGGGAATGCTGGAAGCTGGGTCTGTTCAGCGTAATGTTGCTGAGGCCGTAGGGACCCACCAAAATGTAATTTCAAGATTGTGGACAAATTACTGCGCGAACTCAACCAAATGCAAAGGCGACTCAATTGGTCCAAAGGCTGCGAGTGGAACACCAAGTGCTTGTGAGTGACCAAACTGTAAGAAGGCGACTGCATGAAAGCAATCTACGCTCTCGTAGACCACTCCGGGTCCCACCTTTACGGAGAGGCAATCGTGGATGACGATTAGAATGGGTTCGGAACCACGTGGACTGGGGCCGTGAGCAATGGTCCAATGTGCTGTTCACGGATGAATCCAGGTTCGGCTTCCATCCAGATTCACCAAGGACGCGTGTTTGGCGAGTTCTTGGACGATGGAGCCGTCTCCAGAACCCTCAGGAAGTTCACCCATACCAAGGAGGAACAATTATGGTTTGGGCAGGAATTCGTCTTGGAGGACGGACGGATCTCGTTTGGGTGCGGGGCAATATGACGGCAGAACGATACGTCCAACAGGTGCTGGGGCCCGTAATCTTGCCCCACAGAACACAAATGGGGCAAGATTTCCTGCTCATACACGACAATGCCCGGGCACACACGGCGAGAACGGTATCAGCTTGGTTACATACACACAATGTTAGGGCCTTAGACTGGCCTGCTCAATCGCCAGATCTAAATCCCATTGAGCATGCGTGGGATATGCTGCAAAGAAGAGCTCTGAAGGAAGTTCCTGAAAATCTGGATACAGAAGATCAACTTTTTGCGCACCTCAGAAGGACATGAGACAATATTCCGCAGCAAGACATTGACAACCTTGTTCTGAGCATGCCGAATCGTTGCCGATGTGTTATGAACATCATGGGCGCTTTCTCAGATTACTAACTTCAAGTTTATAAACACAAATTAAATGATTTTTCTATTTTTTTCAGTTTTTACTCACAAATTAAAAGTTAATTCATATACGGTTTCCGTCTATGCTTCATTTTTTTTTCCATAAAATCCTGAAATTTTAATCTAAGTACCTTAACCATTATTAAAAAATGGTAGAATATTAAATAACGTATCTTTTAAATATATACATGTCATATTAATAATTAACACATTGATAGTAATTCGCTTTTTTAAAAATATCCCTAGACCGTGTTGATGTGTGTATAATATGTAAAATTTTCTATATTTTCTTTACTAAAATCTTGTTTTTGACAGTATCAATTGTTGTCGCTTCGAAGACGGTCATACATATTTACATATAAAATAAGATATTTTGATTTATAATTTAATTATTAGTTGATTTATTTGTTAAAAAACATGTTTAATTAATAACCTTTTAAGGACTGCTCAAACGTATACCTATTTAAAATGATTCGATTAATATTTAGGTTGGCAGGACTGGTGTCGCGCCATTATTGTTCCGTTGCAAACTTCCGGAAGCAATGGTGGGGCGATACTTGCCACACCAATATTGGAAGAGCGATCGATGATCGATCGCTCTTCCAATATTGGTGTGCCGATCGATCATCGATCGGCAGTTGGTCGTCGGAGTTAGTGCGAGTAACACCTCCAGAATTGTTATAAAATAGCGTGGTTATAGTGTGGTTACATTTTAGACCAGAAAATAAAGTTACAATTATTATTTACGTGTGCGGTTTGATTAAAGTGTATTACACAATATCGTTAATTTTTTTTATAGTTTCCTGAAAATTTTAATATTTGAGCAGTATCATGATCATATAGATATAATGGATGAACTGTACCAATAGCGTCAACATGGTTGCTTGCTATAAGATCTATGCAGTTATTTTGACGAGTGGGTTCATTTATGTGTAATGTTAAGATAAAATTAGTTAGTATGTTTTTTAAGTTTATAGTGTTGTTGACTAGTGTATTAATATTCAAATCACTTGTTATTATAACTTCTATATTTACAATGCTATATAATAGCTTATGTAATGGTATTTCTAATTTATTAAAAAAAGAATTTAAACTAGATGAAGGTACTCTGTATAAACAAATAATAATAGTGTTCATACTAGGAATTTCTATTCCGCAATATTCAAAAATATTATCACAAGAGTTTTATAAGGTTGTTACTACAACCCCTGAAGGGACCTTTTAAATTTGTATTTGTCTGTTTTAATGGCTATAATCCACTTTTTTCTTCAGTGTTTGACCTCACTATCGACTTTAGCACCCTCGAAAACTATGAAAAAAACGCCATAGACGAAAAATTTTAAAATTTTCGCTGCTGCCCTCTTGAATTTTTATTTTGACCTCACTATTGGCTTTAACACCCTCGAAAGCCAAAAAAACGACACCCATGATGAAAAATTTGAAAATCGCAACCGCTATCTTGGATTTTCATTATGACCATATTCACACTTTCTCTGAGAAATTCGCATGGAGGGGGCATAGTGCTTTTCGTTTCGTTCAACACCTATATTCAAAACAATGTATACAAAAACATCATAGTCATCTGCCTAGCCTTTTCCTAACTATTTTGCGGTAAGCTTCCAGTCTTACCGGATGCAGCTGAATACCAGTATTTTACATAGAGCGACTGCCTATATAATAATTTATAATGTAATACAATATCGATCGACATAATTTACAATCTACATCATCATTTCTGGCAGTAGATCGGAAGCTGCATTACGGGCTTAAAGGTGGCTTTGTATCTCGAAGAGCTCATTGACCTGTAGTTCAACGATGTTACCTATCATAAACTATCTGAGATAAAGCCATGATAACCTGCACAGAGTTCTATAATTATTTTCTAAGTTCTGCCCGCGACTTCGTCCGCGTAAAACATAAAATATATCCTATGACACCCGGCAATACTATAGCTTCCCATTAGTCAAAGAATTTTCAGAATCAGATCAGTAGTTTCGAAGATTACTCCCTATATACAAACTCACTCTTTATAATATTTGTATAGTATATATAGAAATGGTACGACACTCGATTAAAACATCGTCCAAGCAGAAATTCTGGGCTTCATAGTTTGATTAGTTGTTTAGTTTAATGTCTGGGTATCAACTAACAGTAACGTTGACATCTGCAACTACTGCAGTAGCATCAACAATGTATGCTCTCTCGTCACGAAAACTAGTTTTATTAATAATCAAATTTAGCTCTAAATATTCTCTTTTACAACAGCTGTGAAGTTTTTGCCTAGAAAGCTTCTTCTGCCTACCCTTATTCCATTCTGCTTAGGGTCTCCTCAGCCGTCAAGATATCACTGATTGTGTCAGTGGCGTGCACAGATATTTCAGACAGGGTATGCACGTCTAAAATAAAAAAATAAAACTTGAACAAGCTGAAACTAGTACCTAAGTTTTTTTTTCCCGACCGTTTGTTTTACCCGACCTCACCTACCCTAACCCTAATCTTACAGTTACACTGACTCTTACCGCACGGCGGCATTGGCTTCGCATGATGTCTGTTTGCGACCACAACGAATATCTAAAATATTTTAATCTGAATATCCGATAAAGGTCCAAACATTATTTTTATCTTGATTTGTAAACAAAAAGCAAGGGATAAAATACAATGTGTTTGTGTTATACACAACATGTTTGACAGTAGGTAATAATTAGGTATCACAAAACTTTTCTATGAATATAACGAGAGCATTACCTTTTTTTTTGAGTTAAATAAAACCCGGGTTCACACCTTCCGTTTACAATGAATTTAACTTTTTCCTCAAAATATAACGTCGAAAAGCGGCAGATTTTAATTTATTTAACACACTTCGGCAGCACAGGTCTCACAGGTATAATTTTCAATTTTTTACAAATGATTAAAATAATTACATAATAATATACAGTCAATCACAAGCGCCAAGAAAAACAATCAAATCAAAACAATATGGCGAAAAAACAAACAGACATTGCAAGTTGAATAAAAGCGTGTAAAAACTTTATGATTACAAAATAATACGAACTAATCTTGGTCAATCCGACTAAAAAAATCAACCCTCTGTAATCAACAACTAAGCGGTGCTTTTACGGCTTCTCAATTTGGACGGGTTGCAAAATAAGCAGTGCTTCCAGAACTTAAACACACGCATACATTTTCACGCACACAGTCACACTATTGCTGTGTACTACACGGGTTGCGTTGAATGAAAAATAAGCACGGCGTTGTTCTGCTTATGCTCACCGGGAGCGCTGCCTGCGCGGTTGTCGCCGCTCGCTTCAAGAAATTAGTTTCAAATGACAATAATAGATGGCGCGTAAATCGCGTTATAAACAGTGAGATAGCGAATAAGTTAGATTAATATAGTTATTACCATGATTTTTCTTGCGTTAAAGTTATTTATCATTTCGAGGGGCATGTATGTATGGGACTACAGGGTATGCAGAGCTTATTTGCATGTATGGAGTGCACGCCACTGGATTGTGTAGTACCAGTCATTCCTATTTTTCAACTTATGAGATATACTCTTACTAGTGCAGCAAGCACCTTTCATCTCTCTCTATTGAGAGTCAATTTCTTGACCATCTTCTACAACGCAACCTTCACTTTCTCATAAATGTATGTACAGCATTTCCCTCCCGCTATCCCCATCGCTTGGGAACCTGTGTCCTGACTTTCTTAAGGAATTTTTATTTTAATAAAATTATATAATTTTGGAGAAAACTTCGTCGCTCCAAAGAAATAACCAATGTTTGACAGTTCGAATGACCTCCAAAACAGCCAGCGCCATCTGCTTTGCGCTTTTCAGGTTTAAGCTACGCAGGACGGGACGCGATCCCAGAGCGTCTACACGCGAAACTTTGTGCGCAATCATTCGTACGTACAGAGGGCAGCACATCAAGCTACCCCAACCTGTCAAATTTCTTTGATAGATTTTCAACTTTACTGCAAAGGTATAAGGTTCATATTCAGTTGGGAAAATTTGACAGATTGGGGTAGCTTGATGTGCTGGCTTCTGTACATTGTACGTATACCAAGGTGAGATGTCACACGTTACCGTGCTTGATAAACATCATTTTTGCGACTACTATTTTTGTAACCCCGGTCACTCACATGCTCACATGTGGAAAAAATGTAACGAAAAACTTCGCATAATCACTTGAAAAAAGTTTGAAAATGTCGTCCCACACTTGTCGGTTCGCGTATTCGCGCGCATGTGAGTGACCGGAGTTAGGCTCGCTCCTTTTTTATTTTCGTAAGAAACTGGCTCAACAGTTGACATCTGATTCTTTTATCCTGTTACACCATTCTAATATTTCTAACGTTTTTCGTTTGGATATTTTTTGTAGTCTATGAACACCATTGTCGTTTCATGTGACGTTTTGTCTGTGTAAAAATAAAAAAAAAAAACGTCAGGGGCAATCGGTGGCAATGGTCGCGGTCGTGGTAGAAGGGGAGTGTTTTTAATTTCTAGTGCTTTTCAGGTCAGTATAGTTGTAATATATCACGGTTTGATGAAATCGTGTATTATTTTAACAATATAATATGTGCTCAAAGTATACGAATAGTGTAACAATGATTTGGTAACGACGATGGACAGTGTATATTTTGTTTCTGATCGGATTTTTAGAAATAAAGTGTCGAGTACCGAAAAACAATTCCTCAATTTGAAGACCTTTAACGAGGTAAGTTTCCTATTAATGAATATGTGGTCGGGGATTTTGATTAATTGGTCTTTATTGTATTAAGCTTGTGCCGTAGTGTTGTATTTATTTTTTCTAATTTTACTCTGCGCCTAAACACACTCGTATGTGTAACACTTTCTGAAGTCTGAACTCTGTTTCGGTTGTCCTGAATACAAATTTAGATAAGCGATTATTTCTCTTCACTAGCATAATAAGTATTGTCAGGGTATTTGGTTTATACCTGTTTGGTTTTATTTATATTTGTTTGATGACAGTTTTGTGGCAAATATGTGTAATTTCTAATTAGAATACACACATTAATGAACTACAGTGATTTCTACTTTTTTAGCTTTCATAAAACTCAAAGTAATTGTTCCATAATTATAGAATACCTAGATAAATAATATTAAATACCTAATCTTCAGTGATGTTAAAATTTGTGTCCTTTATTTAAGGAATATACATTACCTACAAAAACAAGTATGGTGTCTGAAGGCTCTCCTGCTTGGTAAATGTATATTGTAATATACTTTTTTCAGTAGAATGCATTCAGGAAATGCACATTTGTTGTGTAATAAACAAACAAGTGTACAACCCAGTTTATGTTAGTTTTATAGACAGCTTTGAGACATAAAACATTTAAATTATTTACTAACCAAAGAGAAATGAAGAACTTTGTTATTTGTATCTAATAATTTACAACTCTATTTAGTTTAATTCAGGGGGGGGGGGGGGGGTATTACTTTCAAATATAGTTTCTCAGTGTGTTCAATTTTGTTTGTTGCATGGTTCATAATTAGAAATCAAATAATCGGATGCATGTTTATCTAATGTTAATTTTTGGCCAAGAAATTATGAAATTACGGCTTCTTCATTTTTTTTTCTTAATGTAGGTAAATCCCAGGATTCCAGAATATCCTGGTATGTACAACTAATCAAATACATGGTATGGCATCAACTTCTTAAATAAGTGGTATTATTTGAAAAAATACTGGGACACTGGGAACATGTAACTATTTGTATGCTTGTTTACTTGAAATTAATTTTTAACCCCCGATGCAAATATAAGCTAGCATTTGATTCTAAAGTCAAAGAGTACTAAATTTATCAATACTGGAATCGCGAGATTTACGATAGATACAAAAGTGCATTCTATATTAGCCAACACCACCTGAATGTAAGTAACTAAACATTTAATTCTATAATCAGAACTCTAAATGAGAATCTGCAAAAATGTATGGAAGCTGGTCTAGGTACCAATAACAAGGCAGGGATCTCCCTGTCGTTTCTTGCGATCCAGGTGCTCTGGGGGCATGGCTGCTTCGGGAAGTACCTATGTCGCATAAACAGGGAGCTGGACGCTCGGTGTCACCACTGCGTCCACTGTCGGGAGGATACGGCGCGGCATACACTGGCAGATACAAGATATTTATTTTGTAAAACATGAGTGCAGAATTATACAGGTCTTAAAAATAATAAGAGGTAGCTACATGTTTTGCCAATCATGGCGTACAAAATTAGTCGCACTAAGACAACTATTACAAAAAGATAATTATAAAATCGTTAATAATAAATTAAAACAATGACTTACAAAGAGGAAAAATAAAAAGAATAAAAATAAAAAAAAAACATAGGATTAAATGAAAATGTCAACAATTTAAATTCAATTTAAGTAAAATACAGATTAGAAAAAATAATAACGAAGGTACACAGACCAAATTCTATTGCAGAAGATTATCATTTAAAAAGTCATCTACGATATAATAGCACTTATGTAGTAAAAACCCCCTGAACAGACTTTTTAAATTTTGTTAAAGGTAAACATTTAACAACATCAGGTAAGTATTTTATTATAGATAATGGGTGCCCTTCCAAATAGGCTCTTTTTCACTAAGGCAGTTTTGCACTTGCCGAGTGTGCCGCATGGGAGGAGCCGCGCCGTGCCCTCATATCAGAAGTCGGAGCCGACCTGTCGCTGCCGGCCGTCACTCATTCGATGGTCGGGAGCGCCGAGTCGAGGGACGCAGTGGTATCCTTCAGCGAAACAGTCATCTCGCAGAAGGAAGCTGCAGAAAGGGAAAGAGAGATCACTAGTACTCTCCCGTCCCGCAGCAGGCCCACTGGGCGTCGGTGGAGGCCAGATAATGCCTTCTTCCAGCCCCCCTAAATGGGTCCAGGGGCGACGGACTCGGGGACATCCATCGGCCCCCATTACACAGGACCCGAGGTGGTGGCGCGTAGCTTTCCACGCGAGCCTCTAAGACGTAATGGGGGAGTTCAACACCTCACTCCCCTATGGGACGTGGCTCGCTTGGCGCCATGCATGGCCATCACCAGTCCGGTGCAGCGGAAGTCACATTAGCACCAGCAGCCCCCGACGCAGGTGTACGAGGGAACACCGGGGTGGTTTTAGTCAGTAAGAGCCTAGACCCCTCTGCCCACCCCAGGGCGGAGGACATCCATAGGGATTTCCACGCCGACAAAAAAAAAAGGTACCAGTAACAACCACACATAATGTCACTTGTTAGGTATTTTAATATAATACAATAACTACTATTGCGGCTTGAGGAGCTTGTGGCTAAGTAATAACAGCCGCACGGGCCGATCCATCAGGTTAAGCTGCGCTTGCTGGGGTTGGTTCGTGGATGGGTGACCATCTTTACACACCGGCATGCCTCCGTGTCAGAAAGCACGTTAAGCCGTTAATCCTGGCTGTCATTCGTGGATCTTTGACATTCGTTATGGGTTGTCAGGAGCCCGAAAATCTGACAACGAGTTTTGCCAAGGGGTATCGTATCGCCCTGTTACTGGGTTGTGGAGGCCAGATAGACAGTTGCTTCTTGTAAAATACTGGAAGACAGCTGCATCCAGTTAGACTGGAAGCCGACCCCAACATAGTTTTGAAAAGGCTAGGCAGATTGATTGAACTACTACGATGCTCATTTCAAATCACTGTGTAAAAAAAGTTGTAGCAGTGTTTCTTAGGACTGAGCTAGACAGTAGGTAACAGTAACCTCAAATAGTTAATTACTTCTGGTGGTCTTCGTTCAAACATTCATTTGCAAATGCATTCCGCTGATAATACAATAATTTGGTACCATCAAGCTGCACTGATGATGGACCTGGACGCTAGATACCGGAACGGAACTCGTGAATAATAATAATCTTCTATATCTATAAAAGGAAACCGTGACTGAATGACTGACTGACTGATCTATCAACGCACAGCTCAAACCACTGAATGTATTGGGATGAAATTTGGAACATAAATAGTTATTATGACGTAGGCATCTGCTAAGTAGGTGTTTTTGGAAATTCGACCTTTAAGGGGGTGAAAAGGGGGGATTCTGTTTGTTTGAAAATTCTTATTCCTTGAGTTAATAAACTTGAAACGTTGCAGGAATATTTATCTAGGTAAATTATGATTTTTGTGGTTTTTTGTTTTTGTAAACTATCCCGTAAAGGGGAATTGGGGGCTGTCAAAGTTTGTATGGAAGCATTTTAACGCGCAATCCGATTAACTCAAAACTCAGTATTTATACTTATAACCAAAAATAACGAACAATATATATTAGGTCTTTACCTATGAAATTGCCGTTCTGCAGTACTGGCCATTTCAAATCAAAATAATTTTTGTTTGGCTAAGAATTCAAATTTCAAATTAATTTTATTTTAAAAACATGGATTTTTTTTTCCAAAAGTAGTCATTTGTTTATTGATTAGTGTTACATTTTCATCGCATTTCAATCTTTTTCGTCATCATGGATACTTTAAAAATTCGAGTAATTATGGAATATGAGTACCGTCGTGGCAGCAACACAAGCGGCACGCAACATCAACGACGTTTACGGAGCTAACACTACAAACCAACGCACCACTTGTTATTGGTTTGCTCGCTTCCGTTCTGGAAATTTCAACCTGAAAAATGAACCTCGCGGTCGTCCGAAGACTTTGGTCGACAATGACGAATTAAAGGCGATTGTGGAAGCTGATGATACACAATCTACGGCTGAATTAGCAGCAGCTTTCGACGTTAGCGTCAAAACAATATTGGTCCATTTGCGTCAAATTGGCAAGGTAAAAAAGCTTGACAAATGGGTGCCCCACGAACTCAATGATCGCCAGCGCGAAGTACGCGTCGAGACGTGCCTTGCACTGCTCAACAGACACACAAATGAAGGAATTTTGAACCGCATTGTTACCTGCGATGAAAAATGGATTCTGTTTGATAACCGCAAGCGCTCAGCAAGTTGGATCCTGGTTCAGCACCTAAACAATGCCCTAAACGAAAACTTACCCCTAGAAAAGTGATGGTCACTGTTTGGTGGTCTAGCGCCGGTGTGATTCATCACAGCTTCTAACCAAACGGGGTGAGCATTACTTCAGATGTGTACTGTGAAGAACTGAACACAATGATGGAGAAGCTGGCACATCTCCAACCAGCATTGGTCAATCGCTCGTCTCCGCTGCTCCTGCACGACAACGCGCGACCTCATACTGCACAGCAGACGGTCTCCAAGTTGCAAGAACTGGGGTTGGAAGCTCTCCGTCATCCGCTCTACTCACCAGACCTTGCGCCTACAGACTACTACTTTTTCCAGAATTTGGATAACTTATTGCCGGGAAAAAAAATTCAATACCCGAGAGGCAGTACAAAATGCCTTTGAAGAATTTGTTGCCTCCCGTCCAGCTGATTTCTTTAAGAAGGGCATCAATAAACTGCCAAAGCGTTGGCAAAGATGCATTGATTGCATGGGTGATTACTTCGATTAATACAAATAAAAAATACATGAAAAAAATTCGTTTAAATTTTTTCATACAAAACGGCAATTTCATAGGTAAAGACCTATTATCAGGGTTTTTTGAAAATCTTGCTCTAACGGGGTGACATGGGGTAGTCAATTTTACAGGGGAGGATTTTACTGCGTGGCTTGATTAACTCGAAAATTTGTAAAAATAATCTTTGAGTCGAGCTATGGAAACATCCCAAACGAATTTTCAAAATTCCACCCCTATGGGAGTGAAAATAGGGGATACAGTTTATAAAAAAAATCTTATTCCTATGGTTAATAAACTTGAAGCTTGGCAATATTTGCCTCGGTAAATAATAAAGATTAGTACTTTTAGTTTTTTAAAACAACCCCTCACACAGGATATTTTAGGAGGTGTCAAAGTTAGCAACGAAAATTTTTAACGCGCTATCGGATTAACTTGAAATTCGCTATTATTACAGTCTGGGAGTTTGAAAACTTTATGCGGCCTACCCAAATGTCCTTTCTTTGATATTGTTCGTCGAGTCGTTGAGCTCCTTAGATACTGAGTTGAGCTATGCGATTACTGACTCTGACAAATGCTTGCGCTGACTGGACAGCTCCACTCAAATCTGTGTGATTCTTTTCTCAGAAGATCATTTCAGACGCTAATCTACATGGTCCTTACATGATCTTACCAATATATGTCTGGATTTTGAAAAGAGACTTCGACAATTGAGTTTGTTTCGCCATTTCTTCTCAGGGGTAGTCAGATAGGAAATAATTATGTCGACACAAACTAGCTTATTTTTTTTCTTAATATGTTGTTCAAAAGTGATTCCGATATCCTGTTTACAGAAAAAACTTCATTATAAATCCATACTTATATTATAGATTCGAAAGTATTTAAATCTGTCTGTCTATCTTTAAGTTACCTTTTCACGCCTAAACCACTGAACGGATTTCGATAAAAATTGGCAAAGAGATAGATGGCATCCTAAGGAAGGACATAGGCCACTTTTTGTTTTAAAAAAAATCCTAAAGGGGATCACTCCTTTAGGATTTTTTTTTTATATCAATAGGGGATGAAAGTTTGTATGGGAATTCTAGCATTTTATAGGTTAGGGATATGACAATTAAAATTTAAGCTTTTGATAAGAAATAAATAATTACGTGTTTCAGCGTTTTTTCAAGGGGGATGATTTTAAAATTCACATGTAATATTGATATTTTTGTGTACTTATTTTTAAGAGGCTTAGATAATTGTAAATAAAAGTCATAGCCTGTAATTTGAAATAACATTTAGTTCATTAAATTCGGTCTACTCGGTCTAATGTTATTACAATTTAAAGTCATATAAATAACTTGGCTAATACGTACACATTCACTTACGGGCTACGGGGTCAATGGTGGTCAATCACTAAAATTAATGGTAACTACGAGGGGGGATCAAAAAGTAGTGAGAATGAGATAGATTATAATGACTATTGATAACTTAATAATTTATTTTTCTACATAGTCTCCGAGTCTCTCTACACACCGAGTCCAACGCTTTTCCAAGACTTCCATCCCTTTCAAAAAAAAAGTTTTGTCTTGGTCCTGCAAAAAGCTCTCCACGGCATCCATCACCTCGTTATCGTCTTCGTACCTTTTTCCCCTTAAGTATTCTTTTAATTTGGGGAACAGATAAAAATCGCTAGGCGCCAGATCTGGTGAATAAGGGGGGTGGTCAACCAATTCGAAGCCAGCTTGCTGAATGGCAGCGATCGCAACTGCCGACCTGTGCGCGGGTGCGTTGTCGTCATGAAACAGCACGCCCCTTCGAAGTTTCCCTCTCCTTTTCTCTTTGATGGCATTCCTCAACTTAGGAATTAAAGCTGCATAATGTTGGCCTATAATAGTGGTTCCACGCTCCAGGTAATCAATCAACAGTATCCCTTCTGAGTCCCAAAATATTGAGGCCATAACCTTGCCAGCCGATGCCACAGCACGAAACTTCTTCGGTGTCGGTGATGATAGCCGTTTCCATTGCGAAGATTGCTGTTTTGTCTCGGGATCAAAATGATGGACCCATGTTTCGTCCATTGTTACGAAACGAGACAAAAAGTTTTCAGAATCTTCTTAAAACTTGTCCAACAATATCTTCGAAATGTCAAGTCAATTTTGTTTCTGACTGTCGGTTAACATTCTCGGCACCCATCTTGCGGAGACTTTTCTCATATTCAAAGATTGTTTCAATATGGATTGAATACTTCCATATGAAATGCCCGTTTTTTGAATTAAGTATCGGATGGTAGCTCTTCGATCGCTCAATACAATTTTCTCGACTTTCGCAACATTTTCTTGGGTGACTGACGTCGATGGACGGCCGCAACGATGTTCGTCTTCCGTGCTCGTTCTCCCTACTCGAAATTGAGAAGCCCATCTAGCGACAGTGGAATAAGGCGGAGCAGACTCTCCTAATGTTGCCTCCAAATCGCAATGAATCTCTTGCGTCGTTAACTTTTTTAAACAGAGCAATTTAATAACGGCTCGCACTTCGTTTTTCTCCATTTTCGAGAACACGTTCCGACACGAAGCAAACAAATGACTACATTCAGAAAGAAACAAAAGAGAATCGAAGATTTTTTTCTTTATTAATATTACAAATATGTATCTGAGCTATGCCTGCCAGTATTTATTTTTTTTCTTACCAAGGAGTATGTCGTTCTCACTACTTTTTGATCTCCCCTCGTATATAAAGGGTCTTTCAACAAGGACGGGTCGATGTTAAAATTGAATAAAACAAGATGTGTGTGAGATATTATCGAAATTTATTTTTTATTTAAAAGGCCCATTTATGCCATTATGGATGGAATATGACATCGTTCAAATGTCCGCCGCGGCTTCGTATGGTGGCACGAATCCGAGAGGTCCAATTTTTAATGACTCTGCTGCATAGATCTGGCTGAATCCGAGCGATGGCCTGCGTTATGTTGGCTTTCAGGGCAACGGTCGAATGTGGTTTATTGGCATAGACCTGCGACTTCAGAAAACCCCACAAGAAAAAGTCTAGCGGAGTCAAATCACACGATCTTGGTGGCCAATTCACGTCACCTCTGCGAGAGATAACTCTACCCTCAAACCGTTCATGCAGAATGTCGATTGTGTCGTTCGCTGTGTGGCAAGTAGCGCCATCTTGCTGGAACCACATGTCGTTCACGTCCATATTGTTCAATTCAAGCCAAAAGAAATTGTTTATCATTGATCTGTAGCGCTCGCCGTTGACGGTGATGGCCTCGCCAACGTCGTTTTCAAAGAAGTACGGACCAATGACGCCGCCACACCAAAATCCGCACCAAACAGTAACTTTTTGTGGATGCATTGCCACCTGGTGAACCTCATGTGGGTTGTGGTCATCCCATATACGGCAATTTTGCTTATTAACAAAACCATTCATCCAAAAATGTGCCTCGTCGCTAAAGATTATTTTTCGGCCAAAATCGGGGTCCTCTTCCAAGCGTTCCGATGCCCATTCAGCGAACACACGGCGTTGTCTATGGTCATTAACTTTGAGCTCTTGGGTCAGTTGGATCTTGTACGGATGCAGACCCAAGTCCCGACGCAAAATTCTCCAAGTTGAGGTCTGCGAAAGGCCGAGTTCTTGAGCACGGCGAGAAATCGACTGCGTCGGAGTCTCCTGAACACTCTCACGTACAGCGGCGATGTTCTCGGCCGATCTGGCGTTCCTTTGACGTAAAGGTGTTGGTTGGTTGTTTACCGAACCGGTCGTCTCAAATTTAGTCACCAATCGTTGGAGAGTGGACTTTGAAGGGCCACCGCGTCTGCCGTAAAATGGGCGCAATGCGCGCAACGTTTGCACTAACGAACACTCATTTTGATAATAAAGTTTTATCATTTTCACATGCTGCTCAACCGTGTAACTTGCCATGGTGATTTGGCATCAGTGACTGAATAAGAAAAAACAGATTTGACAGTTGCCGCCAAAACAAAATGGCCGCCACAGATTATTAACATCGACCCGCTCTATTTGAAAGACCCTTTACTTATAATTGTTGACATTTAGGCCCACTAGCACTACACATGACTAAATACGTTGAGCGCTAAACGAATTTAAAATAATATGCTGTTTCAGACAATTTTGAAGTTATCAGGGATGGAATGATGTTTTAAACATATTCAGCGCTAACTGTATTTATGGTTTTTGGTGTAAGCTGGCCTTGGAATCATAAAAACCTGTTTTATGTATAAAAAAGATTATTTGAATATTATTTGTCTGTCTGTCTATTTTACCTTATCACGCCTTTACGAATAGGCCATGAAAAAGAGGAGGAGGAGAATGAGGATAATTTTTATTCTGGTAGTACATTCCCCTGGCATAATTTCAGACTTACACGCGAGCGAAGCCGCGGGCAAAAGCTACTATAGTATAAGCCTTTATTTAGACAAATATAAGTTAGTACATTAGTTGGTTATTTTGCTTAGTTGAATACTATTAGAGTTTTGATAAGTATAGAATTTAGTTATCCCCGACATCCCCGTCTATATGTGACCTGACAAAGGCCTCCTCCAAATGCCTCCACTTCTCCCTGTCCTTAGCGACTCTCGTCTGTGCAAAACCTGCTACAGCCTTTATGTTATCTGTCCATCTACTGAATGGCCTACCCCGTTTCCGTTTCTTGTCACTTGTAAACCAGTACATTATTGTTTTTGACCATTTTTCCGTTCCTTTGATTGTATGTCCTGTCCATTTCCAGACTTTTTTGTAGGTAATAATGAGTACTTTAATTATGTAGTACATACTTTTTATGTATCATCAATAGTTTTCTCAGCGCACGCCAAATAATAAATTTTATAGGCAAAATTTTGCTACTTTAGAACTCAAGTTTTTTTTGAAAATAATTTATAGCACATTTTACTTCCTTATAATTTAGCTTTCTATTGGTAAAAAATGGTTGAAATTGGTCCAGTAGTTTCGGAGCTTATTTGGTACAGAGAAACAAACAAAACAATCTTTCCTCTTTATAATATTAGTATAAGTATAGATAGTATAGATTTAGGTATGATCTTTTAACGCATCTATTAGCATTGCATAGAAACAGTACATTTCTGTGTTGCTAGATTGTTCGGTTGGTGAGTATGCTTGCACAATTGACCACATTTTGTTGGGTGGTAATTTCATTGCTCTCTCTTAGGCGTCGCTCTTCGCTCAATCCGATCACCGACAATTTTATGTTTTCTAGTGCTAATAACAGTTCAGTTAGGCTTTCGTTAGATCTTAGGGAGCAAGTATTGTAAGTTGCGATGTGTTGTGTTTTTAACCGACTTTAAAAAAAAAGAGGTTATCAATTCGTCACGTTTATTATATATATTTTTTTATGTATGTACACCGATTTCTCCGTCAATTGTGGACCTATTTTGAAAATTCTTTTTTTATTTGATAGGGTATGCTCTCGAGGTGGTCCCATTGTCACCAAGTCAGAATCTGATGAGGTGATCCCATAGAGATCGAGGGAAACCCTCAAATTTTATAGGCACACATATAGTATTTGGGTATTTTTTATAGTATAGTAGTAGTTTTGTAGTAGTAGCATTTGCTCTCAAAAAGTACCATTTGGTGAAGTGGAACTGATGATGATGATGATGGTCAAATGTGGTCTACATTTGCCCATCGGAACTATTCAATAATAAGTATTTCATTCACGGGTTGCGATTCGATTACCAATTTATGCTCGTCCGTCACAATGCATATGGTGAAGTGGAGCTGATGGTGACTTCACCATCAGCTCCAGTTCTCCTGGTTCTTACTAGGAGAACTCCTCAACAATTAGCGTCCCTGCATCGGGAAAAGCAATACTTTGTAAAAAGATGATGAGCAGTTGACATTACGCTATTGTAACTTATAAATTACAAAGTGACCCACTAAAAACTAAAATACAGATCTAAAGACACCGACGTCCAAAATTAAAGTTATTTTTCACTTTGCAGTTTTTTTTTGGAAGTCCTAAGCCATGTTTTCCTATTATTTGTCTTCCGGGGGCTGATGTGTGCTAGTTGCTATTGTTTGGTTGTTCCGGGTTGTGAGTTTGATCTAGGCCAGTTCATGTAGGTATTCAAAAGCATTTCTTTTTTCTCTTGGCGTCCTTATTTCTGCCTCTCTTCGTGTTCACCAGCTGGGTGAACTGGGTGAGTTGGGTTTTTGATGGTGAACGCTTACTTTTGTCCTTGCTAGTTCTCCCTTTAACAATGAGTTTGTCGTAGCGGATGATCGCTAGATTCCTCTTTTTGGTTTCTTCAATTTTTACAAGCTTTTAACTTGCAATGTTCGTTATGTAAGTTGTTCTGCTCAAAATTTGTAAGGTGAATTTTACTCACTTCCCGGTGTCCGATTGAGCTGTTTGGCATACGTATGTAAAATCGATGACAGTGCAATATTTTAGTACCATCGAGCTGATTGTTGAACTCTATTGTGTTTGGGCTCGTTTGATTCGTCTTGTCAAGGACTCTGGTCCTAGATCCATCCAGATTAATAAAAGCTTGTGCCAAAATATATTTTTTTAAATAATACTCTTATTTTGTTTTTAGTTCTTTCCCGATTTCTAAAATGTCTTTGGGAAAGCATACTCTTGCATAGGTTTTGGTAGGGAAGTTTTTATTATTTCTCAGTTTCCATTTACTCCATGTAAGTATGAATTTTACGAGCATGGGCCTTTTTTTCTCTAATATTTTTTGCCAAGCCCAACGTTTATTTCCCATTTGTCGAAGTTTTCTTATCCACTTACTTTTCCTGCGTTGTTTAGAGTCTCTAACATTATATCCATAAGCTCGGTGTTACTCTTCTCGTCTTCTCTAACTCCATGAAGCAAAATGTTATTCTTCCTCGTCTCCCGCTCTAGACCATAGACCTTGTTCTTCAGTGTCTTTATTTCGCTATTTAGCTTTAGGTTTGTTAGGCTGCACTAAGGGTTTTTATACTAACGATCTCGTCTGCGTGTGGTGGTGCGAGCTCGTCCTCCATGTCGCTCTGCCACGCTGCCAGGCACTGATGCGGTAACATGTGCGGTAAAGTCGACTTATTCCTTAGTGCCCAGAACGATTGCCACAGCACGTTGCCGAGAACTAGCTTACAACATTCCACGGCTCTGATCATTTCTTATCAAATGACGTCTTCTCTCCATAATAACGCTCTTTTGTATTGATTCCACCCGGAATTATGGCAGAAATTTTACTGATTTGGCCTCAATCCCGTTCCAGGATTATACAGGGTTATTGGAAACACATGTCACGATCCCTTTACGGGATGATAGTAGAAGTCATTATGTATCAAATCACTCATGGGTACACGGGTCAAAAATGAGCCGCCTTCGAGATATTTTTTTTTTTTCAAATGAACATGACATTTTATTGATTTTTCTTTCCTAATAAATCTGGTTTATTTAGAAATTTTTCAACGAATCGAAAATGTTTATACCTCGTTGGGTAGCTAATAAAGCGGATGCTTATGAAATAGTACGCCGGTAAAGCTGCAAGACACTGGAAGCTGGATCGTGTGTACCTGTGAGGGTTGAGGAATGATCCACGCCAAATAGCCGAATTATTTAAGGATCATTTTAGGGTAGTGTCTCCATTAGGATGTGTGCAGCAGGTGCTCGGTGGTGAGGTTTCAGATTGTGAGCGGTTCAGATATAAAGCGAAAGAAGTCGCCCATATTATCAAAAATATGACAAGGGGAAAGTCTCCAGGACATGACGACCTTAACATCGAGCACTTGCAGTTTGCAGGTGTTCATTTACGTAAGGCGTTGGTCATGATTTTCAATTTGTGTATAGGCCATTCATATTTACCCAAGGAGCTTATGAAGACCACTGTTATACCGATACTCAAAAATAAGACGGGTAGTGCCTCCGACGGGAACAACTACAGACCTCTCATTGACTACGGTGATCGCCAAAGTGCTGGATGGTTTGCTTGATAGTCACCTAAGTGAGCATATAAGAACTCAGTAAGAACTTGAATTTTAACCTTTTGAACGCCACGGTCGTGTATAGCCGACAAATGAAAACGTGCCCAAAACGCCACCGTCGTGTATAGACGACAAGAAAACGACATTTTTAAAGTACAAAATAAATATACTAAATTAAGTTTTCTGTGTTTTTTTTTCCTATTATTTAAAACTACATTAATGAAATATTGTAAAATGGCACAAACATATATTTATTGGTTACATTTCACTAGAAAAAACAATCATTAAAAATTGTTAATCGAAATCCGTAAAAAAGTGTTCTTCCTCACGCCACAGTCGGCAAGACACGACAGCTAGTGATGGGTAAGTAAGGTAACTTAAATTTTAAATATATGAAATATTTTATTAAAAGTAGCTTACTATTACTTTGACAATTATTTTTTAATGACAATTAATCGTATCTGAACATTCCTAATGCATAATTTTTATAGAATTGTGTAAAACATCCTAATTGATATCTATCGATTGATAATTTACTGTCCACTCTCGCGCATCCCTACGCAAAAGTGCATAAACAGTGACCTGTACGCCACAGTCGGGAATAGACGTCAAGCGGTGACGTCATTAGCGCTACAGGAGACTGCTAGTGATTTCCTACACTTATTATTACAAGTTACGAGGAATCCGATTAATAATAATAAATTGTTATAAATACTATACGATTATTATTTATTATGTCCCACAATGTCACATCCCTACTCGCATGCGAGGAAGTTGTCAAGTCTTGCCAGCCACGCCACAGTCGGCTCTTCCCGACAGCGGATGACGTCATGAACGAGCTTAGTGCTGTACCTTATTATTATTTGATTTATTCGTTTGTAGTTCTAATGTCTGCTTTTAGGTTGTTTAGAACTTTGTAACCGGTGTTTAATGATAGTATGATACTAAATAGGGTAAAATAAATAAAAGAATAATGCAACGAGTAATATTTTATTTAAAAATATGGAACGAAAAGCAATGATTAAAAATGTCGTTTTCTTGTCGTCTATACACGACGGTGGCGTTTTGGGCACGTTTTCATTTGTCGGCTATACACGACCGTGGCGTTCAAAAGGTAGGTTTTCGATAACTTGTCGACAAGATGTTGGAATCCCTATTTTTTTTGTAGGTATTTTCGCTGAATTTGTGGCTTGGCGTGGAAGGGGCGCCGATGCGTTTACGCTCTGGCGTTCAAAAGGTTAAAAACGGAAAAATATCGATTAGTTAAATGTTTTATTTGCATTATTTTCTTAATATGAACTGAGGAAGTAATTACATAATGAAACCAAATATTGGTTAAATGTTGCGTTGTTGGCAGGAATGCACTCTATAGATAGACGAAATTTTGATGTACATTTTGCAGTAATATCCCACAGCACGTTTGTTGTGGGATAAGATCCGGGGGGAAACCAGCACACCTAGGGATATCATAAGTATATTAAGTTATTGGTACGGAAACTAAACCAATAATGTTAAGTGGGCGGGCTCATGTTCGTCAGAATATAGGTTCGAGTGTGGAGTGAGACAGGGAGGCTTGACTTCACCACGACTCTTCAACCTGTATGTTGATGGACTGATAGGTGAGCTCAGCGGGGCCGGTTTCAGCTGTTCAGTGGATGGTGTTTGTATGAACAACATTAGTTATGCCGACGACATGGTGCTGCTGAGCCCATCTGTCAAAGCCCTAAACATCTTCATAGGGATCTGTGAGAGGTACGCTGGGTTACATGGCCTCAGGTACAACTGTAAGAAGAGTGAACTACATTCAAGGCGGGTAGTAAGATCCCGAAAACCGTACCTCCAGTCAGACTTGGAGGAGAGCCTTGTAAGTAGGGTCACCAAATTCAAGTACCTGGGGCACTGGGTCACCGAGGACCTCTCAATTAATGTGGACATTGAGCGGGAACGTAGGGCATTGGCAGAGAGATGCAATATGCTGGCGCGCAGGTTTGCAAGGTGCACAGCGGATGTCAAAATTGCTCTTTTTAAGGCGTACTGCCAGTCATTTTACACCTGCAGCCTGTGGGTCAGTTATACGCGTGGATCTTTCAATGCTCTCCGGGTCCTGTACAATAATAGTTTTAGGGTGCTGTTGAGATTGCCTCGCTTTTGCAGTGCATCAGGTATGTTTGCTAAGGCCAGAACAGACTGCTTTAGGGCAATAGTGCATAAAAAAGTAGTCTTCCTGATGCACCGCGTGCGAGGCAGCACGAACGGCCTTCTGAATACCATATTGGGTAGGGTTGAGTGCCCGGTTGTGAGGCACTGGAATGCCGTCCACGGTTCCGGAGGTTCCACTGGTGGAAGAGCCCTCTTTCATATTAAATAATTATTTAATTGTAATTAATATTGAATAAATATAATAATTAATTAATAATTTTAAGTACTAACATAGGTATATTAAGTATTATTTACTAACAATGTATGGAATGTTTTATTCTGAAATAAAATGATTGATAAAAAGCTCCGTAGTAGTTTTATGTACTGAACTTGCAATTAGTTACGGTTACGATTTTGGGGTCATTATTTAAGTATGGTACAAGTTTTATTTTATTATATGAATTATTGACAACACAAACACACATACGCGCGCGCGCGTGTTTGTTATTGACATGAACAAACACTAATAAGAAAAGCAAAAAAAAAAACACTAGTTTACACACACACACACGCACATCTTCACATTAGTTTTTTTATAAAACAAATTTTAAATTAACAGTAACCCCGTCTAAGAATACGACTTGACAGATGATTTTTATCTTATGACCGAAATCCAAAACTAACTTTTCAAATGACGTTTACTGAAAAGTATCCGTAGGAGTTTCAAAAATTATAATTAAGGCCAGGTCATTCGGGCCTGTAGGCCTTTGAAACGCTACCTCCGCCTCCCCCAAATGCAGCGCGACGTGTTTATTTACGACGCGCCGCCGACGATTTCACAGAAAATCCATGCCACAGTGTAAAATATTTGCAGTTGACCAACTTAATTAGTTTTTCTTAGGTCGATTTTTTTCCTCATGTTTACTTTTTATGGTGTCTACGGTGGAGTAAACTAAGATTATTACATAAAATGTCGTTTTGTTTTCACATTATCAGATAACGATACCAACACGATTCGATAGCGATAGGTACAATTATTACCGGCCCCATGATATTGGTGAATATCGATGACCATCGCGACGCGACAAACAAGCACACTAATAAGTATCGACGTCTCGAAGTCGGCAGTGTGATAAAGTTTGCTCAAGTGAAAGAATGCCCGCTACTCTCACCCCGCACTGTCTTCGCTGGTAGATATCGTGCCGATATCGGTGTCAGTGTGTGAATTATACCATTACTTCATTGGGCTGAGTAAGAAATGCATATAGCAGATAGTTACAGATTTAACCTTTAAATGATTATCATCGCGCTAAATCTTTGAGTTAAGGCTTAGCGGAAGGATGTCAATCATGACATAATAATAACACAAGAACGTCTATTTTAGTCAACTTTCATCAAAGCAAACCACAAAAGTTCGATTCTCAACTGTTGATATTTTTTTCGATTGTTTTTTTTCATTTTGATATACTGTTATTTGATAGTTCGTAGAACGTACACAGAATACATGAAGTTTATTCCTCTTATATCATCTATGTTTATAATATAAATAAATGTCAATGGTTAACTGACAGTATTAATGAGAAATCCCGTGTGTACAATCCACTGTTATATTTTTTAGCGATAGCCGGGTTCATCAGGAACAATCTGTAAGAATCACTCAGTGTATCAGTGTTGTGCCATTAGGTATTATATGCTGTTAAGGCTGCGGGTTTCGACCTCAGGACAAGCTGCTCCTTAAACGGACGACTCTCTGTATATTGAGGCTGCTGATAGCACAACTACTAACGTACTGTACAAGAAAGTTTTTTATAATGTGTCTGTTGTTTTAGTATATTGTGAACGAAGTCGCGGGCAGAAGCTAGTTAGAGAAAAACATGATTTTGCGGTACTAAGGTGAAATTTCAAAATTGCAACGGTTTTTTAAATTGCAATTTTAATAGAAATTTAATTACTTTCGTTACAAAAAGAACTCTTTTGCAAAATTTCATGCTTCTAGATCCAGCGGTTTAGGCTGTGCATTGTCTGTCAATGAATATAAGAATTTTATCAAGTAGACAAGCCGTGTGCCCGATGGTATTCCATCGACATAAATGGTGAATTTCCATACAAACTTTCATCCCCTATTTAACCCTTTTAGTGACTGAATAAAAAAACAATAATATTTTTATTAAGTATGGGCTAAAAATGGTCGTACTATTTTGCTTATGCTGTAACCATATTCTTTTGTTTTTGATGTTGACCACTGCTCATGAAGATCAGTAAATATCGACAACTACATATGAAGGAAGAATTGCCGTACTTTATTATCAAGGGACGTACCTAGGTGTAGCACCTATAATTTATCGAATCTACTATTATAAGGGCAAATTTTTAAATCGCCAGATAAGTTTTATTTATGTTATTTATTGTTATTATTGTTTTTTATTTATTGTTATTTAGTTTTACCGACAACCGGACACATTGTATTTATATTATGTGTGATATGTATTGTAGGATATGGTAGGGTATGGTAGCGAAGACAGTTCGATGAAGAGTGAAAATAGGAATATGGATGAATCTGATGAAAAAATCTTAGAAAAATGTGTTTTAAAAATTCTTCATAAAGGACCACGATAAAAAATTATAAACTACTCGCGCTTGACTATAAATTTACCGATAATAATTTGCAATGTGTCTTAACACTATCGTAAGATGACAATTAAACGTCATCATACCACATAGAAATAATCACATTTTCGAAAACGATATTATGAATTAAAACTATAATATAATTACGAGATATTTTTTCTGAGCTATCGCAATTTCATATCTAATGTGTTCTTCGTTTATTCGATTTTTTTTTGAACAACTGCAGGGAGAGCGAATTTTTAAAAATTTTGACACAGGTCCAACCTTGATGAAGTCCCGCAGGACTCTGAGCGCGAGCCGATTTAGCCCGATTTACTATTTTTGTGTTTATTTAGAAAAAATGTATTACACTTAAAAATCCAACCGTAGAATTCCCTCTGAAATACTATTACCTCATGGTACATGCAATTTTCATATAATTTTGTGCTATAACTAGGAAATGAAACAAAAAATAGTTTTGAAATCGACCCCATTTCGGATTTTTTTTTCATCGAGCAAACTACAATTTATCGTGTTTTGAACCGTAGATTTACCTAAAGCAAGGATGTATCTATGACATATTTTTTTTTTCAGGATCTAAATACCCTAATTTGACTATTTAAAATTGATTCTAAAAACAGGAATATTCAAATAGTGTGCCCTTAAAAGACCTGATTTTTAGTAATCTAGCAAAAACGTGCTTGATCCCAGACACTTTTGATGTGTGCAGTATTGCAGGTGTGGCGGTTTGTAGGGTAGTGTCCACGTATTGTTCTCAATATTGCAAGGGGCTTGGCAGAGAGCCAAGTTGCTCGTTCACAGTTCGCGCAGTAGCACATAAAATTTCATATTTTTGAAGTGCTTAACTATTCTATATTTAATTGAGTTCATTGTACTAACGTCGCAAAAATAAATAAGAGGTAGAAAAGTAGAATAGTACGTACACTAAGGCCTGCCGAGCTGGCGAGCCTGAACATAGGCTCTCCGAGCTGTCGCTTATGTTCTCTCACTCGCGTCATGTCACCATTTGGTTCCTAAAAAACTTTTTTACAAAAAAATACAACCGACTTCCAAAAACAACACTACAAAGTAAAAAATAACTTTAATTTCGGAAGTCGGTGTCTGGTTAAATGTATTTTCGTTTTTTGCCACCGACTTCCGAAAAGTTATTTTTTACTTTGTAGTGTTGTTTTTGGAAGTTGGTTGTATTTTTTTGTATAAAAGTTTTTATTTTTCACTTTTTAGTTGTGGTACCTACCCCACACAAATTTTAATACCACTACCTGCAAAACAAACTAGAACATCATCCATATAAAAGTAGGGAAAAAATACATATTATTGAAGCTAACTCAAAAACTACCCAAGCAAAGTTATTCAATTTTATATAGGACCAACTTTGATGTATACTCTCTCGAATAAAACAATTTTTACATACATACATAAAAAAAAACAAACAAAAAAAAAACATACGTGTCGAATTGAGAACCTCCTCCTTTTTTTTTTCGTCGGTTAAAAAAGGTAACTGCCCAACCTTTCGCCCGGAAGTTCGGACTCGGCAAGACACGTTGGCTGTATTGTATGCACATTATTATTATAGCTGTAGCATTTGTGACAACCACTTCAACTAAGTAGTAAGGTAAGAGTGACTTCACTATATTAACGCAGGTGGATTCCGAAGTCACGGTTGCATGTCTATTTTAAGTATTACCAAAAGCAGATACACTTAGTTCAATCTATAACAAATGCTAAACCTGCAACAGGATCATTAAATTAACAATCAAAGATGACACGGTAAAATCTTTGAAAGAAATTCATTTAAGTAAAACCATATTATTCTCCTGGAAACTAATGGCTATTTAAATGCCCAAATTCATCGTAGGAATCTAATTTATTAATTTGCCCGAATAGAAAGTGACAACCTAATTTTACCCAACTGCAAAGAAGGGTTATGTTTTTACTGTAATCATAACAACGTGAGTAGGTACTGCTTAAAAACGATCTTGGCTAATTCGCTAATTGAGTCAGCTGGCTTGCATTTGCCAGATCTCCGATCTATTTCTAATTCAATCGATAAGATTTATTCTTAAGTAACTATGCCTCCGCCCGAGTGGGCAGGTGCGCTAATATCTACTAAAATATATATCTTAGCTAGAACATTATCTACGAATTAAAATAAGTAATCAACTATAGCGGTTGTCGTTCTCGAGTGTCAGCGCAATAAAGAATAGACAGACAGCGAGATTGTGAGTTTTATAATAATAATTATACGTAAATATATATATATATATATCTATATATATATATATATATATCTATATATATATCTCTATATATATATAAATTAAATATAGATTTCGTAAACTCCCCTACAAATTTAAACACCCCTACACTCGCCCTTTCAAGGGTAGTTTTGGGAAATTGATCGCTACGATCTTTATTAATTATTTACCTGAAGATTTGTGTTTGTTCCATGTTTCAAGTTTTTAAATTGAAGAAATAAGATCTTTCATTATATTCCCCCTTTTCACCCCGACAGGGGTTGATTTCTGAAAAATCGTTAGGTCGATTTGACTAAATAATAGTAAAACATATTTTTTTAAAAACTAGAACAAGTACCCCATTTTACCCAGGTAGCAGTGGCGTGCACAGATATTTCAGACAGGGTATGCACGTCTAAAATAAAAAAATAAAACTTGAACAAGCTGAAACTAGTACCTAAGTTTTTTTTTCCCGACCGTTTGTTTTACCCGACCTCACCTACCCTAACCCTAATCTTACAGTTACACTGACTCTTACCGCACGGCGGCATTGGCTTCGCATGATGTCTGTTTGCGACCACAACGAATATCTAAAATATTTTAATCTGAATATCCGATAAAGGTCCAAACATTATTTTTATCTTGATTTGTAAACAAAAAGCAAGGGATAAAATACAATGTGTTTGTGTTATACACAACATGTTTGACAGTAGGTAATAATTAGGTATCACAAAACTTTTCTATGAATATAACGAGAGCATTACCTTTTTTTTTTGAGTTAAATAAAACCCGGGTTCACACCTTCCGTTTACAATGAATTTAACTTTTTCCTCAAAATATAACGTCGAAAAGCGGCAGATTTTAATTTATTTAACACACTTCGGCAGCACAGGTCTCACAGGTATAATTTTCAATTTTTTACAAATGATTAAAATAATTACATAATAATATACAGTCAATCACAAGCGCCAAGAAAAACAATCAAATCAAAACAATATGGCGAAAAAACAAACAAACATTGCAAGTTGAATAAAAGCGTGTAAAAACTTTATGATTACAAAATAATACGAACTAATCTTGGTCAATCCGACTAAAAAAATAAACCCTCTGTAATCAACAACTAAGCGGTGCTTTTACGGCTTCTCAATTTGGACGGGTTGCAAAATAAGCAGTGCTTCCAGAACTTAAACACACGCATACATTTTCACGCACACAGTCACACTATTGCTGTGTACTACACGGGTTGCGTTGAATGAAAAATAAGCACGGCGTTGTTCTGCTTATGCTCACCGGGAGCGCTGCCTGCGCGGTTGTCGCCGCTCGCTTCAAGAAATTAGTTTCAAATGACAATAATAGATGGCGCGTAAATCGCGTTATAAACAGTGAGATAGCGAATAAGTTAGATTAATATAGTTATTACCATGATTTTTCTTGCGTTAAAGTTATTTATCATTTCGAGGGGCATGTATGTATGGGACTACAGGGTATGCAGAGCTTATTTGCATGTATGGAGTGCACGCCACTGCCAGGTAGAGGGGTTTCTGCACGGATTTCGTAGTTTCCCCTAGAAACTTAACAACCCCTCGGTCTCGGGGTGGAGGGTAGATTTTGAAAATAGTTAATTAAAATTTTATTAAAGAACTATTTGTGCCAAGTTTCAAGTTGCTAATCTTTCATACAATATTTTTCAGTTCCTCAAAGGTTAATCTTCGCGAAATCCTTATTTAGTTGGTAGGTATGCAGTTTGGTTCTAAACTACAATCACTGTCCAAAATTCAAGTTTCTATCTTTATCAGTTTGTGCTGTAGCTTATCTATAAGTAGATTCTAAAATGCAACCTTTCTTTACCTGTTCTTTTTTAATCATATATTTTGATAACCGTTCATGATTTCGTATATTATGTGAGCTTAACAGAAATGTATCAACCTTGCAATCCTTTAAATACGGGGCATTATAAGTTCTATTGCAAGCTTTGAAAAAATAAGAGTAATAGGACCTCGATTGTACGATAGATACCACTTGCTACCATTATCACAGAATAAATAATAGTACCTACATCAAGTTACCCCAATCTATCAAATTTTCCCAATTGAATATGAACCTTATTCCTTTGTAGTAAAGTTGAAAGTCTATCAAATAAATTTGATAGATTGGGGTAGCTTGATGTGCTGGCATCTGTACTAACGCCATTATGCCTAACATCGCTCCGCACTGATTAATTTGGATTATTTACAACTTGAGAACGTAGTTTATAGGTAGTTCCGTTCACTCGTTACATTCTAGACTTACTTATACCTCTATAACACTTACTATGTCACCTTAACTTTTTAACCGACTTCCAAAAAGGAGGAGGTTGTCTATTCGACTGTATGTTTGTTTTTTGTTTGTGTGTTTGTTTGTTACGACATTTGTCGCATTGTCACCAAGTCGAATCTGATGAGGGGATCCCATGGAAATTGGAGGGAAACCCTCAAATTTTATAGGCTCATCTATAGCGATTTGCGTATTTTAATATAGTAACTCGTGCATTTGCTCTCGAAAAGCACCATTTGGTGAACTGGAACTGATGATGAAGACCACAGATGGTCATCGGAATTACTCAATTATACCTAAGTATTTCACGGGTTGCGATTTGATTGCTTTAATATGAAGCAATTTATGCTCATCACAATTCATATGGTGAAGTGATGATGGTGAAGACACCATCAGCTCCAGTTCTCCTAATTCATATTAGGAGAACTCCTCAACAATTAATGCCCCTGCATCGGGAAAAGCAATATTTTGTAAAAGTTTATGAGCAGTTGATGTTAGGCTATTGTAACATAGATATATTACTAACTGACCCACTAAAAAGTGAAAAATAAAATAAAAATTACAAAAAAAAAACAATGACCGATTTCCGAAAAAAACACTACAAAGTGAAAAATAACTTAATTTCGGAAATCGGTGGCAAAAAACTAAAATACAGATCCAGACACCGACTTTCGAAATTAAGTGATTTTTCACTTTTTAGTGTTTTTAACCGACTTCAAAAAAGGAGGTTCTGTATTCGACACGTATGTATGTTTGTTTGTCCGCGATTTTCTCAAAAACTAATGAACCAATTTTTATGATTCTTCTTTTCGTTCGTCTTGGGCTTACGTATGTAATTTTATATTCAACTATAAATGGAAAAATAAAACTTAAAAAGTAAAAACCGACTTCAAAAACTAAAAACGAATAAAATAACTTTCATAAAAAAACTTAACAGCTTCTGAAGTCGGTGTCTTCAATTCTTCAATGCACCTTAGCTTGGCACCGACTTCAGAAGCTGTTAAGTTTTTATGAAAGTTATTTTATTCGTTTTTTGTTTTTGAAGTCGGTTTTTACTTTTTTTAAAGTAAATTTTTTGTCTGAAGTCGGTTCTCTTCTTAAATTTGGCTTTGACACAGTACATTGCCGCCATTATCGTATTCCAATTGTGATGGTATATTTATATATAATAAATAAATAAATTTCTATTAAATCTATCAAAAAGCATTTTCAGAGTTCGATAATCCCGACCATGACTCAATGGCCAGCCTTGACGCCCAATCTCTGTTCAACGTCAAACATATTATTGGTGTTTTCACTACGGACTACTGTTAGCTATAGGCTTGGCTCAAGGGCAAATACATTCCAGCCCAAAGAAGGCCACTCAACACAATTTCTATAAAATTAACAATAAACTGCTCGTTGAGGTATTTAAATGCCTGTTATAGAATGCTACCATCATCGTTACCTTCCTGACTTTATTCTAAAGGCACGATTTGAAGAGTCAAGGTTCGCGGTTGTTACTGCATGCTTCCTTCCTAATTATAGCTCCAGTATTGCGTTTCGATCCTAGTTCTATGTTCAAGTAGTCATACGTCTATGAATTCATATTATATTCATTCACTTGTTGAGTAAATCTAGATGTCCAATGTTCTCCAGGCCCCGCGAAACGTTCAAGGAACACACGGGCATTGCATCTCAAGTATATACCTACAATATAAAATGTGCGTACAAGACGCATCACATTCTCACATCAGTTAGGGTGAACTGGAGATTACACACTTCCTCTTTATTGAAACCCGACAAGTACTTGAGCGTTAAGTTAACAAGAAAATAGGCGACACACTTTCAGTGTTAGCGCTTTATTAAATCATCATGTGTAATCATCCGTCCTGAGTTCCTGTCGGGATCGGGAGATCCTTGGGTCAGCGAGTCTTTGTTATGCAGGGAGCAGAATATTTCAAAAACGTATCGATAAAATTGGCGACACACTTTCAGTGTTAGCGCTTTATTAAATTATCATGTGTAATCATCCCTCCTGAGTCCCTGTCGGGATCGGGAGATCCTTGGGTCAGCGTGTCTTTGTTATGTAGGGAGCAGAATATTTCACAAACGTATCGATAAAATTGGCGACATACTTTTAGTGTTAGCGGTTTATTAAATCATCATGTGTAATCATCCGTCCTGAGTTCCTGTCGGGATCGGGAGATCCTTGGGTCAGCGCGTCTTTGTTATGCAGGGAGCAGAATATTTCACAAACGTATCGATAAAATTGGCGACATACTTTCAGTGTTAGCGGTTTATTAAATCATCGTGTGTAATCATCCGTCCTGAGTTTCTGTCGGGATCGGAAGATCCTTGGGTCAGCGCGTCTTTGTTATGCAGGGAGCAGAATATTTCACAAACGTATCGATAAAATTGGCGACATACTTTCAGTGTTAGCGGTTTATTAAATCATCATGTGTAATCATCCGTCCTGAGTTCCTGTCGGGATCGGGAGATCCTTGGGTCAGCGCGTCTTTGTTATGCAGGGAGCAGAATATTTCACAAACGTATCGATAAAATTGGCGACATACTTTCAGTGTTAGCGGTTTATTAAATCATCGTGTGTAATCATCCGTCCTGAGTTTCTGTCGGGATCGGAAGATCCTTGGGTCAGCGCGTCTTTGTTATGCAGGGAGCAGAATATTTCACAAACGTATCGATAAAATTGGCGACATACTTTCAGTGTTAGCGGTTTATTAAATCATCGTGTGTAATCATCCGTCCTGAGTTTCTGTCGGGATCGGAAGATCCTTGTGTCAGCGCGTCTTTGTTACGCAGGGAGCAGAATATTTCACAAACGTATCGATAAAATTGGTGACACACTTTCAGCTTAAGCGCTTTATTAGATCATGCCTTTTTTTTTTGTTGGTGGGAATTCATCAAATTACTTCTCCCGCTCTGGGTGGAGCGGGAGGGCTTTTAGTGACTAAAACCCAGCCGTGTTCTTTCCTGCCTGTGCCAGGGCCAAGGTAACTCTTTCGAACAACCCGCGACCCTGGCAGGCGTCGGCCCTATTGAACCCCATCACTGCTGATATCACTTTGAGGTGCGCGTGGAACACAACGCGCCGTCGACTCGGGCCTGGTCCTTACCGGATGGCGAGCTACCCATTGCTCGCCGTCCGCCTACCGTCCTGAGTTCCTGTCAGGAGATACTTGGGCAGCTAGTCAGCGCTGGTCTCTATTAGGCAGGGATCAGAATATTTCACAAACGTATCGATATAATTTAGGTGGCCATATTCACGGTGCGATAATTACCCATGCCTACATTCGGCTGCTACTGCTCTCGCTTCATGCCACAGCCCAGATCCCATGACCCGCTGGCACGCGCTTCCGAATCGTGCACCTGGAGAATAGAGATCTTTCTGTGGATGATGATTGTTGACGCGCGTCAACGCTCTTCAGCTTTTCGTCATGGGATGGCAACCGGGCCTTACTCATTCACGGAACTTGAAACCATCGTTCATTAACGCCAGTTTATTACACACATACACAGGCTTTATTATTCGCATAAGGTCGTAGCCGCCCGCGCCACCGTTCTTCCTCATAATAGCACGATAATAATATGAACGCATTCTTTGTTTTTACGGAGCCGTGTGAATTTATCTTTATCTTGGGTTAAGTAATCAATTAATTTATTTTGAAAAGAACCGGCCAAGTGCGTGTCGGACCACGCACAATGAAGGGTTCCGTAGCTGAAAAGAATTTATCCCAAAAATAAATTTTACATTGTAATCCCGAAAAAAGAATGTGATAAAATTACAAATTAACGATTTTCGGACTTTTTCCTTTACTTATGCTGTGAGACCTTGCTGCATGCCAAATTTCATGATTCTAGGTTAACGAGAAGTACCCTGTAGGTTTTGATTTACTTGCGAGTATCAAAATATGCCACATAAATGGCCGTATTTTTTTAATGCGTTGACTTAGAAGCTTGATTTTTTTAGGGCTCCAAGGGACCATAGACTTACGTTTTAGATATTAATTTCAACTTAATACTTCCACCCGTTCCTGAGAAAAAAGGTCTTGACAGACAGACGGACAACGAAGTGATCCTATAGGGGTTCCGTTTTTCCTTTTGATGAACGGAACCCTAAAAAGGAAGGAAGCAGAGGTTATATCAAACTCGAATGACAGATGACATGTCACTCGTCGTTTTAGGATGCGTGTTTGTGGATACAATTTCCAATCCAACACTGGCCCTTAAGCGCAATCTAAAACAATATTTTTGCTATTTAAACACTTTGGATTACATTCTAGAAATACAGAAATACACAGCTAACATTAAATATGTAAATTCACAATGTTTTTCTTTGCAGAGTGATTTAGTTAATACATCAGTCAAATATTTTACTTCAACTATACCATCATTCTCCTGCCCCTATCCCAAACTGTTTGGGGTCGGCGCAACATGTCCTTTTTTGCATACTTCTCTATTAGTCGTCATCTCGTTAGACACCCCCTTTCTAGCCATGTCATCTATCACACAATCCATCCATCGTTTCTTTGGTCTTCCCCTACTCTTATAGCCATCGACATTCATACTCAAAACTTTCCTCACGACATTTTCCTCACTCCTTCGCATCACATGCCCATACCATAACAACCGATTTCTGCACAACTTTTCAGTCACCGGTGCCACTTTCAGACTTCCTCTTATGTACTCATTTCTTATTCTATCCATTCGTGTAACACCACACATCCCTCTTAGCATTCTCATCTCAGCTGCACGCAATTGCTTTTCATTCATCCCTTTTGTGGCCCAACATTCTGATCCATACAAGACAGCATATATATCTTCCCCTTAAGTTTAAGGGGAATGCAGGAGTCGCAGATTGTTCCCGTGACCTGCCGCCATTTCATCCATCCAGTGTTAATCCTCTTTACTTCAACTATACCACTATTAACTATTTCTTTTATGAAAATGATGACTAATATCTATATGTTTCGTCCTAGAATGGAACATAAGAGTTTTTACAAAGTTTTATAGCAGATTGATTATCATTAAATATAATAACTTTAGTCATGGCACCAAGGAGGAGCTCGTGGCTATGTAATAAGTAACAGCCGCACAGGTCGATCCGTCAGGTTAAGCTACGCTTGCCGGGGTTGTGGATGGGTTACCATCTTTACATAGCGAGGCTCATCAGTGAAAGCACATCAAGCCGTTGGTCCCGGCTGTCATCCGTGGATCAGTCGTTACGGGTCGTCAGAAGCCCGAAAGTCTGTCAACCACTCTTACCAAGGGGTATCGTATTACCCAGTTACTGGGTTGTGGAGGTCAGATAGGCAGTCGCTCCATGTAAAATACTGGTATTCAGCTGCATCCGGTTAGACTGGAAGCCGACCCCAACATAGTTGGGAAAAGGCTAGGCAGCTTGATTGAGTCATGGTACCATGGATTACCATGGTAAAAGTTTTCTTATGCTTTTTTTTAGCTTCTATACACGTGTCATGTACTTTGCCTCAGTACTAGACAATGCAACAGTACGCTGCTTTTTATACTCCCAAGAGGCAACAGACTTCCCCAGAAATAACACATAGCCCGTATACGACCTACGATCTCTATTGTTTGATGCCCAATCTGCATCAGCATATGCTTTCATATCCATACCACTTTTCGTAAAAACGAGACCCAAATTCATAGTACCTTTTAGATATCGTAAAACTCTCCTTGAGTTTTCGAACTCTTAAGAATTCTACTTGTTTCCTTTCCGGATGAACATTAATAGCGTCGCTACTCGTTGTCAACTTGCCCTTGTGGAATGGCTCCATACCTTCATTTATAACTATACAAGTTCAATGAATGCAACTAGTGAATTCTTATTTGAGAAAGTAACATCATACTACGCCGCAGTAATGACGTAACGTGGCCTGCTCATCGCCCGAGAGGAAAGTAACCTATTTCTTTTGATTAAAGGTTATAACTCGCGGTGGCAACGTGCACTGTGCCACAATTTGATCCCAGTGGCTCATTTGGCTCGCTCGGTGACCCCAATAGCGCAGCGGTCAGCTTGTCAGCGCTCTGGGGGGTTTGATTCCCGAGCTAAAGTATTTGGATCTAGAGATTGGATTGTATAAAACCACGTGTCTCCAGACAGATCGCGTCTTAATACGTAGAATTGCAGCATAATATATCACGATTTCTGTCAGTGGGCACTGCGGAGACTTGTCTCGAAGCAAAGTCTGGAGTAATACAGCGATTATCAGAAACGTCGCGCAATCTCCATTACCTTCAATTAAAATGAGTCACTGGCCAGTTGCCCTAATGAGTACGAGTACTAAGAACTGCCACAAATACTTACAAGCAAACTTTGCACAAAAGCCTCTCATTTTCTTTGTGACCGACTCAACATTAACTCATTATTTTTACGAGGAGTACGTAGTAGAGCAAAGTTACTGATATATTAGCTCATTCGGAGAAAAGTTGGAGATAAAAAGTGTGACAAAAGCGCATTAAAACATTATAGCATGTCAATACACAGTATTCCTCTGCAAAAACATTCAGAAAGTACAATGACGCACGCCATTCATTCTATTTGTTCTCATCTTTATTTCCCGAAAGGAGTCGCAGTATTTGGAGGGACTATGATAATCAAATGCGACTCTTACTTTCGGGAAATAGGGCTTTCAAATACTGGATTTTTTCAATACCGGTTATATTGATACCGGTATTGACCGGTATTAGTGTGATCAATACCGTGATCACGTGATTACGGTATTGAACACAAGTTCAATTAGGACGGTAATAAAGCCATTAAAATACGTTTTTTTTTTATTTTCAAATCAGTCATTATTTTGCTTACTTATCGAATATAATAATATAAATACTTTTTTTTTGTCGCATTTTTTGTAAATATTTTTTCAAATTATGAAATCCTTAAATTATGGTCTACGATCGATGAAAAATACTATCTGTCTAAACATCACCCAGAGTGACTAAAACTTAGCTCAAAGGGAAAATTTTTGCTCGACAAGATTCGTTCTAGATTTTTGCCTTTAAAAAAAAAGATAAAAAGAAGGGTATCAATGACCCCGAAGTTGTTTTAAAAACTTCCACGGACCACAACTTTCCAAAGTAATGCAAATAATGCGTACTTTTCGGGAAAATACTTGAAGAAATTTGGGTTCGAATGTGGTAGGTAAGGTGAAAAACAGTTTTTCATACTTGGTAGTACTAAGTACTGTGTGTTTTCGCTTGCAGTAATTCATTTGTCATGGACGCTTCCTTGCATCTGATAAATCCGATTAAGCTGAAAAAGAGCGGGGCGCTTGCGCTGGCGAAAACAAGTGCGAGAGAAACATCACATTATGAATCATATCTCATAATTAAATTTCCTTCTACCTCTTTCCTTCTTTTCTTTTTTCTTTCTTTCCTTCTTCATTCTTTTTTTTCCTTCTTCCTTAATCGCTATAATATAATTTAATGTTTGTAATACCTTAATCACTGTATTCCGTGATTAAAGTATTACGGGATCCCGGAATACCGTTATTGAAAGCCCTCATCCAATCTTGACTGTTGACGCTTATCAGCTGCGCAGCGGGTATGCGATGGCTGAAAAGCAAACCACTCAAAGAAAAACTTAATATTCCGATATCGATATAAATATTAACCTGTCGATTACTGTTGAATCGCTAAATAGGAAGTTTCGCAACACCGTATAATTAATAATTATGTACGTTCTCAGCGGCAACTTATAGCACGAGAGTCTCGTTACATAATGTGAAAATATAGCGAAGCACGGAATGGACGGGCAAGTTTTCACAAAATGCGCGACTGCATATTTTCGAGGTCGTGGATTGACTACTGTACCTATGGAAATGAGATGAAAAATGTACAAAATATCTCTTTAATAGTAGTTTAGTGCATAGCCGCCTCAGAATTTTGAAATATGTATGGAATATCTATAAAAAAATCCCATTCAAAATCATAAAACTACAAAAACACTCAGAATTAACAGTAAATTTCTCCTTACTACCTTCGATCAATAATAGTACTAGATTCCCGATAAGCGCTTCAAAAACGGCCCGAAAAATAAAAACACAAATACTTTTGTGGTCTTATTTCAAACATCGACTGTTCGGGAACAGGGAAATGCATGGAGTAGTATTGTTACTTTATATGTTGTTTTTGTTTGTAGATTTCCTAGTGACCCATTTCGCAATGCAGAATGGGTATCTATTGTCGCGAAAGAAAGAGGAGAAGAAATATATAAACCTTGTAAAAATTCAACAATTTGTTTTAATATTTTTATTAAAATAATTAATTATCAAATTAATAATCAAAATTAAAATAACTATTGTACTAATTTACTCCTTCTACTTTTAAAAATCGGTCAAAAATATTTGCTACCATATAAAACGAACCTTGGCCTAAAAAATATATTATTATTCTGCTACTCTACATCTTTCAATACTTACTGTGTTCTGAGCATTGAAATGTAAATACCAAGAACTATGTCTAGTTCCAAAATAGAGTAAGCACAAAATTTTCAACAAAATGTTTTTAACCTTATTGCTTAAGTTTTAAGTACACTTTAGAATAAATATTTTTGTACTTATTATAAAAATGACATATTATTTTCAAGCGACATTTTTAATTTATTGCTTTTACCTTTCTCCGATGATAGAAGGACTTAAATATAAATATTTTGCAATCGTAATTAAACTTTATGTTTGATTGTTAAGGTTTATAATGAATTGAAGTTGTAAATATTATAAAACTTTTTTCTATATTTCGTAGTAACAAATGTAAATGTTTATGTGTGTGTAAACGTGGCCACTACAGCGACTTATTTTTGTTCCTGATCCTGTATCTAGTGCTATTATTGATCGAAGCTTACTACATTAATATTATTACGTAAAATTTATACCAGAATAAACGATAGTTCATAAGAAATTAAAAAAGGTACAGTGGGCTGTATCAATTGGCTACCCCGGTTGTATTAAAATTTTAATACAACTGGGGTATCCAATTGATGCAGCCCGCTGTACCTTTATTATAAAACTAAAAATAAACGTAAAATTACAACTGCCGTGCCAGATTGCTACATAATGCGATGCGTCGCCATGCTTCAATATACCTAATCTATCAAAACGCAATTCTGTGATAGTTCTGATTCCAACACATACTTATAACATCGCAATCTTTTAATTTTTTTTTTTTTTTAAATCGATACACTATTTTATCGTATCTTCTAGCAACCCATTATGTCTTGTTTTAGAGATCATAGGATAAGGAGGACCTCGTGCCTAAGTAATAACAGCCGCACGGGTCGATCTATCAGGTTAATCTACGCTTGCCGGGGTTGGTCTGTGGATGGGTGACCATCTTTACATACCGAGACTCCTCGGTGCCTCGGAAAAAAGCACGTTAAACCGTTGGTTCCGGCTGTGATTCGTGGATTTTGACAGTCGTTACGGGTCGTCAGAAGCCCGAAAGTCTGACAACCAGTCTTACCAAGGGGTATCGTATTACCCAGTTAATGGGTTGCAGAGGTCAGATAGGCAGTCGCTCCATGTAAAATACTGGTATTCAGCTGCATCCGGTTAGACTGGAAGCCGACCCCAACATAGTTGGGAAAAGGCTTGGCAGATTGAGGATAAGGAACAGCTTTGTTTCCTCTATAGAGAAGTTCCACACACTTACATCCACTAGGTTTTCCCGAAAGGATAAGTGAATTAGGTAGATTAATTAGCAGCTTTGGGGCTGTTAGCTAGCGGCGGATTGATAATTATAATTATTTCAGATCGTCGTTCGTTTAATTATATGATTTTAGTGACTTTTAAATCTGTTATTACGCCTTCTAAATAATGCAAGTAAATCGTGCAAAAAAATTTATGTTAAACTAGAACGCGCGTACACTTCAATTCTATGTGTGAAATATTCAGGAAGTAATGTCTACCCAAAACATAAAAACTATATTACTTTCAAACTACTTAACATATTTTCATGTTTTTTTTTGTATGAACAGACTATTTTATTATCTATTATTATACTTGCATCTGTGATTTTTTTCAAATAATCATATTTTCGTTACTAAAAATAAATATTCCCCACTAGCCGAGCTGCCAGACGTTGTCCTGTCAAAATTTTAATTTATTTTTTCCTTTTTTTTTTCTATTACACCACCCCAGTAAACAGGAGAATAAAACAAAAAAAAAAAATATTCAAATCCGTCCTTTCTCAAGTTATGGCGTGACCAAGGGAAATAGGGATTCATTTTTGTATATACGAGTACAGGTATAGATGAAGACGATCGGAATTGCTTGCGGCGAAAACGCACCACCCAGTCACACAAGGTCACCAGCACGTATAAACCTTAACCAACAGACTCCTATCATATGACAAGCGTAGTGTATTATGATTTGATTAAGTTGGTATTTAAATTGTTAGAAGTACTTAAAACAGAATTAAGTTCATTTTACTTTATTATGTGTGACTGTTAATTAACACCAGTATGTCATCTCCTTGTTAGTTATTGTAACAGAGGAGAAGATTCGTCTTAACGAGCGTAGATTAAAGAAACCCGATGCTTCGAGGCAAGTAAGACTGTTTGTCCACCGCACCGGGAACGGGACGTCAACGAGAAAACAGATGATGGCGCCGAAGTAACGACAGTATGTACTATGGACAAAACTTAAGCATGCTCACTTAAATATTCCTACGAGAGCGCAGCTAGTGACAAACGAACATTGTGCGATAGAGTCGTGAGCCGTGCTATGCGATTATCGCCTTTGAGGTGATCATGCGGATCTTTGGCCCTTGGTACATTTACTATGGCGCCGTCAACTGTTTTCTCGTTGACTTCCCGTTCCCGGTGCGGTGGACAAACAGTGTTACCCGTACTTACTCTTGTTCCTATACAAACATCGGTTACAAAAATTCTGAATATACAAGCTCGCCAATTGCTGGATGAAGTTTGATACAGTTTTAGACGCACTTTAAACGCGGAGGGAATCATACAATAACAATAACATCTGTGGGTCTGTTCTGAAGTAGACGGAAACATTATTTTTGGATGTAGGCCAAGTTTTTTTTTGTTTTTGACATAAATCTTCGAATAATTCGATTGAAATGATTAAAGTTCTTGTTGGAGGGTTTCTTCTATGCCTCTACTAGTACATAATAATAAGTAATATGTAATACGTTAATAAACAATGTGAGCATGTTGAACCTTTATTTTCAAACTTATGTTAAAGAAGTTAAAAAAACCGGCCAAGTACGTGTCGGACTTGGGGCTTTTAGGGTTCCGTACCAAATCTGATTTATCAAGATATTGGTATTTGTTAGTAAAATATACGTAATAATAAACATTGTCACCAAATTTCAAGTTCATAGGTCAATGGGAAGTTAAATAATTCTTTGGAACAAAATTTTGTAAAAAAAAAGCTGACTTCTGTGGCTTCTCATTCCTTTCTTTTCCAATATTTTTTAAAGCAAATACATACAGTATTTATCTACTCAACGAGTTCTAAACAACGATACCCCACTCGATGGGGTGGGTCAATTTTTTTTTCTCGTCCCCCCTTTATCTGTATGGGAGCCCCCCTTTTAAAAACATTTAAAAAAAATTGTCAATTTGTATGGCTTTGGGTCAACAAGATGCTTATACTGTGAAAATTTGAAGACTGTAGCTCCAACCGTTTTGCTGTAAAACCTGTATAACACACGATATCTGTCGGTCAGACGGACACCTGAGTGACAGGGTTTGGACCCTTTGGGGTATGGAAACCTAAAAAAAAAGATTTTCTTTCTCAACTTTATGTTGACAGAGACCAACAAAATAGTATAGTAATGATATTTAGTAATACATAAATATTGAAGCTATTAGAGGCGTTTTCGCAATTAGAAGATAAACACGTGGGTGCGCCGACGCCGACGCAAAAATGCGTGAATCATTTTTACACTCATATTGTATTCGTTCGCTATAGTCCGTCCGTCGTAGGTCCATCTATTTTTAAAATAATGAAACACGAATATTATAAAAAATATAATACCCGACGCAATTATTTATTGTGTCTATAACATACCAGCTGAGGTTGCCATATCAATAAAAATTAACATTTTTAAGGATCATTTGATTCCGACTTTTATAATTTGGAGAAATGAGTTCATTACTCGTCAGTTTTCCAAGTAGTCATTAATATTTAAAGTTTAACGTGTTACTCTGCTAAGAATATAAAATATAATACCCGACGCAATTATTTATTGTGTCTATAACATACCAGCTGAGGTTGCCATATCAATAAAAACTAACATTTTTAAGGATCATTTGATTCCGACTTTTATAATTTGGAGAAATGAGTTCATTACTCGTCAGTTTTCCAAGTAGTCATTAATATTTAAAGTTTAACGTGTTACTCTGCTAAGAATACAAAATATAATACCCGACGCAATTATTTATTGTGTCTATAACATACCAGCTGAGGTTGCCATATCAATAAAAACTAACATTTTTAAGGATCATTTGATTCCGACTTTTATAATTTGGAGAAATGAGTTCATTACTCGTCAGTTTTCCAAGTAGTCATTAATATTTAAAGTTTAACGTGTTACTCTGCTAAGAATATAAAATATAATACCCGACGCAATTATTTATTGTGTCTATAACATACCAGCTGAGGTTGCCATATCAATAAAAACTAACATTTTTAAGGATCATTTGATTCCGACTTTTATAATTTGGAGAAATGAGTTCATTACTCGTCAGTTTTCCAAGTAGTCATTAATATTTAAAGTTTAACGTGTTACTCTGCTAAGAATATAAAAATAGACTAGTTTGGTGACCCCACGCGACTGTATCTGCGTGGAAGTATTAAAATACCGTGGCAATCTGTACAAAGAACTATTCCATGTGAGATTACCGTGTATATCAATCGGATAACATATTTTTGTATCAATGCTCCATATACCTACTAACATACACACCAAACTCCGTACTTAGTATTGTAATACACTTGAACATACATAATTATGTTTTTTTTTCAAATTATTATAATCCAATCAAGTGTTATAATAATGGCGTTTATGAGAAAAAGTAAATGTTTTCTTATTTTTAACCAATGAAAAAAAAAGGAGGAGGTTCTCAAGTCGACACGTATATATATATACCTTAACATATATTATATGTCTATGTATGTATATTTTTTATGTCTAAATGGAGACTCCTCGACATGGAATGTAAGCCAAATAAGGTATATATGAAATAAACTTATTTTATTTTTATTTAACAGTCGTTTAGTTGCCTTAATTTACATGTGACAGTGTCATTTAAAGTTTTTAAACAAAATTAGAATGAATGGAATACTTCTTCTGTACGTGTGTTTGTCACCTAACCCCTAAACGGCTGGACCGATTTAGATGAAATTTGGTGTGTATATTTCAATGGGTTCCTGGATGGTTTGAAAACACAATTGGACCCGGTAGGTGGTACTGCAGTCGGGTTCTAGGATAGTTTCAGACAGGACAACGTCTCTCGGGTCCGCTAGTATATACAACATCAGTTTTGGTATATAAACCTAACCTAAACCTAAACCCGTAACACGTGTCTAGTATTTTTATGTAAAAAATCTATATACAAAATTTCAAAACTGTATCATGAAAAACACAAAGTTATAAGCTTGTTATGTTACCTGGTTGTCCGTACAAAAACATGATCACTACGCGGCGCCCACTGTGCGCCCGTGCCTAGTGCCGCTATGACCTGCCGTGAATTGTGCCGCTCGGTGTCCATATTGTAACCTTTTTTAAAGATTTTTGGGGCAAAATATAAAACGGTATAAAACTTATTGGAATCGATTCAGTTATATATTCTGAACATACTATATTCAGGTTTCGCATATACCTACTAAAAATAATGTTGTATATATATTTTATATATGACCACGCATAACTTTTTACTGAGTTATCCGATTTGAAAGATTCTTGTTTTATTCGGGAGGGTTTACGTCGAAGTTGGTCCCATCTAAAATTTAACAACTTTGATTGGGTAGTTTTTGAGTTAGCTTCAATAATATGTCCTTTTTTCCTGCTTTTTATGTCGATGATGTTCTCATTTCTTTTGCAGGTAGTGGTATTTGAATTTGTGTAGGGTAGTACTAGTACCACAACAAAAAAGTGAAAAATAAAAACTTTTACAAAAAAGCAACCGACTTCCAAAACTACAAAGTAAAAAATAACTTTAATTTCAGAAGTCGGTGGCAAAAACGAAAATACAAAACCAGACACCAACTTCCGGAATTACAGTTATTTTTCACTTTGTAGTTTGTTTTGGAAATCAGTTTTCTTTTTTTGAAAAAAGTTTTTTTTAGAAATTGCACTCCGAAAAACATGGATTCCTAAACCACGAGCCACCGTGAAAGAGAAATAAAATGATTTACTAAAATAATATTTTTGTCAAAATATTATTATCATTGTACAATGGCAGAAATAATTAAATAATAGACTCGGCGTTAACCAACGAGCCACGCGCCCGCACGATTTCTCGATCCTTATGTTTCCTCACTAATCCAATCACTCGCTGAAAAGTAAAACGTGTGAATAATAACCTGAAGAACACACAACTTTACGGTGCGCAGTCGGGTAAAAAGTTTCCGATAACACTTTCTCCTGGTAATGCAGATGTCATAACAACGTGTAGCTGGTCTTTTTAGCGGTTTTTGTGGTTGTGGCCAACAGGAAGAAACAAATTAATATGATCAAGAAAATCGTCTGACATCTTCTTTGTTTCTAATTGTAAAAAAAAATCTTTTCTAAAAGGCTAAATGCGACTGCACGCAAAATCAATATTTGTCTTCAAAAACTAAAAATTTTCCTTATTCGTTTTAAAATTCATGATTATAAAAATTGAAGATTTTCTTTAGTAAATAATGAGGGCAAAACACATAATCAGCCTATAATGTTCCCACTGCTGGGACACAGGCCTCCTCTCTTCGAGAGGGAGTGGGCTGTAATCTACTACGCGAGCCTAGTGCGGGGTGGTAGATGTCACGTCTTTGAAATTTTGGTTCTAGGACCTTTGTTTCCTCACGATGTTTTCCTTCACCGTTTTAAGAGCAGTGGCGATGAAATTATTTACATAAAGTAAAGCGCCTGCCTGGGTTCGAACCCACGACCTACTCGCAAATCGAGGCCGTTACCAGGGCAAAACACGATTGACACAATTTGACTCGATACAAAAAAATCCAGTTTCCTGCATATTTTATGAGAAAAAACTGTTTTATTCGATTGTAATTAAAGCAATTTCAATAAAATATCGTCTATAAGCTCACCATTGAAGACATAAGGGGATAATGGGTTCATCGTCATCATCATCTTCATTCCAGCCGTAAGACGTCCACTGCTTGACATAGGCCTCCCCCAAGCACCGCCACTTCGACCGGTTCTGTGCTTCAGAGTACTTACATAAAATTTAAAAATAAATGTTTTAAAAATTCTTTATGCTCCGATTGGCCATACCAATGCTTCAAACCCCATTACGATACCATTTCACCTTAAAGACAGGTAATTTTGTTACCCCTGCTTGGCGACACAGGTGCAATTTTACTCTTCGTTTGAAACTGGTCTCAAAAACAATGTTGCGGAAGAAGAAACGCCTCAGAAGTACCGAGCTCGTTTACCAAGTGGTAAACGAGCTCGGTACTTAAAGTGCTGTTAACTTAATCATCATCTGCTTAGACTTTTCCCAACTATGTTGGGGTCGGCTTCCAATCTAATCGGATGCAGCTGAATACCAGTATTATATACGGAACGACTGCTTATCTGACGTCCACAACCCAGTTGCTGGGTAATACGATACCATTTAGTAAGATGTCAGACTTTCGGGCTTCTGACTACCCGTAACGACTGTCAAAGATCTACAAATGACAGCCGGGACCAATTAACTAATGATTTGACTACCCATTTGTAACAGCGTCCTTAAATAAAGAAGTTTAAAACAAGACAAGGGTTGACAAAACTCGTCAGCATATTCGCGGAAATTGTGAAAATTCTCGTTTTTTTTCTATGGTGAACGCTGACTTAGTTCAACATAGACTCATTTTCATAGAGAATGTTTCATAGATAGCGAAATAAAAACAAAAAAATATAGGAGAATATTTTAGCTACGGATCATAAAAAAGATGGTATTTCAAACAGAAACCATCGTGAAAGCTTTGCATTACACTCTTAATTTTATACGATTGGCTTGTAAATACGTACTTGTAATCCGTGCCCAACACGCCACATTTGAATTTAAATGTGTGAAATTCATCACGATGTTCTAATCAATTGGCGATGTTAGATGTCATGTCGAGATATGGTGAATAGAATATGAGATATGGTGATATGTTTCTTAGAATTAACGTTCTTAATTCTTACTGAACAAGTGATCCACCCGATAATATGTTCTGCCTTTTAATTAATAAATCTATTGCTTATGACACAAAAGTGTTTAGCGGTCCCACGAGCTGTGCTTCATTCCATATAATGAACTTCCTCTTGCACATTATTATTATCTTAGTTTGCGTTTTATCTGGTGTATTGCAGAGATGTCCGCTCTGCTGCTGTATTTGGATGCTATGGCAAAAGTGTTGAATCTACACACATCAAAAGTGTCTAGGGATCAAGCATTTTTATGCGGATTTCTTGAGATTGAGATGTGGCTTTGTAATAAATTTATGATTTTATAAATTTATATGGATCCTTTTTGGTGCATTTCATAATTTGAATCAGGAACTGTGAATCAAATTCGAGTAAAAGATGAAAATCAGCTGTCAATATTTTCCCTATAAAAACATACAACGCATTGAAGACATTATTAGTGCTACTGTTTCCCTACTACTGATTAAAACCAACGTTATTATGGAGCGGCGACGTCATTTAAGCAGGGAAGAAATGCTCAGAGCCGTGGGAATGATAGAAGCTGGTTCCCGGCAACGTACTGTGGCTTTAGCTCTGAATACAAGTCAGAGTGTTATCAGTCGACTTTGGACACGTTACCGAAGCACTGGTACCGTGGCTGAGCGCCATGGAGGACGGTATCGCTGCACCACACGGAGACAAGACCGATACATTCAAATCTTAACTCGAAGAGCTCCAACTATAACCGCCATGATGTTAGCCGTGAGGCTTCATCACTCTTCAGGGAACTTAATTAGCGACCAAACAGTCAGAAACCGCTTGCATGAAGTGAACCTTCATTCCCGAAGACCGCTACGGGTACCACCTATAGCAATGCACAATCGTAGGATTCGATATCAATGGGCTCTTGAACACAGAAATTGGGCAGAAGAACAATGGCGTTTCGTGTGCTTTTCTGATGAGTCTCGTTTTGGTATGAGACCGGATACAAGACGTATACGACACTGGAGAACCCCTGGACGCCAACAGCGATTAAAATCCTGCCAGGAAGTCCATCCTTATAGTGGTGGAACCATCATGGTATGGGCGGGTATTTGGATCGGCGGAAGAACTGAGTTGATTTGGATCAGAGGCAACCTCAACGCTCAAATTTATGCTGAGACGATTGTATCAGACGTCATCGTTCCTCTACAAGTGCAAATCGGTCCCTTATTTCAGTTAATGCATGATAATGCACGACCGCACACCGCAAGAGTTGTAAGACAGACTCTCGCCGCAGCTAACATCAATGTCCTGCCCTGGCCTGCTCAGTCGCCAGACTTGAACCCGATTGAGCATGCATGGGATATGCTACAGAGAAGAGCTCTGCCGAATATGGAGGGTATCCAGTCGCAAGAAGACCTTTTTTTGTTGTTGCAACGATCATGGGCGGCCATTCCACAGCGTAATTTGGATGAACTCATTTTGAGTATGCCAAACCGATGTTCTTGTGTTGTTAGTGTTCGCGGTAGAAACACGGATTATTAATTGTTTAAGTTATCCAATAAAATTTTAAAGAAAACTGTTATTTCAGTCTTTTTTTCGAACTTTAATGTTAGTGGTTCAAATGTCAAAAATCCCTTTATTAGGAAAATGGCAAATTTCTTTATTAATGCAAAGGTGACTTGGTTTATCGTTACTGTGACAAACGAAAACACTTTATTTGATGAATCCTTAAAGAAAATTTTAATTAATATCAATCAGGAGAAAAGTTATTGCAAAAATATATGTTGATCCCTAGACACTTTTGATGTGTGTATAATCAAGACTGTGAAAGATAATTCCCTCTTGCACAAATCTGAGCCGCTCGCGTAAATCCGTTCCATCCATCGTGGGAAGTTCAAATGTCCAGAGAGTACCACATTGGTTTGGGTAAAAAAACCCGCTTTTGGTACCATCCCCGATGGAATAGTGCGCGAAAAATTACGCCTCGTGTTTCTGCACAGATTTGTCTCTCAACCATCCGAGAATCGAGCTCTCATTATTGGTAGCTAACTATTTTCGGCCCAAGAAGTGCTAGAAAATTACTTCAACATATGTAAGTCCTCCTACTTCACTTTCCACCTGAAATGAGTCTTACTTCCATAAATAATTGGGTGATCTCGTGGGCAGCGATAATGTAAAGATGCTGAGTCACACTCATCCGGTGCACATAAAATGCAACGCATATGTTTACATCTCATATATTATGAGTAGTTTTATTGTTGTGACTTTGAACTATACTTGCTTGTTCAGTGTTCTGCCTGCTCTGGGCCCAAGTCACTTGGGGTTGGCACAATTTTTGACCTTGTCAGCGCCTCAGCGGCAACTTTTTCATCTTTCCTTTGGCCTCCCTCTTCCTCGTCATTCTATGGTCTAATGAGTGCTTAATCTTTTCAGGTGTCTCCTTCTTCTTCTTTATTCATTATGAAAGGTTCCGTATGAAGCTGCTACATTGTTCTCTTGGTTCTTCAAGTATAGTTTCCCTTCTACCGTTTGTCGAATTTTTGAAGTTTTTCAAGGCGACTTTTTTTTTGCATCCCAAAAAAACTTAATATCTGACAAGTATTATCCAATTACATGTGACTACCACATGCATCTTTCATGTATTCTTATTTGCAAATTATGAACTCAATTATATATCTATCTATATTTATAATGTAGACGCGTCGGTTTCTTCAGCACGCTAAGCATCCTATAATAATCCTATAGCGTCTCATACCAAAACTATTTAAAATATCTACTAAATGCACTGACAGGTAACACAGACTAAACCATGGGTCTCAAGAGTTCCTTAAATAACGAAGCGAGCAATATGGAAGGGTTTTTGAAAATTCATCACCTAAAACAGGGCATTAAAATTTGTATGAAAGTTCGACATTCGCTTATATTATGGGAGATTCAATCGGGCACACGCCTTGTGCGCCAATAATTTGTTTACACAGGATATTATGTGATTATTTTTATTATAATTATCTTCATTTACGATCCTAGCTAAGGAATTGTTTGTACCTACATCAATACTGGCAGGTGGTTCGTTGGTCATCAAGACCGTCATGTCAATCAGTTTAATTAACGATGCAATTATTTTTATTACAAAGATGCTTGTTAGGAATGATGCATAAATACTGTGAAGTCTATCATCACGATCGAGAACAATGGTGCTGTTGTCGTTGCAGTTATTTTTATCAGCTTGAGCGGAGTTGAGCGACTTTTAAAACGGCCGTTTACATATTATTTAATCAGTTCTATTCCAACCAACTGTTTTAATACCTAACCAGAGTGGTTTGAATGTTGGCGAACACAGGCGTAGTGCTGACTTCACGTTGTGACGATGCATAAGGGATATCGCCCACTCGAAGTGTTCGCAATCAGTATCAGCAATTTAGCACGGGCCGAGACGCCGCGTCTCTGCGGTGACCGATTGTGAGTAGGCGGCCACCGATACTGTGACGTCATGCCATTTAAATTTGATCATTTTGTTACTAAGATTAGACAAGATGCAAAAAATGTAATAACAAGGAAACCTTATATTGTTTGGTTTACGCGAGGCTTTTCATTCTTTGAATAATTGTTAGAGGTCAAAAATGCACCGCTAGGGTGAAAAGTCACTGGTGATAATTGGCATCCCTTAAGAGGGAACAGGGCCTGCGATTCTCCATATATATTCCCCATTTTTCTTCCACTAGAGCAATTTTTTTTTTCTTCATAAAATCAAGGTCTACTGTAGACACGTCTCTGTCATTTCCTTTTTTCAGCAACTAATTAGTAAAGATGGGTAGGCCTCTGGTGTGGGACGCAACCTATGTCGACACCCTTGCGCCATCTCATGTTCCAAGCACGACGTGCTGTGCTGGCGCCGCTGCTGAGGCTGCTGAGACCCTCAAGCGACGCAAATACTGTAACCTTATAGGTATCTACAGTTTTGAGCCGTTTGGGGTCGAAACGCTCGGGTCATGGGGCCCGAGTGCGCGGGAAAGTTCTCGCCGACTGGTCGAGATTTCACGTGACCAGAGGGCTGGCTCGTTCTTTGGCCAAAGAATTAGCATTGCCATTCAACGTGGCAATGCTACCAGTCTTCTGGGCACGTTTCCGGATAACATCGATGCGGACGAGTACTTCGACGCCTAAGTGTCCTTTTGTTTTTGTATTTATTTGTATAGTTAGTTAGTTAGTCATTTAATTTAGTATGTTAACTTGTATATTGTTTGTAAAAGAGAAATAAAATAAACTCAAATAGACATGAAAAAAAAATTAGTAAAGAAAATATGACCCTCCGAAAATTTCAAAAAATGCTCCGTATTACCGCCGTTATTAGAGGAATACCGGACAAATTCCAAAAGTTTTTAACATAAAAGAAATGTAGAAAATAATTTAATAGGCTCAGTTTTCGAGGAGAAAAAAGGGGAATACGAAACGTCGATCTCGTCAAAATTATGATATAATCGGTTTGAGCTGCAACTGTCTCTATCACACTCTCTTCTTTCTTTCTTTTACTTGTTTCTTCAAATAGCTATTTTTAAAATTCTTCACAGGTCCTGTCCCCTCTTAAGCCCTTTCACAGTCATGGTAACCGCGTACGTTGGCAGCACGGCGTGTCTTCACACAATCGTGTGTAACAAAGCACTAACGTCTAGTAATGACTGATTGCTCTATCATCAACATTGTCAGACGATATAAATTGATGATACGAGCGCTTACTGTAATGTATGATGCGAATGCGTTCTCGACTCTGCGCCTGCGGTGCTTGCTTGTCATCCGTTTCACTCATTTGATTGTACGAATGACGTGCTCGGGATGATAAGACGATATATTCTCTTGTTTTTTTTTAATTGCATCATAAGGGCCGGCGCTCACTGCCGGCATGGCACGGCAGGTTGCGTTACGGCATTCCGTGGCATCGCGCGGCATGCCGTAGTATCCAGCGACATTCCGTGGTATCTCGTGGCATCGCACTGAAAGCCCAGCCACTAATCTCTTGCTTATCTCTTCGTATCGAAATAAAGTAACATGAATTCTAAACTCATTCAAATAAGATTCAAAATAACTTGTAATAAAATCATTTGGCATGACACGCCGTGCCGTGCCGGCAGTGAGCGCCGGGCCTAAGCGTTCCTCTTGACTATCACTACATTTTTTTATGGTAAACGAAATCTGTTTGTTTTGCTATTTATCACAATATCAAACGGAAAATGTAATCTAACCCCTTATTCATAAAAAAAGCGGCCAAGTGCGAGTCGGACTCGCCCATGAAGGGTTCCGTAGCAGCAAGTAACATAATATAAAAGTTCTTGTAGTTCGTTGTAACTTTGATCGATGTTTTAATAATTGAGTTGATTGAATGTAAGGTAAATTGCGGTTTACGATTTATGACGTATTAAAAAAAAACTACTTACTAGATCTCGTTCAAACCAATTTTCGGTGGAAGTTTACATGGTAATGTACATCATATATTTTTTTTAGTTTTATCATTCTCTTATTTTAGAAGTTACGGTGGGGGGCACATTTTACCACTTTGAAAGTGGCTCTCGCGCAAACTATTCAGTTTAGAAAAAAAATGATATTAGAAACCTCAATATCATTTTTGAAGACCTATCCATAGATACCCCACACGTATGGGTTTGATGAAAAATTTTTTTTGAGTTTCTCTTGTAAGTAGGGGAAACCCCCAAAATTTATTGTTTTTTTTCTATTTTTGTACGAAAATCTTAATGCGGTTCGCAGAATACATCTACTTACCAAGTTTCAACAATATAGTTCTTATAGTTTCGGAAAAAAGTGGCTGTGACATACGGACGGACAGACAGACAGACATGACGAATCCATAAGGGTTCCGTTTTTTGCCATTTGGCTACGGAACCCTAAAAAACTAAAATGCTCTATAAACATGATTTAGTTAAAATAGTGTTTTGTCTTCTTCTTTCAAACTCAAATCATAATTCGAAAGAAATTGACAAAACACTATTTTTTTTACTAATATAACTATAGAGTGATTTAGTTTTTTATGAATAAGGGGGTTAGTCTATAGCAGGGTTTCTTAAAATTTTTGCAGTCGCGGACCACTTTCACAATTTAAACAATTTCACGGAACCTCACAAAAATATTTTAGAAAAAGAAAATAAGCTTTATTTATATTAAAAAATCACTTGTGATTACCTATTGAATTCGCCGCCCGACGACGACGATGCGTCGTCGTCGGGCCGAGTTCGTAGCTTGGCCGAGAAATGCTTAGTTTACCTGCTACACAATTTCCTAATAAATATGTTAAGAGTTAACTGACCTACTGCGGACCCCCGATACACATGCTACGGACCCCTCGTCCCCTGGTCCGTGGACCCCACTTTAAGAAACCCTGGTCTATGGGTCGTCCATACGTGACGTAAAGTAACGAATTTTTGAACAGAACTATCCTGTTCAAAAATTCGTTCTTCTAACATTAATGTACCTACAAATGTTATGTAATTTCCTTTCTTTATAAGTTTTATAACTTACCCATTCCTAACTTTCGCCATTTCCTTCCACAATACTTTCTTAAAAATTACACTCCGTAATAATATGTGTACATGTTAATTGAACTCAAAAAACTCTAATTAGAAGTTTTTGAATGCAAATAGCATATTGCACCTTACTAGAACACTCCAAACTAAAATGGCACTAATTCCGTCCAAGTGAGGGTACAATTTAGAATGTTAGTTGTTCGACTAATAAGCCCAGTGTAACGGTCGGCGCACATTATACGGTTAATTACTGCGTTTTGCATAATCATATTAATATAACGATTCAATTTCTCTAAATCGCAATAAAATTTTTCCACCTTGTATTTGGATGGGTCATATTTTCAATTCGCGAGACTTTATTTCTACAAGGATTATTGGACGCTTAGCGTGCTGATGCTGAACATAACGTCTACATTATACATAGGTATATAATTAAGTTCATGATTTGCAAGTAAGAATACCTCACATCTTTTGGGAAATAACCCTTCAGTTCAGGTAAGCTTGTTTATGTGTGTCAAAGTGAAATCAAATCAAATCTTTAGCAGTAGTGCACTTTAGTCCCGTGGTTTGGCACGTAATGTTCTAGCTATCAAAAATAGAAAGGGTGATTTTCGTGGCTCAGTGGGGCTCGGGTTCACTGATTTCAGACGCAGTTTAGATTTACACGCCTTAATTTAGATGCTACGTAGATGTTTTGAAGTTGTACAGGTATTAATAGTAACGAACGGTGTCAGGAATTTCATTGCGTTTTCAGTCCGGAACATTTTCAATCAGAATAAATGACGTGATTCCTTTGGGTACTGGACAACAACGGCCCGCTTAAAAATCTCTGGAGTTCTGAAGCTACTGCAGATTTAAGCGGGGCGTTGTTCCCACCGGTTTTTGAACACTTCTTCGTTTCCTCCTAAGGGTTTTATAACGCTTGAATAACGGAATAATGCCAGAGAATGGGTTATTACGCTCGTGACCATTATTGCGATCTGAAGAAAGATCTATAGGTTGTAGTGGAAGTTTTCTGAAGCCAGCTAAAACAATTTTTTTGCTAATTTTTTTATAACACCTAGAAAGAGCTTTATTATCTTTAAAACAACGTCACGATGGACAATGAGCCTAAAAGTAAACATTTATTTCTAGATCACCAATGTTTGGGTGATTGTCACCATAGCTACTGATATCTTTAATCTGTATGTACAGTCAACAAAAGAGATATCTAGGCAGGGTCATCATCTTCCTGCCCTTATCCCATATTACTTGGGGTCGGCGCAACACGTTTTCTTCTTCCATTCTCCCCTGTCAACCGTTACGCTATCATTCACTCCCTTCTCTTTCATATCATTCCTCACACAATAAATCCATCTTTTCTTTGGCCTTCCTCTGCCTCTCCATCCATCAACATGTATATTCATCACTCTTTTAGTCACATGCGTTTCGGCTCTCCTCATTACATGCCCATACCAAGACAAACGATTTCCTTTCAACTTTTCTGTCACTGGCGCCACTTTCAAACTTCCTCTTATATACTAATTTCTCACTTTATCCATTCTCGTCACTCCACACATCCATCTCAACATTCTCATCTCCGCTGCATGCATTTTTTTTTTCATCCGTCTTCTTCACTGCCCAGCATTCCGATCCATAAAGTACGACAGGCCTTATCACGGACTTGTAAATTTTCCCCTTCAACTTGAGGGGCATCCGTGGGTCGCAAGTTGTTCCTGTAACCTGTCGCCATTTCATCCATCCTGAGTTGATCCGGTGCGTTATATCTCGGTCTACTTCGCCATCCCCTTGGACAAGCGACCCGAGGTACCGAAAGTCGGAGCAGATCGGTAAGGGCGTTCCGGCAAGAGATATGGGCACGGGACCGGAGAGACCGCCAAAATCACAAAACAAATACTCTGTTTTGGACCGACTTACTCTCAGGTCAACGGTCTCCAATCTTTTCCACCACACCTCCAATCTGCTCTGGACCTCTAAGCCACTCTCGGCAACCAGCACAATGTCATCGGCGAACAGCATACACCAGGGAGCCTCTTCCTGGATATCCGAAGAAAGAGCATCCATTATCAGCACAAAGAGGTAAGGGCTGAGTGCAGACCCCTGGTGCAAGCCGACAGCCACATCGAAGCTGCCAGTAGTGCCCACTGTAGACCGGACTTGGGTACTGTAGTGCTATTCTGTAAATATCTCACCGTGAAAACATGAGTGAAGTGATCTTAAAGTGAGCTGTCAATAGTGTCAACCCCTGGCATCAGGTGGAATGACGGTTCACTTCACGCTCACTTCACCTGAGTTATCACGGTGAGATGTTTACAGAATAGCACTACTGCATCGACTGTACATCGCGCAAATCAACTGCACATACTATACTAACATATTTGTATGTGAATTGCTTCATGTTCAATTTCGTGAAAATATACAATTTTGTGTTGGTGTGTTACATGTATGTGTGTATGTATGTATTGCAAAAACAAAGTAGGCAGGGTATACTAACATATTTGTATGTGAATTGCTTCATGTTCAATTTTGGTATATAAAATTGAACATGAAGCAATTCACATACAAATATGTTAGTATACTCTGCCTAGATATCTCTTTTGTTGACTGTACACTAACAAGATTAGACCGGAGAAATGGAACTAAACTGGTTAAATTAAAGACATTGCGTAGACAGCCATATCTTCGAGTATCTGGAATCCGAGTATGTTGCTTTGACTAGATAAACTGCGCGTATACATTCGTACAATCAGGGCTTCAGGAGCCGTCCATACATCTCATAACGTTTCTTCCTCCTTGATAGAGAATGGTGACAAATTACAATATAACTTAACCCATTTCGTTTCCTTGTTATTAATTTGTTGTGGACATATCGTTAAGTTACTAGTGATTACCACAGATCACACCTTCAACAGCTTTACTTCCCAAATGCACGATCTCACAGTAAAAAAACTCACGCGCTGACATCTCATTTTGCGTAGTTTTCCTACAGACAGCATAATTAAATTCTTTCAGGACCAGTGAATAAAATTAGGTTTTTACCTATGAAATTGCTGTTCTGCAGTACTGGCCATTTCAAATCAAAATAATTTTTGTTTGGCTAAGAATTCTAATTTCAAATTAATTTTATTTTAAAAACATGGATTTTTTTTCCAAAAGTAGTCATTTGTTTATTGATTAGTGTTACATTTTCATCGCATTTCAATCTTTTTCGTCATCATGGATACGTTAAAAATTCGAGTAATTATGGAATATGAGTACCGTCGTGGCAGCAACGCAGCACAAGCGGCACGCAACTTCAACGACGTTTACGGAGCTAACACTACAAACCAACGCACCACTTGTTATTGGTTTGCTCGCTTCCGTTCTGGAAATTTCGACCTGAAAAATGAACCTCGCGGTCGTCCGAAGACTTTGGTCGACAATGACGAATTAAAGGCGATTGTGGAAGCTGATGATACACAATCTACGGCTGAATTAGCAACAGATTTCGACGTTAGCGTCAAAACAATATTGGTCCATTTGCGTCAAATTGGCAAGGTAAAAAAGCTTGACAAATGGGTGCCCCACGAACTCAATGATCGCCAGCGCGAAGTACGCGTCGAGACGTGCCTTGCACTGCTCAACAGACACACAAATGAAGAAATTTTGAACCGCATTGTTACCTGCGATGAAAAATGGATTCTGTTTGATAACCGCAAGCGCTCAGCAAGTTGGTTGGATCCTGGTTCAGCACCTAAACAATGCCCTAAACGAAAACTTACCCCTAGAAAAGTGATGGTCACTGTTTGGTGGTCTAGCGCCGGTGTGATTCATCACAGCTTCTTACCAAACGGGGTGAGCATTACTTCAGATGTGTACTGTAAAGAACTGAATACAATGATGGAGAAGCTGGCACATCTCCAACCAGCATTGGTCAATCGCTCGTCTCCGCTGCTCTTGCACGACAACGCGCGACCTCATACTGCACAGCAGACTGTCTCCAAGTTGCAAGAACTGGGGTTGGAAGCTCTCCGTCATCCGCCCTACTCACCAGACCTTGCGCCTACAGACTACTACTTTTTCCAGAATTTGGATAACTTCTTGGCGGGAAAAAAATTCAATACCCGAGAGGCAGTACAAAATGCCTTTGAAGAATTTGTTGCCTCCCGTCCAGCTGATTTCTTTAAGAAGGGCATCAATAAACTGCCACTGCGTTGGCAAAGATGCATTGATTGCATGGGTGATTACTTCGATTAATACAAATACAAAATGCATGAAAAAAAATTCGTTTCAATTTTTTCATACAAAACGGCAATTTCATAGGTAAAGACCTATTAATTTGTTTTGTTAATGAGTGTCGGCTTAGTCTCGAGTCAGTGCAACCCTGATATAAGTTTCAGGTTACCAATGTGCAGACAGAAGCCGCTTCTTTATCTACCTGATAATACCTAATGACTTAGGTACTTGTCACTTTCGACATTCGCAAGAAATATATGCGTATGTGATTAATATGACATCCGGATACCACACGTTTCTTTTCTCTGTATCATTGTGTTTTATTTACGTATATAGTCATATAACAATGTCGTTGAATGATTATAGGACTTCTGTTTTTAGTAGTGGTGACACTGGTGGCCCAGTGGTAACGGCCGCGACTTACGAGTTTAGGTCGTAGGTTCAAACCCCGACAGGCGCTTTACTTTGTGTAAATAATTTCATCACCACTGCTCTCAAAACGGTGAAGGCACACATCGTGAGGGAACCGGCATGTCCTAGAACCAAAAATTCGAAGTCATGTGACATCTACGAACCCGCACTGGGCCCATGGATTGCGGCCCGCTCCCTCTCACCGAGAGGAGGCTTCTGTCCCAGCAGTGGGAACATTATAGGCTGATCCAGTAGTTACTGAGATTAACACTTACAAGCGTTGCATATGCATACCTTATGTATCAGCAAACAGTATAGTAACGCAACCACGTGTCGATGATATGTGAATGAACCCAATATATTACCATTGCACTTTGCACTATTATGAGCATGTATGTGTGTATTATAATAACTAATTATAGGCCATGCGTCCGCTCTCGTATTACTCATGATACAATTATATAGGTACGACGACATACGACGACTATACGTGTATTGCGTTAGTGCATTTAGCGTTACGTTATCGCTACGAGTATGTTGCCTCTGAATGAACCCTAAGGGTGATATTACTTCGTCAGTGTACTTGGTCTTCGACGGGTGTTCGGAACTGTTGTTTTGTGTTGAACTAGTTCATTTATTATCAAGTGTTGTGTGTTTATTATCAAAGGTATTAGTGATGTTTTTCTTCTTCTTTCTGGGTCAATTGGGCAAATGTAAAAATATTTTATGATATTAGATGGGTGACCTTGTAAAGGCGGCAAGAATCCGCTGGATACGGAAGCATAGAACCGGTCGAAGTGGCGCTGCTTGGGGGAGGCCTATGTCCAGCAGTGGACGTCTTTCGGTTGAAATGATGATGATTATGATGTTAGATGGGGTCCAGAAGGTGGTCACTCCAATCGCGGCGTCAATGGGATTTTTTACGGTTCTCAGAAGTGCAGATATATGTTTGGAAGTGCAGGTTTGGTCAGGAGCACCGCATTCGCACGGTGTGTGATATTTCTGCTGGAAATCAAACTTAGTGTCTCAAGATTCGTATTTGTTCTGACGTTTCTACTGAGACAATGTTGCATTTCTTATCTTCTCATTGGA